>LR991088.1:35044583-36440000 GCA_905163515.2 Lymantria monacha
CCAATCTCGGTTAGAACTTTCACATAGAGAACAAACGTGAGAATAGACTCAAAGCAATATGTAGGTAGTTCGTAGTAATTTGCTATATTACAAGATTAATCCAAATGGACATATAAAGTTATATATTGCAAAGTATGCTACGCCTATTTCACGAAATAAATTGTCATATTGGTTTTGAGAATAACTAGCTAGTTTAAAAAATATATCTAGGTAGGTAGAATATATTTGTTAGTTTTATAAACTTATATATTGCCACAATATAATAATTATCATAAATTAAATGTTTAATAATTATAACTCACCATAAACAATATAAAATTTTACACATAGAACCATTTTCTTATATGTACTGGCAATTAATTTGTATTAAAAATGCAGGCCAAAATTTAAAAACTGATACTGTAGTAGGTAGATATAAATTTCTGTAATAACGATGACTTATTGGGTGTAAGACACCCTGGTCCTCCCGTGACCATGATCACTGTAAAGTGTTCGAAACGTCAAGGAATTAATTTTAGTAGTAGTCAAATCATGTTATTTTTTTGTTTGATGAACTACGTGTAGAACATTACTTGATTTCCATTGTACCCTCAGAAGTAAGGGGCAAGTAGAACGTTGCGTATTTATTGTGACTATTGCTTAATACTATGTGCTAGACAGTCAGATTGGCCGAACGTTTTATGGAAAATCCAACAATCTATTAACAGGAACATACAGAAGGCCACAGGTTTCACTATTTACGCTTACTTATTAGTGTAATTTGTCGCAAACGAAATACGATACTTAATTAAATTAGACACTGCTTGATACATAGCTAAACTACATATTATACAAATGGCGGCCAATATCAAAAAAAAAACGCTTTGACATTGTTCGTCGAAGATGAAGTATATGTCTCACAGAATCATAGGTGTAAGGATAAATTAGCATCAAAATTTAAAGGCCCTTATGAAATTTCTTCTAACCTCCCTAATGATTGCTACAAATTGCAAGGAAAATGTAGCTTACGAATTGATTTAAGTATTTAGATAATTATTATAAGTGTATACATAATTGCTAATTTGTTTGTAAATGGATTGTGATTGTTAATAAATAAATTATTTCCGCTGGTCGGTCATTTGCTTGGTGCAAGTCTATCCCACAAGCAGCGGGTGGAGGGGACTTGACACGTCTAGGCATTTGGCAAACAAAAATATATAAATTTTGTTTGCGCTGGTCAGCCTTTTGTTTGGTGCAAGTCTATCCCACAAGCAGCGGGTGGATGGGGCTTGACATGTCTATGCAATTGGCAAACAAAAATATATAAATTTTGAAGAATCATGATTTGCAATATGTTGTTTCCGCTGGTCGGTCTTTTGCTTGGTGCAAGTTTATCCCACAAGCAGCGGGTGGAGGGGGCTTGACACGTCTAGGCAATTGGCAAACAAACATATGTAAGTTTTGAGCAATCACTGTTTGCAAATATGTTAGCAATAATACAATAATGTACTTCGAGAGCGAAGTACTGGTCAGTATGGCCGTGATAGATTAATAATAGAAGAAATGTATAGGTATATAACATTTAAAAAAGGTAATAAGATTCTATTTTACGTCGATTTAAAAAATAATGATGAATTACGATATGATTTGTGTTATTAGGGTGAAAGGTGGATTAAAATGAAATAATAGTCGCTGATTTGACATCAAAGTTGTGGGTTGTCGGTTGTTTGTGCAGTTTTTGGGTATTTAAGGAGCGATAGCGCGGTGAAACGGCTACCGGGTTGAGAGCCCTCAGCGCTCACCCATAGTCCGGTTAAGCTGTCAAAGCCCTCTCGGCTAACATCGATCGCAGTGGAAGGAGTTTATTGGGTATTCTAGCCCCGGGGCTAGTGAGTTCCACACTCCTCGTCTGTTTTTCCGACAGGCGGGGGTAAGTGCGCAAATGCATTCTTCGCAACCACTGCGTTACCAAAATAAAAAAAAATAAAAAAAGTGAAACGGTCAGTTGCTGTTGGCTTTCGTACTGTTAACATCTAAGGTTGTATTATAAATATAATATATACACAATTAACTTAACACGTGCGTACGCCCCTCTGTCGCCCCGGACGGAGTGGTACGAGGAGTGCGCCGACCATAACCCACCCCAAAAAAAAAGGTCGTTTTTTTAAAGGAGATTGTTTGGAAATATCTTAATATTTATTTGGATTGGGTGAGCTGTAAAAATAAACTGAAGTCAAATTATATTGAAGATCGAGTTGATAAGTTAATAAAAACTTCGTAATGAATGTTTTTTGTTTATTTACCATGCTTTAGAGAAATTAATATAGTCGAGATTAATAAAATCATCAACAATATTCTATCATCTATTTTTTTTTTCATTTATAAAAAGCGATAGCCTTGTTTTTAATTATTATTTCTTTTTGTTTCCAGGTATTGCTTGCCGACCCAAATGATTATCCAGAGACTACTGTACTGTATAATTATGTAACATTGAGTGAATCAGTTGATTTAAAGGTTGAGCCTATGGTGTTTCAATGTGAATCAGAAGTAAGAAGCTTAGATCCAAACAAAAGAGCTTGTTGGTTTCATAATGAAGTATTCCTTGGACAAACAGATAGATACAGCTACGAAACATGTTGCACAGAATGCAAAATGAACAATTATTTGCAATCTTGTAACTGCATCCCGTTTAAATATCCTAAAGGTTATAGAAATTTCTTTGATATTATTAAGATTTACTTTCATTTATTTGCTAAAGTTATTGAAGTAAAAACTTCTTTAGCGGCGTTGTGCACTTTTTTACGATGAGTAAAAAATGTTAAACTCGCGTCAGGACACGTGATCTGATCGAAAATTCGTAAGATATAGGGAGAGTAGACGGTAGGAGAATATTTAATTTAACCTCATAAATGATAGAACTTTATACTGATAAATAAAGCAATTCGTGCGAAATCATTCCCTCATCATCATCATCATCATCACAGCCCATATATATATCCCACTGTTGGGCTCGGGCCTCCTCCGTAATGGGAGGGCAATTAACCTACCGTACCGCGCTGGTCAGACGTGTACTGGTATAGGGTTTTGTTTCGAGTTTTCCTTCTCTTAATTATTCCCTAACCATTCCAAAATATTTTTTTGACGGCTGGCTATGGTATATTCACGCCCCGGCGGTGAGCAAGTCTCCGCAAGGAGACTGGGCAGAGCTTTGGAAGTGGCCCGAAGTGGAGTCATCCGGCGGTGGCGGGAGGATCTGGAGTCCCCCGTAGCAGGGCGGGGGACTGTGGAGGCGGTCGCGCCGCATCTCCACCGCTGGATTAGTAGGGGGCACGGCAGCCTAACCTTCAGGGTGGTGCAGGTGCTTACCGGACACGGGGTCTTCGGTAAGTACCTGCATAAAATTGGTAGAGAAGGGGCCCCAGGATGTCACGAGTGTGGCGCGCCAGTAGATGATGCGCGTCACACTCTGGAAGTATGCCCCGCCTGGGGGCCCCAGCGCCACGTCCTGACGTCGGTCGTTGGAGGAGACCTGTCGCTGTCGACCATCATCTCAAAGATGCTCGACAGCGACAGGTGCTGGGAGTCGATGGCCTCCTTCTGTGAGGCCGTCATGGAGAGAAAGGAGGCTGCGGAGCGGGAACGCGAGAGGCTTGCGCCCGCTGAATCGCTCCGCCGCCGGCGGCTGGGTAGGGGGAGGCGCCGTTATGCGCATCTACTCCCACCGCCTTGAGGACCGACTGGGCGTGGCCAGAAGGCCAAGCGTTGGGGCGTCGGGGATCGAATGTCAGTAGACGATCTCTCCGGCGTCCCGTAAAAGCGCGGAAGGGGGCCGCTGTGGTTTTAGTGGGTATTCCGGTTTGACGGCGAGTCCCACACTCCCTCCCGTCACGACATCGGCGGGAAGGGGTTAGCGCGTAAATGCGTTTCCACAGCGTAAAAAAAAAAAAAAAAAAAAAAAAAATGGTATATTCACGCCCATACATACTCTTTTTTTTTATATTTTTTTTATTGGTGGGCTATGGGTGCGTCTCGCCCCGCTGAATCGGTCCGGGGTGACGGAAAGGCGGCGCGTGACCCCATAGACCCACCGTAAAACCTTCTCTCTTCGCCGTGCGAGCGGACCACCGGTACTCGATTTTAACTTCGGTCCCATACATACTCCCTGGGGTACGCTTTTTATTATTTTTGTAATTGCTGTTTTTTATAGGTTTAAGTTGTCACTTCTGTTGGCAATCCTCGCGACTGCTTTGTAAGTATTTAACCGACTTCAAAAAAGGAGGAGGTTCTCAATTCGTCTGTATTTTTTTTTATGTTTGTTACCCCATAACTTTCGACTGGGCGAAGCGATTTTAATGATTATTTTTTTATTTGAAAGTTGGTGCTTCCCATGTGGTCTAATTTGAATTTGGTCTAGTTCTGATAATGGCACTCATGAGAAAACCATAATATAAGTCTAAAATTAGCATTAAGTATGTGTGCGACAAATAAACGAGTAACTCAAGCCCCGCTACTGATAGAACAACCTATGTGTGTCTGTAACACTAAAAATAAACAATAAAAAAATAAAACTACGATTAAAAAACCGACTTCAAAAACTGAAAAGTACAAAATAACTTAAAATACTATCATTTGTATGTGCTATCTATTGACAGCTTTGAAGTCGGTGCCGGTATCGGTATCTTTAGTGTAGAAATTTCATTCCAGTAAATAAGCTGTTTATAATTTTGTTTAAGGCTTGGCACCGATTTCAAACCTATCAATAGATAGCATATACAAATGATAGTATTTTAAGTTATTTTGTACTTTTCAGTTTTTGAAGTCGGTTTTCTTAATCGTAGTTTTATCTTTTTATTGATTTAAAGTTTCTATTAACCAAACTAGAATAAAAATTTTCTTAGATTCAACTACGCGTACTTGTGTATTTGCAGACTCAAAATGTTTGAATAATGTAAACTATAGTCCTATCAAGGTTTTCTTTGACTTTTTTCCCAAAATCTTTTATTTAAAATTTCTATTAAACAAACTACAATAAACTTTATTTCAGATTCAATCACCCGTACTTGTGAATTTGCAGACTTGAAATGTTTAAATAATGTAACAGGTGGGTTATACTTACTTTCTTTTATTTATTTTTTATCAATATAGTTTATACGTTGTAAGAGTATAGATATAAATCGACTGAAAAAAAATATCATCATCATCATCATCATCATTACAGCCCATAAATGTCCTACTGTTGGGCTCGGGCTTCCTCCGTAATGGGAGGGAAATTAACATACTACACCGCGCTGGTCAGACCTGTTGGTATAGGGTTTTGTTTCGAGTTTTCCATCTCTCGCATAGATGCTATATGCGTTTTATATCCATTAGTCGTCTCGTACGATCACCCACGGGTAAGGTATGGGGTGGTGAATAGTATTCTTACTCGGTCACCACACGGAGAAAAATATACTCGTAGGTATTTGCAAACATTGCTTCAATAAATATTTGTATACGATCGAATCAAGGAGAAAGATGACTCGGCCGTACGACCAGTATGGTTGTAGCGAGGACAGTCGATGTTTGCGTGGCCTAGGCAGAATAGCGTCGTGAAGTTGTTAAGTTACAACCACCGGTACTGGTCTGATCCTGACAGCTGTCGCTATAATGATGATCAACAGCACAGTGTTGGAGTAGGTCCGAGAGGAAATTCCCTCGGTGATGCATCGAGTCAAGATGGTAACATAAAGGATAACCCGCCGGGCGGTCCACCGAAGTCAATCCGGGATCTGGTGCCCTGTCCGCATGACGTTAAGAGGTACGTGTACGACTGGGTATGAGGTCACGTGCTATCCCTTGTCTCCTCAGCGAAGTGTGGCTATACCATAGCCTATTCCAAAAAAGATATTTGCAACCATGTATGTGACTGAACTCCTCTTTAAGAGCTAGATCGAATTTGATGATTATTTGTCTGAGGTCAAATGGATTCAAGATGCCAGATTCAATTCAATTCATTATACCTGTGGTGACGGAATAATAACACAATTCATTACTCGCTATCATGCATAATATATAATATAGCTATTATCAAGCAAGCAAGCAAGAGAAAACCCTGTACTAACTCTGACCAGCGTGGTATAATTGGTCAATCTTCTTCCTATTGTAGAAGAGGCTCAAATCCAGCAGTAGGACGTATATGAGCCGAGATGACGATTATAATATCATTGTTCACAAATTTAATATAGCTCCATTTATTTCTTTTTTCTGTTTCAGTATATAAGTCTGGTAAAGATATGTCATGCGATCCAGTATGTTACATTGAGTGTCGCGATAAACGCTACAAAATGACCAGAGATGTGACGCCTTTCATATTGGATAATTATCCTCCTGAAGCTATGTATGTTTAAAACTAGTTGTGTATCTAGTATGTTCATCATCATCATCATTCTGTTCTTATCTCAAGTATTTGGGGTCAGTGTAGTATGTGTACATCCACTATTGAACATAGGCCTCCCCACGAGAACGCCATTCGAAACGGTCCTGTGCCACCTACATCCAACGGTTTCCTGCGACCTTGCTTTGATCTGACTTGCTAATTTTTCCGGCTAAAAGATTAGTCAATCAATAGCCAATTAGTTGTTTTTGCAATCTATTAGTATAATCTACACAAATAATTCTACATATGTAGTTGTAGTGTATGCGCGTAATATTAGAATTACACGCTTAACTTCTAGACACGTTTCACACTATTACACAACCGTACTCAACGATCCGCCACGCACAAATGCCCCCGCGACAAGTCTCTACAGAGCTCTTATACCCATATTATTCGATCTACCCGCATTTACGAATTATATTAAATGTGCATACACTACATCTCCCCCTTGTTTTAATTTGTTTTTGTTATGTTAGTCGAAGTTATTAATTACCGTGTAAGGAAGCAGACATCCCATTTAAATACATTATACTTTTTCCAATATTACTTTTGTTTAAAATCTACATTTACTATTTGATTTTAAATTTAAATGAATATTCTATTTAAAATTAAATTTGCTAAGAAAGAACTTAATCAATCTTCTCTGATGGTTGCAATATCTGTACTACGATTACTAGACTAGTTTACTACGATTACTAGATTGACAGATACAGCTCTTTAGAGAGAATTACCACATCATGAAACTAAATACTGTAAAGACGTACGATGCCAGCTTTGGTTCACTATCCTCTATTTTACGACATAGCCCTCTCCCTTTAGTTTACTCTTAAAGAAGTTTGTGTGGGAGATACATACCTCATTTGAACAATACATTAAATAATACAAAACCTCAAATTAAGAATCAAATAGATTGTTTCTGGAAGACCACTCGCAGGTATCGAATCCAGGACCTTCTATACTGTACACCAGCGCTGTGAAATCTGTTCGGTCTTATAATTAGATGCAAAAGTAGATTAAATCTAGAATCTAACGCTGCTCTGCAGTATCTAGATGGTCTTATAATTTGTAGTCTCAATTATCTTTTTGATTTAACAGAAGACTTACAGATCACCGACTCATCTAGAACGTCATCTACGCATATATTGTAACCACATACATCACAATCATTTTTAAAGACAGCTTCAAATCGCTGGGCTTTGTAATGACACCGTGGATGCAGTTTCTTTAATTTCTAGATTAGAGGTGTACTCTTAGCGCGTTGTACTCCTCCTCCATTCGCCTTATTATGGAATGATGTACTTTATAACCTGGGACTCTCACGTGATGAAGTATAACGCGAGGGCAGAACGTGTGCCGAACCATAGCACCAGTCAACTGTTGTGCAAAGACAACTTGATATACGACTAGATATAATCAATAATAAAATAGGGAAATTTCAATAAATATGTATACACAATGTGCATAATACATCATGCCCCACACCTCTGGCCAATTGAACATAGTTCACAAAGTTGTGAAAACGTGAAACAATATTATGTAGTCTCACCAACCGAAAACTGCAGCATCAGTATACCAATGACCCCGAATTGTCACTTATCAGCAAAACTAAAAAATAGAATTGCCCTCGCCTATTAATGCAAGGAATTAGAAATTATTATTTAAACATTCTTTTTTTCAGGTTTCTTTTTCTATTCTACATTCTTTCAAAGAATTATTAGGCTCTTCCTCCGTTTACTGCTATACACAAAATATGGTAGTTAAATGATGAAGCTGTAATTTGTATGAAATTTATGTCTTATTCTTTCAACCACTATGCCGCTGTAGAATTTTAACGTGTTTACTTCTAAGGATGAGGGCGTATTAATTATATTTTTCTAATTATATACTCTTGGCACTATATATCTGCAAGTGCGGCTGTGGAACTTTGCCACTATCTTAGAATGTAACGAATTAACAATTCATAAGCAATACTTTCTTCGAAGAATTTGGGATTTCGCTATACATCGCATGCTTATTTTTCTTTTGAAAGTTGTAAAGACAAAACTCGTATAGAGGAGGTTGTACAAAGTTTAAATATGCTGTGTATTTGAACTTTGCCTTATTATAAATTGGTCTACAATTAGATACATTGGCTGCATTAGAGTTCTTACATATATTGGTCTCAACATACTGCAACAATATATAGTCAGCAATTTATTGAAACAATACACTGTCCGTAGTGTGAACGAATCACACTATTGACATGGTCAACCATCTGCTATATTTTTTTTCGGTGTAGTTCAGTTTGTTGCCATGAATATAACTAGCTCAACAACAATCTGCTATATTTTTTTCGGTGTAGTACAGTTTGTTGCCATGAATATAAATGCCTCAACCCTTACAGTTTTAAGTAAATTTCTATTTAGGACTATCCATAAACAACTAAATTGATAGTTTTGTAAGTAACGTTCTAGTATTCATAGAATCATTTAATGAAATTTTATATGTATGGTTCCGATTATTATCGAACTACTCTTTTGTCTTGATTTTAATTTTGCTTTAATTAGTGTTATACAAATGGTTATCCAAGTAATATTTGGCAAGCCAAACTGCCCGTCAACTTTCAACATCAACCTTAATTTTTGTTAAAATAATAGAGAGTTATTATTTTTATTTTGTTAAATCTCTATGTCACATAACGGCTTTTTTTTGTCGAATACATTTATATTCAAATCATAGTTATTTATTTATTAATTTCTTAATCAATTTTCTTATTGATAACAGCGTAGCAATAAGAAAAGCAACGTATTAACCTACAACCCGATTTTAAGCTTATTTGAACTTTAAACAATCAAGACGTAGGTATAAAAATTGTACAGTTTAATGATACTTTATGCCAGAAATTTAGAAATATATATATATTTATTTTTCCATGTAAAATAATGTTCATATCCAACGACAACCTGTCTACAACTGTAAACACGTGCGCGCCATTGTCGAACCACAGTATAAAACCACTGTTTTAGGAGTCCGTACTCATATCTTGGCTTTAGCTACAGAAATATGTGCAATTAATTACCACCTAAATCGTTTTTTTCTTTATGGCATTCTGGCCGACCAGCACAACAGAAACTGAATTCCAACGGATTATTTGTATTTATTCATTTCAATACTTATTATTGTTATTTTAAAAAACTTTAACCATTAAAATTATAACTGTTGTTCTTAGTTTAACATACAGAGACTACATATTATTTAGGTATTTGTGCGCATGCGAGTTTCATGTGTAATTTATTTTGTTCTGTTTAATACATTCAAATATTGATTTAACTACTCTAAATTCCACACTCGCATCTGCCAGTAAACGTTTTTACATCATATTTCGATATTTTATTCCTGGCTATTAGTTGGTAAATATGAATGATACTAAAAACAAATATATTGACTTGTTTGCGTGGCTCTTACTGAAAATAAGTAACCGTATTACAACAGCATAGCCCTAATTTTATATTTCGGTAATTTGACATAGTTTTTACTGAAAATTAATAATACTTTTATAAAATGAACGAGTCAAATATATTGTCTCATATTTTTGAATGACTTTTACCGAATATCAACAACAGTATTTTAACTGCAAAGCCATATTATATTTTTATAATGTGTAAGTCGAATATATAGACTCTTATTCTTGCGTGGCTTTTACTTGAAATCAATAATATTATTTTAACTGCATAGCCATATTATATGTTTAATGCGTGAGTCAAATATATAGACTCTTATTCTTGCGTGGCTTTTTACTTAAAATCAATAATATTATTTTAAATGCATAGCCATATTATATGTTTATAATGAGTGAGTCAAATATATAGACTCTTATTCTTGCGTGGCTTTTTACTTAAAATCAATAATATTATTTTAAATGCATAGCCATATTACATGTTTATAATGCGCGAGTCAAATATATAGACTCTTATTCTTGCGTGGCTTTTTACTTAAAGTTAATAATATTATTTTAACTGCATAGCCATATTATATGTTTAATGCGTGAGTCAAATATATAGGCTCTTATTTTTGCGTGGCTTTTTACTTAAAATCAATAATATTATTTTAAATGCATAGCCATATTATATGTTTATAATGCGTGAGTCAAATACATACTCTTATTATTGCGTGGCTTTTTAACTTAAAATCAATAAGTATATTAACTGCATAGCTATATTATATTTTCATAATACCGGATTTAAATATTTTGACTTTATTTACCGGTTTTGCCGTGACTATTGTCAAAGAACGAAACCAACAATGGTCTTACAATTGCATTATATTTATATGTTTATAAGTACTCATTGCGTGGACTTAATTATAATTTTGTGTTTATGTTAGATAAACGTCTTATTTAATGAATTATAAAAGTTAATGTGCGAGCATAGTTCTTAACATAGTCAATTGATCTACGTGGCTTTTATTGAAATTTGACCGTGTTACATTTCGGTAAGCAAATATTTATGGGGTAGACCTAATATAATTTGGTAATTATGTTAAACGTATATAGTCCTTAAAATTGTCACTTAATTGACTTTGCGCGACTTATTATAATTCGTGCTCTTATAATTTAAAAGTGCTTATGGCGTGGACTTGTATATAATACAGTCCCTTAAGGTTATTGATTGATATGCGTGGCCCTTTTTTTTTACACATTGGATAGTTTTTAAGTAAAGCTATTTTGATTCACTTAAATTGAGCTAACATGCGAATAGAATTGTATTCGCGTCTAGACAAAATTGAATAATAATTCAATAATAATTTAACTGTCATTATCTAAAGACGCGTTTAATAATAGAATAATAAATATGGCATTGAAATAAAATTTAAAATTTAGGTGCTCAAAATGCCAACTATTACGTATACAATGACAACATATTACGTTCGTATTTTTTTTTTTTTAAATTTCTTATGGGTAGTTAAACAACCATAGTTTTACATGACCTTATTTTTGATACAAAGCATGGCCCTTAGTAAGAAAGGATAGTAGTAAGAATTTGCTTGTCAGAAACAATTGTTTACGTATCATCTTTGTGTCAAAAGCTATTTATAATTCATTGTATAATGAGCATTCATTAATTTTAAATCAATATTTATTTTATTATAATACCACAATTTCTAATACGCTATTAGAAACGTGGCTATACGTAAACCACCGACAGGCAATCATTACCTATTCCTTCCTTAATTTTAATATTTTTTACAGTGTACTCACGTTTATCCTCGTCGCCATTTGTAGTGTATGCGTGTAATATTAGAATTACACGCTTAACTTCTAGACACGTTTCACACTATTACACAACCGTACTCAACGATCCGCCACGCAGAAATGCCCCCGCGACAAGTCTCTACAGAGGTCTTATACCCATATTATTCGATCTACCCGCATTTACGAATTATATTAAATGTGCATACACTACAGTAGTTATAATTAATTTATTGTAATGAAAATTACCTACCATTATGCTTCTATAGTACATGTTCCAACCGAGCGCTAGGAACGCAGTCAGATGTTGATATATTGGTGGGTAGTTGGACATTCATTCATTCATTAGATTGTAGAATTATTTATTATGTATCTGATTTTGTAATTCTTGGTAATGAGTCAAAGGATATAAAATTATTTGTTACAGGAAAGGAAGAAATGTCAGCGAGTTGGCAGCATTAAGAGTATACTTTGGCAAATCAAACTGTAATTGCTACAAGTTGGTTCTTCTCATTGATTTCAATTATTTCATTGGTATGTTTATGATATAGTTAATTAATTTAAGACTGTGTTTTAAGTATTACATTGATATGGTTATAGTTATTTAATTTAAAACATTATTGTTTTTTTTTATTGGTTTTTAAATACCTCCCTACACTAAGAAAATAATCTTTGTATTGTGGGCGACTTTATAGACATATAATTAACTCGAGCAAGCTACACCCAGACTCAGAACAACACTTTGTGGCTCGCACAAATTATTTTCCTGAGTAGGAATCTAACCCACGACACTTACGTCATCTGTATAGTTAATTAAAAAAAAATAATTCATTAATATTTCTATTTTAGCAACCTACGGCGGTGTATTTTCTCTAAGTTTTGGCGGTTCCTTGATAAGTGTTGTCGAATTAGCTTATTTATTAATTGCATTTCTTATTACTGTAGCTTTAAAAACTGTAGCTAATATTGCATCAAGGAATAAATTAAAGGTAAACAATTAAATATATTGTAATACAGTTTGAAATGGTTTTGTATTGATTTTGGGAATAAAATGAACAATTCTGTCAGTAGTTTCTAAAAATAAATTAGTTAAATCATTTGTCTTGTTTTATATCTAGTATGGCTTGATATTTTACAACTATATATTTCAGCCATCTATCACAGATTTAGAATACAATATGTCAACAGCTATGAATATCCTGTCATTAACATCATGTCTGTCTCCTGCTCCAATACCGTTTACTTGGAGTCGACGATCCTAGTGCATATTGCAAAAGTTATTGGCAATAGTTTTATGTCCGGCTGCCTAACTTACGTCGACCCTCGTTGGGGAATGTAATCGTTGACCAAATGGTATCAGATTTAGAGCTCGATATAAAGCTCTTAGTTGTCTTTTACGACATCCACGAGCAAAGTAAACGTTCGTAATATTCGTAGCCGCTACGTTACGCTATAGGAATAAAAATTCTTATTAGTAAATAGTTCCAAATAAATTGTTACCATTATTTTGTGCTAACATATGTTTGGAAAAGTTTTGTGTTCTTATTGTAAAAACAAAATTCATTCGCATAAAACAAAACTTCTTAGCCAGATAAGCTTTCCTCTAAAGCTTGGCAAACTTTATTCTCTTTTATTCCAGTTATATAAATTCGAGCTACGTAATATTTATGTTGCAATTGATACAACTTTTTGTTGTAGATAGCTTAAAGTTATAAATTGCTCATTAAACAGATGAGAAATTATTAAACCTTTTTAGAAATTTTCTCCATATTATCACGAAGTAAGAATACAATTTACCACTGCCCCTTATATTCGTGGTTGTCGAAAAAAAAACAGCTTAAGTATATATAAAACGTAAATAGCTTTATATAGTGGATAAATTTCCCTCCGTAACGATAATTTCCAATAATTTCCCTACGTAAAGGAAACTCGAGGCACCTTTACGTAGGGTATTATCGAAAATGGAAAGGCTCTAGTCTAACAAAAACATATATTCGTATACGTGCTAGCAAGATAATGATGAGATAATATTATACATTCGAATATTATAGAAGCAATGATGGATGATGATGGAACTCGTTTACTATGAATATTAAAATAATAAAGAGCATCTAGTTGTCTATCGAGTAGTCGGAAGATGAAACGTAGTAAAACATTTTCTAAATTTCCAAATTTATTTCAGGCAATTTTATCGTGCAGCAAAAGCTTGCCAAATTAAATTATTTACAGCAAATAAACCAAAGAACATATACATAATGGAAAATGATATCCAATTTTTTTTTAAGCCAATATTTACAAGGCCTTTGAAAATCAAAAAGGGGTGAAAGCAACAAATAAATCAAAGACCACAATGTGAAGTTAAACGTAATTTCCCGTGGGATATTTTCTATTCGATTTGGGTAGAGTAAAAATTTTTGATTCATCCTTTTTTGTCTTTGATCTATCTTTATGAGAAATTCGATTCGATACATGAACCATGAAGGCTATGTTGCTTTACCCTACAGCCCATTACATGCCACTAATAGGCTACTAATAGGGCTTCCTTAAATTCAAGTTAATGGACCTAATATACACACTGGTCAATTGTGTTCGCATATAAGTAATAATTTATAGGCCAAACAGTTGACAGTTTTCTCAATGCAACCGCGGGCCGGTCAGTCCGGGGTAGTACTACACTCGCAGAAAATCTACGTTTGAGCAATAGCAATGTGCTGTTGCGCTTCGTTCGGTAAGCAGGAGAGCCCATCTTTTTAGGTGAGTTTGGGGATTTCATTAAATTGCTTGCTTGTCTATGGACAGCAAAAACACATCATTAGGTGTGCTAATTGCTCTTTTCCCACCATAAGCAGTAAAGAAAAAAAAATAGGTTTTCTATTCTTCAAATTAGATATTTAAATAAGTCTGTTATTGGTCTCCTACGATAACGAAGCAGGATCTTATTATTATTTAAAACAAAATTGTAACCATAATTCTTATTTAAACCATATCACAACAATAATCAACATCATCATCATCTCATCTCAGCTCATATCATCATCATCATCATCATCATTTCAGCCTATTGCCGTCCACTGCTGAACGTAGGCCTCCCTCATTTTACGCCACAGAGTGCGGTCCTGTGCCGCCTGTATCCAACGACGCCCAGCAACCTTCACTAGGTCGTCTGTCCACCTAGTGGGGGGGCGTCCCACACTGCGTCGTCCGGTACGTGGTCGCCACTCTAGAACCTTTCTTCCCCAGCGGCTGTCGGTTCTTCGAGCGATGTGGCCTGCCCATTGCCACTTCAGCGTGCTAATTCTTCTCAGCTCATATATGTCCCACTATTGGGCTCGAGCCCCCTCCTTAATGGGAGGGAAATTGACCTATATTATACCTTGCTGGTCAGACGTGTTGGTATAGGGTTTTGTTTCAAGTTTTCCTCCTCTTGCTATTTGCGTTTTATATCCATTAGTCGTCTCTTACGATCACCCACGGGTAAGATAATGGGTGGTGAATTGTATTATTACTCCGTCACCACACGAATCAACATCACCCTGCTTTTATCCCAATTATTTGGGATCGACCCAAAATGTCCTTTATGATGCAATATGTTTTGATCTTCTATATAACCCTATCAGACGTGTCCCCCTGTCTATCCATATAATGCTTTACGTAATCCATTAGTGGTGAGGAAGGATTCCTCACCACTAAAGGCTTCATTTATAGTTAAAACTTTTCTCTCAACATTACATTTATTCCTTCTCCTTCACATATCAATAGCACGTCAAGCGATCTCGTCTTAATTTCTCCGTCACTAGCGGAACTTGTAATAATATAAACCACAAATATTAATATTTTGTGAATCATTCTCCTCTTCTTATCTTGCTATATTTATTGTGTGCTATAATTATTTGTGGTCAACGCAATATGTACTCTTCTGACATAGTACATATTGCAAAAGTTATTGGCAATAGTTTTATGACCGACCGCCTGTCTTACAATCAACCGTCCTTGGAAATGTAATCGTTAACTAAATGCATTAGATGGAGTTGGCTCAAGACATAATTTTGAGGTTGTTTTATATAATATAGAAGTTTGATTATCATCATTTCTGTTCATCTATATCCTACAACTGGACTTGGGCCGTCTATATACTGAGAGTTTTTTTTATAGACACCACTCTGCACTAAAGAACTAATTCTTGTATTGCGGGGGAGTTCACGAACTTATAATTAACGTAGACGAATTACACTGAGATTCGGAGCAACACTTTGTGGATCGCACAAAGTGTTGTCCTGCGCAGAAATTGAACCCATAGCACTGGCATGGGAGATCGGTATCTTAACTACTACATTGGTGCAGTCAAATCATTTTACCATACCACGCAAATATGTACGTAGTTAAAGTTTAGTTCGATTTCATTATCTTGAAATAATATTCCCTCATCCGTCTGGTGACTGAGTATATAAACCACCGGTTATGAGACCCTAGAACCCTATATGTATTTTCCTTGTGGTGACGGAGTAAGAATACTATTCACCATCCCCTCTCTTGCCCGTGGGTATTGTAAAAGACGATTAAGGGATATAATATGCATATAACATCTATGCAAGAAAAAGAAAACTCGAAATAAAATTCTATACCAAAACGTTTGACCAGCACGGTATAGTAGGTCAATTTTCTTCTCATTGTGAAGGAGGCCCGAGCTCAACAGTGGGACATATATGAGCTGAGATGAACATGGATATGTATAACCATACGCACAACTTTAATAAAATATATTATGGGCATGGTAATAAAGAGAATCTGTTACCATGGACTCAGTTCGCTTGCACTCGCCTCTTGTAATTTATTTTAACATAGTGTATATGAAGTATACGTTCTATAGAACAGAAAACTGTAACTATATTTTTCGTGTAGTAGAAATAAACGTACAATTTATTGCCCTCTAACTAACCTTTTTTTTTGCATTGGACTATGGATGCGTTTCGCCCCACCAAATCAGTCCAGGGTGGCGGAGGAGGCGGCGCGCGACCCTATAGACCCACCATGCAAACTCCTCTCTTCGCCGTGTGAGCGGGCTACCGGCACTAGGTGTAGTTAATGACTCATATAGTTACATAAAGTTATATAACCTAGGGTTGGTGGCATATTCGTACGGCGAAGAAGAGGTGCTTGCAGGGTGGGTCAATGGGGTTGCGCGCCGCCTCTTCCGTCACCCCGGACCGATTTGGCGGGGTGCGACGTCCATAGCCCACCGCAAAAAAAAAAAAAAAAGGGTTGGTGGCATATTATGTAGGTATTTTTAACATATTACCACAAGGGTAATCAGAACTACTAACTAAAAAAATATAATTTGATCATCTGATCCTGTTAAATCGCAGACGCTATTCTGTACAAATTATAAAAAAATAGATGGCAAAATCACATATATGGTCCAATTGTTGATGTAACACATTCTTGAATCCACCTTTTTTTTTTGGTGGACTATGGATGCGTCTCGCCCCGCCAAATCGGTCCGGGGTGACGGAAAAGCGGCGCGTAACCCCATAGACCCACCGTAAAACTCCTCTCTTCGCCGTACGAGCGGGCCACCGGTACCCGATTTTTGACTTCGGTGGCCTTCTTGAATCCACCTGAACATATACAAGAATTTTGTCGAAATCGCTTCAACCGTTTAGTAAAAGTTCAGTATTATATACAAGTACAGCAGAATTGTATCTATAAAGATATGATTTGACCTAACCTATCTCTTAAGCCTGATTAAAAAGGCTAACTTCTCTATCATTGTGTAGGGAGATTGTAAAAAACTTTACAGATATATATATATATATATATATATATATATATATATGATAATATGATGAGATGAGATGATATATATATATATATATATATATATATATATATATATATATATATATATATATATATATATATATATATATATAAGTTGCGAAAAAGAACAAAGCAAAAACTATTTATTTCGTTGATAATCGTGAGCTTCTGTTTTCAAATATTGGATAGAGGATATAAATAATAAAAATGAAATAAAGTGAATGGAAAAAGAATAAGAATGAAAAGAGGATATAAATATTAAATTTGTTATGCTTTTGTTAACAGATGAACAAGCAACTTACCTGATGGTAAGAGGATTGTCGGTTCATGAAGGTCTTTTATACTAGGGGCACGGCCCGAGATATTAAGACGGTCGTTGACCACAATTTCCATCGCAAAGTTGATTTCGACCTCCGGCTCCCTCCACTGATTTTCTGTTGATTATAATGGTCATTCAATGTAATTAATCTGGTTTATGAGGCGAGCTAGATACTACAAACCAATTGGAACTGTTATCAAAGAATTACCTTTTTTATTTTCCTTGTTTAGACATTATAATGAAAATTAAAATAAATAATTATCATTGTAATTTTACCCGCCTCGTGTCTACTAAACGAAATATATTAGTTACATTATTAATATATATCAAAAGTAATGCTTAATTAAATTCAGATTCCTAGAAGTAATTGTTCACAAAATATATCTAAATAATAATTATTAGAAAATGAGCATTTAATGTTTGCTTTTGAAGTTATTGTTTGACTTTGGATTTCGCTTAAGGAATACTTAAATAATGTAAGTCCTTATTTTTATGTTCCTTTATATATAAACATAAAAATAAAATGGAAGTATCTATTACAGACGGATACCTGTTACAATATGAACCAAAATTCATCATTACCATTTCATCTTATATATATACTAGCGGCCCGACCCGGCTTCGCACGGGTGAACATTTATTTATTAAACATTTTGGCATAAACGTACAGTAAATGCAGGACATACTTAAATAATAATGTATTTAGCAATAGTGTATCGCTGGCTTCCCTTGGGTTGATGTTTGAAAACAAAGTGAGTAAACAGAATAAATGACATCAACTGGTAATTTTTAAAAACATTTCACTGAGGTTTAGAGTATAGGTATACTAATAATAATTAGATACATTATATACCTACTATTACTGTATAAGTACTGATTATCACATATTTCATAGAATAAAATATATAGCACCCCGACTTATAAGTAAGTTAAGTTTTTTTTTACACTTATTTTTCCTTTTTGATTTATATTTTTTATTTATTTTAATGTAGTTCTTTTTTATTTGTGTAAACATTTCTTTATTCAAGTACATCTTTTATTTTAAAGACTTAAATTTTATTAGATTTTTATTTTAATTTTCCATTTTTACCTTAATGCTTCACTATACACTATGTTAGCAGTGGTATTTGTAGATGGCAATAAAACATATTGATTTTCAGGAGAACCTACTCGAGAAAGTGCAACATATAGTTGGCAATGAGAAAAGCACTCTTTTCTTAGATCGATGCCAACCATAGAAAAAGTTTGTCCCTGGGATTTATTTATTATAAGGGCAAACGATATCTTTACAGGAAACTGTAATCTTTTAAAAGATATAGGACAATCCGTCGGTATCATCGGGATCCGCGGAAAGTGAGCAAGCTGTCCGGCCGCGGGGCCGGTGATGATAGTAGCTACAATCACATTGTCTCGCAATTCCATAACCTAAAGTCTTGTTCCATTACACATATTGGGAGGGCTTAAATTCCTCAGAGCGAGCCGCGCGGCTACCTATTTCATAGATGTGGCCCTCTCCTGCACTCCGTCCCCGCCGCACCGACGCGTCGCGGCGGCGAATTAATTTTATTTCAATTTTATTAAACTCGTAATATCTTTCGAACATAGTGTCCGATTTTAATAAAATAAAAAGATATTTACAGGTATTTAAACAACCTTGCTTGAGAAATCACTTATTTAGGTAAGGATTAAGGCAAAGGTATAAATAACTTGGTCTGATTATGGTCGAAATTTCTATTAAATTTTAAAATGTTAAAAAGTAGTTAGAGTGAGAGATATACCATTACAATCCCCAAACCCACCCAGTTGGACTTCCGACTCTCTCGCTCACCAAACGAAGCGCAATAGCACATTACCATTAATCAGACGTCGATCTTCTGCGAGAGTGTGGTACTACTACCTCGGACGAACCGGCCCGTGGCTGTAGACAGAGAACTGTCAACAGCGTGATCCTACTATTAGATGTTTTAATAAATCTCAAAATAATAAAGTACAAAATTGTCAACACAAAAAATTAACGATTAAACTTAACTGTTCCTTAAATTAAGAAATTACCCATCTATTAAGTATTCAGTGTGACCAGCAACTGTCTGTAATACTTAATTATCCTCGAAAACTTTTTACAGTTGAATAATTATCTGAAAATAGTCTCCTTCATACTAATTTTATAAATGTTTACTTTAATGTCACTCAAAGAAGCAAAAAAACGACCCTGGAAAAAATTGGTACACATAATTTATTATGTGGATTAAAACAGAAGTATTATTGCTCTTCATAATTTTTAATATTTTTCTAACAATTTTCAGCGTTCATGGTCACGAGAGAATCAGGCAATCTATATAGAATACAAACCGTGAAAATAGTTTTACTTTGTATATCGTTAGTTAAAATGAATAGTGACTAGCTGTGTGGTAGCGGCTACAAATACTACCAACCCTTATTTTGCTCGTGGATGTCGTAAAAGCCGACTAAGAGTCTTATAACGACTTGGGCCAACTCTATCTGATGCAGTTTGGTCAACAATTACATTCCCAAGGAGGGTTGACGTCTGGCAGTGGGCCGGTCATAAAACTATTGCCTATAACTTTTACAATATGTACTATGAAAGATGCGTGCATATTGTATCGACCCCAAGAAATTGGTATAATAGTAGGAGAATGATGAAAAAGAAGTGACATTTCTCAAAAAAAAAGTGAAAGTTTGTATCATTGGTTAAACGTTATTTAATGGTTTGTAGTTTAATAAAAAAATAACACATCATCAAATTAATGGTCAAAAACTCTGTGCCGTCACACAAGTGTCACTTTGATATTCTATGCTAAACCGCCATTTTGGTTGTTGAGCACAAAAAAAAATTCTTTAAATGCGTGTACTGTAAAATTTAGTCCTTTTGATTAGTGTCACTTTTCTATTTATCCGACGATAAGTACAAAATTCGCGTAAGCATCAGTAATCATCATACATTTTGTCATATAACTTGAATTTTACGGAATATGTGTATATGATAAAGGACGACTCTCATTTCAGGTCATATATGTCCCATTGCTGCACTCGAGCCTCCTCCATACATACATACATAGCTTCACGCCTGTTTCCCAGAGGGGTAGGCAGAGACTGGGGTACTATCCCAGAAACCTCCACGCGGTGTACCCTGGGTGCGGGCGGCGGTCCCCAGTTCTTCTGTTGTACTGTCGTCCGTAGCGAATATCTGCGCGATTTCGCTCCTTACTCTACTACAGTCGTAGTAGAGGTTATAGGACGCGAAATATCGGGACGGGCTCAGTCACTCATTCATTTGAGGGCTGGGCAGGCACTTGCCACCGCCCACACATCGTAAACCTGATTCTTTGCTTGTCTTAGTTTCAGGAGCGAGGGTCTTGGCTTAACCGCCCGGACCGCGAGGAAGACAACCTCTATAAAGAGTTCGAAGTAACATTCGGACTCGGAAATCACCCAGAATCTTAAGTTCTGGCGTGCGGCGAGAAGATGCATGGCAGATGGGTTGTTCTGTCGTTAGCACGCTCCAGCCAGGGCACCGGCTGCCCCCCTGGTTGGTAAATGTAGGCTTGCCCGGGTAAAGGGATCTCTGCCCGGGTTGACGTAGTGTATCTCCCCTACTCGTGGGAATCATATGGATACCAACTTAAAAAAAACCTTTTTCACCGACGATCTGTGTGATTCTCACACCACGGCCTTGTCAAGCCAAAGAAAAACTGACAACGACGCCTCGTCCTCAGGACTTGAGGCGTCCGCCAAGGGCCCGGCACAAATCGTGGAGGCCCAAAAAGTGAAGCGGAAGTCGCCCAGGAAGAGCCGGGGGCAGGCTTCCAGCTACAAGAGGAGGATGGAGGAGCGGCGTGCGCGGAGAGAGGCTGCCGCCGCTGAAAAGGAGGACGGTGGCAGAAATGCTGCAGAACCGTCTACGGACGAGGGCGACAGTGACGTCGCAGAGCCGTCCGTGGATGAGGGCAGCAGATCTGCCGCTAAGATGGACGAGGGCGGTGTATCCGCAGGGCCGTCCAGAGGAGATAGCGGGTCGGACGCTAAAGCCCTCGCTAAATCGTCGCCGCGTCCTGTGGCGGCGGCTGAGAAGACCAGGGAGGAGGCCCTCCCCTCGCAGGTGCGAAAGCGCCCCCTGAGCAGGGGAGGCAGCTCGGGCGCCGACTCCGAGGGGAGCGGGACCATCATGCCTCCACCGAAGGTGCCGGCTTCTCGCAGGGGGCGAGGGGCCGCAGTAGCAGGAAGAAGGTCGGTGACTCCTCGGCGTGAGGCGGCGCCTGCTGCGAGCGACGCCCCCCTGGACCTGCAGGCTGAAAATGCCCGCCTTAGTGGCGAGGTCTCAGGCCTGCGGGACCTGAACCGCCAGTTGGGGTCCGAGCTGGAGTCGCTGCGTCAAGTAAACCGCATGTTGGCCAAAGACATGGCCGACCTGCGGGCCCAGATGGCGCAGTTCCTACCGCCTGCGCCAAAGCCGTCGGCCAAGGCGCGCAAAACAGCTGCCGCGGTGAAACCCGTCCCTGCGGCGAGGAGGACGCCCCCCGTTGCGGAGGGCACGCCGCCGGCTGAAGCCGTCACGGCCACCGAGCCGACACCTGTCCCGGTAGCGAGGAGGACGACTCGCGCCGCGGCGAAGAAGTCGCCAAGCGTCTCGGAGCGGGCCCCGGTGGAGGCTCAACCGGAGGCGCCGACCCCGCTGCCGACCCCGATGCCAAACCCACTGCCAACCCCGCTGCCAACCCCGCTGCCTGCGGTGGGGGGATTGCCGGATGAGTCCCTGCGCGCGATAATCGACGCAGTGGGCAAAATTGTCGATGCGCGCTTCGCCGTTCTGGAGGCAAGGCTGCCTCCAGAACCACGTATCCGGCCGCCTCTTGCCGCAGATAAGCGGCCACATACGGCACCAGCCCCCGCCCCGCTGCCTTGTCAGGGTGGCCGCGTGGGGAGCTACGCCGCGGCCGCGGCCGGGCCTAAGCCCAAAGGACCCGGCCCCGCTCCGAAGGGACCTCCCCTGAGGAGGAAGACGGCGCCGGCTCCTGCCGGACAGCTGAAGCCGCCCGCAACGAAACCGCCGGCGACGACCAGCGAGGCTGCGACGAGGCCTTCCGCGTCTGGCACGACTGCCGTACCCGAAGAGGGTTGGCAGGTGGCCGAGCGCGATAGAACGAGTCGCGGCCAAAGAAGGAGAGTGGAGGCCAAGCGCGCCGCTGAAGTCTCCGCTCCCAAGGCAGGAGCTGGCGACAAGAAGAAGAGGTCGCGCAAGGGGCTCAAGCCGCCAAAGACAGCCGCAGTGGTGATCACTGTGCTGCCTGAGGCGGCTGAGAAGGGCCTCAGCTACGAGGCCGTCTTGAGGAAGGCCCGGCGGGAGCTAGACGTCTCCGATATTGGAGGCGTCGAAGCCAGGACCCGCAAGGCCCGGACGGGGGCTCAAATCCTCGAGTTCCCAGGGGCCGAGGGCGCCAAGACGGCTGACAGCGTAGCTGAGAAGCTGCGAGGTCTGTTCGCCGAGGAGGGTGGCATCAGGATCGCCAGGCCCGTCAAGTGCGCCGAAATGCGCATTTCGGGTCTGGACGACTCCGTGACGGTGGAAGACATCCGGGAGGCTATTGCCTCGAAAACCGGGTGTCCCATGACACCGTCCGGGTCGGTGCCATTCGTCCCGGTCCGGGTGGCGTAGGTGCTGCCTGGGCGCAGTGCCCGGTGGAGTCGGTCAGGCAACTGGCCGGCTCAGGCAGGCTCCTCGTGGGCTGGAGCTCGGCGCGGGTAACCGAGCTTGAGCACCGGCCTGCGAGGTGCTATAAGTGCATGGCGGTCGGACACACTCGACCGACGTGCACCAATTGCTTCGACTGCGGCGGATTGTGTTTCCGCTGCGGTCAGACCGGGCACGTGGCGGCATCTTGCGCCGCCCCGCCCCATTGCCCCGCGTGTGCGGCGGGCAATAAGCCCGCCAAGCACCGCATGGGTTCTGGGGCGTGCAGACCTCCTGCTTCGGCCCCAAAGGGGTGGGGCGGCCTTTCGACCACGGCCCCTCCCGCTCCTAGCGCGGCCCGATCGCCCGCCGCAAGCCAGGAGGTGATGATGGACACGGCCCATTAATGGCTGTCCAGTCCACTCACCTCCTGCAGGCCAACACCAACCACTCCGCCGGTGCGCAGGATCTCCTCCTGCAATCCATGGCGGAGTGGTCGATCGGTGCAGCCGTAGTCGCGGAACCGTACGTCGTGCCTGATCGCCCCAATTGGGTGGTCAGCCGGAACGGAACCGCGGCAATCGTCACCTCCACGCAGCGGCACTTCCCGTCCTTATCCCTCTTGGATAGGGGCGAGGAATTTGTCGCGGCGGATTGGGGAGGGGTCACGCTCTACAGTGTATACCTCTCCCCTAACAGGAGAATGGACGATTTCGGGGCCTCCCTCACCACCTTGGAGGCTTCGATACGGCGACTGGCACCGGGCCTCGTCCTGGTCCTGGGGGACTTCAACGCCAAATCCACGGCGTGGGGGTCACCGATGACGGACGATCGCGGGCGGGCGATCGTGGAGTGGGCGGCGTCACTGGGCCTCAGATTTGCCGTCGGCCTACAGGCCCATCGTGCTTCTCGACCATATGGGTAAGTTGCTGGAGCGTGTCCTCGCTGCCCGCATCGTCCGACACTTGGAGGAGGTGGGGCCCGATCTGTCGGACGTTCAATATGGGTTTAGGAGGGGGCGTTCGACCATCGGGGCCCTGCTACGCCTGAGGCAGACGGCCGCGGAGGCTGTCGCCGGCAAGGGAGTGCTGTTGGCGGGGTCGCTGGACATCGCCAACGCATTCAATAGTCTGCCATTCAGCTGCATCAAGGAGGCGTTCCGGTTCCATGGAGTGCCCCTGTTCCTCAGGCGGCTGGTGGCAGACTATTTGGAGGGGCGCAGTATCCTCTGCGCGGGTCCCGCAGGGGACATTGTGCGGACGCCCATGTCGTGCGGTGTTCTACAGGGGTCGGTTCTGGGGCCGACTCTGTGGGACATCGGTTACGACTGGGCGTTGAGAGGGAGTCTCCCCCCCGGGCTGAGCGTTATTTGCTATGCTGACGACACGTTCGTCACAGCCCGGGGCAGGACACTCGAAGAGGCGGCGAGCCTGGCCACTCTCGGCACCGAGGAGATGGTCAGGCGAATCGAGGCGCTGGGGCTCAGGGTGGCCTTAAATAAGACGGAGGCCCTATTATTCCATGGGCCACGCGTAAGGCTGCCAACCGGCGCCTCGTTAGTCGTCAACTCCATCCAGATCAACATCCAGGCCCATATGAAGTACTTGGGTATGGTACTCGACGGGCGATGGTGGTTCCGGGAGCATTTCCGACAGATTGCTCCTCGGCTGGTCGGCGCGGCGTCCGCCCTTTCTCGGCTCATGCCGAATGTGGGCGGACCCAGTTTCGAGGGCCGACGGCTGTATGCGGGGGTCATCCGCTTGATGGCCATGTACGGCGCACCCGTGTGGGCGAGGGCTCTGAACGCCCAGCTCAGGGCAGTTCTGTCGAGGCCACAGCGAGCCATGGCGGTCAGAGCCATTCGCGGGTACCGCACGGTGTCGACAGAGGCGGCATGCCTATTGGTCGGGACACCCCCGTGGGACCTAGAGGCGGAGATACTTTCCGACCTCTACCGGCGGGTTACCTCAGTGCGCGAGGAGGGTGGCTCCCCATTGTTGAGCGAGATAGCCACCTGGCGCGAGGACGCCCGCCGAGACGTCATCGCCCGTTGGGTTACGCGGCTGGAGAGGCCTAGACACGGTATCGTGACCGTCGAAGCCTTCCGGCCCGTATTGATGAAATGGATGGAGCGGCGGCACGGGGTCCTCACCTTCCGACTGGTGCAGGTGTTGACGGGGCACGGGTGCTTCGGGAAATACCTGCACACGGTCGTGTACAGGGAGTGAACTCCGGGCTGCCATCATTGCAGTAGTGACGAGGACACGGCGCAACATACGCTCGAGGAATGCTCGGGCTGGGATGGGCAGCGCCGCGACCTCGTCGCTATTATCGGTGCCGACCTGGCACTTCCGGCTGTCGCAAGGGCGATGGTCGACAGCGTCAGGAATTGGGACGCGGTCGCCGCCTTCTGCGAGGCTGTCATCTCGCGGAAGGAGGCGGCGGAACGAGTCAGGGAGGAATCCCGCGACCCGGGCCGCCGCCAGCGGCCGGGGCGGCGCAGGCGCGAATACCTGCGCCTGATGCCGCCCTAACCCAGGCCTCGGGTGATCGGACCGGGGAATTGTCCGGTCACCCGACGCGAGGCCACCGCGTGAGGGCGACGCCCCGACGGCGAAATCTGTCGGGGCGTCGACGAGAGGAACCCGCGAGGGTAAACCGCCGAGCGGACCACCGAAGACAAAGATCAGGTACCGGTGGTCCGCTCGCACGGCGAAGAGAGAGGATTTTACGGTGGGTCTATGGGATCACGCGCCGCCTTCTCCGTCACCCCGGACCGATTTGGCGGGGCGAGACGCACCCATAGCCCACCGCTATAAAAAAAAAAAAAAAAAAAAAAAGGCAGAGACTACGGATTGCCACAAACCACGATCCTGGCATACTGCCATCGCTTCATTCACACTCATAACAGTCTTCATGCATACTCTACGATTACGCATACTCTTAATATGACCTCCTCCATAAGGGGAGTAAAATTGACCTACTATACCACGCTAGTCAAATAGGTTGGTATAAGATTTTGTTTCGAGTTTTCCTTCTCTTGCTCATGTTATATGCCTTTTATATCCCTAAGTCGTCTCTTAAGATCACCCACGGGTAAGATATGGGGTGGTGAATTATATTCTTACTCCGTCACCACACGGATCATATCATTGCAATTAAAACTCGAAATAAAACGCTATACCAACTGATCTGATCAGCGTGATTTAGATCAATTTCCTTTCACTATTGCTGAGGCTCCAGCCCAGCACTGGGACGTATAATAGTTTAGATGATAACGACATATATTATGTATTAAATTCTTGTTCAATCACCAAACACGATAATGATAAAAATCCTTCAGCCTATCTCAGAAATACAATAAAGCAGAAATCACGTTTTAAGTATTAGGGTGAAAGAAGTTTCGATATAACAACTTTGAACAAGTTTGACCTACTTTTTGCTTGGTACGGGAGATTTTGTGTTAATACCGACGACTTGGCCTCAACAATAAAATAGCTATAGTCAGCGCATTATTCAGCACTTATTATGCAAATGTAAACAAGTTAGCAATTGTTGTGTGCTATAGATTTTTTTTTGAAGTTATATTTCCTTTGGCGCGTTAAGGAAAAATGATGTGAGTAAATTTTTACGATACGCGCGCACACCGTCACGAAAAACCGACACCGTGAAGTTAGCTATAGTCAACATTTTAGTTTTTTAACTAGTTATTGCGTTATAATAAAACTTTCAATATATTAAATACCTTTTTTCTATTGTTAGTGTCGTTTTTTCTATAAACGTAGAATAAGGCGAAAGATAAAATTTTTGAAAAGATTTCTATCTTGTTACGCCAAAGAAGTATAAATTCTAACGCTACACGCGTTACATAAGTACATACACACTTTTTTTACATTAATTAAAATTTACAGTTGACTTCATTGACTTGAAAACTTCAAAAGTTTTTTTTTACATTTCTGAAAGTTTTGGATATTATGAAGCTGTATGCTATAGTATTTCTTTATAGCTGTTTCCATTTTGAAGTGGGTAACTGAATGTTTTGGAAAGGATACGCTATACAGCGGAAGTAATGTTAAGTAAAAAAATACCGCTGTGTCATGTGGATATTATATTGAGACGGTTGTGCTTTTTTACCAAAACATTTTTATTTATTTTTTTATTTTAGATAAGTGGATAAATGGGTAGATTTTGGGTATATGAAGTTTATTAGGATGGATGTTTATGCGAGTGAATTAATAGATGGGCGTATGGATTTATTTTTAACCTAATCGTCATGTCTGATTTTGTCCGTTTTGATTAGTCCGTCCGTTCTCTGTAACTCTGTTCTCTCTGCCTACCCTGCAAGGGATATGGCGTGATGATATGTATGTATGTATGATTCCCATGCAAGCAATTTTGCAATCCATAAATGCATTGTATTTGTCTGTTTGTTTTATTGTTTAATAAAGGTGCTTGTATCACAAAAAATGCTTTTCTTAGTGCTGACTTCATAAAGAAACTACGTAATTCCAATATTAACTATATCATAAGATTAATGTATTTTATCATTTCAAATTATCTTTATTAGGACATCTTACACCGTTATACCTCTTTAATTCAAGTTGCTGTCAATGTCAGACACAGTAGAGTTTATAAGATTAATAGCATCGTAAATGAAAGCGGACAGCTTGACATAATATCCAACTATCCAGTTAGTAAAGTCCACGGTTCTATGGAATTAAATGGCACCGTTATATCTTGTTTTTATTATATGTATTAAGTATTTGTATTTTTCCCTTTTAATACGCTTATATTATCTTGGTTTATATGTAACGGAATCTTTGAAAGTGATGCTCAGCCCCTTTTAAATATCGGATTAAATTGAATCTTTGCACTCTCGTCAAGGACTGATGACAAACCAATAATTCAAATAGTTTAATCCATTATCCTTACAATTCATGATCATCATCATCTCAGCCCACACATGTCCTGTCGAGAGGTACGTTATATATATATATATATATATATATATATATATATATATATATATATATATATATATATATATATATATATATATATATATATATATATATATATATATATATATATATACATATATATATATACAGAGTGTATCAGAGAATGGAGCAGCTGGTCAGAAGGGTGGTAGGTAATGATGGTAGGAACCCATAACAAAAATTTGAAGGGAAAATTTCAAGGTCATGGACTCGTCAGCTGTTTGTAAAGGTGACGTTTGTTATACTGTAGCAAACGTAATCATTGATTTATTTAGGTACTAATGAATATTTAAGAAAGTATGAGTATGTAGCAGACTATTTATCATTTAATTGGTACATTTCATTCAGTTTTAAAGAAAAAGCAATGACAAAATTGAAAACTTTAAATGCTTGTAATTTATTAACGAATCTACATTTTCTCTTCAAATTTTTGTTATGGGTTCCTAGCATCATATATACATCATATATATATATATATATATGATTGATATATATATGATGATATATATATATATATTTGAACAAATGTTTGGTAGTGGTAGGACCACGCTGTTGACAGTTTTCGGTCCACAGCCGCGGGCCGGTCCGTCCGGGGTAGTACGTCTGAGCAATGGTGCCATATGCTGTTGTGCTTCGTTCGGTGAGCGAGAGAGCCAAAAAATCCAACTGGGTGGGTTTGGGATATGTACTGGTAGGCAGCGGCCTAGCTATACCCCTGGTTATGCAAAAGTCCATGGGCAGTAGTAACATTTACCATCAGGTGTGCTGCTTGTTCTTTTGCCACCAAAAGCAATAAAAAAAAATGACACAAGACGTTTATCGTAACTAATATTATTCTACATTTGCTCTAGTTTCAATTTGATTTATTATACCTATATATCTTTGGAAGATGGCGTCAATTACTGTTCTCTATATTGAAATACTGAGACGTAGTTAATTAAGTGTCGGCTGCACTTAATGAAAGAGAACGCAGCATCTGATGAGAAATTCACATTAAATACCTCACTTAAAATCATAGGAATAAGAAAAGGAAAACTTCAAAGAAACCTTTTACTAACATATCTGATCAGCACGGTATAGTAGATCAATTCCCTTCTATTACGGAGGAGGCTCGAGCCCAGCAGTGGGACATATATGTGTTGAGATGGTGAATCCGTTTCCACTCAATCTACCCATCCTCACTAATACTATTCATCCCAACTCATCCCCACTCATTCCACTGACCACCACTTATCACATCAATCCCCGTCCGTTACCACTTATATCGTGCATCACCACTTATCCCATCATACACGGATGCACCCGACCTTATTTATCATATTTATCCATTCTCATCTATCCTCACTCATTCCATCTAGCCCAATTCATTGCCATTTATCTCACTCCATCTATTCCCATCCGTTGTTTTCAATCCCCCTCATCATATGGACTACGCTTAGTAGACTAGCTTGGGGCGCTATGAAGCAACGCAAAAACGTCTCGGTTTGTCATCTCTATGTAAAAAACATTCATCTATTATGTAAAATATTTTGCTATCATTCTCTAGCTTTTTGGACTCCATACGTTCATATTTGTTTCTTTATTCTGATGTTACATCGAGTTTAAAAATCACAACGATTCTAACGAAGTTTCACTTCAAAAATATAAAAAAATAATGTATATTATTTTTCATTAATATTTCAGTGTTCCCATTTCATGTTTTGAAATGGGAACACCTTTTAAATTCTGTACCTTATAAAGTAAAATATATTTTATAACCTTTTTTCACTGTCCTCAAAAAATATTCCCAGATTTTTTTGCTACGAAAAACGAATGAAATTTACACTGAATATATTTTTAAAGATAGATTGGATGTTTCTGTTATTTTACAAATGACCTGGTTATCAAGATACATTTTTCATACGATATTTAGTTGACATACTTTTTACTACATATTTTCAATACAAATTCTCCAAGCCTCTCTTATTCCCAATCGTATTGGGATCTACTTTCCAGTTCCATCAGTTTCGATAGGATATTATTTTACGCGTGCTTCGAAACTTAAAAGGATGTTTTAGAATTAGACCAGGTGTCAAGATATTTGAAGACTCTATATGGTGTTTCAGTTTACAGTACCTATATTACGTATACAGCTTTTTTCTTACACCGGCTAGAACATTTCTTTGGAACTCTTAAGCACGCGGGTTTTCTCGCAATATTTTCCTAACAATTAAAGTTAGCTGTAATCAAAATATTGCGATATAATGGTAATAAAGAGAGAAAATATTTTTGTCACAAGGAATTTATAGAAAACTTTCATCCATACTTCAACCTATTAACCTTCACTGTGCGATATACCCCACAAAAAGGCCTTAATGACATAATTACCTGTTAGGGACTTATCTAAGAGAGTACTGCCCATTATTCTGATAATGACTCAGTAATTTATTACGATTCTTATGAAAAATAATATATTATGCAGCAAAAAATAATCCTAATGGTAAAGTCACGCTGCCACAAATGGTCGGCACTGGATATCGGAGTAATACTACACAATAGTAATATCACATAGTGATAGTAATTTACTACCACTTTTTGTCCTCGTACCAGTGAAAGGGCCGGATTCCAAAAGCTTTACGCGAGACAGTGACCTATATCCTTGGTATTACTCCATATCGCTCCATGAGTGGTTACCATTTACCAAAAGATACGCTGCCTGTTTGTCTACAATCATAGGAAGTCATAATCATCATCATCACAGCTCATAAATGTCCCACTGTTGGGCTCGGGCCTTCTCCATAATGGGAGGGAAATTAACCTACTATACCGCGCTGGTCAGAGGTGTTGGTATAGGGTTCTGTTTCGAGATTTCCTTCTCTCGCACAGATGTTATATGCGTTTCTATATCCCTTAGTCGTCTTGTACGATCACCCACGGGGAAGATAGGGGGTGGTGAACTGTATTCTTACTCCGTCACCATACGGAATGTAATCAAGGGAAGTAAGAAAACCAATTCTAAAGCCATTCCCCCATACCAGAAATAATACTATGTTATTAAACATTTTGGATAAGTTAAAAGGTAAACTTTATCAATAAGTGAAGTTTAAGTAAACGTTGGTATAACGAGGGGGTAGTTTGTTTATACAATAATTACTTAAGCGGAAGCTTTCTCTGGATTTGTATGAAGTTCTAAAGGTAACAATGAATACAGAAAGTCTAAGCACTTCTTGAAGCATGACAACTCGTGGGAGCAATTGCGTATTCGTCGGAAAAGTTTTATGAAAACAAAATTTAATTAATATTTTAAGTTAAAACATATATAGCCGTTGGGCCCGTCTACCCTGGACACCAGTAATAGTCCCTTGATTGCCTTTAAGGAATTGTTGCTCGTGGAAAATATCCGATAAGAGAAGAGGTGAGGGGTATTTTATAGAATGTGCCCCAATGTGTGCCGGCAGGCCCCGAGAATGCTTTGTGCAAAGACTTCCGGTGCAAAAAGGCACTAGATAGAGTGGTAGGAGCGCCGGGTGCTTGAAGAGGCTACTGCCGTTTGACCTAGTGACGAGTGCTATATTTTTTACAGATATTATGTAGGTGGTAATGTCGCATTTTCGTTCGAGATGGAGAAGGGCAGCACGACCGTTGCTGTGACCGCCGAAGGGTCTTCGTCGCGTTCTGCGCATTTTAGGGAAGAGGCCCCCTGAAAATGAGGGTGCGCTCCCTAAACCAGAGTAGCAGCTAATAGTCACACTTCACGAGGAGAAGGAATAATGCAGGGTGGTGTCTTTAAAAAAAAAAGGGGGAGTGCAGAGAGACGTCGCAGCTGCCAGGATGGTGAGGGTGTTGGTAGACGTTCCTTCCATCAGAGGTGTGTGGTATTCTTCGAACACTACTATGGAAATCCTGCAAGCTGAAAATGGGTCTGCAACCTGCCAATATTTCAGGCCTTTTTTTTTTTTTTTTTTTTTTTGCGGTAGGCCATGGACGTCGCACCCCGCCAAGTCGGTCCGGGGTGACGGAAGAGGCGGCGCGCAACTCCATTGACCCACCCTGCAAGCACCTCTTCTTGCCGTGCGAGCGGGCCACCGGTACCCGATTTTTGTCTTCGGTGGCCCGCTCGGCGGTATGCCCTCTCGGGCTCCTCTCCTGTCGATGCCCCGACAGCTTTCGCCGTCAAGGCGTCGTCCTCACGCGGTGGCCTCACGTCGGGTGACCGGACAATTCCCCGGTCCGATCACCCGAAGCCTCGGTTAGGGCGGCATCAGGCGCAGGTATTCGCGCCTGCACCGCCCCGGCCGCTGACGGCGGCCCGGGTCACGGGAATCCTCCCGGACTCGTTCCGCCGTCTCCTTCTGCGAGATGACAGCCTCGCAGAAGGCGGCGACCGCGTCCCAGTTCCTGACGCTGTCGACCATCGCCCTTGCGACAGCCGGCAGCGTCAGGTCGGCACCGATAACAGTGACGAGGTCACGGCGCTGCCCGTCCCAACTCGGACACACCTCCAGTGTGTGTCTCGCCGTGTCCTCGTCACTGCTGCAATGGTGGCAGGCCGGAGTCCACTCCCTATACGCGACCGTGTGCAGGTACAAACCGAAACACCCGTGCCCCGACAATAGCTGCACCAGCCGAAAGGAGAGGACTCCGTGCCGCCACTCCATCCATTCCATCAGTACGGGCCGGAGGGCCTCGACGGTAACGACACCGTGTCTTGGCCTCTCCAGCCGCGTAACCCAACGGGCGATGACGTCTCGGCGGGCGTCCTCACGCCAGGTGGCTATCTCGCTCAACGATGGGGAGCCACCTTCGTCGCGCACTGAGGTAACCCGCCGGTAGAGATCGGAGAGCATCTCCGCCTCTAGGTCCCACGGGGGTGTCCCGGCCAATAGGCATGCCGCCTCTGTCGACACCGTGCGGTACCCGCGAATGGCTCTGACCGCCATGGCTCACTGTGGCCTCCACAGCACCGCCCTGAGCTGGGCGTTCAGAGCCCTCGCCCACACGGGTGCGCCGTACATGGCCATTGAGCGGATCACCCCCGCATACAGCCGTCGGCCCTCGAAACTGGGTCCGCCCACATTCGGCATGAGCCGAGAAAGGGCGGACGCCGCGCCGACCAGCCGGGGAATATTTCAGGCCTGCGAGAACAAAGTAGGAAGCTAAGTATGGAGTAGAAGGTTGTAAACAGGGGATTCGAACGTATAAATGTTAACATGTTAATATTCCTGTTGTATTGGTAAGTTAATAAGTATGATGATTTACGTGTGAATCTATATTAATAAGCAAGTTGACAGACTCATTAGCGCCGAGCCGAAACTATTGAAACTAGAACCATAAATTTTGGCAGCAGTTTTATGACGTAGAGACTGTTTTGGAAGGGCGGGACCCATCAAAGTTTGAATGTGAAGAAAAATTTTATCGCGTTGTTATTCACTCTTCAGTAAAAATTAACAAACCCTTCTAAAAGTCAATAAACATTTTAACCATTGTCAATTTTGATCATCAAAATGTGTAAACTAGGGGATGACATTTTACGGTGATTTTAATGTTTTTTTTTATTGAATTTAAACATTAACATAAATAACTACTAGTAGAATGTTTTATTGTGTTATGTAGAGATTATTTTGTTATGTAGAAATTCATTAAAGAGGAATATTGTGAAAATTAGTTGCTGTGGTATTAGTTTTATAAAGAAACTATCTAAACAAATAGCAACTAAGTATATAAGTATAGTATATAAGTTTTTATATCCTTTATTGATCCCCCTTATGTGATTCAATACAATCAAGAAATTCCATTTACTGGAATGAGATTCGTGACAATGTTCATTTTGTTAGTATATCTCAGAGTTTCATTGAGATCAAATACATGATGCCGTCGAGCAACGTATGTGATTTTAGTATGATTTACTTTTCCGTATATTTCTTTTTGCATGGTGGATGGATTTGGAAATCAATTCACAAAGCCTTCTTTTGCCGTTGATGTCTTAAAGACACGATAGACGTAAATAAATTAAAGCGAGATTAATAATACATTTTTTTTTATTCGGTATTCATAAATCGCACATAACTATTTTTGAAGTTGGCACTTCTTTGGCTGCACTTTTTTGGGATGACTAAAACATGTTAAACTCGCGTCAGGACACGTGACCTGATCGAAAATTCGTAAGGTGGACGTAAGATGTAAATATCCTTCTCTCGTTCTACCACGCGGCGAAAATGCCCCTGTTGTTTCGTTTAAGCGGCAAGGCGCTTGCGCGAGTGTGTATGTGTGTCTATTAATTGAATCTTTAAATAATGAATTTGGTTTAACGATTTCAAATGATCGCAATCTTAGCACAATGAAATACGAAACTACTATTGACGCGGTCTTTATTAGACATTTAAATATATTCGAATCAAAATTGTTCGTTTCTTACTTCAGCTACCATAAACCTATTGTATCAGTTTTAGAGATTGGCGATGATGATACTGGTAATGATAATAGTAAAATTATGAATTAAAGTTGATTTTTCTTAAAGATATACTTTTTAATGTAAAATAAATGTAATAGTTCTGAAGTGTTAAATTTTTATGTAAAATAAGATGTCATGTTTGTGTACGATAGCGCAATAAATGAATATTGTATTTAACTACATACATTATAGTACTTTTATACTTATAAATAAAGCAGTTGGTGCCTTATTAATTATTTTCTAATCATTTCAAAACATTCAAAAATGCACAACGTTAATGTTTATTTTTATTTTTATATTTGTCTTTTTTTTTCATAGTTTTGAGTTTTCACTTCTGTCGCCAGTTTGTTTTCTTATCAATATTCATTATTAGGTAGATTGTAATTATCATTCAGTACCAAAAATAAAATGCGCGGCGCGTGACCCCATAGACCCACCGTAAAATCATCTCGCTTCGCCGTGCGAGCGGGCCACCGGGACCCGATTTTTAACTTCGGTGGCCCGCCCGGCGGTTCACCCTCGCGGGTTCCTCTCTTCGACGCCCCGACAGATTTCGACGTCGGGGCGTCGCCCTCACGCGGTGGCCTCCCGTCGGGTGACCGGACAATTCCCCGGTCCGATCACCCGAAGCCTCAGTTAGGGCGGCATCAGGCGCAGGTATTCGCGCCTGCGCCGCCCCGGCCGCTGGCGGCGGCCCGGGTCGCGGGAATCCTCCCGGACTCGTTCCGCCGCTTCCTTCTGCGAGATAACAGCCTCGCAGAAGGCGGCGACCGCGTCCCAGTTCCTGACGCTGTCGACCATCGCCCTCGCGACAGCCGGCAGCGTCAGGTCGGCACCGATAACAGCGACGAGGTCGCGGCGCTGCCGATCCCATCCCGGACACACCTCCAGCGTATGTTGCGCCGTGTCCTCGTCACTCCTGCAGTGGTGGCAGGCAGGAGTCCATTCCCTATACGCGACCGTGTGCAGGTACAAACCGAAACACCCGTGCCCCGTCAATACCTGCACCAGCCGAAAGATGAGGACTCCGTGCCGGCGCTCCATCCACTCTATCAGTACGGGCCGGAGGGCCTCAACGGTAACAACACCGTGCCTAGGCCTCTCCAGCCGCGTAGCCCAACGGGCGATGACGTCTCGGCGGGCGTCCACGCGCCAGGTGGCTATCTCGCTCAACGATGGGGAGCCACCTGCCTCGCGCGCTGTGATAACCCGCCGGTAGAGGTAGGAGAGCATCTCCGCCGCCTCTAAGTCCCACCGGGGTGTCCCGGCCAATAGGCACGCGGCCTCTGTCGACACCGTGCGGTACCCGCGAATGGCTCTGACCGCCATGGCTCGCTGTGGCCTCCACAGAACCGCCCTGAGTTGGGAGTTTATAGCCCTCGCCCACACGGGTGCGCCGTACATGGCCATCGAGCGGATCACCCCCGCATACAGCCGTCGGCCCTCGAAGCTGGGTCCGCCCACATCCGGCATGAGTCGAGAAAGGGCGGACGCCGCGCCGACCAGCCGGGGAGAAATCTGTCGGAAATGCTCCCGGAACCACCATCGCCCGTCGAGCACCAGACCCAAGTACCTCATATGGGCCTGGATACTGATGTGGATGGAGTTGACGACTAACGACGCGCCGATGGGTAGCCTCACACGGGGCCCATGGAAAAGTAGGTCCTCCGTCTTGTTTAGGGCCACCCTGAGCCCCAGCGCCTCGATTCGCCTGACCATCTCCTCGGTGCCGAGAGTGGCCAGGCTCGCCGCCTCTTCGAGTGTCCTGTCCCGGGCTGTGACGAGCGTGTCGTCAGCATAGCACACCAAGCTCAGCCCGGGGGAGAGACTCCCTCTCAACGCCCAGTCGTACCCGATGTCCCACAGAGTCAGCCCCAGAACCGACCCCTGTGGAACGCCGCACGACATGGGCGTCCGCACAATGTCCCCTGCGGGACCCGCGCAGAGGATACTGCGCCCCTCCAAATAGTCTGCCACCAGCCGCCTGATGTACAGGAGCACTCCATGGAACCGGAGTGCCTCCCTGATGCAGCCGAATGGCAGACTATTGAATGCGTTGGCGATGTCCAATGACACCGCCAACAGCACTCCCTTGCCGGCGACGGCCTCCGCGGCCGTCTGCCTCAGGCGTAGCAGGGCCCCGATGGTCGAACGCCCCCTCCGAAACCCATATTGAGCGTCCGACAGATCGGGCCCCACCTCCTCCAGGTGTCGGACGATGCGGGCAGCGAGGACACGCTCCAGCAGCTTACCCACATCGTCGAGGAGCACAATGAGCCTGTAGGCCGACGGCAAATCTGGGGACCGAGGGAGCAGTACACCTGGTGGTAAGTGTCACTGCTGCCCATGGACCTTTGCTATAGCTAGACCGCTGCCTATCATTACAACCCCCAAACCCACCCAATTGGGCTACCGACTCTCTCGCTCACCAAACGAAGCGCAATAGCACTTTACCATTACTCAGACGTTGATCTTCTGCGAGAGTGTGGTACTACCCTGGATGTACCGACCCGCGGCTCTAGACAGAGGACTGCCAACATCATGGTCCTACCAATATTATTGTGTTTCTAATTTTGATACAGATACCTAAGACTATCCAAATTATTTTATTTTAGCTTTTAGTTTATTATCTACACAATTTCTATATTTTACTTTCAATAAAACCGTTCGGCTTAATTATTTTTATTAAATTTCCTCTTGGCATGCCCAAAAAATCGTTCTCTTTAATAATAAAGTTGGATTAATCGTCCTTGCACGGCAATATTAAATCTTGTCACGAACTACGATCGATTGGAAAGCCCTAAGGGAATCACGTAAAGACTTAGATACCTTGGCTTTGATGTACTCTGTCCTAAAAAAGTTAATGAGGATATAAAGCCTATCCTGAAGATGCAGACATTAAAGAAATTGTAACATTAATTACGTTATCTATCATTATCGGATACGGGAGTACAATAATAAACAAGAAATGTATCCTAGGTAGGTACTCGATCGCCAACCCGCTTGACAGGCGGATGATTTTTTTTTATTGCTGATAGTGGCAAAAACGAGCAAGCAGAACACCTGATGGTAAGTGTCACGCTAATGGACCTTTTGCAATACCAGGGATACAGCTAGGTTGCTGCCTACCAACTAAAGCACTATCAGAAAGTTGGGCGCCCGGCTCTCTCACTCACCAAACGAAGCGCAGCAGCACATTGCCACTACTCAGGCATCGACTTACTGCGAGAGTGTGGTACTACCCCGGCTGGTTCGGCCTGCAACTGTGGACAAGAAAACTGCCAACAGTGTGGTTCTACCACTATTGAACTCTCACACTCATGAATCGTAATAGTAAGACAGTTGAAATTTTCACAGATAATATATTTCTATTGCCACTAACTGATACTAAAAAAAATATTTACGAGGACTCTCTTTGTTATACAGACTGGACACGACCATATGACAATAATTTTAATTTAGTGTATCTGATGACTTGTCCAGCCTGTATACAAACTTTGAATATAATATGTCGTATAGTTTAGCCACAGCACCTTACTTTGTATTATTAAAATTTTCTACACTCTGTATTAAAAATTAAAATTATTAGGCTATCACTAAGAGATCAAACAAATATGAAGGTACCTACATATCTCCAGTTTACCACTTAAAGTCTTCGCCAAACGCAATACAAATGAATGCATATTATACCTTATTCCTGACCCATAAGACGTCAGACTTAGATAAGATAATTAAAAATACCTAATGCATGCGGCGTAATGAAAGGGCACCTATTCGGTCGGACTACAGGTCAGTGAACTAATATTTACAAACGGTGTTCTATTTTGTTTCAATATTTATGATAAAAGTTTGTTAGAAAATATTTTTTTTTAAATTTGCATGTGAGGACTTTTTAGATAGTTTAAAAATACTCATATACACTAGTATTACCGGTGTTTTCATTTATTTTCGTATTAACATCTCCATCTTGTATACAAACGTAAATTTTGCCGCTTATATGATCGAATAGATATTAATATGGAATCTTATTATGGACTATGCTTGATAACAAAAGTCAGAATATAGTAATCTGTAGGAAAACGGATAAGTGAAATAGACCTAAGAATTAAGATGTGGCGTGCTCACACACATACACAAACATATTTTATATATATTATATATTTAAATTACATCCATATTATTTACATTATCTATGTCTATTATATATATATATATATATATATATATATATATATATATATATATATATATATATATATATATATATATATATATATATATATATATATATATATATACTTATGTATATATATATATACATTTCTCAATACATATCATTACTATACATTAAACAAAACAAAAATATATAATATTATTTACAATATTAATATATATAAACCGCAAACTTAAATAGCAGTGTGTACGCGCAGAAATAACGGTATCTTGTTTACCCGACGACCGATGGCACCAGTCGATACGGAGCATTTGCTATAGTATCCTGTGTCGCTTGCTTTTAAGAACGCTTACGACTAAGATCGCGCTTGCATATCCTATCAGCTGTTTTCTGCGCCTTATTATCTAGAACTGTTTTCTGTGCTTCACCTCTCATAACTATCACTCTTTCACTCCTTCTTTATTATTTTATGTGCCTATCTGTTGTATGTGAACTATTGTGCTATCTGTAATAAACTATTTCTCAGTGTATTTCTACTTCATTTTCTGCCTAACTAGCCTACCTAACACCAACAGGTAACCCACAAACACATTAAATTAGCAATGGGCTAGCTACATCGCTTTTGGTTCACGAATCAAACGCAGCTTTGGACGGTAGTCACTAGATGGACTGATGATAGTTTAAAAGTCGTATGGAACTGTTGGATGCAGGTAGCATAAGGCCCTTTTAAGTACCTTTGTCGTAGTCCAACGGTAGACGTCTACGGGCTGATGTACATACATACATACCATCACGCCATGTCCTTTGCAGGGTAGGCAGAGAGAACAGAGTGCCAGAGAACTCTATACTTGCATACTTCACTCGCTTCCTCAACATTCATAATTCTCTTCATACACGCTCGCCGGTTTCGGAGACTCTTGACTCCACCTTCCTTCAGTACATGATCGATCTGGTCTAGGTTGGTTAGTCTCGGTCTCCCTCGTTACCTGTATCCTTCCACTTTCGCATTGTATATCTTCTTAACCAGACGTTCGTTCGGCATTCTTTCCACATGTACGGGCTGATGTAAAATACAAATTTGCTTAATACTCAAAACAATACGCAATTATTGCTGTTTGTAAAAATAAAATGGTTGAAGAATGACCTTATAATATTGGTACTGAGCCTTTATTAAGTAAACGATGCATTTAAAAGGTATTTAAGTCGATCCTGTTTTCTAATGCGAGCGTTATTAATGTTCAAAAAGGAACTGCACATTTCAATCTGTACCGCAATTAGTATCGATATTTTAGAGGGTGCTTAGGGTGTGAGAATTCTCCCCGGCTGGTCGGCGCGGCGTCCGCCCTTTCTCGGCTCATGCCGAACGTGGGCGGACCCAGTTTTCAGGGCCGACGGCTGTATGCGGGGGTGATCCGCTCAATGGCCATGTACGGCGCACCCGTGTGGGCGAGGGCTCTGAACGCCCAACTCAGGGCGGTTCTGTGGAGGCCACAGAGAGTCATGGCGGTCAGAGCCATTCGCGGGTACCGCACGGTGTCGACAGAGGCGGCGTGCCTATTGGCCGGGACACCCCCGTGGGACTTAGAGGCGGAGATGCTCTCCGACCTCTACCGGCGGGTTACCTCAATGCGCGAAGAGGGTGGCTCCCCATCGTTCAACGAGATAGCCACCTGGCGCGAGGACGCTCGCCGAGAAGTCATCGCCCGTTGGGCTACGCGGCTGGAGAGGCCTAGGTACGGTGTTATTACCGTTGAGGCCCTCCGGCCCGTACTGATGGAGTGGATGGAGCGGCGGCACGGAGTCCTCTCTTTCCGGTTGGTGCAGGTCTTGTCGGGGCATGGTTGCTTCAGCAAGTACCTGCACACGGTCGTGCGGAGGGAGTGGACTCCATCCTGCCACCATTGCAGTAGCGACGAGGACACGGCGCAACATACGCTCGAGGTATGTTCGGGCTGGGACGGGCAGCGCCGTGACCTCGTCGCTGTCATCGGTGCCGACCTGACGCTGCCGGCTGTTGCGCGAGCGATGGTCGACAGCGTCAGGAATTGGGACGCGGTCGCCGCCTTCTGCGAGGCTGTCATCTCGCAGAAGGAGGCGGCGGAACGGGCCCGTGAGGACTCCCGTGACCCGGGCCGCCGCCCGCGGCCGGGGCGGTGCAGGCGCGAGTACCTGCGCCTGATGCCGCCCTAACCGAGGCTTCGGGTGATCGGACCGGGGAATTGTCCGGTTACCCGACGTGAGGCCACCGCGTGAGGACGACGCCTCGACGGCGAAAGCTGTCGGGGCGTCGACAGGAGAGGAGCCCAAGAGGGCATACCGCCAAGCGGGCCACCGAAGACAAAAATCGGGTACCGGTGGCCCGCTCGTACGGCGAGGAAGAGGTGCTTGCAGGGTGGGTCAATGGGGTCGCGCGCCGCCTCTTCCGTCATCCCGGACCGATTTGGCGGGGTGCGACGTCCATAGACCACCGCAAAAAAAAAAAAAAAAAAAAAAAAAACAAGGGTGTGAGAATTATTTTTTAATCTGTTTTTGACATTTCCGTATATTTTATGTTAAATATGGACGTTAATTGAGGAAAATTATTCATGTTAGAATTAAAATTCTTAATTGTGAGTGAGTAGGTACTTACATAAAACATCAGTTTTTTGGTGGAATATGATTTTTTAGACTATGACAGGAATTCTAATAAGAAGTCTTAACAATAGATCAATGACGCAAGGATAACGACTAAGCAGATAACATGAACGCCAGTGAAAACATACTCGAAGCAAATACATAATGAGGGACTTGTCTAGCAAACATTGGATAGACGACTTCTTATTTTATAAGAAGCCCTATGTTATATTTCATCGTACAAGTAGATGAAAAAGAAGTTATCTAAAATTTTAGTATGATAAAAATATATTAATAATAATTATATTTTAATTTTTCGTCTATAATTAAAAACTGTTTTCGTATAATCAGCTTATAAAGCTATTATTTTTAATATATAATTATTAGATGATAAATCATTATTTTACTGCAACCAGCGTGTGTGTGTGTGTGTGTATATATATATATATATATAGTGGCTAAGGTAGCCTCAATAACGCGTAATAGTTATGCTAATAAATTGTAACTTATATGAAACCGCCATCTATTAGAATTGTTTGGAGATAGTAGATGATTGTGACTGTCAATTAATAGACAAATAATTTGCAATAACATAATATTGCGACTATAAATTGTGATGGAAGCTATCCTATCTTTTAAGTTGGATCAAACTACACATGCTGTGCAAATTTGATTATAATCGGTTAAGTACTTTAAGAGTCCATCGCGGACAAACATCGTGACGCGTAATATATACCATTACGTGAAACAAAAATATACACGAGCAATTCATTAGTACAACAATTTGTGGCACTATATCATTCTTTGTATTATTATTGTAGCTTTTTCATAAGTTAAATCTTGTTACAATGAATAACATGTTACAGATTGAGATACAAAATAAAAAAAATGAAGCTACAAAGCCTTTTGCGTTGTGTCAAGTATAAAAAAGAGATGAAAGTTCCGTTCACTTCAAAAGGAACGACGTAAAATCTATTGATAGTTTTGACATTCTTTTAATGTAGAATGCAGTACAATTCTTTTTTGTTTTTTTAAACACTACCAAATTTTTGGAAGCGCCCTATTCATTCCATCCGGGGTGACTGAAGGACGTCATCTTCATTTCTGTTGCCATTGCCCTGAACACTATTACCGATTCCTTCACATCCGTGGCTGGCCTGGTTACACGATCGATTATCATCGCGCGCTCTCACGCGGTCTGCTTTTGTCAGCCATCAGCGACCACAGCTAGAGCGGCATCAGCCCGACGGCAAAGCGTAAAGAATCTGCTCTCTGATATTCTCTGCCGTCTTCTTCTGCGAGACGACTGCCTCATAGCAAGCGGTGACCGCGTCCCAGTTCGTGACGCTGTCGAGCATCGTCTTAGTGATGGTGGACAATGTCAGGTCAACACCGATGATAAAACACAACACTCTGCATTAAGGAAATAATCCTTGTATTTTAGGGGATTATACAGATATGCAGTTAAGAAACTCAAAGTGTTTCATTAATATATCAATACATGAAAATAAATATTTGCATAATGATTTCTGATGTTTACGCGAGTATTACATATCTATATATATAAAAGAAAGTTGTGTTGGTTACAACACTTATAACTCGAGAACGGCTGAAACAATTTTTATGATTTTTATGTTTTTGAGTTTGTCTTCGTCCGGAATGGGATATTAAAATATAATAATAATCAACAACAAAAAAATCAATAAAAAACATCAGTCAAAACTTTAGTCTAAACGTTCATTTGTTCACGATATAACAAAACGCAACTGACAACTCATGTACTATTGTATATGGTTTGAAAATACCGCAAAACGTTGAAATTAAATTTGACCGGTCGATATGTTTGCCAGTGCTATGAGTTTTTACGAGTGTTATTATAATAAATCTCATCTTTTCAACGCGCAAGAAGAAAAATGTCGTATAACACACGGTGCTTCTTCGCCTTGCTGGCACGACATTAAAATACTTGATTTTACATTTGTATATCATTTAATATCATAATAAAAAAATAACTTAATAATTTTGAAATAATTAAAATCTGCTCATTCGTTATTATAAATAAAACTATTTTTACGGATTCTATCGCGTTTGTATGTGATTTTTAATTTGCCGGCGTTTCGAACACTTTACGGCGTTCATCAGACCACCCGTGACCATGAACGTTATACCTAAAGTGTTCGAAAAGTCAGGCAATTAAAAATAAAATACAGAGGCGATAGAATGCATAAAAATAGTTTTATTTCAAATATTTGCAAATAAAATATCAAGTGTAACTTCATAGCATTTTGTTCCGAGAATAATATTTTACATAAAATCAAATATTTAGACACATCTAAAGCTCTCAGTCCGGATTACCTTATATACTACCTATGGCAACTTCAATTTCCCTAAAACGCTATTGTGAATACCTTTATCTGTCATTAAACATTATTTTCTACCTTCTTTTTTGTCATAATGTAGCTGTACTCTGATGTGTGATAAAATACGAGAATTGTTCTCGTTTACAAAAATCAAAGAATCAACCGATGCGTGAAATCACCGTCATATATCAAATACATATTTTTTTCACAGGTATTTGAATACATTTTTGTTTGCGGCCGGCCATAGTCCTTTTACAAGCCGCTAAATCCATCTGGAGCGACAGATCAAGTAGCGCGCGACCCCATAGACTCGTTCTGCAATATTTCTCTCCACGCCGTGCAAGTGGGCTACCGGAACTCGGTCTTGGTCGTCGGTGGCCCACCCGGCATGTGAATATATACCTGCACTGTTATGACACTTCTCGTTTTCATCATCATCATTATTATCTCAGCATTACGCCCCACCTTTTCCAAAATAATAGGGAAATTGACCTACCACACCACGCTGGTCCAAGCTCAAAGTCGCTCAGCCTGGTATGAAGTGGGCTATGCTCCGGATTTCTCTGTGTGATAGAATCCGTAATACGGAAATCCGCAGAAGAACGGGCGTAACTGACATAGCACTGAAGTGGCAATGGGCAGGCCACATCGCTCAAAGAACCGACAACCGCTGGGGAAAAAGGTTCTAGAGTGGCGACCACGTACCGGACGATGCAGTGTAGGACCCCTAAGTGGACAGACGACCTGGTGAAAGTTGCTGGGCGTCGTTGGATGCAGGTGGCACAGGACCGCACTCTGTGGCATAACATGAGGCCTACGTCTAGCAGTGGAAGGCGATAAGGCTGAAATGATGAATGATGATGACCACGCTGGTCAGACAGGTTTTATTTATAGTTTAGCTTTACTTGCATAGATATCCCTTTGCATATTATATCTCTTAGAATACACACGAAAGATAAGATAAGGCAGGTGGTGGGGCTTCTCCGTCACCATTCGCATCAATCATCCATCTCCACACATATCTCATTTTAGAACTTTTTTATTTTAAACTAAACTACACACTAAGAAATGAACCTTGTATTACGAGGCACTTCATGAACATAAAAACTAATAAATTATATCTAAACTGAGAACAGCTATTTGTATGTCATATTAAGAATTGTTACACATGGAGAACCTATCGAACTCAAGATATTTAGTACGAGACGTCGGTACTACGCCCTTTGTAAATCTAATTCACTACTAAGTCGAGCCTCAAGTGCAAGAGGTACTGGATGTTGTCATAAAATACAGATTTACACGTTCTATACAGACTATTGTCTGTGCTTTCTCTTGCGTACGTGGTTATTGGGAACGAAAAGGTCGATCAGTCCATTACAAAGTTCAACTCCATATGTTTCACTCTTGCGAGTCTCGCCAAGTCTTGCAATTCTAGCTGTTAGAATAACACAGTCATTTGTTTTGATAGAATTGAAAAATCCACATAGACATGTAAAATCCAACTAAATTAATGAAATTCCATTCATCTAGTGGCACTAACTGTACAACTGTTAATAATTAGGTACATACCACTTAACGGGAGCGGGGCTATAATCACACCTATCTATCATGAGCCTGTTTAAAATAATATCAAATTATTTCCCCGTGTACTGGTATTAAGAATACAAAATGTTGACAATCCTTTCTTTGCCAAAGGAATCGTAAATTGCTGTCTAAGAAGCACTGCCAGACTGTTGCCGCGAGTCTTGGTCTTGCATTTGGGCAATACTATACATGGCCATGGAGTATATTGTGAAAGATTTTTAGTTCACCATAAATGCTCCTAAGCTTTGTTATACCCTATACATCCTATCTGAAACCTTGTTGTATAACGTCATCATTCTCCTGCTCTTATACCAATTGCTTGGGGTCGATACAATATGTACTCTTCTTTCATAGTACATATTGTAAAAGTTATTGACAATAGTTTTATGACCGGCCGCCTAACAGACGTCAACCCTCCTTGGGAATTTAATTGTTGACCAAACGGCATCAGATGGAGTTGACCTAGGTCGTCATAAGAAGGCTCTTAGTCGTTTTTTTATGATATCCACGAGCTAAGCTAACTAAGGGTTGGAGTATTCGTAGCTGCTACCACACAGCTCGTACGTAAATGATAATAATTATTCACCTTTTCTGAACTGCTTCATTATAAAGAGAGAAATTTTGTTTTCTTTTTCATATCAAAAAGGAAGTGCTCTTAATATGGTTAAAATCCATTAGTGATTGCCATAAACCTACAATATTTGCCATCATATGTTATAAAAAGTAATCAGTGACATTTTCCTCGTTTATAACGAAATTGACAGATAAAAAAATTTGCTTCGCATTTCTGAATGTTCACGACTAATCGACTCAGTGCTCAATGACAGGGTGTGACGTAATCAGACAATCCCCTCGCTGAAACCCAATAGTCAATAACAAGATTGATTAATGCTGGTTTTATTTTATCTGTGTGCATATTATTTATTTGTGTTGCTGTGCGCTTAACATGGTTGCGTTTTCTTTTATGTTTTATTATTTACACAAAGACACCACCCTTTTTTTTTTCCTCGCAAGGTGGACCATGGATGTGGTCGCGCCCCGGCAAATCGGCCCGGGGCGACAGAAGAGGCGGCGCGCAACCCGATGGACCCACCCTGCAAACACCGCTCTTCGCCGTGCGAGCGGCTCTTCGGAACAAAAACACCACCCTGCACTAAGGAAATAATCCATGTATTGCGGGGGACTTTACAAACTTGCAATTACCGAAGTCAAATTACACCCAGGCTCAGACCAACACTTTGTGGATCGCACAAAGTATTGTCCTGCGCAGGAGTCGAACCTACGGCCCTAGCACGGTAGGCCGGTATCTTAACCACTACGCCATCTGTGCAGTCATTTATTGGCTGATTAGTCAATTTTGCTTCATGTCTCCGGTTTTCATAGAAGGCAAGTAGACATATTTTCAAACCTTTTTGTCGTCTAATCACCAGGAGGAACCTCATCGTGTGTAGGTATTAACCAAAGCAACATGCCAATATATATCAAGACCTGCATTAGTCAGAAAACCTATGCTGCCGATCCAAATACTCCATCGGCACCGTCCGCAGGGCCCCCACCGTCCAACCACCGAACCGATGCCACTCCAGCCGGATTGATCAACGGTAATGACGTTCCAGCGAGTTAAGCACTACTAGGCGGTTAACTCGCTAGGAGAGGCGATGCTACTCCCTGGCAGCGTCGCCGATACTTGCCGATAAAGTCCAGGGAACATCTTCGTCTCAAAATCCCATTGAAGATTTCTGAGCAACAGGCACGCTGCTCCCGTCGCCACCGATATATTCATAGATTCTGGAATTTATCAGATTAATAATACAATATGCCACCACCCCTCACTTTCTCGTGGATTTTCTTTCGTTGTCTCCCTCCCTTGCAGTGACGTTATCTGCTCACCTACATGCAATTACAGGGTATTTATAATGTACAAGTATTTACAATATATCAAAAATTAGTTAAAAAATAATTTCCTGCTTTCTTTGATCTTAAATTTCTTTATGAGGAAATTTTTGTTTGATGGAAGGCATATCTTTAAAGGTAATTGGTTGATAATTAGATGTTATAATTAACACAGAGTCGTAAATTTACGGGGGACAACGCCATCTATTAGCAATAATGGAATTTATTTTATTTATTTATTTATACTTTATTGCACACCTAGATTAATACGTTTATAATAATTCTAAGTGGAGATAGTACAATGGGCGGCCTTATCGCTAAAAGCGATTTCTGCCAGGCAACCTTTGGATGGAAACATGTAAGGAAAGAGCGGTAGTTGTAGGTGTACTGCTTAACTATGTATAAAATATATAAATAAACACATACGTACAATATACATATATACACATATATGTATATACACATACACATATATAAACATATATAAAATAAATATTATAATGCGGTTGATAGCTTAGTAAATGTGAAGTTTAGTAAAGTAATAAATTAAATCTAGGTTATATAATAAAGTAGATAGCAAATAGTAACTGATCGATTTTATATAATAATTTTAAGTTTTACTTTAAATGTGGCTAGGGTCTTAGAGCGTTTTATATTTAGCGGAAGTTCATTCCACAGACGTACCGCCGTGATTGTGAACGGTTTCTCAGAAAATACCTAATGTAAAATGCAGTGGTATTTTCAGTTTCATGTTATCTGATGACCTTAAATTCTTATTATGTGTATCATGAAAAATACTTAGGAATACTTGTTATGATCCTTTAAAGGACTCTTTTATACCTTTAAAGGAGCACTCTTGTATATAAATCTATTTATATATTATTTGAAAGAAGGCATATCATTAAAGGTAATTTGCTGACAATTAGAAGTTATAATTAACACAGTGCCGTAAATTTACGGGGGACAACTCCATCTATTAGCAATAATGGAATACTTGTTCTGATCCTTTAAAAGTTTAAAGGACCCTTTAATATCTTTAAAGGAGCGCTCTTGTATAGAAATCTATTTATATATTATTTGAAAGAAGGCATATCCTTAAAGGTAATTTGTTGATATAATTAGAAGTTATTATTATAGTGTTTAAGATTACACAGATGGCGTAATGGTAAGATACTGACTTTCTGTGCCAGTGCCGTGGGTTGGATTCCTACGCAGGATAATACTTTGTGTGATCCACAAAGTATTGTCCTAAGTCCCGGTGTATTTTGTCTGTGTTAATTATATGTCTATAAATCATTCATCATCAGCATTCCAGCTCATATATATTCCACTAATGGGCTCAAGCCTCCTTCGTAATACGAGGGAAATTGACCTACTACACCACGCTGATCAGACGTGGTGGTATAGGGTTTTGTTTCGAGTTTTCCCCTCTTTCTCTTGCATAGATGTTATGTATAAGCATTCTTTGGACCACCGAAGACAAAGATCGGGTACCAGTGGTCCGCTCGCACGGCGAAGAGAGAGGATTTTACGGTGGGTCTATGGGGTCACGCGCCGCCTTCTCCGTCACCCCGGACCGATTTGGCGGGGCGAGACGCACCCATAGCCCACCAATAAAAAAAAAAAAAAGGTATAAGCATTATTTACATCCCTTAGTCGTCTTTTACGATTACTCACGGGTAAGAGGCGTTGGTGAATTGTATTCATACTCCCTCATCATACAGAAAATCTTTGTAAGGTGACTGGATCGGGGATTTAGTCCGTCACCCGCCGAGAGGCCGACCGCGTGAGGAAAGACCGACATCCTACCCGAGGGGGGGATGTCGGTCGAGGAGAGGGTACTCCTCAGGGGTATTCCGTCGGGCCGACCACTGACGTCAAGTCACTCTGCTCCGGTGGTCGGCCCAACGACGAAGGCGACGTCACGGGTGGGTTACGGGTGTGCGCGCTTACGCCCCTCTGTCACCCCGGATGGAGTGGTGCGAGGAGTGCGCCGACCATAGCCCACCCCCCCCAAAAAAAAAAAAAAAAAAAAAGGTATGTTTATAAAGTTCGCCGCAATACAAGGATTATTTTCTTAGTGCAGGTGGTGTTTTAAAATAAATGAAAGCCATCATTTATTTTTCCTTTTGAAAATACAGATACGCTAGTTATAAATCTGATTACAGCATTAATTAGGGTTCCGTACCTCGAAAGGGAAAAACGGCATCCTTATAGGATCACTTTGTTTACCATCCGTTTGTCCATCTCAAGACCTTTTTTATCAGGAACGCGTGGCGGTACTTATCGAGCTGAAATTTATATCAAATACTCATGTCTACTGTCCCTTGGAGCTGTGAAAAAATCAAACTTCTTAGCTATAATAATCAAAAGATACAGCTATATAACAATCAAAAGATACAGCTGTTTATGTCGCAAATTTCTGCAAATTTTCGACACTCGCAAGGGAATCAAAACCTACGGGGCAATTTCCTGTGAAGTCAGAATCTTGAAATTAAGTATGAAGCAGTGTCTTATAGCACTGATAAAGGGAAAAAAATTGTGAAAACCGTAAATTTTTAATTACATCATATATAAAAAATATTTTAATAATTTTAAACTCACTGCCCCTTTCCTCAAGAACGTGTAGAGGTATCAAATAAAAATTCATATCGAGTACTCAGGTCTATAATACCTTTAAACTGTAATAAAATCAAACTTCTATGTCAACGCAACCAAAAGAAACAGCAATTTGGGAATCAAAACCTAAAGGGTTACTTCCAGTCGACCTAGAATCTTGAAATTTGGCATGAAGTAATGTTAAGCACATATAAAGGAAATATTTCGAAAACCTTAAATTTTTAGCTACATCACATATTTTTTTTAGTTTTACGGAACCCTTCGTGCGCGAGTACAACTCGCACTTGGTCGTTTTTTTTATTACCCCTTAATAGAACAAAATACTCAGTTTTTTTTGAACTTCACCTCACGCTATGATCATTCGGGCAGGCTACTTTACAAATATTTTATATTAACGGACACAAACTATATTCATTCGGGTTGAGAGCCCTCATCGTTCACCCACACTCGTCATAACCAAAGTTGTCATAACCATCTGCGATTAACAACTAATCCAAAAAAAAAGGGATGGTAAAATATATACTAATCCTATTTGTGACACTTCCCAAGGTATATCAGTATTTTATAAGGCAATCTTGTTTTGTATGAAAAGTTTATTATTCTGGCGTTTAATAGAAATTTCTGTAATACTTGTAAACGCCAGAATAAGAAAGTAAAAAAATATATATTCTGCTTAATCTTGTATAACTCCCACTGTTGAATACAGATGGAACTTTTACTCAATGGAACAGACATTGAATTTGTACTTGGAACAGCTGGTGAGAAGAGTTTTATACAAAGTTTTAGTACGAATTAATAGAAGTCTTAAAGCAATATTATTCCCTTACATCCATTTATTTCACGATATCTGTGGAAAGATAAAATGTCTTTTCTCCATTACCACAAAAAATAATTAATTTAAAAAAACCTCTTCAAAGACGTTTTTAATTTATAATTTAAACTTATTCATTAATTATGTTTGCAAAATTGCTGTTATAAATTGACGCATTAAATAAAAAATACAGACAGCGTTCTGTAAACTGTGGTACCTCCTATATCTTCAATGAATACAGCGACATCTTGTAGTAGTTTTCTTAAAATTTGTAGTCATATTGCCATCTATTTTTTAGCTATGGAATTCTTATCTTCGTAAATTTCTACCCTGCCATCTGTACAATTATTGAGAAATTACTATCCATGTACTCTTGAAAATATTCATTATATTAACTATAAACAATAATAGATGGCTCTGTCTAATAAACTTTTAAGTGCTTTGTACGTTTTACGGTAGATGTCACTAATAATTATCAAATGAAATGTTAAATGTTATTTCAATCTTTCTTGCGTTTTTATCTTTAAATATAACTAGCCGACCCGGTAAACATGTACGTTCCGCCTAACAGTCAATTTAACATTATTAAGTTAATTTATTATCAAGTATTATTATGCAAATTGATAATAAATCATCATTCTCCTACTCTTATCCCAATTACTTGGGGTCGATACAATATGTACACTTCTTTCATAGTACATATTGTAGAAGTTATTGGCATAAGTTTTATGACCGGCCGCCTACCAGATATCAACCCTCCTTGGGAATTTAATTGTTGACCAAACGGCATCAGATGGAGTTGGCCTAGGCCGTTATAAGAAGGCTCTTAGTTGTCTTTTACGACATCCATGAGCAAAGTGAGGGTTAATAGTATTCGAAGCCGCTACGACACAGCTATTATAATAATAAATAATATATAAATTTTAAAAATCAAGTATTTTAATGACGTGCCTCTAAGAAGAAACACCTTGTGATTTATAATATTTTTCCTTTTGTTATCAGGTACAAGAACATTTCTTTTTGCGCGTCGAAAATTATCTAGTTGTTGATCTCTCAGATTTGTTCGATGATTTCGCGTTGTCAACCGATTCGTTTCATGGGCTTGCCTCAATTTGCTCTTGTCAATGAGAAGCACGAAGTCGGGATGTACTAACGTGACGCTCTTCTCGTTCTTCTTCAGTGGTTTCATTCGCGATGTTTCGAATCCCAATTGCATTACGGTTTTGTTGGAAAAGAGTAAATCTTGTTGGTCAAAGCATTGTTAATAATAATTTGACACAAAAAGATTTATTATAATAATACTCGTAAAAACTCGTAGCACTCTTAACTCGCACTCACAGACACATCAACCGGTCACCCTTAAACGTTTTGCGGTATTTTCAAGACAAACTACATACAACATTACACCATAAGTAGGTACGTATCATCGTCTCATTTTTCATCTCAAATTGTTGTTCTAAATCTTAGTGTAATATTTATCCCTTAATTATACGTATAGTCTAGGAGATTAATAATTGAATTACAGAAGACTGTACAGGTTACAGTCTTCTGTAATTGAAGGATTAATCTCTTTGTACAAGATGTTATCTTAAAAGAAGGAATGGAATAAAGTAACAAAAGAAATAATTCTCACAATTGGCCATAACTTTGTTACATTTTAAATGAGTTAAAGGGTGTGTGGAAATTATTTGCCAGATTATATTTTGTATATTACTTAATGACAGTAACTTATAATTGTTGTAACAGCAACTAATAAATACCAGACAGTTAGCGCTTCGTACCACGTCACACAGATAGTGTGCGTCAGGGACAATGCCCTAGAGAGCATCCTCTACGGAGAATCGGTCCGCTGCCGGCGCCTTGGGCAACACAGGCGCGAGTATCGGCCCCTGATGCCGACCTAGCCGAGGCCATCGGGTGACCGCACCGGGGAAACGGTGGCGTCAGCCCGAGGGAGACGAAGACAAAGATTCTGGTGGTCCCGGCAGACGTGGTGTATACGGCGTCGAGAGGTTCGTTGTTGGGTGTGTCTAGAGGATCGCGTACCACTTCTTTAGTCGCCTTAGATGGATTAGCGGGGTGTGAGCATAGCCCACCGCCAAAAAAAAGGGATAAAGTTCTATGAAGACGACATTAGTCTATTGTCTGTTTTTAATGATTGATGTATTTATCCTCATGTACTATATTGCAGTTGTCCATGTAGTGACGCAGTAAGAATACAATCCATCACTCCCTTTCTTATCCGTGGGTGATCGTAAGAGATGGCTAAGGGATAAAAAACGCGTATCAAAATCCTACACCAACATATCTGACCAGTGTGGTATAGCAAGTCAATATTCCCTTTGATTATGGAGGAGGTTTGTCACAGCAGTGGGACAAATGTGAGCTGAGCTGAGCTCATGATTGTGTCGCGGTTGTAGTATTGAAAGAACCCTAGAACAATACACAAAAGCACTTAAGCAACGAAGTCCTACTAAAGCCAAGACTATGTATTATTAGAAAATCTCCCAGCATGAGGAGAACTTATGACGACAATTTCATAAGTAGGTGCTAGAATTTATGTTGTAAATTACATGGTTATTTTCAGAAGCATATTTTGAGCATATTCAGAAGCATCATCCTTTTCATTCCCTATTCATTATTTTTGTAATACTAAAGCTCCAATCCGTATTTTATTAGTCTAATCACGTCGTGTCTTGAGCATAAGTCTCCCCGAAAGGGGGTATAATACATTTTTTAATTGTCTTGAGGTCCGATAAGCCAAAAAGCCGTCGCTCCAACTTTCTAGATGGGTTTTTGGTTAGAAGGCAGTGGCCGAGCTGTAACTCTGGAGTTGCAAAGGTCCATGAGTGGCAGTAACACTCACTATCAGGCGTACTGCTTGCTCGTTTGCCACCATAAACAATAACAAAAGGGCAAAAAAAAGTATTTAATTTTATCTCTAGATTAACATTTGTTAGATACTGAAACCTAACGTTTATATTTCAGATTTCGTCTCTATACGAAATCAATCGAAATTATTACACCGAATTGTTTTCATCATCATCATCAGATTCATCATCATCATTATCGGATTGCTTTACGATTTCGGAGATATTTTCAATTTGAATATCCTTTAGTTTCTTATACGATTAAGGATGTTCATAATATTCTTTATGTTGAGTATCTACGCCATATTTTAAGCTAGTGATATACCTATATTAGGTATAGAAATATAAATCTCATTCTTACAAATAAACGAAATGTATATTTTTATTAAGTTATGAAAAATATATATATTTGTATGTGAAGAGTATTATGTATGATACTCGTGAACGTTTCCAAGTCATTATTAAATATTTCATTTTATATATATAAAGGCTCAAACGGGTTCTATCGTGCGTATAAATGTGATATTTTAATAATATATTTTTATATTTTATATTACAATCTTACGCTTTTATTTATAAAAAGTATACAGATGTGTAATATATAGGCTGCAATGACGGTGTAGTAGTTACCGAGTTGCTGTGTCAAGTATCGCATGTTCGATTATAACCACAAATGTTTCTAAAGTCAACCGTAATGTAAAAATTAACACCGTAGCTGTGTTGGTCTTGTATACAAAAAATATATATACTATCCTACTAGTCCTACTAGTCCTACTAATATTATAAACGTGAAAGTTTGTAATAATATATGGATGTGAACATCTTTGTTGCTCTTTCACGCAAAAAGTACCGAATTGATTTTGATGAAACTTTATAGTAATATAGCTTACACATCAGAATAACACATAGGCTATAATTTACAAAGATATTTTATAAATTGGCTAAAATATAACGATAAAAATCGCTTAAGACAGAAAAAATCCCCCATCTGCGAGTTATTTTTGCATACGCTGCAAAGATCTTGAAAGCTAGACAAATGTTATGTATTGTGGCAATGTACCTCTTAAATAGTTCTACAAAAAAGTCCGCGACAGTATATATCTATTTTTAATATTTAAGCATTTATCGTTAAAATAGTAAATTAAAAATTCACAATAATTTGGTATTTATTGCCGATGCACATTTTATAGTAACAAATTGATTCTTATGCAAACAAATGTTTTTATTGCTTTCGATATTTAAAGTACATATTTTTTGCCTTTTACCGCGTGTCGTTTGGTACAATGTTTCAAAAGTTAGAACGATAAGAGTGCGCAGTGCTGTGGTCAGGCAGCAACGGGGCGCACTACAGAAATATGGCAAGAAATCTATGATCGCCGATTGTGCGACCCGAACACGAGTAAAGTCCTGAGAGCAGTTATCGTTGATGATTGTTGTATTTGTGACAGCACTATCGATTTGTTAATAACATACTATACCTGTATATAATAGATAGGTATTGAAAGTTTGTGATATGAAACATCTTTTTGCGCGCCTTGGCAGTAAAATTATGTCGACTACTGGAAATGATAGATTGGGTAGGTACTAAGGCAAATGTGGTGATGCAGTGATACTACGCCGCTATTCTCTATTCATTTGTGTGTGCGCGCGCGTATGACAGCGGTAGCTGTGTAATATAAGTGTGACATTAAATCCTTACTATTATATAAATGCGAAAGTAACTCTGTCTGTCTGCCACTCTTTCACACCAATACTACTGAACCGATCTAAATGAAATTTGGAACACAGATATTCTAGAGCCCGATAAAGGACATTGGCTACTTTTTAATGCAAAAAAGGATTGTAAAGGGGGATGAAAAGTTGTAAGGAAGTATCGTCATTTTTAAAGCCAGAAGCTTGAAACTTATTTTTAGGCTTTGATTAGATATAAATAAATATGACATTAACATAGTGTCCGACCGAATGTTCGGTTTCGGTTTCGGTCGAGTTTCGGCAAAAAAACGAGTTTCGGTTATGTTTCGGTTTCGGCAGCAAACCTGCCGAAACTACGACCGAAACCGAAACTGCATTCGGGAGTTTCCGCGCTGTGCTCGGGTGTGTTCGGTGCGGTAAATGACATCCAAGCGACGATGACCTTTGGCCGCGTCCACGTGCGTAATCATGTCGTAACCTGTTTGTTTGCAGTGCATTAGGTAACAACATAAATAAGTATTAAAGCTACCTATGTGATTTACACATACATACATACATATCATCACGCCATATCCCTTGCAGGGTAGGCAGAGAGGACAGAGTGCCAGAGAACTCTATCTCTGCATACTTCACTCGCTTCCTCAACATTCATAATTCTCTTCATACACGCTCGCCGGTTTCGGAGACTCTTGACTCCACCTTCCTTCAGTACATGACCGATCTGGTCTAGGTAGGTTAGTCTCGGTCTCCCTCGGTACCTACATCCTTCCACTTTCGCATTGTATATCTTCTTAACCAGGCATTCGTTCGGCATTCTTTCCACATGTCCGAACCATCGGAGCATTCCCTTTCGCATCTTTACACCAATACTCTCTTTCATACCTACTCGCTCTCTTACGTCGTCGTTACGAATGCGGTCGGTCAGCCTAACTCCACAGATTTTCCGCAGAGATCGCATTTCGACCGCATTAATTTTACTATCATACTCTTTTCTGCATACCCAACTCTCGCTTCCATACAGTAATGTTGGGACAAGCACTGCGTTATGTATTGCTACACGTGCCTTCTGGCTGAGGTGGTGGCTGCCAAAAAGTTGCCCCAACGCTCCGTTCACTCTATTTCCCGCATTCACTCTTCGCTCTATATCAGTGGTGTACCTTCCATCTCGGCTAAATCCACATCCAAGATATACAAATTCATCCACTTGCTCTAGTACATCATTACCTATTGTTACTCTTACATCTGTTCTGGTTTTATCTCTTTCAAAGACCATTATTTTGGTTTTGCTCACATTCACGCGTAGACCCCTTTTCTTACAATCTTCTCTCATTGTGTCGACTAGGGTCTGCAGGTCAGTCGCTGACTGTGCCAGCAGGACTGCATCATCTGCATAAAGCAGAGCAGTGACCACTGAGTCTATCCAGAGTCTATCTAGACTATCTAGACCACTATCGTTCAACCTTTGGAGACATTTATCCAGATATATGATAATCAGCCTGGCTGACAGAACGCACCCCTGCTTAACGCCGATATTGACGTCAAACCAAGGCGACATTCCATCATCCAGCCGCACACAGGCTCTACAGCCCATGTAACTGGACTGCACAGCCTGTAGCAGTTTACCGTTAATACCATACTCCGGTAAAATGTCCCAAAGTTCCTTTCGTACAACCGTGTCAAATGCTCTCTCCAGATCCACAAAACTGCAGAAAACCCTCTGACCTAGAGCCAGATGCTTCTCCACAATGTTGCGCAGAGAGAACACTTGATCCATGCATCGCCTTCCACTCCTGAAACCTCCTTGTGTCTCACACAGTAAACCATCGGACACCATCCTCATTCTCCTTTCAATAATTATGTGATTTAAAGAAAAAAAATTAAAACTGACTGATTATAATACATTTTCTTTATTTTTCTCTGAAAACATGATCTTTATAAGAAAGTTTCGGTTTCGGCCGAAACTGAGACCGTTGCCGAAATTCGGTTTCGGTTTCGGTTTCGGTTGTAAAAACCAGTTTCGGTCGGACACTACATTAACATATTGTAAAAATTTATCCTTAAGGGGTAAAATAAAAATATGGGATGAAAAACTTTAGAAAAGTAACCTTTTACGCGGGCGAAGCCGCGGGCAGAAGCTAGTTTAGCTATATTTTTTAAACGTTTTTGTTAGCTTCACCCATCCTTTCATCAGGTCGTATTCTTGGATATTATTGGATATATCCAACAGTGGATGTTTTCCACATTAGAATTCTGCTCATAGTGGTACTGTACCACTTGCATTAAACAGCTTCCCGTGACTTTTGAGATGTCGTCAGTCTACCTTTTTTTTGCGGTGGGCTATGGATTCGTCTCGCCCCGCCAAATTGGTCCGGGGTGACGGAAGAGGCGGCGTGTGACCTACCGGCGTGTAACCATAGACCCACCATGCAAACTCATCTCTTCGCCGTGCGAGCGGGTCACCGGTATCGTCAGTCTACCTAGTGCATATCACAAATACCAAGTTAAAAAATAGTCTCTAAATTTCGGCCTTATATAAAGGCTCAAAGTCACTCAGCGTGCTATAAAGAGGGCTATGGTTCGTATTACTCTACGTGATAAAATTCAGAATTCGGCAATCTTTTGAAATACAGGCGTAAATAATATAGCCCATTAAAACTAATATTTTGAAGGGCCAATGAGTAGACCACATAGCTCGTCGAACTGACAACCGTTGGTGAAGAAAGGATCTCGAGTATCGAACACGTGTTGGATGATACAGCGTGGGACGACTCCTCATTAGGTGGAGTAACGACGTCGCAGTCAGCCGTTGTATGCAAGTGGTACCGGCTCGTACTGAGCAGCATTCTCGGAGGAAGTCCCATGTCTGACAGTTAACGTCTGTGGGCTGATGGATGGATTTATATAGAACGATTATGTGCCGCTTACATTCAATGGCTCCCTGCGAATATCATTAAACCGTTAGACCTTGACCATAGACTGTAAGGGCCTTCGCAGGCATATTTAGTGGTAGGACCACGCTGATGACAGTTTTCTGGCTACAGCCGTGGGCCGGTCCGTCCGGGGTAATACCACACTCTCGCAGAAGATCGGCGTCTGAGTAATGGTAATAATGTGCTATTGCGCTTCGTTCGGTGAGCGAGAGAGCCGGGAGCCCAACTGGGTGGAATTAGGGATTTTATTGGTAGGCAGCGGCCTAAGCCCATACCCTTGGTATTGCAAAGGTCCATGAGCGGCAGTGACACTTACCATCAGGTGTGCTGTCTGCTCGTTTGCTTCCAAAGCAATAAAAAAAAATGTAGCGGCAGCAAAAAAAGTAAGGCTTGTGATTGTATATTTATTATTATTATTTTTCACAATCTAAACATATTTTTATAACTTTTAATGTTCGTTATTAAAATTATGAATCTGCCGCAATGTTTCCGTACGACGGCGACATTGCGGCTGTTCTGCAAACTTATGAATTCTTAATTTGGAAGTTCATCGGCCTCTCTGGAGATAACTAACTTTGTACATTTTATTTCTTATCTTATTTTAACTTTAATAAATGTTAATAATAATGACAGAATTGCAGAACGGTTTCTAATGTAATTCTATATAAGGTAGGTACTATTATATAGCTGAGAAGTTTATTTGCACGCTCTAACTTTAGGAGTCCAGGGTTTGAGTGTAGTTTGCCGGGCGGGCCACCGAAGACAAAGATCGGGTACCGGTGGCTCGCTCTCACGGCGAAGAGAGGAGTTGCATAGTGGGTCTACGGGGTCACGCGCCTCCTCTACTATCACCCCCGACCCATTTGGCGGGGCGAGATGCATCCATAGTCCACTGCAAAAAAAAAGGGTTTGAGTGTCAAAATAATTTTAGTTTCTTATCAAATAGTCTGTTTAAAAAAGGCTTTATTACTGTTATAGCAGTATATCAGGCATAATATGATAACAATTTTTATCAACCGTTATACGTAAACGCCGTTGTCATGACAACTGTCATGACATTTTCTGGTTACAGCCGTCGTAAATAATAATTTTGACAATTTAATATCCAAAGTGTTTGTTGTCATTTATCATGTTCTATAAAGATGTCTCAATCTGAAAAAAATATTTAAGAAAAGAAATGTTAAAATATACAACACCAATATGTATTAATACAATACCAACATAAAGACATTTCTAAATAAATCTATTAGTTAAAACAGTATCAGCAAAGTAGAAAACCCCAAAGGAACATGCAATTATATAACATCAAGGACGCGCCAATATACATACGTATAAACCATCATAAATGTATTAAAGCCACTTCAAGAAACCTTGAATTATATAACATCAATATAATAATTAAAATACAAAACATAAAAAAGGCACGGACAAAAGTCTGTGGACCAAAGCTCTATCATATATTAAAAAAAATATAGTATCGCATCTTGTACTACAGCAGAGCAGACAGAGAGCAGTATGAGACCATTTGGCCTATTATCTCGTAAAAGTAACGGTTTTTGTTCGGGTTTATTGTTAATATAATTTCTTAATCATCATCATTTTAGGTCATACACTTTCCACTGCTGGGCTCGAAGGCTAGGCTGGAATTTTTAGTGCCACATTATTGGCAGTTTTCTGTCTGCAGCCGCGGGCCGGTCCGTCCGGGGTAGTACCCACATACCCACCACACTCTCATAGAAGATCGACGTCTGAGTAATGCCCATGTGCTATTGCGCTTCGGCCGGTGAGCGAGAGAGCTGGATGCACAACTAAGTGGGTTTATAATGGTTGGCAGCAGCCCAGCTATACTCTTGGTATTGCAAAGATCCATGGGCGGCAGTAACAGTTACCATTAGGTGTGCTACTTGCTCGTTTGCCACCATAAGCAATAAAAAAAAAGAAATTAGCCTACTATACCACGCTGGTCAGACGAGTTCGTATAGGATTTTAGTTTGATTTTTCTTTCTCAGTGATTTTTATGACGCCCACGAACTATATTAGGGCGATGAATAGAATTCTTACTCCGTCGCCCCATGGAAAATATATTTTCTTAGATGTCAAAAAATATTTTCATATATGTACAAAAGTAAAAAATAATTACTTTTTTTATTGCTTATGATTGCAAATTAGCAGGCAACATATTCGACGGTAAGTGTTACTGTCACTCATGGACCTCTGTAATACCAGGATTACAGGTAGGCCGCTGCCTACTGACTAAGACTCATCCCAAAAAGTAGGAATACCGGCTTACTCGCTCACCAAATGAAGTGCAACAGCACATTGCTCCCAATAGGACGTCAATTTTCTAAGAGTGTGGTACTCTACCCTTATTTTTACAGTGGACTATGGATGCGTCTCGCCCCACCAAATCGGTCCGGGGTGACGGAAGAGACGGCGCGTGACCCCATAGACCCACCGTGCAACTCCTCTCTTCGCCGTGCGAGCGGGCCACCGGTACCCGATCTTGTCTTCGGTGGCCAGTGTGGTACTACCCTGGACATGCTGGGCCGTGACTATAGACAGAAAACTGTTAACTATGTAGCCCTATTACTACTAAAACGTACAAACATTCATGTTAAACATAAGACTTTGTTTATAACAGAATAAATAATGCTGGCGGGCATCGACTAAAGATATCTAGTATCCAAAAAGGTAATCCGACGGGCAGATCACCGAGGACTAAGAATCAGTGCCACTAGTCCACTTACATGGCTATAGAATGGTGCCGTGTGGCCAACAGACCAGAGCCTGCCCTAAAAGAAAATGTAAAAAGCCCAAGGAGATCACGCGGCAAGTTATGGTTCCTTTTTTTTTTCGCGGCGGTCTATAGAGCGGTCACGCCCCGCTAATCCGTCCGGGGCGACGGAAGAAGCGGCGCACGATCCCATAGACCCGCCCTACAACTACCTCTCCACGCCGTGCGAGCGGGCCATCGAAACTTGGTCTTTGTCTTCAGTGAAGTTATGGCGCCTAATGATTTATGATGAGACCCAGGTTGTAATCTCATCGAAACGTCTCTTCTCTCCTCTCCTCTCAGCAGAAAAAAAAACTTGTTTATAGCCAATTAAATTAATATAGCAAGTATTATATGAATGTGCGTGACAGAAATCGCGTGATACTCTTTATCTATTCGTGCATACATCTTAATTCCAGCGGGCGTTTTCTGCACTAACTTGAAATTTATGTATGCCGTTTTTCATACAAGTTGCATAAATAACGAGATTACATGTCAAAACGTTGTTTTAAAAGATAAGAGATAATTTTCTTATATAAATTCTAATTTTTATTTTTGCACGTATAATTTTATGTATTTTTCATTACATTTAACCTTATACTTATAAGAATACAATTCATCACCCTTTGAATATAAGAGAGGACTAAGGGATGCAATCAAAAAAGCATCCGTACAAGACGAGGTGAACTTAATGGAAAAAACCCAATACCAACTCATCTTAATAGTATGGTGGTATAGTAGATCAATTCTCCTCTCACTATGGAGGAGGCTCGAGCCCAGCAATGGAACGTTTATGAGCTGAGATGGAATTCCATCGACCTATGGTATTTCGTCGTATTTTTTCCTTGTGACGATGGCATAAGAATACATTTCACCACTCCTTATTTTGCCTCTGGATAAAAATCGTCTGTTATATATCTGTGGATAAAAACCTTTGTTATAAAAAACGACTAAAGGATAAAATATGCATACGTTTACTGTTACACAGGTAAGAAATGTGAAACTTAAAATAAAACCCTATACGAATCAGTCTGATCAGCAGTGTATAATAGGATAAATTCCCATCTGTTGTGGAGGATCCTTCTACTTAGCAGTGAGACGTTATGAGCCCAGATGATGATGATATGTATTTGATGATGATGTATATTGCCGTAATAACAACGCTTGTAGTAAGAGGATTTTCGATCATAGTTAGTGTTTAGTAAGATGATTTTCGATCATAGTTGGTTTTTAGTAAGAGGATTTTGCTGCTACTGATAATCTTATAGCCGGTTGTTACATGTCCAGCAAGACAGTAAGGGCTCGCGACATCATTTCATCATCATCTCAGCTCATATACGTCCCACTGTTGGGTTCGGGCCTCCTTCATAATGGAAAGGAAGTTGACCTACTATACCACGCTGGTCAGACGTGTTGGTATAGGATTTTGCTTCGAGTTTTCCTTATCTCGCATGGATGTTATATGCGTCCCTACTAGGAGCGTGGCCGATTTCGGGGCCTCCCTCACCAACTTGGAGGCTTCGATACGGCAACTGGCACCGAGCCTCGACCTGGTCCTGGGGGACTTAAACGCCAAATCCACGGCGTGGGACGGACGATCGCGGGCGGGTGGTCGTTGAGTGGGCGGCTTTACTGGGCCTGTGTGTTCTTAACAGGGGCTCGGTGAACACGTGTGTGCGGCAGCAGGGCGGGTCGGTAATGTACTTCTCGTTCGCTAGCCCTGCTCTCGCACCATGAGTGAGGAACTGGGAGATGCTATCCGACCTCTATCGGCGGGTTACCTCAGTGTGCGACGAGGGTGGCTCTCTATCGCCTAGCGAGATAGCCACCTGGCGCGAGGACGCCCGCCAAGACGTCATCGCCCGTTGAGTTTCGCGGCTGGAAAGGCCTAGGCACGGTGTTGTTACCGATGAGGCCCTCCGGCCCGTACTGATGGAGTGGATGGAGCGGTGGCATGGAGTCCTCTCCGGCTCGTGCAGGTGTTGTCGGAGCACGGTTGCTTCGGCAAGGTCGCGTGGAGGGAGTTGACTCCGTCCTGCCACGAGTGCGGCAGTTACGAGGACACGGCGCAGCATACGATGAAGGTATACGCCGACAGCTGTCAACGAGAGGAACCCGCGAGGGTAAAGGCCGCCGGATGGGTCACCGAAGACAAAGATCGGGTACCAGTGGCCCGCTCGCACAGCGAAGAGAGGTGTTTGCAGGGTGGGTCTATGGGGTTGCGCGCCGCCTCTTCCGTCACCCCGGACCGATCTAGCGGGGCGCAAACACGTCCATTAACAACCGCAAAAAAAAATGGATGTTATATGCGTTTTTATATCCTTTAGTCGTCTCGTACGATCGCTCACTGGTAAGATAGGGGTTGGTGATTTCTATTCTTACGTCGTCACCACACGGAAAACGGGCGCGACATATTGTATTATAAATTTGTATATATTTTTCTTTGGTTCTCCTTTTTAATGTCTATGATGATAAACTAGCTACGAGCCTACGTAATTAAAACTGCCGCTTATAGAACTCAGTAATAAAAGAGACACAGCCAGGCTGCTGTCTATCGTAAATTTTCTATTATTAGATCCAAGTTGCTCCACAGTTGAAAGGTAATTATTTACTCTCTCACCCTAATTCACGGGTTGTTAGAGGGTTTAATTTCGAGTTTTCCTTCTCTTACAGTGATTTTATATGTATATTTAGTAGTGGTAGGATCACGCTATTGACAGTTCTCTGTCTACAGCCGCGGGCCGGTCCGTCTGGTTAGTACCACACTCTCGCAGAAGATTAACGTCTGAGTAATGACAATGTACTATTGCGCTTCGTTCGGTGAGCGAGAGAGCCGGCAGCCCAACTGGGTGGGTTTGCGGTTTGTATTGGTAAGCAGCGGCCTAGCTATACTCTTGGTATTGCAAAGGTCCATGTGCGTCAGTAACACTTATCATCAGGTGTGCTGCTTACTCGTTTGCCACCATTAGCAATAATAAAAAAAATATGTTTAAGTTCTTTAGTTTTATTAATTACGCAGCAAAGTAAAGGATCTGCCTTTCAATCATAATTATTATTATATCCACGTTGTAGATCCTTTAAAATACTCAACAAAATAGCATTAACTTACATAACATTCTATGCAGGTCCAATTAATTATTATCGACATCCTATTATTATCCTAATTACTTGGAATCAATACAATATGCACTCTTTTGCCATCGTAGATACTGCAAGAGTTTTATAAGCGGCCGTCTGCCTAACGTTAACCCTTCTTGTAGATGTGGAAATGTAATTTTCGACTAGATGGTATCAGATAATGTTGATCCAGTCAATGCAGTCAAGGCAATGTAAGGGTTGATAGTATTCACAGCTGTCACCATAAATAATTATTCATCATCATCATCATTGCAGCACATATATGTCCCACTGTTGGGCTCGGGCCTCCTCCGCAATGGGAGGGAAATTAACCTACTATACCGCGCTGGTCAGACGTGTTGGTATAGGATTTTGTTTAGAGTTTTCCTTCTCCTGCATAGATGTTATATGCATTTTATATCCCTTAATCGTCTCGTACGATCACCTACGGGTAAGATATGGGGTGGTGAATAGTATTCTTACTCCGTCACCACACGGAAAAATTAAAAATAATTATTAGATGATTATAAATGGATAGTAGCCATATTTACCCGTTCAGGTTGTTTAACGAAACATTTTCAAACTCTTTAGAAGTCCTATTCACCTAAGAAAGTTATATTCAAATATCTACCTTCAATTGGTGCACGTCTTCACCATCAAATGGAGAATCACTAAATAATTAAATCTGGTCTGTTCTCAAGAAAAATTGATAGCGATCTGAAAGCAATCGGAATATTGGCCACGTGACCGGAGTACTAAAGAACCGTTTTATTTTTTTTACCAGTTGTACGCCGGTCCGACTCTAGGCCTGTGTAAATATTATTTTATTTGGAAATATTTATTTATAGAGGACCTATGTTTGATCATTGAGTAAATATTTTATCGTGTTATTATTGAGAGAAAATAAATGCTTTTAATATTAATGCTATTGCTTTGGGAATGTGTTGTATGTACTGATTAAGTCTTCAAATATGTCTTCTATAAATTTAATGATAGTGCAATAATATGGCCGTTGTTCACTACCGTCCCCCACTGACCTAGGATGCGCAGTGGAAGGGAACACCAGGCCAGTGAGGGTAACAAATGGGTAATAACAATGGCTTGCGATTACACAAGGCTATTTAAAGTTCTGTTAAATATCATAGTACAAAAACCGATAATTGTAAAACTTACAAGTAGGTACCGCGGAGATAGCTATAACGTAACCTAACTCAGCGTTCGGTCTGGCCAGACAAATAGAACCTAACTGAGGGGTCACTTAGCTTTGTATCCAAAGGCGCGGCGACGACAGCGGCCTCGTCCAACTCAGGGCTTCGGGCTTGCTACTTGCATACACGACTTATTATAAATGTTCACAAATATGTAGTTCTAATCAATTCGCGTACATTAACGGCACACAAAACAAAAGGTGGCGCGCGAGATTATAATACCAAGATTCCACGGCTTTAGTGAACAAAAGGCGTAGCAATTACAAAAATATATGCATACGCGACCGCTACTTCCAACGCAAGATTTCGCCGGCTGCGAGCCAACCGCGAACCAAAAAATTGTCAACTACCCTACATGGTATTAATTAAACTCTAATAAAAATGTTTGGTACCGAACATCTACCCGCCTCGGACAGGTCTACCTGGCCGCTAATCAATTGGTAAACGAGACAATGTTGCTACCGCTCTCTTCAGTACCGAACCGTCCACCTGAACCTCAGCAAAACGGGGCACACCATCTGCGCCATATACTAAATTTAAAATTCGCCCTCTACGCCAGCACAGTGGCGGCAAATTGGTGTCTTTTACCAAAACGAGGTCACCAACACGAGGTGGATTCGTCTTGTCAGTCCACTTAACACGCTGCTGGAGAATATGAAGATATTCTAAGCTCCAACGCTTCCAAAAGCTTTGAGTAAGCTGTTGGACCAACTCAAACCGCGAGAGACGACTTGGTCTCACATCAACAAAGGGGTACTCAGGCAAAGCATTAAGTGGCTGACCGATCAAAAAATGACCCGGTGTGAGAACCTCCAAGTCATTCGGGTCTGAAGAGATCGGACACAACGGACGCGAGTTCATTACGGCCTCAATCTTACAAAACACAGTTGCGAGTTCTTCAAATGTGAGTACGGACTCACCAATAACTCGTCGCAAGTGTGTTTTAGCAATCTTAACTGCGGCTTCAAAAATACCGCCCCAATGTGGGCACGCTGCCGGACTAAATTTCCATGTTATACTACGACTGGCTAGTTTATTACCAATATTTGTGTGATTGCTGGCTAAAAATTCATGTACATCTTTCAAATAATTATTAGTTCCTTTAAAATTCGTGCCACAGTCCGAACGTATCAAAGAAGGCAGTCCTCTCCTTGAAACAAATCTATCGAGTGTCGCAACAAATGCCTCGGTGGAGAGGGATGACACTAATTCAAGGTGCACCGCCTTGGTCGACAGACATACGAAGACACACAAATAGGCTTTGACCGTTTTACTATTTCGCAGGGTTGAGGTCTTAACTAAAAAAGGACCTGCAAAGTCGGTGCCTACACCGGCGAACGGCCTCGATTCTCTGACACGATCAGAAGGGAGGTCACCCATCAAAGGTTGCATGGTACTGGCCTTGAGCCTGTAACACGGCATGCAACGAAATACCACACTGCGAATCGTTCTTCGAGCAGACAAAATCCAAAATTCTCGCTGCAATATGGCTAATAAGGCGTTACAGCCAGCGTGAGAATTTTTTATGTGACGGTCCGTCACCAACAATTGCACCAAATGACCTTGCTTAGGTAGCAATATAGGGTGCCGACTACCGTAGGGCAGACCAGAGTTTCTGAGGCGACCTCCAACACGTAAGACACCCGTGTCGTCCAAAAAGGGGCTCAACATACGCAAGGTTCCTGTTAGTTTAGCCTTACCAGCTTTCAAAATTTCAATTTCCCTTTCAAAATGTGTATTCTGTACCACATGTATCCAATGGAAAAAAGCCTCCTGTCGCTCTTGTGGTGATAGAAAAGCCTCTAATTTTTTGTTCTGTGAGTGCTTACAATTGTAATAGAAGCGCTTAATCCAAGCTGTTACACTTACTAATTTATCGAGGGAGCTATACCGATTCAACAAGACATTGGGATCAAATTCACAATCGCGCCTCTCAACAGCAAGCAATCGCAATCCAGGTAATGGGCCTATGTCCAAAACCGGCGTCAGTGGCCATTCAGACTCTGAGCGTAATAACCATCCCGGCCCCCACCAAAGGGAGTGCTTCACCAAGCCGGGGGCTATACAACCCCGTGATGCACAATCAGCTGGGTTGAGCTCACCAGACACATGCCTCCAAATCAAGGGAGTCTCAGATTTCTGAATTTGGGAGACTCGATTCACTACAAATACCTCTAAGGTGTGAACTGAAGCCCTTAACCAGCACAAAACAATTTGGCTGTCAGTCCATGCGTAGGTGGTGCTAATGTTCACAGTATGACGCAACAAATTCGACACGTGATTAAGAAGACGCACAAGAAGAGTGGCCCCTGACAATTCAAGTTTAGGGATTGTCAAAGCAGTCCGTAGGGGTGCCACCTTGCTCTTCGCCATGACCAATGAGATCTTCACCTGGCTGTGAGAACCCACAGTACGCAAAAATACACAAGCGGCGTAACCCCGTTCAGAGGCGTCCGAGAAACCATGCAGAGTTGCCTGGTACTTTCCTGGAGGAAGCATAGAACGAGGGATCGATACCTCATTGATCGCAGGAAGTGAAGACACAAATTTGATCCAGTCTTCCGCCAAAGCTCCCTGAAGAGGTTCGTCCCAGCCTAGTCCTGCCATCCAAAGCCTTTGTAAAAAGCATTTAGCCCAAAATATGACGGGACATATCCAACCATTTGGATCAAATGTCCTTGCAACTGTAGAAAGCACCAAACGCTTAGTCCAAATTCGCGGCAACTCTAAGTCGACATTGTAAGTGAATATGTCTGGGACTGGTTTATACTGAATGCCGAGAACAGTCATCATGGCAGGGTTCTCGATATTCTCAAACAGATGCGGATCCTGTTGATGTTCATCCGGAAGCCCATTCAAAAGCGCAGGTGAGTTGGATATCCACTTCCGTAACTCACAACCTGCGGTGGCTAAGATGCTTATCAATTCATCCCTTAAAAGGATAGCCTCTTTCTCAGAGGGTGCACCAGTACAAATGTCATCGACATACAAATCCTCTTTCAAAATCGCGGCTGCGCGAGGATACTTTAAGCGCTCCAGGTCCGCGAGCTCCCACAAGGACCGTATAGCCAAATAGGGGCTTGACTTTAACCCGTACGTGTTTGTATTGAGCTCATAAACAACCATGGGATCCTGGGGGCTTTCACGCCATAGAATCAGCTGATACCGACGGTCATCCGGGTGAATAACCGTCTGCCTGAACATCATCTTTATGTCGGCCACAAATACGATCTGATGTCGACGAAATCGAGTGATGACGTCACAGAGATCCTTGATCAGTTTAGGACCAGCATGCAAATAATTGTTCAACGATACACGCGTTGAAGTTTGTGCAGAACCATCGAATACTGTACGCAATTTATCATTTGATGCCTTAATTACAGCATGATGCGGCAGAAAGAAGTGATCTATTGTTCGCCAATCTAATTTCGATACAGACATGTGTCCCAACTCCTCATATTCACGCATAAAATCAATGTATTTCTCCTTTAGAAGAGCATCACGAGCCATTCGGCGCTCCATAGCCAACAATCGTTTCTCAGCAGCAGGCCGCGAGATGCCAAGTGGTGGTCGTACGGCTAGAAACGGCAATCGAGTCATAATCTGACCAGTACGTAGGCGACTCGTATTGTTTCGGTAAAACAGTTCGCACTCCTCATGCTCCGGATCAGTGCGCGGAGCCTGTGGTGGTTCCTCCACTTCCCAAAACCTCTGAACCGCATCAGAAAGAGCAAAGCCTACCATCAAACCAATGTCAAGACGGGTATCCATGAGGACTGGTCCCATCAGTGCAGAGCCAAATATGGTCGGGATGGCTACCATGCCACCTGGTTGCAAGACCCGAATGCTACCCAAGAATATGCTACCCAGGACATCGGCGCCTAGCAACAAATCGACCGATCCAGGTATATAAAATTTGGGGTCTGCCAAGTTCAAACCCGACGCTAAACCAATAGCATACGGAGACAACTGCTTCTCCGGATGGGTGCCCAAAATATTTTTCATAACAATGGCTGAACACTCAAACAACGGGCTTGACGAGTGTGCAGGAGAGATCGCACATAAAACTTGGCCTTCAACATTGGCCACAACTGCGTTGCCAACACCTCTAGTGACGTGAGGAAAATCACGCATATCTAGGCGTACCTGCCCCACTAACCAAGAAGACGCTATACACCCCTGAGAGCCTGTGTCCAGAATTGCCCGGACCACAACAGAGGCACCTGTCCGTCCCCAGACCCTTACAGAAGCAGTGGGTAGGAGTACGGTTTCAAATGGGGGTGGTGCATAACGGGGGCAGGCGCCGCGTTCCTAATGTCGCCTAGGTAGCGGGTGATTCTCGCGTTCATGTGAAGCGTCATCAATGGTAGGTACCCGCCCGTGACGATACGGGCGCGAATCGCGGTTATCACTCTTACCACGAGCTTCCGATGACGGTGAGCGTTGACCTTGTGGGCGCCTTACTGCGACAGAATCTACGACGCGCGGGGGTGAGCGACTAGGTCTCAAACTGCGGTTTTCATACCGGTGCCTTCGCTCATAACTACCCGTAGGTGAGCCTTGACGGTCAAGTTCACGACCAATCCCATTATTATTCGCACAAAGATGTTTCAAATGCTGGCCACCGCAGCACGTACAAGGGCGCGGATTAGGGCAATCGCGCTGGAAATGGTTTCCCAAACAAGAGAAGCACCAACCTCGAGCCTTAGCCAAACGCCTACGTGAGGCAACGTGCAGCGCAGTGAAGTCTGAGCAACTGGCGACTTTATGACTCGGGGACTTGCAATAGGTGCACTCAGGTCGCGACTGTATAGCAGCAAAACGTGGTGGGCGGCGAACCTCTGACCTTCCAAAGGCGTGATTACGGGTCGGAGCCGATGACCGCGGAAACTGTAGACTAGATGACCTGTCAACGACCGTCATGTCTACCATCCGGCACTCATCTTCCATAAATTTCTTGAGGTCATCAAAAGCAGGCAAGTGAGTTGCATCATCACCTCCATATTTTTGCTCGAAACGAGCCCTAAGTTCCGCAGGAAGCTTCTTCAAAACAATGTGCACCAGCATATATGACCAAGTGCTCACTGGAAGGTCTAACCTTTCTAGTGCGTTGATCGCAATCATCAATGGGTTCAATAAGTCGGACCTTAAAGCCGAGACCCTAGATACCACTGGCAGACCCAAGAGCTGACCAATGTGTGTGTCTGCCAGGCAACGCTTATTTTGGTAACGCTTCATGAGAAGGTTACGTGCCACTAGGTAGTTTCCATCATTGATCTCCAGGTGCTGAACTAACCCTCTCGCCTCACCTTCCAACACGGAGAACAGGTAGGCCAATTTCTGAGCGGAACCTAAATCAGAACGCGCGTGGCCTAGGCTCTCAAACAAATTTATGAAACCTAGCCATTGGTCCAAACGACCATCAAAACGCGGCAGGTCCAAAGTGGGCAGTTTACTCAATAAGCCCGAAGTAGAGGGTTTCACATCCCTAGACGCGGGAGACTCACCCCTTTTCAGCGCCGAAATTTCCCTAGCACGCTGTGAGATTCGATCAGCATAATCCATAATCTGGTCATAATCCGCGTGTACCAAGTCACGATACGTCTGTGGGTAATCTTCATCAGAAATATCTAGAATTTTTGTGTTGAAGTTACGGTACACATCATCAACAAATTGTAAGCGCGTATCCAATTTGCTGTACCTATCCAGGAGAGACTCATTTCGATCAGGCCTATCAACCAAGGCGGTTGCAGTCGAGAACCATCTCAACTCAGAGCGCAGCTTACCTGCCGAGTCCTTGGCGCTAGCAAAAGCAGCCATAATAATCAAAATAAAATTAATATAAACAAAATAATAATAAACCAAAAAATAATATAATTTCAACAAAATAATAAATCAATCAATTCAAACAACAACAAAAAATATACAAATTACAAAATTGAACAATGTTTATATAATTTTAATATTCGTCGTTCAACTTTAAAACTTGGCGCAAAACGAAACGTACTGATTTATATTTTACTCTATACGTAGCATAAACAAAACACAAATAATATTAAAAATAATTGTCTATGGTAGTTTAATTCATTCATTCAATCAAGACTGCACTACTCTGTGGCACGGTGTACGATGCAAATTATCTTGTTACTCTGTGGCACATTTAGCAGGTAAACAATGATGAGCAGAAACGACTACAAATTTCAAATTTTGCAGTGAACTAATTTATAATATTTTTAATAATCAATAGGTACACAAATGATCAATCACAAAAATATTTATTGTGTGTGTCTTTATACTCCAGACTTTTTATTAAACTGGGGCGTAAAATTCAAGCAATTAAAATAACGATATTTTTTTTTTTTTTTTTTTTTCAACACGGGCAGTTGTAGATATCAATACCAAACTAAATTACTAGATACAATAGAACCACGCTCTGCTACCAGCAGATATGTTCACTACCGTCCCCCACTGACCTAGGATGCGCAGTGGAAGGGAACACCAGGCCAGTGAGGGTAACAAATGGGTAATAACAATGGCTTGCGATTACACAAGGCTATTTAAAGTTCTGTTAAATATCATAGTACAAAAACCGATAATTGTAAAACTTACAAGTAGGTACCGCGGAGATAGCTATAACGTAACCTAACTCAGCGTTCGGTCTGGCCAGACAAATAGAACCTAACTGAGGGGTCACTTAGCTTTGTATCCAAAGGCGCGGCGACGACAGCGGCCTCGTCCAACTCAGGGCTTCGGGCTTGCTACTTGCATACACGACTTATTATAAATGTTCACAAATATCACAGAGATCAAGCTATATTTTATAGACTTATAATGATTATCAAATTTTAAAATTTATTAGAAAATTAGTGTATTTTAAAGATTTTCGTTATTATAACTACTGAAATTGTGTTTTGAAGATGCTGCGATCACCTACATACAATTTACGCACTGGTAGCCAGAGCACTATTAAAGAAAATGATACGATCAGATGTAGTGGCTGTTCACTCATATATGATTTAAAATATGCAAATATTTCTAAAAAGCGTTATAATTTAATGACTAATAATCAGAAACAATCGTGGAAATGTTGTAGTTGCCTAAATACCTCTGAGCCTAGATCAGTGATTGCTTCCAATAATTCGAGTAATTCTTTCATAAATAAACAAGATCAAGGTAACGTTACAATACACACTTCGGGAGGTTCTTTCTCTGATATTACGCAAGATTTTACTTTGAAGAGTCAGTTAGTATCCCACGAAGTGCTGCGCGATATAATAAGAAGTGAGATGAAAGTGGCAGTCAAATCGACAATTAATGAGCTTGTTACTGATCATCTTGTCAATATAAATGAAAAAATTACATGTTTTGAGGAATCTTTATCTTTCAACAACACTCTGATTGATGATATGAATAAGAAATTCGAAGAAAAGATTTGTATTATAAATAAATTAGAAAAAGAAAACAGTGAGTTACGGTCCAATGTTATTGAATTATCAGCAAGGCTTAGCTTAGTGGAACAATATATGCGTGAATGCAATGTCGAAATAAATGGTATACCTGAACAGAGATCCGAAAATCTTCTTAATATTATGTCACAACTTGGAGAAACAGTAAAATATGCAATTCCTAATACAGATATACAACACGTCACCAGGGTAGCAAAAATAAACAAAGAAAGTAACTGTCCAAGAGCAGTGGTATTAAAATTACGCAACCGTGCTGTACGTGATAACCTTCTGGCTGCGGTCACTAAATTTAATAAACAACACAAAGATGACAAGCTTTCTTCACGTCATTTAGGTATAGGCAGCAAGCGCGAATTAATCTATGTATCTGAACACTTAAGCCCTCAAAACAAACACCTTCATGCAGCAACGAGGCAAAAGGCTAAATTAACAGGCTATAAATTTGTTTGGGTTCGTGATGGTCGCATTTTTGCAAAAAAGAAGGAAACGAGCAAAGCTATACATATACGCTCTTTTGAAAGTCTATCACTACTCAACTAAGCTGTCACTATCATAACTGACTGATCACTTGAAATGATTTCAAGAATTAATAGTAAAATTCAATTTTCTAAATATTTTCTATCAAAACCTTCGAGGTATACGCACTAAGACATGTGATGTGTATAACAATGTAATTCAAAGTAACTACAACGTCATTACCTTCTGTGAAACTTGGCTGAATTCGAACATTACAGACGCTGAAATTATTGATGATAGATACACAGTTTTTCGCAGGGATCGTGATCTAACCCTGACTTCAAAATCAGATGGAGGTGGCGTTTTGGTCGCCGTGTCACGTTTAATTCCTTCATGTAGAATGTACGCCTGGGAAAGTGACTGTGAAGACATTTGGGTAACCTTAGATGTAGTTCAAGATAATATTCGTAGAAAAATCGCAATTTGCGTCGTATACTTACCACCTCCTGTGAAAATTGAAGCCCTTAATATATTTTTAGATAGTGTAAGCAACGTAATTAACTTAGTAGATAATATTATTATTATAGGAGATTTTAACTTGAGTTTTATCAATTGGAACAGAGATGTGAATATGCAATATATGTCTCCTAGTATTAATTCCACGAATAATTATAATAGTCGATTAGGATTTTCACTCACTGATTTCATAGCTTTATCTGCACTGGAACAGTGTAATTGTATTGCAAATTGTGATGGTAAAATATTAGACTTAACATTGAGTAACATTAACTGTAAAGTCATATCAGCTGAACCAGTTAGTAAAATAGATCCGTATCATCCTCCCTTTGAAATAACTCTGAATTTGACGCCTATCATTAATTTAAGTAGTAAACCTCGAGTTGATCACAATTTTTATAAGGCGGATTACAACGTAATTACTAGTGTACTCAATAACTTAGACTGGTCTGAAAACTTTAATAATTGTCAAAATGTTAATGATATGGTTTCAATTTTCTATAGCCATATCAGGTCAGTTATTAACGAGTATGTACCCAAGCGTCAGTCTAGACATAATCGTTATCCTATTTGGTACACTCGTGAATTAATTAATATTTTAAAGGTTAAAAATAAGTTGAGACATAAATTTCATAAATTTAAAAACCCGAGGGATAAACTAGAATATGATAATATAAAAAAAGTATGTGACAAACTTCAACGTAATTGTTATAAAAGATATATGAATACAATAGAAAGCAACCTCAATAAAAATCCTAAGTTATTCTGGAACTTTATAAAGCATAAAAAATCATCTTCTACCTTTTTACCTTCAATAATGCATAGCAGTAATGAAAACTACTCAGGAAACTGCACCGATATTGCAAATCTTTTTGCATCTCATTTCAGTGATATATATAAAAACACTGATAACTCTAGACCTTCTACTATAATTGATAATGTATCAACGTGTGATAAATTAGCTTACTTAAATTTCAGTGAAAAAGGCATTCTCTCTCATTTGGAGAGACTGAATCCGAACAAAGGAACAGGTCCAGATGGCATTCCACCTTTTTTCATAAAAAAATGTGCATCATCACTTGCAAAGCCTCTTAATGCAATTTTCAATAAATCTTTTGAAACAGGTGTATTTCCTATTGAGTGGAAACGTGCACGTATTGTTCCAATCTTAAAGAAAGGCGACAACAGTAATGTTAAAAATTACAGACCTATATCTGTTTTATCTTCTTTCTGCTAAGTTTTTGAAAGCATTGTTTGTGCTGTAATAACAAAATACACAAAATCCCATATAAGGACAGAACAACATGGTTTTCAAGAGAATAAATCAATCATAACTAACCTTGTTCCCTACATATCTCTTGTAATAGATGGCATGGATAACAACATACAAATGGACTCTATATATACAGATTTTGCTAGCGCTTTTGATCTCGTAGATCACAAAATTTTGATTAAAAAGCTACATAACCAATATGGAATCTGCAGTAATGTGTTGAGCTGGTTTAGATCATATTTAAAAAACCGTGAACAGACTGTAGTTGTCGGTGGCTATGAATCAAAGAGCTATATTGCTTATTCTGGTGTTCCTCAAGGCTCACATTTAGGACCGATATTATTTCTTCTATTCATCAACGATATTATCGATCAGGTACATCATTGTCACTGCTTTCTGTTCGCAGATGATATGAAATTGCTACGACAAATTAAATCACCTTTAGATGTAGAATTAATGCAAGCTGATTTAGATCGAATTTATAAATGGTGTTCCACTAATAAAATGAAGCTTAATGCCACAAAATGTAAGCATATACAATTCACTAAAAAAAGAAAGGTCTTAGATACTAATTTTTATATCAACAATGAAAGCATCAGTGTCGTTACTGAAATTCGTGATTTAGGTATAATTCTTGATTCTAAATTAAAATTTATTCCACAATATAATAACATGATCCAAAAAGCTGCTAAAATGTTAGGTTTCATCAAGCGCAATACGAAAGACTTTAAGCACAATGCATCTAAAATACTTTTATTTAATACGTTAGTAAGAAGTGTACTTGAATTCGGAAGCGTTATTTGGAATCCCAATTATACAGTTCACTCGGACAGATTAGAATCTATACAAAGGTCGTTTACAAGATACTTAGCGTTTCATACTAATGGCATTAGATCCAGATGCTCTTATAGTGAAAGGCTATCTTTCTTTAAAATGTGCAACTTAAAACGACGCCGACGTATGTTAGATTTAATGTTTCTTCAGAATGTAATCAAATGCTCTTACACATGTCCTAGATTCCTTTCTTGACCGCATATCAATAAATGTTCCAAAGCTTAATTCTCGACAAAGGAATATTCCTTTTTTCTATATTCCTAGGTGTAAAACTAATCTTGGCATGAACTCTCCTATCTCAAGATTAATGTCTACTTATAATAATTGGTGGAAAATCTTAGGGCTTGATATTTTCCACGATCAGCCTACAAGATTTAAAAAAAAGTTACTTGATTCATAATTTTTTATTATTAGTACTATTGCTATATCTCTTATAGGTTCACTTCATTGGTTAGTTAGGAAATATGGTTATTTTATAATATTATGCATGTTTTACAAATTGTAGTAGCTAATTTTTACGCATTACTTACATCTTACTTATATTATAAATTATTTTTCTATATAACTAACTACATACTTATCTTAGATTTTACTTACCTTCTAATTATTTCTACTCGTTATTTTATTTATTAGATAATTAATTAATACTTTTCTTTTTATCTCTAACATTAATTTACGCATTGTAATATATTCCTAAATGTTGTGCACATCTGTAATTGATATAAACACTAGTTTTAAGGCACTGGAATGATCTTAGCATATGTTAGTGTTTATGTCGTAGATGAGCCTTATATAAATAAATAAAATAAATAAATAAATATGTAGTTCTAATCAATTCGCGTACATTAACGGCACACAAAACAAAAGGTGGCGCGCGAGATTATAATACCAAGATTCCACGGCTTTAGTGAACAAAAGGCATAGCAATTACAAAAATATATGCATACGCGACCGCTACTTCCAACGCAAGATTTCGCCGGCTGCGAGCCAACCGCGAACCAAAAAATTGTCAACTACCCTACATGGTATTAATTAAACTCTAATAAAAATGTTTGGTACCGAACAGCCGTATTGTTAGGAAGTGGGAATACAATACACCATGTTTTATCTATCGGAGCAAGTCTTGACTATGTAAGCAATTATATATCATCAGATAGAGTTGTCAAGAAAAGGAAAATTAGATAAAGACGAAAATATAATACGAGCCGAAAATTGAATGTTATACGACAGCTCACACCTATCTAAGTGGTAGGACGATTGGAACGGTATTCAAATAGGCGTGGAGTTCCACGTGTGGCATTCATTTTTCGTTCGTAATCAAGCTTTTAGGAAAATTAGAAATAAAATTCTATATCAATTCGTATGACCAGCGTGGTATTAAAAATGAATGTCTATCCAATATGGATAAGACATGACCCCCAAGCAACGGAAAGTATATGAAAAAAAAATATGATTCCAACAACCTTCATCTTCTACATCGAATGTTAGATAAAGTTTTCTCGAAGAATAACAATTGGTACAATCGCCATACATAACCGACGATTTGATATTCACAATTAGGGTAAAAGTTGCTTAAGAAAATGTTGCTGCCTATATTCCTAGTGAAATCTGGGCTGGTTTTAACCATTATCCATGGATGAGGTAGAGGATGGCAAGGCATTACTTTCTTTACCCTTCACTCCATGGGTATAAAATAATCAACACTGGTATGTCCCATTAATATATGAAGACATATTTCAGACAGATATTAAAAAAGAAAGTATGATTTATTGGTACTTTAAATAAATTATATGTTTACCAATGTAGCTATATTCAGGAAACACATACATTTTCTTTTAGTAGGACCGCGACTGTTTTTTAATTGAAAGCATAAGTTGACAATCTTATCCGGAATAATACCCTATTCTCGCAGAACATCGATGCCTGAATAACGGCAATTTTTGATTGCACTTAGTTCGGTAAGCGAGAGAGTTGCAGGATTAAAGCTGGTCTTGAGGAGGGTACCTGGAAGTGCACCTAGTACTGCAGAAGTCTACCTAAGATCAGGTAATCAAAAGCAATAAGAAAAACACACAGTTATATGTATTTTTGTCACAAAATATTATTTTTGTAACGTAACAGTCTAGCGTAATGCTTAACGTTACAAAAAACGTAACACTCTTATCTTCCTTCTTATGGTGTGCCTAAAGAACTTTCATGTAAAAAAAATCTACTTTTACAGGTGAGTACTCAAAGCATATAAAAATAACAGTTGCCACCGGTAAACATGAAATATTATGGGAACGCGTAAACGTTCTGATATGAAATAAGTATTAGATTTTTATTTGTACATTTATGTGTATACAAAGCCATTTAAAAAATATCACGTGTAGGAGTTTGTATTTATAGCTATATATTCCCACTGTTTAATACTTCCTTCCTTCTTTGCTTATAAACTTCTCGCTGGAGGCTCGTTGTTTTTTAAGTTAATTCTTTTTATATAAAAAGTATGACCCACATTTTTAATATCTGATACTGTGGCGGGTAGATATAAATTTCTGTAACAACGATAACATATTGGACGTGAGACACCTCAGTCCTCCCGTGACCATGATCACTGTAAAGTGTTCGAAACGTCGGGAAATTAAAAATCAAATACAAACGCGATAGAATCCGTAAAAGTAGTTTTATTTCAAATGTGTAACACTCCCGTAATCATTAGAAATCTTTATTACATACATTCATAAAGAATTTAATAAATTTAATCATACTTACAAACTTTATTGCTTCCAATAAATAAAGTAAGAAAATAGCAACAAGAATATAGCTAAAAAACTAAGCAGTGATTTAAGAAATGACTATCTATATCAATTAAAAGAAAATAAATACTTATTTTGATCTCATAAAATTATAAAAAATAAAATACAATTTGTAGATATAACAAAAGGTAATTAAAAATCGTCGCTAAATAAAATACCTTCCGATATTATACATTAAATTAGTTTAACGAGAGACGAAAAAAAATCGGCCAAGTGCGAGTTGTACTCGCGCACGAAGGGTTCCGTAAAACTAAAAATCTCGTTTGGTCAACAATTACATTCCCAAGGAGGGTTGACGTCTAGCAGGGGGCCGGTCATAAAACTATTGCCAATAACTTTTACATTATGTACTATGAAAGAAGAGTACATATTGTATCGATCCCAAGTAATTGGGATAAGAGTAGGAGAATGATGATGATGAATTCAAGTTTCTTTTTTCTTTGATATTAATTCAAGATACACCTAAATTAGTAGTAAATAAAAATTAGTAGTTTTAATAAATATTAAAACTACTAATTTTTAAAACATTTAATGAACACGTTTTTAAACAATTTTATTTATAATATTATATTATTAAATTATTATAAATAAATTTTGCAAAAATAAATAGCAAAAAGAGCTCGGCGGCGGTGAGATTCGAACTCGTGCCTACGGTGTCTTAAACCAGCGCCTTAGACCACTCGGTCGCGCTGCCTGTTCATTGTCAGTGCAAAATTAACTGCTGCTAGTTAACCATACACGTTCAGGTGAAAAGGGGTAGTGAGTTTAAAATGATTAAAAATATTTTTTTTATATGATGTAATCAAAAATTTACAGTTTTCACAATTTTTCCTTAATCTGTGCTATAAGACGTTGCTTTGTTCCAAATTTCAAGATTCTGAGTTCACGGGAAGTACCCTGTAGGTTTTGATTCCCTTGAGATTGTCGAAAATTTGCAGATATTTGCGACATAAATAGCTGTATCTTTTGATTGCGTTAGCTTAAAAGTTTGATTTTTTCACAGCTCTAAGGGACAGTAGACCTGAGTATTTGATATAAATTTCAGCTTGATACCTCTACGCATTCCTGAGAAAAAGAGTCTTGACAGACAGACAGACAGACGGACGGACGGACAACAAAGTGATCCTATAAGGGTTCCGTTTTTTCCTTTCGAGGTACGGAACCCTAAAAATATTAAAATTTAATGTCTAACTGGTGAACTAGTTAAATTACCCTATATTTCTCCCTTAGAAATGTATGTAATCCACATATGTTGGTTTTGAACGTGAATATTATTTTAATATAATATTTGTAAAAGATTATATTGCACTAACTTAACAATTAGTGCATAGATATTTCTAAAAGAAAGCCTGCATAAATTAAATCTCTTATAGAACATAGAACAAAAATGAACTATACTCCGAATGCAAATAATAACGCAATACAGCTAGTACAGAATACGGGGGTATAAAAATGGGAATAACTAATGTTTCAAGTAAAGGATAATAAAATTTTCATAGTTTTAAGGAAAGCGGAAATACAGTTTACTATGTATGAAGATACAATGACAAGGAAATGTGCAACAAAATTGTTTATTGACATAGAATTTATGAGGTACTTCCCTATAAAAATTCTATCATGAACATCATATTATAACCGCAAATGTGTGTGCTTTATTTATTACTTCATCACTGCATAGTGCTTTAAAAGATTTAAAGTGGGTCTAATTGCGGGGTAGCAATTCAAACCTCTGGGGACTTTATTCCACTGTTTATTAGCGGACAATCTAATGTTATGTATACTAATTTCAGTTCATCTACATTCCAATCGAGCTCTACTCAAGCCTCCGCCATGGTTGGAGAGAAATTGATTTAAACCACGCTGATCAGACGAGTTGGTATAAGGTTTTTATTTTTGTTTTCTTTCCATTACATAGATGTTATCTACATATTATATCACTTAGTCGTCTTTTACGACACCCTAGAGACCCTAGAGGGTGGTGACTCGTATTCTTACTCGGTCACCACACAGAAAAGAGATATATATTTATTTATACATACATACATACATATCATCACGCCCTTGCAGGGTAGGCAGAGAGAACAGAGTGCCAGAGAACTCTATCTTTGCATACTTCACTCGCTTCCTCAACATTCATAATTCTCTTCATACACGCTCGCCGGTTTCGGAGACTCTTGACTCCACCTTCCTTCAGTACATGACCGATCTGGTCTAAGTAGGTGAGTCTCGGTCTCCCCCGGTACCTACATCCTTCCACTTTCGCATTGTATATCTTCTTAACCAGACGTTCGTTCGGCATTCTTTCCACATGTCCGAACCATCGGAGCATTCCGTTTCGCATCTTTACACCAATACTCTCTTTCATACCTACTCGCTCTCATACGTCGTCGTTACGAATGCGGTCGGTCAGCCTAACTCGACAGATTTTCCGGAGAGATCGCATTTCGACCGCATTAATTTTACTTTCATACTCTTTTCTGCATACCCAACTCTCGCTTCCATACAGTAATGTTGGGACAAGCACTGCGTTATGTATTGCTACACGTGTTTACATATTTATTTATTACTAGCTGATGCCCGCAACTTCGTCCGCGTGACATTCAGTCTTACTACGCACCCCTATTTGAAACTTAAAAATTCAAACTCGGCCAAGTATTTCCGGCAGCCACTTGACCATTTTCATCAAGGAGGACGGTTTCTCCAATTTTCTTTAAAATATCGGCAAATTCTTAAGCATGTGAATTAGTGTTGCACAAATGTAAGACTCTTGCGAGACTCGCAAGTCTTGCAACTTTTGCTTTCAGAATAACACAAAGTCACTTGTTTTGATAGAAATAAAAAATCCCCATAGACATTAAAAATCCAACTAAATTAATGAAATTCTATTCATCTAGTGGCAGTAACTGTACAACTATCAATAATTAGGTACATACCACTAAACGGAAGTGGGGCTATTATTCTTCCGTGTACTGGTATTACTCGTAAGAATACGAAATGTTGACAATCCTTTCTTTGCTAACAAAATCGTAAAATCATGTCTAAGGGAGCACTGCGAAACTCTTGCAGCAAGTCTTGGTCTTGCATTTGGGCAACACTAATGTGAATGGTGATCTTGGCTTTGCTTGCATGTTGATGGTTAGGGTCAGCTTTCCTACTTGGGTCCACAGATAAGAATACTTCAGTGAAGCATTGATCTCATCAGTTCTATCTCCTTGAGTTTTAACAGGAAGGATTTGTCGAAAATCTCCAAAGAAAAGCACCATAGACTTTTCATTACGATCTCGTAGTGCTCGACCTACGGCCTCTACGATTTTTTTTTATTTATCATTATCCAATCAACGCAAACGATTAGACAGCAACCCTTAATCACTAATAGTGGTAAAGCCACAGTTGATAGTATTTTTTCTACAGTCACGGGCCGGTCCGATCCACCAAACCAGGTACCCAACTCTTGGTACACAACTCTTGCAGAAAAGCAACGTCTTTTTTTTTTTTTTTTTTTTTGGGGGGTGGGCTACGGTCGGCGCACTCCTCGCACCACTCCATCCGGGGTGACAGAGGGGCGTAAGCGCGCACACCCGTAACCCACCCGTGACGTCGCCTTCGTCGTTGGGCCGACCACCGGAGCAGAGTGACTTGACGTCAGTGATCGGCCCGACGGAATACCCCTGAGGAGTACCCTCTCCTCGACCGACATCCCCTCCTCGGGTAGGATGTCGGTCTTTCCTCACGCGGTCGGCCTCTCAGCGGGTGACGGACTAATTTCCCGATCCAGTCACCCGCGGCCTTGGCTAGGGCGGCATCAGGCGCAGGTAATCGCGCCTGCGCCGCCCCAGTCACCGGCGGCGGCTCGCGCCGTCGAGGAGACGCTCCTCGCGCACGCGCTCCGCCGCCTCCTTCCGCGAGACTACTGCCTCGCAGAAGGTTGCGACCGCGTCCCAGTTCCTGACGCTGTCGAGCATCGCCCTGGCGATGGTTGGCAGCGTCAGGTCGGCACCGATGATTGCGACGAGTTCACAACGCTGCTCTGCCCAAGCTGCACAAACCTCGAGCGTATGCTGCGCCGTGTCTTCGTCGCAATCGCAGTGGTGGCAGGACGGTGTACTCTCCCTCCTGACGACCTTGTGCAGGTAGAATAAAAGCAACGTCTGAACAGTGGCAATGTGTTATTTCCGCTTCATTTGTAAGAGGCGGCGGGTGGCGCAGGCGCGATTACCTGCGTCTACTTGCCTTGGCCGAAGTTGTGGGTAACTGGAACGGCGAATAGTCCGTCACCCGCGGAGAGGCTGACCACGTGAGGGTGAAGCCCGATGGCCCGGGGTGTCATCGGGGATGGTACCCGAAAGGCTCAATGGTGATGGGGAGGGAAAACGGTGGGTTATGGGGCCACGCAGACGGAATGCACTGTCTCCTCATTTTGATAAGATTGCTCTGCTCAGATAAGTATTTTCAGGGCTACCTGGGGACATGGACATCTATCATCTCAGCTTATATACGTCCCACTATTGGGCTCAAGCCTCGTCCGTAATGAGAGGGAAATTGACCTACTATATCAAGCTGGTCAAACGTGTTGGTATAGGGTTTTGTTTCGAGTTTTCCTTTTCTAAATTACTGAAATTTAGCATTTAATATGCTTAATTTATAAAATCCGATTACGAAATGAAAAATTGATGTCGCAAGCGGGATTCGAACCCGCGCCTATTGGGATTCCGGCCCAATCGTGCTGCCACTACACTACCGCGACTAATTGTAGGACATGCAAATTTTCATTTCGTATTGTATTTACGTCTTAAGGTGACGGTGTGCTATCTACCCGACAATGTTTACACAATGTTATAGGCTTAATACTTCAAACTTTACAGTTAGAATTGTATTAAACGATGACACAACCTTGTTATTTAAATTACTGAAATTTAGCATTTAATATGCTTAATTTATAAAATCCGATTACGAAATGAAAAATTGATGTCGCAAGCGGGATTCGAACCCGCGCCTATTGGGATTCCGGCCCAATCGTGCTGCCACTACACTACCGCGACTAATTGTAGGACATGCAAATTTTCATTTCGTATTGTATTTACGTCTTAAGGTGACGGTGTGCTATCTACCCGACAATGTTTACACAATGTTATAGGCTTAATACTTCAAACTTTACAGTTAGAATTGTATTAAACGATGACACAACCTTGTTATTTAAATTACTGAAATTTAGCATTTAATATGCTTAATTTATAAAATCCGATTACGAAATGAAAAATTGATGTCGCAAGCGGGATTCGAACCCGCGCCTATTGGGATTCCGGCCCAATCGTGCTGCCACTACACTACCGCGACTAATTGTAGGACATGCAAATTTTCATTTCGTATTGTATTTACGTCTTAAGGTGACGGTGTGCTATCTACCCGACAATGTTTACACAATGTTATAGGCTTAATACTTCAAACTTTACAGTTAGAATTGTATTAAACGATGACACAACCTTGTTATTTAAATTACTGAAATTTAGCATTTAATATGCTTAATTTATAAAATCCGATTACGAAATGAAAAATTGATGTCGCAAGCGGGATTCGAACCCGCGCCTATTGGGATTCCGGCCCAATCGTGCTGCCACTACACTACCGCGACTAATTGTAGGACATGCAAATTTTCATTTCGTATTGTATTTACGTCTTAAGGTGACGGTGTGCTATCTACCCGACAATGTTTACACAATGTTATAGGCTTAATACTTCAAACTTTACAGTTAGAATTGTATTAAACGATGACACAACCTTGTTATTTAAATTACTGAAATTTAGCATTTAATATGCTTAATTTATAAAATCCGATTACGAAATGAAAAATTGATGTCGCAAGCGGGATTCGAACCCGCGCCTATTGGGATTCCGGCCCAATCGTGCTGCCACTACACTACCGCGACTAATAGTAGGACATGCAAATTTTCATTTCGTATTGTATTTACGTCTTAAGGTGACGGTGTGCTATCTACCCGACAATGTTTACACAATGTTATAGGCTTAATACTTCAAACTTTACAGTTAGAATTGTATTAAACGATGACACAACCTTGTTATTTAAATTACTGAAATTTAGCATTTAATATGCTTAATTTATAAAATCCGATTACGAAATGAAAAATTGATGTCGCAAGCGGGATTCGAACCCGCGCCTATTGGGATTCCGGCCCAATCGTGCTGCCACTACACTACCGCGACTAATTGTAGGACATGCAAATTTTCATTTCGTATTGTATTTACGTCTTAAGGTGACGGTGTGCTATCTACCCGATAATGTTTACACAATGTTATAGGCTTAATACTTCAAACTTTACAGTTAGAATTGTATTAAACGATGACACAACCTTGTTATTTAAATTACTGAAATTTAGCATTTAATATGCTTAATTTATAAAATCCGATTACGAAATGAAAAATTGATGTCGCAAGCGGGATTCGAACCCGCGCCTATTGGGATTCCGGCCCAATCGTGCTGCCACTACACTACCGCGACTAATTGTAGGACATGCAAATTTTCATTTCGTATTGTATTTACGTCTTAAGGTGACGGTGTGCTATCTACCCGACAATGTTTACACAATGTTATAGGCTTAATACTTAACATTGTGTAAACATTGTCGGGTAGATAGCACACCGTCACCTTAAGACGTAAATACAATACGAAATGAAAATTTGCATGTCCTACAATTAGTCGCGGTAGTGTAGTGGCAGCACGATTGGGCCGGAATCCCAATAGGCGCGGGTTCGAATCCCGCTTGCGACATCAATTTTTCATTTCGTAATCGGATTTTATAAATTAAGCATATTAAATGCTAAATTTCAGTAATTTAAATAACAAGGTTGTGTCATCGTTTAATACAATTCTAACTGTAAAGTTTGAAGTATTAAGCCTATAACATTGTGTAAACATTGTCGGGTAGATAGCACACCGTCACCTTAAGACGTAAATACAATACGAAATGAAAATTTGCATGTCCTACAATTAGTCGCGGTAGTGTAGTGGCAGCACGATTGGGCCGGAATCCCAATAGGCGCGGGTTCGAATCCCGCTTGCGACATCAATTTTTCATTTCGTAATCGGATTTTATAAATTAAGCATATTAAATGCTAAATTTCAGTAATTTAAATAACAAGGTTGTGTCATCGTTTAATACAATTCTAACTGTAAAGTTTGAAGTATTAAGCCTATAACATTGTGTAAACATTGTCGGGTAGATAGCACACCGTCACCTTAAGACGTAAATACAATACGAAATGAAAATTTGCATGTCCTACAATTAGTCGCGGTAGTGTAGTGGCAGCACGATTGGGCCGGAATCCCAATAGGCGCGGGTTCGAATCCCGCTTGCGACATCAATTTTTCATTTCGTAATCGGATTTTATAAATTAAGCATATTAAATGCTAAATTTCAGTAATTTAAATAACAAGGTTGTGTCATCGTTTAATACAATTCTAACTGTAAAGTTTGAAGTATTAAGCCTATAACATTGTGTAAACATTGTCGGGTAGATAGCACACCGTCACCTTAAGACGTAAATACAATACGAAATCAAAATTTGCATGTCCTACAATTAGTCGCGGTAGTGTAGTGGCAGCACGATTGGGCCGGAATCCCAATAGGCGCGGGTTCGAATCCCGCTTGCGACATCAATTTTTCATTTCGTAATCGGATTTTATAAATTAAGCATATTAAATGCTAAATTTCAGTAATTTAAATAACAAGGTTGTGTCATCGTTTAATACAATTCTAACTGTAAAGTTTGAAGTATTAAGCCTATAACATTGTGTAAACATTGTCGGGTAGATAGTACACCGTCACCTTAAGACGTAAATACAATACGAAATGAAAATTTGCATGTCCTACAATTAGTCGCGGTAGTGTAGTGGCAGCACGATTGGGCCGGAATCCCAATAGGCGCGGGTTCGAATCCCGCTTGCGACATCAATTTTTCATTTCGTAATCGGATTTTATAAATTAAGCATATTAAATGCTAAATTTCAGTAATTTAAATAACAAGGTTGTGTCATCGTTTAATACAATTCTAACTGTAAAGTTTGAAGTATTAAGCCTATAACATTGTGTAAACATTGTCGGGTAGATAGCACACCGTCACCTTAAGACGTAAATACAATACGAAATGAAAATTTGCATGTCCTACAATTAGTCGCGGTAGTGTAGTGGCAGCACGATTGGGCCGGAATCCCAATAGGCGCGGGTTCGAATCCCGCTTGCGACATCAATTTTTCATTTCGTAATCGGATTTTATAAATTAAGCATATTAAATGCTAAATTTCAGTAATTTAAATAACAAGGTTGTGTCATCGTTTAATACAATTCTAACTGTAAAGTTTGAAGTATTAAGCCTATAACATTGTGTAAACATTGTCGGGTAGATAGCACACCGTCACCTTAAGACGTAAATACAATACGAAATGAAAATTTGCATGTCCTACAATTAGTCGCGGTAGTGTAGTGGCAGCACGATTGGGCCGGAATCCCAATAGGCGCGGGTTCGAATCCCGCTTGCGACATCAATTTTTCATTTCGTAATCGGATTTTATAAATTAAGCATATTAAATGCTAAATTTCAGTAATTTAAATAACAAGGTTGTGTCATCGTTTAATACAATTCTAACTGTAAAGTTTGAAGTATTAAGCCTATAACATTGTGTAAACATTGTCGGGTAGATAGCACACCGTCACCTTAAGACGTAAATACAATACGAAATGAAAATTTGCATGTCCTACAATTAGTCGCGGTAGTGTAGTGGCAGCACGATTGGGCCGGAATCCCAATAGGCGCGGGTTCGAATCCCGCTTGCGACATCAATTTTTCATTTCGTAATCGGATTTTATAAATTAAGCATATTAAATGCTAAATTTCAGTAATTTAAATAACAAGGTTGTGTCATCGTTTAATACAATTCTAACTGTAAAGTTTGAAGTATTAAGCCTATAACATTGTGTAAACATTGTCGGGTAGATAGCACACCGTCACCTTAAGACGTAAATACAATACGAAATGAAAATTTGCATGTCCTACAATTAGTCGCGGTAGTGTAGTGGCAGCACGATTGGGCCGGAATCCCAATAGGCGCGGGTTCGAATCCCGCTTGCGACATCAATTTTTCATTTCGTAATCGGATTTTATAAATTAAGCATATTAAATGCTAAATTTCAGTAATTTAAATAACAAGGTTGTGTCATCGTTTAATACAATTCTAACTGTAAAGTTTGAAGTATTAAGCCTATAACATTGTGTAAACATTGTCGGGTAGATAGCACACCGTCACCTTAAGACGTAAATACAATACGAAATGAAAATTTGCATGTCCTACAATTAGTCGCGGTAGTGTAGTGGCAGCACGATTGGGCCGGAATCCCAATAGGCGCGGGTTCGAATCCCGCTTGCGACATCAATTTTTCATTTCGTAATCGGATTTTATAAATTAAGCATATTAAATGCTAAATTTCAGTAATTTAAATAACAAGGTTGTGTCATCGTTTAATACAATTCTAACTGTAAAGTTTGAAGTATTAAGCCTATAACATTGTGTAAACATTGTCGGGTAGATAGCACACCGTCACCTTAAGACGTAAATACAATACGAAATGAAAATTTGCATGTCCTACAATTAGTCGCGGTAGTGTAGTGGCAGCACGATTGGGCCGGAATCCCAATAGGCGCGGGTTCGAATCCCGCTTGCGACATCAATTTTTCATTTCGTAATCGGATTTTATAAATTAAGCATATTAAATGCTAAATTTCAGTAATTTAAATAACAAGGTTGTGTCATCGTTTAATACAATTCTAACTGTAAAGTTTGAAGTATTAAGCCTATAACATTGTGTAAACATTGTCGGGTAGATAGCACACCGTCACCTTAAGACGTAAATACAATACGAAATGAAAATTTGCATGTCCTACAATTAGTAGCGGTAGTGTAGTGGCAGCACGATTGGGCCGGAATCCCAATAGGCGCGGGTTCGAATCCCGCTTGCGACATCAATTTTTCATTTCGTAATCGGATTTTATAAATTAAGCATATTAAATGCTAAATTTCAGTAATTTAAATAACAAGGTTGTGTCATCGTTTAATACAATTCTAACTGTAAAGTTTGAAGTATTAAGCCTATAACATTGTGTAAACATTGTCGGGTAGATAGCACACCGTCACCTTAAGACGTAAATACAATACGAAATGAAAATTTGCATGTCCTACAATTAGTCGCGGTAGTGTAGTGGCAGCACGATTGGGCCGGAATCCCAATAGGCGCGGGTTCGAATCCCGCTTGCGACATCAATTTTTCATTTCGTAATCGGATTTTATAAATTAAGCATATTAAATGCTAAATTTCAGTAATTTAAATAACAAGGTTGTGTCATCGTTTAATACAATTCTAACTGTAAAGTTTGAAGTATTAAGCCTATAACATTGTGTAAACATTGTCGGGTAAATAGCACACCGTCACCTTAAGACGTAAATACAATACGAAATGAAAATTTGCATGTCCTACAATTAGTCGCGGTAGTGTAGTGGCAGCACGATTGGGCCGGAATCCCAATAGGCGCGGGTTCGAATCCCGCTTGCGACATCAATTTTTCATTTCGTAATCGGATTTTATAAATTAAGCATATTAAATGCTAAATTTCAGTAATTTAAATAACAAGGTTGTGTCATCGTTTAATACAATTCTAACTGTAAAGTTTGAAGTATTAAGCCTATAACATTGTGTAAACATTGTCGGGTAGATAGCACACCGTCACCTTAAGACGTAAATACAATACGAAATGAAAATTTGCATGTCCTACAATTAGTCGCGGTAGTGTAGTGGCAGCACGATTGGGCCGGAATCCCAATAGGCGCGGGTTCGAATCCCGCTTGCGACATCAATTTTTCATTTCGTAATCGGATTTTATAAATTAAGCATATTAAATGCTAAATTTCAGTAATTTAAATAACAAGGTTGTGTCATCGTTTAATACAATTCTAACTGTAAAGTTTGAAGTATTAAGCCTATAACATTGTGTAAACATTGTCGGGTAGATAGCACACCGTCACCTTAAGACGTAAATACAATACGAAATGAAAATTTGCATGTCCTACAATTAGTCGCGGTAGTGTAGTGGCAGCACGATTGGGCCGGAATCCCAATAGGCGCGGGTTCGAATCCCGCTTGCGACATCAATTTTTCATTTCGTAATCGGATTTTATAAATTAAGCATATTAAATGCTAAATTTCAGTAATTTAAATAACAAGGTTGTGTCATCGTTTAATACAATTCTAACTGTAAAGTTTGAAGTATTAAGCCTATAACATTGTGTAAACATTGTCGGGTAGATAGCACACCGTCACCTTAAGACGTAAATACAATACGAAATGAAAATTTGCATGTCCTACAATTAGTCGCGGTAGTGTAGTGGCAGCACGATTGGGCCGGAATCCCAATAGGCGCGGGTTCGAATCCCGCTTGCGACATCAATTTTTCATTTCGTAATCGGATTTTATAAATTAAGCATATTAAATGCTAAATTTCAGTAATTTAAATAACAAGGTTGTGTCATCGTTTAATACAATTCTAACTGTAAAGTTTGAAGTATTAAGCCTATAACATTGTGTAAACATTGTCGGGTAGATAGCACACCGTCACCTTAAGACGTAAATACAATACGAAATGAAAATTTGCATGTCCTACAATTAGTCGCGGTAGTGTAGTGGCAGCACGATTGGGCCGGAATCCCAATAGGCGCGGGTTCGAATCCCGCTTGCGACATCAATTTTTCATTTCGTAATCGGATTTTATAAATTAAGCATATTAAATGCTAAATTTCAGTAATTTAAATAACAAGGTTGTGTCATCGTTTAATACAATTCTAACTGTAAAGTTTGAAGTATTAAGCCTATAACATTGTGTAAACATTGTCGGGTAGATAGCACACCGTCACCTTAAGACGTAAATACAATACGAAATGAAAATTTGCATGTCCTACAATTAGTCGCGGTAGTGTAGTGGCAGCACGATTGGGCCGGAATCCCAATAGGCGCGGGTTCGAATCCCGCTTGCGACATCAATTTTTCATTTCGTAATCGGATTTTATAAATTAAGCATATTAAATGCTAAATGTCAGTAATTTATATAACAAGGTTGTGTCATCGTTTAATACAATTCTAACTGTAAAGTTTGAAGTATTAAGCCTATAACATTGTGTAAACATTGTCGGGTAGATAGCACACCGTCACCTTAAGACGTAAATACAATACGAAATGAAAATTTGCATGTCCTACAATTAGTCGCGGTAGTGTAGTGGCAGCACGATTGGGCCGGAATCCCAATAGGCGCGGGTTCGAATCCCGCTTGCGACATCAATTTTTCATTTCGTAATCGGATTTTATAAATTAAGCATATTAAATGCTAAATTTCAGTAATTTAAATAACAAGGTTGTGTCATCGTTTAATACAATTCTAACTGTAAAGTTTGAAGTATTAAGCCTATAACATTGTGTAAACATTGTCGGGTAAATAGCACACCGTCACCTTAAGACGTAAATACAATACGAAATGAAAATTTGCATGTCCTACAATTAGTCGCGGTAGTGTAGTGGCAGCACGATTGGGCCGGAATCCCAATAGGCGCGGGTTCGAATCCCGCTTGCGACATCAATTTTTCATTTCGTAATCGGATTTTATAAATTAAGCATATTAAATGCTAAATTTCAGTAATTTAAATAACAAGGTTGTGTCATCGTTTAATACAATTCTAACTGTAAAGTTTGAAGTATTAAGCCTATAACATTGTGTAAACATTGTCGGGTAGATAGCACACCGTCACCTTAAGACGTAAATACAATACGAAATGAAAATTTGCATGTCCTACAATTAGTCGCGGTAGTGTAGTGGCAGCACGATTGGGCCGGAATCCCAATAGGCGCGGGTTCGAATCCCGCTTGCGACATCAATTTTTCATTTCGTAATCGGATTTTCCTTTTCTTCCATAGATGTATGATATGTATGATGTCCTTTAGTCGTCTCGTGGGTGATCGACCCACGGGTAAGAAAGCTGTTGGTGAATTATATTCTAACTGCGCAACCGCACGGATAAATATATAATAAATGGCTTTCATTACGAAAGAATTAATAAAAATGAAATTCTTGGTTCATGTCGCGTTTTAGTAGCGTAGAATATCTTCAGAGAGATATCTCTTATATCTATACATCTATATCTATCTATACATTCTTATCTATACATATAATAAATCAGTAGAAATCCCGTGTCTGTACATTTGATAAATTTATTAAAAAATGAATCTAGGCAGTAAGAAAACACTAACAGAAAACAAAAAACATTTTTTGGAATTTCTTGTCTGTCTGTATGTCTGTGTGTCTGTATGTTTGTAATCGCTAATCTCCGAAGTTACTGAACGGATTGTTTCGCAGTTTTGATAAAAAGTTTAAGCCCAATAAAGAGCAACATTTAGTCTTTGTTTCATTGAAATCTGATGTCTGTAAAAAAAGTTATGGTCATTTAAGTTTTTAAAATCACCGCTCGCCTTTAATGTCACTAGAAGATTCAATTCAAAATAATTATTTAATTTATCTATAGTATAAGGAAAGTATTTTTATTACTTAATATATAGTAGTTTCATCAATTCAGCTCATATACATCTCACTGCTGGGCTCAAACCTCCTTCAAAGTTGAAGGGAAGTTGACATAATACATAACATTAGTCAGGTACTCAAAATAACTATTAAAACTATTTGTGATAAAAAAGAATATTTTAATTAGATAATAATATATAATTTAGCTATAAATTAATAAAATGCATGATTTATTTAGTTTATTAAATGAGCAATAGATGGCGCTATAATTTAGTTTAAAACTTTAAATATTTTTTTCGTTATATTTTCAAAAGCTACTATAGTAACTTCTTGAACTTAGTAAAGTTACTTTGGGTGGAAAGCTCTCAGTACTCACCTAACAGTCCGAGTAAAGTTGTCATAGCCATCTACGACTAACAACTAAGTCAAACACGAAAAAGAAAAGTAAAGTCCACATCATAGAGCGTACAAAACGTACATTCTTAGTTAAGATGCTACTTAGGGGCGAGTATGCAAAGTACACCTTCTTTTGTTTTGGTTTATTAGGCTATGGTCTGGACACGGCCATTCCTTCCGGGGTAACAGAAGGGCGTCCTGTGGCCCCATAACTCATCGTGTTCTCTACCCAATCCATCAGGCTGGCCTCTGGTACCCGCTTACTTGACATCCGTGGTCAGTCCAGGGGTTTACCCTTCCAGGTATCATCTCCGTCTACACCCCGGCAAACAACAGTGTTGTATCGCTCTTACGCGGTCGGTGTCACTGCAGGTGGTAGATTAATTCCCATGCTCCATCTACCCGCGACCTCAGTAAGGATGCCAACAGGTGCAGGTACCGCGCCTGTGACGTCCGATGCGCCGGCGGCAGAGTGTGCCAACATGGAGAGTCACGCAGTCAGATGACACGCTCCGCCGCCTTTTTCTGTGGGACGACTGTCTCGCAAAAGGCGGCGACTGAGTCCGAGTTCCTGACGCTATCGAGCATCGTCTTTGCGATAGTCGACAGTGCCAGTTTGGCACCGATGATTGCGATGAGTGCACGGCGCTGCTTTGCCCAGGCCACGCAAACTTTAAGTGTCTGCAGCGCCGTGTCCACCTCACAATCGCAGTAGTGGTTAGACGGTGTGCTCTCCTCCAACCTCCTTGCGACCGTGAACAGGTACACGCCGAAGCAACCATGCCCCATCACTACACCAGTCACTTTAGCAATAGTGCTGTTACTGCCACCTGTTGCTGCATATTGTGCGAGGGCCTAATTTTTTACATTTTTATACACTGTTGATAGCATAGAGTATGTTTCAAGCAGCTTGCAGAGCACTTGAAGGTGATCAGCGCTGAGATGACACCCTTGAGTAGGCCTGTAACAGTCATAGCCCCATTCGTTTGAGTCTTTTGCTTTTAATGATGTTATTGTTTTACAGTCTTTCAAATCCTTTGACATTATTCTAAAATAGAAAAAATATCCATCTGAAGATATTCTACGCTACAAAAACGCGACATGAACCAAGAAATTCATTTTTATTAATTCTTTCGTAATGAAAGCCATTTATTATATATTTATCCGTGCGGTTGCGCAGTTAGAATACAATTCGCTAACCGCTTTCTTACCCGTGGGTCGATCACCCACGAGACGACTAAAGGACATCATACATATCATACATCTATGGAAGAAAAGGAAAATTCGAAACAAAACCCTATACCAACACGTCTGACCAGCGTGATATAGTAGGTCAATTTCCCTCCCATTACGGACGAGGCTTGAGCCCAATAGTGAGATCTATATAAGCTGAGATGATAGATGTCCGTGTCCCCTGAAAAGACTTATTTGAGCAGAGCAATCTTACCAAAATGAGGAGACAGCGTAAAATAACTTTGGAAGTAACGATCGGTAACGTCAGAAACTGCACCTGCATTACTTCTTGGTGGTAAAAGAGCTTTGTTTAAAAACCCGATAGATTCATGCACATTGTTTATAAACCCGATAGATTTATAAAGTAATGAAACACCGAGATGTTCAATAATACGAAACTGCGACACATTCAAAGTGTTTTTTGTTTTATTGTGTACGGTGGTGAACGAGCAAACAGCATGCACTTATTTTTTTCGCAGGCCATGGTCTGGACACACGCCTTGCATTCCGTCCGCATGGCCCCATATCCCACCGTTTTCCCTCCCCATCACCATTGGGCCTTTCGAGTACCATCCCTGATGACGCCCCGGGCCATCGGGCTTCACCCTCACGTGGTCAGCCTCTCCGCAGGTGATGGACTATTCCCCGTTTCAGTTACCCGCGGCTTCGGCTAAGGCAAGTAGACGCAGGTAATCGCACCTGCGTCACCCCGCCGCCTCTTACAAATGAAGCGGAAATAACACATTGCCACTGTTCAGACGTTGCTTTTCTGCAAGAGTGGGGTACTAGATCCGACTGGGGGTCGGACCGGCCCGTGGCTGTAGAAAGAATACTATCAATTGTGGCTTTACCACTATTAGTGTTTTTGTTAAGGATTGCTGTCTAATCGTTTGCGTTGATTGGACAATGATAAATAAAAAAAAAAACCGGAGGTGTCAAGGGACACCCGGATGGAACGAAGTTCTATTTTAATTATATATTTTTTTTCTGCCTTAAGCGATTTTTATCGTTATATTTTAGCCAATTTGCAAAATATCTTTATAAATTATAGCCTATGTGTTATTCTGATGTGCAAGCTATATTACTATAAATTTCATCAAAATCCATTCAGTTCAGTAGTTTTTACGTGAAAGAGCAACAAACATTTATAAAATCCGATTACGAAATGAAAAATGATGTCGCAAGCGGGATTCGAACCCGCGCCTATTGGGATTCCGGCCCAATCGTGCTGCCACTACACTACCGCGACTAATTGTAGGACATGCAAATTTCATTTCGTATTGTATTTACGTCTTAAGGTGACGGTGTGCTATCTACCCGACAATGTTTACACATTGTTATAGGCTTAATACTTCAAACTTTACAGTTAGAATTGTATTAAACGATGACACAACCTTGTTATTTAAATTACTGAAATTTAGCATTTAATATGCTTAATTATTTATAAAAGCCGATTACGAAATGAAAAATGATGTTTGAGATTGGGCCGGAATCCCAATAGGCGCGGGTTCGAATCCCGCTTGCGACATCATTTTTCATTTCGTAATCGGATTTTATAAATAATTAAGCATATTAAATGCTAAATTTCAGTAATTTAAGCAACAAACATGTTCACATCCATACATTATTACAAACTTTCACGTTTATAATATTAATAATAGGATATACAATTCCACTAGACTACCAAAACTTTTCGGCCCCGAGCTCGAACGCGAGCCGGCCACGCGGCCCGGTCACGGGCGAAAATAATTTCGTTGCGCATTATTTTGATTTTGCTATATCTCTTAAGGTATTGATTTAATTTGCATGGTCTGAAGGAAAAAAAATATCTTCATGAAATGCTCAAGCCAACTAATGTATTTAAAATGATAAGGATTAATACAGTATTTGTGTAAATAGCTTTTCAATTACCGTTTTATAATAGAACATTTTTTAAAGTATTAAAATGGATATACCTAGTATGTTATCCTTAAGAGATAGATATATACCATCGCGGACTTTTTTGTAGGCCTTTTTAAGCTGTATAATACTGTAGTACTTTATTTTGATCTATTTCGTAGGGTTCAGCCAGCGTTTGCAATGTAAGCGCAAAATAATGTGTTTATTTACGACATCACATTAGAAACCTCTAAAATTATCAGTGTTTCTCTAGTACATTATGCATATATTATACATATAAACCTTCCTCTTGAATCACTCTATCTATAAAAAAAATCGTCGCGACACCACACTGTTCAATGCGAAATAGAAATGAAAATATCTGGCTTGCTTTCTATAAGAGAGCCGACGAGCGACGCCGCACAGCTTACAATAGCTTACTATAGCAAAAAGTGTCGTGACAACTTTTCGTAAGAATTTTTTCCGTCTAGCCCCCTTTCACAACGCGCGATAAGGAACTTCGTTCCAAAAATCGTAGAGACCATGGATCGAGCACTACGAGATCGTAATGAAAAGTCAATGGTGCTTTTCTTTGGAGATTTTCGCAAATTCTTCCTGTTAAAACTCGAGGAAATAGAACTCATGAGATCAATGCTTCACCGAAGTATTCTTATCTGTGGCCCCAAGTAGAAGAAAGCTGGCCCTAACCATCAACATGCAAGCAAAGCCAAGGTCACCATTCACATTAGTGTTGCCCAAATGCAAGACCAAGACTTGCTGCAAGAATTTCGCAGTGCTCCCTTAGGCATGATTTTACGATTTTGTTAGCAAAGAAAGGATTGTCAACATTTCGTATTCTTACGAGTAATACCAGTACACGGAAGAATAATAGCCCCACTTCCGTTTAGTGGTATTTACATCATTATTGATAGTTGTACAGTTCCTGCCACTAGATGAATAGAATTTCATTAATTTAGATGTATTTTTAATGTCTATGAGGATTTTTAATTTCTATCAAAACAAGTGACTTTATATTATTCTAAAAGCAAAAGTTGCAAGATTTGCAAGCCTCGCAAGAGTCTTGCATTTGGGCAACACTAATTCACATGCTTAAGAATTTGCCGATGTTTTAAAGAAAATTGGAGAAAGCGTCGTCCTTGATGAAAATGGTCAAGTGGCTGCCGGAAATACTTGGTCGAGTTTGAATTTTTGAGGTCGCGGGTAGATGGACCATGGGAATTAATCTACCACCCGCAGAGACACCGACCGCGTGACGGCGATACAACACTGTTGTTTGCCGGGGTGTAGACGGAGACGATACCTTTTTTTTTCCTTTGCAGGGTGGACCATGGATGTGGTCGCGCCCCGACAAATCGATCCGGGGCGACAAAAGAGGCGGCGCGCAACCCCATGGACCCACCCTGCAAGCGCCTCTCTTCGCTGTATGAGCGGGCTACCGGTACCCGATCTTTGTCTTCGGTGGCCCGCCCAGCGGTATACCCTTGCGGGTTCTTCTCTCGTCGATGTCCCGACAGCTTTCGCCATCGGGGCGTCGCCCTCACGCGGTGGCTTCACGTCACAAAAACAAAAAAGGGTGCACTTTGCATACTCGCCCCAAAGTAGCATCTTAACTAAGAATGTACGTTTTGAACGCTCTATGATGTGGACTTTATTTTTCTTTTTCGTGTTTGACTTAGTTGTTAGTCGCAGATGGCTATGACAACTTTACTCGGACTGTTAGGTGAGTGCTGAGAGCTTTCCACCCAAAGTACCTTTACTAAGTTCAAGAAGTTAATGTAGTAGCTTTGAAAATGTAACGAAAAAATGATTTAGTTTTAAACTAAATTATAGCGCCATCTATTGCTCATTTAACAAACTAAATAAATCATGCATTTTATTAATTTGTAGCTAAATTATATATTATTAACTAATTAAAACATTATTTTTTATCACAAATAGTTTTAATAGTTATTTTGACTACCTGACTAATGTTATGTATTATGTCAACTTCCCTTCAACTTTGAAGGAGGTTTGAGCCCCGCAGTGGGATGTATATGAGCTGAATTGATGAAACTACTATATATTAATTAATACAAATACTTTCCTTACACTATAGATAAATTAAATAATTATTTTGAATTGAACCTTTCTAGTAACCTTTCTAGTGACATAAAAGGCGAACGGTGATTTTAAAAAATTAAATGACCATAACTTTTTTAATAGACATCAGATTTTAATGAAACAAAGACTAAATGTTGCTCTGAATTGGGGTTAATCTTTTTATCAAAACTGCGAAACAATCCGTTCAGTAACTTCGGAGATTAGTGATTACAGACATACAGACACACAGACATACAGACAGAGAGGAAATTCCAAAAAATGTTTGTTGTTTTCTGTTAGTGTTTTCTTACTGCCTACATTCATTTTTTAATAAATTTATCAAATTTACAGACACGGGATTTCTACTGATTTATTATATGTATAGATATAATTATAATATTTATTTACCGTATACGTTATATTACTTGCAAGCGGCTTTGGAAATTAAAATACTAAGTTACAGACGTCTATACATACACAATTTTTAAAGAATTTTAACGAAAATTTAGGTATAAATACATCAAATAAAATGTATTAAATCATAAAAAAATGCATAGTAATTATTATTTAAAATTTAATATATCGTAAATATTAATTGATTTATCTAATATTTTTTCGATTGAACAGATAGCGAAATGGTTAAAATATCGATCTAGCGTACCAGTGACAAACTGTTGTATTGCACTGTCTTTAAAAAAAATGTTACGTAAGTTACAAACATATAATAATAACAAAAAAGATAAATACAAAAGATTTTTTTTTATGACGAACTAACGAAAAAATAGTTGCCGGTCCAAGTGTACGTTACGAATTCAATTCCCACGCAGAACAATACTTTGGAAGATCCATAAATTTATTTTAAACTAGCAAACCCAGCCCGTTCGTTTATTTGTAGAAGACGATATCGCAGCGCCGCCTGGTGGCTAGTGATCAATGGTGTTAGCATATAAACCTTCCTTATGAAAATAATGTATATTCACACTAATTTTCACAATGATCGGTCGAATAGTTTCTGAGTTCAGCGATGTCATATATACAAATATCCTCTTTTATAGATTTAAATTATATTTTTAAATAAGAACAATTTTATTTCACATAAGTGTGGCGAAGATGATATTTTAGTGGTAGGACCACGCTGTTGACAGTCTACTATCTACAGCGGCGGGCCGGTCCGTCCGAGGTATCACCACAGTCTCGCAGAATATCGATGTCTGAGTAATCACAATGTGTTATGGCGCTTCGTTTGGTGAGCGAGAGAGCCGGAAGCCCAACTGGGTGGGTTTGGGGTTTGTATTGGGAGGCAGCGACCTAGTATACCCTTGATATTGCAAGGACTTATGGGCGGCAGTAGCAGTACCATCAGGCGTACTGCTTGCTATTTTACCACCACACAAAAAAAACCGTTTAAGTCCATTATTACAATATCTTATAATATTTGAACATTAAACACCTCATTATTTTCGTACTTGCAGATACTAATAAAATATTAAATTAACTTTAATTTTAAATAATAACTTTATCAAAAAAGACAATGTATTGTTATTTATAATGAAAAAAAAGCGATGTTTTTAAAAAAAAGACGTTTTCGCTCGACGCGGCCTCATTCCGCTCGAGTCGCTCAAGAGCGCTTCAAGCGCTTCACTGCCGTCCACTTGACTCCTCTGCCGCTTTGCGTGTATGTCGCCGTCATTATTTTTATGTTTAATTAAATTGTGCACAGGTATGTTTTTCTTTTGTGTTTAATTATTTTGCAATATCTATAGATATTTGATGTACACAAGCAGAACAAATCTTTGCCTGATCAACAAATAGTTATTCTGAGTCAGGGTATAATTTATTTTTTTAACTAAATTTTCGTGATTGGTGTTTTGCACGCCTCATAAGCGAAGCGTTGAGGTCTTGCTCTACTCTCGATATATGAAAATCAAGGAATTTTCAAACCTAAAAATAATTGTATTTTCTCACATTGCACTTATAAGATAATATCATATCACACATAATTATGTCTAGAAAAACATTCGTTTAAACGTATTTTATATTACAATTACTGAAATTTAGCATTTAATATGCTTAATTATTTATAAAAAAAAAATATATTTTTTAAAAAACAATTATTTTGTTTAAAGTAAGAAAATAGTTGATTTAAAAAAATATTCGAGTACGTCCGGATTAAATATTCTGGATCTGGCACGATCACGGCCGTAAAAATTAGTATATTAATATATTTCTTTTTTTACATACATACATTCATACATACCATCACGCCATGTCCTTTGCAGGGTAGGCAGAGAGAACAGAGTGCCAGAGGCCAGAGAACTCTATCCTTGCATACTTCACTCACTTCCTCAACATTCATAATTATCTTCATACACGCTTGCCGGTTTCGGAGACTCTTGACTCCACCTTCCTTCAGTACATGACCGATCTGGTCTAGGTAGGTTAGTCTCGGTCTCCCCGGTACCTACATCCTTCCACTTTCGCATTGTATATCTTCTTAACCAGATGTTCGTTCGGCATTCTTTCCACATGTCCGAATCATCGGAGCATTTCCTTTCGCATCTTTACACCAATACTCTCTTTCACACCTACTCGCTCTCTTACGTCGTCGTTACGAATGCGATCGATCAGCCTAACTCCACAGATTTTTCGTAGAGATCGCATTTCAACCGCTCTTTTCTGCATACCCAACTCTCGCTTCCATACAGTAATGTTGGGACAAGCACTGCGTTATGTATTGCTACACGTGCCTTCTGGCTGACGTGGTGGCTACCGAGAATTTGCTCCAACGCTCCGTTCACTCTGTTTCCCGCATTCACTCTTCGCATTATATCAGGTGGTGTACCTTCCATCTCGGCTAAATCCACATCCAAGATATACAAATTCATCCACTTGCTCTAGTACATCAAGTACCTATTTTTACTCTTACATCTGTTCTGGCTTCATCTCTTTCAATGACCATTATTTTGGTTTTGTTCACATTCACGCGTAGACCCCTTTTCTTACAATCTTCTTCATTGTGTCGACTAGGGTCTGCAGGTCAGTCGCTGACTGTACCATCAGGACTGCATCATCTGCATATAGCAGAGCACTGAGTTGCCCATCTGGACTCCCACATTTATAACCTTCAACCTTTGGAGACATTTATCCAGATATATGATAAACAGCCTGGCTGACAGAACCCACCCCTGATTAACGCCGATATTGACGTCAAACCTAATAACCTAATTTACTTATATCTACATTAACTTCAGCGATTCAACGTAATACCCGAACTGTCACTGTCCCAAATCGCAGGCGTATAAAAAAACCCTGGATAACCGCTGGCCTATTGAAATCCATGAAAAATAGAGACAAATTACACTTGAAATATAAAAACGACCCGCATGATAACGCTATTAAAGCCATATATATAAAGTATAGGAATTTTTGCTAACCTCATGTTTACTACAGAAGCTTTTCCTAAGGAATTTAAACTTGCCGAGGTAATCCCCATCTATAAGAGTGGCGACAGAGACTGTATCAATAACTATAGACCTATTTCTATTCTACCTACCATTTCCAAAATAGTTGAAAAGCTTTTAAATAAACGTTTAATTCACTATCTTGAGACTAAAAACCTTCTGTCTACACTTCAATTTGGTTTTAGAGCTAAAACCTCAACTAATGACGCTATTCGTGAATTAACGAATCACATAGTGAAAAAATTAGACAAAAAGAAAAAAGTAGTAGCTATTTTCCTGGACTTAGCAAAGGCCTTCGATGCAGTCTCCATCCCACTCTTACTAGCTAAACTGGAAAAACTAGGTATTCGCGGCACCCAACTCCAATTATTCACAAATTACCTTACCAATAGATGTCAGCGGGTAAAAGTTGGGGAAATCATTAGTGATGACTTACCTATTACTTACGGCGTCCCTCAAGGGAGCGTCCTGGGTCCCACACTCTTCCTCACCTATATAAATGAGTTATGTAACCTCCAACTAAGCAATGGCAAAATAATAACCTTTGCTGATGACACTGCTTTGGTCTTTCATGGAGATACTTGGGATGATACTTATGCCTTTGCTCAAAAGGGTTTTAATATTGTATGCTCATGGCTAAAAGATAATGGACTAACGCTTAATGCCACTAAAACTAAATTTATGCCTTTCGCTATTAAATCTACTCCGTCTGACTTATTTAACAGCTACCGTATTATAGCTCACTCTTCTTTACCAAATCAACCTCATAACCTTTGTACCTGTGATCCTATAGAAAGTACCTCCCATATTAAATATTTAGGTATTGTGATCGATAGCACCTTAAGCTTCAATCACCATATAGAACTTTTATCATCAAGAATACGTAAGTTGTTATATATTTTAAAAAATTTAAGCCACGTTGCGGATAGACAAATTATCAGAATGGTTTACATGTCTTTATGCCAACCCATCTTATCATACTGCATATCGGCATGGGGTGGCCCTTGTAAAACTAGTTTAATAAAAATAGAAAGAGCTCAAAGGGCAATTCTTAAGGTAAGTCTTTCTTTGCCTTATTTATACCCTACAAGAGATTTATACCAACTCGCGAATGTACTGACCGTAAGGCAACTATATGTCCTAAGTACTATATTAAAGCAACACTCCTTACTCCCGTATGACATTCTGCGTACAAAAAAGCGAAAGAAATACAAGGTTTTCTCTTTAATTGGAAATCGGTATTCTACAGCTTTCTCTGGTAAATTCTTTGAGTTCCTGGGAAAGTACTTATATAATAGGGTTAATGAAAAAATACACATTTACTCTCTCAATAAACGTCATTGTAAAAAGACCTTAACATGTTGGCTGAAAACTCTTAATTATGAGGAAACTGAAGACTTGATACACGTCCTAACATAGGTATAGAATATATTATATACACACACACACACACACACACACACAATAGTACGCGCACGCACACGCGCACACACACACACACACACACATACATACACACACACAAGATACACACAGCATTCAAACATATACACCTACACACCCACACCACAGATACAAAAGTACACAAATTAATTTAAGTAAAATAGAATATATTGTATAAAAAAATGAAATTAACTAAACACCAACTCATCTTGAGTTATGAGAGGCTGGTAATCTGTCATACAGGTCGTCCTAGTACAGATGCCAGTCTCTCACATAGATATTAACAATTCTTATGTTAATTATCTTAGATTAAGATCCATTTGTTACTTTTCTGTGTAAGAGAGAAATAAAAAGCTATTATTATAAAAAAAACCAAGGCGATAGCCGCACATAGGCTCTACAGCCCATGTAACTGGACTGCACAGCCTGCAGCAGTTTATCGTTAATACCATATTCCGGTAAAATGTCCCAAAGTTCCTTTCGTACAACCGTGTCAAATGCTCTCTCCAGATCCACAAAATCGCAGAAAACCCTCTGACCTAGAGCCAGATGCTTCTCCACAATGTTGCGCAGAGAGAACACTTGATCCATGCATCCCCTTCCACTCCTGAAACCTCCTTGTGTCTCACACAGTAAACCATCGGACACCATCCTCATTCTCCTTTCAATAATTTTTCCGTACACTTTTGCTGCCAAACTGGTCAAGCTTATGGCTCTGTAATTGGCGCAGTCATAACGTGAACCCTTGATTTTAAACAAAGGCACAATGACTGGGCTATTCCAGTCCCTGGGAACCATTCCCGAGCTCCAACACAAATTGAGGAGCAACAGGAACGCCCCCAGACACAGGAGCCGCCAAGCTCGATCATCTTGGCAGACACCATATCAATGCCCGCTGCCTTACCATTTTTCAAACTTCTTATCGCTCATTCAACTTCATCCATACTGATGCCATCGGAGGACGCCGGTGCCGAATGTTGATCTACTAAACCACATGCGACACTGGCGCCAACTCGAGTATCCACATACATATCGCCAAAATATTCACTCAATCGGCTTAACACGTCGTGTGTTTGTGTAAGAATGTCTCCACCTTTAGACCTTATTTTATTCATTCTGAAGGCTGACCAACCACCCCGAGACTTCTTCACCTCCTCCTCCTTTCTTTTTTTAAAAGCTTCATAATCGCAACACGCTGTTTCCTTTTGAAAATGGCTTGGTAATTCTTTGTCATTTAATTGCAATTAATAAAAAACTAAGCTGCTTAGTCATTAACAATTTTCATTGGATTCGTTTACAATTTTTTGTTCGTCCTTTCAGACAGGCAAAGAAAATAAATCCCATACAGGCTATTGTAAACGAACAGCTATGTTTAGCACTACGTTGAGAATGGCACGAAATTTCAAAAGTTTTATTTTTCTTTCATTTGCATGGCATTGACTAATAGTAAATGACATGCACTTTTGGATTTACTAAATTGTTTTTAAAACTCCCCCTGCACAATGGAATTAAGCCTTGTATTGTGGAGGACTTTATAAAAATATAATAAACAGTTACAAATTACACCCAAACTTATTACAACAATTTGTTGATCGTACAAAATATTGTCCTACGTGGTAATCGCACCCGTAACTCTTGGCACGGCAGACCGATATCTTAACTGTTACACCAATCTATACAGTTGGATAATTAAAATATATTCTTAATCTATACTGTAGGTAACGATGAATTGTGAACCTCGTGTAATAACGGAGAAAGAAAGCAATTCACCACCCACTTTCTTTCCCGTCAGTGATTGTAAATGACAAATCAGAGACAGAAATTAAAAACATTAGCGTAAACTCTTATTTTAACTTATCCGTGTGGTGACGGAGTGAAAATACAATTCACCACCTCCACATCTTATCCATGGTTCATCGTACGAGGCGACTAAGGGATATGAAACACATATAACATCTATGCAAGAGAAGGAAAATTCAAATCAAAATCCTATACCAACACGTCTGACTAGCGTGGTATAGTATGGTATGGTATAGTAGGTCAATTTCCCTCCTCTTACAGGGGAGGCTCGATCCCAACAGTGGGATTTATATGTGCTGAGATGATGATGATCATAAACTCTATGCCAAAATGTCTGTCCAGCGGTATAGTAGGTCCCATTACGGAGCAGGCTCGAAGTTGCGAGCCATCGTAATTGTAAAAATTAACAGTAGTCTTTGTGCTCGTAAAAATTAGAAAAAAAAAGCGTATACCAAATTTCATGTTCTTAGAATCAGTAATTTCGACTGTACACTTCCACCTCCTTAGGAACTGTCTTGTCAAAAACACTGCTTGTCCATCTCAGAAAGTCATGTGCAGAATTTTAAGTTTCTGGTATCAGTACTTTCGACTATACGTTGATATAATTGAATAATCATTGAGACTCTTTTTTTATCATTCATCATCATCATCACAGCCCATAATGTCCCACTGTTAGGCTCGGACCTCCTCCATAATGGAAGGGAAATTAATCTACTATATCACGCTAGTCAGACGTGTTGGTATAGGGTTTTGTTTCGAGTTTTCCTTCTCTCGCATAGATGTTATATGCGTTTTATATCCCTCAGTCGACTCGTATGACCACCCACGGGTAAGATATGGGGTGATGATTAGTATTCTTACTCCGTCACCACACCAAAAATTATTAATATTATCATCATCATATTCTTATGATAATTACAAATTAAATGTGTTCTTCTTTCATCATATACCTATATTGAAAGTGTTTTGCTAATATTTTTATTATGACCAGCCACCTGCTTCACCTGAACGACATATACAGGGTGGAAGGGGACCGCTCCCGAAAACAAAGACAGGTAACTCTACTAGTCCTACTTGTAATGATAGACTAGAAAAAAAAAACGATTTGGATGAAAAAAAAATTTTTTTTCACCACGCGAGTTCGTTGAACTCTTAATCATATGATCGTGAGTTTTGAATAGATTGCATCTATTCTCATCTGAGTATAGTTACGTATTTTTATGGAATTATCGTTACATGGCACTGTCCTTATACGATGGATTGTGAAAAAAACTTAAAATTCGTTGTGAAACATTTTTTTTTTCATTTGTATCGATTTTTTTCTAGCCTATCATTACAAGTAGGACTAGTAGGGTCACCTGTCTTTGTTTTCGGGAGCGGTCCACTTCCACCCTGTATAGGCAATCAAAAATCTGGTAGTATTCGTAGCCACCAGCACAAAAAAGACTCTTCCCTTACATACGTAAATAATTTAATAATTTGATAATAAGGTTATAACCGCATAAATATCATTAAGCAATGCGTTGAAACTGAAGGTTCGGTTATAATGTTAGTTTATAATTAATTTATTATACATATGTATTATAACTAGAGTTAGATAATGTGCTATGCTCCAATGAACGAGCATGAGAGCTTAATATTCAGCATAGAGTGTACTAGACTTGATTAATAAATATGGGTACGTTATAAAATAATTTCATAAAGTAATTATTTCTATTTTAGTTATTTGAAATACTCGTATATATGGGTGAGTTTAAGTAATGCTAAACTTTTTAACAACCTAATTCAATCAAATGACTGCACATATAGCGTGGTGGTTAAGATACCGACCTTTCGTGCCAGTGCCGTGGATTCGATTCCTACACAGGACAATACTTTATGCGATCCACAATGTATTGTTCTGAGTCTGGCTGTAATTTTTCTGTGTTATTTGCACGTTTGTAATGTCCCCCGCGATACAAGAATTATTTCCTTAGTGCAGAAAAAAGTGAATTATTGTATACCTACTAGAAATATGTACGTTGTTTAATTTATTTTCATTTTAATTTACCATTTTTTGGATTGGATTTAATTTGAATTATATTTAATGTTTAATCAAAATAAAACATTTCAAATAACAAAATGGTCTTATTTAATCATTTGCGTCTTATTGCTTACAATTTTATTGCAGTCAGTTTCCTAATATAAAGTTTAGTAGAATGTAATGGAAGACTATGCTATAGGTTCAGACAGGACGCAGGGACGGCCATGGATATAAAAGAAGCGGTAGCAGTAGTCAGTGAGAACGACGTCCTCCCCGAGGGGGGAATGTCGCTCAAGAAGAGGGTACCCCTCAGAGGGTATTCCGTCGGGCCGGCCACTGACGACAAGTTCACGCTGCTCCGGTGGCCGGTCCAACGACGAAGGCGAGGTTAACGGGTGGGTTACGGGTGTGCGTGCTTACGCCCCTTTGTCGCCCCAGACAGAGTGGTGCGAGGATAGTGCCGACCGTAGACCACCCTCAAAAAAAAAAAAGAAAAGCAGTGGTTGGTAAATGACGATGAGGTGGGAACACGTCCTTCCATTACCCTCGACAGAATGGGCGGGGTGGGTCCTGACAAAAAAAGGATTAGACAGAATATTTCAAGTTATTAAATCTCTATATGGGCTCTGTCTTTGTTCATAAAAAATGCTTATGCTAAAATTAAAACGCTGTTTTCATTTTAACAGTAATCTTCACTTTAGTGGCAGTTGTTCTACTGACAGTAATGGCGCCATAAACTGTTCGGCACGGATCCGCAGTAGTCCACACCACACTCGCAATGAAAGTTGACGTCTGATTAATAGCGACTTGATATTGCGCTTTTTGCATTGAGCGAGAAAGCTAATAGATATTAACCGTGTGGTGACGGAGTAAGAATACAATTCACCACCCCTTATCTTGCTCGTGGGTAATGGTAAGAGACGATTAAGGGATATGAAACGCATATAACATCTATGCAAGAGAAGGAAAACAAATCTCTATACCAACACGTCTGACCAGCGCGAGCGTGGTGTAGTAGGTCAATTTCCCTCCCATTATGGAGGAGGCTTGAGCCAAACAGTGGGACACATGTGAGCTGTGTTGATGATGATGAGAAAGCTTAAGGTCCAAATGGTGCCTGAACAAAAATAAACAAAAGGTTATTTCTGTAGTCATTACATTTTTTCCTATCCATAAGATAGGTAGCGATTCGGCATTCGTCACTATTATTACTGAAGTCCATGAGCAGCAATTTTTTTTTTCATCACCATATTCTCAACTGCACGGAAACGTGGTCCCTAAATGTAGGTCTAGTAACCATGCTCATAGTCGCTCAGCGTGCTATGGAGCGTGCTATGCTCGTGATTTCTCTGCGGGATAGAATCCGAAATAAGGTAATCCACAGAAGAATGGGTGTAAACGAAATAGCACGAAGAATTAGCACGCTGAAATGGCAATGGGCAGGCACATCGTTCGAAGAACCTTCGACCGCTGGGGAAGAAAGGCTCTCCAGTGGCGATTACGCACCGGACGACGCAGTGTAGGACTACACTCTGTGACGTAACACGAGGGAGGATGATGATGATATTCTCAGCTCACATAAATCTCACTGCTGGGCCTAAACCTCTTCTAAAATAGGAGGAAAATTAACCTACGATAACACATTGATCTGACAAGTTGGTAGTATGTTATTTCCAGTTTTCCATCTCTTGCATAGAGGCTTTATGCATATCACATCATTTAATTATCTTTTACGACATCCAAGTGCAAGATGAAGAAAGATTAATTGTAAAAAGAAAACATATTTTAAGAAAAATGTAAATAAATAAAATGGAATAGGAACAAATTTAAATATTGCAGTAATGAAAAGTGAAATTTTAACCATCTAACACAACGGTAGCGTCGGGTAAATACCAAGGCAACAATAAAAACTTTTGAACTTCTCACCTTCCTAATTCTGGCGCGTAACTTCAGAGAACCTTAACTTGGGGGCCCCACAGCTTAATGCAATATCATTTTGCTAAATATTTAAACGAGGCTGCGTTCAGTTTTGTACAAATTAATATTTCACATTTAACAACTTAAATATTTGTTAGTGTTTTTCGTATAGGTATTCATTGGAATTTAAACTTCAGATTTTGGTTTTTTATCTGCTGTGTGTGGCTGCGAATATTATCACCTCATACTAATTGTGGGTATCATAAGATACAAATAAGACTTTAATTTCTTAGAATCGGAGTTCAATAATACTTTTCTCCTAATAAAGCTTTCGAACCTAAGACCTCACGTGACACGATTTGTCATTTAAAATAAGATATATAATAATAATTACTTTGCTTGACATTATATGAATAGAAGGCGGACTTATACATTTATCAAATAAATAAATAATAATAAATAATATCAAATTATAATATATATGTATATATATATATGTATATATGTATGTATAACAATTGCATTCGTAAAGGGGTTTGAAGTCAGGTAGGCGGCTGGTCATAAAACTATTGTTAAAGCTTTTGTAATATGTACAATGGTAAAATAGTACATATAGTGTATACTCTAAGTATAAAGGATAATAGCAGGATGATGTAGATGGTTTTACTGTAAACATCAACATTACATGACGAGTTGTTTTATCTCTAGGATTCTCTTCGTCTGGCAGGCGGCCGGTCATAAAACTATTGCCAATAACCATTGCAATATGTATATGTATGTTTATATATTGTATCGACTCCAGGTAATTGGGATAAAAGCAGAAGAATGATGATGATCTTCTTTTTTAGCAAACTTCTGTCAATCATTATTTCAGAGGTATTATTAAATTGCTTATTATAGGAACTTTAAAGATTAATTTCTATTCGCTAGTTTCAATTCAATTCATGCATATTTACGAATGAATTCTCCCTGAATTTATAGAACATAACCGAAGTGAAAACGTTTCAATTAAATCCACCTAATTGCTTAAAATGCCCAGTTAGTTTACAAGCGTTAGATCTCATCCCAATTAAACCCACAGAGAGTACTCGATCTAGCTCTTGAAATAATCTATTCGGTTACAGAAATATATATTATTTATGTAAATATAAATCTTATTATGTAACTTTGCAGCTTTATATTATAAATTTACAGAATATGTTGATTTTATATTATAATCCTCTAATGTACTGTAATTTCGTCTCCATTGAGAAGTTTCGAGAACAGGCAGGAGGCTGGCTGGCTGCTTTTTATATATTTTCTTTATTCTTATACTTACAAATTAGTAGGCTTAATGTACATAGACAAGATGTAGAAATGAATAGGCAAAATTATCAACTAAATAGCTTACACCTTTAAGTTTTCGATTTATTTAACTGCACAGATGAAGTAGTGATTGAGGTACCGACCCTCTGTGCCAGTGTCGTGGGGTTCAATTCCCACACAGAATAATACTTGTACGATCCAAAAACTATTGTTATGAGTCTAGGTGTAATTTGTCTGCGTTAGTTATATGTTTGTAAAGTCCCCCAGCTATCTGCATGGTGAAGTGAGTAAGAATACAATTCACCACCTTACGCGTGGGTGATCGTAAGAGACGACTAAGGGATATAAAACGCGTATAAAATCTGGGCAAGAGAAGGGAAACTCGAAACAAAACCCTGCACCAATACGTCTGACCAGCGCGGTATAGTAATACCGCGCTGGTCAGACGTGTTGTAGGTTACTTTCCCTCCCATTACGGAGGAGGCACGAGCCTAAAAGTGGGACATATATGGGCTGTGATGATGATGATAAAAGTGGTGTCTTTAAAAAAAGTTTCACTTCAAAAAATTATAGGTAATATTGAATTGTATTTTCGTTATTAAGATTTTTAATGTTAACTAATATTCAATAAATATTATTGAAATTAAAATTATTTTAACATTAACGTAACAATTAATAAGATTAATGTGATAATTTTTTAGTCAATAAAATGATGCTAATAACGCGGCAACTCTAAAATACGTGTGTTGTGGAAGGACCTACCAGTAGCAGATAACTTTTGCCCTGTTAAATAAAGACGACAGTTTTATTGAAAGTAGGGCCGTTTGCCTTCTGTAATTTTCTCGGGATACCCTTTGTATGTGGTACAAGTGATTAACTGTTAGAGATTTATATAATTTATAGAAAAAAATATTAATATAATTGGTGTACCTATATTTTAATAGGTAATTACCTGAACTGTTCCACAGCCGGTACCTAATATTTGGCCAAGCTAAGGTCCTAGTGATTGAATAAGTGTAGTCTGCCAACCACAGGAACAAGCAAACAATGACCGACTGGGTGGAGAAATATTCCTGTACTCTTTTTTTGAGATTTCGAAGAGGCGAGTTATAGGCAATTATACCATGTCGGAAATCGGAGAAGTTGAGAAATTTGGAGAAGTTACCGAATTGTTCACGGTAGCCTACCTAATAAATGAAGTGAATATAGGATAGGTTATGGGGTTCGGCAGGTACCAGCATTCATTACCCCTCAGGGAGTATTCCGTAGGGCCGGCCACTGACGACAAGTTCACGCTGCTCCGGTGGCCGGTCCAACGATGAAGGTGAGGTTCATGGGTGGGTTACGGGTATGCGTGCGTACGCCCCTCTGTCGCCCCGGACGGAATGGTGCGAGGAGTACGCCGACCATAACCAACCTAAAAAAAAAGGTACCACCATTCCGTCACCTCTAACGGTTTGGCAATGATGTGGCCAAATAGTAGCCGAATAAACTCTACAATGAGAGGCAAATTAATGTACTGTATGTACCACGCTGATTAGACGGTTAGACATTTTTTTTTGGCGGGGGGACCCGCCCAGCAACGTACCTATCAAATGCGAGTGGGCCACTGGAACCCGGTCTTTGTCTTCGGTAGCCCACTCGGTGGTCTACCTACGCGGTATCCTCTCGAGTCGACGCCCCGGCAGCTTTCGCCGTCGGAGCGTCGTCCTTACGCGTTGGCCTCATTCCGAGCGACCGGACTAATCCTCGGTTCGCTCTCCCGATATCTCAGCTATAACGGGTTGAAATAGGGTTTTATTTAGAGTTTACCTTCCCTTGCAGTGAATTATCACTCTTGAAATGAGTAATAGTGTTTATTACCAAATAAATCCGTCGTCCTGCTGGATTTCACTGCGAAATACACGGCGTGGGAGACGGCCGGGTAATCTCCTGAGGCGTTAACTTATAAAAGAAGAGAAGAAATATATTGTAAATTTTTGCCTAAGGCATATAATTTTATCTCAGTCTGCTTTCTTCAGTGAACTATAATAGAATCATTTATTTTCTATTTTATTAGAAACTCTTATCTAAAAATGGGATTTTCATCATCATCATCCTGCTCTTATGACAATTACTTGGGGTTGACATAATATACTCTTCCATCGTATACATTGCAAAAGTTATTGGCAATATTTTTATAAGGGCCTGCCTGACGTCAACACTACTTGAAAATATAATTGTTACCTTGACAATGTCAGATGGCGCTAACCCAAATCGATGTAAAGCTCTTAACCGTCTTTTCCAAATACCTGCAAGCAAAGACTGGAAGTATTTGTAGTGGCCATAATGCATCATATATGAGATTTATATCTATTTTAATATAGAAAGAAAGATATGTAACGCTTGTCGCTACTGTTTTTACTTTATACCATAGGTTAAAGGAGATAGAGACATTTTTCGCTTTTCCACAAAGTTAAAAACTCGTTATTCGCGGGCGAAAAGTTAAAGGGAGTGAGCATTGTGTCTGGCGTTGAATTTATCGCACCGCTGTGATGGGAACGGCTCGATTATGACGTCACAACAACTGGCAAATGTTAATTGGGCCGTTTGGAGTTTTGGCGGAATGTGCTGGAATGTTTTGTTGTTCTCTCGCGTCTCCTACAAGCGCTGCTACAGATGCTAATGAGATTGTTGTGTTAGCTCTGGTATTACGAAGCTTATTTCTGTTGGACATTATTTACCCTAAATATTGTTTATTATATTTACTTTTGAATATTTGAAAGACTATTAAGTATGTATAGAAGAAAAACAGATGATTGTAATAATAATATAGTGGTTTATATACCAAACCTAAAGTACCAAGTTTCGCGGTTGCCTGAGATTATGGTACACTGAAAAGGTGAAGAACTGAAAGTTGTGGGACAGCATACAGTCACGTTGGACGGCAGTTACATTATAATATACCGGACAAAAAAATAGAGTATGCTAAAAAGTCGTTCTGGTAAGGAATTCAATTTCTTCACTAATATTATTTTTTTATATTCTCCGTCTAATGAGTTATAAATAAAATATACCACTTTAAAAATGAATTACCTTAGGGACAGCTAAGAGAGTGGGAAGCAGCATTACCCTGAGCAAAATAATGATGCAATCACCAATTCGTGGACCAAATGAAAGAATTATGGCATTATTTAGGAAGGTCTTGTCCAATAGTGGGCATTATAAGGCTGATGGATGGATGAATAAATTGCCTCAGTACATTTCCACCCTTTAAAGTTCTAGCAATACAGATGCTGGAACAGCGCCCTCATGCTGTGGGTCTAGCTAAGTTTGGCGGATGGATCCCCGAACTGATCAGGAGCGACCTCAGCCATTGTGTGGGGCCATCCTAGTCGTTATATAGTTATTATGCATAGGTTATGTTTGGTTTACATAGATAGCGTACTGGTTAAGATACTGATTTTCCGTGCCAATGTCGTGAGTACGATTCCTATGCAGATCAATACTTGTGCGAGCCATAAATTGTTGTTCTGAGTCTGAGTGTAATTTATCTGGGTTAATTATGTATATGATATATTTGATATTTTCCGTGTGGTGACGGAGTAAGAATACTATTCACCACCCCAGATCTTACCCGTGGGTGATCGTACGAGACGACTAAGAGATATAAAACGCATATAACGAGAGAAGTCGAACTCGAAACAAAACCCTATACCAACACGTCTGACCAGCGCGGTATAGTAGGTTAATTTCCCTCCCATTACGGAGGAGGCCCGAGCCCAACAGTGGGACATTATGGGCTGTGATGATGATGATGACTCGTTACTAACGCTCGCGCTAGCCTGTAACAGGTATACTACGCGCATGCGTTCGAGTGCATTATGTAATTATTAGCATATTATAGCTGTAAAAGTAAAGTAATTATTGCATTGCGATACTTCATGTAAAATACCGAAGTCGCTAATATGACCACAGGTTTATCTCGATAAATTTATAGTGTACAAAACGTACGAAGCTTTACCACACATTACTTCGGGACGATACACGCAGGTGCGGACCTTGCATTAGTGATAATATTTTTTTATTTTTTTTAAAGAGGTTATAAGAAATTACGGGACCACGCCGTGTCACTGATCGCTGATCGGGTCCCGCTTATGAGACCTGATCCAGTTATTTTTCTTATATATGGATATTCGAATGGTATACTGGTGTTAATACTTGCTAAACATATCATTTTCAATTTCATTTAAACATTTGGCATGTGTATTTTGCAGGAGGTTCTCAGCTTGCAGTCGCGTTCCGATCTAGCGGTAAATTATTTGATTAACTTCAGATAAAATGTAAAATTGATAATATATAAGTGAACTTACATTAGGAGCATTTAGTGCACCTCAAAGTTGCAAGTGTCACATGATCGTTCAGAGTAGCATTTTTTTGAGACTTGTACGGGCTGATGGATGGAAGTAACTTCGCACCATATATTATTTATTTGGTAGCATGGTTTGAGAGTTAATGACGTTGATTAGTCCTATACCTTGTCTGCTCATCTATTTCTAAAATCTTCTATATTATATTATCAAAGAAAATATTTAACGAATGTAAGTTTTCATTATTATTATTACTCGATATCAAAAGCTTACCAATTTTATTCTCACAATTTTAAAAATATTTGTACAAGAAAATGTATAAGCTATAAAACTTCATAGTCCAACATATCGATACATTTTACTCCGGTACCCAATAAAACAACGATAAGTCGCCTTACAGCTGTTGATCGAAAATCGTAATTTACACCTTACACGTGCGAACATTTCACCCGAATTATGTATCAGATAATAATAACACTAGTAAAAATGAAAAAAAAAATATAAGAAAAAACCTCTCGTTGGAGACGCAGTTTATTCTCGCGAATAAAACACCCAGAAACATATGCGAGGAACTAGCTACAATATATATAAATATGTAAGGGTACGCGTGACTATTCTGATCAAAATATTGACTGAAAATTTAAGTTGCGATCTTTTATCTTTGTTGCTCGTTGAGGGATTGAGTGAGATGGATGATAAACGCAAGCTTGAAACTGTTTCGGTGTTTACAGAATAGGTACGCTCTCGCATCCCCCACAATATATTTTATGGAGAGCGCAACGTTCTTTTTGCAATAGCTACCAGAAGGTGCTCGAACCCTTCATATTTACGATTAAGTCGTGATCAGAAATATAAAATAGTGGTGTTTTTTGTCGATAGCTTCCTCGATACGAGTAGCGCTAGTCAAAACGCGATTTTTTTTTTGTTTGTATGTGATATACATTATGTAAAAGGTGTCGTCTTACATGTCTGAAGTACATCTGTCCTCGTTGGTCGAGAAGTGTGGTTTGAATTTCTCATGCTATAGCAAAAAATATTATTTGTTTTCTTGAAATAATAACGAGAATAATTGTATTGTGCTTATGTTTTAAATATTGAAAACGTTTTCGAAACTGTTGAATAATATTCGATTATATTTATTCTCGTGTTTAAAATATTTGTAACGTTTTTCGGTATTGTTGAATATTATTCGATTGTTTTTATTTTTAAAGTATTCGAAACGTTTCGAGAATTGTTGAATAATATTCGATTAGTTTTTTATTCTAAACCTTGCAACCCGCTATCATATCGGAAGTATTACAATATTGAATACTGTAAATTGTACTGTCAACAAACTTAAATATGCATACAAAATTTCATTTAATTTGACACCGAGAAGTATGTTAAATTTATTAAGCAATATTTGATTACAGACATATATGACTAATGAAACTAAACACCATCTTGTAAATAGATTGTTTTCATTAAAATAAATATTTTATGTTTTCATTATATTATATACTTATTTACTATAATTATTCTATCTCTGCCTGAATTTATCGTCTGAGGCAACTATAAAATATTTAAAGTCTTATTACGAAAATGAACGCGAAACGAAATAAAATCCGTGAAATAGATAATTTCTATGGATTTTATAGAGTTTTTATTTGTATTTTAATTTTTTGACGATGTTAATACTTTATAGTGTTCATGGTTACGGGAAAATCTGTCACCTAACCATGAACACTATAAAGTGCTCGAAATAAAAAATCAATAGAAACGCAATTAAAGGCGTAAAGATGGTGCTATTTCAAATATTATGTAATATTCGCGTAAAGATCAGAAATCATTATGAGGCCTAAGATGATATAACCATTGCAAGAGTTGAAACATAATCTTAATATATATAAATTACGCGTCACGATGTTTGTTCGCGAGGGGCTCCTAAAGTACTTAACCGATTTTAATCAAATTTGCACAGCATGTGTAGTTTGATCAAACTTAAAAGATAGGATAGTTTCCATCTCAATTATAGTCGCAATATTATTTTATTGCAAATTATTTGTCTATTATTTCTTGACAGTCAAAATTATCTGTTATCTCTAAACGACTCTAACAGATGGCGGTATCTGTTGACTGGATTGAATAAGTATTTAATAGATGGCGCTATGTTAAACGTACAAACGTTTCATATAAGCTACAATTTATTAGCATAACCACCACGTGTTACTGAGGCTACCTTAGCCACAGCAACGTGTGGCCGGGTCTGCTAGTATTGTAAATAAAACTCAATATCAAGTCCTACAGGTGAGAGGCAGTCTTACAATTTAACTATCGTTGAGGCATATACTCTGTTATATAATCTACTCGTATTATTAGTGAACCTTAAAATATAATTAGATAAATAAGATCGTCTATGCATAAACATTGATTTTGTAATACAAGTATTTATATAAGGCTTTTGAACACCTATTTGCCTCACCCCACAATATTGCCGCCAAAGCGAACGATTTACAACGTAAAATAAAGGTAAAATGGGGTAAGTGATATTTCCATAAACCTCACACGTTTAATAATCCGAACATTATAACATGATTCTTTATTTTCATATACTTTACGCACGATTAATATAAAACGTAATATGATTTTTACTATATGACTTTTTTATTTTAGAGATATTTTATTTAACTGTGTTTTTAAAGAATTACATACATACATACCATCACGCCATGTCCCTTGCAAGATAGGCAGAGAGAACAGAGTGCCAGAGAACTCTATCCTTGCATACTTCACTTGCTTCCTCAACATTCATAATTCTCTTCATACACGCTCGCCGGTTTCGGAAACTCTTGACTCCACCTTCCTTTAGTACATGACCGATCTGGTCTAGGTAGGTTAGTCTCGGTCTCCCCCGGTACCTATATCCTTTCACTTTCGCATTGTATATCTTCTTAACCAGACGTTCGTTCGGCATTCTTTCCACATGTCCGAACCATCGGAGCATTCCCTTTTGCATCTATACACTAATACTCTCTTTCATACCTACTCGCTCTCTTACGTCGTCGTTACGAATGCGATCGATCAGCATAATTCCACAGATTTTCCGTAGAGATCGCATTTCGACCGCATTAATTTTACTTTCATACTCTTTTCTGTATACCCAACTCTCGCTTCCATACAGTAATGTTGGGACAAGCACTGCATTATGTATTGCTACACGTGCCTTCTGGCTGAGGTGGTGGCTACTGAGAAGTTGCCCTAACCCTGCGTTCACTCTATTTCCCGCATTCACTCTTCGCTCTATATCCATGGTGTACAAGATATACAAATTTATCTACTTGCTCCAGTACATCATTACCTATTGTTATCTTACATCTGTTTTGGCTTCATCTCTTTCAAAGACCATTATTTTGGTTTTGCTCACATTCACGCGTAGACCCCTTTAAAGAATTATTTGCGGCAAATATCATTTACTTGAGTTCTATTAGGTATCATTTTTGGATCTCGGTGGAGAAAACCGAGGCCCTCCTATTTTATGGCCCGGGTCGAGGTCCCCCCCGAAGTACACACATCAGCGTGTCTGGGGTTGCTGTGCGGGTGCGGGCCCAGATGAAATATCTGGGTCTGCACCTTGATTCTAGGTGGAGTTTCGGGGCGCACTTTGCCCAGCTCGTGCCGAGGCTCGTCAAGATAGCCGCGGCGTAAGGTAGGCTTCTGCCAAACACAGGCAGTCCTGGGTCGTCCTGTCGGCGTTTATACACCGGAGTGGTACGGTCCATGGTGCTGTATGGTGCCCCTATTTGGGCGGACTCCCTCACCGTCCGCAACAGGCAACAACTTTTGCGACGCCCTCAGAGGGTCATGGCGGTGAGGGCTGTTAGGGGCTATCGTACGGTGGTATGGACCGCAGCGACGTTACTGGCGGGCGACTCACCTTGGCCACTTGTGGCCAAGGTCCTGGTTGAGGTCTACCGGCTCAGCGTCGCGGCGCGGGCTAACGATGAGCAAGTCTTCGTAAGAAGACTGGGCAGAGTACTGGAAGTGGCCCGAAGGGGAGTTACTCAGCGGTGGAGAGAAGATCTGGAGTCCCCCGTACCAGGGCGGGGGACTGTGGAGGCGGTTGCGCCACATCTCCGCCGCTGGATTAATAGAAGGCACGGCAGCCTAAGCTTTAGGATGGTGTAGGTGCTTACCGGGCATGGGGTCTTTGGTACGTACTTGCACAGAATTGGAAAAGAAGGGGCCCCAGGATGTCACGAGTGTGGTGCGCCAGTAGATGATGCGCGTCACACTCTGGAGGTATGCCCTGCCTGGGGGCCCCAGCGCCACGTCCCATCGGCGGTCGTTGGGAGAGACCTGTCGTTGTCGACCATCATCTCGAAGATACTTGACAGCGACAGGTGCTTGTCGTCGATGGCCTCCTTTTGTGAGGCTATCATGAAAAGGAAGGAGGCCGCGGAGCGGGAACGCGAGGCACTTGCGTCAGCTGACTCGCTTCGCCGCCAGCGACCGGGGAGGAGGAGGCGCCGTTATGTCCTCCCACCGCCTTGAGGGACGATAAGACGTGGCCAGAAGGTCAAGCATGGGGGTTCCGGAGATCGAATGTCAGTAGACGATCTCTCCGGCTCCCCGTAAAAGCGCGGAAGGGGCCGCTGTGGTTTTAGTGGGTATTCTGGTAGGGTTCCAGCTGGCCGGTGAGTCCCATACTCCCCCTCGTCTGTCACCGGCGGGGGATAGCGAGCAAAGGCGTTTCCACAGCGATGATAAAAAAAAGAAAAATGGTATCATTCTTGGACATAATTTGACAGGGTTATTGTATAGTAACAGGAATATTGGTATCCCTATATTTTCACAGTCGCGGTCAGTCTTAGTGTAAATGATAAACTATTCCTTATTCCGTTATTTAAGTCCTTTTTTTGTTGAGTGGGCTATGACCCGGACACATGCCGCCCGTTCCGTCCGGGACGACAGAAGAGCAGCGCGTGGCCCCATAACCCACTGAATTCACTCCCCATCGCCGTTGAGCCAGCCACTGGTACCTTCTTGCCGTCCGTGGCCAGCCCGGCGGGTTACCCTTTCGGGATACCATCCTCTTCCAACGCCCTGATTAGCTGCCGCGGCGTCGCCCTCACGCGGTCAACCTCTCTGCGGGTGATGGCCTATTCCCCGGTCCAGTGACCCCCGGCCTCGGCTAGGGCGGCATCAGGCGCAGGTGTGAATTGTATTCGTACTCCGTCACCACACGAATAAAAATCTTAAATATACAGAAATATTAGCAATAATTTATATTGTGTTAATTTAAAATTAGATTTAGTCTGCTTATAAATAATGTCCTTTAAATGCGACCTCTAAAAGTCAAGCTCATTGCCCATAAACTGAAGATATATATTATCCGATTTAAAACATATGAGCTCCGTCTCTAAAAAACCTTGGAATTCTCTATTAAAAATGTAGACAGACCAATGAGCTTTCGGATCACGAACTGGTCATAAAATTCTGTTCGGGCACCGGCATATTTGATTTTAACTGTACTACATATCTACATGATATTACCTACTGGAGTTTATGTATAAATATACGTATATTAGTTAGTTAGATTCTCTATAATGCGTACAACCCACCCTTAATATACCTATACCTCATTAGGTACGATCCTCCATTATGAAAGAAATACTGGCCTGTTGTAATACACTGGTCAAATAAGGTGGAATAAAACTTTCGCATTTATAACTGCTAGTTATACTGCATAGATCAATTTTTACTTAGCTTCTTTTTGTTTTGGTAGCTGGCTATGATATAGTCACATAGATATTGGGTTTGGGCGGGGCAATTTGTCGGGGACGACGAGCCACCCCATAGCTTGCTCTACATGTACCTCTCTACACCGTATATATATATATATATATATATATATATATATATATATATATTGTTTTACATACCCGTCCATGGTCAAAGCGATGCTATGAAATACCACGGAGCTATAGAAATTTAAAGATAAAAGTCAGAGATTCCGTGTTTTTTATGTGTTTTTTTAATAGGAAATCTTTACACGCCTTGGTCGAGGACTTAATATTAATATTATTTTTGGGTACTTGTAACAAAATTTCACGCTAGGACTGTAAAACAAAAATAAATTGAAAAAAAAAAATTCATCCTAATATCTATCATCTATACAAACGCGATAGAATTCTTAAAAATAGTTTTATTTCAAAATTTTAAACGATAATGATGAAGTATAATGCTTATTAGTTCAAGTCATACTGAGTCCTCGATCTATCGAGCTCTTCAGTTAGACTTAATAAGTACTTCATGAGGCAATGTCCCGGCTGTTGCCGATCGCCATTTGTCACCGAGCCAGCCACGAACGTCAGGGAAACGGTACTAGTGGTCTGTCCGAAAGGATTGAACGGGATGTTTTTTTTTATCGATGATGTTGGCAAAAGAGCAAGCAGCTCACTTGACAGTAAGTGTTACTGCCACCCATGGATGGACCTTTGCAATACCAATGATACAGCTAGACCGTAGCATTAGACATGTGTAAGTAATGCGAGTGATGTATCACATGTAATATTACCCGACCGCGTACTGTCATATTACGCGACTAAACATAACATCACATTAAACATGACGCGTACACCCGTGTACTGTTTGGCATTTCTGCAATGTTCGGTGTCAGGCAATTCAATATTTATTTTGAGCTTTATTTTCAGAACGTTAAGGCTTATATTTCTTGACGCCGCCCGCCGTATATATAGAGCGCTATCGCATTACGCATCACCCATGACATGAAACGTCATGTGTGATGGTTAAATGTAATATTACTCGACACGAAATGTAATGCCATATCACATCACTTCGCGAAGTACTGTTTCGCGCATGTCTACGTGGCATCCTAATAAAAGCCACAAACCCACCTAGAAAGTTAGACTGCCGGCTCTCTCACTCATCAAATGAAGCACAATAGCACATTGCCAATGCTCAGACGTCAATTTTCAGTGAGAGTGTACAAAACGTTCAGGAAATAATATTACAATCTTTTATACAAGTTGAAATGATTTTTCCAACAATTAGTCGCGCAGGTCGGATGCAGTTCGTCAGGTGTCGCTGTAATCAACGACGTGGCCCCACTAAAGCCTGCAGAGCATAACTACGTTTGGATGTGGTATTCACACAATCATATTCTAAACTTTTTGTGATGACATCTCAATGTATGTTAATAATAAATAGAATTTTGCTATCGACTTAAAAATATCATATAGCATGCTTAAATTATTAATTCAATATTTTAATGTTTTAAAATGTTATATTGAGTACTTTTGGCAATGTAATATTAGTGTTTTATGTAATACTAGCTTTTGCCCGCGACTTCGTCCACGCAGAAGTCATCTCTGACAGAGTTAAATAGAAAAAGCAATGCAAGGTGTTGAAGGTTTGTTGCTAGGACGATTATCAACAGCGTCAGAAACTGGGATGCAGTCGCCGCCTTCTGCGAGTTAGTTGTCTAACGGAATTAGGCGATAGGGTGGGTCCGAGAGAAAATACTCCATGAGGGCTTCAACTTGAGATAGATACCCGGTTGCGGTGGCCCGCCCGCACAACGTAGATGTACGTGTACGGCGCGCGTGTGTCTATATACCATAGCCGGTCACCAAAGAAGAAGAAGAAAGGTGGTTCAAAGTTCTATTCATTCTACAAATTATATTCCCATTAATATACTATTTACGGTATGACCATGGGATAAAAATATAATTATCGCCACCCTTCATTTGACTGTTTTGTTTCACCAGCAGAGTTGCGACCTCGTTAGATATGATTTATTATTTGAGTTATAGAGTGAACATTTTTGAAGCTAAACTTAACCTGTATCTTAAACCATTAGGCAAGAACCTATTGCCGTCTACTATGTGTATTGTGTGAGCTCTCACGCTGGCACTGGTGCGGGGTTGATGGAGAGGAAGAGAGAAACACGTGTTTATTTATTTTTACCGAAGAATATTTGTACGTAATTTGAAAAGAATCGATAAAGAAATTTTCTTAATAAAGGCATTTTCTCCTCATACACACTTTGCCGCTTTGTTACACCCCCTTAGGGGCCGAATTCATAAAATTCTTTCATATTGAATCTCTATGTCATAAATAAAAACGTGCTTCAAAATTTTATGTTTCTAGCTTTAATAGTTTCGGCTTGGCGGTAATGAGTCGATCAACCCGTTTCACAGGCCTAATTTACACAACTGGAGGGTGAAAATTGACAAATGCCGGATATTACCCTAGAATATTTGATTCGACTCGTAATTTGAAAAGAATCAATAAAGATTTTTTCTCCATCTAAAAATCTATTAATTTCTAAAATCTCTACGTCATAAAAAGAAACCACTGTCAACATTTCAAGTTGCCAGCTTCAATAATATCGGCTTGGCGCTAATGAATAATGAGTCGTCCCACTCGCTTTGCAGGCCCAATTTATACCCCCAGAGGGTGAAAAACAACAAATGCTGAAACACGTATTTCTTTATTTTTACTGAAGATAATGTGTACGTAATTTGCAAAATAATCGATGTAGATTTTTTCTCTGACCATTTTTTAAATTAACATAACTTTTTTATTTATAAACCAATTAACATAAAATAAGCATAAATGTTAAGTGAAGCGTACCACAATATATTAGTGAAAACCGCGTCTAAATCGGATAAGCCGTTTCTGAGATTAGCGTGCACAAACGCACAGACAAACAGATAAACAGACAAAAATTTTAAAAATCATTGTTTTGGCTTCTATTTGTGTTGATAAAGGTCCCAGTAATATTTTTTCTCATATATCTTCCATGTACAGACAGCGATCCGTTACATTTTTATTATATGTATAGATAATACAAATAAAAAGTGCTAAAGTTAATATGATATAACAGTGATTTATGTATATTTTCATGTTATTTTCAGAGGTATCATTAATTTGGTTGCATGTAATTATAATAATTAAATAATCGCGTAAACGTAAAACATACATGAAGACTGTGATGAACGTGAATGAAGCGATGGAGGTATGTCAGGATCGTAGTTTGTGGCAATCTGTAGTCTCTGCCTACCCTTCTGGGAAACATGCGTGAGGCTATGTATGTATGTAATTATAATAACGACGTAGTTTACGGACGGAGAGTGATTACGGACAAGCTTTTAATATGAATATTATTCTAAAAGTTATAAAGAATATTGTTATTAGTTATAGGTACTTATTCAAATTAATGAGCTCATAATGTATTAGACCGAAGGACTTTATATATGGTCATGAATAAATAATGAAAAAAAAAAAATGCTTGGAGGTAAGCGTTTCTGACTGTTCTAGATTCGTATTTACTATGACCAAAATTTGTTAGAATGACGTTTGGTTCAAACGTGTTTTTACATCACACTTTAGGACCGCCATATCTCCGTTAGAATATCTAATTAAAGTCGTGAATATACCTTCATCATCATCATCTCAGCTCGTATGTGTCTCACTGTTGGGCTCGAGCCTCCTCCGTAATGGGAGGGAAATTGACCTACCATACTGCGCTGGTCAGATGTGTTGGTATAGGCTTTTGTTTCAAGTTTTCCTTCTCTTGCATTGATGCTATATGCGTTATATATCACACGCTGGAGGTCTGCGTGACCTGGGCCCGGCAACGCTGTGATCTCGTCGCTGTCATCGGTGCCGACCTGACGCTGCCGGCTGTCGCGAAAGCGATGGTCGACAGCATCAGGAATTGGGACGCGGTCGCCGCCTTCTGCGAGGCTGTCATCTTGCAGAAAGAGGCCGCGGAACGGGTCCGGGTGGATTCCCGGGACCCTGGCCGCCGCCAGCGGCCGGGGCTGCGCAGGCGCGAGTATCTGCGCCTGATGCCGCCCTAACCGAGGCTTCGGGTGATCGGACCGGGGAATTGTCCGGTCACCCAACGTGAGGCCACCGCGTGAGGACGACGCCCCGACGGCGAAAGCTGTCGGGGCATCGACAAGAGCGGAAACCCGCAAGGGTATACCGCTGGGCGGGCCACCGAAGTCAAAGATCGGGTACCGGTGGCCCGCTCGCACGGCGAAGAGAGGAGTTTGCAGGGTGGGTCCATGGGGTTGCGTGTCGCCTCTTCTGTCGCCCCGGACGTTTTGTCGGGGCGCGACCACATCCATGTTCCGTCCACACCTTGTGGAAAAAAAATATGCGTTATATATCCCTTAGTCATCTAGTACGATCACTAACGGGTAAGATAGAGGGTGGTAAATTGTATTCTTACTCCGTCCACCACATGGAAAAAATATATACTGTAGTGTATGCACATTTAATATAATTCGTAAATGCGGGTAGATCGAATAATATGGGTATAAGAGCTCTGTAGAGACTTGTCGCGGGGCATTTGTGCGTTGCGGATCGTTGAGTACGGTTGTGTAATAGTGTGAAACGTGTCTAGAAGTTAAGCGTGTAATTTTAATATTACACGCATACACTACAAATGGCGACGAGGATAAACGTGAGTACAGTGTAAAAAATATTAAAATTAAGGAAGGAATAGGTAATGATTGCCTGTCGGTGGTTTACGTATAGCCACGTTTCTAATAGCGTATTAGAAATTGTGGTATTATAATAAAATAAATATTGATTTAAAATTAATGAATGCTCATTATACAATGAATTATAAATAGCTTTTGACACAAAGATGATACGTAAACAATTGTTTCTGACAAGCAAATTCTTACTACTATCCTTTCTTACTAAGGGCCATGCTTTGTATCAAAAATAAGGTCATGTAAAACTATGGTTGTTTAACTACCCATAAGAAATTAAAAAAAAAAAAAAAATACCAACGTAATATGTTGTCGTTGTATACGTAATAGTTGGCATTTTGAGCACCTAAATTTTAAATTTTATTTTAATGCCATATTTATTATTCTATTATTAAACGCGTCTTTAGATAATGACAGTTAAATTATTATTGAATTGTTATTCAATTTTGTCTAGACGCGAACACAATTCTATTCGGCATGTCAGCTCAATTTAAGTGAATCAAAATAGCTTTACTTAAAAACTATCCAATGTGTAAAAAAAAAGGGCCACGCATATCAATCAATAACCTTAAGGGACTGTATTATATACAAGTCCACGCCATAAGCACTTTTAAATTATAAGAGCGACGAATTATAATAAGTCACGCAAAGTCAATTAAGTGACAATTTTAAGGACTATATACGTTTAACATAATTACCAAATTATATTAGTGCTTACCGAAATGTAACACGGTCAAATTTCAATAAAAGCTACGTAGATGAATTGACTATGTTAAGAACTATGCTCGCACATTAATTTTTATAATTCATTAAATAAGACGTTTATCTAACATAAACACAAAATTATAATTAAGTCCACGCAATGAGTACTTATAAAAATATAAATATAATGCAATTGTAAGACCATTGTTGGTTTCGTTCTTTGACAATAGTCACGTCAAAACCGGTAAATAAAGTCAATATATTTAAATCCGGTATTATAAAAATATAATATAGCTATGCAGTTAATATACTTATTGATTTTAAGTTAAAAAGCCACGCAATAATAAGAGTATGTATTTGACTCACGCATTATAAACATATAATATGGCTATGCATTTAAAATAATATTATTGATTTTAAGTAAAAAGCCACGCAAGAATAAGAGTCTATATATTTGACTCGCGCATTATAAACATGTAATATGGCTATGCATTTAAAATAATATTATTGATTTTAAGTAAAAAGCCACGCAAGAATAAGAGTCTATATATTTGACTCACGCATTAAACATATAATATGGCTATGCAGTTAAAATAATATTATTGATTTTAAGTAAAAAGCCACGCAAGAATAAGGGTCTATATATTCGACCTACGCATTATAAAAATATAATATGGCTTTGCAGTTAAAATACTGTTGTTGATATTCGGTAAAAGTCATTCAAAAATATGAGACAATATATTTGACTCGTTCATTTTATAAAAGTATTATTAATTTTCAGTAAAAACTATGTCAAATTACCAAAATATAAAATTGGGCCTATGCTGTTGTAATACTGTTACTTATTATCAGTAAAAGCCACGCAAACAAGTCAATATATTTGATTTTAGTATCATTCATATTTACCAACTAATAGCCAGGAATAAAATATCGAAATATGATGTAAAAACGTTTACTGGCAGATGCGAGTGTGGAATTTAGAGCAGTTAAATCAATATTTGAATGTATTAAACAGAATAAAATAAATTACACATGAAACTCGCATGCGCACAAATACCTAAATAATATGTAGTCTCTGTATGTTAAACTAAGAACAACGGTTATCATTTTATTGGTTAAAGTTTTTTAAAATAACAATAATAAGTATTGAAATGAATAAATACAAATAATCCGTTGGAATTCAGTTTCTGTTATGCTGGTCGGCCAGAAATCCATAAAGAAAAAACGATTTAGGTGGTAATTAATTGCACATATTTCTGTAGCTAAAGCCAAGATATGAGTACGGACTCCTAAAACAGTGGTTTTATACTGTGGTCAATCGACAATGACGCGCACGTGTTTACAGTTGTAGACAGGTTGTCGTTGGATATAAAAACATTATTTTACATGGAAATATATATATATATATATATATATATATATATATATATATATATATATATATCTATATATATATATATATATATTTCTAAATTTCTGGCATAAAGTGTCATTAAACTGTACAATTTTTATACCTACGTCTTGATTGTTTAAGGTTCAAATAAGCTTAAAATCGGGTTGTAGGTTAATACGTTGCTTTTCTTATTGCTACGCTGTTATCAATAAGAAAATTGATTGAGAAATTAATAAATAAATAACCATGATTTGAATATAAATATATTCGATAAAAAAAATCCGTTATGTGATATAGAGATTTAACAAAATAAAATAATAACTCTCTATTATTTTGACAAAAATTAAGGTTGATGTTGAAAGTTGACGGGCAGTTTGGCTCGCCAAATATTACTTGGATGACCATTTGTATAACACTAATAAAAGCAAAATTAAAACCAAGACAAACGAGTAGTTCGATAATAATCGAAACCATACATATAAAATTTCATTAAGTGACTCTATGAATACTAGAACGTTACTTACAAAACTATCAATTTAGATGTTTATGGATAGTCCCAAATATAAATTTACTTAAAACTGTAAGGGTTGAGCCAGTTATATTCATGGCAACAAACTGAACTACACCGAAAAAAAAAATATAGCAGATTGTTGACCATGTCAACAGTGTGATTCGTTCACACTACGGACAGTGTATTGTTTCAATAAATTGCTGACTATATATTATTGCAGTATGTTGAGGCCAATATATGTAAGAACTCTAATGCAGCCAATATATCTAATTGTAGACCATTTTATAATAAGGCAAAGTTCAAATGCACAGCATATTTAAATTTTGTACAACCTCCTCTATACGAGTTTTATCTTTACAACTGTCAAAAGAAAAATAAGCATGCGATGTATATTGCGAAATCCCAAATTCTTTGAAGAAAGTATTGCTTATGAATTGTTAATATCTCTATTCGTCCACCGATTTTCGTTACATTCTAAGATAGTGGCAAAGTTCCACAGCCGCACTTTCAGATATATAGTGCCAAGAGTATATAATTAGAAAAATATAATTAATACGCCCTCATCCTTAGAAGTAAACACGTTATAATTCTACAGCGGCATGGTGGTTGAAAGAATAAGACTTAAATGATGAAGCTGTAATTTGTATGAAATTTAGCTACCATATTTTATGTATAGCAGTAAACGGAGGAAGAGCCTAATAACTCTTTGAAAGAATGTAGAATAGAAAAAGTAACCTGAAAAAAGAATGTTTAAATAATAATTTCTAATTCCTTGCATTAATAGGCGAGGGCAATTCTATTTTTAGTTTGCCTGATAAGTGCAAATTCGGGTTCATTGGTATGCAGATGCTGCAGTCTTCGGTTGGTGAGACTTCATAATATTGTTTCACGTTTGCACAACTTTGTGAACTATGTTCAATTGGCCAGAGGTGTGGAGCATGATGTATTATGCACATTGTGTATACATATTTATTGAACTTTCCCTATTTTATTATTGATTATATCGTATATCAAGTTGTCTTTGCACAACAGTTGACTGGTGCTATGGTTCGGCACACGTTCTGCCCTCACGTTATACTTCATCACGTGAGAGTCCCAGGTTATAAAGTACATCATTCCATAATAAGGCGAATGGAGGAGGAGTACAACGCGCTAAAAGTACACCTCTAATCTAGAAATTAAAAGAAACTGAATCCACGGTGTCATTACAAAGCCTTTTTTTTTTTTTTTTTTTTTGTGGTGGGCCATGGACGTCGCACCCCGCCAAATCGGTCCGGGGTGACGGAAGAGGCGGCGCGCAACCCCATTGACCCACCCTGCAAGCACCTCTTCTTCGCCATGCGAGCGGGCCACCGGTACCCGATCTTTGTCTTCGGTGGCCCGCTCGGCGGTATGCCCTCTCAGGCTCCTCTCCTGTGGACGCCCCGACAGATTTCACCGTCGAGGCGTCGTCCTCACGCGGTGGCCTCGCGTCGGGTGACCGGACAATTCCCCGGTCCGATCACCCGAAGCCTCGGTTAGGGCGGCATCAGGCGCAGGTATTCGCGCCTGCGCCGCCCCGGCCGCGGGCGGCGGCCCGGGTCACGGGAATCCTCCCGGTCCCGTTCCGCCGCCTCCTTCTGCGAGATGACAGCCTCGCAGAAGGCGGCGACCGCGTCCCAATTCCTGACGCTGTCGACCATCGCCCTCGCGACAGCCGGCAGCGTCAGGTCGGCACCGATAATAGCGACGAGGTCGCGGCGCTGCCCGTCCCAGCCCGAGCATTCCTCGAGCGTATGTTGCGCCGTGTCCTCGTCACTACTGCAATGATGGCAGCCCGGAGTCCATTCCCTGTGCACGACCGTGTGCAGGTATTTCCCGAAACACCCGTGCCCCGTTAACACCTGCACCAGTCGGAAGGTGAGGACCCCGTGCCGCCGCTCCATCCATTCCATCAGTACGGGCCGGAGGGCCTCAACGGTAATGACACCGTGTCTAGGCCTCTCCAGCCGCGTAGCCCAACGGGCGATGACTTCTCGGCGGGCGTCCTCGCGCCAGGTGGCTATCTCGTTAAACGATGGGGAGCCACCCTCTTCGCGCAGTGAGGTAACCCGCCGGTAGAGGTCGGAGAGCATCTCCGCCTCTAGGTCCCACGGGGGTGTCCCGGCCAATAGGCACGCCGCCTCTGTCGACACCGTGCGGTACCCGCGAATGGCTCTGACCGCCATGGCTCGCTGTAGCCTCCACAGCACCGCCCTGAGCTGGGCGTTCAGAGCCCTCGCCCACACGGGTGCGCCGTACATGGCCATTGAGCGGATCACCCCCGCATACAGCCGTCGGCCCTCGAAACTGGGTCCGCCCACGTTCGGCATGAGCCGAGAAAGGGCGGACGCCGCGCCGACCAGCCGGGGAGCAATTTGGGGAAAATGCTCCCGGAACCACCATCGCCCGTCGAGCACCAGACCCAAGTACCTCATATGGGCCTGGATACTGATGTGGATGGAGTTGACGACTAACGAGGCGCCGATAGGCAGCCTCATACGGGGCCCATGGAATAGTAGGGCCTCCGTCTTGTTTAGGGCCACCCTGAGCCCCAGCGCCTCGATCCGCCTGACCATCTCCTCGGTGCCGAGAGTGGCCAGGCTCGCCGCCTCTTCGAGTGTCCTGCCTCGGGCTGTGACGAGCGTGTCGTCAGCATAGCAAATAACGCTCAGCCCGGGGGGGAGACTCCCTCTCAACGCCCAGTCGTACCCGATGTCCCACAGAGTCGGCCCCAGAACCGACCCCTGTGGAACACCGCACGACATGGGCGTCCGCACAATGTCCCCTGCGGGGCTCGCGTAGAGAACACTGCGCCCCTCCAGATAGTCTGCCACCAGCCGCCTGAGGTACAGGGGCACTCCATGGAACCGGAGCGCCTCCCTGATGCAGCTGAATGGCAGACTATTGAAGGCGTTGGCGATGTCCAACGACACCGCCAACAACACTCCTTTGCCGGCGACAGCCTCCGCGGCCATCTGCCTCAGGCGTAGCAGGGCCCCGATGGTCGAACGCCCCTTCCGAAACCCAAATTGAGCGTCCGACAGATCGGGCCCCACCTCCTCCAGGTGCTGGACGATGCGGGCAGCGAGGACACGCTCCAGCAGCTTACCCACATCATCCAGAAGCACAATGGGCCTGTAGGCCGACGGCGAATCCGGGGGCCGTCCCGGCTTTGGCAGGAGAACCAACCTCCCTTCCTTCCAGCACTCAGGGAACTGTCCAGACGTCAGACAGGCGTTGAACAGTCGCCTGAGGCGAGGTCATTACAAAGCCTAGCGATTTGAAGCTTTCTTTAAAAATGATTGTGATGTGTGTGGTTACAATATATGCGTAGATGACGTTTTAGATGAGTCGGTGATCTGTAAGTCTTCTGTTAAATCAAAAAGATAATTGAGACTACAAATTATAAGACCATCTAGATATTCTAGATTTAATCTACTTTTGCATCTAATTATAAAACCGAACAGATTTCACAGCGCTGGTGTACAGTCTAGAAGGTCCTGGATTCGATACCTGCGAGTGGTCTTCCAGAAACAATCTATTTGATTCTTAATTTGAGGTTTTGTATTATTTAATGTATTGTTCAAATGTGGTATGTATCTCTCACACAAACTTCTTTAAGAGTAAACTAAAGGGAGAGGGCTATGTCGTAAAATAGAGGATAGTGAACCAGAGCTGGCATCGTACGTCTTTACAGTATTTAGTTTCATGATGTGGTAATTCTCTCTAAAGAGCTGTATCTGTCAATCTAGTAATCGTAGTACAGATATTGCAACCATCAGAGAAGATTGATCAAGTTCTTTCTTAGCAAATTTAATTTTAAATAGAATATTCATTTAAATTTAAAATCAAATAGTAAATGTAGATTTTAAACAAAAGTAATATTGGAAAAAGTATAATGTATTTAAATGGGATGTCTGCTTCCTTACACGGTAATTAATAACTTCGACTAACATAACAAAAACAAATTAAAACAAGGGGGAGATGTAGTGTATGCACATTTAATATAATTCGTAAATGCGGGTAGATCGAATAATATGGGTATAAGAGCTCTGTAGAAACTTGTCGCGGGGCATTTGTGCGTTGCGGATCGTTGAGTACGGTTGTGTAATAGTGTGAATAGTAGCGTGTCTAGAAGTTAAGCGTGTAATTCTAATATTACACGCATACACTACATATACCTTACTTACAAATATTAAATACATGTTGAATTATTAGACGTTATACGGCAAAACAATATAGGAACTCTGCTAGATAGATTGCACAACTAGTTTTATAAACTATATCTTTCATTTTTTCACAACTATATTTTTCACTTCAAAAATAATAAACCATATCCACACATTCGTACATCATGTCGTCACTTCGTTATCGTGTTTACATAATCTGTTAACAACAGTGAGATTTTCGTTCGCGTTCCTTAATTTGTAACTGCTACTTAATTGACTGAAATAAAGCCTTAATTGCTACCCGTTTGTAACTTCTTTCATTCATTAGTTCCGCTACTTGATAAGTAAAATGTAGCTTAATTGCGCTAATCGAAAAATTCAATACTTTTACTTATATAATATAGTAAAATTTGAAAGCAATATTTTATTTAAACTGATTGGAACGAAAATTTCGTATAAAACTATATTGCCTGATTAGTAACGAGATAAGAATACAATTGTTTTTATCCTTTGCTTGCTCAAATGTATGTCGTAAAAATAGTACCTATTTTTTTTTGTGGTTGACTATGGAGGTGGTCACTCCCCGCCAAATCGGTCCGGGGCAACGGAAGAGACGGCGCGCGACCCCATATACCTACCCTGCAAAGCGTCTCTCATCGCCGTGCGGGCGGGCTACCTGAACCTGATTTTTGTCTTCAGTGGAAGTCATAAAAATAGTCTAAGGGTTTCAGTTGAAGAGTGGGTAGTAGTTATCTTCTGGGTAACGTATAATATCACATTGAAATCGCCAATGCACTTGCGAAGTGTGGCGATTATGACACTGTGACTCAAACGAATAATTGCGTTCTATGGAGAAGGTCTACGTCCAGTAATAGACTGCTAAAAGTGGAATGATAATAATGATGAAAGTAAAATCGTTGACATAGGTAAATGATTCTCGACAGTCTAGTATAGTAGGCGCCCTGGCCTACACAAAGACCGGGTTCAGGTGAACCGCTCGCTCGGCGAAGAGAGGAACATTGCTGGTTCCTGCAACACAGTTTGTAACTAGTGTAGGAGCCAGAGATTCCCATATATTTTTGTAATGTTCATATGGTAATAAATAAATTATTATTATTATTATATTTATACATTTTTGCTTCTCTCTTATCTAAGAGGTAATTTCTGCACTTTTGTGCGGGCCTTAGCCAAGCACAAAGGCAGTAGGTGAATCTAATGATAAGAACTTCCTAACGATTCTACATGTATTTAGAATAACTGCTTTCTGTAAATTTATGTATGTGAGTGGATGGATGTCTAAGAGTTTAAGGTTTGTATGTAAACTGATAGGTATGACTCCGGTAGAGGAAAGAACGATAGGTATTGTTTTTACTGTTTTGACCTTCCACTGAGTCTTTAATTCAATGGCTAAATCTGTATATTTTGTCAGCTTGTCGGTATGTGTAGTGGTGAGATTGTGTGTATTAGGGATGGCTATGTCTATTAAATATACTATTTCATGTTTCTTATCGTGTAGCGTTATATCTGGTCGGTTGCAATGTACTGTTTTGTCTGTTAGAATAGTTCTATCCCAGTAAAGCTTGTATTCTGCTGTATCGAAAACAGTTTGAGGTGTATACTTATAGTAAGGCATTTTTTCTGATATTAATTTGTATTTAAGTGCAAGTGTTTGATGAATGATTGCTGCTACTTGATCATGACGGTGTTTGTAGTCGGTTTGTACTACTGCTCTACATGCTCCTGTTATATGCTGAATAGTTTCTGCAGACCCCTTGCATTTTCTGCAGGAGTCATCAGAGCTATTCGGTAATTTCATAATGTGTTTTCTATAATTCTTAGTCTCTATTACTTGGTCTTGTATAGCCAGCATGAAGCCTTCAGTTTCTGGGAAAAATTCTCCTCGCTTGAGCCATTCGTTCGACGCTATTTTGTCGACGTTTGGTTGGTTCAAATCGTGTATGTGTCGCCCGTGTAATGCTTTTCGTGTCCATTCATTTAACTTTGTCTGGCTATTGATCTGTACTTCATTTTTTTGTTGCATTTTATCTGTCAAATTGAGAGGGGTAAGCTTTTTATCGTTGTGAACTATTGCTTTGTGTAAATTGGAGGTTAGTGATTTCTTGTGGAAATAGGTTCGTAAGTTGGTGATTTGTTTGTTATGTAGGTTTGTAATATCAATTAGGCCACGGCCTCCATCTTTTCGTGTTAATGTCATTCTTTGAGTACAAGACCTTAAGTGGTGTTTTCTATAACGAGTCATTGTAGTATTGATAGATCGTTGCAAGGTTTTTAATTCAGTTTTTTGCCAGTTAATTATGCCAAAGGAATAAGTAAGAATGGGAATTGCGTATGAATTCATAGCTTTTGTGGTATTTTTGGAATTAAGATAATTTCTTAAGATTGTATTTAATCTCTGCCTAAATTGTTTAGTCAAGACATCTTTTGTGTCTTTATGTGTTATCTCTTGAGCCTGATTATAACCTAAATATTTGTATACTTCATGTTCAGATAGCGCTTCTATAAGTTGTCCCGTTTGCATGTGGTATTGGTGCTGATAATGCTGTCCTTTCTTTATTGAGTTTATTTTACATTTGTCAATGCCGAATTCCATACATATGTCTTGCGAGAAATTTTCTGTGATGTTCGCTAGTTCTTGTAGTTCCTGTTCAGTGCTTCCATATAGTTTTATGTCATCCATATACAAAAGGTGATTTAATTTGTAGTTTGATAATTCTGTTGTTACTTCATCATTTTCGTTGTAGAGTAAATTATATCCTTTATTTGATGAGTTCAACATACGTGAGAGTGGATTCAAAGCAAGACAAAACCAAAGTGGGCTTAGTGCATCCCCTTGAAATATTCCTCTTTGTATATGAATGGGTTCGGTTGTAATTGTGTTAGTATTATAGGTCAGTCTGAGTCTTGTCGTCCATTTTTTCATGGTATTTTCAAGGAATGAAGCAATTTGGGGGTGTATGCAATGAATTTCTAAAATTTTTACTAACCAGGTGTGAGGTACGGAGTCAAAGGCTTTTTTATAGTCTATGTACATGGTGTAAATATCAGTTTTTTTTTGTTTCGTCTGTTTCAGGAGGACTGAGTCTATTGTGAGTTGCTCTTTACATCCCTGACTATATTTACGGCATCCTTTCTGTTGTTCTGCTAGCATAAAATTTTTGTCTAAGTAATCATAAATAATTCTAGATAGACAGGATGTAATTATTTTATAAATAGTCTGAAGTGCACAAGAGATACCAATATTACATGTGAACGAAGAACCCAAAGAAATAGACCGTTTTTTTAGAGAAGCTTACGCTTTTTTTAATAATATAGACCCCACAATAAGAAGTTATATACCAAAGCAAAAATCTTCAAGAAAATTAGCTACTATAATTCAGCATATCAACCAAAGTATACTACCAAAACACATTAACGATGAAACTGAATTCACCACATTACAAACAGTGTTATACTGCGCTGCGTGGACGGCAGCTAAGTGTAATGGTTCTAAAATAGAAGTACCGCCAAGACGAGAAAATAACGCCAATAATAATAAGACAAAACCGAAATGGCAAGTAAGGCTAGAAAATAGAATAAACTTATTAAGAGCACAAATAGGACGATTAACGCATTACATCAAAGGAAATAGAAGTTCTAAGTTACTAAAACACATAAAACAGATCCAAAATCAATATAAGATACACGCTACATATGAAACCCCAAATACACACTTACATGAAATTATTATTATTATTATTATTGCATTCTATGGGGTCGCCCGCCGCTTCTTTTGTCCCCCTAGACGGTTTTAGCAGGGTGTAACCAGACCATAGCCCGCCGCAAAAAATAAAAACAATAATAGGTTAATATCACTGCAGTAAAGATCGAAGCTCGTGTTCGTGAGATGCATAGAAAAAGAAGTGATACTTATTGAGGTACCTAAATATCAAATGCCGTAGTTCTCTTAGGTATCTTCTAAGGTAATTGGTTTTTTATTTCATTCTTATTAATCTACACAATCATAATGAAAGTCTTATATCGTAGATTATTTTTTCTTTGCAGTTACATTGTGCTTAGCTGTGCATTAGCTGTGTGGTAGCGGCTTCGAATACTACCAACCCTTACTTTGCTCGTGGATGTCGTAAAAAACGACTAATAGCCTTATAATGACCTGGGCCAACTCCATCTGATGCCGTTTGACGACGATCGACCTCAAGCAATTGGGATAAGAGTAGGAGTATGATGATGATGATGATGACATTACACGTTTTTCAAGACAACTTGCCCACATATGAAAATTTGCTTTTAATACTTTTCATCACCTTTGACGTTGAGACAAGCTACAATTATTAATTTAAAATTTAATGCAAAAAATTTGAAAAATCTGAGGTGTTCAACGTGGCTTTAAATCCGAGATCTCTTGATGGCAGTATAGTGGTTTTCCAAACAAGGTCTTCGGGAGCTGCATAGTTATAAGTGGTTAAGTACCGACCGTCAATGATGAACGATTTGGATTTGATTCTCACTCAAGATATTTTCTTGTGCAATTCCTAAAACAGCTACTACTCAAGAACTTCCAAAATACAATAGGCACAGCCAGGTAACTATCTACCGGCCGTACTTGGCCACCGAAGACAAGGAACAGGTGCCGGTGGCCACTCGTGTGACTCCATGGTAGCGCACCATTTCTTTTGTCGTCCCATATTTATTATAGTATATAAACATCTATTTACATATATATAGAAGCTGGTCGATTCTGACTTTCTTATCAACGCTGAGCCAAAACTATTCAAAATAGAACCATGCAATTTTGACAATATAAAAACCCGATTACGAGCGAAAAATTATTGTCATAAGTGGGATTCGACCCCACACCTATTGGTAATCCAATAAAATATGTTTATTTTTTATGTCGGGTAGATGGCACACGTCTCCTTAAAAGACGAAAATATAAAAGAATCGAATGTCCTACTATGTTCACGGTAGTGTAAGTGGGCAGCACGATTGGAACGGATTTCCAATAGGTGGGGGTTCAAATCCCACTTGAAACAATCATTTTTCGCTCGCAATCAAGTTTTTATAAATAATAATCAAGCATATTAAATGCTAAATAAATTTCAGTATTTTGACAATAGTTTATTTTGTGACGTTAGAACTTGCTAAGAAATAATTTTAGGAGTTTAAATCCCAAAGAGGGTGATGGTAAATTTATTATAAAATTCTTAAAATCAAAGAAGTGTTTCAACATTTCTTAATTTTCATGAAAATTTGTAAAATGGTGAATTAGATTTTTCATATTAGGTATACTTTTATTTGATTTATTATTTAATTAAAAATTAATTGAAATAAGAACTAGACAGATTCTTACAATTATAATTTAGAGAAGCCCTAAAAAGAAATATTATAACAATCATCTTTTAAGAAGATATATTTCTAATCGGGGGTAAATTTTGCTTTAATATTTTTCATCCGACAACACAAGAAACAAAAATGAAAAGTAATGAGGACATCTCATCTTATAAATTTTCCACTGCTGGGGTCTTATCTTCTTCAAAGTGGGAAGGAGATAGATCTATTGTATCATTTTTTTCCTGGCAGCGGACTGTGGATGTAGTCGCGCTCCGCCAAATCGCTCCAGGGCGACGGAAGAGACGGCGCGCAACCTCATAGACCCACCCTGCAAGGACTCTTCTCTTCGCTGTGCGGGTGGGCCACCGGTACCCGATCTTCGTGCTGGCAGATATGTGATATATTTAACATTTCCTACTTTTGTTCAGATGTCTTATGCATATAATATCCCTTAATCTTTTTTTACAACACCCACGGGTAGCACTGGGAATTGTGAATTGTATTCTTATTCCGTCACTAAAAGTATTAATGTTAATATCACACACACGCTTTCTATGGGAACGAAATCACAAGCTAAAGTTAGTCAGTACATAAATGTTGTATTTGATAACGATAGTGATATTTATATGTATAAAAACAGAAGTGTAGTAGAGCTAGCCGTCTAGATCTCTGATCCCGTAACACTTAGTGTGATTAATACCTCAACAATCCCAAAGTACGTAGCAATATCTAAGTTGGTACCGTGGGTCAAGTGTACCGTCATAACTTGCGGGGAACGACCGCACATACAAAATTTATACGTGAACTCAGACACCTTGCTAGCCTTGCGCTACTTTGATCAAAACTTACCTTTTCAACTTAATACATGTAGATTATAAATAGAGTTATGCAAGGAGAATTTTTGAAATGTGAAGCTAAATCCGTAACTCTAAAATATTCTTTTTGAATTCGTAATAACTTTTTTTTTTACTAGAGAAAGAAAACCGGAAACGAAACCCACGTTAGACTAGCACTGAGATGATGATGATATTATGATAAATAACATTTTATTCAACCTCCAATTATATATATACCACTGTAGAACTGTAGTTACTTATACGAGGACGGAAATAGACGTATTTTTCCAAGCGAGTCGGACGTGTTAGTATAATGTTTTAACTATATTTTCTTTCTCTCGTATTGAAATTATCTTCATATCATATTCCTCGGTCATCTTTTATAAAACATACAAGCATGAACGAAAGTGGTAAATTTTATGCAAGCGTAGTTACCATACGGAAAGAGATTTTCAAGACATACATAAATACATACATATCATCACGCTATATCCCTTGCAGGGTAGGCAGAGAGAATAGAGTGCCAGAGAACTCTATCCATACATACTTCACTCGCTTCCTTAACATTCATAATTCTCTTCATACACGCTCGCCAGTTTCGGAAACTCTTGACTCCACCTTCCTTCAGTACATGACCAATCTGGTCTATAAATTATATCTTTTCAAGACATAATTTCTAAATACAAGAATGATGCATGGACTGCCAGTTTCCAGCCTATTGTATCGATACATCATCTTAAATGAAGACTACGGGACGCCAGCAAGTAACATTACTTCAAAATAAGAGAACCTCGAAATAAAACCCTATACCAATACCATTTTAATACCTTGATATAGAAGAAGAAAATACTACATATATCGTTTTGTGAATGATTGACACGAACCCACCATGCCAAATATCACTAACCTGCATCTCACGTAAAATATTTGCGATTTCCTAATTCTTGTTATGAAACTGTATGTAATTTCCGTGTGGTGACGGAGTAAGAATACTATTCACCACCCCATATCTTAACCGTGGTTGATCGTACGAGACGACTAAGGGATATAAAACGCATATGACATCTATGCCAGAGAAGGAAAGCTCGAAACAAAACCCTTTATCAACACGTCTGACCAGCCACACTCCCATTACGAAGGAGGCCCGAGCCCAACAGTGGGATATTTTTGGGCTGTGATGATAATGATGATGTAATTTGTATCCGTTAATTATATATTTGTAAAGTCCTCCTAATACAAGAATTGTCTCTTTTTTATTGCGTATGGTGGCAAACCAGCAGGCCGCACACCTGATGGTAAGTGTCACTGCCGCACATGGACCTTTGCTATACCAAGCATATAGCTAGGCCACTGCCTACTAATACTAACCCCAAACCCACCCCAGTTGGGCTTCCGGCTCTCTCGCTCACCGAACGAAGCGCAATAGGACGCAGACGTCGATCTTCTGCAAGAGTGTGGTACTACCCCGGACGGACCGGCCCGTGACTGTAGATAGAGAACTGACCACAGCATGGTTCTACGACTATTTATTTTATTTGTTATATAAAAAAAAAACCACACCAAAACTAATGCGGAGTAGGTTTGAACCCAGCAGTGGAATGCATATGAGTTGAGTAAATCATAACTATAATAATATGTGTATATATATATAATAAGTAATCTAGAAGGCTAATTGATAAAATTTAACATATTTTTTAAACAGTAGTCCTGAGAATACCTTTATTTGTCAAGGCATTTTCTAACAAAGAGAATTGCGGTTGGCCGATTTTATGTCTGACAACATTTATTTGCTACACAAAATGTGATGGTCAATTGGAATCGATTTGAATACACCCTTCCTACAGTTTTAGTGAACATAAAACATTCTATTTCGGGAACTAGCATGCATTGCGTATAAAACTCTACACTTAGCTGAAGTCATAGCTAGTACAGCTATTCAGGTATTCACATAAAGTCATTCCATTCGGCAGCGGGTTGTAAATTGTACGTAGTCGCCAGACGAGGCACGAGGCACGTACAGCCTTCTAAAATATTCAAGGAGGTAAAATAAAACCCCTCGCAGTCTAAGAACGTGGCTGGTATTAACTTTTCTTGGGTTTTCAGTGAAGTGGAGGTGACTAAGTTATATGGTAAAAGGAATTTGAAGGACGTGTTCCAGTTATCGAGGTAATAGATCGACCATTGTAAACTATTTTGTAACTGTGAAGTAATATTTATGAAACACGTCTTAATGTACCTTGAATTAAATATTAAGTAGTGTCTGAGGAGCTCACAAGGCTGCAAAATAAAAATTACTTTGTCCAAAAATTTATTTTATTATTTTTCTATTCACTATGCTCTGAAATAGGAAACTCATATTTCTTAGACAGCTTGTTTTTATGATAATAAATGTTTTTTTTTAGTTATCTTAAAAAAAAACATGGTTTAACCGTCACACAGCGTCTACAGACGTCACTTAATTAGTAAACAATAATTATTATCTGTTTTGCAGAAGACTCATAGGAGTGAAAATGTCGTTTAGAAACTGTAATCATGATCTGTCCAGTCACTGAATCGGTGCATTTTCTTTTATTGCATATGATGGCAAACGAGCAAACGGCACATTTGATGGTAAGTGTCACTGCTGCCCATGGACTATTGTAATACGGAGGGCCACTGCCTACTAATACAAGCCCCATACCCACCCAGTTCGCCTCTCAGCTCCCTCACTCACCGAACGAAGCGCAATAGCACATTGCCATTACTCCGACGTCGATCTTCTGCGAGATTGTGGTACTACCCCGGATGGACCGGCTCGCGGCCGTAAACAGAGAATTGTGTACAGCATGGTCCTACCACTAAAAAATGTGAACTTCTAAAATTTGACTCGAATCCGTCAAGGATTATAAGTTTTTTTTTTTCATAAAAATTAGATTAGATTAGACACGGGACTAAGGAATGAATTCTTATATTACGGGGGACATTACAAATATGAAGTTAACGTACACAAATTACATCCAGACTCAGAACAAAAATTTATGAATTGCACAAACTATTGACATGTGTGGGAATGAAACCCGGCCCCTGGCATGGTATATTGGTATACTGGGCCTGGTTCTCGACGGGCGTTAGTGGTTCCAGGAGCATTTCCGCAGACTTGCTCCCCACAGGCGTGAGTATCTGCGCCTGATGCCGCCCTAACCGAGGCATCGGCCGATCAGACCTGGGACTAGTCCGGTTGCCTGAAATGAGGCCAACGCGTGAGGACGATTCACCGACGGTGGAAGCTGTCGGGCCATCGACTCGAGAGGAACCCGTGAGGGTAAACCGCTGGGCAGGCCACCGAAGACAAAGATCGGGTTCCGGTGGCCTGCTCGCTCGGCGATGAAAGGCGCATTGCAGGGTGGGTCTATGGGATCGCATGCCATCTCTTCCGTCGCTCCGGACCGATTTGGCGGGGCATGACCACACCATAGCTCGCCGCAAAAAAAGAAATGGTATATTGGTATAACCATTACATCATCTTTGCAGTCAATAAACGATAATTTATTAGAGATTTGAAATTGGTAAGATTTTTAATGAAACTACAACGTGAATATACATAATATTCAACCCAGTATTCATCCCTCATGGAAACTACGAATTTTATAGTGGAAAATATAACATTAAATTTGAAACTATGATACTGAAGTTAAAAATGTATTAATGTCGTGTTCACACAAGTTAGGACTTATAAAATAATTCATCAAAAAGCTAGATAAAATTTGAAGCTTTACATTTTAAAAAACTGTGCAAGTTGTCAGAAACAAAGATCAAATGCTTGAATTTTGTTAGTTCACAAATTAAAAAAAATAATGCTAGTGAATAATTTTCAAAATTATTCACTTAGTTACTAAACGAAGAAAGAGTTGGAATAGTTTTAAAGATGTAATTTCAGGCTTTGTAGAGTATAGCAACTTTCAAAATTACTGAGAGCTAGTTGATAATATTTGAAATAAAACTATTTTTAAGGATTCAATCGCGTTTGCAATTTATTTTTTTCTCCTCCCGTGACCATGATGATGTAGTGCTCGAAACGTCGGGAAATTAAAAATCAAATACAAACAACAGAGGTTTCAGAAGAAAATACATGTTTCCACTATTTTTTAATTGGATATGATGATTAAGATTACAGTAAAAATTATATTAATGTCAACTGAGTGTACACATACATACCATACATACATACATATCATCACGCCATATCTCTTGCAGGGTAGGCAGAGAGAACAAAGTGCCAGAGAACTCTATCCTTGCATACTTCACTCGCTTCCTCCACATCCATAATTCTCTTCATACACGCTGGCCGGTTTCGGAGACTCTTTACTCCACCTTCCTTCAGTACATGACCGATCTGGTCTAGGTAGGTGAGTCTCGGTCTCCTCCGGTACCTACATCCTTCCACTTTCGCATTGTATATCTTCTTAACCAGACGTTCGTTCGGCATTCTTTCCACATGTCCGAACCATCGGAGCATTCCCTTTCGCATCTTTGCACCAATAATCTCTTTCATACCTACTCGCTCTCTTACGTCGTCGTTACGAATGCGGTCGGTCAGCCTAACTCCACAGATTTTCCGCAGAGATCGCATTTCAACCGCATTAATTTTACTATCATACTCTTTTCTGCATACCCAACTCTTGCTTCCATACAGTAATGTTGGGACAAGCACTGCGTTATGTATTGCTACACGTGCCTTCTGGCTGAGGTGGTGGCTGCCGAGAAGTTGCCCCAACGCTCCGTTCACTCTATTTCCCGCATTCACTCTTCGCTCTATATCAGTGGTGTACCTTCCATCTCGACTAAATCCACATCCAAGATATACAAATTCATCCACTTGCTCTAGTACATCATTACCTATTGTTACTCTGTTACATCTGTTCTATTTTTATCTCTTTCAAAGACCATTATTTTGGTTTTGCTCACATTCACGCGTAGACCCCTTTTCTTACAATCTTCTGTCATTGTGTCGACTAGGGTCTGCAGGTCAGTCGCTGACTGTGCCAGCAGGACTGCATCATCTGCATAAAGCAGAGCAGTGACCACTGAGTCGCCCATCTGGACTCCCACATTCATATCGTTCAACCTTTGGAGACATTTATCCAGATATATGATAAACAGCCTAGCTGACAGAACGCACCCCTGCTTAACGCCAATATTGACGTCAAACCAAGGCGACATTCCATCATCCAGCCGCACACAGGCTCTACAGCCCATGTAACTGGACTGCACAGCCTGTAGCAGTTTACCGTTAATACCATACTCCGGTAAAATGTCCCAAAGTTCCTTTCGTACAACCGTGTCAAATGCTCTCTCCAGATCCACAAAACTGCAGAAAACCCTCTGACCTAGAGCCAGATGCTTCTCCACAATGTTGCGCAGAGAGAACACTTGATCCATGCATCCCCTTCCACTCCTGAAACCTCCTTGTGTCTCACACCAAACGTAAACGTAAGTAAACCATCGGACACCATCCTCATTCTCCTTTCAATAATTTTTCCATACACTTTTGCTGCCAAACTGGTCAAGCTTATGGCTCTGTAATTTGCGCAGTCATAACGTGAACCCTTGTTTTTAAACAAAGGCACGATGACTGCGCTATTCCAGTCCCTGGGAACCATTCCCGAGCTCCAACATAAATTGAGGAGCAACAGGAACGCCTCCCAGACACAAGAGCCACCAAGCTTGATCATCTCGGCAGACACCATATCAATGCCCGCTGCCTTACCATTTTTCAAACTTCTTATCGCCCATTCAACTTCATCCATACTGATGCCATCGGAGAACGCCGGTACCGAATGTTGATCTACTAAACCATACATATCGCCAAAATATTCACTCCATCGGCTTAACACGTCTTGTGTTTGTGTAAGAATGTCTCCACCTTTAGAACTTATTTTATTCATTCTGAAGGCTGACCAACCACACCGAGACTTCTCACCTCCCTCCAAAAGAGTTTTGTGTTATCCTCGAAGCTTTTAGTCAACCTATCTTCTGCACTCATATTTGTTCTATCACGTTTCTCTTTCACTAAGGCCTTGGTGCCATTCTTACATTGCCAATATATATCTTTCTTCTGTTCAGTCATACTGTCATTCAGATCCAAAGAAGAGACATAGTCCAACCAAACTTTCTTCTTTTGCTCTACGGAAGCTGCCACTTCCGCATCCCACCATGCATCACCATTTGTTTTTCTATGCTTCTTTGAACTTCCACATACTTCTTTCGCTGTATCTATCATACTCTCTTTCAATACTCTCCAGCATTCTTCAATGTCTGATTGCGGCTGGCTTGCCATCGTCAGCCGTTCTCAGACATCCTCTGCTTACTTTTCTCTTACACACTCTTCTTGCAACCTTTATTTTTTCAAGCCCTCCGAAGTAGACACGCTCTCGCCAGTGCCTCCAAGGTTTCTCTCCATGCATACATCCGCTATGAGTCTCCCTGTGTCGTTCACTCTCTTATCACCAAATGGACCAAGTATGTCCTCATAGTCGGGACGCTTGGTCCCTAACCATCCGTTCAAATCTCCGCATACAATCATGCGTTCACTGGTTTCTGCCATATCCAGAACTTCCCTAACATTATCCCAAAACTTCTCTAGGTCTGATGCCACCGAGGATCCTACGAGAGCATATGCTACAACCATGAATACCTTGGTGACACCTAGTTTTATACGGACCCAAAGAAGTCTGGGATCACAGATTCCGTAATCCTTTACACCTGAGGCCAAGCGAGAGGACAACGGCACTTCTACCCCCATGCTGGCTCGATCGCTCTGTGGTACACCAGACCACAGAGCCATACCGCCACCAGAAAGATCACAGGCGTCGCTGACCCTTCGCTTGGTCTCTGTTACACAGAGCACGTCTGGCTGTTTGTCCGCCATGACGGATATCAGCTCGTGCAACTTACCTTCCACACAACCTCTTACATTTCACGTGCCCACCCGGCACTCTGCTCTCCTCGACTTGCCTGACTGAGCAAGGCGTGATGGGTGGCGGCCCCCATCGCCGCAACTGCCGATGTTCGTACCGACGGGGGTGGGTCGGTACGCGTCACCTCCGGGAGACGCCCTAACCCGCACTGCGGCGCGCATTCGAGCCGGATTATCAGTCTAACTAGACTGACAGGGGACGCGAAGAGCACGCTCCGGACTATGCCCCCCAATACTGAGTGTAGATCTTTGTAAAAGTTGCTAATGATCACATTGCCTCGCTTGACAGATTTTATGTATGCAACTTTTATGTATGCAACTTTTCTTCTATTTATTACACGAGAAGGTCTGCCCTACCGATCTAAAGGAATCTATATTGATGGTCAGACCGGTGATGGCCAACATCAGTTTTTGGGGCTCTACGTTGAACGGTGTATATGCAGGCAAAAACATGTCATAAAAATAAAAAACTGCTTCTGCCCAGTCTCTTGGTAATTACTTAGCTATTACGACTTCCAAGAAAAATTAAGGGATTGTACATACATACATACATACATATCATCACGCCATATCCCTTGCAGGGTAGGCAGAGAGAACAGAGTGCCAGAGAACTCTATCCTTGCTTACTTCACTCGCTTCTTCAACATTCATAATTCTCTTCATACACGCTCGCGGCAAAGGGATTGTGACGTAGTTGTATATTTGTTAATCTATCACCACATGGGGAAATATTCGATCACTGATTTTTTTTTTAAATCTCAACATACTAAGGAAATAATTTTTGCATTACACCAGAATTCGCATAAATATAATTAATAGGCAAAATAAAAAACAAATTACACCCAGGATCAGAATAAAAATTTGTATATTTAACAAGCAGTTGTACAGTGTGGGAATCGAAAACCCAATACTTGGCATGATAAATCGGTATCATAACAACTGCGCTATTTGTGTAGTTTTAAATACTTATCAAATATTATTTCTAGAATATAGATTAAAAAACGTTTTAAGATAAATATACCTTTACTCATATTGACCCTTTGTTATGAAAGTTTAATATAAAGATGGTCATAATCATCCATCTTGATATATTAGATATTACAAATCGATATTTCTGTGTATAATAATTTGAACTCAATCTGTAATATAAATGTATTCACTAGTTATGACCTCAGCGCCGTTCACGAAAATTGGATGCAGGTTTTATTTTTTTATTGGTATACTGTCATCTATCTATGTACTATAAGCCTCGTCAAAGTTGGTAATGCCATAATCTTGACTACACAGATAGCGTAAAGGTTAAGATACCGATCTTATATGTCAGTGCCGTGGGTTCGATTCCTACGTAGGACAGTACTAGCTACTACTGGTCACGGATGGCAAGGAAGCGATACCAGTGGCCAGCCCAATGGCGATGGGGAGGGAATACGGTGGGTTATGGGGCCACGCGCTACCTTTCCGTCACCCTGGACAGGACGGGCAGCGGGTGTCCGGATCATAGCATACCCAAAAAAAAGGACAGTACTAGCGATCCACAAAGTGTTGTCCTGAGTCTAGGTGTAATTTGTCTGCGTTAATTATGTCTGTAAAGTCCCCCGCATTACAAGGATTATTTCTTTAGTGCAGGGTGGTATCTTTAAAAAAAAGTAGTTCATATATTACCATGGTTTGAACCCTGTACGTGGTGACGCCATCAATTAAATAAGTGTTATTTACTTTATAGTAAGTAGAACTCACTAAAGACTTGGTATTGGTAGCTTGCCCAAATTGAGATAGATAAGTACCGGTTTCTTGATATCTACGGGCCAACTCTAAATTGCCAACCTGCCTATGATACGTGGCCGTTTTGTCATTATTTTCCCTTGGTGAAACCTATGTCTAAAAGAAGATATCAATAGACTAATGAACGGATGGATGAAGATATTAAAAGTAAAAGAACACATTCTTAAGGAGCCTATATAGACTATAAGAAAAGGCCAGAAAAATAATGTGAGTAATTTATATAAAATATTGAAATTGTAAGAAAAACTGGCAACCAATTACTCCGTTATCTTGGGTTCTAACTGAATAAAACCGTGGAGCGCTCCATCATTTTCGCGTGGCGAAACTTTTAGTTAGTTTTTGTGCTTACTTCTGATTTATGACCCCTGCGTCCATCTCTCTCACGGCATACTCTAATATAAAAATTTACTCCAAAAAAAAGGCCAAGGAATATATTTTTTTTCTCTCGCACTTGATGAAATTTAAGCTGGTTCTGGCGTGAGATTGTGTGTAATATTTTATAAGTGTAAAGTATTTTTTGTCAAAGGAATTTCTTTAAAGATTATAATCAAGTGTAAATGTTCGCTGTCACTGATAATTTTATTTCTTTTACATGCAACGGAATCTTTGGACTCAATTTGAGCAAACTTTTCCAATATTGTGTTTATTTATGTTATTTTTTAAACAGAATCTTCCAGAATATTGTATCCTTTTCAATATTTGATATAAGGCCAATAAAAATATACAATTCACGTTCCTCTAGTTTGTCCATAAGGACGTCTAAGAGATGTAATATGCTTATAACATCTAAACAAGAAAGTTGTGTGGTAGCGGCTACGAATACAACCAACTCTTACTTTTCTCCTGGTTTTCGAAAAAAATCGATTAAAAGCTTTACAATCGACCTGAGGCAAAACACCATCTGATGCTATTTGGTCAACAATTACATTGCCAATGAGGGCTGACGTCAGGTAGGGGGTCATAAAACTATTACCTACTATTAAAATTTTCAATAAAAAATTACAAATGTAATAGTTGACCAAAAGCCATCAGGTGGTATTGGTCCAGGTCGACAAGGCTCTTATTCGTCTTTTACGACATCCACGAACAAAGTAAGGGTTGGTAGTATTCGTAGCCGCTACCACACAGCATTTATATATCAGTATGTATCTTCCATCTATACTTATAAATGGAGAGCCGGTTTTTGGTTCGGTTATACTTTTGGCGCTTCTAGATAGAAGCTAGAAGCTTCTAGATAGAAGAACATAGATATGTTAATATATAATAATACTAATAAATGGAAAGCCATTTTTTTGTTCGATTACACTGTGAAAACTACTGACTCGATCGGAATAATACTAATGTTATAAGATGCAGCGTCTTTCGGTGAAGGTTTTTAGTATATAATATATTAGTGATTATTTAAGCTGTGTGGTAGTGGCTACGGATACTACCAACCCTTGCTTTGCTCGAGGATGTCGTAAAAGACGACTAAGAACCTTATAACGACCTGGGCCAACTTCATCTGATGCCGTTTGTTCAACAATTACATTCCCAAGGAGGGTTGACGTCTGGCAGGCGGCCGATCATAAAACTATTGCCAATAACTTTTACGATATGTATTATGAAAGAAGAGTACATATTGTATCGACCCTAAGTCATTGAGATAAGAGTAGGAGAATGATGATGATGTTGGTGATTACTTATCCGAAAAGGAGGGAAGCCGGGAGATAACTGTCTAATATATTATATATCTTTTATATAAGTAAGAATATAAATCAGTGACAAAATAATATAATATATGCAAAAGTTTATACAATTATCGATGAGAAGTCGTCATAGGCACGATACATGTTTTGTTAGCCGCGCGAAATCCCCAAATTGCCTTCTTTAATATACGGCACGCGCTTATGAAAAATAAAAATTGAACAAGTACTTACACAGCAAAAGTTGGGTCATACTGAATGAAAATGTAACTGTGGCGAAAGTATTATTTTTTTATTGATTCTCCTGATAATCATCCTGAAAGCCCACTTGATGGTAAATAAAAATTGCCATTTTTTTTTCTATACTAATATTATAAAGAAGAAAGATTTGATTGTTTGTTTGTCTGTTTGAATTGAATAGGCTCCGAAACTACTTGACCGATTTGAAAACTTCTTTCACTGTTGGGAAGCTACACTATCCCCGGTGAACATAGGCTATATTAAATTTTCAAAAATGTTAGGGATCCATACTAATTGTTCATATTTATTATACTATCACGGTTGTCTTTAATAAAGTCAATATTGCACTAAGGAAATATTTAGTTGTGGGTGACTATACAAAGATATTATTAATGAATACAAATTGCAGCTGGACTCAGAATGAAAGATTGTGGACCGTACATAGTATTAGCTTTGGTCTTGCCCAAATGCAAGACAAAGACTGTAAAGACTCGCTGCATGAGTCTCGCAGTGCTCCCTTAGACAGTATTTCACGATTCCTTTGGCAAAGAAAGGATTGTCAACATTTTGTATTCTTATTACCAGTACATCATCATCATCATCACAGCCCGTAATGTCCCACTGTTGGGCTCGGAACTCCTTCGCAATTGGTACTTAACCTACTATACCACGCTGATCAGACGTGTTGGTATAGGGTTTTGTTTCAAGTTTTCCTTCTCTTGCATAGATGTTATATGCGTTTTATATCCCTTAGTCATCTCTTACGATCACCCACGGGTAAGAAAAGGGGTGGTGGATTGTATTCTTACTCCGTCACCACACGGATAATACCAGTAATCAGGGAAATAATTTTTTGTTATTTTAAACAGACTCATGATAGACAAGTGTGATTATAGCTCCACTCCCGTTAAGTGGTGTGTATCTAATTATTGATAGTTCTACAGTTAGTGCCACTAGATAAATGGAATTTCATTAACTTGGTTGGATCTTTTATTTCTGTGTGGATTTTTCACTTCTTTCAAAACAAGTGACTCTGTGTTATTCTAACAGCTAGAGTTGCAAAACTTGCGAGACTCACAAGATTTTTTTTATACTACGAATTTTCTACGAGTTTTTTTTTCTCATTCCATCGTTTTAGGACAGTGCCATGTAACGATAATTCCATAAAAAATACGTCACTTTACTCAGACTAGAAAAGACGCAATCTATTCAAAACTCACGATCATATGTTCAAGAGTTCAACGACCTCGCCTGGTGAAAATTTTTATTTTTTTTCATCCTAATAGATTTTGCCTAGCCTATCATTACAATTAGTATTGGTAGAGTCCCCTGTCTTTGTTTTCGGGAGCGGTCCACTTCCACCCTGTATATATCATCACGCCATATCCCTTGCACGATAGGCAGAGAGAACATAGTGCCAGAGAACTCTATCCTTGAATACTTCACTCGCTTCCTCAACATTCATAATTCTCTTAATAAACGCTATCCGGTTTCGTAGACTCTTAACTCCACCTTCCTTCAGTACAGTACAGTACGTGACCAATCAGGTCTAGGTAAATTAGTCTCGGTCTCCCCCGGTAGCTAAATCCTTCCACTTTCGCATTGTATATCTTCTTAACCATACATAATATTAAATACGCATTACATTTATAACAAGGGGTCTATGTGTGAATGTGAGCAAAACCAAAATAATGGTCTTTGAAAGAGATGAAGCCAGAACAGATGTAAGAGTAGCAATAGGTAATGATGTACTGGAGCAAGTGGATGAATTTGTATATCTTGGTTGTGGATTTAGCCGAGATGGAAGGTACACCACTGATATAGAGCGAAGAGTGAATGCGGGAAATAGAGTGAACGGAGCGTTGGGGCAACTTCTCGGTAGCCACCACCTCAGCCAGAAGGCACGTGTAGCAATACATAACGCAGTGCTTGTCCCAACATTACTGTATGGAAGCGAGAGTTGGGTATGCAGAAAAGAGTATGAAAGTAAAATTAATGCGGTCGAAATGCGATCTCTACGGAAAATCTGTGGAGTTAAGCTGACCGATCGCATTCGTAACGAAAACGTAAGAGAGCGAAAAGGTATGAAAGACAGTATTGGTGTAAAGATGCGAAAGGGAATGCTCCGATGATTCGGATATGTGGAAAGAATGGCGAACGAACGTCTGGTTAAGAAGATATACAATGCGAAAGTGAAAGGATGTAGGTACCGGGGGAGACCAAGACTAACCTACCTAGACCAGATCGGTCATGTACTGAAGGAAGGTGGAGTCAAGAGTCTCCGAAACCGGCGAGCGTGTATGAAGAGAATTATGAATGTTGAGGAAGCGAGTGAAGTATGCAAGAATAGAGTTCTCTGGCACTCTGTTCTCTCTGCCTACCCTGCAAGGGACATGGCGTGATGGTATGTATGTATGTACATTTATAAAAACTTGTTTACAAATGAAAAATGAATGTCACACGAGGGACTCGTACCCACACCTATTGGAAATCCGTTTCAATCGTCCTACCACTTAGACAAGTGTGACCTGTCATATGACATTCAATTTGCGGCTCGTATTATATTTTCGTCCTTATGGAAGACGTGTGCCATCTACCCGACAATGTTTACATATTATACAGATTTTAATGCTCAAACTTTGCGGTTAGAATTGTATTAAACGATGACATGAACCCTGTTATTCAAGTGACTGTTAACATTTAACATGCTAGGTTATTTATAAAAAAATGTTTACGAGCGAAAAATGAATGTCACTAATTTGAACTCACATATTTTCGAAATCAGTTCCATAAACTGGGGGGGCATAGTCCGGAGCGTGCTCGTTCGCGTCCCCTGCCAGTCTAATTAGACTGCTAATCCGGCTCGATATGCGTACCGCAATGCGGGTTAGGGCGTCCCCCGGGGCGACGCGTACCGATCCGCCCCCGTCGGTACGAACTTAGGCAGTTGCGGCGATGGGGGCCGCCACCCATCACGCCTTGTCCAGTCAGGCGAGTCGAGGAGAGCAGAGTGCCGGGTGGGCACGTGGAATGTAAGAGGTTGTGTGGAAGGTAAGTTGCACGAGCTGATATCCGTCATAGCGGACAAACAGCTAGACGTGCTCTGTGTAACAGAGACCAAGCGAAGGGGCAGCGACGCCTGCGATCTTCCTGGTGGCGGGATGGCTCTGTGGTCTGGTGTACCACAGAGCGATCGAGCCAGCATGGGGGTAGGAGTGCTGTTGTCCTCTCGCTTGGCCTCAGGTGTGAAGGATTATGGAATGTATGATCCCAGACTTCTTTGGGTCCGTATAAAACTAGGTGTCACCAAGGTATTCATGGTTGTAGCATATGCTCTCGTAGGATCCTCGGTGGTATCAGACCTAGAAAAGTTTTGGGACAATGTTAGGGAAGTTCTGGATATGGCAGAAACCAGTGAACGCGTGATTGTATGCGGAGATTTGAACGGATGGGTGGGGACCAAGCGTCCCGACTATGACGACGTACTTGGTCCATTTGGTGATAAGAGAGTGAACGACGCAGGTAGGCTCATAGCGGATGTATGCATGGAGAGAAACCTTATTGTGTCAAACACATTTTTCCAACATAAGGACATCCACATGTATACATGGAGAAGGAATGAACAGAAAAGTATAATAGATTTAATTTTGGTAGACAGTCGCCTCCGAAGCAAAATATTAGACGCAAGAGCCTACAGGGGCCCCACAGTCGATACGGACCACTATCTCGTTATTGCGAGATTTAGTGGTCTGTTCAGAAAGTGGAGGCACTGGCGAGAGCGTGTCCACTTCGGAGGGCTTGAAAGAATAAAGGTTGAAAGGTTGCAAGAAGAGTGTGTAAGAGAAAAGTATGCAGAGGGTGTCCGAGAACGGCTGACCATGGCAAGCCAGCCGCAATCGGACATTGAAGAATGCTGGAGAGTATTGAAGGAGAGTATGGTAGATACAGCGAAAGAAGTATGTGGAAGTTCAAAGAAGCATAGAAAAACAAATGGTGATACATGGTGGGATGCGGAAGTTGCAGCTTCCGTAGAGCAAAAGAAGAAAGCGTGGCTGGACTATGTCTCTTCTTTGAATCTGAATGACAGTATGACTGAACAGAAGAAAGAAATATATCGGCAATGTAAGAATGACACCAAGGCCTTAGTGAAAGAGAAACGTGATAGAGCAAGTATGAGTGCAGAAGATAGGCTGACTAAAAACTTGGAGAGTAATACCAAACTCTTTTGGATGGAGGTGAAGAAGTCTCGGGGTGGTTGGTCAGCCTTCAGAATGAATAAAATAAGGTCTAAAGTAGTGTTGCATATCGATAGTCTACTATCGATAGACAATCAATTGTCTATCGATAGTTTACGTATAAGCAATAGTATCAATAGTATATTGATTGTATTGTAATACGTCAATACTATCGATACTATCGATAGTATCGATAGCTCTCTGCGAGCAATACTATCAATAACAACGATACTATCGATACTATCGATAGTGATTCATTCGATAGTATCAATACTATCGATAGTATCGCTAATACCATTAGTTTTAACTCAAAACTATCGATACTATCGATAGTATCGACTATTTTGGACTATCGATAGCAAGCAACTATTCGATAGTATTGTTGTCTAAAGTTATGTTATGTGGTAAGCCAAGTACTGACATTATTATTAAAGAAATTTATTTAAATTTGCGTCATCATAGAGTAGAACAAGACGACTTTTGACGGGAATTTGAAAACGTCATGTGGTGCTCTTGTATTATATTCGATATCGTAGTGTTTTAACGTGTTATATTAGATAATTTTGATGGCATTTTATGTAATGTGATGTGCGGCGATACTAGGATGTAGTGAATATCATATAAAAGTGCTTTACAACGTTTTCATTTTCCATCAAAATTCCCACAAGATACCATTAACAGTGTGGCCATTGCACTGTTAATGGTACAGTTTGACTTAGACAACGACTGACTTGAAAGACTAAAAACGTGAAAATATTTATAACTTGACACTGGCACCAATAGCTCGTATATGTAGCTGATTGCCAATACATAAGAAGAAGAAGAAGAGTAGAACAAATTTTAGTCAGGTGAATAACATTAAATTTGTGATACTAACAAAGTGAAACAATTATAATAGCAATACTTGCTGCTGTCAATATTTCTTGAGTTTCGGTGGGAATGTGGAAGTATTATGTCATATTCTTGGATTATTTCATTTATTTATTTTCTTTTTGAAGTAAAACTTCTTTAGGCGCGACTAGGGAGTAACTCAGATTTTTTTAAATAGGATCATAATTTATTACTAGATGGCGCTGTAACAAAGTTAATGGATTCTAAGAGGACATGTATTAGAGTCTAAATCGCGCTATAGAAATTTTTGCAAATTTTAACTATATATATTAAAATTTATAATGAACTACTGTACTTGCTTCAATTACCTGTTTCGAATGAACAATATTAATATAACATTTGAATAATCATTGTAAAGCACATGAATAAAAATATAATTATAATATAATATTTATTTATTTAAGTTAATATTTAATCATTTCAGTGATATATGTCGTCAACGCCAAAGAAGTTTTACTTCAATCGCGCGTAAAGGTTTACACGCACACATTTTTTTTTCTTTTTGTTAAAATGGGTCAATCCTATGAAGAAATTCGACATATTTTAAAACTTTATTACAAAAAAGATACATGCAACGCAAGCTGTGAACAAATTGTGACGTTTATGGACCTAATGTGGTGTCAGAGAGAGTAACACAATGGTTTAAATGTTTTCAATTCGGGAATTTTGATGTCAACGTTGCATCTCGCTCATTTCATTTTCAATTGCATATAATATACAATTAAAAAATTATTCTGGATTCAGTTAGATATATATTTCTATATCCCTATAATGTGAAGTTACATATATGTAAGCATATTTTTAATAGAGCCTTCTAGATGGATCACATTGCAATCGAGCATACAGAGAACTTATGTTTTTCGGACCCTGTTAAATTTACTTCACTAGATTAATATCGCTAAAAATACAACAAATCTAATGACTAATTACGGCCATAATTCTGTGTAGAATTGTAACTCAGAATTCTTGATTATGTTTTTCATAATTTTGTTTAACCGAAACTTTCAAAGCTAATAATTACACTAAAATTTTATAGTAATAGACATTCTGAGTTTCATTAGTATACTGGAACAAACCATTTTTTTTTTCATTTTATTGCTTATGGTGGCGAACGAGCAAGCAGCACACCTGATGGTAAGTGTCACAGTCGCCCATGGAGCTTGGCAATACTAAGGTTATAGCTTAGGCCACTGCCTACTAATAAAATCCCCAAACCCACCCAGTTGAACTGCCAGCTTTTTCGCTCACCGAACGAAGCGCAATAGCACATTGCCATTACTCAGACGCCGATCTTCTGCGAAAGTGTGGTACTACCCCGGAACCACCGGCCCGCGGCTGTAGACAGAAAACTGTCAACAGGGTGGTACAAGTACAAGGTACCACTTACATTCATTCACACATTCCGACCCAATTGTCCAGAAGTCTCGCAGCATTATAATTTTACTCAACTTTCAATGGCTATTGATCTTAACCATTATTAGCTAACTTGGGCTTCAAAGTAAGAACGCAAATGCACGTTACTGCTAGAAAAGTCACCACAAAATTCACTGAAAACAAGCAACAGGAACACAACTACGGTATTTATATTTTTAAGCAATACTATTGAAAATTTTCTGGCAATCGATAGCCCGAAATAGTCGATACTATCGATAGTATCGATAGTTTTACGCTAAAACTAATGGTATTAACGATACTATCGATAGTATTGATACTATCGAATGAATCACTATCGATAGTATCGATAGTATCGCCGTTATTAATAGTATTGCTCGTGGAGAGCTATCAATACTATCGATAGTCTCGATAGTATTGATATGTACGATACTATCGATAGTCCTATCGATAGTATGAATACTTTTTGAGGTTAACTATCGATAGTCAAACTATCGATTTTTATGCAACACTGGTCTAAAGGTGGAGACATTCTTACACAAACACAAGACGTGTTAAGCCGATGGAGTGAATATTTTGGCGATATGTATGCGGATGCTACGGTTAACGCCGGTGTCGCATGTGGTTTAGTAGAACAACATTCGACAGCAGCGTCCTCCGATGGCATCAGTATGGATGAAGTTGAATGGGCGATAAGAAGTTTGAAAATGGTAAGGCAGCGGGCATTGATATGGTGTCTGCCGAGATGATCAAGCTTGGTGGCTCCTGTGTCTGGGAGGCGTTCCTGTTGCTCCTCAATTTATGTTGGAGCTCGGGAATGGTTCCCGGGGACTGGAATAGCGCAATCATCGTGCCTTTATAAAATCCGATTACGAAATGAAAAATGATGTCACAAGCGGGATTCGAACCCGCGTCTATTGGGATTCCGGCCCAATCGTGCTGCCACTGCACCACCGCGACTAATTGTAGGACATGCAAATTTCCCTCCGTATTATATTTACGTCTTAAGGTGACGGTATGCTACTGATATAGAGCGAAGAGTGAATGCGGGAAATAGAGTGAACATAGCGTTGGGGCAACTTCTCGGCAGCCACCACCTCAGCCAGAAGGCACGTGTAGCAATACATAACGCAGTGCTTGTCCCAACATTACTGTATGGAAGCGAGAGTTGGGTATGCAGAAAAGAGTATGAAAGTAAAATTAATGCGGTCGAAATGCGATCTCTGCGGCAAATCTGTGGAGTTAGGCTGACCGACCGCATTCGTAACGACGACGTAAGAGAGCGAGTAGGTATGAAAGAGAGTATTGGTGTAAAGATGCGATAGGGCATGCTCCGATGGTTCAGACACGTGGAAAGAATGCCGAACGAACGTCTGGTTAAGAAGATTTACAATGCGAAAGTGGAAGGATGTAGGTACCGAGGGAGACCGAGACTAACCTACCTAGACCAGATCGGTCAGGTACTGAAGGAAGGTGGAGTCAAGAGTCTCCGAAACCGGCGAGCGTGAATGAAGCGAAGGCGAATCAAGGCACTGAGACTAAGGGTGGCCCTAGATGAGACGGAGGCGCTCCTTTGCCATGAGCATCTCATGGAGCACTTTGTCGGCGTCGACCGTCGTCAACTCTGTCCTTATCAGTATCCAGGCCCATATGAGGTATTTGGGTCTGGTGCTCGACGGGAATTGGTGGTTTCGGGAGTATTTCCGTAGACTTGCTCCCCAGCTAGTTGGCTCGCCCGCCCTCTCACGGCTTATGCCAAATGTGGGCGGACCCATTTAAAGTCGACGGCTATACGCGGGGGTGATCCACTCAATGGCGTTGTACGGCGCACCCGTGTGGGTGAGGGCTCTGACCATCCTTCTTAAGGCTATTCGCGGATACGGTACGTTGACGACCGAAGCAGCATGCGTATTGGCCGGAACGCCGCCGTGGAACTTGGAGGCGGCAACACTCGCCGAAATAGGATAATTATAATAGGATAATTATAATAATTTATAACAAACTAGCAAATAATCGTATACTAATGTCCGTATAGCGTTGAAATATGCTATAAATTTTTCTATTCCATCCACTGACAACCACTACCCACCCATACACAATCCACCTGAAAACACCTATTTAGGCAATTAAACACACACGCGCAGACGCATACACTAGCATATTTCATGTAATAGCACACCCTCACATTACAATTTAATTCTTCATCTATCTTTTCATTTTCTTTATTCTTTACTTTATGTTATTTCTATTATTACTACTCTTGCTTTAATTATTTTATTAATATTTTTTTTACTCTCTAGGGGTTTGCTGAAAACCAGCCGTGCATATATACTATGCCATACAGCGCTGAGCATTCCCCTGTTGACAATATAATGTGGAATTAGTTAATAAAAGTGATACATATATTGTAACTGTTACCTATTTGCTCATTTGTTATATTGCCAATAAATCTGATTCTATTCTATTCTAAATATATCGGCGGGTGTCTTCAACTCGTGAGAAAGGTGGCGAAGTTTCACCCTGCGAAATCGCCACCTGACGTGAGGACGCTCGCCGGGAGGTCCTTTTCCATTGGCGAAGCAGCTGGAGAGGCCTCAATTCGGGGTATGAGTTGTTGGTGTCATCCAGCCAGTACTGATGGAATCGGCGGATTGGAGCGGCGGTATGGAGTCCTCTTATTTTGGCTAGTGCAAATCTAGACGGGGCATAGATGCTTCGGCAAGTACCTGTACGCAGTCGCAAGGAGGTAGACGACGCCCTCCTGTCAACAGTGCGGCAGCGCTGTACCTTATCGCTGCTATCGGTGCCGACCTCTCGCTGCTGGTCGTCGTGAGAGTGATGGTCAATAGCGAGAGGAAATGGGACGCGGTCATCGCGCCTCATTTTGCGAGATCGTCATCTCGCAGAAGGAAACGGTGGAGTGAATCCGGGAGGATCTCCTCTACGAAGATTCGCACCGCCGCCTGCGACTGAGGCGGCATAAGCGTGAGTACCTATGCCTCATGTCACCCTAGCCGAGTCAGCGGGCGACCGGATGGGAGATTAGTCTGGTCGCCCTTGGAGTGGAGCCATTGCGTGAGGACGACTCCCTGACATCGAGACTTATTCAGGTCGAGATGTCGGGATCTCGACTCGAGAGGATATCATAAGGGTAGAGACCACCGGATGGGCCACTGAAGAAATATACCACGTTCCAGTGACCTACCCGTACTGTGTCGAGAGGCACGTTGTAGGGCGGATCTACGGGATCATGCGCCGTTTCTCCTGTCGCCCCGGACGGATCGTCTTCCATACGTCTTCCATAAAAAAAAAACGAAAATATAATACGAGCCGCCAATTGAATGTCATACGACAGCACACACTTGCCTAAGTGGTAGGATGATTGGAATGAATTGCCAATAGATGTGGATTAGAGCCCCACGTGTGGCATTAATTTTTCGCTCGTAAACAAGATTTTATAAATAACCTACCATTTAAATGCTAAATTCCAGTAATTTAACACAATATATTTTATAGCATTTGAAGCCAAAAATCAATAATGGATTGCCGTAATGTTTCGCTCAGTTCAATCAATTAGGGCTTTGTTTTTAAAATTATAACAAAATAATGTATTAATTAAAGCTGTTGCATAATGCGACGCCACACCTGCGACACGTTTTACTGTCGGCCCGTGGTGCGAATTTGCAACTAACTGCCGATAAATGAAAACATACGAGCGCACAATTGGAGCAGAAACGTCAAGTAACTTACTGATTAATACAAATTTGAATTGAAAATAATTTATTCCACATAAGCCTCATCTCCAGTCCAATATTGAGTATCAATAGATTGGAAGTAAAAGGTTTATATAAATAATTCGATGATGAGAATTTAAAAAGTCATCATAAATAAAACATTTCTGTAGTAGAAAAATAAACAAGAAATTATGATTTAAAATTTCTTAACAATTTTTACGCTTTTCTAATAAATAAATTTTAGGTAAATTCTTTAAACTTGGCATCTATTTAGATTTCGCATTTTTCATCGGTGAGGTCGATAACCATACAATAACTATTATAATATTGAACGTACAGTTAATAGGCAAAAAATATTAATATTTTTTAATGTTCACACGAGTATTAAATATTTGAAGCAAAACTATTTCTACAGAGAGAGGGCAAGTAATCCCGTAAAGGCGAAATGTTGGGCATTTAAAAATTATCCATGAAATGATAATCTGGAACGAAAGATTGTCCTACGTGAAAACACATACTTTGATGATTTTGCAATGGTATATACAAGAAAAAAAAATTACGACATATTATTATCGTTTTAACAATTATTTTATCATTTCATTAGATAATTACCAGCTCTCACGTTTTCGCTTGTGTTAAAGTAGATCTTTCTTACAATAGCTTTCATCCCTCGTAAAAAGTACTTTTTTTTTCTAATAATATGTATATGATTATTCGTGTGGTGATGGAGTAAGAATACAATTCACCACCCCCTATCTTGCCCGTGGGTGGATTGTAAGAGACGACTAAGGGATATATAAACGTATAATTTTTTTTTTCCGCAAGTCTGACCATGGATGTGGTCGCGCCCCGACAAATCATCCGGGGCGACAGAAGAGGCGGCACGCAACTCCATGGACCCACCCTGCAAACACCTCCCTTCGCCATGCGAGCGGGCCACCGGTACCCGATCTTTCCGACAGCTTTCGCCGTCGGGGCGTCATCCTCATGCGGTGTCCTCACTTCGGGTGACCAGACAATTCCCCGGTCCGATCACCCGAAGCCTCGGTTAGGGCGGCATCAGGCGTAGATACTCGCGCCTGCGCCGCCCCGGCCGCTGGCAGCGGCCCGAGTCCCGGGAATCCACCCGGACCCGTTCCGCGGTCTACTTCTGCGAGATGACAGCTTCGCAGAAGGCGGCGACCGCGTCCCAGTTCCTGATGCTGTCGACCATCGCTTTCACGACAGCCACCAGCGATGAGGTCACAGCGTTGCCGGGCCCAGGTCACGCAGACCTCCAGCCTGTGATATATAAACGCATATAACATCTATGCAAGAGAAGGAAAACTCAAAACAAAACCCTATAACCAACACGTCTGACCAAGTTAATTTTCCTCCCATTACGGAGGAGGCCCGAACCCAACATTGGGACATATATAGGGTGTGATGATGATGATCATGATGACGTATATGATACCTATTTTAGACATACACGTGGTTAAGGTGTATCCTTAACCACATGTTAAGGTTACACCTTAACCACGTGTATGTGAAATTTCAAGTCGATTGGTTTCGTAGTTGAAATGTTAAAGCTTAATAAATAAACGAACATTCATATTTATAATACATCATATTATTGCAAATACACAATAGCCATCCGTATGTTTCCGCCCGTCTGCCAATAACCAGTATGTTGCTGAACAAAACTAGTGTTGTAAGCTATTTATTGGCCATTTACAATCATTTCGAGTTGCTAGTCGACAATTTACAACTTACTCGCCTACTGTAAGCTATTGCTGTTACAAGTTTTCTATGATCGCACAGATGATGCTTGGATCTGAGTTTGGATATAACTTGTGTTCATTAATTGTATCGACGGCGGAAAGCGAAAACGTAGTCCACAAAAACGAAAATGTTCACCAGAGCCAAAAAACTGTTTCACTTTTTTTCAAAAAATCATAACTATAATCTATAAAATATAGCATGATCTCTGTGACAGTTCTCACTAGTGCCGTACGCTTACGATGCAGTCCGTATTTTTGTCGATATATATATCCTTATTTTTTAAAGTTAGCTAACATAGCAATTGAAAAATAATACACGACAATTTTATTGAACTTCAATCAAATGGATGGATGAATCGATTATAAATTTAAAACAATTAATGAAAATCTTATTGAATTTAAATTAATGGATTTTATTTAATTTAAACTAAAGCTGTTAATTAATTCTTTTTATTATTTGAAAGGCATACATCCAAGTTCATCGTCACTATTATCATCATCGCTGGAGCATTCCTGTAGGTTGATGATGAGTTCTTGGTCACAGATTATTTCATGAATAATCATTTTTATTTTATAAAAGAAACTATCTTTTTAATATAATAGAAATGGTCTTATTAATATTATAACTGATGTCTGAATACTAAATTAACACAATTTACTTATTTTATAGAGTAACCATGTGGTTTATATAGGTAATGTATTGGTTTTACTTGTTTTATAAATAATGAATAAGAATGTTATCGACTTAGGTTTATCGATTACCCCATCTCTATCTTATTCTCAGTTCAGTATGATCTTGTACTTGCGTAAGCACCATACTTTTATAAAATGGTTACTAAGTATTTTAAAACATATGAGGTAATAGTTTTTGTGTAAATATTCATATTTTTATATTCATAATTCAGTTGAGATATAACTGCCACCTAAAGAATGAAAATATAGGCGATATAATCAATTGTGGTAGGTCCACGCTGTTGACATTTTTCTGTCTACAGCCGCGGGCCGGTCCGTCCGGGGTTGTACCACCACACTCTCGCAGAAGATCGACGTCTGAGTAGTGGCAATGTGCTATTGCGCTTCGGTCGGTGAGCGAGAGAGCCGGAAGCCCAACTGGGTGGGCTTGGGGATTTTATTGGTAGGCAGCGGCCCAAGCTATACCCTTGGTTTTGCAAAGGTTCATGGGCGGTAGTGACACTTACCATCAGGTGTGCTGCTTGCCCGTTTGCCACCATAAGCAATAAAAAAAAAATACAAATTAAAATTGTAATAATGACGCGTATTCATAATTACTTCATCGGTTTTGTCGCTATCTGTCACAGAGATCAAGCTATATTTTAAGGACTATAGCGTATTTTTTAACGTAGACCCACGATTTTTGGATATTAGATTTATTATTTTTTTCTAAATATAATTTTTACTCTCAAATCTCATTCTAACAATTACTTATCAAAATTTTGTTGACTACGACATTTTGAACTATTTTTACAGAATGTTAAAACGCTGTAATTGCACTATTGAGTTGTATGGAGCGGGGTCAAATACATTTTTTTAAGGAAAACGAAAACGTGATAAGCAGCATTATTTGAACTAAGGCTGCCCAACTGTATGTTGTAAACGTAGTTATTCCATGAAACTAATATCTTAGAATAGGTGTAAACTAAAATAATTGCTTATTTGGGGTAAGACAAAATGCATTACACGTAAAGCAATTTAAATTTGACAGAATATTAAAACGTAGAGTTCGATAAATAATACACTACAAATTTGTATATTACAAATGTAAAAAAATAATAGGCTAAAAAAATGAAGTTAAAAATATATGAATAAGTAATTTACTTAGCTTTGTCTTTAACCATAACAGATGTCATATCTTCTGCTGACTACACACCAGCACGGATAACAGGTAGTGGTTGAAGCCCCTCTTGGGTCATCTGATCATTGCTTGTTCCGTAGCAGTGCCCCTATTGCGAGGCTTTTTCGTCATGTTCGATCAGCTGGTGATCTTTTTGTATACCTCATACATTGTTGGCCATAGGTCTTGGACGGCAAGTGTGAAGCACTAGCGTTCAGCCTAGATATCGCAAAAGCGTTCGACAGGGTCTGGCATAGGGCCCTTCTGTCGAAGCTACCATCATATAGAATCTCCGAAGGACTTTGTAATTGGATGACCAGCTTTCTGGATAGTCGGAGCATAAAAGTAAGCATCGAAGGCTCCTGCTCCGGCCATGATGATGCTGATGTACTAGAGAGCTCGATGCTCCTCGACGTTGTTTATCCTGAATATCAATGACTTGCTCTCTATAGAAAGTATATGTTTCTATGCGGATGACAACACGGGTGACGAGCGATACGCCGAGCATCACAATGTCCCTCGGAGTATGTTACAGGAAAGACGGGCTCAACTTGGGTCTGAAAATGAGCGCTCTTTGGGGTAAGCCTCGGAACGGGGTGAACGAAACTTAGTCCAGTTCAACCCCACTAACAATAAGACATAAGTTTGCGCTTTGACTGCGAAGAAGGAACCGTTTATCATGGCGCCTTAGTTTCAAGGAGTAACTCTCTAAATTTCCGAGAGTGTTGAGATCCTCGACGTCGAACTATAGAGCAAAGGTCAGTTTGGTAGTCATTTGGAGGACAAAGCCAAATTGGCAAGCAAAAAGTTAGACGTGCTAAGCAGGGCTAGGCGGTCCTTAACGCCGAGACAACGTCTTGTGCTATACAAAGCACTAGTTCGTCCTCACGTGGTGTACTGCTCTCATCTCTGGGCTGGCGCGTCTAAATATCAGCTAGACCCACTTGACTCCCTGCAAAGGCGTGCTGTTCGAATCGTCGGTGATCACAATCTCACGGACACATTGGAGTTTACGGGAGCGGCGGAGAGACTCGGATCTCTCTTTGTACTCTAACGGCTCTTTTACAGTGAGTGCTCTAAAGAACTGTTTGACCTGGTACCATCGTCACCATTTTACCACCATACCACTCGTCACCATAGCAGGGTTCACTCATTTCACCTGAACTTACCCTGATCCTATACTGTACGTTTTCAGAGATCATTTCTCCCACGTACGTGCAAGATCTGGAATGAACTACCTGCTGCCGTGTTTCCAGAGCGTTTTGACATGTCCTTCTTCAATTGAGGTTTAAGAGCATTTTCTTCAAGATAGACAACGGCCCAGCTATACTCCTGGTGTTACTAAGGTTCATGTGCAGCAGTATCACTTACCATCAGATGTGCTGCTTGCTTGTTTGCCACCATAGGCAATAAAAAAAGTGTCATAAAAATATTAATAGTAATTTTTTTATTATCATAATACACTGACAACATCGTACTCGTACTACCAGTAATACAAGCAAGAACAAGTGTTATTGCTCCCATTAATACGTAGAATTTATTAAAATGACTTACGAAAATAAGTACCTCTTTACGAAAATATTGCCATCTTATACGTTACAACAAAAAATAAGAATATAAAGTACATACTTTAGTTTTACGTAATACAGCAAATAGAGCGACGACGCAATCAACAAACGATGCTACTGCGGCTTCGTTTAAGGGCGGTAAATCGATGAAGTTTAAATCTGCATCACTATTAAAATGATGTATAGCTGTGTACTTACTTCAAATAAGATAATCTAAATGTCATAAATTCCAGAGTGCATTGTACAGAAACCTTACCAAGGGTAGTAATAGACTCGATTCCTTGTACCACTGCCCGCTAAAACGTCGTTAATGAACAAAAATATTTTTTTACGGCAAGCGAATTGCTGTAATCGACATAGTATAAGTTATTACTACTTTTTTCTGTTACGTACAGCGTTTTTGAATGCAGGCATTTAGGTTTAAACCTTTTTTTTTAATTGTTAATTTCATAACTATTCATCATAGAATTATATAACCCGGACCATTTGAATCAGTTTTTTTTCTGATTCGAACAGTGCAATAAAAAAAATTTTCATACTTTGTGGAAAAAAATTTTTTAATAGGCGCTTTCCGCCGTCGGTATGTTTGTAAATATAAGGATTAATCCGTTAGATTATTGGTTTAAAAAAATAAAATCATAAATTATTTCTTAAAATTTAAATTATTTACGCGTGGTGACGAAGAAAGTATACAATTCACCATACCATATCTTGCCCGCGGGTGATCGTAAAAGACGACTAAGGAATATAATATGCATATATATTTATATAAGAGGAATAAAACTCGAAATAAAACTAAAATAAAAAAAACAATCAAAAAAATATTAATGATTAAAAAAAATTTATATCTATCTATCTAATCTAATCTATCTAATATTTAATCTATCTATCTAATCTAATATCTTTAAGCGAGCAATTCTTATATATATTATTTATTTATATATATTATATATATATATATTTTCTGGATCTCCGAAACGGCACCAACAATTTCCAAGAAATTTAGCATTTAGGGGGTTTCGGGGGCGACTAATCGATCTAGCTAGGTTTCATTTCTAGAAAATATTGTTTTGTCTGTACTTTCAGGCAATAAAAATATATTTTTTCATTGGCTAATAATAATAACTATTAACATATGAAGGCAAATTTTGACGCTGTCGTTAAGAATAGACATAGCTCAGTTGGAACATTGAGTAGTTTAATCCAAATAAACCAGAGCACGGTTCGGATCCTTAGTTTCCCTTTTTTAATTTTGCCTTTTTTATTTATTTTTTTATTATTTATTAACATTTGCCCGCGTCTTCGTCCGCGTAGAAGTCGAAAATGGTTCTAATAGATATTTTTGTGTTTTTTTATTACGTTATTAATTTTATTATAATTTATAAATTGTTATGTTTAAGTATTTGTATAGTTATAAAATATAATAATCTTTATTATAGTGTAGGGTATTTGAAGGTCTAATAAACATGATAATAAAATGATTTTTTTTATATAATATTATATATTATGGACACGAGGCTTTTTTCTTAGGAGGCTACGTTTTGAACAGCCGCGCCCATTGACCGAGGCTTCGGAAGGGCAGTATGCGGCCCCATAACCCACCGTGTTTGGCATCGAAATTAGGGCGACCTTTGGTACCACTTCCTTGAAATCCGTGGCCAGCCTGGCGAGTTATCCTTTCGGGTATCAGCACCATAGACGCCCCGGCAATAAACAACTGTGATGCCGAGGTAACGCCCTCATGAGGTTGACCTTTCTGCGGGTGACGGACTAATACCCGGTCCATGCACCTGCGCTACTACACCAACTACAGTATTTCTTTGTAAATAAAGTACAATATCTTTTTTTTTTCTTTCGCATTGAAATGAGAATTACCAGGCTACTCTGTGGGCTTACTCCGAAGCATGTCACATACAACTGCCCATGGGAGAAGCAGCTTTCTCAAGTCTATTCCCGCTACCTTAAGAATTTGACTTCGAGCTTTGTTTATGGTCATTGCGAAGTAGCCTTTGATGGTAAACTGCACTCTCTGAAATTCGAAGAGGTAATTTGATGGTATTTGGAGAATCTTAGAATGTTTTTTCTTGCAAACTTGCAAACATTGTATGATTTTGGCGCGCCAGCTCTCAATTTTAAGATGTGAGCTGGGATACCGAGAGGCTTTGGTGTATTCAGGAACTCGACCGGTTGTTTGAAGCGGGGTTTATCACTTATTCAAAGGATTTATTTTGATGTTTGACCCCTTCTAATGTTTTCAAGTATTTGCAAGTAAATGGTTTAAAGAAATCGAAACGACGGTAGTAGCGCACATAGGTACTTCATGGCGTCTTGCGACCAATCTGATCAGCATCAATACGCTGTCTCCATATCGTATCTTATTGATTGTTTCTAATATAAGTCAACCTTTCCGTCTCGATTTTTGCAAATATGTTGTTTGAGAGCTGACTAAACTTCATATATAATCTTCGCAAGTATGACCATGTTTCTGTCTTTCGATCTCAACTAAATTTTCTAACTATTCGCCAACGTCGGAGTTTACGTGTTCTCAATTTTCTATATTCTATCTTCAAGTCACCTAATTCTCCTAATTATTTATCTTGTTGCTTTCAATACCTCTCCACCAATCACGACAGAAACCTACGTTCTTCCACCAATTTGCGCCTACATTGTCCTTCTCATAATTCAAATTGTATTCATTCTTCCTTTTTTGTCCAAGCAGTTTTCCTCTGGAACTCGCTACCTCTCGATATCAGGATGTCTAACAGTCGACCCACGTTCAAGAAGAGAGTTCGTCTACATCTCTTGAATGAATTAGCTGAATCATCATGACCTATATAATTTAACGTAATTATGTATATGTAGTATATATATTGTATATATTATATACATGCGTATATATGTGTTTTTGATATGTATATACTACATATTTTTATTCTTGTATGTATCTATCTTTGTTTGTAAAGTGTATTATTATAAGTTTGTAGTATATAGTGTACAAACGCTCTTTCGTTTATTGTCTAGCATTAAGTTAATACCTTGGAACATGCCCTACCTTCTACCATTTCTGCTTCACCTTTGGTTGACTGGTAGAGAATGCCTCCCTCATTAAGTCCGCCATTGTACTTGTTGCATGAAGTTTAATAAATAAATAAATAAATAAACAGCGAACAAAAATATAGCAAATGATTATCTTCTCCTTTCCTAATCATTATACGGTAAAAATACACTCATCAGTGTCAAATAAAAATGGTTAATGCACTTATGAGCTATGGATTTCAGTTCTTTGATCCAATCTGTTATCATGGCTCTGAATTATAATATTCGGCTTAGAAAATTGCTGTCCAACAATTTTAAATTTGACGTTTCTATGACGCCGTGTCCTAAAAGTGGATGACCTCTTTAAAGCTTAGAAACCTTTAAATGCCGTATTAATACAGTATTGTGAGTTTCGAGACATTTCAATTTTAAAGAGTATTTCCATTGTACCAAGCTTTTATGGGAGTTCAACCTTTTCAGGGTTCCGTACCCAAAGCGTAAAACAGAACCCTATAACTAAAAATTCGCTGTCCGTCCGTCTGTCTCTCTGTCACCAGGCTGTATTTCATGAAATATGATAATTAGATTGTAAATATATCTCGCCATCTTCTTCTAGGTCTTCCTCGACTTCTTTTGCCTTCCCTTGGCACCCGTTCTGTAACCTTTTTCGTCCATCTATTGTCATCTATTCTGCATATACATATGTCCAGCCTATTTCCATTTAAGTAATCTTATTCTTTCTTTGACATCCTGAATTTTTGTTATTATTATTATGTGCTTATTACTTATTCTATCAATGACTCTTATTCCCAGCACACTCCTCTTCATTTTTCGTTGATATATAGCATGATTTTCTTCGTCGTCTTTGCTTACTGACCATGTTTGACAGCCACATGTAAATCATGGCAATATTGCCATTTCAAAGACCTTTCTTTGATTTTAATTTTTGTGTTTTTATTCTTCATAATTTATTTTAAACCCCAATACTTTTTACAGCAATCAGAAGAAATAAGCTGCCCGAGATAAATATAGTCTTTCAAGTAGGTACTCTATCATAATCATAATGGATGAAAAATTACGGCATTTAAATAATAAACTATTGTCACATGAACCAAACGTTCGTGTGTGAAACAATTTTCAGTCTGTTAGAAGTATTGGAAGTGGGTAAAATATTAATTGCAAAATTCATAGTAATATATGTATATATACAAGTGCAGTTAAATAAACACATTTATTAATTAAAAAAGAACTTACAATATTAATTAATTAAAAAGGACTTTAAATATAATTTTAAATTTAATTTTCCAGTTTCTGAACTCACAAAACACTGATTATATAATTCATTGAAATTTGTTTCATCATAGTTTATTACAATTCAAGTAAGTTTTGATGTTGAAACCTTACAATATCCTAATTAATACTCTGAAAGCAAAGGTCGAGACTAGAAATTCTAAATACCTTTGTACGGCACAGCAAGCTTTACTTAACTTTGATATTGACTTAATGCAAGATTATTTTTTTTTGCTTTTAGCTTTGTCATTGCAACGTCAAAGGTTACCTCAAAGAAGTGATATTCTTTAGTAGAATTTATTTTTCTAGATAATTTGTATGTTAAATTAATTGTCTCGTTACTACAGTAATCATCATAATATTACTATTAATAAAGTCTTTAATCGGGCAGAAAGTGTTATTGATTTGAAATACATTTTAGGGGTAGGACCACACTGTTGACAGTTTTCTGTCTACAGCCGCGGGCTGGTCCGTCCGGGGTAGTACCATACTCTCGCAGAAGATCGACGTTAGAGTAATGGCAATGTGCTATTGCGCTTAGTTCAGTCAGCGAGAGAGCCGGAACCCTAACTGGATGGGATTCAGGTTTGTATTGGTAGGCAGCGGCCTAGCTATACCCAATGGTATAGGTCCATGGGTGGCAGTGACACTTATAATCAAGTGTGCTGCTTGCTCGTTTGCCACCATTTTTTTTTCCGCAGGGTGGACCAAGGATGTGGTCGCGCCCCGACAAATCCATCCGGGGCAACAAAAGAGGCGGCGCGCAACCCCATGGACCCACCCTGCAAACACCTCTCTTCGCCGTGCGAGCGGACCACCGGTACCCGATCTTTGTCTTTGGTGGCCCGCCCAGCGGTTTACCCTTACGGGTTCCTCTCGTGTCGACGCCCCAACAGCTTTCGCCGTCGGGGCATCGTCATCACGCGGTGGCCTCACGTCGGGTGACCGGACAATTCCCCGGTCCGATCACCCGAAGCCTCGGTTAGGGCGGCATCAGGCGCAAATATTCGCGCCTCGCCGCTCCGGCCGCTGACGGTGGCCCGGGTCACGGGAATTTTCCCGGGTTCGTTCTGCCGCCTCCTTCTGCGAGATGAACACAGCCACACAGCCTCGCAGAAAGCAGCGACCGCGTCCCAGTTCCTGACGCAGTCATCCATCGCTTTCGCGACAGCCGGCAGCGTCAGGTCGGCACCGATAACAGCGACGAGGTCACGGCGCTGCCCGTCCCAGCTCGGACATACCTCGAGCGTATGTTGCGCCGTGTCCTCGTCACTACTGCAATGGTGGCAGGACGGAGTCCACTCCCTATACGCGACAGGTACAAGCCGAAGCAACCGTGCCCCGACAATACCTGGACCAGCTGAAAGGAGGACTCCGTGCTGCCGCTCCATCTACTTCATCAGTACGGGCCGGAGGACCTCAACGGTAACAATACCGTGTCTAGGCCTCTCCAGCCGCGTAACTCAACGGGCGGTGACGTCTCGGCGGGCGTCCTCGCGCCAGGTGGCTATCTCGCTCAACGATGGGGAGCCACCCTCGTCGCGCACTGAGGTTACCCGCCGATAGAGGTCGGAGAGCATCTCCGCCTCTAGGTCCCACGGGGGTGTCTCGGGCAATAGGCATGCCGCCTCGGTTGACACCGTGCGGTACCCGCAAATGGCTCTGACCACCATGACTCGCTGTGGCCTCCACAGAACCGCCCTGAGCTGGGCGTTCAGAGCCCTCGCCCACACGGGTGCGCCGTACATGGCCATTGAGCGGATGACCCCCGCATACGGCCGTCGGCCCTCGAAACTGGGTCCATCCACGTTCGGCATGAGCCGCGATAGGGCGGACGCCACGCCGACCAGCCGGGGAGCAATCCTGCGGAAATGCTCCCGGAACCACCAACGCCCGTCGAGCACCAGACTCAAATACTTCATATGGGCCTGGATACTGATGTGGATGGAGTTGACGACTAACGAGGCGCCGATAAGCAGCCTTACACAGGGCCCATGAAAAAGAAGGGCCTCCGTCTTGTTTAGGGCCACCCTGAGCCCCAGCGCCTCGATTCGCCTAACCATCTCTTCGGTGCCGAGAGTGGCCAGGCTCGCCGCCTCTTCGAGTGTCCTGCCCCGGGCTGTGACGAGCGTGTCGTCAGCATAGCATATCACGCTCAGCTCGGGGGGGAGACTCCCTCTCCACGCTCAGTCGTAACCGATGTCCCACAGAGTCAGCCCCAATACCGACCCCTGCGGAACACCGCACGACATGGGCGTCCGCACAATGTCCCCTGCGGGACTCGCGCAGAGGACACTACGCCCCTCCAAATAGTCTGCCACCAGCCGCCTCAGGTACAAGGGCACTCCATGGAATCGGAGCGCCTTCCTGATGCTACTGAATGGCAGACTATTGAATGCATTGGTGATGTCCAACGATACCGCCAACAGCACTTCTCTGCCAGCGACAGCCTCCACGGCCGTCTGCCTCAGGCGTAGCAGGGCCCCGATGGTCGAACGCCACCTTCGAAAGCCGAATTGAGCGTCCGACAGATCGGGCCCCATCTCTTCCAGGTGTCGGACGATGCGGGCAACGAGGACATGCTCCAGCAGCTTACCCACATCGTCCAGAAGCACTATGGGCCTATAGGCTGACGGCGAATCCAGGGGCCGTCCCGGCTTTAGCAGGAGAAACAACCTCCCCTCCTTCCAGCACTCAGGGAACTGTCCAGACGTCAAATAGGCGTTGCACAGTTGCCTGAGGCGAGGTCCCAGGTGCTCGAGGAGTAACGTCAACACCTGGAATGCCGTCCGGGCCGGGGGTCGTGGTTGCGGAACGAATCTTCGCCACAGCCGCCCCCATTTCTTACTCCGTCACGGGCGGAACACTCGTCGGCCTCCCGGTCGTGATCGTGCTCGTTTGCCACCATAAGCAATAAAAAAAAAGTTTAAAATAAAACCATTTTTAGTGGATGAGAGGACTGAACCTTCTCATGAAGTGTTCGAAACGTCGACAATTTAAAAACTACATACAAAATTACATTCAAATTTGTAGTGCTAGCGTAAACAGTAGAAATTATTATTATATGTTTTGTTTTTGGTCGCAAGTAACAACGACCTTTTTTCTCATGTGTTAACATGATTCGGTCTCATCTCTCTCAGACCTCTTGTGTGATGAAGGCTTCATAAACCGCTACATCTTCTCTATCGCCTATCATTGAAATATTATTACTGTCCTGAGTAATATCATCGCGTGTCACACTTAACTATTACTTTAGTACATAACCTATCTTCATTTAAGATTTTATAATCTTTTGCTCTTTATTAACTTATATATATGGCTCTGGCTATAAGCCACTGGCATAATAGAATAGAAATTAGTCTATTATATAAAATTTCTTCCAAATATAGTGAAGTTTTAGATGTATGGGTCTTAGTTGTATGGAAAAAATACCAACTATAAAGATTCAAGTTAATTGTTAAGTGAAATGTACCCCACACTATCTGCAGTTTTCAATCAGCTACTAACTTTTTTCTCCAATCCAATAAATTGACCTTTGTATCAACGTAAATCGTAGTATTTATTTAGAAACTATTCATCAGTATTCAGGGTGGGTTTGGGTATTTTCTTTTGATGAGGAGGGAACACGGTGGGTTATAGGGCTACACGTTGCCCTTCCTTCGCTTCGGACGGAATAGGCGGTGTGTCAAAAAAAAAGTATTCAGGGTAAATCTCGAATCACTAGAACAGCTCTCCGTTTATTCCATAGCTCACCTTGTAGGAGAATCCTTAATTTATAAAGAACTTCAAATTTGCCTGTATTTATGGTCTTCTATCAGTCTATCTACGTTTACTGATTAACATAGTCCACATCAAGAATGGGAAACACCATAATCGTTTTGGTTGATAACTAGTTTGATAATTACAGTTGATAATTATCCAAGAGAGTGTAGCTGGTCATTCTCCTAGCCTTCCGGTTGATATTTATGCCTTCTAACGGCCAATAAGAAAAAACTGACACATACTAGTTTGGTATTCATCAATACCCATATGGGAATCAAATAATCCTTCTTATTCTTCCCAAATTATATACATTCCACTGTTGGGGGTTCTCAGACAGATGAAATAAATTAAACCGATTGGCGTAGGGTTTTATTCCAAGTTCTTCATCTTTTGTATATTATTTCTACGATACATTTGGGAAAGGAAGGGATTTTGACACTTAGTATTGTTTAGCTTTATCCGTGTGAGATGAATGAGGGATATAAAACTCATATAACATCTATGCAAGAGAAGAAAAGATTGAAAAAAAATTCTATACCAACACGTCTGACCAGCGTGGTATAGTAGGTCAATTTCCCTCTCATTACGGAAGAGTCTCGGCCCAATAGTGTGACATATATGGACTGAAACGATGATGAAATGATTTTTTAGGCTACATTACACGTAGAATCAAATCTTAATTTTACAATGAATCATCGTCTCAACTCATAAAACCTCTCATTGCTGAGTTCGTGCTTAATCGTCCATATGAGAAAAATTTATATACCAATATATTTGATTATATTGATCAGATGTATTGATCAGATGTATTGATCAGATGTATTGAATTAGAATTGTTATCGCCCATCGAAGGGTGGCGATTCCAAGAGTGTGCTCTGGCAACATTAGCGTTACGGTTGAGTGGTTTCGTGGCGAAAACGGATATAACTAGCGGTTAGAGACGCGTAGACAGGATTCTGTTGTGATATCTAATCTGTGGTAGAAAGCCTGTTAATAAGTTATAAGTACTTATAAATGTTTAAGTATATATCTATGTCATTTATTTATTGTACTCTTATAGAATTAATATAGACATTTCCTTGACTTGCATTTATGTTATCTGCATATACCCATAGGTATCGTAAAAGACGGCTGAGGAATATATCTTTAGTCATTTTATCTTTTACAATATGCGTGGGTATTCTATAATTATTATTACGAAGTAAACTTTTGAGCCAATTCGTTTAAACTCTGGATGGAATGCTGATGCACATGGTGTACATTTTAGAGTGAGTTACTCTGAGCAAATATTTGTTCAACCCAATAAATAGTCGTTCACGGCGCCGTAAACTGCTGTAACTAAGGTGCGACTGATCAGTATTCGTTTCGGTCCCTCAGAGGTATCGAGAGTTATGAAGCCGTACCAGCCGCACCGCGAAATACAGTAAAGTGAATTATGCACACAACTGTAGTGATACTTTGTTCTCTTTCCTACAGAACTGTTAATAGTGTAGTTATATTTATAGGAGAAGCGGTAGCGATATGATTTTTTTTTAAAGACGCCACCCTGCACAAAAAAAAAAATAATCCCTGCACTGCGGGAGACTTTATAAACATGTAATTAACGCAGACAAATTACACCCAGACTCAGAACAACACTTTGTGGATCGCCCAAAGTATTGTCCTGCGTGGGAATCGAACCCACGGCACTGGCGCGGAAGGTCGGTATCTTACCATTACGTCATCTGTGCAGTCAGATCAGAAAGACTGCAGTCAGAAACTATCCATTCAGAGAGTCAAATTTGATTATAAATATTTTTATTAGATGTACTAGCTTCATTTCCACAGATTAATTAAATGTTTTATAGTTTTTTTCACATTATTAATAAAAAAAAAATCATAATATCCATAACACATTAATCCCAATTTTTGTTATCACAGCAGTTGTCATGAATACGATTGCGCGGTAAGCTTGACGATCATTGTTACTACGCTTCTATTTGTGTCTCAGTTATTAGTATTATAGCATATAGCTATATATATACGTGGTCTCTAAATGTCGGCCTCATAAAAAGGCTCAAAGTCGCTCAGCGTGCTATGGAGAGGGCTATGCTCGGTATTTCTCTACGTGATAAAATCCGAAATACGTAAATCTGTAGAAGAACGGGTGTAACCGACATAGTCCGAAGAATTAGCACGTTGAAGTGGTAATGGGCAGGCCACATCGCTCGACGAACCGACAACCGTTGGGGAAAAAAGGTTCTCGAGTGGCGACCACGAATCGGATGACGCAGCGTAGGACGACCCCCCACTCGGTGGACTGATGACCTCATCAAGGTCGCAGGAAACCGTTGGATGCAGGTGGCACAGGACCGTTATATATAGCATTCTCGTGGGGAGGCCTATGTCCAACAGTGGACGTTTACGGGCTGATGGATGGATGGATATAGCTAATCTCGATAACCAGACCTTTAAGTCTAATCTAAGTCAATAATTCATTTTGGCAATCAACTACTAGTTTTAAAATTCGTGCGTTTAAGTAAATAAACTTTTCATCTTTGTACTAGAAATACAGACCATTTCTTTTGCTGGAGGCAAAAGTTTTCATCCATTAGCCTTGAGTTGGCGATTGCATTTGCTGTTTTAAGTTTCGCGGAACGTGCTACCTATGTTCTAGTAATCCTTCAGACGATATTTATGACTCCTTCGGGCAAATTGATTTCCCCTATAGTAATGGGTAAAAATATCATATATAAATACATACATAATGTGTCACAATCTTTTACTGAGGGAATCATAGCACCATCTACGATCTCCAAACTTTCTTCTAAGTGTGGCGATTATGGAATTTAATCACTTCATATGGGAGCTTATATCCGAAAGTGGATATCGGTTAACTGAGAGATCGATGGACGAGAAAGTAAACGGGGATAATAAATTATATTCTTAACACTTTTTTATTATTTTGTAAAATAAGAAAAAAATACTAAAAAGTCGCTTGTTATTAATCCGCTAAAAGTTAGTCACTGTGTTATCACGCTTATCTCTGTTTCCTCAGGAGACTCCTAAAGTAGACTTACATAGAGCCGCAGTGTTCGTTCAATTTAAAGTTTAATATGCAGCCGACTGGCGCGCCAAATTGGAAATAATCACTGTTTGATTTTAGGCTACCTACTATATTTACTGCAAATGTTAGTTAATGGAATAACGATGTAACAATTGATAGGTAAAGATTTATTTCATAATAAAAAAACCTATCAGTCATACGTAGTACTATACGCCAGAAGTACATACAAAAGAGGGTTCTTCGTTCTTCATGATACCTCACCTGGTTTTTTAACTCGCTCGGTAGTAATGATTGGGATTCTATCGTGTTTGTGTAATATTAATTTCCCGACGTTTCGAAAACTTTACAACGTTCATAGTCACGGGAGGACTAAGATGTATCACGTCCAATAAGTCATCGTTATCACAGAGATTTATATTTACCCGCTGCAGTATCAGTTATTAAATTTTGATACACATTTTTAATACAAATTCATTGCCAGTACAAAAAGAAAATAATTCTATATTTATATATAAAATATTATAATTTTATATTTTTTATGATCAGTTATTATTAAACATTTCATCACAGCCCATATATGTCCCACTGTTGGGCTCTGGCCTCCTCCATTCTAGGAGGGAAATTAATCTACTACACTACGCTGATCAAACGTGTTGGTATAAGGTTTTGTTTCGAGTTTTCCATCTTTTACGTAGATGTTATATGCATATTTTATCCTTTAGTCGTCTTTTACGATCATCCACCGGTAAGAAAGGGGGTGGTGAATTGTATTCTTAATCCGTGATCACACGGAAAACATTTAATTTGTGATAAGAGGACTTTTCCTCTCAATGGCGCAAGCTAAGCCTTTGCTCAGCTTGCGCCATTGTATAGATAGCACTAATATGCCAACAACTATATATTTCAAACCCGTGCCTTTAACGAGCAAGATATAATGACTTCTAATGTTTACGCGAGTATTACACATTTGAAATAAAACTACTTTTACGGATTCTATCGCGTTTGTATTTGATTTATACAAATGCATTAGTGTGTCCTCGAAGTTGTGAGAGGACCTTTGCAACCATCTGAGCTAATTTCTAAGTCGGTGTGTCGATCTGACTTACTATAGGTTGCAGTGGAACATTTGGTTTGTGTATCTTCGGCAATCAATACAGTTTGGGCGGTGTTGCACACGATGTTATAAGGTTTTTGACGTCTAGATGTAATGCATCGGAGTGTTTTTTAATTAACTTATTTATATTGTTTATAATAGTATTGGTCGGGTCTGTTTTGACCTTTTTATACGTAGTTTCATCCGACAAAAGTTGGTTAGTTTTTACATTATAATCCGACGTGTCACGGTAGCATTACTCTTATCTGCGCGCAGGATGACGATATCTGGTTTATTTCGCAAGTTTTTAAGCGCTCAATATTGTTTTTTAGGCAGGTTAGGTGTAGGCAGTTTACTTCGACGTAGTAACGACGAGACGTCTTGTCGAATAGCTTCCATATCCTCCTTTAAGGTTTGATCCACAATAATAGTTAAATTTTAATTTAATTAATTTTAGTAAGATAAAGTAGGCCGCCACTCAAAAATTCAATAATAAAATTAGTATCATGCCACCTGAGTTTTCTCGCCGGATCTTTCTCAGTGTGGCCGCGTTCCGATCCGGTGGTAGCTTAATAGTTTTTGTTAGTTTTGTAAAAATTGTAAAATTGCCACAATAATAATTATCATAAATTAAATACCTTAATAATAACAAATCATAAACAATATAATTTTATATATAGAATCATTCTCTTTTTGGACTGGCAATGAATTGTATTAATTTTGTATAAAAATGTGGGTCAAAATTTAATATCTTATAGGGTAGATATAAATAAATTTCTGTAATAACAATGACATATTGGACGTAAGACACCTCAGTACTCCCGTGACCATGATCACTGTAAAGTGTTCGAAACGTCGGGAAATTATAAATCAAATACAAACGCGATAGAATCCGTAAAAGTAGTTTTATTTCAAATGAGCAAGACATAATTAATGATTTCAATTTATATTTGTAAACTTTAAATGTCTCGTAGAAATACAACATAAGCTATGTTAGACAAATAAATGAATTGAAATTTATACTTGCGACTTGAGAGCACTCACGGACTAGTTCCATTTTGACAGATCAAATTCCCCCGGCTATCGTTCGCTAGCTTCTTTTAAAACAGCTACGCTGTAAAAATATTTATGTTTTCTTCATTACAAAATGAACGGTCAGCTGTACAAATATGATGTATCAATACATATATTGAAGTCTTTACAAATACATAACTTCAAAGCATATTCTGTCAAATTTGTTTCAAAATTCAAATCATTTTAACCTCTGATGCAAAAAGCATAATGGGTATAAGTTTGACGTGCGTATGACTGCTTGTAGTATTGTAGCTCCTAAACGAATGGACTAATCGTAATACAGTTTTTTTTTATTTCAAAGTTGATATGAAGATTCTCAACTAAATAATTTATTAAAATATATTTAGACGTTTCAATATCACCAGCTGTTTGTTAGCTGCCGCAGTGATTTTACTTATAAACATATATTTGACTCAAAATTTGAAGATTTCATTTATGTTGGTACTACTGAGGTAATCTAATCATGAAGTTCGAAGGTAGGAAACGATATCTTAGTTCTATTCATTAGTTTCATTTTAATCTCGGGTGACACGTATTTTTTTTTAAATTTTATATTATATAAACTTTATGTGGACTTTTGAATATTATTAATTTTGTATCGCATTCTAAATTAATCAAATATATATTATTCGATCGGCACGCGGCCGTCACCGAGTAGATCCGGCAAAACACTCATAATATATTTAAAATTATTTCTTTTAGCATTCATCGTCATTCATCATCATATCAGTTCATTTATATCCCACTGTTGAGCTAGAGCCTCCTCCTTAATTGGAAATTGACCTAATATAGTAATTATAGGGATATTGAACTACTATACATCTCTTGATCACCCACGGGTTAAGGTAAAGGATTTACGGAAAAAATTAGCATTAGTTTCAGTGTTTCATATCCAGCCCTTCGTACTAGTTTATTTTTCTTCGAACTACTACATAAAATATTACGGCTGTATTAGATCTTATAAACGGTACCAGATCATAAGTGCAACTACTAGAGCAGCCATCCTCAAACCTATGGTTCTTGATAATATATAACACAGGCCATACATCAAATATTAACAACCATTTTCAAACCTCTAAACAAACCATAGTCATAATAACATACCGGATAGATCTCACTTTATGCAAACACGATAGAACGTGATTTTTTTACAACGTATATCATTTTTTATAGTCTGTCTTGGTGCTTATCTTTGAATTTTATTTGTATCTCGCACTGAATTACCGCTGATTCTATGGTGTTATTGCGGGTAATATATTTTTTTATAGTTCCGAAGCGAAGATACGCGATAAAAATGTGGCGTGATATGCGATTGAAAAAATTATCTCAACACCTATAAAATGTAAATGTAAAGCTTTTGTTGTTGCTTTTATTACTTGTGTTGACTATAAAAAGGTATTTATTTATTGATGTGAATTTTTTTTTGACGTTCTTTTTCTATAGTTCATTTGTGATGTAAAATTTAGCGTGTGTTTTCTAAAAGGGTTTTCTTTATAACTTTTTAATGCTTGACTTGAGCTTTCCGTACAGTGTGAGGAAAATTGACCTAATATAACATACTGGTCAGATGTCTTGGCATAAGATTTTATTTGAAACATTCCTTCTCTTGCACAAATCTTATCTAATATCTTTAAAAAAGCAATTATTTTATATTCCTATATATAATTCCTATATATAATTCTTATAATTATATTGAATTTGTATATTGGGTGTACTGTTTACTAGTGATGATAAAAATGATGATGATGTTGAAAGACGAGTTAATGCTGGTAATAAAGTGAATGGGGCATTGTACGCTTTTATGAAGAGTAGGAATGTGTCTAAAAAGGCACGCCTAGCTGTATATAAGGGAGTATTAGTGCCCACTCTCATGTATGGCAGTGAACGTTTGATTTGGCAGGGAAGACATGAAAGTAGAATAAATGCTGTAGAGATGAGAGCTCTTCGTAGTATGTGTGGTGTAAGTCTGAAAGATAGAATTAGGAATAGTGTTATAAGACAGCGCTGTGGTGTGAATGAAGAAGTAACGACAAAGATAAAAAAGGGAATGCTGAGGTGGTTTGGCCACGTGGAAAGAATGAGAGAAGAAAGTTGACTAAGCAAGTATACAAAGCGAGTGTGAGTGGGATGATTACAAGGGGAAGACCACGTCGTACCTTTCTGGATCAAATTGAACGCGTAACCGTAGAGCATGCATGAAGACTGTGATGAGTGTGAATGAAGCGATGGAGGTATGTCAGGATCGTGGTTTGTGGCAATCCGTAGTCTCTGCCTACCCCTCTGGGAAACAGGCGTGAGGCTACATAGCCTCATAACATACATATGTATGTATATATAATTCTATATTTTAGAATCTCAGCAATCGATCTAACTAAATTTCATTAATAGAAAAAAATCTATTCTGTTGGTGTTTTCAGCCAGTGGAAAACTATTAGAATATAAAGGCAAACTTTGACGCTGTCATTGGGAATAGGCATAGCTCGTTTGGGAAATAGATCAGTCTAATTCAGACAGCTCCGGTTTGATCCTTGGTAATCCCTTTTTTATTTTATATATATAGGTATATGTATATATATTATTTTTTTAATATCTAAATACATTTTTCAGCAAATTCTAAAAAGGAAATACCTAGGTAACTTCGGTCATCCAGACTTTTTCTGTATTTTATCCCTTGTTCTTATACGATTACAAAATATCTACCAATGATCACAATAATTACGAGACTTTTGCTGTTAGTTATTAAAAAAATCCTTTATATAGTCTTAGAAAATGTTCATTAAATTTTAATCTACCAAGACGATACCGCCAAGACGTGCCAAGCGAAGCGCAAGGGCACTTCTGCCTTTTACCGAAGCGTTTAGTCGTTATTTTTTTGAACAATTATAATTTGGGTTTGGATTATACCAAATTAATAAAATTTTCGAAATATATGCAACAATAAATTTATTATACACATAAAGTTTCAATTGCATAGCGATTGTATTGATATCTAAAATACCTCGATTTCGTCACTAACACATTGATGGTAATCAAAATTCTTAGGGTCCTTCCTGAAGTCCTAAAAAGCTGAAATTTGATATGTCAGCTAGTATTAATTCAGAACTAACAAAAACATCTAAAATACGGCTCTTTAACCTGGACTATGAAAAGAAGCATCTTTGATGCTTTGTTTTTTATTTCTTTCTAGCGTACCCAGCTCGCTTCGCAGGTTTTAATTTGTTGATATATTAATTATATAATACATAATAACCAATACATTAAATACAGAAGGAAACCTTCACCACAATAATAATTATTATTAATCCTCTATTTCATTTGTTTCTAGTATATTATTTATAGCTCAACTGATGGGTCAATTTAAAGCTGAAGCAAGCCAAGCAAGTAAGCTCAACTCGAGAGCAAGCCATATACAATTGGCCGTGTGAAAAACATGAATTTTCTAAATTTGAGCCGGCAAGACACGAAAGTTAAAAAAAATGCTTCGATAAGATCGAGATTGGTGGTAAGTGTTGCTACCGCTCATGAACCTTTGCAATACTAGCGATACCAGCTAGGCCGCAAGACCCACCCCAGAAAGTAAGGCTTCCGGCTCTCTTACTTGGCGAAAGAAGCATAACAACACATTGATCCGTCAGGGGCGACAAGAAAAGCGGCGCAAGATCCCATAGACCCGCCCTACAACATACTTCTCGACGCCGTACGGGTGGGTCACTGGGACGCGTTCTGTTGTTCAGTGACACATCCGGTGGTCTACCCTCGCGGGTACCCTCTCGGGGTGTGGTACTATGCTTTTTTTATTTTTTTTTACGGTGGGCTATGGATGCGCCTCGCTCCGCCAAATCGGTCCGGGGTGACGGAAAAGGCATCACGTGACCTCATAGACCCACCATGCAAACTCCTCTCTTTGCCGTGCGAGGGAGCCAGCGGTACCCGATCTTTGTCTTCGGTGGCCGTGTGGTACTACCCTGGAGGGACTGGCAGAAAACAGTCAACAGTAGCCCTACCACTACTGTGTGCAAAAAGTACGCCTCAAACAAAGAAAAAGAAATCATCGCTTACACTCTCGTGATTAGTTCGTAGTAGTTTAGGATTGCCACTAGTACTATTTTGCCTTTTTTTTTTGTGGCGGGCTATGGTGTCGTCACACTACGCTAAATACAAGTAAGACGAAGCGGCGCGCAACCCCATAAACCCGCCCCGCAATGTACCTCTTCACGTCGTGCGAGTGGGGCACCAGAACCCAGTCTTTGTCGTCGGTGGCAGTGCTACTGCCTTGGGATTTATATTCAAAATCTTTTATTTTGTATAAACCGTCAATTTTAACATCTTAATAATCATCATCATTATTATCCTGCATTTTTTTTGTTGGGTATGCAGCAAATAAAAGGGTTTAGTCGAAAATTATATTTTATTTGATGTACTTTAAATAATATGTACAAACGCACGCGCCTGAACATAGAAGAAATAAAAGATATGTCAAACACAGTGACAGCTGACGTTCCGTTCTAAAACAGTATTGCTAACAAACTTAATTACTTGAGCTCGATGCAATATGTATTCTCCTTCAATCGTGTATATTGCAAAAGTTTTGCAATAACTTTATGACCAGCTGCAAGTCTGACATCAGCCCTCCTTTAGAATAAAACTGTTAACCAGACAGCATTAAAATGAGTTGGCCTAGATCCATGTTAGGCTCTTAATTATCTTTTACACCCATAAGCAATGTAAGAGTTGGTTGTATTCGTAGCCGCTACCATACGGCATAAATTTTACCTTAAATCAATCTAATAAATTACCACCGAATCGAAACCCGAGCGTCACTGAGAAGATTCAACATAAAATTCAGCAGATTTGTCCATATTTTTTTTTACTGAATTTTCATCAACTACGATGTCTAATCCATCTACTATCATCCTATTCTATGAGTATTCTTATATCTAACTATGAATCTAATTATTGAATCAACATAGTCTCCCCTTTGAATTCATTTCATAATAATAATTAGTAAAATAAAATGTGAATTATGTTTTTACGCTCATAAGGAAGAAAGTCAAAAGTAGCCACAGATAATATGCAATCAAAATCTACAAGGGAAATTTATAATCCAGCTTTTCAATTTAATTCCTAGGAACAAGTTTGAAAGCTAAAGAAATGTACGCTAGGATGGTTGGTTGACGCGACGCGAAGTCAGAGCATCGTCTTGTGATATGCCAAGCGAATATAAGTCTTAATTGGCACAATTTAAGGGCTCTAGTCGTGGTGGTTTTACGCTGAGGCTCTCCGTGGGTCCAGGAGTGTGGCATGCTTGAGCACGAGGATTGGTCCAAGAAGTTTGCTTATAAAAATTCTGAATAAGTATGTTTTTTTTTCACAAAGACATCATGATTCCTCATTTCGTTCATAAAAATATCTCCCATATTTTCTTTAATACTTTATCAAAGCTTATGAGTATGTGTGAAAACCGCAAGCTGGCCAAAGATATGGCCGACTTGCGGAGCCAATTCGCGCTTTTGACGCCGACAACGCCGTCGACAAGGTCCGACTCTGTCGCCGCCTCAATTGCGCCGGCTCGAGCTGCGAGGCGCGCCCCGATAGCCCAGCCTGTAGCGGCAGTACCGCTGCCCGCGCTGCCTGTGGTGGACGGTGTGCCGGAGGCAACCATGCGCGCCATCATGGAGTCTGTTGGCGTCATGGTCAATGCGCGCATGGAGGTTCTTGAGGCAAGATTGCCTCCGGAGCCACGTCTCCGGCCGCCACTCGCTGCGGACGGAAGCAAGACCACGCGGCCGACTATAGCGTCGAGATCCACCCCGCTACCCTGCCAGGGTGGTCGCGTGAGCTTCGCCGCAGCTGTGACTGGGCCCAAGGCTGGGTCCAAGGGGCTCGCTTCGGCTAAGAAGCCGAGATCGGCGCCGGCTCCTGCTAAGGCCACGCCGCAACCGGTGCCCACACCTGCGTCGCTGGTACCGGCTAGCGCGCCCACGACTGCGCCTGCTGCGCTCAGTGCTGCTGCCATGCTCGAACAGGGCTGGCAGGTGGCTGAGCGAAGCAGGAAAAGTCCCGGCCAAAGACGGAGGGCGGCGGTCAAAATCGCCGCTGAGGCCACCGCTCCCCAAGCAGGAGCCGAAAAGAGGGGGAAGAGGTCGCGCAGGAAGCTCCGGTCGCCAAAGTCAGCAGCAGTGGTTATCACTGTGCTGCCTGAGGCGGCTGAGAAGGGCCTCAACTATGAGGCCGTCTTACGTCGCGCCCGGCGGGAGCTAGACGTCTCTGACATCGGAGGCGTCGAAGCTAGGACCCGCAAGGCCCGGACAGGGGCTCGAATCCTCGAGTTTCCTGGGGCCGAGGGTGCTAAGGCGGCCGATAGTGTGGCCACGAAGCTGCGGGGGCTGTTTGGCCAGGAGGATGGCGTTCGAATTGCCAGACCCGTCAAGTGCGCAGAGATGCGCATTGCGGGTCTGGACGATTCCGTGACGGTGGAGGACATCAGGGAGGCTATTGTCTCGAAAACCGGATGCGCTTCGGACACTGTCCGGATTGGCGCCATTCGCCCTGGACCGGGCGGCGTCGGTGCTGCCTGGGTGCAGTGTCCGGTAGAGTCGGTCAAGAAATTGGCTGACTCAGGCAGGATCCTCGTAGGCTGGAGTTCGGCGCGGGTAACCCTGCTGGAGTCCCGGCCTGCGAGGTGTTTTAGGTGCAAGGCCGTTGGGGCATACCCGGCCAACGTGTACCAACTGCTTTGACTGCAGCGGACTATGTTTCCGCTGCGGTCAAAGCGGGCACATGGCGGCATCGTGTGCTGCCGCACCCCACTGTCCCGCGTGTGCGGCAGGCAATAAGCCCTCCAAACATCGCATGGGGGGTGGACAGTGCAGACCCCCGGCTTCGGCTCCAAAGGGGCGGAGCGGCCCAGCGACCCCGGCCGCTTCCGCTCCTTGCGTGACCCAATCGCCCGCCGGCGCGGAGGAGGTGATGGACACGGCCCACTAATGGCTACCGAGTCCATCCACCTCTTGCAAGCCAACCTCAACCACTCCGCCGGTGCGCAGGACCTTTTCCTGCAAGCTATGGCGGAGTGGTTGATAGGTGTAGCCGTAGCCGCGGAGCCGTATTGCGTGCCCGACCGATCTAATTGGTTGAGTAGCAGTGACGGCTCTGTGGCAATCTTCGCCTCAACGTCGTGGCCTTCTCCGCCTCTGTCTCTAAAGGACAGGGGTGATGGATACGTCGCGGCGGACTGGGGAGAGGTAACGCTTTACGGCGTGTACTTCTCCCCTAACAGGAGTGTGGCAGATTTCGGGGCCTCCCTCACCAACTTGGAGGCCTCGATACGGTGACTGGCACCGCGCCAGCTCTTCGTAATGGGGGACTTCAACGCCAAGTCTATGGCGTGGGGGTCCCCCAGGACGAACGATCGTGGGCGGGCGGTTGAAGAGTGGGCGGCGTCACTGGGCCTCTGTTTGCTGAACAGGGGTTCAGTGCATACGTGCGTGCGGCAGCGGGGTGGGTCGATAGTGGACTTGTCGTTCGCTAGCCCCGATGTCGCACCACGTGTGAGGAGCTGGTATGTCCAGGAGGAGGTTGAGACCCTATCCGACCATAGATACATTCGGATAGAGGTCTCCCGGACCCTCCGCCAGCCCAGCAGAGGTCACACGGCAGACGGAGCTCCCGCTTTTCCGCGGTGGGCTGTGGGTTGACTTGATCGGGACCTACTGGTGGAGGCAGCCATTGTGCATTCGTGGCTGCCGTCACCGCCCTCGGTGGACGGGGTGGACGCCGAGGCTGACCGCATTCGCTGTGCGTTAACGCAGATTTGCGATCCGGCTATGCCCCGTGTACGGTGTCTTCCCCCGAAGAGGGCGGTTCCCTGGTGGTCCCGGGAGTTGGCAGAGCTCCGAGCTGCGTGCATACGTGCTCGGAGATCTTATACCCGCAGTCGGCGGCGTCACCGCGACGCTGAGCGGGAGGGCCAGCTGTACGAGGCTTACCGCAGTGCGCGGTCTGCCTTCAGGCTGGCCATCCGTCAAGCCAAGGATGTTAGTCGGCAGGAGATGCTGGAAAGTCTCGAGCGTGACCCCTGGGGTCACCCCTATCGTGCGGCGCTGAGTAAGCTCCGCGCGCGGCCCCCCCCCCCCTCACCGAGACTCTCCAGCCCAGCCTCCTCACCAGAGTTGTCGAGGAACTATTCCCACGTCGGACGGAACACACGCCCCCGGTCATGGCACTGCCGAATAGTGACCGGGATGCCGACGACGAAAGTGTTCCGCCCGTTACGGAGACGGAAATGGGGGCGGCGGTTGTGCGAATGCGTGCCAAGACCACCGCTCCTGGGCCAGACGGGGTACCCGACCGGGTGCTGGCCCTGGTCCTCGAGCATCTGGGTCCACGCCTCGGGGGACTGTACAACGCGTGTTTATCGTCTGGGCAGTTCCCTGGGTGTTGGAAGGAGGGGAGGCTGGTACTCCTGCCGAAGCCAGGACGGTCTCCGGACTCGGCCTCGGCCTATAGGCCGATCGTGCTGCTGGACGATACGGGTAAGCTGTTGGAGAGGATCCTGGCTGCCCGTATCGGCCAGCATCTTAGCGAGGTTGGCCCCGATCTGTCGGACGCCCAATTTGGTTTCCGAAAGGGGCGTTCGACGATCGCAGCCTTGCTGCGCCTGAGGGCCGTAGTCGCGGAGGCTGTCACTGGCGGTGGGGTGCTGTTGGCGGTGTCTCTAGACATCGCCAACGCATTCAATAGTCTGCCATTCAGCTGTATCAGGGAGGCACTCCGGTATCACGGGGTGCCTGTATACCTGAGGCGGCTGGTGGCAGACTATTTGGAGGGGCGCAGCGTCCTCTATAAGAACCGAGTAGGGGATGTTGTGCGAACGCGCATGTCGTGCGGTGTTCCGCAGGGGTCGGTCTTGGGGCCGACTTTGTGGAGCATCGGCTACGACTGGGCGTTGAGAGGGAGCCTCCCGCCCGGGCTGGGCGTAATTTGTTACGCCGACGATACACTCGTCACAGCCCGGGGTGGGACGCTGGAGGAGGCGGCACGCCTGGCAACTCTTGGCACCGAGGAGATTGTCAGGCGGATCGAGGCACTGGGGCTAAGGGTGGCCCTGGATAAGACGGAGGCCTTATTATTCCATGGGCCCCGCACCAGTCCACCCACCGACGCCTCGATCACCGTCAATTCGGTTCCCATCAGCATCCGGGCCCATATGAGGTACTTGGGCCTGGTGCTCGACGGGCGATGGTGGTTCCGGGAGCATTTCCGTCGGCTTGCTCCACGGCTTGTCGGCGCGGCGTCCGCCCTATCCTGGCTTATGCCGAATGTAGGCGGACCCAGCGCTACGTGCCGACTGCTGTACGCGGGGGTGGTCCGGTCGATGGCCCTGTACGGCGCACCCGTGTGGGCGGGATCCCTGACCGTCCGACTTAGGGCTCTACTATGGCGACCACAGCGGGCCATGGCGGTCAGGGCCATACGCGGATACCGCACGGTGGCGACGGAGGCAGCATGCCTGTTGGCCGGAACACCTCCGTGGGACTTGGAGGCGGAGATGCTCCCCGGACTGTACCGGCGGGTGTCAGCGACGCGGGCAGGGGGCGACACCGTCTCGCTTAGTGAGATGGCCGCTTGGCGGGGCGACGCCCGCCGTGACGTTATTGCTCGTTGGGCAATCCGGCTGGAAAGGCCTCGGTTCGGTGTTCGGACCATCGAGGCCTTCCGGCCAGTGCTGATGGAGTGGTTGGGTCGACAGCACGGGGTCCTTTCCTTCCGACTGGTGCAGGTCTTGACGGGGCATGGTTGCTTCGGCAAGTACCTGCATACGGTCGTGAGGAGGGAGAGTACACCGTCCTGCCACCACTGCGATTGCGACGAGGACACGGCGCAGCACACGCTCGAGGTCTGTGTGGCCTGGGCAGAGCAGCGCCGTGAAGTCGTCGCGATCATCGGTGCCGACCTGGCGGTGCCGACCATCGCTAAGGCGATGCTCGACAGCGTCAGGAACTGGGACGCGGTCGCCGCCTTCTGCGAGACGGTTGTCTCGCGGAAGGAGGCGGCGGGGCGACTCCGAGAGGAAATCCTCTTCGGTGAGACGCTCCGTCGCCGGCGCCTGGGGCGGCGGAGGCGCGAGTATCTGCGCCTAATGCCGCCCTAGCCGAGGCCGCGGGTGAGTGGACCGGGGAATAGTCCTTCACCCGCAGAGAGACTGACCGCGTGAGGGCGACACCCCGGCAGTTAGCTGGGGCGTTGACGGGGGATGGTACCTGAAAGGGTAACCCGCCGGGCTGGCCACGGAAGGCAAGGAAGCGGTACCAGTGGCCGGCCCAATGGCGATGGGGAGGGAATACGGTGGGTTATGGGGCCACGCGCCGCCCTTCCGTCGCCCCGGACGGTACGGGCGACGTGTGACCGGGCCATAGCCTACCAAAAAAAAAAAAAAAAAAAAGGATGCTAAACTTTTACTAGGTTACAGTTATATTAGTAATATTACTAATAATGAAGAGTATTTGTACGAGTTTGCCAGTTATTTTTTAATGATAAATATTTAATTTTCTTTACCGCGTGATGACGGAATAAGAATACAATGGTTTCTGATGTTTACGCGATTATTACACATTTGAATTAAAATTACTTTTACGGATTCTATCACATTTGTATTACAGTGATCATCGTGACACCTTAGTCCTCCGATGACCATGATCACTGTAAAGTGTCCGAAACGTCGGGCAATTAAAAATCATATACGAACGTTTTATTTTGAATAAGGATATAATTCACCGCCCCTTATCTTACCCGTGAGGGATCGTAAAAAATGACTAAGGGATATAAAATGCATATAACATCTATGCAAGAGAGGGAAAACTCAAAACAAAACCAACGAAACAAAGCCAACACGTCTGACCAGCATGGTATAGCAGGTCAATTGCCCTCCCATAACTTAGGCAGTTCAAGCCCAACAGTGGGATATGTGAGCTGAGATGATGATGATGAAACATTATTTTTTTAATCGCTACATCATATAATTTATGCCATATACCAAGGTGAAAAGTAAGGTTTCCTTGAGATGCCGTCGCGGTAAATTTAAGCCTGCATTTATTTTTTGAGTGTTAGCTAATTTTTCTTGTTTCTTTACATTTTTTTTACACGAATGTGTTTTTATTCTAATGGATTTTCTTAGTACATGTCATTTATATTTGGCGGCGTTTCATTACCTTGGAAGAGATATTTTTTAAATTATCGTATATAATATTGATATGTATTTGGATGAAGTGACAGATTAAATTGCAGTGTATTACCACTCATTTCCTTTCTCACGGGAATCGTAAAAGAGATTCATAGATGTCATATTAATGAATATGGTTAATATATCGTGCCAAGGGCTGCCAGTTCGATGCCCACTTAGACAGTACATAGTCTGTACAAAAGGTATCGCGAATTTTGTATTTTTTCAAAAAGTATTTATTCTTGAATATCTATTTTGTCCCTTTCAAAGTAATTCCCCTCGGATGTAATACACTTGTGCCAACGTATTGTCCAATCCTCGAAGTACTTAAAAAATCATTTTTTGTAATCTTGTTCAGCTCCTCCGTCGATGTCGTCTTTATCTCCTCAATCGTGACGTAGCGTCGTACTTTCATGTGCCTCTTCAGTTTTAGGAAAAGAAAATAGTCATAAGGGGTCAGGTCTGGGGAATACGGTGGCTGCGGCACCACTAGTGTGTTGTTTTTGGCCAATATTCGCGCACAAGTAACCATGTGGGTGCAGAAGCGTTATCATGGTACAAAAGCCAGTTTTTGTTCTTCCACAAATCCGAGCGTTTTCGGCGGATTGCTTCATGCAAATTGCGCATAACTTGCAGGTAATATTCCTTATTGACCATACTAGCCTGTGGCAAGAACTCATAATGCATCACGCCCCTGCAATCGAACAAAACTGTGAGCAAAACCTTCACGTTTTAGAATAGGTAAAAATCGTAGACGAGTCTAAACACATCCAAGCACAACAGCTGTCAAAAATTAACAAAACATTCAAAATGGCCAATCTTGTCAGCGTAAGTAAGGGACATGAGTACCAACATAATGCTACAAAAAAAATCAAATACACGTAGCCCGCGGCAATTTAAAATTCACGATACTTTTTGAACAGACTTCTTATTTTATGCGAATCATAGTTTTATAGTTTAAAGTTTGGATTTAATTTACGTCCGTTGATTTGTATGTTTATAAATTACTCCTCCTAAAATTATTTCCCTGGTGCGGATGTTGCCTATAAATGGTAGGTACTGCATTAGAAAATAAGCTCGAAATAAAATATTATCACCAGTATATGATTTTATGTTATAAAAGGTTATTTTTTTTTTTGAAATGTCTTATCCAATATCGGGAGGAGGTATGTGGTATTAAAATAACTAATAATAATAATTTCTTTTTCTCAGTCCATAAACATTCCACTATTAGGTCAATTCTTCTCTACGAATAAGGGATATTGACCAGTTAAACCACACCACACCATTTTCTTTCTCTTGATTATCGATCATCATTCATCTATTGTGGTCATCTATTGTGCACAGCACCCGGAACAATAGTTAGTGGATCGCACAAAGTATTGTCCTGTATTGAAATCGAACTCATAGCACTGGCAAGAACGGTCGGTATCTTAACCATTACGCCATCTGTGCAGTCAAAGTCAAATTATTCCATTTAAACACGAGTTTAACAAAAGCCTACTTAGCATATCAACAACTAACTCACCAAGAAGTAATCAATAATTTAACTTTCCGTGTGTTGTATATATGTGTAGTAAGAGTACAATTCACCACCACCTATCTTATCCACGTGTGATCGTAAGAGATGACTAAGAGATACAAAATGCATATAACATCTATGCAAGAGAGGGAAAACTCGAAAAAAAACTAATGTCTGACCAGCGTGGTATAGTAGGTCAATTTCCCTCCCATTATGGAGAAGGCTTGAGCCCAAAAGTGGGACATATTAGAGCTGAGATGATGATGAGATGAATCAATAATTTAGAAATATGTTTTTTATTTATGAAACAGTATCAAAATACGCCTAGAACACAGTTACACTCACAGTATATCAAAATGTATAACTTCACTATTTCAAGAAAATCACCAACAAAGTGGATTGTAGCGACGATTCTCGGCTAACTACATTCCGCTTCGTCGAAAATTGGCCGCCTGCAATATAATACTGTTGCCTCCTTATAAAACAGACTTACTCTATTAATATTCACAGCAAGTGTCGCTCCACGAATAATTAAACTTTTTTTATGGAAAATAAGTGGAGACTACGAGAACTTATTAGTGACAAAATGAAGTTAGCATAAAGTAATGCTAATGAATTGGTACTTGTCTCTTTAAATTTTCTCTCTAATTTATGTTATATTTTTCTTTTTTCATGGTACATTATCTCATTAATTTAGGTATCTGCTATGCTGTTCTCGCGATCAAAATTACATTAACAACTTACTCTATGTTGAATAATATTTGATTCTAATAGTAAATATTTTGGAAATAAAACTATATTTATGGATTCTATCTATGTCTAATAAGTCAAACTTACTACAGAGATTTACTTCTTCTTCTTCTTATATATTGGCAATCAGCTACATATACGAGCTATTGGTGCCAGTGTCAAGTTATAAATATATTCACGTTTTTAGTCTTTCAAGTTAGTCATTGTCTAAGTCAAATTGTCGCCATTAACAGTGCAATAGCCACACTATTAATGGTATCTTCTGGGAATTTTGATGGAAAACTAAAAAGGTTGTAAAACACTTTTATATGATATTCACTACATCCCAGTAATTCCGCCGCTTTATATTACATAAAATGCCATCAAAATTATCTAATATAACACGTTAAAACACTAAGATATCGAATATAATACAAGAGCACCACATGACGTTTTCAAATTCCCGTCAAAACTCCTACAGAGATTTATATCTACTCGCTACAGTGTCAATTATGAAATTTTGATCTACTTTTTTAATACAAATTCATTGCCAGTACAAAAATAAAATTATTCTATATATAAAATTTTATATTGTTAATGATCGGTTATTATTAAACATTTAATTTATGATAATTATTATATTGTGGCAGTGATACTAGTTTAAAAACTAATAAATCTATTCAGCTAACAAAGCATCGAAACGTGGCCAAAAAAAGAAAAATTAATAAAATCCAAAAGTGCTCTCCAATCCAAAGTCTCCCAATTTTTATATTATTTATCATTTAGTCAATGCCATGAATGAAAATGAAATAAAAAAATACTTTTGAAATTTTATGCCATTCTCGACGTAGGGCTAAACATAGCTGTTTATTTACGATGTACGAACCCATGGCTGTATGAGATTTGTTTCCTTTGCCTGTCTGAATGGACGAACAAAAAAGTGTAAACGAACTCAATTTTCATAAAGTATACCTACACTAAAAAAGTTTAGTTTTTTTTATTAATTGCAATTAAACGACAAAGAATTACTAAGCCATTTTCGAAAGGAAATAGCACGTTGCGATTATAAAACTTTTAAATAAAAGAAAAAGTGCCAGATCGTTACGGAAACATCCGAACATCATCATCATCACAGCCCATATATGTCCCACTATTGGGTTCGGGCCTCCTCCGTAATGGGAGGAAAATTAACCTACTATACCACCCTGGTCAGAAGTGTTGGTATAGGGTTTTGTTTCGAGCTTTTCTTCTCTAGCATAGATATTATATGCGTTTTATAGCCCTTAGCCGTCTCTTACGTCCGAAAGTCCTGGCGAGTGTGATCGTAATAAAAAAAAAGATAGTTATGATAGCTGGTGAATTTTTTCGATATCGCCTATTGAAAATTTCATTCCAAAATAGCAGATATAATAAACGTTCTTGCGAGTAATACGATGTAAATATATTAAGGCGCCAACTCACATTCAATTAATCTTAGTTTTAAGTGAAAGACTAAGGATTTAACTCAAGGATATCATAAAAAGTAACTAAGTGAGAAAAAGTCATGCGTAGAGTATATAATATAAGTTATTTCTTTTAATAATAATAATTTATTGCCTTTTTAGAACTTAAACTAAAAACTAACAATTATAATAAAACAAAATTAAATCTAGTAGGCAAAAGGAATTGGCTCAGCTTCTGTTCTCATAAGAACAGCGCTGATTTTCAGCCATCCCCGTGAATCTATTGTATTGTGTGTTTGTGTGTGTGCGTGTGTGCGCGCGTGCACGTGTGTGTATGTATTTATGAGTGTGTACGAGTGTGTGCATGAGCATGTGTGCGTCTGTGTGCGTGTGTGTGTGTGTGTTTGTGTGTGTGTGCGTGTGCAGGTGTGTGTGTTTTATCTAAATTCTCGACAAGTTATATGCTAATTATATATCTATAAACTTAATAGTGGTAGGACCACGCTGTTGACAGTTTTCTATCTACAGACTTTTTGACTTGGATGGTGATCATATTATAATCTTTATATTATCACTACTACAACCAGAAGTACTATTTTTGAGGTGATGATTGAAGTGTATAATGCTTGCCATGATATACTTTAACGTGGGTGATTGATAGAGAAACCTCCTCCATAGTGGAAGGAGCATCAACCTGATGTTAAATGCTTGCATATTTTCGTCGTCTTTTATGATCACTCGTGGGAAAAACGGAATAATGTATTTCCTCTTACGCTATCGCCATACAGATAACGTAATTAAAAAAAACTGACTTCAAAAACTGAAAAATACAAAATAACTTAAAATACTATCAATTGTATGTGCTATCTATTGATAGGTTTGAAATCGGTGCCAAGCCTTAAACAAAATTATAAACAGCTTAGGTACTTACAGTAATGAAATTCCTACACTAAAGATACCGATACCGGCACCGACTTCAAACCTATCAATAGATAGCACATACAAATGATAGTATTTTAAGTTATTTCGTACTTTTCAGTTTTTGTAGTTGGTTTTTTAAACGTAGTTTTTTTTTATCTTTTACATTTTAGTGTTACAAACACATATGGGTTGTTCTATTAGTAGCGGGGCTTGAGCTACTCGTTCATCTGTCGCACTCATACTTAATACTAATTTTAGACTTATATGATTTTCTCATGGATGCCATTGTCAGAACTGAACCAAATTAAAACGGGACTACACGGGAAGCACCAGCTTTCAAATAAAAAATCATTAAAATCGCTTTGCCCAGTCGAAAGTTATGGGGTAATAAACTAAAAAAAATACAGACGAATTGAGAACCTCCTCTTTTTTTGAAGTCGGTTAAAAATACATACATATCATCACGCCATATCCCTTGCAGGGTAGGCAGAGAGAACAGAGTGCCAGAGAACTCTATCCTTGCACACTTCACTCACTTCTTCAACATTCATAATTCTCTTCATACACGCTCGCCGGTTACGGAGACTCTTGACTCCACCTTTCAGTACGTGACCAATCTGGTCTAGGTAGGTGAGTCTCGGTCTCCCCCGGTACCTACATCCTTCCACTTTCGCATTGTATATCTTCTTAACCAGACGTTCGTTGGGCATTTTTTCCACATGTCCGAACCATCGGAGCATTCCCTTTCGCATCTTTACACCAATACTCTCTTTCATACGTAATCGCTCTCTTACGTCGTCGTTGCGAATGCGGTCGGTCAGCCTACCTCCACAGATTTTCCGTAGAGATCGCATTTCGACCACACTAATTTTGCTTTCATGCTCTTTTCTGCATAGCCAACTCTCGCTTCCATATAATAATGTTGGGACAAGCACTGCGTTATGTATTGCTATACGTGCCTTCTGGCTGAGGTGGTGGCTACCGAGAAGTTGTCCCAACGCTCCGTTAACTTTATTTCCCGCATTCACTCTTCGCTCTATATCAGTGGTGTAACTTCCATCTCGGCTAAATCCACAACCAAGATATACAAATTCATCCACTTGCTCCAGTACATCATAAGTGACCACTGAGTCGCCCATCTCGACTCCCACATTCATATCGTTCAACCTTTGGAGACATTTATCCAGATATATGATAAACAGCCTAGCTGACAGAACGCACCCCTGCTTAACGCCAATATTAACGTCAAACCAAAGCGACATTCCATCACTCAGCCGCACACAGACTCTACAGCCCATGTAACTGGACTGCACAGCCTGTAGCAGTTTACCGTTAATACCATACTCTGGTAAAATGTCCCAAAGTTCCTTTCGTACAACCGTGTCAAATGCTCTCTCCAGATCCACAAAACTGCAGAAAACCCTCTGACCGAGAGCCAGATGCTTCTCCACAATGTTGCACAGAGAGAACACTTGATCCATGCACCCCCTTCCAGTCCTGAAACTTCCTTGTGTCTCACACAGTAAACCATCGGACACCATCCTCATTCTCCTTTCAATAATTTTACCGTACACTTTTGCTGCCAAACTGGTCAAGCTTATGGCTCTGTAATTTGCGCAGTCATAACGTGAACCCTTGTTTTTAAACAAAGGCACGATGACTGCGTTATTCCAGTCCCTGGGAACCATTCCTGAGCTCCAATACAAATTGAGGATCAACAGGAACGCCTCCCAGACACAGGAGCCACCAAGTTTGATCACCTCGGCAGACACCATATCAATGCCTGCTGCCTTACCATTTTTTAAACTTATCGCCCATTCAACTTCATCCATACTGATGCCATAAAAATGATATAAAATAATTTATAAATGATGTTAAAAATAATTTAACAAAATATAATTGTTACTTCACTTGAAACTTTTTTTTGTTAATTTATAAGTGTATAAATATGATCTTAAGATGAACATTTTTTTTTATTGCTTATGGTGGCAAACGCGTAAACAGCACACCTGATGAGTGTTACTGTCGCCCGTGGACCTTTGCAATACCAAGGGTATAGCTAAGTCGTTGACTAGTAATACAAACCCCAAACCTACCCAGTTGAGCTTCCAGTTCTCTCGCTCACCGAACGAAGCTCAATAGCACATTGCCGTTACTCAGACGTCGATTCGTCGATTGCCAGACGTGAACCCTCCTTGGGAATGTAATTGTTGACCAAACTGCATCAAATGGAGTTGGCTCAGGTCGTTATAAGGCTCTTAGTCGTCGTTTACGACATCCACGAGCAAAGTAAGGGTTGGTAGTACTCGTAGCCACTACCACACAACAGGATTCTATGTATTGTATAACTATAATAATAATTATTACCTAATTATAACTATAGTCTATCTAATCTAAGAAGTGCACTTTGACAGCTGTCGGAGTAAGTTGTCTAGGTATGTGAACCAAATAATCGCTATCGAAAATATCCGATTTTACTGAGAAATCGATATTGATTCTTTATAATTAATAATCGGTTTATTTTTATTTTTCAAAAAGGTGATGAATAAATTAAGTGCTAAATTAGTACTAAACAAATTTAATTATATCAGCATAGAATCTATTCATCATATTTGGTATAGGTTAATTAAAAACAAAAACTGGATTTGTAAATAGCTATTTAGTAAGAATTTACTACTATTACTTGAATTATCAGCGTCGCGAATATTAATAATTATTTCCTCATCAATCAAAGTGTCGAAATGTACATCTCTGTCAAAATCTCTATTCGATTAATTGTATTATTCTAATATTTTAACCGATTATTTGGATATTCGTGAATTGGAAGTTGTCAAGCACTAATGTATAGAACGTGATGACGTGACATTGTTAGATCGTCAATAACAATTACTACCATGTTATTTTTATTTTAAATTAGTTTTACGAGTTTCAACATTAGATTATTGTACAAGAAAGTCAACCGCAATGTTAATTATGTAAGTAACTTAATAGTTGTTTAAAATTTCAGATTTAGTGTTTACAATCATGTGTATACGTTTGACCGAGGTTATTGTGTATTAAAAAATGCAAAACGTCAAAATGCACTTCTTCTTCTTCTTCTTCTTCTTATATATTGGCAATCAGCTACATATACGAGCTATTGGTGCCAGTGTCAAGTTATAAATATTTTCACGTCTTTAGTCTTTCAAGTTAGTCATTGTCTAAGTCAAATTGTCGCCATTAACAGTGCAATGGCCACACTGTTAATGGTATCTTGTGGGAATTTTGATGGAAAATGAAAACGTTGTAAAGCACTTTTATATGTTATTCACTACATCCCAGTATTGCCGCACATCATATTACATAAAATGCCATCAAAATTATCTAATATAACACGTTAAAACACTAAGATATCGAATATAATACAAGAGCACCACATGACGTTTTCAAATTCCCGTCAAAAGAGGCACTTCTTCTTCTTCTTATATATTGGCAATCAGCTACATATACGAGCTACTGGTGCCAGTGTCAAGTTATAAATATTTTCACGTTTTTAGTCTTTTAAGTTAGTCATTGTCTAAGTCAAATTGTCGCCATTAACAGTGCAATGGCCACATTGTTAATGGTATCTTGTGGGAATTTTGATGGCAAACTAAAACGTTGTAAAGCACTTTTATATGATATTCACTACAAACCAGTAGTTCCGCCACTTCATATTACATAAAATGCCATCAAAATTATCTAATATAACACGTTAAAACACTACGATATCGAATATAATACAAGAGCACCACATGACGTTTTCAAATTCCCGTCAAAAGTCCCAAAATGCACTTCTTAGATTAGATGAACTATAGTTTCGAGTATACATTGGTATGAATTGTGAAATAAATTAATGACGTTGCTAATATTTAATTATTTACTAGCTATCCTTGTCCGCGTTGTATGCCATATCTTATATTGTACGTATGTAGAAAGAAGAAAAACAAAAATTAAAAAAAGTGTTTTTAATTACTACAAAACTTCACAAGATAGCAGCTAGACTAATCTGAAGATATACTGAAGATTTCATCAAAATCGGTTTACCCGTTTACCTACTTTAAGAACTTTTTTTACAGGTATAGATAGTTACACCGCGTCCAATCCGTCCGAGGCGACGAAAGGGGCGGCGCGCGATCCTATAACCTGTCGTACACTATCTCTACGCCGTGCTGGTGGACCACCGGAACCCGATCTTTGTCATCGGTGGTAACTTTGTACCTTGAGAATATACATATACACATACATACATATCATCACGCTATATCCCTTGCAGGGAAGGCAGAGAGAACAGAGTGCCAGAGAACTCCATCTTTGCACACTTCACTCGCTTCCTCAACATTCATAATTCTCTTCATACACGCTCGCCGGTTTCGGAGACTCTTGATTCCATCTTCCTTCAGTACGTGACCAATCTGGTCTAGGTTAGTCTCCGTCTCCCCCGGTACCTACACACATAGATTCGAATATAATATTAAATATAATTTGTAACGTACTATATTTGTAACTTAATTACAAATGACATTAATAATATTTTAATGAACTAGTAACACGAAGAAACAAATAATTTCTCTTACATATGCAATGTCATCATTATATGGCTGACATTCGCCGTAAAGTGATTAATATTAACGAGAACGTCGGCTCTTTAGTACAAATGTCACGATATGAGGACTTTGGAGGGATTATGGCATATAATAATTATGATATTACATTAATTATGTGTTATATTGTTGTTGGTTAGTTCCGTGTTCATTGTGTTATAGAAGAGTGATGAGTAACGCCATCTATTAACAGAAATATGAACTTAAAGAATTATGGTCGATTGTATAAGAGACAAGTACTGCCATCTATTAATAGAAAATTGGAGTTAAAGAATTATGACATGAAGGTCGTTTTTACTGTATGACTGATGATAATGCTGTATGATACTAATACTTTAAACGTATATACTGCTCGTGGGTGGCATAAATGACGATTAAGAACTTTACATCAACCTGATCCAACTTCGCTGTATACTCGACAATTACGTTCCCAAGAAGGATCGACATCAGACATTCGGCCGGTTTTAAAATTATTGCTAAAACTTTTGCAATATGTAAGATAGAAGGAGAGTGCATCTTGTGTTGAATCTCAAGTAATTGGAATAAGTACGACGATGGTGATGATGATGATAATTATGATCGTTTATAACAACGACGCCTCAAATCTACGAATAAGGTACCTGAGGCAATATAAATGCAACCGAAGACAAAGATCGGGTACCAGTGGCCCGCTCGCACGGCGAAGAGAGGAGTTTGCATGATGGGTCTATGGAGTCACGCGCCGCCTTTTCCGTCACCCCAGACCGATTTGGCGGGGCGAGGCGCATCCATAGTCCACCGCAAAAAAAAAGGCAATATAAATGCAACATACCATTTTTTTTTATGTTCACTGACGTTAAGTAAAATAAAAGTTTTAGGTAACACTTCTTCTTCTTCATCTTCTTATATATTGGCAATCAGCTACATATACGAGCTATTAGTGCCAGTGTCAAGTTATAAATATTTTCACGTTTTTAGTCTTTCAAGTTAGTCATTGTCTAAGTCAAATTGTCACCATTAACAGTTCAATGGCCACACTGTTAATGGTATCTCGTGGGAATTTTGATGGAAAACGAAAACGATGTAAAGCACTTTTATATGATATTCACTACATCCCAGTAGTTCCGCCGCTTCATATTACATAAAATGCCATCAAAATTATCTAATATAACACGTTAAAACACTAAGATATCGAATATAATACAAGAGCACCACATGACGTTTTCAAATTCCCGTTAAAAGTCCTAGGTAACACTTAAGGAGATGTAATTATTATGTGACATTTACATTTGTTTTACATACATACATATCATCACGCCATATCCCTTGCAGGGTAGGCAGAGAGAACAGAGTGCCAGAGAACTCTATCTCTGCATACTTCACTCGCTTCCTCAACATTCATAATTCTCTTCATACACGCTCGCCGGTTTTGGAGACTCTTGACTCCACCTTCCTTCAGTACCTGACCGATCTGGTCTAGGTAGGTTAGTCTCGGTCTACATTTGTTTTAGATATTGCTTAACGCGTGTCATTTGTGAAAACGAACCATAGATTTTCTAAATAGTTTCGTGTCTATATTTAAAAAACGGAGGACTGTACGGATGGCGTAATGGATTCGATTCTCATGCAGGACATTGCTTTGTGCGGTCCAGATATTCTGAGTCTGGGTGTAATTTGCATCTGTTAATTATACAGATTGCCGATTTAATCATCAAAAGACACAGGAATTTTCAGTAAAGTAAACTTATCTATGGCAGCAAAGTAAGAGTAACATTTCACCATATCTTTTTTGCCCAAGGTTGTAAAAGTTCACTAAGAATAATTTTCTCTAGCAGATAACTAGTATATCTAAAATTAAGGAAAACATAAGCGTTTAATGTTGTGATAAGCCACCTCTTGCTTTTTGTAGTAATCTATTAAGCAAATATGTGTTGGGTGTGAATCGAATCTACAACAGACAATATGGATTCCTATTTATATACTATTAAACAGTATATAAAAACGCAAAATCCGACAAAATATTGTCGGCATCTCGGCACAGCGATCCGTCAACGTCATATCTTGGGAGATAAAATGGCATTTTGTAGCGTCTACTTAGTTACATGGCACTGACTGGAGCTGACAGAAATTTCGTTTAGAATATTTTAAGTTGCTAATAGTTTTATTATTGATTTGATACTTTATCGAGATTTTATAATTTCATTTCTTATAATTTATTTTCTCAAACTGGTAAAAAAAAAAGGATTTTATTAGTGAATGTATCACCCATTCATAAACTTATGAATATCTTCTGTTGAGCATAGACCCTCGCGAGGGGATAATAATGTCTTCACAATTGATAGGCATTTTTGTGATCGCACTTGACCTTATAAATTTCCTAACATAATGCTGGTGCAGATTCTCCTGGTGGTCCTATTTAATAGCTTTCACTGTCAAGTAAGCAAGTAACTTATTATATTCTTATTCCAATACCACACGATTGGGTAAATGGAAAAAGCAATAATATCCTTTTTAGCAAGCAATAGTTGACGGATTTAGCTAGCGATGAAGAGTCTATGCGGGCAACTCCTACAAAGTAGTTTTAAGATTAAAACATTAAAACAATTAAACCACCTTTTTGTGATTGAAAGAATGTGTCCCCCGGTAATTTTTGCTATTGTGAAAGAAGTTACTTTTAGTCTAAAATGTTATACAAATATAAAAATAGTATTTTATTAAATAAATTATCCTTTGCTACCATTTTGAATAGTAATTTAATAGATTATTTACTTAACCGATTAGTAACTAAATAAATTAATTATTTGCTAGCTATAATTTTCTTGTCTTCCCCCTCGCGATACCTCATCAAATTACATAACTAAGATTTAACCAAAATTTTCGTTGAACCCTTAATCAAAATCACCCCTTAATGCCCATAATACTTCATTATTAATGAATAACAAAAACAGGGGAGTTTTAACGGCTGTAATAAATGAATAAAATGTGAAAGTGTACGGAGATGATCTATCAACGTCTTCCCAAGATAAAATTACGTCACCAAAATTAGATTTATTATTGTCTAAGGTTAACTGAAGTATGTCATGAGTACTTAGTGGTATACCTATCGCTAATATATTATATGGACTACCTGAATAACAAAAATTAGCTCTTCTTTTATTACTTTTGTTTTTTTTAGACATGTTCCAATAGCCCCCTTGTCACAGTTTTTGGGACGCGGTCGCCGCCTTTTGCGAGACCGTTATCTCGCAGAAAAAAGCGGCGGAGCGAATCTGAGAGGATCTTCTCTTCGAGGATTCGCATCGCCGCCGGCGACTGGGGTAGCGGAGACGTGTGTACCTCCGCCTCATGCCGCCCTGACCGAGGCAACGGGTGACCGGACCGGAGATTAGTCTGGTCTCCCTTGGAGCGGAGGCCACCGCGTGAGGATGATGCCCCGACGGTTCAAACTATCCGGGCGTCGACATGAAAGGATACTCGTGAGGGTAGACCGCCGGGTGGGCCACTGAAGAAAAAGACCGCGTACCAGTGACCTACCCGCACGGCGCGGCGTCGAGAGGTATATTGTAGGGCTACGAGTGTATTGTTTGCAAGGTCTTGCGCCGCTTTTCCTGTCGCCCCGGACGGATTAGCGGGGTTTAACGTACCGTAGCCCGCCGCCAAAAAAAATGTTCACAGTTTATTATTTCAATGAATCTCCAAATATTACTTGCCTGTGGAAATCGTAAAAATTGGTTGGAGGTTTAACAGGAGAACGGGTATGCATTCTTTTAGGCAAATTACAATATGCCTGTTAACGACGCTAAGGGTATTGTATTCATGTTTATGGTATTGGAATTAGTACAAACATGTTTGCGAAAGGGTGTTAGTTGTTTCTGTGTAAAATCCCATTTTACAGGACCATTTAATCAATATCATGTCAGGCTAGAATCTCCTGCACTACGGAAATATAATTGACCTACTAAACCAAGCTAATCAGACGTTTTAGTAAAAGGTTTTGTTTCGAGTTTTCCTTTTCTTGCACAGATGTTAGATATATATTTAAATATATTAAACAATGTTAGTCTATATGATTATGCATAATGAGGACTATATGGCACAATGAGAAATCAACCTTGAATTTCTTCAGTACAAATTCAAGTTACGTACTACCTAATTTGAAAACATATTCGTTCATATCACATGTTTCTTCGGTTCCAGAGAGCATATTAAGCCTTGAGGGGTTGTCAAAATTGTTGTCCCATAGGATCGTGAAAGTCAAAAAATAGAAAGGATATTTGTGCCTACTTACACAACTGTGGACTATAAAATATACAATAGACATAATATCTAAATGTTCTTTAAACATATTATAATCTATTAAGCCGACGTTCATTGACATTGGGTCACTGATCAGAAAGATTATAAATAAAAAATGGAAATTAATAAATAAGTACTTTAAGTACCGTAGTTGGAATTTATTTAAAATCAGAACATACACATATGCGTAAGCGCACATGCATACGCACACTTACGTAGACATGCAGGTAAACATGCACGCACGCTCACATGCGTAACCTCTATATAAACTTTATACCATTAGCATTCTTATTTTGATACGATGTCATTGTACGATCTTTGTACTGACCTTACTCATTGTCCTTAACATTGTTTATTAATAAATTATATATTAAGATATAAATAAACTTCACACTATTTACATTAATGTTATATTATATTATCGAATAATGTAGCAAAGAACATAATTATATTTATATTAGTAAACTCAGCCCGTTTGTTTTTATTTATTGCTTATGGTGGCAAACGAGCAAGCAACACACTTGATGGTAAGTGTCACTGCCGCCCATGGAACTTTGCAAAATCAACGGTATAGCTAGGCCTACCATTACAAACCCCAAACCCACTCAGTTGGGTTTCCGGCTCTCTCGCTCACCGAACGAAGCGCAATAGCACATTGCCATTACTCAGACGTCGTCATTACGTCGATCTTCTGCGAGGGTGTGGTACTATCCCGGACGGACCGGCCCCGGCTGTAGACAGAAAACTGTCAACAGCGTGGTCCTACCACTGTACAAGTTTGTTTGTAGAAGTCGATATATCGTAGCGCCACCTGGTGGCGAGTTACATCAATGGGCATATAAACCTTCTCCGTTAAAAAAATACATATACATACCAATTTTGATAATGATCAGTTAAATAGTTTCTGAGTTTAGTGATGTTATACCTATATATGTACAAAAATCCTCTTTTATTTGTAACTATTTGTGCCTTAAGCTTAGTCCTCGACAAATGTTGTATCCAAACGATCAAGCTAGCGTGGTTTAGTGGTTTGTCAATTTCCCTTTCATTTTGGACCTAGTATCCCATAATAAGATGTATCTTATATCTTTAAACAGCAATGCTTGTATATTTCTATTTCTTACTTATAGAAAATATCGTTTTGTTATTGTTTTCAGTCAACGACAAAACATTTTTTTTCGTTGATTAGAAGTTATTAGAATATGAAGGTAAATTTTTCAATGTGGAAATCGATCAACCTAATCCAAAAATTTCATACCTTGATTTTCCCTATTTTCATTATTTTCAATTATTGAATTATTTTTACTATCTTATTAATTATTTCATTAGTGTCTAAATATATTTTCCAAAAAACGCTAAAATGAAAATACCGAGCTTAGCTCAGTCACCTAGATATTACGGCCTGAAGTGTGACGACCCGATAAGAATATAGTTGTCGCAAACCCTTACCTGGCCGTGGTAGTAGTAAAAATAGAATGAAGATTGTCATTCTCTTAGAATGAGGAGCAGTGTTATTCTGGCAATCATATAACACCTTACTGCGATGGTCAACCCGCCTGCCAAGTGTTATAATTGCGGATATCATCCCTCTAATAAATAACCACCTTAAATATTGAAACTCATCAGATAGGTGCATAGCAAGTCTTATCACACCGCAAAATTCTGAACGATAAATTAATACAAATATTAAAACTGAATAAAATACTATAGAGTCCATAAAATACATCATAAATTTAACGATCGTTTTGAAATATAAAAGTATTAAAAAGGCCAATAAAACTGTAATAATATCGTGTATAATATTTGTTATATTTTCTGTGTGGTGCCGTCACCACGAAAATTGTGTGAATTTCATGCCTAGTCCGTACTAGGCATGAAATTCACACAATTTTCCCAATTCTTGACCGTGGGATCATAAAAAAACTACGATTATATAGATATATGTGAAAGAGAAGGAAAAGTCGAAATAAAATACTATACCAACTTGTCTAATCAGTCTGGTATAGTGGGTTAATTTCTCTCCCACTGTAGGGAACCAGTCCCCCAGTGTGGTTTGAGAGCAGAAGAACTTATAATTATGAGCTGCGATAATGAAGACTAAGTAAGAATATAATTAACTTAAAAAAAAGGTAGGTATAATAAATCTAAGCAGTCAACATCACAGGAGAAGGAAGATAGCTTGAAATATATGTCAACTTATTTGAGCAGTGCGATATAGTAAGAGAAGGAAAACTCGAAATAAAACCCTATACCAACCTGTCTGCCTAGCGGGATATTAAGTGAATTACTATTTCGTATCAAAGATACTCGAGCTCAGCAATAGGACCTTCATGAGCTGAGATGATTTTTTTTTTCATTGATTATGGTAGCAAACGAGCAAGCAGCACAGGTGTGCTGCTTGCTCGTTATCGCTCTTATCACCAGGTGGTGATAAGTGTTACTGTCGTCCATCGGCCTTTGCAATACCAAGGGTATAGCTAGGCCGCTGCCTACCACAATTGCGTCTGCAAATTCGCTCCGCCGCCGGCGGCCAGGGCGGAGGAGGCGTCGATATGCGCACCTCCTCCCACCGCCTTGAATGACGACAGGGCGTGGGCCAATGGCCAAGCGTTGGGGTGCCGGGGATCGAATGTCAGTAGACGATCTCTCTGGCACCCCGTAAAAGCGCGGAAGGGGCCGCTGTGGTTTTAGTGGGTATTCCGGTCAGGCAGCTGGCCGGTGAGTCCCACACTCCCCCTCGCCTGTCACCGGCGGGGGATAGCGCGGAAATGCGTTTCCACAGCGGGAAAAAAAGAAAAAAAAAAAAAAAAAAAAAAAAAAAAAGGCCGCTGCCTACCAATAAAAAACCCCAAAACCCACCTAGTTGGACTTCCGGCTCTCTCGTTCACCGAACGAAGCGCATTACACATGGCTATTACTCGAGTATCGATCTTCTGCGAGAGTGTGATACTACCTCGGACGGACCGGCCCGCGGCTGTAGGCAGAAAACTGCCAACAGCGTGGTCCCAACACTAAACAAAACGATGTAAAGAAATTTTTCATCTACTTTAAAAACCAATAGTTCCCTCTATTAAGACTGGGGAAGAAGAAATAGAAATGCATGATTATCGTTAAATGTTAAATTACATGGAAGCTTTCAATGGTGTAACGTTTGAAGTGATAATGAGTTGTAAGATATTCGAGTATCGACTCAACACTTTGAAGATTAGTTTGCCAGTCATCAGTAATAGCTGTGGCGAGCTACGTCTGCGATGCAAATCGCAAATCGACTCGACCTCCGCCAATCGCCCCCGTGTATTCAACACTTTGAATTCATAAGCGCGAGATGGAAAAGTTTGTGAATTCCGGTTTGTCAAATAACTTATATTACTTCAGAGTGAGTGACTTCTTTTTAAAAGTAATTTTTTGTTCGAATAAATTGAAAATGGTTATAGTAGCCGTTTTTTCTTTTATAGGTAATACTGACGAATAAATTCTTATATTGCGGGGCATTTCACAAACGCACACCTTACTAAATAACACTCAGATTTAGAATAATTAATAGTTGACACAAAGAATACTCTAACGCGGGGATGAATCCAAGACCCTCGGGATGTTGGCATATTAATCACTATGACATCTATGCAGTTTTGCTATTAGTATCAGACTTCTATCATCAAATTGGAAGCAACGGTTAGTCCTAGTTAAACATTATAATTTTCTTTTTTTTTAGCAAGCTATGGTCTGGCTACAGGTCGTCTGTTCCTCCTGGGGCGACTTAATTGCAGCGTGTGGCCACATAACTCACCGTATTCTCTCTCCATTACCTTTGAGCCAGCCACTGGTACTGAATCCTTCGCGTCCGTGGCCTGCTCGGCTAGAGTTAAAGATTAGCCTAAATAATATTTGCGAATCTTTAGGCGATATTCGTTTATAATTAAGTAGAATTATCACATTGAGTACCCTGTACCTATCGAAAATATCTCTAAGCATTATACCTTCCGTTATTGTCAAGAGAATAATAGTTCAAACTGCTTTCAATTATAAAGGAAAGTCATGTTCATCAGAATGTCATCATCATCATTCTCCTATTCTTATCCCAATTACTTGGGGTCGATACAATAAATACTCTTCTTTTATAGTACAGATTGTAAAAGTTATTGGTAATAGTTTTATGACCGGCCGCCTGCCAGACGTCAACCCTCCTTGGGAATGTAATTGTTGACCAAACGGCATCAGATAGAGTTGGCCCAGGTCGTTATAAGGCTCTTAGTCGTCTTCTACGACATCCACAAGCAAAGTACTACCAACCCTGGTAGTATTCGTAGCCGCTACCACACAGCACATTCAGCATCAGAATGCATAGAAGCTAAATCAGATTAATTATTTACTAGATATAGTAATGGGATATTGTAAAAAATTGTGTCTGTGGGGTAGTTATGTAACATTTAGATACCATTATAAAATAATTGATAAAATAATGGAAAAATATTATAAAAATAGGGAAATTATTTAGAATAGTAAGAATCAAAGATCGAACCAGGACTTTCCTAAATATGTCTGATCTTGTTGATTAACTAAAAACACTAACAAAACGATATATTCTTTAAATGAAACCTAGCTAGATCAATTTATTGACCCCAAAACCTCCTGCTTATTAAATTTCTGGGGAATTTTCTGGTGCTGTACCCGAGATTCTGAATATATGTAAAATCATTTAAAGATTAATATCTTTTTTGTTGTTGTTTTTGTGATCATTTTTTTTAATTAATAGGAGTTGGAAAGAATGTAAGTATTGCGTGTAATTAACTAATCAATACCGAAATTCAAATTCTTAAAGAATTAATATCAAATTTAAATATCCATTCCCTGCAATTCTGTATGTAAAACCATAAATAAACCATGTTGACCGCTTTACTGTAAATATTCTTTTATTCCATGTAATGAACGCCCTTTAACTTTGGCAAATTACTTACACATATAAATTGGTTAGAAAGTTTCAGCCAACAGGAAAACATTTGTCCTGAAAGGCTTTTCAAAGGCCCTTTGAGTCATTATAGCGTAATGTCATTATAATAATTTAAGTGTAGGAAAAATATTTAAAATTCAGTGCGGCCGTTCGTTTGGCGGGCACGAAGCGCGACGGTCAGGCACGCCCGAGATCGGGTTAAAATTCAACAGTTTTCGCCTTTCTCCTAATTTATTCAAATAAATTTTGGACATGCGACGCGATGAGAAAATGACCTGTTTAGTCACGCCAAGACCCATTTTGTATTCAAATACTTGGGTTATTACAACAAAATTTCATCGTTTTAATGAAATATCAACATTTTCATTTGGAATTTATGTTTTTAAAAGGTTTGTTTGCGAATCGGTTAGACAAGACGACTACATGTAGCGAAGATGCGAATGTTGAGATGGATGTGTGGTGTGACGAGATTGGATAAAATAAGAAATGAACATATAAGAGGAAATTTGAAAGTTGAACTAGTGACGGAAAAGTTAAGGAGGTTGACATGGTATAGACATGTGATCAGACGGGATGAAAGTAATGTTGTGAGGAAAGTTTTAAGTATGAATGTTGAAGGCTTTAGGGGTAAGGGAAGACCGAAGAAAAGATGGATGGACTGCGTGAGGCAAGACATGAATGGACAGAGAGTGACTGCAGAGATGACGTCTGATAGGACTGTATGGAGGAAGATGACATATTGCGTCGACCTAAGTAGTTGGGATAAGAGCAAGATGATGATGATGTTTGCGAATCGGTTAGGCGATATGGTACGAGGATTTAATCATTCTAAATTATCTTATTTATTTTTAAGAAAATAATGCACAATAAGGAATTAATGCTTGTGTTATTAGGTACTATATCAGCATACAAATTGACAGACACATATTATAACCAATCAAAACCATTATTTGATTGATTACGTTTAGAATAAGATGAAGGTCGGTGAACGGATGAATGACGGCAATTTAAGAGTGTTAGGACCACACTGTTGACAGTTCTCTGTCTATTGCAGCGGAGCGGTCCGTCCGGGGCAGTACGACACTCTCGTAGAAAATCAACGTCTGACTAGTGGCAATGTGCTGCTGTGCTTCGTTCAGTGAGCGAGAGAGCCGGCAGCCCAACTTTTGGATAGGTTTAGGGTTTTTTTTATTAGTAGGCAGCGGTCTAGCTGTACACCAGGTATTGCTAAGGTCGATGGGCAGCAGTAACACTTACCATCAGGTGTGCAGCTTGCTCGTTTGCTACCAAGAGCAATAAAAAATGGCACTCATATTTTCTTGTTATATCATCTTTCACCCAACTTATCATAGTTCCTTCTATGACCGCATAATTATTTATTACCAAGTGGAGTATTTTCAAGAAAGCAAAACGAGTTACTCTTTCAGTTAAGAAAAATTATGCTCGACTGCTCTTTTTCTTTTCCTTACAATATATACATAGTCTTGCCATAAATACTGTAACAAAGTTTTTTTTTCTATTGCAAATAATATTTATTACTTTTACAGTATGTTACTTTAATACATAAATATAAAACAATTTAAAATATAAAAAGCTTATTCGAAGTGGTCTCCATTGCCTACAATACAGTCCTTTAAACGTTGAGGCCAGTTGTCAATGACGGCCAGTCTTCAGCTGAAGTCCGAAACTTCATATAAAAATGACAGATTTCAAATTCAAATGCAATATTTTGTTTATTTTTAATTGTAACAGTATTTATGGCCAGACTAAGTATGTGACTCATTGTTGGGCTTGAGTTTTTTCATATTAATAGAAAGTTAATTATTCTGACTATACTATGGTTTACGTGTGGTGACGGAGTAAGAATACTATTCACCACCCCATATCTTGCCCGTGGGTGATCGTAAGAGACGACTAAGGGATATAAAACGCGTATAACATCTATGCGAGAGAAGGAAAACTCGAAACAAAACCCTATACCAACACGTCTGACCAGCGCGGTATAGTAGGTTAATTTCCCTTCTATTACGGAGGAGGCCCAAGCCCAACAGTGGGACATTTATGGGCTGTGATGATGATGATGATGATGATACTATGGTTACCTAATAATTATATGTCACTTTACGTGTATAGTCCCGTTTTTATTATTATTATTTCTATCTTGGTTCACGTACGTCCTATTGCCGGACTCGAGTCCGTGTCGATGTCCCCCACAACAGGAGGGAAAATGGCTTAATATACCTACCAGGCTGATCAGGCGTGTTGGATAGAGATTTATATTGAGTATTCTTTCTCTTGTATAGATAAAATATGCAATAATATACATAATTATTATATCCCTCAGTCGTTTTCACGACCTCCATTTGCATTCTTACTCCGTCACAGAATAACCGGAATGCTTGTTTTGCTTGGTTCGTTGATTTCGTGGGAAGCAAAAATTTAAATAGGTACATTTATTGTTTACAAGGTTATTTAATAACGATTTTTAAATTGCAATATAATTATGACGATATCGAAATCCGCTGCTAACTTTATGTAATAGCGTTCCAGTAGTCAACAATTCTATGACGCAATGTTGTCTCGCTCTAACACATGTATATATCTATTATATATACTCTAGTATATTCGCGCTTTAGCGCTTTACACAAATGATGTATCCAGTGCTGATTTAAGTACGTACGATCGATAGAATTGTTTTTTTTAATAACTGTATAAGTGCACCATAGGTTTGATCGTCACGTAGAAATTTTCTTTGTGATCGGCAAATAATCTCTTTGAGTGTTAATATTATGTTTTAAAGTTCCTTTCAATTTAAGGCTTGGTATTGTCTAATAAAAAATATACAAAAGTAACGAAAATATTCTTAGAAATATAAAGTAATATTCCCTTTGTCTTTATAATTTAGTAGTGGTAGGACACTATAGACAGTTTTTTTTATCTACTGCCGCGGGCTGCGTCGTCTGAGGCAGTACTACACTCTTGCAGAAAATCGACGCCTGAGCAGTAGTAATGTGCTAGCAGCACATTACTACTACTCCTTCGTTTGGTGAGCGAGACCCAAATTTCTGTCTGAGTTTTGGCCGGTAGACAGTGGCCTAGATATTGCAAAAATCCATGAGCAGGAGTGACATTTGCCATCAGCTGTGCTGTTCACTCATTTACCTCCATAAGCAATAAAAATATATATGCAATAAATACAATTGAAAAGATTTTTCTACTAAATTATGCAATATGTAGTGGTTAAGGTATTAGGGTTTTAAAAGATTATAGTTTCCGTAAGGGTATATAGTAAACACACCCTTATTACCTCATTACGGGAGGTTCTCTTTAGTGCCACGTAAATAGGGGACAAGCTTAATACTGTTTATAAACTGCGTACATAATACCTTCAAATAAATAGCTTCTTTTATCATAACCAGCATTCATATTTTTGAATTTCGCACCGTGTTATTTCTTTTAATTACGTTTTTCAAACATTTTAACCTTTAATAGAATATCGTCATTATCATCTCAGCTCATATACCACTGCTAGACTCAAAACACCTTCTACTGCGGGGGAAATTGACCTACTAACCACGTAGGTCAGACGCAGATGCATTGTTGGTATCTATGGGGTTTTATTGCTAGCTTGCCATCTCTTGCATAGGTATTAAATTCATATTAGGTATGTCCCTTAGTTGTCTTTTACGACACCTACTAATAAAAAGGTGATTATTATTGTTTCTCCGTTACCACATGGAATCATTCATTTGCCTGCCCTCATCCCACGCTAAGTGGGGTCGGCATAACACGTTCTTGCCTTCCACAATCTTCTATCAGCCGTCATATCTGCACTCACAACTTTCATACACATATCCTCGTTTACACAATCCATCCATCTTTTTTTGGGTCTCCCACAACTCTTACGCCCATCCACAAGCATATTGGTAACCCTCCTTGTCACGTGCCTTTCATCCCTCCTCATCACATGTCCATACCAAGACAATCTCGCGCTCCTACACTTCTCTATCACTGGTGCTACTTTTAAACTTCCCCTAATATACTCATTTCATATCTTATGTAGTCTTGTCACCCCACACATCCATCTTAACATACGCATCTCAGTAGCATGCAATCGTCTCTCATCCGTCTTTTTCAATGCCCAACATTCAGATCCATACATAACGACAGGTCTAATGACACTCTTGTAGATTTTCCCCTTAAGTTTAAGGGGCATCCGCGTGTCACATATTGTTCCCGAAACCTGTCGCCATTTCATACAGCCTGCATTCATTCTCCTACTAACTTCCCGGTCGATATTGCCGTCATTTTGGAGAAGCGAGCCTAAGTACTTAAAATCGGAGCAGACCGGGATACCCCATCTAAGGCAATGTGAGAGAATTGGGAAGAGCCACCGAAGTTACAGAATAAATGTTAAGTTTTGGTACGGCTGATCTTAAGGCCAACTCTTTCCAACCTCTCCTGCCATTTTTCCAGTCTGCTCTGTACCTCAGCTGCGTCCTCCTCGATGAGAACAATGTCATCTGCAAGTCAGAGCATCCATCACCAGGAGGAATAGATAAGGGCTTATAGCCGATCCCTGGTGCAAGCCTACTGCCACATTGAACTCGTCAGTAACGCCGGCTTCGGACCGAACATTCATTCGCGCTCCTGCATACATAGCTTTCACTAATCTTACATACTTTCCAGGTATTCCTCGTTCTTTCAAAGCCCACCACAAAACTGCCCGGGGAACACGGTCGTACGCCTTTTCTAGGTCTATGAATACCATGTGCATATTTCTATGTATACATTGGTATTTTTCCATAAGTTGGCGTAAGCCAAAAATTGCGTCCGTTGTACTCAGTCCTGGCATAAAACCAAATTGGTTCTGGGTTATCTTACATTTCTCTCTCATTCTTTTCTCTATTACTTTCTCCCAAATCTTCATGCTATGTGATAATGTGACATAAGCTTTATTCCTCGGTAGTTGTTGCAGTCTTGTACATCACCCTTATTTTTAAAGATGGGCACCAGAGAACTGGAACACCATTCGTTCGGGATAAACTCTTCATGCAACAACTTGCCGAAGAACAAAGTCAGCCAGTTCCATCCGTCGGCTTTCAGAAATTTCCATACCTCCACAGGTACCATTAGGTACCATTTTTCATACTCTGGACAACTTTTTTTACTTCATCTATACTTACTTCCTCTACCAAACCGAAGTTGATCGGTAGATCCTCTATTTTACCAATCCAAACGTTCTCCTCATTCATTAATTTTTCAAAATAACTTTTCCAACGCCCTTTTATTTCTTCATCATTCATTAAAACTCTTCCATTACAATCTTTTATACATTTAACATGCACAACATCTCTAGCATTCCTTTCTCTCGCTTTCGCTAGATGGTATAATTCTTTCTCTCCATTAGGACTGTCGAGACGTTGGTATAATCTTGTTGGTATTATCTTATCTTTAACGTTACCACATGGAATGTAGAACTTTAATACAACACTTTTCCATTATTTTTATTACAATATTTTCCAAATTATATTAAAAAAAATCATGTTATTTTAAGAGTTGCCATAAAAATATTTACCAATTACATAAATGTCTGAAATAAAACTACTTTCACGGATTCTATCGCGTTTGTATTTGATTTTTAATTTTCCGACGTTTCGAACACTTTACAGTGATCATGGTACCGGGAGGACTGTCAATCCTATTTGAAATTTACTCGCGCAAACGTCAGAATACACCAATGTCTATAAGCATTTATAATAATACAAATAGTTTTTTTTATTTGTTTCAGTAACTAATTATAACATTTTTATTAATACAAAGGTTTGTTTCTTTTTATATAGAAAATTAATAAATATTAATGTCGTAATTAAATTTAAATAAAATTCTCTTATTTTATTGATTTACATTTAGATTTTACGCTATAGCCCTATACAATTTAGCGCTTTAAACATCGCTGTTTATCGCTGAGTAGGATTTTATCTGACAGCATTGCAATCGCTACGCGCTTGCGCACTACTAGTTCCTAATTCGAAGTATGTAACTGGTCGAATACAACAGCAAGAATCAGTCAAACTATACATACTTTATGTAGTTTTTGTTCAAAAATACTTAACTATATATCAAATAAATGAAATATACTGCTATAGTTAAAATGAACGTGATTTAGTGATGAATATCAATTATGTTCTGTGCAGTTTATACGTATTTTGACAACATAACCTCACTATAGATATATTCAGCAAGAAATAATAGACTCTATCACTTAGTTTTAAAGTTTAAATTGTATTAACAATGAGGTACAGGAAAAACGTCGTTTTGTTCACGTTATTTGCCATGAACTTGGTGGATCAGCCGGCGCCCGAAGTCAAAATAGATCAAGGGATTTTGAGCGGTAAAATAAGTGGTGACGGTACATATTTCGAATATATGGGAATACCATATGCAACTACTAATAGTAGTTTAAGGTTCAAGGTAAGATTATTGGTCAATAATGTCTTATACATATTTGATAAGAAATAATGACAAAAATTTACGCCACAAATAATTATTTAATATAGAAGAATAGAGTTACTCGAAGTTTCCTTTCGTGTGTGAGTTATACAAGAGTAGTTCAGATGCAAGCTGAAAATATTTACAAGCGAAGCGGTCCTCGCTAATCGAAATAAATCGCTAATCCTGCCGTCTAACATAGTTTAGTGGGTCAATTTCCCTATTATTGTATAGAGAACCAAATATAACGATGTATTAGGTAAATGAATAATATAATAATTAAAGAAATCAAAAAACCCGACTGTATAAAAAGTAACCAAAACTACTGTCGGGAACCATTATTCGACAGCAAATCTAATTTTTCAGTGGATCCCGACTGTTCAGTTGTCATGTTCTATTATTCAAATATAATTCATTTTCTGCAATAGTATTTATTCAATAATATATTATGGAATTCTAGACCACCGGACATCTAAGTGCTTGTTTTTTTCTTTTCAGTTTTTTTATTATGTACGTAGTTTTGGTTACTTTTTATATAATCGGGTTTTTTGATTTCTTTAATTATTTTTTTTATTTTATACTTTTTAGTTATGAATACCTAGGTAGCTATAGTTATTTATTAATAAGTAGATAAGTACCTAACTATATATAGATTTTCGACTGAAGTTGAGTAGGGTAGACTGGGGTCGGTTGAAACATTTTTGACCAAATAGCTTATTACAGCCACATATTGAGCTCAGAGCATTTGAAAATTTATTTTAAATAAAGTTTAGCTATCTGACGATTAAATGGTTGAGGTTTGGGCGGCAAAGTATGCTTTTAAAAACTCATCTCATGTGATTTAAAAATATTGGGATATTGTTTCAACTGACCCCGTTCCCGGGCCGGTTGAAACAGTGAATGGGGTCAATTGTAACATTACGATATAAAGATCATTATGTTGTTATTAAAGTATCTATTTATTAAAAATCACAGACATTACAGACTTATATTAGAATAAGTCTCATTTTTAAACTTAAGAAAGGAAAATTACTTAAAAAGCACATAAAATCTTTAAAATAACAAAATTTGTCCTTCTGTGACAAACATAGAATCGTCAATTAAAATCTAGTAAGTACTTTTAACAATGAGATTGCTGTTTTTCAATATAAAATAAAACAAAGTTAACAAAAATAAGTTCTTTGTGAAGACATAAAAGTTTAATATAAGCTCTAATTTAAGTTTTAGTCTGATTCGCAATTATGACACAAATAAATTAAATCACCAGCCGTACAAGCTTCGTGGGCCCACATTCGACAGCCTGAACACTGTACCCAATCGTCTCCCGGTCTGCTAGTGCCATAGCTCTCCATGGAAACCAAACAATAACACTCTTCATCTTCATCGTCATCCGATACTGTTTCCTTTTTGTTCGTAGCTTTGTTTATATTTTTATATTTCGAATTCAAACGTTTTTTATTTAAATTTATTTAGTCCCTTTCGCTCTCTTTTTTCGTTCTTTTTCCTCAGTTTCTCTTCTTATTGACTCTTTTTCCAGTGTATCTGTGTATATAGTAGATTTTCTTTTTTTTTCATCCTTTTTTTGTTGTCAATCTAGGTGGTGCCTTAGGATAAGGTCTCTAAGCACATCGCATCAGATATTTTGACAAGCTTTTCTCCATAGGATCTGTAAAAACCCTGTTATGTGCTATGTAGCCCATTGATGTAGACTCACCGCTTTCATCGTTGTTAGCGTCGCGTTTTTATTTATATCGAAGCAGTGAGACATAATTAATGTTGTATTTTTCGGCTGCTCTTCGAAGTGACATGCCTGTTCGTAATTCGTCATACGCTTCCATGTACTGTGATATGTCACTCTGTCCTTTTGCAGATACTTTGACACGTTTTCTCGGTATCTAAGAAAAATAAAATATAGGTAGGTATATAATTATTTACAATTCTTTTTATTAATTTTTACACTGAATGCATTGAAAAGAAATAGCAGTGCATTAAAAACTAGAATGTACGCCACTGAATATAAAAAGGAACAACAAATAGTTCTGCATGGAAAATTTTTATTTATTACAAAAATATATTAATAGAAACTATAATGTTTAATCTTTATATTGTATTTGGTGTACAATAAAGACTTTTCTATCTATCTATTAATTCAATAGCCAAATATTATTCCATGAACTAACATAACTTTTTATGTTTAAATTGTTACTAAAAAAGTTATGAAGAGATTCAAATAACATAAATTTGTTATGTTAATTTTTAATTCTATTAAATAAATTTGCACGCTTATTATTTTTGTGGCTAAATAGGTTCCAAGTACTCATTATTATATAAATTAACACCTATATAACCCTATTTAATGCAAATAAAGAACTTTGAACTAAATAAAGTATTATTATTATTATAAACTGTTGACTAAAGCCGGGGACGGTTGTAACGTTTCATCCGTCCCCTGTAAAAATGTTACAACCGTACCCGGTTGACCATTTTGAACTTTTTTCAACATAACCTTCAAACTACACGAGGTAGATAATATTTATTTGTTCCTATTTCATCTATGATAGTCAACGTCAATACTATAAAAGCCGTAATAAGCGTATTTAGCATGCGTTATGAATAATTAACATAGAAAAGCAATCAAAAATACTTACTTTTGGTTTCAAAAACACAGTGACCTCGTTCACATGTGCATGGCGCGCCGCAACGCTACCAATCACTGGCGATCACTTCCGATGGTTACCCGCAACACTCGCTCTTTGTACCCCTCCCGCTAACCCCCGCAGTTCCCGATATATACGCGATGTTACAACCGTACCCTGTTACAACCGTACCCGGTCTACCCTACTAAATCGTTAGAAATTGGACATGGGCGACCGCGTAAGATATTAGATACTTTAGTTAGGACTACCTATGGTATATTGGACAATATACCTACTAGATACTTCAGTATATGTCCATCCACATCCAGTTATATGAATTTTTCGTCTTTTCATCGTAAATTTCTACTGTCTAAAAAACCTATATGTGAGAAAGGTTGTTACGAAGCTTTAAATCGATATAGATCCTAAACGGACGGTCAAATCGAAAAATGTTGAGAGAAAACTAAAAATGATTTTTAAATTCCTATTCAACAATACCACACTCGACATAGTTAGTTGACTTTATTTTTTTTAATTTTCACAATATGGCGTCCAGTAGTCGCCATATTGAATTTTCATTAACGTCATGTCTTTAGTGACACTCATCGGATTAAGAGGAATCGATTGACGTGCGTATCATAAAAATCGGCCCAGGCGTTTGGTCTATATAGTGCTTCAAAGGAACATACAAACATACATACATACATATATACATACATACATACATAGACTGTTAAACACAATACCACTCCTTTGCGTTGCGCAGTCGGGTAAAAAGGAAAACATTTAAAAATATTAAATAAGCTGCAACTTTTATATTCGTTCTAAATTTAAATACTCGCTACGAAATAATATTTATTTTTTTGTGTAGCCGAATGCTTGATTCGGAGGTAGCTTAGGTATTGTGGTTACCTATATGATTTATCAGATTCATCATCATCATCATCACAGCTCAGAAATGTCCCACTGTTGGGCTCGGGCCTCCTCTGTAATGGGAGGGAAATTAACCTACTATAATGCGCTGGTCAGACGTGTTGATATAGGTTTTTGTTTCGAGTTTTCCTTTTCTCGCATAGTTGTTATATGCATTTTATATCCCTTAGTCGTCTCGTACGATCACTCACGGGTAAGATATGGAGTAGTGAATAGTATTCTTACTCTGTCACCACACGGAAAGATTTATCACATTAAAATTGATAATTTACCGTTACATAATAATTACCATAAATTTAATGTTTAATAATAATTACATACATTACAGTATTTTTCGGACGGCGCCGCGTAGGACGACCCCCCACTAGGTGGACTGACGACATTATCAAGGTCGCAGGAAACCGCTGGATGTAGGTGGCGCGGGACCGTGTTGAATGGCATTCTCGTGGGGAGGCCTATGTCCAACAGTGGACACTTACGGGCTGATGGATGGATGAATGGAGTATTTTTTTAATGCGAGTACCAAAGTAAAAAGTTGTTTAATTGTTGTTGGGATAAATTAGATTCCATAAAAATAGTTAACAATTATAATGAAAAAATTGTGTGTGTGTGTGTGAGAGAAAGAGCGTGCGTGCGTGTGTGCGTGCGTGCGTATGTTTGATAATGCAATAATAATACAACTTAATTACGGCTTTTTACAACGTTGTTGACAATTTTTTTAAGTAGTAAGCGTTTTAAAAATCACATATGATAATCCAACGGTTTAAGCGTTGTTGTAAGTACTTAGCTTATCGCACTACTAATGCTAAAGTAACCATGGATGATGAACCATGGATAACCTTGGATACATTATGTATCCGAATTATAGGATTCCGATATAAGGATACACTCCGCCCGTTCCATCCAGAGCAACAGAATGTCGGAGAGCGGCCCCATAACTATTTTGCAACTCATAGCGTGTTTTCTTACCATCGCCATTGGGCCGACCCTTGGTACCGATTCCTTGACATCCGTGGCCGGACCGGGCAGGTTTCTCTTTCGACTATAATCACCATCAACGTCCCGGCACTAAAAAAACAGTGTTACCGGGGCGTCATCTTTCCGTGTTCGGCCTTTCTGCGGGTAGCGAACTAAACTCCAGTTATTCATCCGAGATTTAAGAGGGCGGCATCAGGCGCAAGTACTTGCGAATGCGTCGCTCAATGCGCCGCGGTGGCTAGTAGTCTCATCCGAGATATTACTACACTCTCGAGTAATACCAGTAATTATGTTCCTGCGCTTCGTTCAAAGGGCGACAGAGCATCCTATATCCTCTTATCTTCTCCGTAATACCTTCGTTCCTTTCCATGCAGTCCTGCACCTATCCCTATTATACTATTCAGTGATTTGGTTTGCCCTAAAACATAGATTGACCTAAAGTTGCTCTGTCTCTCCAGCGACACCATTCTGTTGTTGAGATTGCCCAATCACTGACAATTCGAACAGCACGTTGTTGTAGTGAGCCAAGCGAGTCTAGCTGATATGTAGGTGCGTCTGCCCTGAGATGTGAGTAGTACTCCATGTGTGGACGAACTTCTGCTTTGTATTACATAAGATGTTGTTTAGGCATGAAGTACTAGACTCTATTCAGGATGGTCAGCTTTTGCAGTAAATGCATACATTTGTATCGTTGTACAATTGCAATGAACTAAATTTCGTTCATCCTATTCCGAGGTTCGTCCTAGAGAGTGCTCACAATTAGACTTCTGACTTGTAACTAAAGTTGAGTCCATGGTTCTTGTGTCATGATCCGAGTTACATTATGATTTTCGGTGTATCGCTCGTCACCCATGCTCTCATTTGCATAAAACATATTCTTCTACTAACCAGTAAGATGGAGATTTTCCCGTCGGGCTGACCACGGATGTCTAGGAAGCGGTACCAGTGGCCGGCTCAATGGCGACGAGTAGGGAATACGGTAGGTTATGGGGCTACGTGCCACTTTTCCGTCGCCCCGGACGGAACGGATGGCGTGTGTCCAGATCATAGCCTGCCAAAAAAGACGGTTATCTAATTACACACTTATGGTTAAAAACTTAACGAATAAGGAAAATTTATGTACAGATATTTTCAATAGTTTATCTTGAAGATTCGTAGTTTTTTATTACTAAAGATTGCAAGCATAATTATTTGTCTCATATAAAAGAAAAAAGGAAAAGTTTTTAATGTATTTGTTTATTTTATACATACTGTGATCATAATTGTATTATGATTTTGACAATACAGAAGATGCATGTAACGTAATGCGTGAGTCCATAAATACTCTTCTTTCTAGGCACCTCTACCACCACCTTCTTGGGATGGTGTTTACAAGGCAGTAGATGAAATATACAACTGTCCACAAAAGATGGCCTTAATAGGCGTTTTTGGCACTGAAGATTGTTTAAAAATTAATGTTTATGTGCCAGCAATAAGAAATAAATATTTGCCAGTGATGGTTTTTATACACGGTGGAGCATTTTCAATAGGAAGTGGAGGGAAATTTATATATGGACCAACATTTTTATTAAAACATGATGTAATATTAGTGACATTTAATTATAGACTTGGAGCACTAGGTTTTCTGTGCTTGGGTATAAAGGAGGCTCCTGGAAATGCTGCTATTAAAGATCAGATTGCCGCATTAAGATGGGTAAAAAAAAATATTGGCGCATTTGGTGGTGATCCTGATAACATTACATTATTTGGACAAAGTGCCGGAGCCACGTCAGCATCTTTACTACTAGCTAGTAAAGCTACTGAAGGTTTATTCCACAAAGTCATAATACAGAGTGGTTCTTCTATATCTAGCTGGGCAATTAATAGACAGCCGTTGTGGGTTGCGAGTCTTATAGCAAAAGATTTAGGTTATGATATCGAGGAACCTGAGAAAATGTATGAAATATTTTCTGAAATACCATACCAAAAATTAATCACCGCAAAACCTAGGAAGCCACTTGGAATGTACTTTGATACTCAAATGTTAAACTATCCATGTGTTGAGCAAGAAATACCGGGCGAAGAGGCTGTGATAACAGATTTTCCATTTAATGTTTTTCAAAGCAATCCAAAGAAGCATGTCGCTGTAATTTATGGAACAACTAGCAAAGAGGGTTACTTTTTATTACCAGATGATACGAAAGAATCTCTGGCGGCACGAGACGTCAAATACATATTCGCTTCTGATCTTACATTTTCAACTGAAATAGAAGCAGCAAACGTATCAAAAATCATAAAAGAATATTATTTTGTGGAAAAGAACATTAGTTTAGAAGTTCATAATATTATATCTGATCTCAATACTCAGCTTTATTTTGAAGTGCCTGCTATTTTAGAAGCAGAATTGCTAGTTTCTAAACAAAGAGCAAATGTTTATAATTATTTATTTAATTATACTGGTGGTAGAAACTTATTAAGTACAGTGGTTGGTGCCGTTGGGTATAAGAATGCAGGAGGTGCTATTCATAGTGATGAACTATTATACCTTTTCGATGGATATGTGTGGCCATTTTCTATTACCAAAGAAGATCAAACAATTATAAATCTTATGACAAAATTATGGACGAATTTTGCAAAAAATGGGTAAGTATTTTATACCACGTGATCAATATTATTTTAATAATTTATAAAAAAAATATATTATTTTTATTTATTTAAGTGACCCAACTTCTCCCGGTGACATCCCAGTGATTTGGGAACCCAGCACTGAAGAGTCTACAAAACTATTATATATAGATGATGTCTTGAAAATGGGTAGTATCCCCAACCCTTCAGCATATAAACTATGGAAAGAGGTGTATGAAAAATATCGTAAGAAGTATATACCAAATGATTTCAAAAAATATAAATGTGTTTAATTGCTATGCTAATTAAGATGAAACATCCATTCATAACAGTTCCCCATGTATAAAGTTACTCGGTCATTAATCTATTAATCCATCTGACTTTCAATGTCCACTTTTGAAACATAGACTTCCTTCCCTCTTAGACGATGGGGATTCTTTCCACCAGGCAGACTGACAACTTGGTGAAAATTGCTAGGTGTCGTTGGAGGCGGGAGGCATATTCGGCAATGAATGGCAAAAGGCTTGATGATAATGATGAAAGGAGAATAATGCCACTATAGCCAGATTGGCGAGCTTAAGGGGCGAAGTAAATACAGTACATATAGGTGCTTTAAATACTTAAAATATAACTTTAACTTATTTATATTATTTATCAAGAGAAAATATTACAAAACTCTTTTTTCAATTGAAAAATAATTAAAAATCAAATGCAAACGTGATAGAATCCGTACAAGTAGATTTATTTCAAATGAAAAATAATTTATCACAGAAATTCGCCAATATAATTTCAGAACTGATTGATAAGATGATACTATAGTCAAGATTTCATCAAGGCATTTTCTTTCACCGTCAAAGCAAGGAATAAATTAATATTTAAAAATAACACACTCATCACTCCGAAAAGTCCCAGAAATGCATAGTGATATAGAATCTGATATGGTTTAGAAATATACATGCACCCAAGCATCAGAATACTGACGCATACTCAGAACATAGTATACATAATTGCTGTTGACAACCGAGTTGGCGATTGCAATTGGTGTTAAAGTTTCTCAAGGGAGTGCTGCGGTTTAATCCTTCATCCGATTTATATACTCTTAGGGAAAATACATTTTGTAAAGACCTCAATAATAGAATTTATTGATTTATATAATATATACTCGTATATGCGAATAGTTTCTATGGCACCGGCAATTTTACATACATGTTATCACACTGATCTTATCCTAATTATAGTATATAAAATATAGCATGATCTCTGTGACAGTTCTCACTAGTGCCAGACACTTACGTTGTAGTCCGTATTTTTGTTGATATAATTCCTCATTTTTTAAAGTTATTTGCTACTGCAATTGAAAAACAATGTATGAAAATCTTATTGAATTTCAATGAAATGGATGGGTGAATCGATCATAAATGGAAAAAAATTATGAAAATATTATTGAATTTAAATCAATGCATTTTATTTAATTTAAACTAAAGCTAAAGTTCATCGTCACTATTATCGTCATCGCTGGAGCATTCCTGTAATTGATGATGAGTTCTTGGTCACTGATTATAAGAAATGGTCTTATTAATGTTATAAGTTATAACTGATGTCTGAATTCTAAATTAACACTAATTTCTTATTGTATAGGGTAACCAAGTGGTTTATATAGGTAATGTATTGGTTTTCCTTTTTTTATAAATAATTAATAAGAATGCTATCGATTTACGTTTATCGATTGTCCCATCTCTATCTTATTCTCAGTCCAGTATGACCTTGTATTTGCGTAAGCATCATATTTTATAAAATGGTTACTAAGTATTTTAAAACATATGAGGTACAAGTATTGGTGTATATGTTCATATTTTTATATTCATAATTCAGTTGAGATATAACTGGCACGTAAAGAATAAAAATATAGGCGATCATAGTGGTAGGACCACGCTGTTGGCAGTTTTTTGTCTGCAGCCAAAAAACTGCCAACTGCCACATTCTCGCAGAAGATCGACATCTAAGAAATGAAAATGTGCTATTGCGCTTCGTTCGGTGAGTGAGAGAGCCGAAAGCCCAACTAGGTGGGTTTGGGGATTTTATTGGTAGGCAGCGGTCTAAGCTATACCCTTGGTATTGCAAAGGTCCGTGGGCGGCAGTGACACTTACCATCAGGTGTGCTACTAGCTCTTTTGCCACCATAAGCAATAAAAAAAATACATAATAAAATTTTAAGCATGACACGTATTCAAAATTACTTCATCGGTTTTGTAGCTATATGTCACAGAGATCAAGCTATATTTTAAGGACTATAATTGGGCTCGATGCAATATGGACATCTATCATACACATTATGTAGGCTTGCCCGGGTACAGGGATCTCTGCCCGGGTCGACGGAATGTATCTCCCATACTCGTGGGATTCATTATGGATACTGAACATTTAAAATTAAACGACGGGGATCATAATGATTCTCACCTCAAGGCCTTGTCAAGCCAAAGCAAAACTGACACAAACGACGCCTCGTCCTCGCGACTTGAGGCGTCCCCCGAGGGCCCGGCACCAGCAAAAGAGGCCCCAAAGAGGAGGAAGAAGAGCAGGCGGATGCTAACTCCGCTTGGCGAGCGCGCTAAACGGCGCGCCAACCGCCTTAAGAAGGAGAGGGAGGCGCTGGAGGCCGCGACACGCCGTGAAACCAGCGTTCCCAGCGACGAGGGCGGCACAATTGCCGCAGAGCCGTCGCATACGGATGGTGGTAGCGCCGCAGGACTGCCGCGGAGGGAGAGCGGCGGCAGGTGTGTGTCCCGGGACGAGGGCGACGATGTCGCAGAGCCGTCCAAGGAGGGGACGAGGAGTGGCAGCTCAACGGAGCTGTCGAGTGACGAGGGCGGATCTACCGCAGAGCCGTCGCGGAGTGAGGGTGGCAGTAAAGCCGCAGGGCCGTCGTCGGAGAGCGCCAGAAGCTCCGACACCGACACGGCCTTGGAAAAGTCTTCGGACGAGGGCGGGAAGGCCGCAGAGCCGTCCGACGAGGAGGTCGGCCGAAGCCGGGACGAGGGCGGCAATGCCGCAGGGCCGTTCAGCATGGAGGAGGGCAGCTCGGCTGCCGAGGCCACCGAGGAGTCTGAGCCGCACCCTGCGGCGAAGGCTCTGACGGCGGCCATAAATGTCAGGGAGAGGGAAGAGGCCCTCCCCCCGAGTGTCCGGAAGCGCCCCCTGCACAAGGGCGGCAGCTCCGACTCGGAGGGGAGTGTCATCATGCCTCCTCCCAAGGTCCCCACCGCGCGTCGTGGGCGTAGAGGTCGTGGGTCGGCGGTGGCGGCGAGGCCGGTTCCGGGTCAAGCCGATCAAGGAGGTGGGGTGGCGGCCCTGCAGGCTGCGAACGCCCGCCTCAGTAGGGAGGTCTCCGGCCTGCGGGAGCGCAACCGGAAACTTGAGTCGGAGCTGTCGGCGGTGCGGAAGGAGAACCGCGGGTTGGCCAAGGACATGGCTGACCTGCGGTCTCAATTCGCACTTTTAGTGCCAGCCGCGCCGCCGACACCGGTTTCGCCGCCGAAACGGGTTGCGCCGGGGAGGGTGGGCCCGTCCTCTGCGCTCGTGGTGCCACCTAAGTCCGTGGCGCCACCTGCGCCCGTGGTGCCTGCTGCGCCGGTTGTGCCCGCGGCGTCGGCCGTGAGCGCCGCCAGGAAGCGCGGAAGGCCCAAGAAGGGGGAGGAGCCGCTGCCTGCGGTGCACGGTGTGCCGGAGGAGGCGATGCGCGTCATCTTCGCCAAAATCGAGTTGATGATGGACGCGCGCATCCAGGCCGTGGCGGATCGCCTTCCGCCCGAGGCACCCCTCCGACCACCGCTCGCCGCCGACAAGGCGAAGCGGCCGCAAGTGCCAGCTCCCGCCTCGCTGCCATGTCAGGGTGGCCGCGTGGTGACCTACGCCGCGGCCGTAGGCGGGCCCAAGGGGGCTAAGAGGAAGGCCGGCACGGTGCCGGCTCCCGCCAAGGCCGGGCAGTGGCCGGCGCCAGCGGCTACACTGCAGGCTCCGGCTAGCGCACCCGCGACTGTGCCTGCTGCGCCCAGCGCTGCTGCCAGGCTCGAACTGGGCTGGCAGGTGGTTGAGCGCAGCAGGAAGGCACGCGGCCAGAAGCGGAGAGCGGCGGCCAAGAGTGCCGCTGTGGCCGCCGCTCCCCAGGCGGGAGGCGGCAAAGGGGGAAAAAGGTCGCGCAGGGGCCTCAAGTCGCCGAAGACAGCTGCGGTCATTATTACCGTGTTGCCTGAGGCGGCTGAGAGGGGCCTCAACTATGAGGCCGTCCTAAGACGCGCCCGGCGGGAGCTGGACGTCTCCGACATCGGAGGCGTTGAGGCGAGGACCCGCAAGGCTCGGACAGGGGCTCGTATTCTCGAGTTCCCTGGGGCCGAGGGCGTCAAGGTGGCCGATAGTGTGGCCTTGAAGCTGAGGGGGCTGTTCGGGCCGGAGGATGGAGTCCGAATCGCCAGGCCCGTCAAGTGCGCAGAGATGCGCCTCACGGGTTTGGACGATTCCGTGACGGTGGAGGACGTTGAGGAGGCCATTGTGGCGTATACTGGATGTGCCTCGGACACTGTCCGGATTGGCACCATCCGCCCTGGTCCGGGCGGTGTCGGTGCTGTCTGGGTGCAATGTCCGGTGGAGTCGGTGAAGAAATTGGCCGACTCAGGCAGGCTCCTCGTGGGTTGGAGTTCGGCGCGGGTAACCGTGCTGGAAACCCGGCCTGCGAGGTGTTATAAGTGCATGGCGGTCGGGCATACCCGACCGACGTGTCGCAACTGCTTCGACTGCAGCGGGTTATGCTTCCGCTGCGGTCAGGCTGGACACCAGGCGGCATCGTGCTCTGCGGTGCCCCACTGCCCCGCGTGTGCGGCAGGCAATAGGCCTGCCAAGCACCGCATGGGCTCTGGGGACTGCAGACCCCCGGCATCGGCCCCAAAGGGGCGGGGCGGCCCATCGACCGGGCCTGCGCCCGCTCCGAGCGCGACCCGATCGCCCGTTAGCACGGAGGAGGAGACGATGGATACGGTCTGTTAATGGACCACGAATCCATCCGTCTCCTCCAAGCCAATCTCAACCACTGCGCCGGTGCGCAGGATGTTTTCCTGCAAGCCATGGCGGAGTGGTTGATATGAGTAGCCGTAGCCGCGGAGCCGTACGTGGTGCCCGACCGACCTAACTGGCTGGGTAGCACCGACGGCACTGTGGCAATCGTCGCCTCCACGTCGTGGCCTTCGCCGTCTCTGACCCTTAGGGACAGGGGCGTCGGATACGTCGCGGCGGAATGGGGAGAGATTACGCTTTTCGGAGTCTATCTCTCCCCTAACAGGAGCGTGACTGATTTCGGGGCCTCCCTCACCATCTTGGAGGCCTCGTTACGGCGACTGGCACCGCGCCAAGTCTTCGTTCTGGGGGACTTCAACGCCAAGTCCATGGCGTGGGGGTCCCCCGCGACGGACGACCGAGGACGGGCGGTCGAATTGTGGGCGGCGGCACTGGGCCTCTTTGTTGAACAGGGGCTCGGTGCAAACGTGCGTGCGTCAGCGGGGCGGGTCGATAGTGGACTTATCGTTCGCTAGCCCCATTGTCGCCGCACGCGTGAGGAGCTGGCGCGTCGCTGAGGAGGTTGAGACCCTATCGGACCACCGATATATCCGGATTGAGGTCTCCCAGACCCTCCCGACGCCCAGCAGGGGTCACGGGGCGGACGGACGTTCCGCGTTCCCGCGATGGGCTGTGGGTCGTTTGGACCGGGACCTGCTGGCGGAGGCAGCCATCGTTCACTCGTGGCTGTCCTCTGCCCACCAGTTGGACGGGGTGGACGCCGAGGCTGGCCGTATCCGCAATGCTTTGACGCAGATTTGCGATGCGGCCATGCCCCGTGTGCGGTGTCTGCCCCCGAAGAGGGCTGTCCACTGGTGGTCCCGGGAGCTGGCGGATCTTCGGGTCGCGTGTATACGCGCCCGAAGGGCCTACACCCGCAGCCGGCGGCACCATCGCGACGAGGAGCGGGAGAGCCGGCTTTACGAGGGCTACCGCAATGCGCGGTCGGCCTTCAGGCTGGCCGTCCGTACCGCCAAGGACGTCAGTCGGCAGGAGATGTTGGATGGTCTCAATCGTGACCCCTGGGGTCGCCCCTATCGCGCAGCGCTGAGTAAGCTCCGCGCACGGGGCCCTCCCCTCACCGAGACTCTCCAGCCCGGCCTCCTCACCAGGGTCGTCGAGGATCTGTTCCCGCGACGGGCGGAACACACGCCCCCGGTCATGGCTCCGCCAGACACCGACCGGGAGGCCGACGATGACAGTGTTCCGCCCATCACGGAACCCGAGATGGGGGCGGCGGTGGCGCGCATGCGCGGAAAATCCACCGCCCCCGGGCCCGACGGTGTTCCCAACCGCGTGCTGGCCCTGGTCCTCGACCACCTGGGTCTCCGCCTCAGGGGGCTGTTCGACGCGTGCTTAGCGTCCGGGCGGTTCCCTGGGTGTTGGAAGGAGGGGAGGCTGGTGCTCCTGCCGAAGCCGGGACGGTCTCCAGAGTCGGCCTCGGCCTACAGGCCCATCGTGCTGCTCGACGATGCGGGCAAGCTATTGGAGAGGGTGCTGGCTGCCCGCATCGAGCGGCACCTCGTCGGCACGGGGCCCGATCTGTCGGATGCCCAGTTTGGGTTTAGGAGGGGTCGTTCGACGATCGCGGCTCTGTTGCGCCTGAGGGCCGTGGCGACTGAGGCCGTCACCGGCGGGGGAGTGCTGTTGGTGGTGTCCCTGGACATCGCCAACGCATTCAATAGTCTGCCATTTAGCTGCGTCAGGGAGGCGCTCCGATATCACGGAGTGCCAGTTTACCTGAGGCGGCTAGTGGCAGACTATTTGGAAGGGCGCAGCGTTCTCTACACCAACCGAGTAGGGGACGTTGTGCGAACGCCCATGACGTGCGGTGTTCCGCAGGGGTCCGTCCTCGGACCCACCCTGTGGAACATCGGCTACGACTGGGCGTTGAGGGGGAGCCTCCCGCCCGGGCTGGGCGTGATATGTTACGCCGACGACACGCTCGTCACAGCCCGTGGTGGGACGCTGGAGGAGGCGGCAAGCCTGGCGACTCTCGGCACCGAGGAGATCGTCAGGCGGATCGAGGCGCTGGGGTTGAGGGTGGCCCTGGACAAGACAGAGGCCCTCTTGTTCCATGGGCCCCGCATAGGCCCTCCCATCGGCGTCTCGATCACCGTCAATTCGGTTGATATCAGCATCCGGGCCCATATGAGGTATTTGGGCCTGGTGCTCGACGGGCGATGGTGGTTCCGGGAGCATTTCCGCAGACTTGCTCCACGGCTCGTCAGCGCGGCGTCCGCCCTATCATGGCTTATGCCGAATGTGGGCGGACCGAGCGCTACCTGCCGACAGCTGTACGCAGGGGTCATCCGGTCGATGGCCCTGTACGGCGCACCGGTGTGGGCGGGGTCCCTGACCGTCCGACTCAGGGCTCTTCTGTGGCGACCACAGAGGGCCATGGCGGTCAGGGCCATACGCGGGTACCGCACGGTGTCGACGGAGGCAGCGTGTCTGTTGGCCGGGACCCCTCCATGGGACCTGGAAGCGGAAATGCTCGCCGGTTTGTATCGGCGGATGTTGGGGGTGCGAGCGGAGGGCGGTGTGGTCTCGTTGAGGGAGCACACCACCTGGCGCGTCGACGCCCGCCGCGACGTCATTGCCCGTTGGGCAGTCCGGCTGGAGAAGCCTCGGTTCGGTGTGCGGACCGTGGAGGCCTTCCGGCCGGTGCTGATGCAGTGGCTAGAACGGCGGCACGGGGTGCTCTCCTTCCGACTGTTGCAGGTTTTGACGGGGCATGGATGCTTCGCCAAATACCTGCACACGGTCGTAAGGAGGGAGAGTACACCGTCCTGCCACCACTGCGATTGCGACGAGGACACGGCGCAGCATACGCTTGAGGTTTGTGCTGCTTGGGCAGAGCAGCGTCGTGAACTCGTCGCAATCATCGGTGCTGACCTGACGCTGCCGACCATCGCCAGGGCGATGCTCGACAGCGTCAGGAACTGGGACGCGGTCGCATCCTTCTGCGAGGCAGTAGTCTCGCGGAAGGAGGCGGCGGAGCGCGTGCGCGAGGAGCGTTTCCTCGACGACGCGAGCCGCCGCCGGCGACTGGGGCGGCGCAGGCGCGATTACTTGCGCCTGATGCCGCCCTAGCCGAGGCCGCGGGTGACTGGATCGGGGAATCAGTCCGTCACCCGCCGAGAGGCCGACCGCGTGAGGAAAGACCGACATCCTACCCAAAGGGGGGGACGTCGGTCGAGGAGAGGGTACTCCTCAGGGGTATTCCGTCGGGCCAACCACTGACGTCAAGTCACTCTGCTCCGGTGGTTGGCCCAACGACGAAGGCGACGTCACGGGTGGGTTACGGGTGCGCGTGCTTACGCCCCTCTGTCACCCCGGACTGAGTGGTGCGAGGAGTGTGCCGACCGTAACCCACTAACAAAAAAAAAAAAAAAAAAAAAAAATCATACACATTGCAAAAGTTATTAGCTTTAGTTTTAAGACCGGCCGCGTCACTAACGTCAACCCTCCCTGGAAATGTTATTGTTGACTAGATTGTATTAGATAAAGTTGGCATAGATTTATGTAAAGTCTTAGTCGTCTGTTACGATATCCACGAGTAAATTAAGTGTTGATAATATTCATAATCGTTGCCACAGAGTACAAAATTTAAACTCGAATGCAAAAAATAGATAAAATGTTATCATAACGTATTCAAACACCAGTATCACACATACATCGTGACTTAATAGCGTTATGAATTTATATGATCATAATGATTAAGCACTAATATCAGGTGATGACGATTGTTCTGTGTTAATATATGAGTACTGTGAGCATCATATGGCAACAATCTTTAAAAATTAGCCAAAATTAACACAAAATGTTAATTATGAAAAAAATTGTCAATAATTTATCATCCAAGGTCTATCTGATATCGTCGCTATGTATGATAGATAAAAAATGTATCATAGACATAATAGTCATAGTCAATAGTAACGTGCCAGATTTAAAATTAGCCGTATTATTAAAAAATAAATTAAAAACTGCATAAATAATAAAGGAAATAATAAAATAAGCAGTCATGACTATAGTGTATGCATAATTAATATAATTTGTAAATGTGGATAGATAAAGTCATAAAAGAATATTATTTTGAGGTAAAGAGCATTAATTTAAAATATCATAATATTATATCTGATAATAATATTATATCTGATCTCAATACTCAACTTTATTTTGAAATACCTGTTATTTTAGAAGCAGAACTGCTAGTCTCTAAACAAAGAGCAAATGTTTATAATTATTTATTTAATTATACTAGTGGTAGAAACTTATTAAGTACAGTGGTTGGTGCCGTTGGGTATAAGAATGCAGGAGGTGCTATTCATAGTGATGAACTATTATACCTTTTCGATGGATATGTGTGGCCATTTTCTATTAACAAAGAAGATTAAAAATATATAGATCTGATGACAAAATTATGGGTAAATTTTGCAAAAAATGGGTAAGTATTTCAAAACACGTGATCATTATTATTTTAATAATTAATAAAAAAAATACATACATACATACATATCATCACGCCATATCCCTTGCAGGGTAGGCAAAGAGAACAGTTGCCAGAGAACAGAGTGCCAGAGAACTCTATCCTTGCATACTTCACTCGCTTCCTCAACATTCATAATTCTCTTCATACACGCTCGGCGGTTTCGGAGACTCTTGACTCCACCTTCCTTCAGTACATGACCAAAATGGTCTAGGTAGGTGAGTCTCGGTCTCCCCCGGTACCTACATCCTTCCACTTTCGCATTGTATATCTTCTTAACCAGACGTTCGTTCGGCATTCTTTCCGTATGTCCGAACCATTGGAGCATTCATAAAAAATATATATTGTTTTTATTTATTTAAGTGATCTAACTTCTACCGGTGAATGCCCAGTGATTTGAGAACCCAGAACTAAAGAGTCTACAAAACTATTACATATAGATGATGTCTTGAAAATGAGCAGTATCCCCAACCCTTCAGCATATAAGCTAAGGAAAGATGTGTACGAAAAATATCATGAGAAATATATACCAAATGATTTCAAAAATATACATGTGTTTAATTGCTATGCTAATTAAGATGAAACATCCATTCATAATAGTTTACCATATGTAAAGTAACGTTACTAGGTCATTAATCTATTAATCTATCTGACTTTCAATGTCGACTTTTAGTGATAGACTTCCTTTCATTTTAGACGAAAGCGATTGTTTTCGCCAAGTAGACCGACGACTCGGTGAAAGTTGCTAGGTGTAGTTGGATGTGGGTGGCATATTCGGCAATGAATGGCAAAAGGCTGAATGATGATAATGACGAAAGGAAAATAATGCCACTATAGCCAGATTGGCGAGCTTAAGGGACGAAGTAAATACAGTGTTATACCCTTAAATTCTTAAAATACAACATTAACTCTTTGTAAGTTAGTACTCAAGGTTCCTTCAAGGCATTTTCAGTCACCGCAAGTGATAACTAATTATTTAAAAATAACATACGCCGAAAAGTCACCGAAATGCACCGTTACATAAAATTCGAGATGGGCTAGAAATATATCTGTAAATTATTTATTTACGTATATACATTATATAAATAATGATTTAGAAATATACTTGCCTCCATCATTAGAAGAAAATCTATTTTAATGATAGATTGTATTACAAAGCCATCTCCATAAGATAATATGTATTGAATTATACCTACTCGTATATGGGCATACGAGTATATATAACGATATGAATGTGGAAGTCCAGATGGGCGACTCAGTGTTCACTGCTCTGCTCTATGCAAATGATGCAGTCCTGCTGGCGCAGTTAGCGACTGACCTGTAGACCCTAGTCGACACAATGACAGAAGATTGTAAAAAGAGGGGTCTACGCGTGAATGTGAGCAAAACCAAAATAATGGTCTTCGAAAGAGATGAAGACCGAACAGATTTAGGAGTAACAACAGGTAATGATGTATTAGAATAAGTGGTTGAATTGGTATATCTTGGATGTGGATTTAGCTGCGATGAAAGGTACACCACTGATATAGAGCGAATAGTGAATGCAGGAATTACAGTGAACGGAGCGTTGGGACAACTTCTCGGTAGCCACCACCTCAGCCAGAAGGCACGTATAGCAATATATAACGCAGTGCTTGCCTCAACATTACTGTATGGAAGCGAGAGTTGGGTATGCAGATAAGAGCATGAAAGTAAAATTAATGAGGCCGAAATGCGATCTCTACGGAAAATCTGTGGAGTTAGGCTGATCGATTGCATTCGTAACGACGACGTAAGAGAGCGAGTAGGTATGAAAGAGAGTATTGGCGTAAAGATGCGAAAGGGAATGCTCCGATGGTTCGGACATGTGGAATGAATGCCGAATGAACGTTTGGTTAAGAATATATACAATGCGAATGTGGAAGTATGTAGGTACCGGGGGAGATCGTGACTAAACTACCTAGACCAGATTGGTCACGTACTGAAGGAAGGTGGAGTCAAGAGTCACCGAAACCGGCGAGCGAGTATGAAGAGAATTATGAATGTTGAGGAAGCGAGTGTAATATGCAAGGATAGAGTTCTCTGGCACTCTGTTCTCTCTCCCTACCCTGCAAGGGTATGGCGTGATGATACGTATGTATGTTTGTATGTATGTATATGGTATATGCGAATAATTTCTTTGATGCCAGCCATTTCACACTGATCAATATCATAAACACACTGATCTTATCCCAATTACTTGTGGCCGACGCAGTATGTACTGCACATCCATCGTGCATATTGCAAAAGTTATTAACTTTAGTTCTATGACCAGCCACCTGCTTGATATCAACTCGCCTAGGGAATATAATTGTTTTATTGTGTTTAATTAGGAATATAATCGGATGCCGCTTGTGGGATCTGGTCCAGCCATTTTTATGTTTCTTTGTTTTATTTATATTTGGTTTAATTTTGTATATAAATTTATAAAAGAAATAAATCCTTACTCGATTGGCATCACTGGAGCTGTATTAGCTCCATTCAGCAAAAATTAACGCAAATTGATATCGATAACATATCATCGAAGATAGGCACTATATCTGATAGATAAAAAAAATGTATAACATACACTGTAGTATAATAAATATAGTCAACATAGCAATATGACTAATCTCAAAGTGGCCCTATAATTAAAATAGAATTTGAAAAACAAAATAAATAATAAAGAAAATAATTAAATAAGTATAAAATAAAAAGGCGCTACAAAATAAGGATCATGAAACGATTAATTTTATTTACATTACTCGCTATGAACTTGATAGAGCAACCGGCACCTGAAGTGAATATCGATCAAGGAAGTTTGGTCGGTAAAATCAGTGATGATGGATCATTTTTTGAGTACCTTGGTATTCCATATGCTTCAACGAATAGTAGAACTCGATTTCAGGTATGAACTTTTTTAAGAATTGCCATTTATATTTTCAACATAACCTTTTACCTCTCAGCATACGTTTTTATACTGAGCTCAGGTTTTCTCAAAAAATGGAGGTCAAATAAACTAGAATATTTTGTCACAGACAAAGGCTCGAATTAAATTCATAATCATTCAGTCATAAGCCTGCCTAATAGCTGATGGGCCAGAAAATGTTGGCTTGTGCTGCTCACACCCAACGAATCTTCTCTTTTATTGTATCACCAAAATGAGAGTACAGCAAGGTGTTATACGATTACCAGGTCAGAGCTGTTGCCCGCTATTTGGATTTCCGTAAGAGTTAGCAAGAATATCATTACCCCGTTGTCACACGTAGAAAACAACAACTATACTTGACAAAAAAGAAATGAGTTAGCGTGTTCTAAATCAATGAATTCATTTAAATGTTTAGAAAGCAATGAGTTATCCTTTTCTTTCTCATTAGTCACAAAAACCGGCTGACGGATTACTAGAAAAATGAGTAGTAGCATTTTCCTGGGAAAATTTATATCAACTAACTATAATCGTCAATCAGGTTGCAAAGCATGGTTATATAAGTATGCCCACCATTGAGGAGGCCTATACACGATAGTTAAAAGGCTGAAAGGCAGATGAATGAAATCAAATGCAATTCCTTCTTTCTTTAACCTAGTAGATCACGCTAATGAAACAGTTGTAAAGTTTTAAATAAAACTTTTTTAGTGAAACTATCTACGTATATTCTTTTTTATTTAGTAGGTTATGATCTGGCTTCACTAGTCCAAATGTATTAATAAACGCAAGGATGACGTGAAGCTTTAGAATTAGTCAATAAAACATATCAAAATAAGTATTCTTCTATTCTAATGAATTTGACTGTACCTATGAATTTTCCAGGCACCTCTACCTGGACCACGTTGGCAAGGTATTTTTAGAGCCACTGATGAGCATTATCAGTGCCCACAAAACTTTCCTTCAGTTGGAGTAATGGGTATAGAAGATTGCTTGAAAATAAATGTGTATGTACCAGCACTTGCTCCTAAGCCCCTTCCCGTCATGGTTTACATTCACGGCGGTGCTTTTATTTTAGGTAGTGGAGGCAAATTGATGTATGCTCCAGATTTCTTAATAAAGCATGATGTTATTATCGTGACGTTTAATTATAGACTGGGACCTCTTGGCTTTTTATGCTTAAATATAAAAGAGGCACCAGGTAATGCCGGCATGAAGGATCAAGTTGCTGCCTTAAAATGGGTGAAGAAAAACATAGCACAATTTGGTGGTGACCCGGACAATGTGACTATCTTTGGTCACAGTGCAGGAGGAGCATCCGTAGCTCTACATGTGGCCAGTAACATGTCAAAAGGATTATTTCAACGAGCTATCATACAAAGTGGTTCAGCATTAGCTGAATGGTCTTTAACACGACATCCCCTAACATCAGCAAGTAATTTAGCTAAATTACTTGGTTACGATTTATCAGATCCAATAGATTTGTATAACTTATTTTCGAAAACGCCATATAAAGATTTAATAGCTGCTACAGCTCACGTATCTATAGGTAAACTATTAGAATCAGGTGTTTTTCATTTGCCATGTAAAGAAAAATCGTTTCCAGGATCGGAACAATTTTTAGATGATATTCCTTATAATTTATTGACTAAAAGGGTGAAAAATATTTCTCTAATGTATGGATTCACTGACAAAGAAGGATTGCTATTTATACCGGATGAAACTGACGATACTTTAAAGCGATTAAATCATTGGAACCTTCATGGTGATGATTTAATATTTAAATCAAAAGAAGAAGAATTGAAAGTTACTAATGATCTTAGGCAGTTTTATTTTGGAAATGAACAAATAAGTAGGAAAACAATAATGAATTTGACAGATTTATACACAGACTTACGTTTCAAAATGCCGTTAATATTAGAAGCTGAACTCATGGCAAAATCGAAAGAGACGCCAACATATATCTATTACTTTACATATTCAGGTGGCAGAAATTTGGTTAAAAATAATTTTGGCTTTAAAAACGAGTCTGGTGCATGTCATGGTGATGATATATTGTATATGTTTAAAGGGAAAGTGTGGCCTTATAAAATTTCAAATGCTGATCAGAAAATTATTGATTTGATGACAAAATCTCTAACTAACTTCGCTAAGTATGGGTATGTTACTTTTATATATATTTTTACACATTAGATGGTAATTTGATTTCGGTTATCTTATCAAATCTTTTATTATAAAACCCGATTACGAAGCGAAAAATGATGTCACAAGCGGGATTCAAACCCGCGCCTATTGGGATTCCAGCCCAATCGTGCTGCCACTACACCACCGTGAACTATTGTAGGCCATGCAAATCTCGCTTCGGATCATATTTACGTCACCTTAAAGACGTCATAATCGGGTTTTATAAATAATTAAGCATATTAAATGCTAAATTTCAGTAATTTGAAATCTTTTATTATTCGTTTATGTAAATATGAACTTTCATCAATTTGTCGATCCTACTAACTGCACGTTGTCAATAACCAAGCAACCAGTAAGTTCTATATCTTTATCTACAACAAAAAACGGGGGTTTTCAATTCAATATAATATAATTTTTAAAGATGATTCTTGGTCATAAATACTTTGGTTATGTACCTTTTGTTTTGGAAAAGTTACTTCAAGATACATATATCATCAATCAACTTAACTACGGTGACTATTAAACAAAGGCTATAGAGGAGCAATAATACTATCGCCACATTTGGAAATGGGTTAGTGATCGCAGTTGTATTATAAGTTTACCAGGAAACTTTTACAACCGATTCTCCTGATGTTCTCTTAGCGTTAGTAACACACGGTGTTGTAACCTGACCTGATGATGACGATGTTGATGTTAAAATAACTGTTATTAAGTTACCATTTTAGTTAGCAATTTTAGAGTTTTTATATTATATATAAGTATTAAATCTTTACCGTAGCCCGCCGCCAAAAAAAAAAATTATTAAATCTTAATAAACACTTGATTTTTACATAACTAGCAACTGCAAAATAAACAATAACGTCCCATATTTGTATAAATAATGATATCTACGTGCGAAAAGTGAAGCGAAGGTCATATCACCTAACACTTTTTATGATTTGCTGCACTAAGAATTTAAATCTTATATTGTGTTGGACTTTACAAACATACAATTAACAGCAACAAATTACATCCAAACTCAAAACAACAATTTGTAGATCGCACAAAACAATGTCCAAACGAGACACCATGCTAAAACAGTATTATAAAAACTATACCATCTATGAAGTCAATTTTAAAATATCTATCAAGTTGGTCTGCTACCTCTCAAGCCTTGTCCTTCACAATATGAAGGAAATTTACCTATCACCGTATGCTTACTAAACGAGTTGATATAGGTTTTGATTTTAAATTTTCTTCATTCGCAAATGACCTGCTTGTGTTCCTTAGACGTCTGTTACCCGCGAGACGGAAGGCATAGTGGCACATTATTTTTGATCGTCACCACAAGGAATTAAATGTTGTTAATATATAAAGTAATATTTTATATTTGTCCAAAAGTGGACAACTTTTTGTTGTTTGTCACTAATTATGTGAAAAAAACTCACATTTGTTTTATGTATAGCTATAATCATTGTCATCTTCCTGCTCTTATCTCAGTTCCACAGGATCGACGAAATATTTCCTCCCTTTCCACATTATCTTATGTGATGTCATCTCTACATTCACTCCCTTTCTATTATGTATTATATTTAAAAATCCATTTTTCTTCGGTCTTCTCTTACCCCTTAAACTTTCGACATTCGCACTTGAAACTTTTCTCACAACCTTACTTTCATCCTGTCTCATTACATGGCCGTACCATGTCGGGCATTCACTCTTTAACTTTTGTATAACACTTGTCAATTTAAGTAATTCATTCCGTAACAATGCCTTAATTCTCGTAGGAGTCGTAGATAGATAGTAGTCGCTGAACGATGATAAGAATGGACAGCGACACCCTCCTGAGAAGCTTCTAATAGTTCTAATACTAAGAGATAGATTGCCACCTATTAAGCGTTCCTATTAGCACATTATTCTCCTGTAGATATTTCCACGTGTAACAGTGGACGTCGAAAAGGCTGGAAACATTATAAAAGAGAGAGTCTTTTTGAAAAAGTATAGCAGGTAATTGTTTGATAAATCAGTCAACCTTTTGCAGTACGCTAAATATAAACGGCTTAAATGAGGGGATTGCTGCGTTTGGCGGGTGGGTTAGCAATCGCAGAGAAGTGCTATATATTTCTTAGGAGAGCGCTGCTGATCACTTTACTGGCGAGACCTAAAATAGATATTTAGGACTCCCAGAGACAAATAAGGTGTGGCGATAATTATATTCTTATCCCATACTTATATACACGTTTAGATTATTTGACAAATATGTACTATATATAATAAGGGTGAAATTTGTTTTCATTAATTGTATATTTGTAGTCTGCAGTAATACATGGATTACTTTCTGTAGTGGTGTTTAACAAAAATATTTGTCATGTGACGTATAGAGTTAATTTTTTTCTCATTTCAGTGATCCTACTCCAGATTTCATTACCGATCTACCGATTAAATGGCTACCAAATGACAAACAAAAGCTAAGATTTTTGTACATAGGGGATAAGCTAAGTATGGGATTAACGCCTAAGCCGGAAGCTTTTCAGCTTTGGAAAAATATTTACGAAAAGTACCGTCTAATTTAATATTATTAAGGGAACATTAAAAACATACTTTTTATCAGTTTTCTTTATATTTTATTAGAATATAACATATTTGGTGAAATAATTGTGATATTACATGTTTACTATTTAATTGTTAGTGCAGTAGCATCTTTCTCATATTTAAAAAGAAAAAGAAGAGACACGATTTAGAGGTTTTGCATTCTAATCCTAAATAGGACAAATGAAATTTAATGATACTGAGATTTTCGCCAGACTGTATCGATCATTGAAGATTTTTGTAGAAATTCTAATAGTTTGAAGCTGTATCCAGTTAATGACAAAATGCTTGACCCCATTTAACCTGGACTGAGCATAATGTGAAGAAACATGTAAGTGGTTACACCTGTGCTAAACTTTTCGACAATAAAAGCATATGACTAAAAAAAATATTCAACAATATATCTCTTCTGTCATTTTTTATCCTGCACTCATCCCAATTACTTGAGGTCGACGCAATATGTAATCCTCTTCTATCGTTTATATTATAAAAGTCATTGGCATTAGTTTTATGACCACCGCCTATCAGACGCCAACCCTCCTTGGAAATCCTCCTTAAAAACGGCATCAGATGTATTTGGTCCAGGTCTATATAAAGCTCTTAGTCATCTTTAACGACATCCACGAGCAAAATAAGGGCTGGTATTGTTCGTAGCCGTAATCATCATTCTCCTACTCTTATCCCAATTACTTGGGGTCGATACAATATGTACTCTTCTGTCATAGTACATATTGTAAAAGTTATTGGCAATAGTTTTATGACCGGCCGCCTGCCAGACGTCAACCCTTCTTGAAAATGTAACTGTTGACCAAACGGCATCAGATGGAGTTGACCCAGGTCGTTATAAGGCTCTTAGTCGTCTTTTACGACATCCACGAGCAAAGTAAGGGTTGGTAGTATTCGTAGCCGCTACCACACAGCAACACACACAGCAAAGATATATCTCTTCTTATTAACAGAAAATATTTTCTTCCAAAAACTTTAACTTCATAACTATGGTTCATAGTACTTGGAAGATGAGATTGATCTATGTTATGGTTAAACATTTAAAATACAATTTAGTTTTAAATAAAATAGTTTCAAGATAATTTATTCTTATAACAATATTGCACGACTAGACAGAACGATTCATGAAAACAAAACAAATATTCACGAACATTTAGAAAATATATTCCAGTTTATCAAAATAGCTGCTCATTGTATCAATTCCTATTCATACCTTCACCATCGTAGCGCAGTATCTCAAGAATACAATCTCAAACTCGTATGTGTAAAACAATAGCAATTCTTATTCTACGGAGTAACCGTGGAATATTCACAGGCTTCGTGTTCAAATTGTGCCAAAAAGTTGATATGAAATTTTTTAAAATATGATTTATTCTATATACGGATTTAAAATGGTACATAGTTGAAGTTAGAAGGGAATAAAGAGAGAGTTAGAGACCTCATCCCTCTCCGCTCCTATTGTCATCTCTATTCCCGCACCAATTGTGCTATACTTCTTTTGGGATTCATGAATAGCAGTTACTGCTAAGTATCATGCAACCTCAAACAGCACAAAGATAATAAGGCAATTAAATAGCAAATAATTCAGCAACATATTTATGAATACATATTATTTTGGGCTAGCCGTTATTTTAAACTGACTGGACCAGCTGTCTGCGGCGATAAAAAATTAACCAAAATGCCTACGAACAGCTTCTACGGTTGAACTCACAATATTTCTGGTATAAACGATACTTAGACCACTTCTCCGTCTGTAATATGAATAATAAGTAATTGATAAACTGAAATCCTCAAACAAATTATGCCTTCAGACCTTTGTTCTCGACTGCAATATTCTCGAATAATACAGAATATTATGCTCGTACTGGTTAGAAATATAGCTCAAAGTTCTATACTTAGCTAAACGATTAGTAAGTACTTTTTTTTGGAAGTAATACTTCTTTATCGGCGTTGGGAAAAAAATTACCGTCACATTTTTCGGGTTACGCGTCACATTTTTCCGTTACGCGCCATCTTTTTTTGAAAGGAAACTTTTTGCGCGCATGAGGGTAAAATTTTTACGCGACACGCGAGAGAGAGAGAGAGAGAGAAAGAGATAGAGAGAGTACACGCTATTGGTTGATGTATGTAAAATAGATTTAAAAAATAGTTTGCTAAAGTTTCACTTCTGATATGTGTACTTTGTACACACGCATATTTTTTTTTTTGTTTATTATCTGAGTAAGAATACAATTCACTACTTATTATATTGCAAAGGAATGTCCTAAAAGATGGATAAGATATGTGATAGGCATTTAGCATCTATACAGGAGAATGGATACTATAATGTTGCCACAATTTTATACTTAGGTAAATTTGTAATACATTTATATGTCCGCCCGTCTGGCCAGCGTGTTATATTAGACTAATTTTACTTATCTAGAGCAGGTCCATGGCTAACAGTGGAACATGTGGTATAAGCTGAGAACAAGAACTAATAAATATTTTGTTATTGATTAAACGAGCAAGCAGTGCACCACCTACTTTTACTGAAAATATATTAATAATAATAATAACTGTCATCACTAATATGACTGTCATGGTCATATAAGTCATCGAAATGATAGATCGAATAGAGCGGCGTGCAATGATTGTCGATATCACTATTCCTCATGACGGGAATTGCGTGAAGACTGAGAAACAAACAAATAAAACATAAAAACGCTGGGTCTTCATGTTTTATTCGTTTATTATATATGTATATATTTTAGCACGAGATTGTATTCTTACTGCTCACCACACGGAAGCCAATTGATCTAGTACTATAATTTTTTTTTCTTCGTATAGACAAGAAAATACTTTGGAATAATTATATAATAGATATATAGTTATCTACACATCATCATTCTCCTACTCTTATCCCATTTACTTGGAGTCGATACAATATGTACTCTTCTTTCATAATACATATTGTAAAAGTTATTGGCAATAGTTTTATGACCGGCCACCTGCCAGGCGTCAACTCTCATGGGAATGTAATTGTTGAACAAACGGCATCAGATGGAGTTGGCCCAGGTCGATATAAAGCTCTTAGTCGTCTTTTACGACATCCACGAGCAAAGTAAGGGTTGGTAGTATTCGTAGTCGCTTCCATACAGCTACATCTACTACCTGTATAGTTATCTACACATTCAGCATTTTTATAATGCCTGACCAAATTATTAAAGTTGGTTGTTTTCTGTTAACGGTTAACCTAGATATCTGGATGGATAACTGAGTGAACATAATTCGTAAGGATTATTATTTTTGAACTCAAATATAGGTATCTTAAGCGCTACTCAAAATTTAAACAAGACGTTACCGTATCGCAATGCTTTCATTACCCACTCTGTAGGTACAACTGCGAAATTTTATAAGTATTTAAGCAATAAAATTAAATTTACGATGCTTCCTAACAACGGCATTGCGCTTAAGATAACCCCAGGAGTAAAGGCGTTATTTATCCTGAGTTTGAACTTTCTATTCATAATGTTGTGGTAATATTTACATTTTCTGTCTTATTACAAGTTTTATTTGTTGTAAGTTTTTTAATTAACGATGTTAAGAATGGGAGCTTGAATACTTGCTTATGAAATATTCTTGTAAGGATAAATTTAACATAAATACAATGATCAAATTGCGATACGAGCTTTTAAATTTATTATAACGCCATCTATTGAACATTAACAAAAGAAAAATTAAACTCAATAGCCAACTAAGAGTACACGGAAGATAGCTGAAACTCGTGGAAGTGCAATTTAATTTATCATTCCTATATAGTTTATATATTATTCATTGTTTGTATTTATTTATATATTATTATATAAAATGCATCGTATAATATTATTTTAGATAATAAATTGAATTAGCCGATGCATGGCGGCAAAATTATTATTTTGAAATGGAGAAAAGAAACGGAGATTTAATAATTTCCTGCAAATAATCAAAATACTGAATACATACATACATACCATTACGCCATGTCCTTTACAGGGTAGGCAGAGAGAATAGAGTGCCAGAGAATTCTATCCTTGCATACTTCACTCGCTTCCTCAACATTCATAATTCTCTTGATATACGCTCGCCGGTTTCGGAGACTCTTGACTCCACCTTTTATCAGTACATGACCGATCTGGTCTAGGTAGGTTAGTCTCGGTCTCCCCGGTACCTACATTCTTCCACTTTCGCATTGTATATCTTCTTAACTAGACGTCCGTTTGGCATTCTTTCCACATGTCCGAACCATCGGAGCATTCCCTTTCGCATCTATACACCAATACTCTCTTTCATACCTATTCGGTCTCTTACGTCGTCGTTACAAATGCGATCGATTCTTTACGGTACTTTAAATTCAATTTAACGGACACAAATTGGGTCTTTACTTGGAACAACAATTTGTTGATTGCACAAAATATTGCCCTACGGAATGGTATAGAACTCACGACACTGACAACTTAACCATTACGCCATATATGCAGTTTCAAATATTTTTATTATAAATAAAATAATACCAATTATTTAATTGTTAATGTATTTCTTTTACGACATGCGACATCGGCGCCAACCGTAGCATCCGCATACATATCGCCAAAATATTCACTCCATCGGCTTAACACGTCTTGTGTTTGTGTAAGAATGTCTCCACCTTTAGACCTTATTTTATTCATTCTGAAGGCTGACCAACCACCCCGAGACTTCTTCACCTTCCTCCAAAAGAGTTTGGTGTTAACCTCGAAGTTTTTAGTTAGCCTATCTTCTGCACTCATACTTGCTCTATCACGTTTCTCTTTCACTAAGGCCTTGGTGTCATTCTTACATTACCGATATATTTCTTTCTTCTGTTCAGTCATACTGTCATTCAGATTCAAAGAAGAGACATAGTCCAGCCACGCTTTCTTCTTTTGCTCTACGGAAGCTGCCACTTCCGCAGCCCACTATGCATCACCATTTGTTTTTCTATGCTTCTTTGTACTTCCACATACTTCTTTCGCTGTATCTACCATACTCTCTTTCAATACTCTCCAGCATTCTTCAATGTCCGATTGCGGCTGGCTTGCCATCGTCAGCCGTTCTCGGACACCCTCTGCATACTTTTCTCTTACACACTCTTCTTGCAACCTTTCAACCTTTATTCTTTCAAGCCCTCCGAAGTGGACACGCTCTCGCCAGTGCCTCCGCTTTCTGAACAGACCACTAAATCTCGAAATAACGAGATAGTGGTCCGTATCGACTGTGGGGCCCCTGTAGGCTCTTGCGTCCAATATTTTGCTTCGGAGGCGACTGTCTACCAAAATTAAATCTATTATACTTTTCTGTTCGTTCCTTCTCCATGTATACATATGGATGTCCTTATGTTGGAAAAAAGCATATGGATGTCCTTATGTGGTCTAGTAGATCAACATTCGGCGACGGCGTCCTCCGATGGCATCAGTATGGATGAAGTTGAATGGGCGATAAGAAGTTTAAAAAATGGCAAGGCAGCGGGCATTGATATGGTGTCTGCCGAGATGATCAAGCTTGGTGGCTCCTGTGTCTGGGAGGCGTTCCTGTTGCTCCTCAATTTATGTTGGAGCTCGGGAATGGTTCCCGGGGACTGGAATAGCGCAGTCATCGTGCCTTTGTTTAAAAACAAGGGTTCACGTTATGACTGCGCAAATTACAGAGCCATAAGCTTGACCAGTATGGCAGCAAAAGTGTATGGTAAAATTATTGAAAGGAGAATGAGGATGGTGTCCGATGGTTTACTGTGTGAGACACAAGGCGGTTTCAGGAGTAGAAGGGGATGCATGGATCAAGTATTTTCTCTGCGCAACATTGTGGAGAAGCATCTGGCTCTCGGTCAGAGGGTTTTCTGCAGTTTTGTGGATCTGGAGAGAGCATTTGACACGGTTATACGAAAGGAACTTTGGGACATTTTACCGGAGTATGGTATTAACGGTAAACTGCTACAGGCTGTGCAGTCCAGTTACATGGGCTGTAGAGCCTGTGTGCGGCTGGATGACGGAATGTCGCCTTGGTTTGAGGTCAATATCGGCGTTAAGCAGGGGTGCGTTCTGTCAGCCAGGCTGTTTATCATATATTTGGATAAATGTCTCCAAAGGTTGAACGATATGAATGTGGGAGTCCAGATGGGCGACTCAGTGGTCACTGCTCTATTTTATGCAGATGATGCAGTCCTGCTGGCACAATCAGTGACTGACCTGCAGACCCTAGTCGACACAATGACAGAAGATTGTAAGAAAAGGGGTCTACGTGTGAATGTGAGCAAAATCAAAATAATGGTCCTTGAAAGAGATGAAGCCAGAACAGATGTAAGAGTATCAATAGGTAATGATGTATTAGAGCAAGTGGATGAATTTGTATATCTTGGATGTGGATTTAGCCGAGATGGAAGGTACACCACTGATATAGAGCGAAGAGTGAATGCGGGAAATAGAGTGAACGGAGCGTTGGGGCAACTTCTCGGCAGCCACCACCTCAGCCAGAAGGCACGTGTAGCAATACATAACGCAGTGCTTGTCACAACATTACTATATGGAAGCGAGAGTTGGATATGCAGAAAAGAGTATGAAAGTAAAATTAATGCGGTCTAATGCGATATCTGCGGCAAATCTGTGGAGTTAGGCTGACCAACCGCATTCGTAACGACGACGTAAGAGAGCGAGTAGGTATGAAAGAGAGTATTGGTGTAAAGATGCGAAAGGGAATGCTCCGATGGTTCGGACATGTGGAAAGAATGGCGAACGAACATCTGGTTAAGAAGATATACAATGCGAAAGTGGAAGGATGTAGGTACCGAGGGAGACCGAGACTAACCTACCTAGACCAGATCGGTCATGTACTGAAGGAAGGTGGAGTCAAGAGTCTCCGAAACCGGCGAGCGTGTATGAAGAGAATTATTAATGTTGAGGAAGCGAGTGAAGTATGCAGAGATAGAGTTCTCTGGCACTCCGTTCTCTCTGCCTACCCTGCAAGGGATATGGCGTGATGATATGTATGTATGTGTATGTATTTCTTTTAATTATAATTATTTTAATACCCGTTGATAAATAACTGAATAAATATAAATTTTATCAAGTAAATAATTGAACTTAGATAAGTTTAAATAGCATTTATTGACTATAATATGTAATTACATAGATAGAGTGTAGCGGTTAAGATTTCAGTATACCAGTATCGCATGTTCGATTTCCACGCAACACAATACTTTGTGCTGTTGTTTTATGGGGGTGTAATTTAAGTATGTTAATTATATGTTTGTAAAGTCGTGAAAAAAATATTTTCTTTAGGCCACCGAAGACAAAGATCGGGTACCGGTGGCCCGTTCGCACGGCGAAGAGAGGCGCTTTGCAGGGTGGGTCTATGGGGTCGCGCGCCGTCTCTTCCATCACCCCGGACCGATTTGGCGGGGTGTGACCACCTCCATAGTCTATCGCAGAATTAAAAAAATAAATAAAAACAATGTTGTTTTTTTTAAAGCAAATAAGAAAGATATTTATTTATCGATATAAAAATGGTTTATAAAATGAAATATATTTTAACACTTGAATTAATATCAATATAATTAGCTGTTTTTGAATCCACTTTAACGTATAAAAAATTTCATCAAAATTGCCTTAGCCATTTAGAAGTTAAACAAACACGCATAAAGAAGAATTATACACATATAAAGTTATACATAATTTGGATTGCTACTTTTTATAGTCTTCGCATAACAGTTGCCTGTGACTGCATTAGTCCAACAGTTGGGAAGACGTCCTCCACTGTATCGTCCGATTCGAAATCATGACTTGAAAGAACTCTGCTTTTGGTGACAGTTATGAAAATAATGTTACCACAACTTTGATTAACATTGACATCGTAAAAGTTGACTGAAAACTCGCTTCTCACCATATAAATAAATATTGAATACTAGAAATAACTTGGTATAAAATAATTCAGCGCTGCATTCAGCAGGTATTCATTGCGCTTTTAATAAAACATGCATACAGTTTCATTTGCTATTTTAAATTTTCATTTCAACGTTCAATTTATAGAATGAAAACTTTACTATGCAAAGACTAAAGTCAAATTTTCTTTGGCAATTTGTGTGGAAAGATATTAAAAGACAATTTCTCTGTTTGAATAAGAAGCATTTCGATATTTCTTCTACATTAATGCAGTTACCAGAATTTCATATAAAATTGACATTTTAATATGATTTCTGTGTACTAAAAAATGGAAAGTTCTTCGTTACGATGGATTCGATAAACTGTTGACAATAGCTGCCTCTGCTTGGATCGGTGTCATCTCGATAGGCTTGTGAATATGTGATATGTCTGATACTGAGTTAAAATACTTTTGAATAAAAAGCCGGAGTGTCAGGCAAAAAAAGAAGGGATCGTTATTGTTCTCTCTATTTGCACGAATTGTTGGAGGATTTTCTTCATTGAACTTTAAAAGTACGCTCAGTTTGATTTTTTTAAGACGTTTACTCTTGTTTCAGACGATACAAAACTTCTGACGTGGCCTTATAAGTTCTTGGCGACAAACTACTGAAGACAAGGATTAAAACGTACCGGTTGTCCATGAGGGCGGGATGTGACCAGACTGTGACCCCGTTCTCCGTCCTCTAAATAAAAAGTACGTTGATTATATGTACCACCTCGTAATGTCCCTCACAAGTGAGTTGGAGATCACCATTGATATTATAAGTTTGTGAGAAATGTGCCAAAATGATAGAGTTTTCAACAAAAAAAAAACCGACTTCAAACTTACTTATCTTACTAATTTATTTTTATTATTTATTAAAAAAAAAATAGAAACATCACTAATTTAGTCGACGTTAAATACGTATTATTGAGGACATCACAAAAGCTACTGGTCAGAACTTGACTAAACTTGAATAGGTCCCCATGGGAAGCACCAGCTTTCAAACAAAAAAAGAATCATTAAAATCGGTTCACCATGAAAAAAATTTTTAGGTAACTCACATAAATAAAATATAGTTGCATAAAATTAAAGAGTTTATATCAAATTTTCTATCATCAATAATATCTGAATATCTTACAGCTTAGTCGTCTTTTATGAGACCTATGTCAGGACATTTAATTAGTGGTCGGACCACGCTGTTGATAGTTCTCTGTTTACAGCCGCGGGCCGCTCCGCCCGGGGTAGTACCACACTCTCGCAGAAGATCGATGTCTGAGTAATGGCTATGTGCTATTGCACTTGGTTCGGTGAGTGAGAGAGTCGGAAGCCCAACTAGGTGGGTTTGGGGATTGTAATGATAGGCAGCGGCCTAGCTATAGCCGATATTACAAAGGTCCATCGGCGGCAGTGACACTTACCATCAGGTGTGCTGCTTGCTCGTTTGCCATCATACGTAATAAAAAAAAAGGATAGGGGAGAATTATATTTCATTCCGTCACCACATGACTGCATGCTTTACATATTGTTTTTTTTTTTTAATATTTTACATTTAACGCCATATAGTTATGACTTTAAATACATTTAAACACATCTATATTCATTAACAAAGTATCAGTGTCCATACAGCCGCTATTTACGACCATTTTCCGCCTAAGCCGGGCTTACAAATTTGTACTTCTAAACAGCGAGATATTGCTACCCTAATTTAAATTATTGGCCCGTATTTTGACCTCAATTTGAATCTTCACGTGATTTCAACAGTAAATAGAGTCTTGGAAAATAAATTTCCATATCAAATGTTAGTTAGAAATGTAATTTCTTGTAATTGTTATTGTATATCATCTTCTTTTCCAGATATTTTTGAAGTAATTGATCATAACAGAAGCAATTCTTTAAAATTAGGACTGATTCTCGTGAATTTCTTCGGTTTTTTTTTTCAAATTAAATTTTAAGACAGTTTTTGCCTTCCTGCTAAAATTATTTTCGATTTATTTATCATTTATTTATAAGCTTTTCTGCTAAATTATCGGGCAAAATTTGGTTATAATGAGATAATGCACATCAAACGTTGACGCCATTATTGTGGCAACTGCTTCTATTATTAATATAAGAATACAACAAACAAATGACATAGATATACACTTAAACATTTATAACTACATATAACTTATTAACAGACTTTCTACTACAGATTAGATATCACAACAGAATCCCGTCTACACGTCTGTAACCGCTATTTATACCCGTTTTCGCCACGAAACCACTCAACCGTAACGCTAATGTTGCCAGAGCATACTCCTTGAGTCGCCACCTTCCAATGGGCGATAACATTAATGTTGATATTATTATTATTAATTATTCATTTCATATTGGTACATTTTAATAAAATAGAGTAAAGAAGTAAACAAACACGCACACATACATATATAATATTAAAAAAACCGGAGGTGTCAAGGGACACCCGGATGGAACGAAGTTCTATTTTAATTATATAATTTTTTTCTGCCTTAAGCGATTTTTATCGTTATATTTTAGCCAATTTACAAAATATCTTTATAAATTATAGCCTATGTGTTATTCTGATGTGCAAGCTATATTACTATAAATTTCATCAAAATCCATTCAGTAGTTTTTACGTGAAAGAGCAACAAACATGTTCACATCCATACATTATTACAAACTTTCACGTTTATAATATTAATAATAGGATATACAATTCCACTAGACTACCAAAACTTTTCGGCCCCGAGCTCGAACGCGAGCCGGCCACGCGGCCCGGTCACGGGCGAAAATAATTTCGTTGCGCATTATTTTGATTTTGCTATAGCTCTTAAGGTATTGATTTAATTTGCATGGTCTGAAGGAAAAAAAATATCTTCATGAAATGCTCAAGCCAACTAATGTATTTAAAATGATAAGGATTAATACAGTATTTGTGTAAATAGCTTTTCAATTACCGTTTTATAATAGAACATTTTTTAAAGTATTAAAATGAATATAGTATGTTATCCTTAAGAGATAGATATATACCATCGCGGACTTTTTTGTAGGCCTTTTTAAGCTGTATAATACTGTAGTACTTTATTTTGATCTATTTCGTAGGGTTCAGCCAGCGTTTGCAATGTAAGCGCAAAATAATGTGTTTATTTACGACATCACATTAGAAACCTCTAAAATTATCAGTGTTTCTCTAGTACATTATGCATATATTATATATATAAACCTTCCTCTTGAATCACTCTATCTATAAAAAAAATCGTCGCGACACCACACTGTTCAATGCGAAATAGAAATGAAAATATCTGGCTTGCTTTCTATAAGAGAGCCGACGAGCGACGCCGCACAGCTTACAATAGCTTACTATAGCAAAAAGTGTCGTGACAACTTTTCGTAAGATTTTTTTCCGTCTAGCCCCCTTTCACAACGCGCGATAAGGAACTTCGTTCCAAAAAAACTACAAACACACAATCTATTTGAAAAATTAAATATAGTGTACCACTGGCAGCGGTACACTATATTTAATTAGTAGGGAACAAACTAGCGGTGGTTAGGGATCCAGAGAGAGGAACCTCCTCACAATGCGTGCCGTGTCGAGAATTGCCTTTTCCATCTGACCCCTGACCCTACCACCTAACACGAGCCTCGTGAGATGTTGGTCGATTATTACTATTATTATTAATGATTGCTATATCTGCGTGGATCTCCAGCCCTGGAGCCTTATACCTATAGCTCCCCTCAACCACTTTAAAGGGAAGACCCACTGGTCTCTCCTTTAAAGTGGTTGAAGGGAGTGATAGGTAGCCTAGTATGTGTTGTGGTGAATGTGTGCCGCTTATGAGGTATGAATTATATTATAATTCAAAGACATTAATTCTAGAGCTAACACTTATTAAATATGTCTGTCTATCTAAATATAATAATATATATATCTTTTATATAACTATGAAGACAATGTTATACAAAAGAAGTCACTAGAATAAACCAACCCGCGGATCCTTTCAGTCACGACAGCGTTCTAATTCGGTGGTAATATACTAAAATAATTTTGAAGTAAAATGTTAAAATTGATAGTATGTAAGTATCCTTGCGAGATTTGTATATCATCATTCATCATTCTCCTACTATTATCCCAATGACTTGGGGTTGATACAATATGTATTATGAAAGAAGAGTTCTTTCATAGTACATATTGTAGAAGTTATTGACAACATTTTTATGACCAGCCGTTTGCCAGACGTCAGCCCTCCTTGGGAATGTAATTGTTGACCAAACGGCATCAGATGTAGTTGGCCCAGATCTTTATAAAGCTCTTAGCCGTCTTTTATGACATCCACGTGCAAGTAAGGGTTGGTAGTATTCGTAGCCGCTACCACACAGCATAGATTTGTATATAATAAATTATTTTGAATTTGAATGCCACCAAACGAAGTTTGAATACCCAAGCGGATGAAAAAGACGGAACTATGTCCAGACCATAGCCTACCCAATAAAGATACTTAATCCAAGCAAACGAAGCTGCTGTCACATCTAGTTGGTCATAAATTTGCTCTAACAATTTAGAAAAGGTCTCTAAAAAAGTACCGTACCACAAATTGATTCGTCGAAACTTACAAAACTCATTATGAGTTGTACATACTTCGTGAATTTATTTCGCATTAATCAAACACCGCGACAGATGCAAACCAACTAAGCAATTCATTAGTAAATCCATATTTTTCCGTCCTGGCACAGCCCAGGTGTTCAGAGATCCATGTAATGAACGTGATGAGAAATAGCTGCCGTTTCAAAGATAACTGGTGCCGATCGGAAATTGGTATTGGATCCCTAAGTATCACCAATTTGTCATGATATGAATGTTATTGAGGCTTATTTTAAAATGAAAACCCCAATTTTGTCTCAAGTCTTAATTATTCAATTGATTTTCTCTTAAAAGCAGTTTCTTTATCTGGAGTGTCTTCTAACAATTTACTATAGTTGAAAAAAGGCAGCTATTACAATAATTTTGAGTAAATGCAGTTTGCGATATGATCACTATAGGACTATTCTAGGTATTTATAAAATCCGATTACGAAATGAAAAATGATGTCGCAAGCGGGATTCGAACCCGCGCCTATTGGGATTCCGGCCCAATCGTGCTGCCACTGCACCACCGCGACTTTTCTAGGTATTTTTTTTTTTTGGAGTAATCCTAATCTAAGGAGTTCTAGCTAAGTACTTTGTTTGGATTTTTTTAAGTGTTAATACAACCACATCAGCTGGTACAAATGTTCATGACAGGTAGTATCAGCAGCTTAACGTCCTTGCGTCGTGATAGCGCGAAAGGAGCCCCTGAACGGGCGCGAGAAGCTAACGCCCACGCCGACCCCATCCGCAGAGAATAATTAGGTAGACGGCGCAGAAATTACACGCGTCTCTACCTCGCTTGATAGCTGAAATCTGAGACGTGGCCGCTGTGCCGAACGTCGGGGACGTCAAAGTCGCATGCCCAAAAGGCGACCCATTGGCACCCCAAAATAGACGAAGTAGTGTGGCGCTGTTGGCATTTAGTAGGTATTCCGATGCCATCTTGCGTCGGCAAGACCTACATACCCCCTTGATATAACGTCCAGGGATATACATAAATGCAATTTCCACAAGGTAACAAACGTCCTCGTAGAGATGGATATCATATATCTTTGAGCATTGTGCTGTTCTTTTTCTACTCATTTCATATAAGTCGCGTAGTTCAGAGCTCAGGTCTTCTCCGTAATAAGAGGTAAATCTATCTATACTATTCTAGTCAGAGGTTTTGGCATATAGGTTTTTATTTAGTTTTCTATTTTTGCGATAACATCTATGTTATCTGCGTATCGTATCACTTAGTCGTCTTTTATGACACCCCTTGGTGGTTGAATGGTTAGTAATCTTTTGTTATTCATATTTTTGCTCATTGTTGAGGAATTTTATATATAATAGTAATAGAGAGACATTGTTGATAGTTTTCTGTCCACAGCCGTCCTTCCGCGATAGTACCACACTCTCGCAAAAAACCGAACGGTGGTGATGTGCTACTGTGCTTCGTTCAATGAGCAAGAAAGCCGGCAGCTCAAAATTCTGAGTTTTGAATTGTCATTGTTAAGCGGCGGCGTAGCTATTCCTCTGCTATTGCAAAGATCCAAGGACGGCAGTAATAGTTACCACCAAGTATGCTGCTTGCTCGTTTGCCTCCAAGAGCACTAAAAAAAAAACAATTTACAATTGTAAAACTGTTAATTATTTTTCTTCGAAGTTCAGTTATTATAAACTGAACTTCGAAAAATCACCCCTTAGTTGTCCACTGCTGGAGATAAGCCTCCCCTTGGAGAAGATATTACTACAATACCCCCTAGTAAGAGTGTTAGCAAGCGCAATTGGTATTTAATTGACTGACTGCAGAGATGGCTTAGTGGTTAAGATACCGACCTTCCGTGCCAGTGCCGTGGGTTTGATTCCCACGCAGGACAATACTTTGTGCGATCCTCAAAGTATTGTTCTGAGTCTGGGTGTAATATGTCTGCGTTAATTGCATGTTTGTAAAGTCCCCCGCAATACAAGGATTATTTTCCTTAGTGCAGGGAGGTGTATTAAAAAAAAAAAAAATTACACAGAAATGCTCCTGTACATTCCTCTGGTGAACCCTTGAATGGTTTTTGTGAATCTTATAGGAAAATAATGGAACATTATATATTATATTCTTAAACTATTACTTCAGCTAGCTTTTTCTATTGTTAAATGATCGCCATTTCAACTCACATGCATCTCCCTCTAGAACTCAAGTTTCTTCCACAATAGAAAACACTCCAGGTTCTTCCATAATAAAAAGGAAATTGTTTTATACCAAGCCAGTGAAACGCGTTAGCAAAGATTTTATTTTAAGTTTTTTCTTCTTGAAAAGATGTTTTCTATATATTATATCTCATAGTCAACTTCTACATCAACCACGGACAAGATAGAAGGTTATGAATTGTATTCTTACTCTATTGTCATAAAGAAATAAATAATACAAACATTAAGTAAATATATAGTCAACTAATACCATATACAAATGTATTAAAATAACGTGAATTTATTGTAAATATAATTAGCTCACCGTTTGTGAAATGACGCGTCTGAAGCGTTCTCGTCTACGAAGCCCCGGCTTATGTAAATTATATTGTCATCTTCAAGAATAGGCTTTAACCGCATCGTTTACTTGCTGTGGCACAAGTTTTGAAAGGACTCTTATAATAGAAACGAGTTTAGTTAGTAAAGCGTTTACTTGTTATAAGAACTAAAGTCCAACTATATTTTATACTTATTTATATATTATATTTGAAATGACTAAACTATTCATTAAGTGTGTAGTATTTGTATTGCGATGGACTTAACACAGCTAACGTACAATTAATGGATGAATATTACTCTTGATAAATGTATACAGATTCTTTTTGAAATAAAACTATTTTTTTGGATTTTCATGAAGTTTTGAACACTTTACTGCGTTCATGGTCATGGAAAGTTCTCCTGCGACTGTAAGGCGCAAAACTAATGGGCGATAAAATGTGTAAAATAATTTTATTTCAAAGGTGTAATATTAGCATGAACAACATGATTCATTACTTGTCTTAGTTTAAAATATGTCAGTTCATTTCACAGCTCTGAAAATGTGAACTATAAATAGTTCATTGAACTAATTTTATTATTAAATATTCAAGTATTTTCTGTCACATATTTGATTCAGAGGCTGCCCGCACATACCAGAATAATCACGCTTAGGCTTATTATTAGCTTAAAATTATAGACACAGTTTTGAAAGTTCGAATTTTTTTATTGCAAATTTATTCTTATTAAAGTTTTTTTTTCAGAATTTAATTAAGTGTAACGTATTTATTTTTTTATTTGCTATTGTTCCAAAAATTTCATAGCGTGCATGGCTAAAACTTAAAAAAAAAGAAAATATTTTAAATATATGATACTCGCTTAAATATCACAAATCAAGGTGTTACATTTCTTTACTCAGTGATGGGTTGAAAACGCAACATATTACTATCTCATATTTCCCCATGGGAGTAGTAAAACACCTCACTACGAAAACTCTTTAGAAAAAGTTACTACACTAATTAAAAGTACCAACCTATCTGATAATCCCGATGACGTCATTATGTCTCACATATGGGCATCACACTAATACTTACTATTCGTGTCGTATTTTATATTAAAATAGATTGTTAAAAACAAACACGATACACACCCACTGAGTTTCTTGTTGAATCTTCTCAGTAGCGGTCACGTATCGATGCGATAGTTTATTGAATTAATTTCAAATATTAAAATTAACATGTGTTGGTATATAAGTACCCTCTTCTTTTTACGGTGGACTATGGAGGCGGTCACGCCCCACCAAATCGGTCCGGGGCGACGGAAGAGGCAGCGCGCGACTCTACAGACTCAACCTGCAAAGCGCCCCTCTTCGCCGTGCGAATAGGCCACCGGTACCCGATCTTTGTCTTTAGTGGCTCACCCGGCGATTGTAATGCAATTTTTCAGATAAAAAGAGTATAATTAAGTGAGATAATAGAAGCAAACTTATATAAAATTATTTGGTTGAAATAAATTAAAGAAAATATCTGAAGTTAATTTCAGATTAATGTCAAATGGCTGGAACAAGCCAGACAAATGCTTAGTTCGAGAAACATTCGGTTCACTGCTTAGTTTTCTTTTAATTTATTCTTCGAAACTCGTTGTTTTGACATTCCCGAAGTTTGCCAGAATAGGTAAATTAAAACGTTCATAAGTTCTCGCAAAGATTTTTTCCCCGGACAAAAATGTTTCTGTTTTTAAAGTAGCTTTTGGTATAAAAAAATAAATTTGTATTAAATAAATCGGAGAGAAAAATTCTTCCTTGTTACGCTGTAGCTAAAATTTCAAACATTTTATAAAGATATCAAAATATGATAATTATCTGAATATAATTATCGAGAACAAATCAAGTACTCATTCATAAATGATGTACACAATTTACAGTTAGAACAAAAAACAATGGCAGAACCATACAGTTGACAGTTATCTGTCTACAACCGCGGTCCGGTCCGTTCGGATTGTTACCATACTCTCGCAGAAAATCGACGCCTGAGAAGTGGTAGTGTGTTGCTATGCTTCGTTCGGTAAGTGAGAGAGCCGGAAGCCCAACTTTCTGGGTGAGTTTGGGATTTTTATTGCTAGACTATTGGACCCCTAGTATTGCAAAAGTCTATGGGCGCCACACTTACCATCAGGTGCGCTACTAGCTCGTCTGCCACCAAAAACAATAAAAAAATATTTATACCTTGACTGGTCGCTAGCTGATAATACTACTAATAAAGAAATGGCCAGAAGCGTAATCATGCACAGCACTGACTTAAGCTTACTTTAATTATCATTTTTAAATAATGACTACTTCATCATCATCATCATCTCAGTCCACATACGTCCCACTATTGGGCTCGAGTCTCCTCCACAATGGGAGGAAAATTCTAGGTCAGACGTGTTGGTACAGGGTTTTATTTCGAATTTTCCTTCTCTTACACAGATGTCATATGTATATTATATTTCTTAATCGTCTTTTACGATACCCACGGGTAAGATATGGGGTGGTGAATTGTATTCTTACTCCGTCACCACACGGAAAGTGATATTATCACCATAATTTCAGCTCGTATAAGCCCAACTGTTGGAGTCTACAGTGGGTAGGAAATTATTATACTATAAGACACTGGTCAGATAGATTGGCATACGATGTATATATAAAGATTTAGGATTTCATCTCTTGCAGTGATATTATCTGCTGTATAAAGAAAGAGATGATGAAACAATGAAAAATCATTGTATTTTACATCGTCACAGAGATAATTTTTTTAGTGGTAGGACCACGCTGTTGATAGTTCTCTGTCTACAGCCGCGGGCCGATCCGTCCTGGGTAGTACTACACTCTCGCAGAAGATCGACGTCTGAGTAATGGCCATGTGCTATTGCGGATCGTTCGGTGAGCGAGAGAACCGGAAGTCCAACTGGGTGGGTTTGGAGTTTGTATTGGTAGACAGCAGCCTAGCTATACCCTTGGTATTGCAAAGGTCCATGAGCGGCAGTAACACTTACTATAAGCAATAAAAAACAATAGATTTCTTATCTATAAATCTGTGATGTGATGTGAGGGCACCCATATAGTGTTAATTTTATGTCTTAAAATAATAATCCAATACTCTACCAGACATTCCGAACGCGTCCATAAGTTGAGAAGATCCAGCTAGAATGCACCAAATGAGCAGAAATATCCACCATAATCTAACAGCAACCGATTACGAGTAAACTATTAGAGTAGCCATCACTCTCCTATAATATAATTAAAATACTGCACTGAAAGATACATCACTCGAGATATGTAAGGCGTAAAGTTAATATATACATACATACATAAATACCATGACGTCATTATTAAAAAATTCATAGAAAACACAAAATTGCCAAGAGCCGCATAATATAATTAAAATAATATGTTTCAAAGCTGCACTATGGAATCACAACTATCCCTTCTAATTAGCAACGGGTGAGATATGAATAATTATGAAAGGAAGCATGAGAAGGCGAGTGCTGCGTCAAAAGAGCCAGATCTAACCACTGAAATGTTTATGTGGACTTTTTTGAAAGTTATTACTTTACGTATGTGAGCTTAGAAATACTGACATGAGTATATTAAAATTGTATTTTTTAATAAATAAAAACTTTTAGTAAGTATACTTTAGCGGGTAGATATAAATCTGTGTAATAACGATGCCTTATGGGACGTGAGGCACCTTAGTCCTCCCGTGACCATGAACGCTGTAGTGTTTAAAAGGTCCGGCAATTAAAAATCAAATACAAACGCGATAGAATTTGTAAAAATAGTTTTATTTAAAATACTTGCGTGAACATCAGAATTTAACTTTTTAATATTTTCTAATTTTCTAAAAAACTAAATAAAAATAATCTAAAATAGGTTATTTTCAGTTTCAGGACAATTTTTATAAAGAAAACATTCTGTAATAACTAAATAAACCCTTTTTTTTTTTTTTTTTTTTTTTTTTTTATTATAAGTATGTTATACCACAGACTTTTTGTCCGTGCTCTTTTTATATTTAATTTAATTGTTATGGTGGTTTGTTTATAAAATTAATGTTCTTGAAGTGGCTTTATTACAATTGGATAAAGCTTGAAGAGCGCAATTAATGTGTCATAGATGTTGAGCGACAACATGTCTTTTAGGGTTTCTTCTTGGCGCTGGTGGTCTTGTTGTTGGTGAAACCCTTCTATTTGTAGATGTTTCTGTCCTCTGTGATGTTGTGATGATGATAATAATGTCTGTGACGTTTTATTTTGTGTGACTTTGGAAGTCTATGTCTAGGTTGATGGTAATTGACTCCACGCTTGTGTTGACTTTAGTTTAATGGGGTAGTAGACCAAGCTCTTTCATTACCCTTTCGTCTCTATGTTTTACCGCCATCTTCTTGACGTATTCCAGTATAGTACCAGAATCCTGATCTATGGACTTCCTCATGAGTTTCCAGATGGCATCTTCACGGGTGTCTGTGTAGTAAGTGCAGGATCTGGTATGCCTGGAGATGGCGACCACGGCGTGTTGTATGCTGTTATGTAATTTTTGCACCGAGTCTCTAGTCTGAATTATGATGACGTTAGGTGCGCCGAGTCCCTGTGCCTCGTGGATGGTTCGCAGTTCGGAGCCCTCACCGGTGCCGTATCCCTTTTCCTTGAAGCTTTCTTTCTCTGCCTGGGTGTGTGACAGGTATAGAGTCTCGGGAAGGTCGGGTGGTATGACGGCGTCGGTGTATTTGTATATATTCAGGGATTTTATGATCTTATTTGACGAGTATATGCCATTGTAGTTGTTCTGGAGGGCATATGCTACGTCCATGGGGCACCGATGCGTACACAGCAGTTCTTGTGTTGCCGATGGTGTGGTCAGAGGCTTGTAAATAAACCCTTATTGTCGTTTACTAATGCAGCTAAAAGAGATAAATTATCCCCAAATTGAAATCAAAAATCCATGGATTGCACAACGTACCCATGACACTTGGCACAATAGATCGGTATCTCAACCACTGCGCTTTCTGTGCAGTCCATACATACAATTCCAAATTCTTTTAATGAGAGCTTTATTAGGGATAGACCGAAATTCAAATATTGTGAAAGAGTATGTCAGAATTTGTTTCAATTTTTATATAAAAAAGATAACGTAATTAAAAAAGAAAATAGAAAAGCCCACTGAGTTTGTCGCCGGTTCTTCTCAATGCGTTTGGATCTGCTGATCCCGCTAATCCGTCCGAGGCGACGGACGGGTGAAGTAGCGCACGACCCTGTAAATCCGCCCAAAAACGTATCTGTCAACGCCGTGCGAGTGGGTCACCAAAATATGGTATTTTTCTCCGGTGGCCCACCCGGCACAGTGGTAGGTCTTTTTTTTTTGCGGTGGGCTATGGACGTGAGCGCGCCCCACCAAGTCGCTCCGGGGCAACGGAAGAGGCGGCGCGCAACCCCACAGACCCACCCTGCAAACACCTCTCTTCGCCGTGCGAGCGGGCCACCGGTACCCGATCTTTGTCTTCGGTGAACAGTGGTAGGTCTGAATGTTGATCAGAATATAATTTATAAATACCCGATACGAAACGAAAAATGATGTCACAAGCGGGGTTCGAACCCTAAAAGACTTCTAACTGTAAAGTTTGAAGTATTAAGTCTATACAATGTGTAAACATTGTCCGATAGATGGCATACGTCACCTTGAAGACGTAAGATATAATATGAATCGAAATTTGCATGTCCTAAAATAGTTCACGATGGTGTAAGTGGCAGCACGGTTGGGCCGGATTCCCAATAGGTGCGGGTTCGAACCCCGCTTGTGACATCATTTTTCGTTTCGTATCGGGTATTTATAATAATTAAGCATATTAAATGCTAAAAATTTCAGTAATTTGCAGAATATAATATGTCAAAAATGAGTGTCACAAAAGTTGATAAAGATCAAACCACCCAAAACAGTAAGTATTACTCTAAGAACTTTTGCTAACCGTAGTTCCGATGAGATTTGCTATCGTATTAAGTATTAGCTTACACGTGCAGACTGCTAAGTTTCCAGTTCGACTAAGTTTTGAGCTGTTCTGTGAAGAAATACTCAGGAGAACAACGGACGCGAGCGCGTGTAAAGGTTATCTTAGTTTACTGTTTCATTTAGTTACGAAGATTAGTTGCTATGTTTTGAATTATAAGATTAGGTAATTTGTTAATGAGAAAATGTAGTGCAGGTAATGTTTTCAATTAAAAAATATTTTCAGGCGATATAAGTGTTGCCGCGTTCACGCATCAGTACATCCTCTTATCTATTGGTCTATTAGCCAATTTTTGCTTCATGTCTCCCGCTTTGCATAGGAGGGAAGTGAAATTTTTCAACTCCCCCTGTTTTTCTTTTCTAATTAAATTTGTTGCGGGTTCCAAGACAGTTAAAAGCGTTTCCCGGGACTTCCCGAGGGTCAAACCTCGGTGTCTTATCTGGAGACCATTGTGGATCCTGGCTTACAGGAGTTACAGTGGTGGGAATGTGTGGTGGTATTAGTCCCATTTAAAAAAAATATGCGTTTTATATCCCTTAGTCGTCTCGTACGATCACCCACGGGTAAGATATGGGGTGGTAAATAGTATTCTTTCTCGTTCACCACACGGATAACCACCTTTTCCATGATAATTATAAAATGATTAACAGACTAACAAAATCACTGCAAGAGAAATAAAAAAAAATAACTTAATAATTATAATAGATCCCTGATTTCTACTCATCGATTATACTTATAGATCAGATATTAATGAATACAGTTTGAATTCGTAATATTAAAGATATAATTTCGTAGAAGACAGCAATGGAGTATGCCACTAATAAATTCATCCACCTGCACCTTACACTAAGAATGCTCAAACTTTAACGGCCACTGTGTGATCAAGCTTTTCTTCAGCGAAGAAAATATAATTTTTTACTTGTTAGAAAGCAATCCATATGCTCATTTAATCCTTCATTCACTTGTGATACATCATATTAAACTACAGAAATGGTTATTATCACGTTTTGCTCATGAGCACACCCAATTGGTTGTTTACTTACTAGCGATAGCGTTCATACTCAACATTTTCCGAAAATACTTTGTAGTTACTTTGTCGAAACTAAAATAACACACCGGCTTCATACAAATTAGGACGTTACTTGCCTATTAAAATGCATTAAGCTCTTATCACATGTTTAATTCAAGGGAATGTGTATACGTGCCTTTATATTTCCACCACACAAAACTCAACTCTACAGTTATAAATTTAAAGTTGATTTTAGTAGAAGTTATATAAACAGATGAGATCATTTGAAACTTTTTCATAGCAAGATCCTAGAAGTGTCGGTAAAGGCGTGAAGTTAGGTCGTCTCATTTATTATTGAATGGGTAGTGTCGGAGAGTTAGTTTTTTTTTAAAGATAATACTCGCACCAGGGATTAGCTATCCTTGTAATTATATATGTCACTATTAAAACTAATTTTAATAATTACTTATTAATATCAAGGAAATCTTCCCAAGAGAAATAAAACTCACAAAGATTTATTTAAATTATAATATAAGTCATCAGGCTTAATGGACGTGGAACACTTTAGTTCTCCCGCGACCATTAACGTTAAAAAGTGCTTGAAACTCTACAAACATAGTTTATTTCTTAAATAATGGCACAGTCTAAAAATATGTACCAATAAATGCAATATGTAAATTGGAAACGTTTAAAATCGTTGTTTGCAAATTGACTTGACTGTGGGACATAGTAGCCTGTGTACACAACAGATGGAATAATTCTCATTTCATGATTGTGGCACACGAGCGACACCTGGGGCTGCGTTTGTCAAACTGACAGTTGTCCCCACTCCCTCTCTTTTTGTATAAACATCAAATATGTAACGAATTATTCATTGCGGCGATGTTCGCTCGGTTGAGTTTTATTACAGTTTGAGCCAAGCTCCGGACTCGAGGCGAGGCGCTCTCTCGTTTAGTCGGACGCTATACAGTTTTGAGAACATTTTCTGCATCAGTTAAACTTAATTCAGATATTTGAATTTTGTTGTTGTCTTTAATAATTTTTTTTATATTTACTTCTACACCTAGAAATTGACTGCACTGATTAGGGTAGTGGTTTACAAACAAAAAGTTACTATTACGCGTCTTGAGTTTACGCTAATCACGATTTGTACAATATCTCTATGTTTTTAAGTCGCCTAATACTATGATTTACTTCTTGGAAAAAAAAGTACATAAATGCTCACCTATTGCACGCCTCATAAGCGAAGCGTTGAGGTCTTGCTCTACTCTCGATATATGAAAATCAAGCAATTTTCAAACCTAAAAATGATTGTATATTTCTCACATTGCACTTATAGAATAATATTATTATACATATGTCAAGAAAAAACATTCGTCTAAACGTATTTGATATTTTTAAAAAGCAATTATGTTGTTTAAATTAAGAAAATAGTTGATTAAAAATAATATTCGAGGATTTTTTTTGTATCTGGCAGGATCACGACCGTAAACTTAATGTATCAAAATATTTATTTATTTAAAATCTTCATAATCGCAACGCGCTGTTTCCTTTCGAAAATGGCTTGTTAATTCTTTGTCGTTTAATTGCAATAAATAAAAAACTATACTGCTTAGTCATTAGTGTATGTATACCTTATGAAAATTGGGTTCGTTTACATTTTTTTGTTCGTCCATTCGGACAGGCAAACGAATCCCATTCAGCGTATCGTAAACGAACAGCTATGTTTAGTAATACGTCGAGAATGGCATGAAATTTTTCTTTCATTTTCATTTATAGTATTGAATAATAGTAAATGATAAATAAAATAATAATAAATTGTCACATGTCTGTTAACTTCAGTATCATAAATAATTATTGTATTTTTAGGGTTCCGTATCTCGAAAGGAAAAAACGGAACCCTTATAGGATCACTTTGTTGTCCGTCCGTCCGTCTATCCGTCTGTCTGTCTGCCAAGACTCTTTTTCTCAGGAACGCGTGGAGGTATCAAGCTGAAATTTATATCAAATACTCAGGTCTACTGTCCCTTAGAGCTGTGAAAAATCAAACTTTTAAGCTAACGCAATCAAAAGATACAGCTATTTATGTTGCAAATTTCTGCAAATTTTCGACACTCGCAAGGGAATCAAAACCTACAGGCTACTTCCCGTGAACTCAGAATCTTGAAATTTGGAACGAAGCAACGTCTTATAGCACAGATTATGGAAAAATTGTGAAAACTGTAAATTTTTGATTACATCATATAAAAAAAATATTTTTAATCATTTTAAACTCACTACCCCTTTTCACCTGAACGTGTATGGTTAACAAGCATCAGTTAATTTTGCACTGACAATGAACAGGCAGCGTGACCGAGTGGTCTAAGGCGCTGGTTTAAGACACCGTAGGCACGAGTTTGAATCTCGCCGCCGAGCTCTTTTTGCTATTTATTTTTGCAAAATTTATTTATAATAATTTAATAATATAATATTATAAATAAAATAGTTTAAAAACGTGTTCATTAAATGTTTTAAAAATTAGTAGTTTTAATATTTATTAAAACTACTAATTTTTATTTACTACTAATTTAGGTGTAACTTGAATTAATATCAAAGAAAAAAGAAACTTGAATTCATCATCATCATTCTCCTACTCTTATCCCAATTACTTGGGATCGATACAATATGTAGGTACTCTTCTTTCATAGTACATAATGTAAAAGTTATTGGCAATAGTTTTATGACCGACCCCCTGCCAAACGTCAACCCTCCTTGGGAATGTAATTGTTGACTAAACGAGATTTTTAGTTTTACAGAACCCTTCGTGCGCGAGTACAACTCGCACTTGGCCGATTTTTTTTTTTTTAGCTTCTCTAACTTTTTGAAGTGAAACCTTTTTATCGACGAATGGGAGAAATTTTATATTGTAACGTTTTTCTGTTACGCGCCATATTTATTTTGAAGTGTAAAGCCCATGAGGGTTATCCGTGTGGTGACGGAGTAAGAATATAATTCGCCACCCCCTATCTTACCCATGGGTAATCGTAAGAGATAATTAAGAGATATAAAAGGCATATAACATCTTTGTAAAAGAAGGAAAACTTGAAACAAAACCCTATACCAACACATCTGATCAGCGCAGTATAGTAGGTCAATTTCCCTCCTATTATGGTGGAGGCGCAAGCCCAATACTGGGACATATATGAGCTGAGATTATAAGCGCACGAAGGTAAAAAATTTACACATGAAATGCGACAAGAGAGAAGAAGGGAGAGAGTGAAGGAGCCAGGGAGAGAGTGAGGGAGGGAGGCAGGGAGAGAGGGAGGGAGAGAGGCAGGAAGAAAGGGAGGGAGTGAGGGAGGGAGGAAAAGAGTGAGGAGGCAGGGAGAGAGTGAGGGAGCCAGGGAGAGAGTGAGGGAGCCAGGGAGAGAGTGAGGGAGGGAGGCAGGGAGAAAGGGAGGAAGTGAGGGAGGGAAGAATAAAGTGAGGAAGGCAGGGAGAGAGTGAGTGAGGGAGACAGGGAGAGAGGGAGGGAGTGAGAGTGAGGAATGGGGAGGGAGGGAGAGAGGGGGAGAAGGGAGAGAGGGGGGAGTGAGAGATGGAGTAAAGAGAGGAGGGCGGGATAGGGGGAGGGGGAGATAGAGAGAGGAAGAAAGAGAGAGAGGGAGAGATCATAAAAACGTATCAATAAAAAAAAGTAAAAACATACATACATACACATACATATCATCACGCCATATCCCTTGCAGGGTAGGCAGAGAGAACAGAGTGCCAGAGAACTCTATCTCTGCATACTTCACTCGCTTCCTCAACATTCATAATTCTCTTCATACACGCTCGCCGGTTTCGGAGACTCTTGACTCCACCTTCCTTCAGTACATGACCGATCTGGTCTAGGTAGGTTAGTCTCGGTCTCCCTCGGTACCTACATCCTTCCACTTTCGCATTGTATATCTTCTTAACCAGGCGTTCGTTCGGCATTCTTTCCACATGTCCGAACCATCGGAGCATTCCCTTTCGCATCTTTACACCAATACTCTCTTTCATACCTACTCGCTCTCTTACGTCGTCGTTACGAATGCGGTCGGTCAGCCTAACTCCACAGATTTTCCGCAGAGATCGCATTTCGACCGCATTAATTTTACTATCATACTCTTTTCTGCATACCCAACTCTCGCTTCCATACAGTAGTGTTGGGAAAAGCACTGCGTTATGTATTGCTACACGTGCCTTCTGGCTGAGGTGGTGGCTGCCGAGAAGTTGCCCCAACGCTCCGTTCACTCTATTTCCCGCATTCACTCTTCTGCTCTATATCAGTGGTGTACCTTCCATCTCGGCTAAATCCACATCCAAGATATACAAATTCATCCACTTGCTCTAGTACATCATTACCTATTGTTACTCTAGTAAAAAGATTATAAAAAATGTAATATTTTTAATAAACATCAATAATTTTTAAATAAATAATTTAAATAAACTATCTTCAGATTAGTCGTCATCAAGTCATCACTGCAAAAATTGTTTTGATACGAACACCATCTAGTATCGATTGGTAGAACTGTTATATCACCTTACTGGAGAAAGTTATTATTGACAAAACGCCATCAACTATCCTATTGATTGCTATCGACAAACCTAATTAGTTCTTTACTGTATTCATAGAGGACGCCAGCTGTATGTAAACAAAGAAAAATATTTTTAGAACTAACATTTACTTTACCATCTTAAAGAAAATATAACAATGGAAGAAATAATGGCAACACTACGCTTAATACAAAAAGATCTGGAAGAACAGAAAATCACAATAAAGGAAAATGGGATAGAAGTTGCAAAAACAGTTACGGATAACTTGAATTTAATTCTAGATGAAAAACTAAATCACCTGGAACAAAAATACACAATCCTAAAAGAAAAATGCGATAAACAAGAACAAAGACTAAATATATTAGAGAAGCAAGTAAGAAACCGAAATGTTGTATTTTTTGGCATAGAAGAAAATAATTCACACTATTCTTACTCTGACTTGGAAAGAGAAATGATCGGTTTTCTATCAAGATATCTAGGCATAAAATTGGAGTGTAACGATAATCAAGAAATCAAGAAGATAGGAAAAAAATCCGAAAGACCAAGGCCCATTGTGGTAACACTGACCACAGTCGGCAAAAAAATTGAAATTTTTAAACAAAAGAAACTTTTAAAAGATACAAATTACTACATTAAGGAAGACTACCCACAACAGGTTTTGGAAAAAAGGAAAATGCTACAAGAACAAATAAAAACTGAAAAAGAGAAGGGAAACAAAGCAATAATAAAATATGACAAACTAGTTATTATTGGAAGTTAAGAAATAAATAATACAGCAGGAAAAAATAAAAGATCTCTTCCAATATCGCCCCAAGAAAGATATAACCGCAAAGATTCACCGCATACAACTCAAGCAAAAAAAAAAAATAAACATACACCACACACTTCTCAAAATACACCTAGCTGCGCTGAAAACGTTGTAAAGCCGGGAATCCTCAATTATTTTGTGAATAGAAACCAAACCAACCAAGAACTGCCAAAAAATGATATGAACCAATAGCAATCGACACCCCCTCTCAACAACAACAAAAACAAACCAAAAAATAACCACAACAACATAAACCATCTTCCAAGCCGGTTGGTCGCCGTGGAAGATAATAACGACCACCACCCTCCAAAGAAACAATTAGAAATCCCAATATCCGGCAACCCTGTAACAAAGAAGCTATACATTGCAACATATAACGTCAAAACACTTTCCTCATACGAAAGATTGTTGGAACTTGAAGAAGCCCTAGCAAACATAAAATATGACGTCATTGGTCTGTCAGAGGTTAGAAGAACTGGCAGCCAAATAAAAGAATATGAAAATACAATATTATGTTACATAGGCCATACGCCAGGCCTATACGGTGTTGGTTTTTTAATAAAAAAATCCTTACAACCTTATATTGAAGAATTTATAGGTTTAACAGAAAGAGTTGGCTTACTAAACCTTAACATTCAAGGCTATAAAATGAGCATTATACAAGCCTATTCCCCCACAACTTTATCAAACGAAGAAGAAGTAACAAAATTCTATCATACTTTGGATACAGCAATACAGATATCGTATAAAAACCTTATAATATTAGGCGATTTTAATGCAAAAATAGGACAACCACTAAAAGATGAACACCTAATTACAGGAAAATATGGTTATGGAGAAAGAAATGACAGAGGTCAAAGACTAATAGATTTTGCATTTGAGAATAAACTTTCAGTGGTCAATACTTATTTCAAGAAGAAACCAAAGCACAGATGGACGTGGCGTTCACCCGGCGGAGTATACAAAAACGAAATCGACTATATAATGTCCAACCAACCTAAAATATTTCAAAATATAGAAACACTAAACCTTAACTTCTCTACAGATCATAGAATGGTAAGGGCTACAATAGCCCTAAAAGTCATAAGAAAAACCAGAACTAAATTCACCAAATATAAAATCAGTACCTTAAAAATGGCAGATGAAATTGAAACATATAAGCGACATCTAATGCACCATATACCAAATATAGTTGAGAATCAAGTGGAGATGACAGTACAGGAATTTTATAACAAACTAATACATGCTATCAACCTCAGCTTGCATCAGGCAAGACAAGTTAAGAACACTTCTACTAGACACAAAATTCTCTCGGAACGGACAATCACATTACTAAATAGAAGACAAACACTACAAAAAATGAAAGACAAATCTTGATCGGAAAAAAATGAACTTAGCGCCCTATACAAGTTAACTAGTAAGTACATAAAAAGGGATTATAAAAACTACAGAAATGAGAAAATACAAACTTTCCTTACAAAAGGTAAAAGTTTCAAAAAGGCTTTAAAAGAGCTCCGTACGAACAAGACTTGGATCGAGGGATTAAACGACTCAGGACAAACAATACACAACCGTGGAGAAATAATCAATATTGCTACAGAATTTTATAGAAACCTATATAATGTGCCGACGCATCAGATAAAAAATGACAACCAGGAAGAACTAAACAGCCACGAAGAAAATAATATAGACTGTATCGACGAAATGGAAATTATACTAACAGCTAAGAAGTTAAAACTAGAAAAAAGCCCTGGTCCGGACTACATTACCAATGAAGCAATAAGAAATGGATATGAAGTACTAGCATCACCACTTGCATCACTATTTAATTTAATACTAAAAACTGCGAACACACCTACACAATGGTCAGAATCCAATATAATTTTGCTCTTTAAAAAAGGAAACCCTAACGACATCGGCAATTATAGACCAATATGCCTTCTCCCAACGATTTACAAACTCTTTTCCTCCATAATAAATCAAAGAATAACAAAAACTTTAGAAAAGAAACAACCCGTAGAGCAAGCTGGTTTTCGTAAAGGTTTTTCAACAATAGACCACATACATACACTGGAACTCATTGTGGAAAAATATCAAGAAAACCAAAGACCTATCTACATAGCCTACATAGATTACCAAAAAGCTTTTGACACAATTTCACACACCAGTATATGGGAAGCCTTAAATAAACAAGGAGTAGAAAATGAGTACATAAATGTAATAAAAAATATATACAACAACAGCGTAAGTAGAGTTAAACTGGAATCATGTGGCCCTGATTTTAATATCAATAGAGGAGTGAGACAGGGTGACCCACTGTCCCCTACTCTATTTATTGCAGTATTGGAATTAATTATAAATAAATTAGACTGGAGAAAGTGCGGCTTGTATATCAAAGGAAAGTATCTGAGTCATCTAAGATTCGCAGACGACCTGGTACTTCTGTCTGAAACAGCTGGACACTTAGAATGTATGATACAATCGCTAAACGAAGCTAGCAGACAAGTCGGATTAGAAATAAATCTATTAAAAACAAACATCATGACCAATAGCTACAAACAAACAATCTCACTAGAGCAAAAGCCAATACAGTACGTGGATCAGTATATCTATTTAGGAAAACGGATATCATTTGGCAACAATAGCAACGAACTAGAGGTAGAGCGCAGATCAAGAATTGCATGGAATAAGTTCTGGAGTTACAAGGAAGTGATGAAAAGTAACATGCCAATAGAAGTAAAAAAGAAAATGATGGACTCGTGCATTTTACCATGTCTCACATATGGCTGCCAGACATGGAAATTCACCTGTAAGGTAAAAAATAAAATAATAACATGCCAGCGAGCTATGGAGCGTAGCATGCTAAAGATAAGAAAAACACACAGAATCCGTCACACCAAAATAAGAAACATCACAAAGACAGTAGATGCGCTCAATTTTGCTCAAAGACTGAAATTTAAATGGGCTAGCCATGTAGCACGGCTTAGAGATAATAGATGGACATCTGAAGTAACTACATGGAACGGTCCTCAGGGGAAGAGGCGTGTTGGTAGACCATGTACGCGCTGGGAGGACGATATTAGAAAAATCACTGGACCGGACTGGATCAAAGTAGCAAAAGACAGGGAAAAATGGATATCTTTGGAGGAGGCCTTCACCTGAGAGGGGTCCATGGGGAAAATACAAATTTAAATTCAATATTAATTTTAAATTCAATTATAATAAACAATAATAATATTATTCAAATTTATCTGCACATTCGAATTATTTACACTTAAATTATTATCACATTTTAATTATTTACACATTTATATTATATTTTAAACTAGATTAAGAATAAGATTATTGTTAATTTCATTTGTAAATGCATGGAATAAAAGGCTTTTTTATTTTTATTTATTTATTTATTTATCTTCAGATTAACGCAGGAGAATGATGATGAAATGAAAATGAAAAAAAATCGTATAAAGCCAGATGCTTGAAACTCATTTTTAGGCTATTGATTAGTTATAAATAAATATGACATTAACATGTTGTAAAAAAATATCCTTAAGCGGTAAAATAAAAATAGGGGATGAAAAACTTTAAGAAAGGAACTTTTTACGCGAGCGAAGCCGCGGGCAGAAGCTAGTTTGTACTATAAGTAAAATTATTTCTCATATCAAATTTAATCTAACATTAGAACTATATGACTGTTTATATAGATATATAACTTTAAATTTCATATGAAAACAAAATGCAGCTTTAATTTTTTTTTATATATCTTGATTTTTTGTTTTCTTTTTCTTAACTCTATTCTTCTTGACTCATTGCCACGCAAAATTTCTCCTTGCTCATTCAGCATTTTGCCATCCGCTGCTGGATGTAGATCTTCCTCATATTTCGTATCCAAGTGCGGTCCTGTGCCGCCCGCATCCAACGACTCCCAGCAACTTTCATCAAGTCATCGATCTTTCTGGAATGGATTCAACACAAGTCCTTAGTGAAAAGGATTTTTTTATAAAACAGCACCCTACACTAAGGAAATAGTCCTAGTATTTCGGGGAACTTATGTATAACCATATAATTTAGTAGTGATAGGACTACGCTGTTGACAGTTCTCTGTCTACAGCCGCGGGTCGGTCCGTCCGGGGTAGTACCATACTCTCGCAGAAGATCGACGTCTGAGCAGTGGCAATATGCTGTTGTGCTTTGTTCGGTGAGCGAGAGAGCCGGAAGCCCAACTGGGTGGGTTTGGGATATATATTGGTAGGTAGCGGCCTAGGACCTAGCTATACCCCTGGTTATGCAAAGGTCCATGGGCTGCAGTAACACTTACCATCAGGTGTGCTGCTTGCTCGTTTGCCACCAATAGCAATTAAAAAAAATAATTGAGATAACCACCATATAATTAATATAACAACCATGATGTAACCATATAATTAACAAACACAAACTATACCGAGACTTAGAATAACAATTTGCGAATCGCACAAAGTATAGTCCTACGTAGAAATCGAATCTTTGCCATTTGTGTATACAAAGATAGAAATATGAGTCTCTTGTTGAGTTTCCTTTTTTTATTGTAAGGTTTCTCTTCTAATCTTCCTTCTGTTGTAAATTCTATTTTATACATCGTTTATCATCATCATTTCAGCTCATATATCCCACTGTTGGGCTTGAAGCTGCTCCATAATAGGAGGGATTTTTTTTATTGCTCTTGGTGGCAAACGAGCACATGGGCCTTTGCAATACCAGAGGTATAGCTAGGCCGCTGCCTGCTAATAATTCCGAAACCACCCAGAAAGTTGGGCCTCCGGCTCTCTCGCTCACCGAACGAATCACAGCAGCATTTTGCCACTGCTCAGGCGTCGATCTTCTGCGAGAGTGTGGTACTACCCCGGACGGACTGGCCCGCGGCTGTAGACAGAGAACTGTCAACACTGTAGTCTTACTACTATTAAAATTTAAACTAGGAAATTGACCTACTATTCCATACTGGTCAGACGTGTTGGTATAGGGTTTTGTTTCGAGTTTTCCTTCTTTTGCGTAGATGTTATATACGTTTTATATCTCTTAGTTCTACTCTCTTAGTAGTACGTTTTATAACTTTTTACTAGCAAAAATTAATGTCGCACGTGTAACTCGAACTCACACCTATTGGAAATCGGTTCCAATCGTGCTGTCATAAGTGGCAGCAAGTGTGGGCTGGCGTATGATATTCAATTTGTAGCTCATATTATTTTGTTGTCTTTATAGTAGACGTATGCCATCTACCCGACAATGTTTACGCACAATTACCAAATTGAACACCATACTTGAACTTTCTAGATCATCTGAAAGTTGATTAGGTTTTTGATCTACATGTGAGTTAGTCAGTTATAAAAATACAATTTTGGAAAATTAATTCCTAAATAATCGTCTTTTTTTTTTTTGGCGGTGGGCTACGGTACGTCAAACCCCGCTATTCCGTCCGGGGCGACAGGAAAAGCGGCGCAAGACCCCGTAGGCCCGCTCTACAATATACCTCTCGACGCCGTGCGGGTGGGTCACTGGTACGCGGACCTAAATAATCGTCTAAGCTTTATTTGTAAAATTCTGACCACATATTTATCTAGAAAATCTATATATTCTATTTGAGTTATGAAGAGCTAAAAAGTGGCTCGAAATGTAAATTACTGAGATTTAGCATTTAACATGCTAGGTTATTTATAAAAACTTTTTTACTAGAAATTTGTTTTCTAACTGATAAGTTTAAGTATTAGATCGCTGTGTGGTAGTGGCTACGAATACTGCCAACCTTTACTTTGCTCGTGGATGTCGTAAAAGATGACTAGGAGCTTTATATCGACCTGGGCCAACACCATCTGATGCCGATTGGTCAACAATTACATTCCCAAGGAGGGTTGACGTCAGGCAGGCGGCCGGTCATAAAACTATTGCCAATAACTTATGCAATATGTAGGAAGAGGAGTACATATTGCGTCCACCCCAAGTAATTGGTATAAGAGCAGGAGAATGATGAAGTTTAAGTATTAGATCGCAACAATGTGTAATCGTTATCCGATAGATGGCGCACCTCACATAAAGACGACAAATAATACGTGTCACAATTTTATTTTCATACGTCAGCTCACCTTAGTCTAGTTGGTAGGACGATGGCACTGGACGTCGATGGCCTCCTTTTGCGAGGAAGACATCTCTGTAAAGGAGGCCGCGGAGCGAGAACGCGAAGCACTCGCGTCTGCGAACTCGCTCCGCCGGCGGCGAACAGGGAGGAGGAGCCTTTACGTGCACCTCCTCCCACCGCCTTGAAGACCGACTGGACGTGGCCATAAGGCCAAGCGTTGGGGCGTCGGGGATCGAATGTCAGTAGACGATCTTTTTTTTTTTTTTTTTTTTTTTATTGTCTACGGTGACAAACGAGCAAACAGCACACCTGATGGTAAGTAATGCTGTTGCACATGGACCCAGCAACACCAGGGGTACAGACAGGCCGCTGCCTACCGTGAAGGAAGAGCTCTTCTTAAACCTCGTTTGAAGAAGGACATGTCATAGCGCTCGGGAAACACAGCAGCAGGTAGTTCATTCCAGATCTTGCATGTACGTGGGAGAAATGATCGCTGAAAACGTACGGTCGAGGACCATATCGTTTCCAGGTGAAATGAATGAACCCTGCTACGGTGTCGAGTGGTACGGTGGTAAAATGGTGACGGTGGTACCAAGTCAAACAGTTCCTCAGAGCACTCTCCGTGAAAGAGCCGGTAGAGTACACAGAGTGACTCAAAGTCTCTCCGCCGCTCCAGCGACTCTAGTCTGTCCGTGAGATTGGGATCACCGACGATTCGAACTGCCCGCCTTTGTAGGGAGTCAAGTGGGTCTAGCTGATATTTAGGCGCGCCTGCCCAGAGATGAGAGCAGTACTCCATGTGAGGACGAACTTGTGCTTTATATAGCACAAGACGTTGACTCGGCGTGAAGTACCGCCTGGCCCTGCTCAGCACGCCCAACTTTTTGCTTGCCAATTTGGCTTTGTCCTCCAAATGACTCCCAAACTGGACTTTGTTCGATAGCTCGACGCCGAGGATCCCAATACTCTCGGAGATTTGGAGAGTTACTCCTTGGAACTGAGGCGCCATGATAAAAGGGTCCTTCTTCGCAGTGAACGCGCAAACTTGTGTCTTAGTGGGGTTGAACTGGACTAAATTCCGTTCACCCCATTTTGAGGCCCGCCCTAGAGAGCGCTCGACTTCAGACACAAGTTGAGCCCGTCTTTCCTGTAACATACTCCGAGGGACATTCTGATGCTCGGTGTATCGCTCGTCACCCGTGCTGTCATCCGCATAGCAACGAATACTCTCTATGGAGAGCATGTCATTGATATGCAGAATAAACAACGTCGGGGAGAGCACCGAGCCTTGTGGTACACCAGCATTAATGTGCATGGTCTCGGAGCAGGAGCCATCGACGACTACTTTTATGCTCCGACCATCCAAAAAACTGGTGATCCAATTACAGAGTCCCTCGGGGATTCCATATGATGGTAGCTTCGATAGAAGGGCCCTGTGCCAAACCCTGTCGAACGCCTTCGCGATATCTAGGCTGAACGCTAGCGCCTCACCCTTGCCCTCCAAGGCCTCTGCCCAACGGTGTGTGAGGTACACAAGAAGATCACCAGCCGACCGGCCATGACGAAACCCATATTGGCGGTCACTGATCAGCTGATGATCCTCAAGGTACTGCAGAAGCTGATGGTTGATTATTTTCTCCATTATCTTGGAGAGCAAGGATGTAATCGCAATCGGCCTGTAATTCGACGGGTCCGACCGGTCTCCCTTTTTTGGGATCGGGTGGACATGGGCTATCTTCCACGAAGATGGAACCCTACAAGTATCATAGGAAAGTCGGTATAAGCGCGTGAGGACGGGGGTCAACTCGGGGGCGCACGTTTTCAGGACCACTGCAGGGATGGCATCCGGCCCGCTCGACTTATGTACGTCTATTAGCCGCAGCTCCCGCCTCACCGCTCGCTGCGTAATGCGGATTTTAGGCAGAGAGCTTTCACTCTCCGGCGTCCCATAAAAGCGCGGAATAGGGCCGCTGTGGTGTTAGTGAGTATTCCCGCGGAACAACCAACCGGCGAGTTCCACACTCCCCCTCGTCTTTAGCGCGTAAATGCGTTTCCACCGAGTCAAAAAAAAAGCCGCTACCACACAACTAGCAGAAGAAACCCTTAACATGAAACCCAATACAAAACTCATCTGATCAGCACGATATAATAAGGTAATTGCCCATATGGTAGAAAAATGACGGCAAAGAGAAACAAAAAGCGTAAACATAATTTTATTTCATATAAAATATATTTTTATTATCGCTATAATTTTTATACTGAATTTTAGTATCTTTCTAAAATAAAGGCATCGTTATTAAGTAACTTAATACAGAAGGCCTAAAGGCAAAATAAAATCACCAAGATTCAACTTCAGATAGGATGGTAAACACGACAGCTTATTAAAAAAAAGAGACGGAACAGGTAAACGAGTAAATGCTTGATAAGTATCTTGTTTGAGACAAAAGAGCCCTCGACAAAGGAGCTGTATCGTTGTTTTTCAATTTCACAAGAGCGTAAGAACTAAGATACGACAGGTAAGGTAAGACAACGTTGTTAGTTTCTGAAATAGTACAAAACTAGTATTAATCGATAATGAAAATGATTGTATTGATCTAATTTCTTATCACCTATAGTTGTATCAAGTAGGTATTTGAATTAGGTGTTCGATAACAACAAAACCAGTTGTCTCGTGCGGAATTCCACAGTGGAAGAAGGAGAATATAAACATTCGATACTTGTCCAAAAATCGTTGCATTTATTAAAGGTCTTCTTTTAACAGGAACTTTACATTTTTAGACAGTGATCCTATTTTAGTCATGAGACGGCAAAATATAATTTAAAGTGATAAAGAAATAAGGAAGATGTCGTGGACGGATTGCAAAAGAGAAAAATCTAAAAAAACCTCCACTTGAAATCGTTAGTCCAACATGAAATAGAAGGCTACTTTGCCTCTTATTGTGGCAAATCCTACACCCAGTAGTAGGATGTATATTAGGGTGTCCGTTATTTCCCAAATTGGGTTTTGTTCTGCAAACGCCCGTCAAATTTTTAGGTTATGACCTAAAAAAAATATCAGACCCAAATCAGCCCTTAATATTTACATTAACCCGTGCCTAAATCATAATACATTTCCCATTTAAATAACATGGGATTTTCGCACTTTTTGCAGTTACTTTTTTTTCCACTGAAACAAATGTAGCTAAAAATTCTCAAACAGCTATTTCTTGTACGAAATTTAACGCTCTACAAAAAAGATCTGAATGCTTTTTTCGATAAAATTTACCGTTTAAAAGTTATTCAACAATAAACTTGTATTCATATTTTAATTCATCGTTTTTTTTTAATTTTCACTATAATTTTTATTTATATCAAATTAAATGCATACAGATAGATAATAAAATAAATAAATACAAAATTTAGATCTAAAATAAAGTATATTATTGCTTTTAAATAATATCGATACTTATTATACAGTTTTTCGACTTTTTTCACACATCTTGAAACAATTTGTATTTCAATTCCAGCTACCAGAATTTAGTCACTTCTCCTATAACGAATTGACAACTTGCTGGAAGTGTTTATTTTGCTTCTCTTGTTTGATAAAATAACAATTGTAGTACTTGTTTGTTAGTTGGTAATTTATTGCCACTGATTGTTTCAGTTGGTTCTCCCAAAACATTAGATTTCTCAGGCTCACAGAAGTATTCATTTTTTTTTGTTTTTTTGGAAAATTATATTAAACAGTATTTCTGCTGAATGAGTTCGCAATAATAAAGTTAATTAAATAAACACTTCACCGAGAGGTTATAGACTCAAATAACATGAAGTTCTCTCAGGTTGCTCACAGATGGTGTTAGATTATAAGACGAATAAATTTACAACGTGATTGCGTTTAGCTTTTTGCTTAATTGCCTTAAATTCAAAAATTTTAAACAAAAGAAAATTATTTAAATACTTCAATTTATGTAAAAGTACGTTAATATACGGCCTCTTAGAGTGACTCCATAATTTTATAACAAACAAAAAGCGATAGTAAATAAAAAATAGAAAAATGATGAATTAAAATATGAATACAAGTTTATTGTTGAATAACTTTTAAACGGTAAATTTTATCGAAAAAAGCATTCACATCTTTTTTGTAGAGCGTTAAATTTCCTACAAGAAATAGCTATTTGAGTATTTTTAGCTACATTTGTTTCAGTGGAAAAAAATTAACTGCAAAAAGTGCGAAAAACCCATGTTATTTAAATGGGAAATGTATTATGATTTAGGCACGGGTTAATGTAAATATTAAGGGCTGATTTGGGTCTGATATTTTTTTTTAGGTCATAACCTAAAAATTTGACGGGCGTTTGCAGAACAAAACCCAATTTGGGAAATAACGGACCCCCTAATGTATATGGACTGTGTTTTAACCGACTTAATAAAGAGGAGGTTCTCAATTTGATTGGTATTTTTTACGTATGTACACCGATTACGATGAATTATAAGGAGAGACTGACGCCCTATCGGCTGTCGATTGTGACACAGGCGAAACGGACGCCACGTCCACAGGGAGGAAACGTCAGTACGTAAGATCTGCCCACTCTGGGCAGAAGGATTCGGGTTCGGATACAGAAGTGGAAGCGAAATCTAAGTTGCATACCTCACGTCGGGGTAAGGCAGCGCCATGGTGCCATAATGTAGGGCTCACACGTGCCAAGATGGACCTTAGGAACAAAGACGCTGAAGGAGTTGCCGTGCCGGTGCGGGCCCAGATGAAATATCTGGGTCTGCACCTTGATTCTGGATGGAAATTCGGGCCACACTCTGCCCAGCTCGTCCCGAGGCTCATCAAGACAGCCGCTGCGTTAGGTTGGTTTCTGCTAAATACTGGCAGTCCTGGGTCGTCCTGCCGACGATTATATGCTGGAGTGGTGCGCTCTATGGCGCTGTATGTTGCCCCCATTTGGGCGGAGTCCCTCACCATCCGCAACAGGGCCCTTTTGCGAAGACCACAGAGGGTAATGGCGGTGAGGGCTATTAGGAGTTACCGTACGGTGTAATGGACTGCGGCGACGCTGTTGGCAGGCTACCCGCCTCGGCCGTTAGTGGCAGAAGCTTTGGCGGAAGCCTACCTGATTCGCGTAGCGGCGCGAGCTGACGGCGAGCAAGTCTCCATAAAGGGATTGGGTAGAGCATTGGAAGTGGCCCGAAGGGGAGTTATCCGGCGGTGGAGAGAAGAACTGGAGTTCCCCGTAGCAGGGCGGGGAACTGTGGAGGCGGTTGCGCCGTATCTCCACCGCTGAATCAACAGAAGGCACGGCAGCCTAAGCTTCAGGTTGGTGCAGGTGCTTACCGGACACGGCGGTCTTCGTTAAGTTCCTGCACAGAATTGGCAGAGAAGAGGCCCCAGGGTGCCATGAGTGTGTCGCGCCGCTAGACGATGCGTGCCACACAGTGGAGGTATACCCCGCCTGGGGGCCCCAGCGCCTCGTCCTGTCGGCGGTCATTGGGCAGGACCTGTCGCTGTCGACTATCATCTCGAAGATGCTCGTCGATGACAGGTGCTGGTCGTCGATGGCCTTCTGCGAGGAGGTTATTTTTAAAAAGGAGGCCGCGGAGCGGGAACGCGAGGCAATTGCGTCCGCAGACTCGCTCCGCCGGCGGCGGCCAGGGAGGAGGAGGCGCCGATATGCGCACCTTCTTCCACCGACCTGAATGACGACAGGACGTGGCCAGACGGCCAAGCGTTGGGGTGTCGAGGATCGAATGTCAGTAGACGATCTTTCCGGCACCCCGTAAAAACGCGGAAGGGGCCGCTGTGGTTTTAGTGGGTATTCCGGTCGGTCATCTGGCCGGCGAGTCCTACACGCCCCCCCGTCTATCACATGCGGGGAAAGCGCGTAAATGCGTTTCTACAACGTGAAAAAAAAAAAAGTAGGGTTGTCGTCAGGCACGCGGTCGGGTATAAAGTAAAACTTTTGCAACATGTACGATGAAAGAAGAGTCCAAATTGCGTCGACACTGTTAAATAGAGTTTTTGTCGTGTTCATAACAGCATGATGATCTATACGGGATTTTTTTATATTTTTGAATTTTTTTCTACAATCATCATTAGTGTTGGGTACAAAATTTGAACAATATTTTTTTAGCAATAAGAAAATACATATACAAATAAAGATTTAAAATTTCAGCGCTACAAAATAGTTACACTACTACTGCAATTGTAAATTAGCTTTATGTAAAAAAATAAAAAAGAATTGTATCGTGTGGTAACGGAGTAAGAATACACTTCACTATCTTCTAGATTGGCCGTGGGCTTAATACAGATTAATACATACATATACATATATCATAACGCCATATCCCTTGCAGGGTACGTAGAGAGAACAGAGTGCCAGAGAACTCTATCCTTGCATACTTCACTCGCTTCCTCAACGTTTATAATTCTCTTCATACACGCTCGCCGGTTTCGGAGACTCTTGACTCCACCTTCCTTCAGTACGTGACCAATCTGGTCTAGGTAGGTGAGTCTCGGTTGCTTTCCGACCTCTACCGGCGGGTTACTTTAATGCGCGAAGAGGGTGGCTCCCCATCGTTCAAGGAGATAACCACCTGGCGCGAGGACACCCGCCGAGAAGTCATCGCCCATTGGGCTACGCGGCTGGAGAGGCCTAGACACGGTGTCGTTACCGTTGAGGCCCTCCGGTCCGTACTGATGGAGTGGATGGAGCGGCGGCACGGAGTCCTCTCCTTTCGGCTGGTGCAGGTATTGTCGGGGCACGGGTGCTTCGGTTTGTACCTGCACACGGTCGCGTATAGGGAATGGACTCCGGCCTGCCACCATTGCAGCAGTGACGAGGACACGGTGCAACACATGCTGGAGGTGTGTCCGAGCTGGAACGGGCAGCGCCGTGACCTCGTCGCTGTTATCGGTGCCGACCTGACGCTGCCGGCTGTCGCGAGGGCGATGGTTGACAGCGTCAGGAACTGGGACGCGGTCACCGCCTGCTGCGAGGCTGTCATCTCGCAGAAGGAGGCAGTGGAACGAGACCGGGAGGATTCCCGCGACCCGGGCCGCCGCCAGCGGCCGGGGCGGCGCAGTCGCGAATACCTGCGCCTGATGCCGCCCTAACCGAGGCTTCGGGTGATCGGACCGGGGAATTGTCCGGTCACCCGACGTGAGGCCACCGCGTGAGGGCGACGCCCCTACAATCTTCGGGGCGTCGACGAGAGGAACCCGCGAGGATAAACCGCCGGGCGGGCCACTGAAGACAAAAATCGGGTACCAGTGGCCCGCTAGCACGGCGAAGAGAGAGGAGATTTTACGGTGGGTCTATGGGGTCACGCGCCGCCTTTCCGTCACCCCGGACCGATTTGGCGAGGTGGGACACATACATAGTCCACAAAAAGAAAAAAAAAAAAAGGTAGGTGAGTCTCGGTCTCCCCCGGACTGATTAAGAAGAGATAGAATATGTGTATAACATCTGTGCAAAAGAAGGAAAACTTGAAATACAACCCTATATTTAGTCGTGTCTTTCATCATCTTAGAATAGTAGGTCAATTACGTATTATGGAGAAGGCTTAAGCACAGCAATGAAACCAGTACGAGCTATGATGACAAAATGATAAAAACGACACTTTTATAACAGTAATATGTATTCTTATGAATCTTTTTATTGTTAGCGTAGTCTGTAGCTATGGCAAGCAAAAAATAAGAAGCTAGTCAGTCAGCAATACATATTTCTCATGTAATAATTCGTCTTTTCCTTGAGAGAGAAACAAACTGTGAGTACAATGCCGCTGTCGCGAGCAGACGCGAGTCTTTAAAACAATAATACCTTTACAGAATCGTCTAGTACTTCTTAGTGCAGTTTCAGTTAGAATGTCGGCTTTGTACGTTCATAATAAGAAATATATTGCTGTCATATGTTTTACTCGACATATATATCTAATTCTTAAATTATTTGATTTTTAATGTAATACAAATATATTTAGTGACTTAAGTCTCCTCTGTTGGTTATGGGCCTCTTCTAAGTGAAAACATTTCTTTTATATTTTACTTTTTTATAGTATTTTTATGTCGCCCCTTTTGGGCGAACTACTGCTAATGAATATTTGTGTTCAGTGGCTTTGGTAACACCATGCTACTGCACATTTCGCTGTGGTGAAGAAGTTCAGACACTGGTCAGACAGATTGACACAAACAAACTTATCAACATATTTCAGTTTCGACTGCACAGATGGCGTAGTGGTTAAGATATCGACCACCCGTGTCAGTGCCGTTGGTTCGATTCCCACGCAGGACAATACTTTGTGCGAGCCACAAAGTGTTGTTCTGAGTCTGGGTGTAATTTGTCTGCGTTAATTGCATGTTTGTAAAGTCCCCAGTAATACAAGGATTATTTCCTTAGCGCAAGGTGGACTTTGGGGTACTATCCCAGAAACCTCCACGCGGTGTACCCTGGGTGCGGGCGGCGGTCCCCAGTTCTTCTGTTGTACTGTCGTCCGTAGCGAATATCTGCGCGATTTCGCTCCTTACTCTACTACAGTCGTAGTAGAGGGTATAGGACGCGAAATATTGGGACGGGCTCAGTCACTCATTCATTTGAGGGCTGGGCAGGCACATGCCACCGCCCACACATCGTAAACCTGGTATCTTGCTTCAAGACACGTTGTCTTGAGGCGTAGTATCAGGAGCGAGGGTCTTGGCTTAACCGCCCGGACCGCGAGGAAGACAACCTCTATAAAGAGTTCGAAGTAACATTCGGACTCAGAAATCACCCAGAATCTTAAGTTCTGGCGTGCGGCGAGAAGATGCATGGCAGATGGGTTGTTCTGTCGTTAGCACGCTCCAGCCAGGGCACCGGCTGACCCCCTGGTTGGTAAATGTAGGCTTGCCCGGGTATAGGGATCTCTGCCCGGGTCGACGAAATGTATCTCCCATTCTCGTGGGAATCTAATGGATACTGCAAATTTAAAAAAAACCGACGGGAATCCTAGCGATTCTCACCCCAAGGCCCAGTCATGCCAACGCAAAACTGACCAAGACGACGCCTCGTCCTCAGGACTTGAGGCGTCCGCCGAGGGCCCGGCACAAATCGTGGAGGCCCAGAAGAAGAAGAGGAGGTCGCCTCGAAAGTCTCGGGGCAACGGCCTGAGCCATAAAAGGCGGCTGGAGGAGCGGCGAGCGCGCAGGGAGGCTGCCGCCGCTGAAGAGAAGAAGGACGGTAGACTCGCAGCAGAGCCGTCGACGGACGAGGGCGACAGCGATGTCGCAGAGCCGTCCGAAGACGAGGGCGGCGGATCTACCGTCAGAATGGACGAGGGCGGTGATATTCCCGCAGGGCCGTCCAAAAAGGACAGTGGGTCGGCTGGTGAAGGCCCCACTAGGTCGTCGGCGCGTCTAGCAGCAAAGACGCCGCCGGCGACCGCGACTAAGAAGGAGGAGGCCCTCCCCTCGCAGGTGCGAAAGCGCCCCCTGAGCAAGGGAGGCAGCTCGAGCGCCGAAACCGAGGGGAGCGTGGCCAACATGCCTCCACCCAAGATCCAGGCCTCCCGAAGAGGGCGAGGGACCTCGGTCATGGAAAGGGCGGCGGCGGTCGCTGTCCGCGCCGGCGAGGCCACGGATCTGCAGGCCGAAAATGTCCGCCTTAGAGGCGAGATGTCAGGCCTGCGGACCCGAAACCGGAACCTGGGCGACATGCTGGCGGAAATGCGTCGCGCAAACCGCCAGCTGTTGATAGACGTGGCCGACCTCAAGGCGCAGGTGGCGCTGTTCGTGTCACCCGCGCCAGCCGCGCTATCGGCCAGGGCCGGATACTCGACGGCCGCTGCGGCGCCAAAGCCGCCTCGCGCTGCGGCGCCGACGACGTTGGGTGATGGCGTCAGCGTCACACCCGTCCCCGCGGCGAGGAAGACGCCTGCCGCCGCGAAGCGCGCGCCGCCGGCTGACGCTGGCGCGGTCACCGTGGTGAAACTCCCTGTTCCCGTGGTGAGGCTGACGCCTCTCCCCGCGGACCGCTTGCCGCCGGCTAGCGCCCCTGCGGCGCCAAACCCGCTAGGCGCCGTAGAACGGGCCCCTAAGGAGGCTCAGCCGACCCCGTTTGAGGTGGGAGGCATATCCGACGAGGCCCTCGCCAAAATCATCGGCGCAGTGGGCAAGCTCGTCGATGCGCGCTTCGCCGTTCTGGAGGCGAGGTTGCCTCCAGAACCACGTGTCCGACCACCTCTCGCCGCGGACAAGCGGCCGCATGTGGCACCAGCCCCCGCCCCGCTGCCTTGTCAGGGTGGCCGCGTGGGGAGCTACGCCGCGGCCGCGGCCGGGCCTAAGCCCAAAGGCCCCGGCCCAGCTCCGAAGGGACCCGCCCTGAGGAGGAAGATGGCTCCGGCCCCTGCCGGACCGCTGAAGTCGCCCGCAACAACACCGCCGGCGACGACCAGCGAGGCCGCGACGAGACCTTCCGCGTCTGGCACGACTGCCGTACCCGAACAGGGTTGGCAGGTAGCCGAACGCGACAGAAGGAGTCGCGGCCAAAGGAGGAGAGCGGAGGCCAAGCGCGCCGCTGAGGTCCCCGCTCCTCAGGCAGGAGCCGGACAGAAGAAGAGACCGCGCAAGGGGCTCAAGTCGCCGAAGACGGCCGCAGTGGTGATCACTGTGCTGCCCGAGGCGGCCGAGAAGGGCCTCAGCTACGAGGCCGTCTTGAGGAAGGCCCGGCGGGAGCTAGACGTCTCCGATATTGGAGGCGTCGAAGCCAGGACCCGCAAGGCCCGGACGGGGGCTCGAATTCTCGAGTTCCCAGGGGCTGAGGGCGCCAAGACGGCCGACAGCGTGGCTGAGAAGCTGAGAGGTTTGTTCGCCGAGGAGGGTGGCATCAAGATCGCCAGGCCCGTCAAGTGCGCCGAAATGCGCATTTCGGGTTTGGACGATTCAGTGACGGTGGAAGACATCCGGGAGGCTATTGCCTCGAAAACCGGGTGTCCCATAGACACCGTCCGGGTCGGTGCCATTCGTCCCGGTCCGGGTGGCGTAGGTGCTGCCTGGGCGCAGTGCCCGGTGGAGTCGGTCAGGCAACTGGCCGGCTCAGGCAGGCTCCTCGTGGGCTGGAGCTCGGCGCGGGTAACCGTGCTTGAGCACCGGCCTGCGAGGTGCTACAAGTGCATGGCGGTCGGACACACTCGACCGACGTGCACTAATTGCTTCGACTGCGGCGGATTGTGTTTCCGCTGCGGTCAGACCGGGCACGTGGCGGCATCTTGCGCCGCCCCGCCCCACTGCCCCGCGTGTGCGGCGGGCAATAAGCCCGCCAAGCACCGCATGGGCTCTGGGACGTGCAAACCTCCAGCTTCGGCCCCAAAGGCGCGGGGCGGCCCTACGACCACGGCCGCTCCCGCTCCTAGCGCGGTCCGATCGCCCGCTGGCGAGGAGGTCATGGACATAACCCGATAATGGGTACACCAGCCATGCACCTCCTCCTGCAGGCCAACACCAACCACTCCGCCGGAGCGCAGGATCTCCTCCTGCAATCCATGGCGGAGTGGTCGATTGGTGCAGCCGTAGTCGCGGAACCGTACGCCGTGCCTGATCGCCCCAATTGGGTGATCAGTCGAAACGGTACCGCGGCAATCGTCGTCTCAACGCAGCGGCACTTCCCGTCCTTGTCCCTTTTGGATAGGGGCGAGGAATTTGTCGCGGCGGAGTGGGGAGGGGTCACGCTCTACAGCGTATACCTCTCCCCCACTAGGAGGATGGACGATTTCGGGGCCTCACTCACCACCTTGGAGGCCTCGATACGGCGACTGGCACCGGGCCTCGTCCTGGTTCTGGGGGACTTTAACGCCAAATCCACGGCGTGGGGGTCCCCTACGACGGACGACCGCGGGCGGGCGGTCAACGAGTGGGCGGCTTCACTGGGCCTCTGTGTTCTGAACAGAGGCTCGGTGAACACGTGTGTGCGGCGGCAGGGCGGGTCGATAGTGGACTTGTCGTTCGCTAGCCCCGCTGTCGCGCCACGGGTGAGGAACTGGAGTGTCCTGGAGGAGGCGGAGACCCTGTCGGACCACCGGTACATCCGGATGGAGGTCTCCCCCCGGGAACCCGGTAGGGGTCACAGGGCGGACGGAGCTCCCGCGTTTCCGCGGTGGGCTGTGGGTCGTCTTGACAGGGATCTACTGGCGGAGGCGGCCATTGTCAGCACGTGGCTGTCCTCACCACCCCCAGCGGACGGAGTGGACGCTGAGGCTATCCGCATTCGCAGTGCGTTAACGCAGATCTGCGATGCGGCCATGCCCAGAGTGCGGCGGCGTCCACCTCCGAGGCAGGGGGTCTACTGGTGGTCCCCAAGACTGGCGGACCTTCGTGCGGCGTGTATCAGTGCCCGAAGGTCCTACACCCGCAGCCGGCGGCGTCACCGCGACATCGAGCGGGAGGGCCAGCTGTACGAGGCGTACCGCAGTGCGCGGACTGCCTTTCGGCTGGCCATCCGTGCCGCCAAGGGCGCGAGTTGGCAGGAGATGCTGGACGGTCTCGACCGTGACCCCTGGGGTCGCCCATATCGCGCGGCGCTGAACAAGCTTCGCGCGCGGGCCCCCCCCCTCACCGAGACCCTCCAGCCCGACTTCCTTCGTAGGGTGGTCGAGGAGCTGTTTCCACGGCAGTCGGAACACACGCCCCCGGTCATGGCTCCGCCAGATCAGGACCGGGAGGACGACGACGACGAGAGTGTTCCGCCCGTGACGGAGTCGGAAGTGGGGGCGGCCGTGGCGAAGATTCGTTCCGCCACCACGGCCCCCGGCCCGGACGGAATTCCAGTCCGGGTGCTGACGTCGCTCCTCGAGCACTTCGAGCCTCGCCTCAGGCAGCTGTTCAACGCCTGTCTGACGTCTGGACGGTTCCCTGAGTGCTGGAAGGAAGGGAGGTTGGTTCTCCTGCCAAAGCCGGGACGGTCCCCGGATTTGCCGTCGGCCTACAGGCCCATCGTGCTCCTCGACGATGTGGGTAAGCTGCTGGAGCGTGTGCTCGCTGCCCGCATCGTCCGACACCTGGAGGAGGTGGGGCCCGATCTGTCGGACGCTCAGTATGGGTTTCGGAGGGGGCGTTCGACCATCGGGGCCCTATTACGCCTGAGGCAGGCGGCCGCGGAGGCCGTCGCCGGGAAGGGAGTGCTGTTGGCGGTGTCGTTGGACATCGCCAACGCATTCAATAGTCTGCCATTCGGCTGCATCAGGGAGGCGCTCCGGTTCCATGGAGTGCCCCTGTACCTCAGGCGGCTGGTGGCAGACTATTTGGAGGGCCGCAGTATCCTCTGCGCGGGTCCCGCAGGGGACATTGTGCGGACGCCCATGTCGTGCGGCGTTCCACAGGGGTCGGTTCTGGGGCCGACTCTGTGGGACATCGGGTACGACTGGGCGTTGAGAGGGAGTCTCCCCCCTGGGCTGAGCTTGGTGTGCTATGCTGACGACACGCTCGTCACAGCCCGGGGCAGGACACTCGAAGAGGCGGCGAGCCTGGCCACTCTCGGCACCGAGGAGATGGTCAGGCGGATCGAGGCGCTGGGGCTCAGGGTGGCCCTAAACAAGACGGAGGCCCTACTTTTCCATGGGCCCCGTGTGAGGCTGCCCATCGGCGCCTCGATAGTGGTAAACTCCATCCACATCAGCATCCAGGCCCATATGAGGTACTTGGGTCTGGTGCTCGACGGGCGATGGTGGTTCCGGGAGCATTTCCGACAGATTGCTCCCCGGCTTGTCGGCGCGGCGTCCGCCCTTTCTCGACTCATGCCGAATGTGGGCGGACCCAGTTTTGAGGCCCGACGGCTGTATGCGGGGGTCATCCGCTCGATGGCCATGTACGGCGCACCCGTGTGGGCGAGGGCTCTGAACGCCCAGCTCAGGGCGGTTCTGTGGAGGCCACAGAGAGCCATGGCGGTCAGAGCCATTCGCGGGTACCGCACGGTGTCGACAGAGGCGGCGTGCCTGTTGGCCGGGACACCCCCGTGGGACCTAGAGGCGGAGATGCTCTCCGACCTCTACCGGCGGGTTATCACAGCGCGCGAGGAAGGTGGCTCCCCATCGTTGAGCGAGATAGCCACCTGGCGCGTGGATGCCCGCCGAGACGTCATCGCCCGTTGGGCTACGCGGCTGGAGAGGCCTAGGCACGGTGTGGAGACCGTTGAGGCCCTCCGGCCCGTATTGATAGAGTGGATGGAGCGGCGGCACGGAGTCCTCACCTTTCGGCTGGTGCAGGTATTGACGGGGCACGGGTGTTTCGGGTTGTACCTGCACAGGGTCGTGTATAGGGAGTGGACTCCGGCCTGCCACCACTGCAGGAGTGACGAGGACACGGCGCAACACACGCTGGAGGTGTGTCCGGGATGGGAGCGGCAGCGCCGTGACCTCGTCGCTGTCATCGGTGCCGACCTGACGCTGCCGGCCGTCGCGAGAGCGATGGTCGACAGCATCAGGAACTGGGACGCGGTCGCCGCCTTCTGCGAGGCTGTCATCTCGCAGAAGGAAGCGGCGGAACGGGCAAGGGAGGATTCCCGCGCCCCGGGCCGCCGCCAGCGGCCGGGGCGGCGCAGGCGCGAATACCTGCGCCTGATGCCGCCCTAACCGAGGCTTCGGGTGATCGGACCGGGGAATTGTCCGGTCACCCGACGTGAGGCCACCGCGTGAGGGCGACGCCCCGACGGCGAAATCTGTTGGGGCGTCGACGAGAGGAACCCGCGAGGGTGAACCGCCGGGCGGGCCACCGAAGTTAAAAATCGGGTCCCGGTGACCCGCTCGCACGGCGAAGAGAGAGGAGTTTTACGGTGGGTCTATGGGGTCACGCGCCGCCTTTTCCGTCACCCCGGACCGATTTGGCGGGGCGAGACTAATCCATAGTGCACCAAAAAAAAAAAAAAAAAAAAAAAAGGTGGACTTTCAAAAAAAAAAAAAACATATTTCAGTTCAAAAGACACGACATTAGAATTCAAATGCACAGAATGAAAATATTATTTCCTTATATAACATTTAAGGATGTCAGTAAGGCATAAGTTATTACAGGCCACCATCCTATCTGGCGTGAACCCTATTAAATAAAACCATTTTCTAGATTCTCTTGGTTAAGCCGCCACTTGTCGCGATAACTTGGAACAAACTCCAGCTATTTTTCTTTCATTTCCACATTTAAGAATGAATAACTGTGTAGGAAGGAGTTACATTTATTTATTTTTTCTCGTAGTAAGTGTTATTATATTTAATTGAGTATAAAAAGGTCAAATTTATTACAAAATGGCAACCAGAAATAGCTGAATGACCTTGAAAGAAATAATAGACATCAAAATTAATGTTTGTAATTTTCTAAGTTGGTAAATTTCTTAAAGGTTTATAGTATGTGTACTGCATAAAGAAAGTATCTTTTTTATTATAGGCCAGTACTTATTACTTCCAGGTTGAAGTTCTGAAGTGAGCAGAAGTAAATATTCTAAATGAATTCTCAATGAAATGCTAGAATCTTGTAACAGTGTCTGATTAATTTGAACAAGCTTGCCATACGATAATGTAAAAAATAGGGTGATAAAATGTGAATGCGTTGCAGTCTTATTTAACTTTTGGAAATAAAGGTATAAGATTGAATATCATTATCTCAGCTCATATCTGACACGTCTGAACTCTAGCCCCCTCCACAATGGTAGGGAAAAGGGTTTTGTTTTAGTTTTCTTCTCTTGCATAGATATATAATATCTCTTAGTTGTTTTTGTGACACTAACCGATATAGGAGATAGGGGGTGGTGAAAGAGAAAGAAAGAAAGAAAAATAATTTATTGCTCTTTCACGGAAAGGACACAAAACAACATGATGGTTTACGTAAAGTAAGTAATAAAAGTATATAAAACATAAGAAACACTAAAAAGTAAAAGTTAATAAACAATAAAATACAAATGCTCAAAGCTCAAAGAAACTCTTACTTCGTCACCACACGAAAAAAAAGAACTATTGATTTTAACATATTCTTTATTTAATATATTCATTATTAAAGTCTATTTTAAATACCTTAATTTATAAAATTTAAAGGCGTCTCAGAAAAAAAATAATAATCTATGTATCTATATGATTATTAAAGTAAAATTTTATAAAATTTAATTTCAAATAAATAATTATCAAAAAACATATTTTTAAATAAAAGCGTTCATATAAAGAATATAAAGAGAAAAAAATCTGATGCCATTTAAAAATCCTTGTGGTTTTTATATTCATTTACATGTGTTATCAATGGCACAGATAAGACATTTAATTAAACAAGATTTCATTGATTGATTAAATCAACGATTCATCTATCACTATGACCACTGTTGTACAGAGATCTCAGAAAGGAGATCGCCATTGCCACGTTCAACGGACGTATTGGGATTGCAGTTAATAATATAATTTGTAAGTATTTTTTTTATGTCGCCCCTTTTGGGCGAACTACTGCTAATGAATATTTGTGTTCACTAGCCTCTGAACCCTCACTAGACTTATTTTCTTGTACAGAGAGATGTTTTATGTCTGTAGCTGAGAAGTATGTGGAGGCACTGACCATTAGCAGTAGTATATGTTGATCCAAGTTTATTATATTTTATCTTTATTGTAATGATTCAATACATCTTTTATAATATGTTATTCTCCTCAGTTTGTATAAAAATATTGTCTATTATTGTGTATGGCACGCTGTTAGCAATAATGAAATTAAATATAAATAAATAAATTTGCTCCCTCCAGCCAATTCTTTCCTACGACAAGCATCTGCCAAACATTGTAAATTTAATAAAATATTATAATAATGTTTTCATAGACAAGATTTGCATAAACAAAACACATCATATATCTCATAGACATGAGAGGCTTAAGTTGTATCGATCTTTTGTACAATGAAGAGGCTGGGAGCGAGCCCTTATCTCAAGGGTACTCCGGCCGAGAGCGTTGCGGCTAAACAGATGGTGTTTACTCACCTTTGTTACAGCTGCTAACGTTTTGTAACAACCTTTTGTGTGCTGGTAATTTTGGTGTTGGAACATACGTTATTTGGGTACCACTGGACAATGTATAGATATTATGAAAACCACTAGAAAATATATTTTTAAGCCTTGGTCATATTATAAATTGACTAATAACTTACTAATGGATTGACTAATGGATATCATAGACATATAACACCTATGTAAGATAAAGAAAACTCGAAATGAAACTCTTTGTCAACCTAACTGACCGGCGTGGTACAGGAGTTTATTTTTTTCCTACTATTGACGTGACTCGAACCGAATAGTGAGACGTATATGAGGATAGTGTTTAAGTATTGAATTATTTAGCCTAGTGTCTGGGGTTCGATACCCACACTAGGCAATTATCTATCCGATACACAAATTATTTATTTGAGTCTAGGTGTAATTTGTGTTTGTTAAATTTTATGTTTGTGTAGTCCCCACGACTCGAGGATGTGACTGCACTAATGGAGAAGTGGTTAAGATAAAAAAACTGCAGTTACTTCTACCAAGTGTTGATGGTTCGATTCCCATCTAGGATAATACTTTAAGTGGTCTACAAAACGATGTTCTAAAGTATATAATTTGTGTCCTTTAATTGCATCCTTGCCCTTTATATTTATTGATTAGTTACTTAATCCAGGGTGTTATTATCAAAAATAAAAATACCGTCATTTTATTTTTGGAAAATCACCTTTCCATTCTTTCTTTCCTCTTCTTTTCTACTTGTATAATACAATGTAGATACAAATTATTAATGCCAATGAACCCAGTGCTTAAAGAACATTTTTGCCTGATCTGTATTATATGTGATCAATAGAACTTAACCAAACAGAACCTACTCAAATACATGGCGTTACTCAATTAGTTTACTTAATTTTAGCTGCTGATAGGGGGCAGGTAAGTCGTTTGAAGGTGTTATAAGTAATTAATGAGAGTAATGCGAGAGCGGGTGTGCGCCAGCTCTGAACGCGAATCACTCATCAAGTCACGGTGTTAGCTGTTAGCTGGACGGACTGTTCATATTAGGATACTAGACTACGATTGTTTCTCTGGCACTCTGTTCTCTCTGCCTACCCTGCAAGGGATATGGCGTGATGGTATGTACGTATGTATGTACTACGTTTGTAGAACTACAAATGTCATAAGTGAATCTGTAACTTTTTATAGTGGTAAGTACCATTCTCATCCATGATTTTCCACTTGATCGAGAGAGCTTCAAGCCCCATATAGTTAACAGCAACCCGTAGCTGTGCTCCTAGTCTTACTGAGGTTCATAAGCGATGTTTATCCTTTAGAATTAGATTTAATTATTATTATTTTTTTAACCTAGCAGTAAAGAACTAATCTTTATATTGTGGGAGTTTTTAGAAACGTATTTATTACACATAAATTATACCCAACCCGTGTGGTGACGGAGTAAGAATACAATTCACCATACCCTATCTTACCCGTGGGTGATCGTAAGAGATGACTAAGGAATATAAAATGCATATAACATCTATGCAAAAGGAGGAAAACTCGAAACAAAACCCTATACCAACACGTCTGACCAGCGCGGTATAGTAGGTTAATTCCCCACCCATTACGGAGGAGGCCCGAGCCCAATAGTGGGACATATATGGGCTGTAATGATGATGATGATAAAAATTATAGCTAAAGTCAGAACAACCATTTATGGATCGCATAAAGTAATGTCCTGTGTGAGAATCGTATCCTTGATACACGGGATTATAGGTCAAACTACTACGACAGCTATTCAGTTAAATTTCAAGTTATCCTACTTTTAAAAATATATAAACGAAAATTACCTTACGTAGTGTTCCAATTTGAACATTCAAGAATCTTAATCACTATTTAATTATGCGGAACTCTGGCCGTCGCGGCAAAGAGCCCAAGTTGCCGATTAATCCATGTTTTTGTTTTGGAGCGTTCACTCCCCTTCACCCCCCTTTATTTTGAGAAGCAATGAATTGTCATTATGCTACGAAGTGGCCATAGCGAGAAAAGGGAAGGTCTAATTTGAAGTTACTTTCATAGTCTTCAGCTATAAAATAGTACAAACGGGCAAGAAGTTTTTTTTTATGTAGCATTGTTTTATTTTAGACTGATTTTATTGTCCAGTTCATGTTCGTAGAAGATAGAAAAAAATACTATTAAGAAGAGTATAATGATTTTCAAATAATTTTACACTTTTAGGAATTAATTGATTAAAACAGAAATATATTAAGAATATGTGACAAGACCAATTTACCATAGAATTTCGTAAGATTTTTATCTGTGCCACGAAAATGCACACGTATGTATGTGGATATGGGTGATACACGTATGTATGTGGATGACGATCATAGGTGTCGTAAAAGACGACTAAGACATATGCTGTACAGCAGTACAGTTAACATCGTATCGATGTTAACTGTAGTGAAGATAAGAAAAACTTGACATAAAACTCTATACCCAAAAGTCTGATTAGCTGGTGAATAGGTGAACTCCCTTCTATTTTGGAGTAAGCTTGAGCCCTGAACTGATTTCGACTGGTGCAAGTTTTGTCACGGCATGGATGCTTCGGCAAGTACCTGTACACAATTGCAAGGAGGGATATGACTCCATCCTACCAACAGTGCGGTAGTGACGAGGGCATGGCGCAGCATACGCTCGAGGTTTGTACGACCTAGGCTCAGCAGCACCGTGGACTTTTCGCTACCATCGATGCTGACCTGACGCTGCCGGCTGTCATGAAAATAATGCGTGACAGCGTCAAGAACTGAGACACAGTCGCCGCCTTCTGCGAGACTGTTATTTCGCAGAAGTGGCGAAACGAGTCCGGGAGGCCATTTTCCACGAAGATTCGGGCCGCCGCCATCTTTGGCATCGCCAAGATGAATACCTGTGCCAATGATGCCGCCCAAGCCGAGGCAGCGTGTGATCGAACCGAGGTTTATTCTGGTCGCCCGGAGTAAGACCATACCACCCGAGGATGATGCCCCGATACCGAGACGTAGGTCGAGCTATCCAGACATCGACTCTAGAGGATGCCTTTTTTTTTTATTACGCTGTGGAAACGCATTTACGCGCTAACCCCTTCCCGCCGATGTCGTAACGGGAGGGAGTGTGGGACTCGCCGGCCGGCTAGTCAAACCGGAATACCCACTAAAACCACAGCGGCCCCCTTCGGCGCTTTTACGGGACGCCGGAGAGATCGTCTACTGACATTCGATCCCCGACGCCCCAACGCTTGGCCTTCTGGCCACGCCCAGTCGGTCCTCAAGGCGGTGGGAGGAGATGCGCATAACGGCGCCTCCCCCTACCCAGCCGCCGGCGGCGGAGCGATTCAGCGGGCGCAAGCCTCTCGCGTTCCCGCTCCGCAGCCTCCTTTCTCTCCATGACGGCCTCACAGAAGGAGGCCATCGACTCCCAGCACCTGTCGCTGTCGAGCATCTTTGAGATGATGGTCGACAGCGACAGATCTCCTCCAACGACCGACGTCAGGACGTGGCGCTGGGGCCCCCAGGCGGGGCATACTTCCAGAGTGTGACGCGCATCATCTACTGGCGCGCCACACTCGTGACATCCTGGGGCCCCTTCTCTTCCAATTTTATGCAGGTACTTACCGAAGACCCCGTGTCCGGTAAGCACCTGACTCTAGAGGATGCCTGTGATCCACCGAAGACAAGGGCCGAGTCCCATTTCCGTTTCTTCTGTCTCTCCGGACGTACTTATCGGGATGTGAACCCTATAGCCCGTCACCAAAAACAAAAGCCCAGAACTGAGACTTCTATAAGTCGAAATGATTTATTTATTTATTTATATAAGGCTCATCTACAAAAAATCATCTTCAAAATAGCCTTTCATTATAAGAGCATCTGGATCTAATACCATTAGTATGAAACACTAAGTATTTTGTAAACGACCTTTGTATAGATTCTAATCTGTCCGAGTGAACTGTATAATTGGGATTCCATATAACGCTTCCGAACTCAAGTACACTTCTTACTAACGTATTAAATAAAAGTATTTTAGATGCATTGTACTTGAAGTCTTTCGTATTGCGCTTGATGAAACCTAACATTTTAGCAGCTTTTTGGATCATGTTATTATTATATTGTGGGATAAATTTTAAATTAGAATTGAAATGATAATGACAAATATAAATTATCTCTGTACCGGCACAAAATTGTATGCTCTATCAAGTACGGTCTTCCTCTATTAGGGCAAGGAAATTAACCTACTGTATATAATGGGCTGATGGGTTGGTAGACATTTTTTTTTAGTTTCCATTTTCATGCTGTGATATCATCAGCCTAACTTTAGTCGTTTTTACGATACTGAAGGTAAACCTTCAGTAAAAACGAATAATGCAGAAAGGATAGTTTTTATATTCGAACTAGGTTATAAGATAGAAAATAATAATAATGCACAAAACTATATTTAAAAAAATATATATTTGTATGTTATATAGACATTCAAATAGTTTCAAAATAATCTAGGCAATACAATATGGTCATTACTTTTATTTTACGAGTTGATAACACGGCGCGCTTGTTTGCAAACAACTTTTTTTTGGGGAGCGCTGCACGCACGTATATAACGAGGGAGGTTTGGTGTTTTATTTTTAATTGCATTTGTCTGTGGATATATATACATATATATGTGAGAATGTAAAACCATCGTCTCTATCCTGATGGATTCATTTAAATAGGATTTATATTTTGAGGAAGAATATTCACTCTTTACTTGCCCGGGGGAGTCGTAAAAATGGGCCATGATTTCACCAGGAGAGTAAGAAACAAATATCTCCTGGGAAAATTTATAACATCTACTGCGATCGCCAACTCGCCTGCAAATCGGAGCGGTTATAGCATTATTCTTCAAAAAAATATGGATGCTAAAATAGCCATGGCCCACAGTTACGGTAGTTCCGCCATTCCACGGGTTCATATTGGTAACAGGCTCTTCGATTTCCTCACCACTAGGTGGACTGTCGACAACTAAAGAGTCGCAGACAGCCGATGAGTGCAGGTAGCTCAAGACTCATTCATTAATCTCAGCTCACATAGGTCTTTGTACGGATTGGATAAAATAAGAAATGAGCATATAAGAGGAAGCTTGAAAGTAGCGTCAGTGACGGAAAAGTTAAGGAGTGAAAGGTTAACATGGTAGGGACATGTGATGAGACGGGATGAAAGTAATGTTGTGAGGAAAGTTTTAATTATGAATGTTGAAGGCTTTAGGGGTAAAGGAAGACCAGAGAAAAGATGGATGGACTGCGTGAGGTATGACATGGATAGACAGGGAGTGACTGCAGAGATGACGTCTGATAGGACTGTATGGAGGAAGATGACATATTGCGTCGACCCCAAGTAATTGGAATAAGAGCAAGATGATGGTGACATACGTCTTTGTACTGGGCTCGAGGCTTCTTCACAACAGGAGGGCAGTTCAAATCTGTATATTGAAAATTATGACCACGCTTGCCGGAAAGGTCTGTATAGTATTTTATTTTGAGTTTTCTTTCTTTTACATACATAGATACATAGATTTTAACTGCACAAGTGGGCGTAGTGGTTAAGATATCTACCTTCCGTGCCAGTGCTATAGGTTCGACTCCCACGCGTTTGTATTTAATTTTTAAATTCCCGACGTTTCGAATTCTTTACACCGTTAATGGTCACGGGAGGACAACCAAATGTTTAATACGTGCATAAACATTAGTCATCAGTATGTTATTTATTATTGTTATAATATGTACGGGTGAGAAAATGGGTGACAAATTGTAATCTTATTCCATCACCACACGGAATCAACATATGTCTCTGACCAAATATTATATGATATGATATAAGAACACTATAAATAAAGTGCTATAACTCAAAGTTTGATTTGACTCCGTGCCGTCCCTTTTTGTTACAATGATCGCATAAGTTTGATAAACTTTAGCCTATATTTACATTCAAAGAATGCGTGATAGAGGCGAAAAAGTTTGCTTTAGGAAGGGATATTGTTGTGCCACAAATTGATATCAAAAGGGTATTGAGGAAATAGTTATTTTATGTTGTACTCATATGTGACCATAGTTTTATATGTTTTCAATTCGATTTATAGAATTTTGTTTTGTAGATTAAATGATATCTGATGTTTATGTAAGTAGCGTCATCATGCTCATATTATCCCCATCACTAAGGGTTCCTCATCACCATCATCATCTCAGCTCAAATATGTCCCACGGTTGAGCTCGAGCCTCCTTCATAATGGGAGGGAAATTAACCTACTATACCACGCTGGTCAGATGTATTGGTATAGGGTTTTCTTCGAGTTTTCCTTCTCTTGCATAGATGTTATATGTATTTTACATCCCTTAGTCGTCTCTTATGATCACCCATGGGTAAGATGGTGAATTGTATTCTTACTCCGTCACCACACTGATAGGGTACCTATTCTTCTTCTATTATACAATGTCAGTACAATATTGCATTAGCATTACTAAAAAATATAATCTTGCAAGATTAAGATTAGAGTCGGTAATGAGAGAGGATCTTACCTTGTCGTAACACAGTTTCGACTAGCGTGGGTGTTAAAAAACTTTATCTGTATTAACTGTTAATACAAATGTTAAATAAATAGAAATGAGAGTAACAGTGAGCTAAATTTTTAAGATATCTAATAATTTTATAGTAAAGTATCATCTCGATAATGAATGCATAAATTATGCTATAGTGCTATAGATAGTTGTGATTTTTAAATTTGTGTTATATTTGAGTTTATGGTTTATGCAGTGTACTTGGAAATTTAATGTGAATTTATAGCGTAGGTACTTATAACAATATTAAAAATCATTTGGCAATTCGTTCGCCTATTTAATATGTTAAAACTGACAATATGTAAGTGCCCTCGCAGGGTCTATGCATAATATATGAATTTTGAATTTGACGTTAACCCTCCTTGAGAATATAATTATTGACTGGACGGCATCAGATAGAGTTGGTCAAGGTTAAGGTTTTAATTGGCTTTTGCGACACGAGCACCCACGAGCAATATAAGAGTTGGTGGTATTCATAGCCATCACAGAAATAAAACCATATTACGAACTTTTTCGTATTTGTGTCATCCCATGACCGTGAACATTGAAAAGTGTTCAAAACGCTAGAAAATTAAAAATCAAAAGCGACAATATTCGTAAAAATAGTTAAGTAACGCTATGCTATCACAGAGATTATGTAGGGAGAATAAGTAATCTATCTAGTGACGGGCTAATAATACAAAATATCACCACTCCTTCTTTGTAGAAGTCGTCTTACGACTTTTACCCACTGAGGCATCGCTAACAATGATTCGTTAAAACATTTGGTCAAATTAAAGTGGATAACGATTTTTCTTTCCTTACAAATTGCCAGTGTGTACTGTGTTACTACGGATACTACCAACCCTAACATTATTCATGGGTGTCGTAAAGAACGACTATAAGTTCTACAGGCGGTCGGTCATAAAAACCATAGTCAATAACTATTTACAATATGTAGGTACGATGGGATATGGATGCCTATTGCATTTACACCATGTAATTGGGATAACGTCAGGATGATAATGATGACGACAAATTACAATTATATATCATTCCCCTTAGGGCTGAATTTTATATTTAGCGATTCTCTTCCTCACAATAAAGAGAATATTGTAGAGTTTTATGCATCTGCTTTCAATAGGTTTATATGTCCTGTATGCCTCATAATCTCTTCACATATTTAAAACTAGTAAACCCGGTCTTTTTTTTTGTGGTGGACTATGGATGTGGTCGCGCCCCGCCAAATCGGTCCGGGGCGACGAAAGAGGCGGCGCGCAACCCCATAGACCCACCCTGCAAGCACCTCTCTTCGCCGTGCAAAAGGGCCACCAGTACCCGATCTTTGTCTTCGGTGGCCCGCCCGCCGGCTTACCCTCGCCGGTTCCTCTCATGTCGACGCCGCGACAGCTTTCGCCGTCGGGTGACCGGACAATTCCCCGCGTCCGATCACCCAAAGCCTCGGTTAGGGCGGCATCAAGCGCAGATATTCGCGACTGCGCCGCCCTGGCCGCTGACGGCGGCCCGGGTCACGGGAATCTTACCGGACTCGTTCCGCTGCCTCCTTCTGCGAGATGACAGCCTCGCAGAAGGCGGCGACCGCCTCCCAGTTCCTGACGCTGTCGACCATCGTTTTCGCGACGGCCGGCAGCGTCAGGTCAACACCGATAACAGCGACGAGGTCACGGCGCTGCCCGTCCCAGCTCGGACATACCTCGAGCGTATGTTGTGCCGTGTCCTCGTCACTACTGCAATGGTGGTAGGATGGAGTCCACTCCCACCACGCGACCGTATGCAGGTACAAGCCGAAGCAACCGTGCCCCGACAATACCTGCACCAGCCGAAAGTAGAGGACTCTGTACCGCCGCTCCAACTACTCCATCAGTTTCGGCCAGAGGGCCTCAACGGTAACAACACCTAGTAAACCCGGGCTGGGTTTATTAGTTAGTTTGTTTGTAGAAGAGGATATATCGCAGCGCCACCTGATGACGAGGTACATTAATGGGTATAGCATATAAACCTACATACATATCATCACGCCATATCCCTTGCAGGATAGGCAGAGAGAACAGAGTGCCAGAGAACTCTATCCTTGCATACTTCACTCGCTTCCTCAACATTCATAATTCTCTTCCTACACGCTCACTGGTTTCGAAGACTCTTGACTCCACCTTCCTTCAGTACATGACTAATCTGGTCTAGGTATGTTAGACTCGGTCTCCCCTGGTACCTACATCCTTCCACTTTCGCATTGTATATCTTCTTAAAAGGAGGTTCGTTCGGCGGTCTTTCCACATGTCCGAACCATCGGAGCCTTTCGCATCTTTACACCAATATTCTCTTTCATAACTACTCGCTCTCTTTCGTCGGCGTTACGAATGCTAGAGGTCAGCCTAACTCCACAGATTTTCCGTAGAGATCGCATTTCGACCGCATTCATTTTACTTTCATGCTCTTTTCTGCATACACAACTCTCGCTTCCATACAGTAATGTTGGGACAAGCACTGCGTTATGTATTGCTACACGTGCCTTCTGGCTGAGGTGGTGGCTACCGCGAAGTTGCCCCAACGCTCCGTTCACTCTATTTCCCGCATTTACTCTTCATTCTATATCAGTAGTGTGCCTTCCATCTCGGCTAAATCTACATCCAAAATATACATATAAACCTACTCCGTGAAAAAATACATATACAATTACATAAAGATCGGTCAAATATTTTTGAGTTTAGCGATGTCATATATACAAACATCCTCTTTTATAGATATAGATAACAAAGATTTTTTGCTCAAGTCTATGTAATTCCACATATTATAGCAACTGTATATAACATTTAAAATATTCAGTAAAATTCCAAAAACCACAAGTCCAAAGTTAAGCTTCTATAAAAATCATCACAAATGTTACCATTTCCAAGTTTCCAATTCGCACATGACCGAAAATTTTCACTCAACATGAAAAAGTGATTCTCTGAGCCCAATTTGTTCGGCAGTACGGCTTTATCAAAAGTTGGACACATTAGTAGCAGATGTGGCTCGGTGTGAAACGATTTCAACTTCTTTTGATCCCTATGTACTTATGGCTTATGGTCCCATCAATTATCGGACTACTTTTAGTTGCTCGGCTTACACAGGTTGCACTCAAATATTTTATTTAATTGATAATAGATCCTTTAAGTTTTATTTTTAAAATTTTAATATAAAGAGAAATTGAAATAAATCTGTTATCCTATAGAAATATCAATATTAAGTATAATTTTAGGTTTTTTATCGTTTATGGTGGCAAGTGCTAACAAGGCAAGTGTTTATGGTGGAGAGTATGGTGCTACCCCGGACGGATCAGCCCGCAGCTGTAAATATGATTCAGGATGACTACTGGACAGACGGCAGGGTGGTCTCAGTACAGTAATTGGCGATAAGTATTTCAATCCTTAGAAAGAGATAATCGTCATTGAGAATAGACCGTTGTCCTTGTCGCACATTACCCATGTGACATCGAAAAAGCATTAATAGTCTGGTATATGTTATTCTTTTTTTTTATTACTTACGGTGCCAATGAGTAAGCAGCACACCTGATGGTAAGTGTCACTGTCGCCCATGTAGCTTTGCTATAGCTAGGCTGCTGCCTACCATTATAATCCCTAAATCCACCCAGTTAGGCTTCCGGCTCTCTCGCTTACGGAAAGACCCGACGTGGATCTTCTGCGAGAGTTTGGTACTACTCCGGACGGAACGGCGTGCGGCTATGAATAGACAACTGTCTACAGCATTGTCCTACAGCATTGTACCAATAATAATATTGCGGTTTATATCAATACATAGGTGGAAATCTTTTATATAATATATTCCATAAAAAATACGTAACTTTTCAGCGTTTGCAGGTCATTCTATTAAATTATTTAATTATCGTGAATTTTATTGTTCTTAAACGTTATAATTTGTGCCTGTTAGTTGGATGTTAATGAAGTCACCCACAATACAAGAATCTATTCCTTAATGCGGGGTGTTATCAATAAAAAAGTTGAATAATTTGGGGTATATACATGTTACTTTATCAACGCTTTGGCCAATCATTTATTATCAATGATTTTATTTGAAGTATATTTACCAATATTTTATCAGATCATGACTAACAACTATGATTGTGTTATTGATAGCTCTTATCACTCTGAGATGATACGTATTTATAAAATCCTATATTCAAGTTTCAACATAAATATTCAGATTCGTCATCATCTTAGGTCACCTTCCACCTACCTGTTTGATAATATTTATCTTACGTACACCATCACTTGCTTCGCCATGAATATTGGGTGATAATCACCGATCACCGAATCACCGAGAAGAATGAGCAGCTGCGGTCTTCGATTTTTTTTTAATTAAAAATTAACACAAAGTATCACTATATGTTAATCTCTTTACGGAACATAAATAAAATAAAAAGTGGTGAAGCATGATATGTATAAACAGGGAGTGACTACAGAGATGACGTCTGATAGGGATGTATGGAAAAAGAGGACATATTGCGTCGACCCCAAGTAGTTGGGATAAGAGCAAGAGAATGATGAAATAAAATAAAAAGTGGTATAGTTTATAGACTAAATAACTCTATTTCTCTCTGTCATACATATTCTAAGCAGTCAAAGTCGCAGGCAATAGTAATAATAACTAATCTAATGCCTTTACACAAACAATTTTTGTATATTTCTCTGTATTCAGAATCTCAAAAACAACCATAACATTTTTTTATAAAATTTAGTATCATCATTCTCCTACTCTTATCCCAATTACTTCGGGTCGATACAATACGTACTCTTCTTTCATAGTACATATTGTAAAAGTTACTGGCAATAGTTTTATAACCGGCCACCTGCCAGACGTCAACCCTCCTTGGCAATGTAATTGTTGACCAAACGGCATCGGATGGTGTTGACCCAGGTCGTTATAAGGCTGGCAGGAAGAGTTGCGACCAGAGAAGGAGAGCGGCGGCCAAGCGCGCCGTTGAGGTCACCGCTCCCCAGACAGGAGCCGGTGGCGAAAAGAAGAGGAAGAGGCCACGCAAGGGGCTCCGCCCGGCTTCGACGTCTCCGACATAGGAGGCGTCGAAGCCAGGACTCGCAAGGCTAGGACAGGGGCTCAGATCCTCGAGTTCCCTGGGGCCGAGGGCACCAGGACGGCCGATAGCGTGGCGTTGAAGTTACGAGGTCTGTTTGCCGAGGAGGGTGGCGTTAAAATTGCCAGACCCGTGAAGTGCGCCGAAATGCGCATTGCGGGTCTGGACGAATCCGTGACGGTGGAAGACATTCGGGACGCCATTGCCTCAAAAACCGGGTGTCCCATGGACACCGTCCGGGTCGGCGCCATCCGCCCCGGTCCTGGCGGCGTAGTTGCCGCCTGGGTGCAGTGCCCAGTGGAGTCAGTCAGGCAACTGGCCGGCTCAGGCAGTAGTAGGCTCCTCGTGGGCAGTGGTAGTGCATGGCGGTTGGGCATACCCGGCCGATATGCACTAATTGCTTTGACTGCGGCGGACTCTGTTTCCGTTGCGGTCAGACTGGGCACATGGCGGCATCTTGCGCCGCCCCGCCCCACTACCCCACGTGTGCGGCGGGCAATAAGCCTGCCAAGCACCGCATGAGCTCTGGGGCGTGCAGACCTCCGGCTTCAGCCTCAAAGGGACGGAGCGGCCTTTCGACCACGGCCGCTCGCGCTCCTAGCACGGCTCGATCACCCACCAGCGAGGATGTGATGGATACGGCCCACTAATGGCTGTCCAATCTACTCACCTACTGCAGGCCAACACCAACCACTCCGCCGGTGCGCAGGATCTCCTCCTGCAATCCATGGCGGAGTGGTCGATTAGTGCAGTCGTAGTCGCGGCACCGTATTGCGGGCCTCATCGCCCTAATTGGGTGGTCAGCCGGAATGGAACCGCGACAATCGTCACCTCCACGCAGCGGCACTTCCCGTCCCTGTCCCTCTTGGATAGGGGCGAGGAATTTGTCGTGGCGGAATGGAGAGTGGTCACGATCTACGGCGTCTACCTCTCCCCTTTTTTTCCCCCGCCAAATCGGTCCGGGGTGACGGAAGAGGCGGCTCGCAACCCCATTGACCCACCCTGCAAGCACCTCTTCTTCGCCGTGCGAGCGGGCTACTGGTACCCGATCTTTGTCTTCGGTGGCCCGCTCGGCGGTATGCCCTCTCGGGCTCCTCTCCTGTCGACGCCCCGACAGCTTTCGCCGTCGAGGCGTCGTCCTCACGCGGTGGCCTCACGTCGGGTGACCGGACAATTCCCCGGTTCGATCACCCGAAGCCTCGGTTAGGGCGGCATCAGGCGCAGGTCTACCTCTCCCCTAACAGGAGAATGGACGATTTCGGGGTCTCACTTACCAACTTGGAGGCCTCGATTCGGCGATTGGCACCGAGCCTCGTCCTGGTCCTGGGGGACTTCAACGCCAAATCCACGGCGTGGGGGTCCCCTATGATGGACGATCGCGGGCCGGCGGTCGTGAAGTGAGCGGCATCACTAGGCCTCTGTATCCTAAATAGAGGCTCAGGGCTCAGTGAACACGTGTGTGCGGCAGCGGGGCGGGTCGATAGTGGACTTGTCGTTTGCTAGCCCCGCTCTCGCACCACGAGTGAGAAACTAGCGTGTCTTGGAGGAGGCGGAGACCCTGTCGGACCACCGGTATATTCAGATGGAGGTTTTCCCCCACCGAGACCCCAGCAGGGGTCACTAGGCGGACCGAGCTCCTGCGTTTCCGCGATGGGCTGTGGGGAGTCTGGATAGGGACCTACTGGTGTAGGTGGCCATCGTGAACACGTGGCTATCCTCACCACCCCCAGCAGACGGAGTTGATGCTGAGGCTGGCCGCATTCGCGATGCGTTAACGCAGATATGCGATGCGGCCATACCCAAGGTACGGCGTCTACCTCCGAGGCAGGGGTTCTACTGGTGGTCCCCAAGACTGGCGGACCTTCGTGGGGCGTGCATTAGTGCCCGAAGGTCTTACACCCGCAGCCGGCGGCGTCGCGGCGATGCTGAGCGGGTGGGCCAGCCATATGAGGCGTACTGCAGTGCGCGGACTGCCTTTCGGCTAGCCATCCGGTCCGTCAAGGACGCGAGTTGGCAGGAGATGCTGGACGGTCTCGACCGTGACCCCTGGGGTCACCCGTATCGCGCGTCGCTAAACCAGCGTCGCGTGCAGTATGGACAGAGTGGACAGTTCCCTGAGTGCTGGAAGGAGGGGAGGTTGGTTCTCCTGCCAAAGCCGGGACGGCCCCGGATTCGCCGTCGGCCTATAGGCCCATAGTGCTTCTGGACGATGTAAGTAAACTGCTGGTGCATGTCCTCGCTGTCAGCATCATCCGGCACCTAGAAGGGGTGGGGCCCGATCTATCGGACGCTCAATTTGGCTTTCGAAGGGGGCGTTCGACCATCGGGGTCCTGCTACGCCTGAGGCAGACGGCCACGGAGGCTGTCGCTGGCAGAGGAGTGCTGTTGGCGGTGTCGTTGGACATCACCAACGCATTCAATTTTTCTTTTTTTGGGATGGGCTACGGTCGGCCCACTCCTCGCACCACTCCGTCCGGTGCGACAGAGGGGCGTAAGCACGCACACCCATAACCCACCCACGAACCTTGCCTTTGTCGTTGGACCGGCCACCGGAGCAGCGTGAACTTGTCAGTGGCCGGCCCAGTTAGCCGTCAACTCCATCCACATCAGTATCCAGTCCCATATGAAGTATTTGGGTCTGGTGCTCGACGGGCGTTGGTGGTTCCGGTAGCATTTTCGCACGATTGCCCCCCGGCTGGTCGGTGCGGCGTCCGCCTTATCGCGGGTCATGCCGAACGTGGGCAGACCCAGTTTCGAGGGCCGACGGCTGTATGCGGGGGTGATCCGCTCAATGGCCATGTACGGCGCACCCGTGTAGGCGAGGGCTCTGAACGCACAGCTCAGGGCTGTTCTGTGGAGGCCACAGAGAGCCATGGCGGTCAGAGCCATTCGCGGGTACCGCACGGTGTCGACAGAGGCGGCATGCCTATTGGCCGGGACACCCCCCTGGGACCTACTAACCTCAGTGCGCGACGAGGGTGGCTCCCCATCGTCAAACGAAATAGCCACCTGGCGACAAGATGCCCGCCAAGACGTCATCACCCGTTGGGTGGCTGCCGGCTGTCGCGGAAGCGATGGTCAACAGCGTCAGGAACTGGGATGCGGTCGCCGCCTTCTGCGAGGCTGTCATCTCGCAGAAGGCGGCGGCGGAACGAGTCCAAGGAAATTCCCGTGACTCGGGCCGCCATCAGCGGCCGGGGCGGCGCAAGCGCGAATATCTGCGCCTGATGCCGCCTTAACTGAGGCTTCGGGTGATCGGACCGGGGAATTGTCCGGTCACCCGACGTAAGGCCACCGCGTGAGGGCGACGCCCCAACGGCGAAAGCTGTCGGGGCGTCGACACGGGAGGAACCCGTAAGGGTAAACCGCCAGGCGGGCCACCGAAGGCAAAGTTCGGGTACTGGTGGCCCGCTCGCACGGCGAAGAGAGGTGTTTGCAGGGTGGGTCCATGGGGTTGCGCGCCGCCTCTTTTGTCGCCCTGGATCGATTTGTCGGGGTGCGACTGCATCCATGGTCCACACTGAGGGAAATAAAAATACAACATCCACGAGCAAAGTAAGGGTTGATAGTATTCGTAGCCGCTACCACACAGCAAGTTTATAAAATTTAGTATGTTGGAAGTTAGCGTTGGCGATAAATCGATCTAGCTAGATTACATTCATAAAAAAAATATCGTTTTGTAAGTGTTTTTAGCCAATAAAGACATAATTAGAATAAGAGGGTAAATTTAGCCATTGTCAACAAGAATAGAAATAGTTCAGTTGAGATATCGTGCAGTCGCCTATTCTATATAGCCCCGGTTCAATCCTTGGATTTTCTTTATTATTATTTTCTTTTTAATTTTTCATTCATTCATTATTAGGTGTAATTTATCTGCATTAATTGCACGTGTTTAAAGTCCCCCGCAATACAAGGACCTTAGTGCAGGTTTTTAAAAAAAACATATCTGAATGCATTTTCAATCTCGGTCATCCAAATATTATTATAGTCATTTCTGCTGTTTACGCGAGTATTAAACATTTGAAATAAAAAAATGCAACGACGACGTAAGAGAGCGAGTAGGTATGAAAGAGAGTATTGGTGTAAAAATGCGAAAGGGAATGCTCCGATGGTTCGGACATGTGGAAAGAATGCCGAACGAACGTCTGGTTAAGAAGATATACAATGCGAAAATGGAAGGATGTAGATACCGGGGGAGACCGAGACTCACCTACCTAGACCAGATTGGTCACGTACTGAAGGAAGGTGGAGTCAAGAGTCTCCGAAACCGGCGAGCGTGTATAAAGAGAATTATGAATGTTAAGGAAGCGAGTGAAGTATGCAAGGATAGAGTTCTCTGGCACTCTGTTCTCTCTGCCTACACTGCAAGGGATATGGCGTGATGATATGTATGTAAATAAAAAAATTGATTCGCGTTTGCATTTGATTTTTAATTTACCGACGTTCGAGGGAGTACCGACGATCCTGAAGACGCTCTTCCTGTGAGCATGAACGCTGTAAAGTTTTCGAAACGTCGGGAAATCAAAAATGAAATACAAACACCATAGAATCGGTAAACAATATTTTATGTCAGATACCTATTACTATTTTCAGATGAAATATTCCTTTTTTTCTTAAAACATTTTAGACGTTTGACATGAAAATCATATTCTATCGAGTTATCTTTAAAGTGAGAGTAAACCAAATATAAATACGAACATTTCATATATATCAAACAAAATGATTGATATATTTATCAGTTATATCTTAAGATAGAAGTTCTCGAAGATAAATGCAAGCATAAAAGGGTTTTACACTTTTCAAATATCTTTATTTATAAAAAGTCATTTCTAATTTTCTGTAGTACTTTATTATCAAAATATTTTTATTTGCAAAATGTCGTCAATGATTCGTTTTAGTATTTTAATTATATTGTGCGCGGTATTCCTTAATGCTGAAGATTTAATTGTTGGTACATCTGTTAATACTCAACTAGGTTATTCTGAGAATGTAAAACTATCATCTGTACCATTGAAGATAAGAACTAAGAATGTGTTTTGGAATTCCAACAGCACTGCCAAGCTTGTTAAAGTAAGTAAATTCTCTTTATTACTTTTTTCAACCTATATAGATTCTATTGCAAGATACGGGTATCTGTCAGATCAGGGAAACTAGCTAACAACAGTAAACTAATCGTACAGGTTAATATAAAATTGTATTTGTAGTTTTTCTTTTCTTGCACTGATATTATCTGATGACTTGAATCGACTTTTACAGCAAAGGTCATTTTATTGTATAAAAAAAATTGTATAAATTCCAATATGTTAAATGTTTTAATTAGCGTTTGTAGTACACGGTATTGGTCATGCTCACTGAAAGTTCTACTTGCGGTAGATACGTATAGTGGGTCTCTCCTTTCCCTCCAAGGTGGTTGAGGGGCGTGATGGCTGCTCTAGTATTTAACTCGTGATCGGGTGCCGCTTGTGGGATCTGGTCCAGCCATTGGTTATTTTATATTGTATTTGAACTATTGGGTTCGAAGGGCATCACACTGGAGCTATTTCTTACTTAACATGTACCATTATTTTTTATATAAAAAAAATTGAAATGAAATGACACTAATAGACAAACCCGCTGAGTTTCTTGCCGGATCTTCTCAGTAGTGATCTAGTTTCAATCCGGTGGGCGTTTATTAGATTAAATTAAAATGTTAATACTGACAATATGTTAGTGCCCTCGCAGGGTTTATGGATAATAAATGAATTTGAATTTAAATAAATAAAATAAGAACACGTTCCTATTACTGTATACGGTCTCATTATTCATCCCGTCGCCGTCCTCCCGGATATATCCCATATAGAATGTCATATGTCGCAATCATTCAATAACCTCTATTATGGTCATCTGTAATGACCACGACTGACAATCATATTGGCGATTGAAGGTACCTATCTCAGAAAAAATCTGCTGTTCACTATCCTGGTAAATTTTCAGGTTTTTTTTTTAAATCGCCCCGGCACGTAAGAGATGTCAACTTCATCATGTCAGCTCATATACTACCAATTACTTGGTTTGAGCTTCTAAAATAGGAAAAAATTGATCTACTATACCAGACTAAGCAGGCGAGTTAGTTTTGTTTCAAATTTCCCTTCTCTGGCATAGATGTTATTTGCGTATTACATTAATTATCATCTTTTAAGATATCCATGGTAAAGATAAAGAGTGGTGAAATGTATTCTTACTCCGACCACGCGTAGAAGTAAACTGTGTATACTTACTCCGTCACTACACCGTCAGCTTTTTGTCAGGTCCTTGCGTCTGGCGTCTTTCTTTAAAAGGCCCTTGAATAAGGTTTTTCTTATTGTGTTTTTCAGGGTGTTTCAGCTATAGATATAGACAAGTCCTCAGCTCAAGCTACGATCACATCAGGTGGAATAGGTTATACATACGTCAATGTAAGAATCAAGAGTAGTCGTGGAAGTGGACTTAACTATCTCGTGCAGATATTTGTATGATTCAATTATAAATTAAGATTAAATGTTTTATAAATAAATAACATGTTTTTTAATTTGATGTTTGAATATTTATGCTGTGTGGTAGTGGCTACGAATATTAACAACCTTTACTTTGCTCGTGGATGTCGTAAAAGACGACTAAGAGCCTTATAATGACCTGGGCCAACTCCATCTGATACCATTTGGTTATCAATTGCATTCCCAAGGAGGGTTGAAGTCTGGCGAGCAACCGGTCATAAAACTATTGCCAATAACTTTTACAATATGAAACAAAAGTACACATTATATCGACCCCAAGTAATTGGGATAAGAGTAAGGGAATGATGAATATTAGAGTTATTACTATAACCAGTGAGTATTACCAGTTCACTTCTGATCCTGTTTTTTTTGGAAGATATTTTTTTTTGGTCGACGACTAGTAACTGTTCCTTGAAATCCCTCTTCTGATTCTGGAGTTTCTTCATATGTGGAATTTAATCTACACTATATTGGTTAGGTTACTATTGAGTTTTATTTTGATTTATTTTCCTTCCAATGATGTTAACTTCTTTTTTTATTGCGTTTAGTGGCAAACGAGGAAGCAGTACACCTGATGCTAAGTGTTACTGCCGCCCACATGCCTGTACGACCACTGCCTACCAATACAAACCCCAAACCCACCCAGTTCGGTTGCCGGCTCTCTCGCTCACCGAACGAAACGCACATTGCCATTACTCACACGTCGATCTTCTGCAAGAGTGTGGTACAACCCCGGACGGACCGGCCCGCGGCTGTAGACAGAGAACTGTCAACAGCTTGGTCCTACCACTATTAATTAAATTCCGTAATACAGTTTTAGTTTTTTGGAAGGAAGAATTCTCATCATCATCAAACTGCTCTTATCTCTGTTGCTTTTAGTTGATGCAATATGCACTTCTCTTCTACTGTACATCCTTGGAAATATAGTTGTTTACCAGACGACGACTTGAACCAACTCCTGACAAGCAATGAGCAATATAAAAATGGATAGTAATCATAGCCAGCATCAGACAGTACAAAATAATGTCAACCATTATGTTCTTACTCCGTTAATATACAGGCTGTTTATTTGCCATTTACACAAAACATCAATTCTAATAAGACGCCATTATACATTTATGAAGTACCCACAAGATTGGTTCAACATTATTAAATAATATTAATTATAAGTAGGTACCTAGACACTCTCTGTAATCAGTCATTGAACTAAATACATCATTTTTATATTGTCGTAAAAAAATCATCGTCATCATCATCACAGCCCATATATGTCCCACTGTTGGGCTCGGACCTCCTCTGTATTGGAAGGGCTATACCACGCTGGCCAGACGTGTTGGTATAGGGTTGTGTTTCGAGTTTTCCATCTCTTGCATATATGTTATACGCGTTTCATATCCCTTAGTCGTCTCTTACGATCACTCACGGGTAAGATAGGGGGTGGTGATTTGTATTCTTACTCCGTCACCACACGGAACCGTAAAGAATTATTTAAAGCCTAATATTCCCCAACACAGGCGAAAAACAAATATTTATTTAACTATGAAAATTTTAATATCCATATGATGCGTAAATATACTGTACACTCAAAATTTAATACATTATTGTGTAGAGTGAGTTTTCATTAAATATTCGATATACTTCCAATATATTAAACGTACGTGTAATGAGTACGCGTGGCAAAGTATGCAAATGCAAGGTACACGATACCTCGCACATATTGGTCAGGGGCCATTGATGCGTACGTCTGTAACAGGAGCTGGGATGAACCAAATTTAATTATTCCTTATAACATTATTTTTCTATAGCATGTAATAAATTTATGTCCATTTGAAATATAATTTCTAACTCTACAAATGGCGTAGTGGTTACGATATCGACCTACCATGCTAATGTCGTTGGTTCAATTCCCACGCAACACAATACATTGTACGATCAACAAATTGTTGTAAATCTGGGTGTAATTTTTTCCGTTAATTATCTACATGTTGTAAATTGTAGAAAAATACAATTTCCTTAATGCAAGTTAATAAAAGCTAAATAAGAAATAAAAATAATAAAAAATATTGTAAACTATACATTCATCAATGAAACAGCTTATCAATATAGATAATGAAACATAGAACCTCCTCCTTTTTGAAGTCGGTTAAAAAGGAGAATAATGCCACAGTAGATAAGCTTTGCTGGCGGTTGGGCGATTGCATTTAGTCTTATAATTTTTCCTACTATTGTCCACTCTGCCAATGAACTTTCAGTCGTTGTTATGACTGCCCTAGAAAAGTAAGGAGTATTGACAGTTTATATTGTTAATATTTTACCTTAATGTAAATAGAAGATATAGCTATAACTTTTGAATCTTTATCATCATTCTAACAGCGAAATCGAGCAAGCACCACCTGATGTAACTGTTACATCACCTTTGCAATAAGGGTGCAACTAGGACGTGTCTACTAACCAAAACCAATCCAGAAAATTGGACATTCATTTCTTTCGCTCATCGAACTAAGCGCAACAGTACAATGCTACTACTCAGATGTCGATTTTCTGTGAGAGCTACTTCTCCGGACAGATTTCCCGCTGCTGTAGATAGAAGACTGTTAACTGTGCGGTTTTACTACTAATAAATTCTTTCTTTTCAACCTATATACGTTTATTGTCTCAGTTGGACTCAAGTTTTCTCGGGATGAAGGTAATTGGCATATTAAATGACACTGATTATTTCTTTTTTATTACCATAGAAAGCAAAATACATAAAATGAATTTTAATACTCTCACTTAAACCTCTTAGGTTTGTATGTGATACTTTACAATCCTTTCCTAAATGAATTAAACATAAAGTACAATTCCGCCAATATTATTATAGATACAGTATGGTTGTCAATTTCAAGACTTGAAAATCTAAATGGGTGTCAACTTATGTAGACAACACTGAAATTTATTTATTAAATTATATATATAATTCTTAATTAACTTTAAAACCAAATTTCTTGATTTTGTGGTAACAAAAATGTTTGCTATTTACAAATATGACTTTTTAATTTAAAATAGCCGAATTATTAACGTAAAATAATAATATTAATTATTACGTAAATGATGTTTGATCTATAAGTTCAAAATTTGTTTTCGCTTTTAGTGTGTTATGTTACATAGTTTTTGATTTATAAAGAGGTCAAAAATGATTCCAAATAATTCGTATAAAATTATATACGGTGCTACTCGCCAATTCTTTTGATTCAAGATTGATACACTAGCGCATGCCTAGATTTAAAATAATGTTTTCACAATCCCAGCTCCCGGTTTAGTATGTTGACTGTGGGTCGTTGAATATGCAGTGCACTGGGCGTGCCCTAAACTCTTGTAAGCCTTTGTTTGGGCTCGATATTGGATCCCGACGTTTATCGGCTACTTTGATACACTCGCCCTAAAATATTCATGTTGTTTATACTCCCGAGCCCGCGTTCGTTACGTGTAGTACCTTATATGTTGTGTGTACTATATAGAATGATGAGTTTCATGGCAATATATTGGTTACTAGTTCAGGTACAAGCTTGTAGCAATTGATAAACCAAAAATTTATACTTTTACGAAACATTTTATTTTTCTGAAATCACCGTGGGTGAATAAGAATATCATTATAAATATCATTATCTTATAAAATCCGATTACGAAATGAAAAATGATGTCGCAAGCGGGATTCGAACCCGCGCCTATTGGGATTCCGGCCCAATCGTGCTGCCACTACACTACCGCGACTAATTGTAGGACATGCAAATTTCATTTCGTATTGTATTTACGTCTTAAGGTGACGGTATGCTATCTACCCGACAATGTTTACACATTGTTATAGGCTTAATACTTCAAACTTTACAGTTAGAATTGTATTAAACGATGACACAACCTTGTTATATAAATTACTGTACCAGTAATTTATATCATTATCTTAGTTCATATATGTCTTACTCCTGAGCATGAACTTTTTCCAGAATGGGAAGGAAATTGTGGACTGTATTGTCATAGGTTTTATTATAGCAAATATATCAACGTAAGAGAGCGAGTAGGTATAAAAGAGAGTATTGGTGTAAAGATGCGAAAGGGAATGCACCGATGTGGAAAGAATGCCGAACGAACGTCTGGTTGAGAAGATATACAATGCGTAAGTGGAAGGATGTAGGTATCGGGGGAGACCGAGACTAATCTACCTAGACCAGATCGGTCATGTACTGAAGGAAGGTGGAATCAAGAGTCTCCAAAACCAGCGAGCGTGTATGAAGAGAATTATGAATGTTGAGGAAGCGAGTGAAGTATGCAAGGATAGAGTTCTCTGGCACTATGTTCTCTCTGCCTACCCTGCAAAGGACATGACGTGATGGTATGTATGTAAATATATCCACAGATTCATATGAAAGTGAATATAGTCGTTTGCGATCTCATCCTTGATCTCTCGTTCCTATCCATTTCTAACCACGTAGGCCGGCGACAGATGGTCTTAATATGCGCCAAAAGCATGACTATCCCGTTTAATCTATATGTATTACACTTTTTCTGTAATAGGCTTATCTGTATTACGCTTGTCAAACGCGTATTGCCCTTATCTGTATTACGCTTGCTAAATATGTTAAGAAATAATATATTTAGAAGAATAATATACTTCGGGAAGGCCTCAAATTGCCTATTTGAGACCATTGATAGAAAAAAATAGGAGTACGAAAATCTTGGATGTAGATGGACATAATAATTATGAGAGAGTCCGAAAAAGATGGAGAGGGATGGATGTAGGTATGAAAGCAGTGACTGCAGATAGGTGGTGTGAGTAGTTTGTGGAAGTTAAGGACATCCAAATTACTAAATTTAGCATTTAATACAATACAATAACTCTTTAATGTACACCATTTTCAGTACAGAAATTAAATAAAATACAATTATTTAACATTGGTACAATTAGCAATTTCTTTTAGATAACGTCAAGGTGGATTTTTATATTTTAAGCATGGATTTTGTGAGCTATCGTATGACATTCAATTTGTGACTCGTATTATTCTGTTGTCTTTATGGGAGACGTATGCCACCGGGCAATGCCACTGTACCGGACAATGCCACTGTACCGGACAATGATTACATATTATACAGATTTTAATACTCTAACTTTGCAATTAGTATTTTATTAAACGAAACGAAAAAAAAACGATGGCATGGCCTGTTGGTCATGCCATCGTTTTTTTTTTTTTTGAATAACATTCAAATGATTGAAATTTAGCATTTAGCATACTAGATTATTTATAAAAACTTGTTTTTGAGCAAAAAATGAACGATTTTTTTTTATAAGTCAACTAGCAGATTCGGCCACGTGTTGCTGTGGCTAAGGTAGCCTCAGTAACGCATGGTGGTTATGCTAATAAATTGTAGCTTATATGAAACGTTTGTATATTTAACATAGCGCCATCTATTAAATACTTACTCAACTCAGTCAACAAATACCGCCATCTGTTAGAATCGCTTGGAGATAACAGATAATTGTGTCTGTCAAATAATAGACAAATAATTTGCAATAAAATAATAAGATATATTGAGGTGGAACCTATCCTATCTTTTAAGTTGGATCAAATTACACATGCTCTGCAAATTTGATTAAAATCGGTTAAGTACTTTAGGAGTACATCGCGGACAAACAACGTGACGCGTAATTTATATATATTAAGATGGCATCTTATATCGACCTCACTTATTATCTGAGGAGGGTAGACTAACGATGATCAGGCTTGCCAAATACGTTGTGTTAACTAAAATAAAGCTGATTAGTTTTAATTTATACGTCCATTGATGGATATTTGGTCCACGAAAAGGCGACAATGCCATAACTTGTAATTTCATGTATTTTTTATCTATTTCCGTTTTTATATAACATCTAACAGACTCTTAATCACTAATCTCTTAATATTTATTAGAAACTTCATTGGTGACAGTGTTATTTATTTTAATATTTTTTCATTATTGTAAATTAACCATAATACTGTTTGTTTCTTTGATGCAATAAATAAATAAGGACTATACGAGGCAAATAATTTAGTGATAGCATTTGATGCTATAAGATTCCTAGTAGAGTACAGCTACAGATCACCAAAGGGGGATTATAAATTTAAGTAACTTCATCATCATCATCAACATCTGAGCTCATATATGTCCTACTATTAGGCTCGAGCCTCCTCCATAATGAGAGAGTAATTGACCTACTATACCACGCTGGTCAGACGTGTTGGTATAGGGTTTTGTTTCGCGGTTTCCTTCTCTCGCATAGATGGTATATACATTTTACATCCCTTAGTCGTCTCGTACGATCACCCACGGGTAAGATAGGGGGTGGTGAATTGTATTCTTACTCCGTCACCAAACGGAACGCAAGTAAATTAAGTTTAATTAAATACTGTCACCGTTAATTTTCTAATAGTTAAGTAATTATATAAACCGTTGAGTAATTAGGCCCCCACTTGTCTAGATGTAGTAGGCAGTAATTAAGTGTGGTGTTAACGAGTACTTGATCACAATTTAATGTCTTGGCTCACCGCAGACACCACTATGTATTTGTACCAACTGTCTCAACACAAACTATTTTATTTAAATAAACTAGTTATAAAATTGTTAGTACGGAAGGCGCCATGATCTAATGTCAAATGGCAGAGCGCGTGTATGTGCGCGTGTGTGCACGAGTGCGTGCGTACGTGCATGAGTGTGTGCTGTACACTTGTATAAATGCGTGCGTCCCTGCGTTCGTGAACGGGTGCGTGCGTGCATGTATGCGTATAAGTATCGACCGCTCGTGTAGAGTGTTCTGAGTTTGATCACCAAGCAAAGAAAAATTTTTTTTTTGTGATTCACAAATGATAGTTCTTGGTCTAATTGCAATTTGTATCCGTTGATTGCAAACTTATGAATGAAGTAGTCTAAAAAAAAAATATGAATAAAAATTATATATATGAATAAAAAAATTATGTATTATATATACTTCTTCCACGTGTATTATTGGGCATGAACATCGTTTCTACCACGCTGATCAAATATTTAGGTATATAGTCAAATTTCAAGTAACACTTCTTTTGAAATAATTTTATTTGATTTAGTGCTTTAATAATCTTTATTGGCAATTAAAAAAAAAACCTATTTCACAGATTCAATAGATTAAGCATTTCACTTGGTAGTTACTTACATCGACATTTTAAATCGGCTGTTGTTATTTGTTAATATGAGGTTTTGAGTAGTTCATTCTATTCACTAATAGATGGCGGTGTAGACAATAATTTTGTTAGAAATTAATGAAAACATTGCATTATATGTTATTAATAAGTTAAGAAAAAATATACCACGCAACACTTGGCTTAACCTTTAGTAGTAAAATATTATAGATCCTTAACAATTGACCTACATGACTTTCGTTAAAAAAAATGATCCATTTAAACTATATTTTTTCTTCATAGAAGAACTAATCTTATTATTTTACTTAGTTTACCTATACTTACTGTGATGTTATTTGCTTATAACCCCTACTCATTTTTTATGATATATTAGGCAAAGTCGAAGATGTTAAATTGTACTGTTACTTCGTCACCATGTGGAAAGATTTTTTGTACGATGAATATTTATTTTTATCTTCAATTTCTTTTCTACTTTATTTGTTTCTTTTACTTTGGCTTCATATGCTTTATTGTATTGTTTGTTGTTTCCATAGCCCAAAGTATGTGAGTGTTGATCATAAGGTCTTGAGGTTTGAGTTTTGCTTTAAAAAAATAGTATAATAAATATTTTTATCAAATTATTAGATTTTATTATAAAACCCTACGTTTTTAACTCTATTAAAATTTAGAAAATACACATTAGTAGCAGGAATATCATAATATGGACAGTCATCTGTCTACAGCTGCAGGCCGGTCTTGCCGCGGTAGTATCACACTCTTTTTTTTTTGGCAGGCTATGTGTGTTCAGAACTCTCGCCTTCCGTTCTGTCTGGTACGACAGATAGCCGGCGCGTGGCCCCATAATCCACCGTATTCCCATGTGGGTATCATAAAAGACGACGGGGGGCATAATGTCGAGTTTTCCTTTTCTTGCATTAAGATAATGTAATAAGAATAAGTCGACATCAAAATCCCTATAGCAACACTCAACACACGGGAGTGTGATACTACCCCGAACGAACAGGCCTGTGGCTGTACACAGGAAAGAGGCAACAGTGAGGCCCTTCCACTATAAAGTAAAACAATATATCTAACTAACATTTTCGCATTTTATTTAATGTTTTAAACTTTGATAACCTACAATTACATATTGTTTTCACAAGAAATATAATTCAGAATAGAATATTTAATTTTCTCCTCTTTATCTCAATATTTCTGTTAACTTTTAAATTATTCGTTAAACGATATAAAGTTTCAAATTTAAATTAATAATGTTAATATAAGTCTTCAAAATATCATTCTACTTTCAATGTTAAAGTGAATAAGGTTTCCATTTGAGTCGAATCTCTCAAAAATACGCCATAATTACATAGCGCTTCCCGTGAAACTTCCCGCGCCTCTGAATATTGCGTACCGTCTGATAAATGGGTATCGGTTCGACCCCTATTATAATTATAATACGCCCCTGTGATAACGTTAGCGCACGAAATTGCCAGATTAAAGGCATAACCGTTATTACAATGGGTGTTATCATTAAGTATTAACTTTAAATTAGATTTGGTTTACGTAAATATAGTTATTTAACTAGTATTGTACCTATATAAATAGTTTCTATTTGCTTCTTTGTGATAAACTTTGAAAGTAAATTATAACGTTTTTTTAAATACTTATTTTCTTCAAGAGAACCACAGAAATATTGTTAGTTATACCTGTGGCTTTACTTGCTATAGTATACATTTTATTAATTTGTACATTTTTGCTGGATATAAAATAGCTTATTTTTAATTCAAATCATATTCTTTGTGAGGTGACTGAGTAAGAATAAAATTTGCCACCCTTTACATCGTGTAAAAGATAGTTAAGGAATATAATATGGAAATACATCTATCATATACTGTGTGGTAGTGGCTACGGATGCTACCAACCCCTACTTTGCTCGTGGATGTCCTAAAAGACGACTAAGAGCCTTATAACGACCTGAGCCAACGCCATCTGATGTCGTTTGGTCAACAATTACATACAAATAATTACATGTGAATGATGATGATGATGACATCATTTTTTTTTATGCATGGTGGACCATGGATGTGGTCGCGCCCCGACAAATTGGTCCGGGGCGATAGAACCGGCGGCACGCAACCCTATGGAACCACCCTGTAAACACTTATCCTCGCCGTGCGAGCGGGCCACCGGTACCCGATCTTTGTCTTCAGTGGCCCACCCGGCGGTAGACCCTTGCGGATTCCTCTCCTGTCGACGCCCCAACAGCATTCGCCGTCGGGCGGCATCAGGTGCAGATATTCGCACCTGTGCTGCCACGGCCGCTGGCGGCGACCCGAGTCAAGGGAATCCGTCCCGGACTCGTTCCGCCACCTCGAAGCCTCGAAGGCGGCGACCGCGTCCCAGCTCCTGAGTGTCATGTCGGCACCGATGACAGCAACGAGGTCATAGCGTTGCTGGGTCATGCAGTCCTCCAGCCTGATGACATCTGTGCAAGAAAAGAAAAACTTAAAATAAAAACCTATATCAACCCGTTTGAGCAGCGATCTATAGTAGGTCAATTTTCCAAGGAAAAATAAGGGATTGTTAAACACCATAACATAATTAACAACATTTCTGTCTTTCACCGTCCACTGTTTGAAATAGGACTCTTTATTATTCAATCATACACACAAAACATTTTCATTGCATTTATTACCTATATAACTATAAGTTAGGAAGTACAGGTTTAAGCAGTTTGATGAACTAATGTTTTAGACAGAGGATCAACTGATTTTTTTAAACTGAAACGTTCCTATCGCTGTTCATATACGCCCCATTAGTGAGCTCAACCCTCCTCCACAATAGAAGGAAACTTAACTTACTTTACCACGCTGGTTAGTTTTATTTGGCGTTTTTGTTTTGTCTAGCATAGTTGTTACATGCACATTATATCACTTTGTCATCTTTTACGAGAACCACGGGCAAGTAACTGGATGGTGAATTGTATTCTTCATCATTTCATCATTCCAGCTCATAAATGTCCCACTGCTGGGCTTTCTAGTAAATAGCTAGTTTCTAACGACATTTATTGGTCGTATTATGGTAACGTATATGTGAACATTATTCAGTTTATGGCAGAATAAATCTATAAGTGGTCATATTTGAAGCGATGCTCAAAATAGGAATATTAAAATTCGCACAAAATCACCGCGGCCCAGCGGGCCAACATCACTTTATATTCAGCAGGATCGATTGGCGTTGTAAAAGTCTTTGCGAATTGAACAGAATTAGAATTTAAAATATATTGATTCCCTCATGAACGCTGGTGGAAGCTCCGATGAAATATTAAATGAAATGTTTTTTTTTTTACCGATTGGCTGGCGAGCAGCTGAGTTGGTTGTAAAATGGAGACGTGACCCGTAGTACCGAGTACTGCTAACATAAAGAATGTATGCTCGCTACGGAATTACGTTGGTTCATTATGTTATGTATATGTACTTCAACTATAGAAAATCATTGGTAATCTTAGTAAAAATAGTATATAAAATATATATATCTCTCGATTACAAAGCCACATATGATATCGTCAAAATATTCTTATACTATTTTTTTTAATGTATTTTAATTATTATTACTGTGTGGTAGCGGCTATGAATACTACCAATCCTTACATTGCTCGTGAATGTCGTAAAAAACGACTAAATGCTTTTAATCGATTTGGAGTACATGATGCCGTTTGGTCAACAATTAAACCAAGGAGGCCAATTAATTTTGCAATATTTACAAGTACATATTGCGTCGATATTGGTATTTGAGACAAGAGCGGGAGAACTATAGTATTTTAATTATGAAATAAATCTATTTTTACGGGTTTTACTTCGTTTCGTTTCTTTTTGTTTGTATTTTTTCTTTGCTGCATGTAATTACGTTGATTTTTTTTTGGACGTGAAATACGTAATATATTTTAGTTTTCTTATAACTATGCACAATAAAAAATGTTCGTTACGTTGGAAAAGTAAAAATCCAATACAAACGCGATTAAAATCCGTAAAAATTGTTTAAATTTACCTCGTATGTGTAATATTTGCGGCAATATCAAAAATTATTGTTTTCTTTCTTCTTACTCTCTTCTCTGGGCATATAAGTTCCACTACTGGGCTCGGACTTCTCTATAATGGTAGCGAAATTGACCTACTATAGCACGCTGGTCTGACGGGTTGTCATAGGATTCTAATGTCGTTCCCTTTCTCAATAATTAAAGTCATCATCGTAATATATCCCTTAGTCGTCTTTTACGACACCCTAAACGGTTTGGTGAATTCTTACCCTATCACACGGATTTTTTAATATATGCTAGTATTATTGTTTTAATTTTAATGTAAGAAGTTTTGTGGAAGGTAAGTTGCACGAGCTCCAAATGATATCCGTCATGACGGACAAACAGTTAGACGTGCTCTGTGTAACAGAGACCAAGCGAAGGGCAGCGACGCCTGCGATCTTCCTGGTTGGGGGATGGCTCTGTGGTCTGGTGTACCACAGATCGATCGAGCCAGCATGGGAATAGGAGTGCTGTTGTCCTCTCGCTTGGCCTCAGGTGTGAAAGATTACGGAATGTATGATCCCAGACTTCTTTGGGTCCGTATAAAACTAGGTGTCACCAAGGTATTCATGGTTGTAGCATATGCTCCCGTAGGATCCTCGGTGGCATCAGACCTAGAGAAGTTTTGGGATAAGGTTTTTTTTTTTTTTTATTATGAGTATGTTATTCCACAGACTTCTTGTCCGTGCTCTTTTTATGTTTGATTTAATTGTTATGGTGGTTTGTTTATAAAATTAATGTTCTTGAAGTGGCTTTATTACATTTGGATAAAGCTTGAAGAGCGCAATTCATGTGTCATAGATGTTGAGCGACAACATGTCTTTTGGGGTTTCTTCTTGGCGCTGGTGGTCTTGTTGTTGGTGAAACCCTTCTACTTGTAGATATTGCTGTCCTCTGTGATGTAGTGATGATGATAATGATGTCTGTGACGTTTTATTTTATGATGTGTTTAATTTGGAAGTCTATGTCTAGGTTGATGGTAATTGACTCCACGCTTGTGTTGACTTTAGTTTATTGGGGTAGTAGACCAAGCTCTTTCATTACCCTTTCGTCTCCATGTTTTACCGCCATCTTCTTGATGTATTATGTCATCTTATTCCAGTATAGTACGAGAATCCTGATCTATGGACTTCCTCATAGTTTCCAGATGGCATCTTCACGGGTGTCTGTGTAGTAAGTGCAGGATCTGGTATGCCTTTTTTTTTTTTTTTTTTTTGGTGGACTATGGATTAGTCTCGCCCCGCCAAGTCGGTCCGGGGTGACGGAAAAGGCGGCGCGTGACCCCATTTTTTTTTTTTTTTTTTTTTTTGGTGGACTATGGATTAGTCTCGCCCCGCCAAATCGGTCCGGGGTGACGGAAAAGGCGGCGCGTGACCCCATAGACCCACCGTAAAAACTCCTCTCTCTTCGCCGTGCGAGCGGGTCACCGGGACCCGATTTTTAACTTCGGTGGCCCGCCCGGCGGTTCACCCTCGCGGGTTCCTCTCGTCGACGCCCCGACAGATTTCGCCGTCGGGGCGTCGCCCTCACGCGGTGGCCTCACGTCGGGTGACCGGACAATTCCCCGGTCCGATCACCCGAAGCCTCGGTTAGGGCGGCATCAGGCGCAGGTATTCGCGCCTGCGCCGCCCCGGCCGCTGGCGGCGGCCCGGGGCGCGGGAATCCTCCCTTGCCCGTTCCGCCGCTTCCTTCTGCGAGATGACAGCCTCGCAGAAGGCGGCGACCGCGTCCCAGTTCCTGATGCTGTCGACCATCGCTCTCGCGACGGCCGGCAGCGTCAGGTCGGCACCGATGACAGCGACGAGGTCACGGCGCTGCCGCTCCCATCCCGGACACACCTCCAGCGTGTGTTGCGCCGTGTCCTCGCCACTCCTGCAGTGGTGGCAGGCCGGAGTCCACTCCCTATACACGACCCTGTGCAGGTACAACCCGAAACACCCGTGCCCCGTCAATACCTGCACCAGCCGAAAGGTGAGGACTCCGTGCCGCCGCTCCATCCACTCTATCAATACGGGCCGGAGGGCCTCAACGGTCTCCACACCGTGCCTAGGCCTCTCCAGCCGCGTAGCCCAACGGGCGATGACGTCTCGGCGGGCATCCACGCGCCAGGTGGCTATCTCGCTCAACGATGGGGAGCCACCTTCCTCGCGCGCTGTGATAACCCGCCGGTAGAGGTCGGAGAGCATCTCCGCCTCTAGGTCCCACGGAGGTGTCCCGGCCAGCAGGCACGCCGCCTCTGTCGACACCGTGCGGTACCCGCGAATGGCTCTGACCGCCATGGCTCTCTGTGGCCTCCACAGAACCGCCCTGAGCTGGGCGTTCAGAGCCCTCGCCCACACGGGTGCGCCGTACATGGCCATCGAGCGGATGACCCCCGCATACAGCCGTCGGGCCTCAAAACTGGGTCCGCCCACATTCGGCATGAGTCGAGAAAGGGCGGACGCCGCGCCGACAAGCCGGGGAGCAATCTGTCGGACATGCTCCCGGAACCACCATCGCCCGTCGAGCACCAGACCCAAGTACCTCATATGGGCCTGGATGCTGATGTGGATGGAGTTTACCACTATCGAGGCGCCGATGTGCAGCCTCACACGGGGCCCATGGAAAAGTAGGGCCTCCGTCTTGTTTAGGGCCACCCTGAGCCCCAGCGCCTCGATCCGCCTGACCATCTCCTCGGTGCCGAGAGTGGCCAGGCTCGCCGCCTCTTCGAGTGTCCTGCCCCGGGCTGTGACGAGCGTGTCGTCAGCGTAGCACACCAAGCTCAGCCCGGGGGGGAGACTTCCTCTCAACGCCCAGTCGTACCCGATGTCCCACAGAGTCGGCCCCAGGACCGACCCCTGTGGAACGCCGCACGACATGGGCGTCCGCACAATGTCCCCTGCGGGACCCGCGCAGAGGATACTGCGGCCCTCCAAATAGTCTGCCACCAGCCGCCTGAGGTACAGGGGCACTCCATGGAACCGGAGCGCCTCCCTGATGCAGCCGAATGGCAGACTATTGAATGCGTTGGCGATGTCCAACGACACCGCCAACAGCACTCCCTTCCCGGCGACGGCCTCCGCGGCCGCCTGCCTCAGGCGTAATAGGGCCCCGATGGTCGAACGCCCCCTCCGAAACCCATACTGAGCGTCCGACAGATCGGGCCCCACCTCCTCCAGGTGTCGGACGATGCGGGCAGCGAGCACACGCTCCAGCAGCTTACCCACATCGTCGAGGAGCACGATGGGCCTGTAGGCCGACGGCAAATCCGGGGACCGTCCCGGCTTTGGCAGGAGAACCAACCTCCCTTCCTTCCAGCACTCAGGGAACCGTCCAGACGTCAGACAGGCGTTGAACAGCTGCCTGAGGTGAGGCTCGAAGTGCTCGAGGAGCGACGTCAGCACCCGGACTGGAATTCCGTCCGGGCCGGGGGCCGTGGTGGCGGAACGAATCTTCGCCACGGCCGCCCCCACTTCCGACTCCGTCACGGGCGGAACACTCTCGTCGTCGTCGGCCTCCCGGTCCTGATCTGGCGGAGCCATGACCGGGGGCGTGTGTTCCGACTGCCGTGGAAACAGCTCCTCGACCACCCTACCAAGGAAGTCGGGCTGGAGGGTCTCGGTGAGGGGGGGGGGGGCCGCGCGCGAAGCTTGTTCAGCGCCGCGCGATATGGGCGACCCCAGGGGTCACGGTCGAGACCGTCCAGCATCTCCTGCCAACTCGCGCCCTTGGCGGCACGGATGGCCAGCCGAAAGGCAGTCCGCGCACTGCGGTACGCCTCGTACAGCTGGCCCTCCCGCTCGACGTCGCGGTGACGCCGACGGCTGCGGGTGTAGGACCTTCGGGCACTGATACACGCCGCACGAAGGTCCGCCAGTCTTGGGGACCACCAGTAGACCCCCTGCCTCGGAGGTGGACGCCGCCGCACTCTGGGCATGGCCGCATCGCAGATCTGCGTTAACGCACTGCGAATGCGGACAGCCTCAGCGTCCACTCCGTCCGCTGGGGGTGGTGAGGACAGCCACGTGCTGACAATGGCCGCCTCCGCCAGTAGATCCCTGTCAAGACGACCCACAGCCCACCGCGGAAACGCGGGAGCTCCGTCCGCCCTGTGACCCCTACCGGGTTCCCGGGGGGAGACCTCCATCCGGATGTGCCGGTGGTCCGACAGGGTCTCCGCCTCCTCCAGGACACTCCAGTTCCTCACCCGTGGCGCGACAGCGGGGCTAGCGAACGACAAGTCCACTATCGACCCGCCCTGCCGCCGCACACACGTGTTTACCGAGCCTCTGTTCAGAACACAGAGGCCCAGTGAAGCCGCCCACTCGTTGACCGCCCGCCCGCGGTCGTCCGTCATAGGGGACCCCCACGGATTTGGCGTTAAAGTCCCCCAGAACCAGGACGAGGCCCGGTGCCAGTCGCCGTATCGAGGCCTCCAAGGTGGTGAGTGAGGCCCCGAAATCATCCATCCTCCTAGTAGGGGAGAGGTATACGCTGTAGAGCGTGACCCCTCCCCACTCCGCCGCGACAAATTCCTCGCCCCTATCCAAAAGGGACAAGGACGGGAAGTGCCGTTGCGTTGAGACGACGATTGCCGCGGTACCGTTTCGACTGACCACCCAATTGGGGCGATCAGGCACGGCGTACGGTTCCGCGACTACGGCTGCACCAATCGACCACTCCGCCATGGATTGCAGGAGGAGATCCTGCGCTCCGGCGGAGTGGTTGGTGTTGGCCTGCAGGAGGAGGTGCATGGCTGGTGTACCCATTATCGGGTTGTGTCCATGACCTCCTCGCCAGCGGGCGATCGGACCGCGCTAGGAGCGGGAGCGGCCGTGGTCGTAGGGCCGCCCCGCGCCTTTGGGGCCGAAGCTGGAGGTTTGCACGCCCCAGAGCCCATGCGGTGCTTGGCGGGCTTATTGCCCGCCGCACACGCGGGGCAGTGGGGCGGGGCGGCGCAAGATGCCGCCACGTGCCCGGTCTGACCGCAGCGGAAACACAATCCGCCGCAGTCGAAGCAATTAGTGCACGTCGGTCGAGTGTGTCCGACCGCCATGCACTTGTAGCACCTCGCAGGCCGGTGCTCAAGCACGGTTACCCGCGCCGAGCTCCAGCCCACGAGGAGCCTGCCTGAGCCGGCCAGTTGCCTGACCGACTCCACCGGGCGGCGGACGCCTCAAGTCCTGAGGACGAGGCGTCGTTGTCAGTTTTTCTTTGGCTTGACAAGGCCGTGGTGTGAGAATCACACAGATTCCCGTCGGTGTTAAAAAGGTTTTTTAAATTGGTATCCATGAGATTCCCACGAGTAGGGGAGATACACAACGTCGACCCGGGCAGGGATCCCTTTACCCGGGCAAGCCTACATTTACCAACCAGGGGGTCAGCCGGTACCCTGGCTGGAGCGTGCTAAGAACAGAACAACCCATCTGCCATGCATCTTCTCGCCGCACGCCAGAACTTAAGATTCTGGGTGATTTCCGAGTCCGAATGTTACTTCGAACTCTTTATAGAGGTTGTCTTCCTCGCGGTCCGGGCGGTTAAGCCAAGACCCTCGCTCCTGATACTACGCCTCAAGACAACGTGTCTTGAAGCAAGATACCAGGTTTACGATGTGTGGGCGGTGGCATGTGCCTGCCCAGCCCTCAAATGAATGAGTGACTGAGCCCGTCCCAATATTTCGCGTCCTATACCCTCTACTACGACTGTAGTAGAGTAAGGAGCGAAATCGCGCAGATATTCGCTACGGACGACAGTACAACAGAAGAACTGGGGACCGCCGCCCGCACCCAGGGTACACCGCGTGGAGGTTTCTGGGATAGTACCCCAGGATCTGGTATGCCTGGAGATGGCGACCACGGCGTGTTGCATGCTGTTATGTAACTTTTGCACCGAGTCTTTAGTCTCAATTATGATGTCGTTAGGTGCGCCGAGTCCCTGTGCCTCGTGGATGCCATATCCCTTTTCCTTGAAACTTTCTTTCTCTGCCTGGGTGTGTGACAGGTATAGAGTCTCGGGAAGGTCGGGTGGTATGACGGCGTCGGTGTATTTGTATATGTTCAGGGATTTTATGATCTTATTTGACGAATATATGCCATTGTAGTTGTTTTGGAGGGCATATCCTATGCACATGGGGCACCGATGCGTACACAGCAGTTCTTGTGTTGTCGATGGTGTGGTTAGAGGCTTTAGTCGTCAACTCCATCCACATCAGTATCCAGGCCCATATTATATCCAGGCCCGTATTTGGGTCTGGTGCTCGACGGGCGTTGGTGGTTCCGGGAGCATTTCCGCAGGATTGCTCCCCGGCTGGTCGGCGTGGTGTCCGCCCTGTCGCGGCTCATGCTGAGCGTGGGCGGACCCAGCTTCGAGGGCCGACGGCTGTATGCGGGGGTGATCCGCTCAATGACCATGTACGGCGCACCCGTGTGGGCGAGGTCTCTGACCGTCCAGCTCAGGGCTTTTCTGTGGCGCCCACAGAGGGCCATGGCGGTCAGAGCCATCCGCGGATAACGCACGGTGTCAACCGAGGCGGCATACCTATAGGCCGGGACACCCCCGTGGGACCTAGAGGCGGAGATGCTCTCCGACCTCTACCGGTGGGTAACCTCAGTGCGCGACGAGGGTGGCTCCCCATGGTCTAGCGAGATAGCCACCTGGCGCGAGGATGCCCGCCGAGAGGTCATCGCCCGTTGGGTTACGCGGCTGGAGAGGCCTAGACACGGTGTTGTTACCGTTGAGGCCCTCCGGCCCGTACTGATGGAGTGGATGGAGCGGCGGTACGGAGTCCTCTCCTTCCGGCTGGTGCAGGTATTGTCAGGGCACGGTTGCTTCGGCTTGTACCTGCACACGGTCGCGTGGAGGGAGTGGACTCCGTCCTGCCACCATTGCAGTAGTGACGAGGACACGGCGCAACATACGCTCAAGGTATGTCCGAGCTGGGACGGGCAGCGCCGTGACCTCGTCGCTGTTATCGGTGCCGACCTGACCCTGCCTGCTGTTGCGAAAACATGGTCGACAGCGTCAAGAACTGGGACGCGGTCACCGCCTTCTGCAAGGCTGTCATCTCGCAGAAGGAGGCGGCGGAACGGGCCCGGGAGGATTCCTGTGACCCGGGCCACCGCCCGCGGCCGGGGCGGCGCAGGCGTGAATATCTGCGCCTGATGCCGCCCTAACCGAGGCTTCGGGTGATCGGACGCGGGGAATTGTCCGGTCACCCAACGTGAGGCCACCGCGTGAGGGCGACGCCCTGACGGCGAAAGCTGTCGGGGCGTTGACATGAGAGGAACCCGCGAGGGTAAACCACCGGGCGGGCCACCGAAGACAAAAATCGGGTACCGGTGGCCCGCTCGCACGGCGAAGAGAGGTGCTTGCAGGGTGGATCTATGGGGTTGAGCGCCGCCTCCTTCGTCGCCCCGGACCGATTTGGCAGGGCGCGACCACGTCCAGAGACCACCGCAAAAAAAAAAAATGGTGTGGTTAGAGGCTTGTCATGTCTTATTTCGCATAGGTTTTCCCGATCTATGAATGGGATTTGGTTTGTATCTCCAATTAGGAGGAGTTCTTTGGCCTTGACAGTTCGCATTAATAAGACTACGGAGCCGAAGTGATTTATGAGCGCTTCATCTATGATTAGCCGGTGAAGCGCTTGGTTTTTTTCGTTCTGATTCCGTTTGTCAGAGCTGATGCTACTGTGTAGACATTCTTGGCCGTCTTTGCCCCCATGCGTTGGGTAATCCTATTCTTTAGATCGTCTTTTGCTTTGAGCAGTGATGTTAAAACGACGTCGTGTACGGGGTCGAAGTGTTCCACATCCAGGTTGATTTGCCGCATCCGGGCACTCCGTTTACCAGGGTGATCTTGTCTGGTAAGTCCCATGTACTCGCTTCCAGATCTCTGGCTCGTTTTAGAATTTTTTCTGTGAGCCAGATTTCAGTGAATTTCACAGTGACTACAATGGGGTCGTGTACCGGGGTGTGTAATGTTATTCTACCGTTTTCCTTTGTAGCTTCTTCGTCGATCTATGAAGCCTCCGGTGGCACTAAAAGCGGTCATGTGGGTTGAGATGGGTTTACCCGCCATGACCTCGCCTGTTTGGTTGTTGTAAACGTTGGCCTCTTCTTCCTCGAGTCTGACTTTCAGCATCCCTTCGCTTTGGTAGTGGTAGGCTTCGAGTATCTTGCTGGCGGTCAGGACTTTGATAACTATTGTGCCTTCTAAAATGACTTGATTTCGAGGAAGGCATTCATGTATAGGTCCAGCGTTGTGTTCACCGTTCGGTAGTTTGATGGTTTCACTATTCCTTTGTCGGCGTTTGTGCTTCGTTGTGGTTCTTCTTCTTGATCGATTGGGCGTTCTTTTCTAGTAAAAGCCTCGAGTGCAGATGCTAGTTGCATACTGCTTTTTTCTTCGCCGTGTTTTTAGGTGATGGCGGAAAGAAGCGGGTTTAATAGTGCTTTTACTGTGCTGAATGGTGTTTTTATTTCTGTTTTGGTGTTTTTCCCGTTGTCGTTCTGCTCATTTTGGCGCTGAGGCATAGCTAGTTTGGGCTGATTAGGGTTTATTTGGCTCGATATAGAGGCTTCGTTTTGGACGTTGGCCGCGGAGCGTAGTGTGATTTTAGAGGGGGAAGCGAGTAAGAAGCTCAGATCTTGACCTCTATTCTCATAGGTTATAATCTTGTGGTGTTTGGAGGCCATGATACACCCCATATAATTCGCAGCTTCTCCTTTGTCAAAGCCAACTGCCATTGCATCCACGCTGATGGTTTTGGGGATGGAGTCGGTGTTTTCTTCACTGTTCTTTGCTATGTTTATTTGGGATAATGTTAGGGAAGTTCTGGATATGGCAGAAACCAGTGAACGCGTGATTTTATGCGGAGATTTGAACGGATGGGTGGGGACCAAGCGTCCCGACTATGAGGACGTACTTGGTCCATTTGGTGATAAGAGAGTGAACGACGCAGATAGGCTCATAGTAGATGTATGCTTGGAGAGAAAACTTATTGTGTCAAACACATTTTTCCAACATAAGGACATCCATATGTATACATGGAGAAGGAATGAACAGAAAAGTATATTAGATTTAATTTTGGTAGACAGTCGCCTCCGAAGCAAAATATTGGACGCAAGAGCCTACGTAGGCCCCACAGCCGATACGGACCACTATCTCGTTATTGCGAGATTTAGTGGTCTGTTCAGAAAGTGGAGGCACTGCCGAGAGCGTGTCCACTTCGGAGGGCTTGAAAGAATAAAGGTTAAAAGGTTGCAAGAAAAGTGTGTAAGAAAAAAGTATGCAGAGGGTGTCCGAGAGCGGCTGACGATGGCAAGCTAGCCGCAATCGGACATTGAAGAATGCTGGTGAATATTGAAAGAGGTAATTGAAGATGGTGATGCATGGTGGGATGCGGAAGTGGCAGTTGCCGTAGAGCAAAAGAAGAAAGCGTGGATGGACTATGTCTCTTCTTTGAATCTGAATGACAGTATGACTGAACAGAAGAAAGAAATTTATCGGCAATGTAAGAATGACACCAAGGCCTTAGTGAAAGAGAAACGTGATAGAGCAAATATGAGTGCAGAAGATAGGCTGACTAAAAACTTCGAAGGTAACACCAAACTCTTTTGGAGGGAGGTGAAGAAGTCTTGGTGTGGTTGGTCAGCCTTCAGAATGAATAAAATAAGGTCTAAAGGTGGAGACATTCTTACACAAACACAAGACATGTTAAGCCGATGGAGTGAATATTTTGGCGATATGTATGCGGATACTCGAGTTGGCGCCGGTGTCGCATGTGGTTTAGTAGATCAACATTCAGCACCAGCGTCCTTCGATGGCATCAGTATGGATGAAGTTGAATGAACGATAAGAAGTTTGAAAAATGGTAAGGCAGCGGGCATTGATACGGTGTCTGCCGAGATGATCAAGCTTGGTGGCTCCTGCGTCTGGGAGGCGTTCCTGTTGCTCCTCAATTTGTGTTGGAGCTCGGGAATGGTTCCCAGGGACCGGAATAGCGCAGTCATCGTGCCTTTGTTTAAAAACAAGGGTTCACGTTATGACTGCGCAAATTACAGAGCCATAAGCTTGACCAGTTTGGCAGCAAAAGTGTACGGTAAAATTATTGAAAGGAGAATGAGGATGGTGTCCGATGGTTTACTGTGTGAGACACAAGGAGGTTTCAGGAGTGGAGGGGAATGCATGGATCAAGTGTTCTCTCTGCGCAACATTGTGGAGAAGCATCTGGCTCTAGGTCAGAGGGTTTTCTGCAGTTTTGTGGATCTGGAGAGAGCATTTGACACGGTTGTACGAAAGGAACTTTGGGACATTATACCGGAGTATGGTATTAACGGTAAACTGCTACAGGCTGTGCAGTCCAGATACATGGGCTGTAGAGCCTGTGTGCGACTGGATGATGGAATGTCGCCTTGGTTTGACGTCAATATCGCCATTAAGTAGGAGTGCGTTCTGTCGGCCAGGCGGTTTATCATATATCTGGATAAATGTCTCCAAAGGTTGAACGATATGAATGTGGGAGTCCAGATGGGCGACTCAGTTGTCACTGGTCTGCTCTATGCAGATGATGCAGTCCTGCTGGCATAGTCAGCGACTGACTTGCAGACCCTAGTCAACACAATGACAGAAGATTTTAAGAAAACGGGTCTACGCGTGAATGTGAGCAAAACCAAATAATGGTCTTTGAAAGAGATGAAGCCAGAACAGATGTAAGAATATAAATAGGTAATGATGTACTAGAACAAGTGGATGAATTTGTATATCTTGGATTTGGTTTTAGCCGAGATGGAAGGTACACCATTAATATAGAGCGAAGAGTGAATGCGGGCAATAGAGTGAACGGAGCGTTGGGACAACTTCTCGGTAGCTACCACCTTAGCCAGAAGGCACGTGTAGCAATACATAATGCAGTGCTTGTCCTAACATTACTATGTGGAAGCGAGAGTTGGGTATGCAGAAAAGAGTATGAAAGCAAAATTAATGCGGTCGAAATGCGATCTCTACGGAAAATCTGTGGAGTTAGGCTGACCGACCGCATTCGCAACGACGACGTAAGAGAGCGAGTAGGTATGAAAGAGAGTATTGGTGTAAAGATGCGAAAGGGAATGCTCCGATGGTTTGGACATATGGAAAAAATGCCGAACGAATGTCTGGTTAAGAAGATATACAATGCGAAAGTGGAAGGATGTAGCTACCGGGGGAGTCCGAGACTCACCTATCTAGACCAGATTGGTCACGTACTGAAAGAAGGTGAAGCCAATAGTCTCCGAAACCGGCGAGCGTGTATGAAGAGAATTATGAATATTGAAGAAGCGAGTGAAGTATGCAAGGATAGAGTTCTCTGGCACTCTATTCTCTCTGCCTACCCTGCAAGGGATATGGCGTGATGATATGTATGTCATCATCATCATCATCATTTCAGCCCATCGCCGTCCACTGCTGGACATAGGCCTCCCTCATGGTATGCCACAGAGTGCGGTTCTGTGCCGTCTGCATCCATCGACGCCCAGCAATTTTAACTAGATCGTCTGTCCACCTAGTGGGGGGGCGTCCTACACTGCGTCGTCCGGTACGTGGTCGCCACTCTAGAACCTTTTTTCCCCAGCGGTTGTCGGTACTTCGAGCGATGTGGCCAGCCCATTGCCACTTCAGCGTGCTAATTCTTCGTGCTATGTCGGTTACACCCGTTCTTCTGCGGATTTCCGTATTACGGATTCTATCACGCAGAGAAATCCCGAGCATAGCTCGCTCCATAGCACGCTGAGCGACTTTGAGCTTGGTTATGAGGCCTACATTTAGGGACCACGTTTCCGTGCCGTAAGTCATCACTGGTAACACACACTGGTTGTAGACCTGTGTTTTCAGACACTGAGGTATGTTGGACGAGAAGATCCTCTTAAGTTTCCCGAACGCTGCCCAACCGAGTTGGATTCGTCGGCTGACCTCTTTCTCGAAATTGGATCTACCTAACTGGACTGTTTGTCCAAGGTAAACATAATGATCGACAATTTCGAGAATCGCATTGCCAACTAGGACCGGTACAGGAATGACATGGGCATTTGACATGACTTTCGTCTTGTCCATGTTCATTCGTAACCCCACCAGTTGGGATACCCTGCTGAGATCGTTGAGCATGGTGCCAAGGTCCTCCATGGATTCTGCCATTACGACGATATCGTCTGCAAATCGAAGGTGAGTGATGTATTCGCCGTTAATATTAATACCTAGTCCGGTCCAGTCTAAGAGCTTGAAGACATCTTCCAGTGCAGTGGTGAACAGTTTCGGAGAGATGACATCTCCCTGTTTCACGCCTTTCTGCAACTGGATCGGTTTCGTACTCTTATCCCGGATACGGACTGACATTGTGGCGTTCCTATACAAACACTTCAGCACTTCTATATAACGATGGTCGATTTGGCACCGCTGAAGGGACTGCAGCACCGCCCAAGTTTCGACTGAATCAAAGGCTTTCTCATAGTCCACAAACGCTATACACAGAGGCCGATTGTACTCCTCGGTCTTCTGGATAATCTGCCGAAGCGTGAGAATATGGTCTATGGTGCTATAGCCTTTTCGGAAGCCAGCTTGTTCGGGCGGCTGGAAGTCATCAAGCTTGCACGTGAGTCGATTGGTAATGACCCTCGAAAACAACTTGTAGACGTGGCTCAAGAGTGAGATGGGTCTGTAGTTCTTTAGAAGAGCTTTGTCGCCCTTCTTGAAGAACAGCACCACCACACTCCCGGTCCACGACTCTGGAACGTCGCCCCCGAGGATAACGGAATTAAATAGCTTTTGAAGGGCTTTTAAGACCGGCTTACCGCCTGCCTTCAGTAGCTCTGCCGTAATTCCGTCATCTCCCGGTGCCTTACCGTTTCGTAGTTGTTCGAGAGCCATTCTGATCTCGCACAAGCTAATGTCCGGGATTTCTTCGGTATAGTGCCGAGTTAGCTTGGATCTGGGATCTTGGACCAAGCCGACAACAGGACTTCGGGATGATTTATATAACTGTCCATAGAACCTTTCGACCTCTCCCAAGATCTCACCCTGGGATGAAATGACAGTGCCGTCATCGGTCTTCAGCTTAGTCAATTGGCTTTGCCCAATAGACAGATCTTGTGCGAACACTTTTGAGCCACGATTCCGCTCTATCGCTTCTTTAACACGGAGCGTATTAAATTGGCGAATATCGTGACGCACAGACCTGGAGATCTGCCTATTAAGCTGCCTGTGTTCGGACCAATCGGCTGAAGACTGTACTGTCATTTCTTTTCTCCGCTCCATGAGCCTGAGAGTCTGGTCAGAAAGTTTTTTAGGTCTATTGGCGCGGTGAGCCTTGAAAAACTACGACCCAACCGCGTGGACAGTTTCCACGAACCTGTTGTTCATATCGTTCGGAGATTCGCACTCGTCTAGACATTGGAAGCGATTGTGTAGTTCGAGTTGAAAGCTTTCGAAGTTCTGGTATTTTCTGGTATACACTACCGTCCAAAAGTTTGGAAGCAGCAAGGTAAAATCGAATAAAACCAAACTAAGTCATTTAAATTTAAATGTATTGATAAAAAAATAAAGAACAAACAGAACCTAACTTAAACAAAATAAAAAAATAATATACAATGGTAAATTAGATTAAATTTTAGCTTCATCAAAGTGTCCACCTTTCTCCTTTATAATCTTCTCACATATTCTGGGCATTCTATTAATCAATTTTTTAAAATAATCTTTATCTAATTTGTTCCATTCGTTCTCTAATAGCTGCCACAAATGTTCTGAGCTCGTAGGACAACGACTTTTCACCCTCCTGTCAAGTTCATCCCAAACAAGTTCAATGGGAGAAAGATCAGGGGATTGAGATGGCCATTGCATGATGTTTAAAATGTTTTCAGCTTTTTTCTTGTTTAAAAAGTTCTGGCACAATTTAGACGAATGCTTAGGATCATTATCCTGTTGAAAAATGAATCCAGAACCAATGAGACTTAGTCCACTGGGTATGGCAGAATCTTGGAGAATTTTTAAATAGCCTTCCTTGTTTAATTTTCCGGTTATCCTCACAAGATTGCCGGGTTTACTGTTGCCAAAACACCCCCAAACCATGACATTACCACCACCATGTTTGATGGTAGGCACTGTACATGCCTCTGAAGCCCTCTCTTCTTTTGACCGGCGTACAAAGACACGTCTATTGGATCCGAAAATCTGAAATTTTGATTCGTCACTCCAAAGGACATTTTCCCATTGTTCTATAGTCCAGTTTTTATGCGCTTTTGCCCATTCTAGTCTATTTTTCTTATGTCGATTTGTTAGTTTGGGTTTTTTAGCAGCAACACATCCTCTTAATCCCGCAGACAGTAAGCGTCTTTTAACAGTAGTTGTTGAAATGGGTGTTTCTCGCGTATCATTCAGAGCTGCAGTGATCTGTGGTGCAGTTAAGCGTCGATTCCGTTTAGAAAGAACTCTAATGAAGTTGTCCTCTTGATTTGTTGTGGATTTGGGCCTACCAGATCTCTTTCTATCTTCATTTTTCCCCGTTTCTTGTTTTCTAGCAAGGGTATAGTGGACACCTTTACAAGAAATGCCGAGCCTTTCTGCGATTTGACGTTCACTGTATCCTTCCTCGCGTAGAGTGCAAATAGCGCTTCGCTGTTCAAGCGTGATTTGCTTGCGTTTTGCCATTTTCAGAAGAAAAAATACCGTCAAAGTAGTAGCCGATATCTTTCGAATACAGACAATGTTAATATCACAACTTTCACGTGCCAATGCTCAAGTGCGACTGAATAAGGTCTAAAAAAGTTAAAACCAGCAAACATTATCAATAAAACTACACCATTGCATAGGATAAAGTAGCCGACGGATTAAGTCATAAAACACGTGTTTCGTCAATATTAAGGAATTCCATAAAACTTGATGAATGTAGGATAATAATCCTTTTGTGTTTGTGTAGACAGTCGTAAAAGGTTGTAAAACTTAAGATTATTGCTAATTTTTACCGCTATTAGTCGGCATTTATTTGTTTTGTTTGAAAACAGGTGTGCTTCCAAACTTTTGGACGGTAGTGTAGGTGTAGGTCGGAGGGTAGACTTCATCAAGCGTGACCGTTCGACTTTCGTATGGATATTTAATGAGCCTCGTACTATTCGGTGATCGCTCCCAGTTTTAATCCTGCTGATCACTGAGACATCATTAAATATATGTCGTTTGTCCGACAAGATGAAGTCTATCTCGTTTTTTGTTGAACCATCGGGGCTAATCCAGGTCCATTTCCTTTGTGGCTGCTTTCTGAAGAAGGAATTCATCATAAAGAGGCTTTCCTTCTCCAGAAATTCAGCCAGTTTCTGACCCCTCTGGTTTCTCTGTCCATATCCATGTTTCCCCACTCTCAACTCATCATCACTCCTTTTGCCTAGTTTCGCGTTAAAGTCTCCCATAACCACCGTGAAGTGGGTTTTGGATGCGTGTATGGCTTGCGAGATATCCTCGTAAAAGGCCTCCACCTCGTCGTCGGAGTATGCCGAGGTCGGTGCGTATACCTGTATGACCTTCAACGAATACCGTTTGGTAATTCTGAGTATAAGGTACGCTACCCTTGTCGACACACTCTCGATCCTCTCCACGTTGCCTACAAGAGACCTGCGAACGATAAACCCTATACCGCCTTGGGACGGGTGATCTCCCTCCCGGTAGAAGAGCAAGTTTCCAGACCGGAGGATTATCGTGCCCTCGCCCTCTCTTCGCTTTTCTGATAATCCTACAATGTCCCAGCGGATTTTGCTCAATTCCTCTTCCAGCTCGATGACCCTTTCGTCGGTCCTGAGTGTCCGAATGTTGTGTGTTACCAGGGCCAAGGGTCGTTTTGATTGGTAGCCGGATCGCTGCCGGGGATTCTTAGCACCCCCTACTCCATCGCTACCAGGCCCGCTACCACAATGAGCCCGTAGGATAGTGGAGCTGCCGTGACTGGGGGCCGTTTTTTTATTTGTGCTTATCATTAGGGGTTTTGAGCCATAATCGCCACGCTTGGCAGGCGGGTTGGCGATCGCAGTGTGGTGTTATACGTATCCCAGGAGAGAGCTGCTGCCCTCTCTCCTGGTGGACCCTTAGCCGATTTTTACGACTCCCACGGGCAAGCAAGGGGTGGCGACACTTGTATTCTATCCCGTCGCCACACGGGAAATATGGAAATATGGATATGTATGTATGTATGTATTATTGTTTTATAAATACCATAACATTATATACATACAATAAAAAAAAAAATATATTATAGATAGCCACTTAAATTTTAAGGTTTCAATATTAAGGTATATATAATTGATCATTCAATCAACTGAACGAAGCGGCTCACCACCAATTCGCCACCGGCGCTCACTTTATTCCATTCAAGTCTAGCTCGTCACTTTTATTCCGCACTTTGGCTTCCACCTCAATTCAGTCATTCGCGTCTTTCCCAGCATTCGAATTTGCAAAATTATCATTTTGATCGATATTAAACTTTAATAAGTTAGCATTAAAGTTGCATTTACTTCGATATAAATACTGCAATGTTTTTACTATTCATTGCTATGGAATATGATGCAGAAATGTAAGATGTAGGGACAATTGAGTAGGAGGTAGCATGTAGTCCCTTTGTATCAAACGTGGAATATTTTTTTTAATTGTGCTCTTTTTGCTGTCTACATTTCCAAAGATTTTTTTTTGTTTTTGTGAACCAGAATGTCGTGTCGTTTATTAACATGAAAAAAATGAAAAGTTTTCCATCTTATGAACGAAGATTCCATTTTTAAAATCACGTTCTTTCCAAACTTTAGTTGCCATAATTGCTAAGCTTTAGATAATTTTATGACTGCATAGATGGCGTGTGTGCACAGTGGTTAAGATAGCGACCTACGGTGCTAGTGCCGTGGGTTCGAATCCTACACAGGACAATACTTTGTGCGATCCACAAAATTTTGTTCTGACCTAACTAACCAACAGCTCCTCTTATTCTAAACAATAAGAAAACGTATTTGGTTAACCACTAATTTTATTTTTTGCATAACGTAGATTACAATCACAGACGTCGCCCTTCCAGACGCTTATTTCATATTTCCTGACAAGACAATAGAAAATTTGACACCTGAATGTGAAACAATGTTTCGACGGCGCCCGCCGGGCCTCGGGGGATTTCAATATCGCTTTTCAGTTACAGCTGAGAGGTGCCCTGTCTTGTATTATAGGCGAGACTTAAACTCGATATATATATATGTATATATATTTATATATCCCGCTGTTTAGTCTTTACAAACAAAATTTATTAAACTAGTAAATCTATTACACATTCTTTTTAATATACATGTTTGTACTTTTTAAAGTTATGGAAAATGCATTTACACAGCCACTGTATTAGTAACGGTAAGAGGGTATGTGTGAGTCCTTTACGCAATATAATAAAAATAGGCTTATTATATTAACTTTTTTTTTTTTGGGGTGGGCTACGGTCGTCGCGCTCCTCGCACCACTCTGTCCGGGGCGACAGAGGGGCGTAAGCACGCTCACCCATAACCCACCCGTGAACCTCGCCTTCGTCGTTGGACCGGCCACCGGAGCAGCGTGAACTTGTCGTCAGTGGCCGGCCCGACGGAATACCCCCCGAGGGGTACCCTCTTCTTGAGCGACATCCCCTCCCTCGGGGAGGACGTCGGTCTTTTACTAGCGGTCAGCCTCTCGGCGGGTGACGGACTAATTACCCGGTCTAGTCACCCGCGGCCTCGGCTAGGGCGGCACAAGGCGCAGGTAATCGCGCCTACGCCGCCCCAGTCGCCGGCGACGGCTCGCGTCGTCGAGGAGACGCTCCTCGCGCACGCGCTCCACCGCCTCCTTCTGCGAGACTACTGCCTCGCAGAAGGCTGCGACCGCGTCAGTTCCTGACGCTGTCGAGCACCGCCCTGGCGATGGTCGGCAGCATCAGGTCAGCACCGATGACTGCGACGAGTTCACGGCGCTGCTCTGCTCAAGCCGCACAAGCCTCGAGCGTATGCTGCGCCGTATCCTCGTCGCAGTCGCAGTGGTGGCAGGACGGTGTACTCTCCCTCCTAACGACCGTGTGCAGGTATTTGGTGAAGCATCCATGCCCCGTCAAAACCTGCACCAGTCGGAAGGAGAGCATCCCGTGCCGCCGTTCCAACCACCGCATCAGCACCAGCCGGAAGGCCTCCACAGTCCGCACACCGAACCGAGGTCTCTCCAGCTGGACTGTCAAACGGGCAATGACGTCTTGGCGGGCGTCGACACGCCAGGCGGTGAGCTCCCTCAATGAAACCACACCGCCCCCCGCCGCACCCCCGATACCCGCCGATACAAATCGGCGAGCATTGCCGCTTCCAGGTCCCACGGGGGAGTCCCGGCCAACAGGCAAGCTGCCTCCGTCGCCACCGTGCGGTACCCACGTATGGCCCTGACCGCCATGGCCCTCTGTGGTCGCCACAGAAGAGCTCTGAGTCGGACGGTCAGGGACCCCGGCCACACCGGGTATTATATTACCATGCGGGATCTAGTCCACGCATATTTTTTTTTATATTATCATCATCATCTCAGCTTATATATGTCCCACTGTTGGGCTCGAGCCTCCTCCATAATGAGAGGGTAATTGACCTACTATACCACGTTGGTCAGACGTGTTGGTATAGGGTTTTGTTTCGAGGTTTCCTTCTCTCGCATAGATGTTATATGTGTTTTATATCCCTTAGTCGTCTCGTACGCTCACCCTCGGCTAAGAAGTGGTGAATTGTATTCTTACTCCATCACCACACGGAAAATTTTATATTAATATTTTGAAGAAAAAGCAGGAAAATAATTGAATGTGGTAGTAGATACGATTATTACGAACCCTTACTTTGCTCGTGGTGTCGTAATTCACATTTTTTTTTCAAATTTGTGAAGACAAAAAGTTTTTACTACGACTATGCTGTACCTAGATATGCATTACTCAAAGGAGGGTCGCCCAGTCGACTCTCCTTCTGCATACAGACCACTGGTGCTGCTGGACGAGACGGCAAAATTATTTGAAAAGGTGCTTGCGGACCGTCTTGTCCGGCACCGAGGCATCGGGCCGGAACTGTCGGAAAATCAGTCCGGGTTCAGGTGCGGCCGGTCAACAATCGACGCTTTGGCCGCCCTGAAGACCCTGGCCACCGAAGCGGTGGCAAAAAAGGATGTAGTCCTGGCAGTCTCGCTCCATATTAAAAACGCCTTCAATAGTCTCCCACACGAGACTTTAAAGGAGGCGCTCCGATATCATGGGGTGCCTCTGTATCTCCGGAGGCTGTTGGAGGCGTACCTCGAGGGAAGGCACGTGCTCTGGGAGGGGGACGACGGGCGCATGCATCGTCATAGGGTAGAATGCGCCGTTCCACAGGGTTCAGTCCTTGGTCCGACTTTGTGGAACGTCGGATTTGATTGAATGTTGCGGGGCCAGCTTCTCCCCGGGATGGGGATTATTTGTTACGCAGATGACACCCTCATCACGGTGAGGGAGGCTGACTTCCGTAATGCCGCCCGACTGGCAAGAGTCGAAGTAGCGCTCGTTGTTGACCGGATTGGCAAGTTGGACCTGAGGGTCTCATTGGAGAAGACAGAGGCCCTCCTATTTTATGGTCCCAGCCAAGGTCTTCCCCGAGGGGCACAACTCAGTTTGGGGTTGCCGTGCGGGCAAATGGTGAAGGCGTCACCACAAGGGGACTGAGCAGGGCGAAAGAAGCGGCTCGAAGGGCAGTAGTCCGGCGGTGGAGGGAGGAACTAGAGTCCCCCGTAGCAGGACGGGGGACCGTTGAGGCGGTAGCGCCCCACCTTCACCACTGGATGACACGAAGGCACGGCAACCTGTCCTGCAGGCTGACGCAGGTACTTACCGGACACGGGGTCTTCGGTAAGTACCTGCACCGAATTGGATGTGAAGAGGCTCCTGGATGCCATGAGTGTGGCGCGCAAATCGATGACGCGCGTCACACCCTGGAGGTATGTCCCGCCTGGGGGCTTCAGCGACACGACCTGTCGGCGGTCATTGGAGCGGACCTGTCGTTGTCGACCGTCATCAACAAGATGCTTGATAGCGACAGGCACTGGACGTCAATGGCGAGGAAGTCATCTCTGCAAAGGAGGCCGCGGAGCGGGAACGCGAAGCAGTCGCGTCTGCGAACTCGCTCCGCCGGCGGCGACCAGGGAGAGGGGGCGCCGCTACGCGCACCTCCTCCCACCGCCTTGACGGTTGACTGGTCGTGGCCAGATGGCCAAGCGTAGGGGTGTCAGGGATAGAATGTCATTAGACGATCTCTCCGGCATCCCGTAAAAGCGCGGAAGGGACCACTGCTGGTTTTAGTGGGAATTCCGGCCGCCAACATCTATGGCCGGCGAATCCCACACACCCCGCCGTCTGTCACTGGCGGGGGGTTAGTGCGTAAAAGCATTTCCACGGCGTAAACAAAAAGAAAAGATGCATTACTCCCACGAGTAAGTAAGAGACACCGATGTAAAAAAAACCCTACTCGGGAATGGAGAACACAATGCTGTGACGTCAAATTGACCATTGACGACAATTGACACAGCGCTGGACAGACTCATTTGACGCATTGACGCAAAATGTATAATTTCTTATTTGCTTCCCTTGCATTCTTGCATTATGCATATTAACGTGAATGGGACGACTACAAGGGCAAGACCACGTCATACTTTTCTGAACCAAGTTGGAAATGTGTTGACGAGAGTATGCGTAATTGTAGAGCATCCATGAAGACTGTGAATGAAGCGATGGAGTTATGTCAAGATCGTGGTTTGTGGCGATCCATACTCTCTGCCTATCCCTCTTGGAATTTATATTTAATGTACGGTATATACTATTAAAACACTATTATAAGATTCTTCTCTTAGTTATTCTGTAGAATTACCATAGGATGTTGTGTAAACATATTGTACGCTCGTATCGTTATGTAACGGTCACCGCTGGGGTACCATTAGTACCGGAAATTGTCATCAAAACTTATTTATTAGTACTATTATTATTGCTTAACTTGGTTATGGAATTTCTTGGTAATCTCTAGGGTTTTGAATTGCGGTAGGTTTTGTTTAGCTTTAGTATTTCAGATTACATTAATATATTTACAAAAATATTTTTAAATTATTGAGCTATTGATATGCTAGACTTTAGAAAACTTGTTTGCAAATGGAAATATATCTATTGGACACTCCTTCCAACTTATTAATTAGACCAATGTGGGTACGAAAATAAGACTATATGATAAATAAATAGTTTAACATGTCAAATGTGAATAATTTAGATTCGTGTCATTTAACACACAATGTTAACTAAAATATTTAGTAATGTCAAAGCGATAATGCGAGTCAGAATTTCCATATTATACGTACCTACCACTTCTGGTCTATTTCGTGAGATGATTAAAGCAAGGTTTCAATAGCTGTGCGTTCAAATGCCAGGTGTTGTAATTTTTTTTTTTCACTGGAAAATAGGAAAATAGTATTTTTATGTATTTTTTGTAATTTAGGCTCTTTGTTTATTGACAAGACATGTATAATTTAATGACCATTAATCTAATCATTAACCTGATGTCAACTATTAGTCGCAAAACTGGTTGAAATTAAACTTCATGGACAGTGTTGGACTCTTTTACATCAAGTCGTCCAATTCATATTTACCACGCAAGAACCTTTCTTTGCTAATGATCATCCAGCAAAATGTCATGCTCATTAACGCTTTAGCGTGCCTGTGGTTTATGTCGGTTATACCTATTCTTCTACAGATATTGGTATTTTGGATTTTATTTAAAAAAAAAATCCAGAAAATTGTGCTTTTCATAATACACTTTGCAATTTTGAGAGCTGTGTGGTAGCGGCTACGAATACTACCAACCCTTGCTTTGCTTGTCGATGTCGTAAAAGACGACTAAGCGCCTTATAACGACCTGGGCCAACTCCATCTGACGCCGTTTGGGCAACAATTACATTCCTAAGAAGGCTTGACGTCTGACAGGCAGCCGGTCATAAAACTATTGCCAATAATTTTTGCAATATGTACTATGAAAGAAGAGTACATATTGTATCGACCCCAAGTAATTGGGATAAGAGTAGGAGAATGATGACTGTTTAATTTTGAGCATCCTTAGGAAACTGACACTTAGAAAGATGGTATATATTATAAGACTATGAGTCTATATCTATAACCCACACACGTAATAAGAAATTTCCAACTGTCATAGTGAACGCCTGCACGTAACTACAACGATCTTTATGCACTTAGTACTACAATTTTCACTTCAGTTCTAAGAGGTTATATAAAACAACAAACGGTGAGTGAAATTCAAATTTATCACCGTGAAGCAAAGTTTATATTCAATTAAATCTATTTGATTATACTCTTTGAACAAATGTTATCTTAAAGGGTGTAAAATTTATTGATCTGTAAAGGAAAGTGACTTTTATGTTGCAGGTAATAAGCGTGACTTTAAGAAATATATTATAAATATTTTGTTGTATACAAGGATAAGAAAGAAATGATAGCATTTCAGACTGAACTGCAAGATGGCAGGAGAGAGTATGCGGCGTAAGTAAAGGAATTCTCTTTATTTTTCAATTAAGCGTAATGAAAAATACGGCACTACATTTCGATATAACGCTATTTCTATATCCAATAACATTTCAACGTATAAGATTCCTTATAAATTTAATCTCGAGACTACTTCATTTAGTGATAGTGTGCGCGAGAATTCACGAACTAATACCTCGTGTGAAGTGTATTTCATTGTCGATATAATAGCTCAATATAGACGTGTTTTATATTATTAAAAATATTAGACAAATATATTTTTGGAGTTTACTCCTTAAGAATCGATTTTCATATAAGGCGCCCAGTATGAGAAAAATTTGAGGAGTAAAATCTAGTGATCGAATGACCTCGTTACGTTTTTGTTGCGCAACCTATTCTGCGCACCTTTCACTTTGTGATGTGAGATAATTTAGTCAAATGAGCTTTTTTTGCGCCTGTTTTGATAATCGTACTTAAGAAGTAAACTCCAGTCGTGCGTCGGAGCTGACACACACACTTTTTTTTTATATTTCTTCAGGCATAACTCATAAATCCTTACTAATATTATAAATGCGAAAGTAACTCGGTCTGTCGCTCTTTCACGCCAAAACTACTGAACCGATCTAAATTAAATTTGGTACACCGATGGTCTAGAGCTTGATAAAGGAGGCTTGAGAGGCTAATTTTTATTGCAAAAAAAGGGTTGTAAAGGGGGTTGAAAAGTTGTAAAGAAGTGTCGTCATTTTTAAAACCATAAGCTTGAAACTTATTTTTAGGCTATTGATTAGATATAAATAAATATGACATAAAATTTTCTAAAAAATTTACCATTAAGGGGTAAAATAAAAATAGGGGATGAATAACCTTAAGAAAGTAACCTTTTACGCGTGCGAAGACGTGGGCAGAAGCTAGTGGATTATAAATGGAGAATTTAATGCCAAAATGCCAAAAGTTCTCTGGCACTCTGTTCTCTCTGCCTACCCTGCAAGGGATATGGCGTGATGATATGTATGTATGTATGTAATGCCAAAATTATTACATTTAAATTTCATAGAGACCCGCGATGAAGACGGTTTTATTATTGTGATTCGAAAAGAACTGGTTTTAAATATTAGATGCTGACAATGCGATGTCAACATTTTAGGTGGATTATAGATTATACAGAATTCGCCTAATATTTACTTGATATAGATTTTTTGTTGGCGATATGTAATTATTAAACGTATATCGTCTTATTGACTCCCTAAGGATGATCACCATCAGAGTGAATGACTCTATTATATTGTTCTTTATCGTACAATTACCATACCGTACCATTTTTATAAAATATATTGGTAGAAATAATGACAGGAAACAGTAATGAATAATTAAAAAAATATTCAATCCAATTAATTTTATGCATTTCACATTACCTGAAGATTAATTTTTCGACATAATGAAAATAAATATACAGAAGAGAAGTACTCAAAATGAAACTTATATGCCAACTCATCTATTTGGCTAATGTTGTGTAGTAGAGTAATTTCTTTTTAACCGACTTCAAAAAGGAGGAGGTTCTATGTTTCATTATCTAGAATACTCCCTTCTAGACTCTCCGAGTCTCCCATATTGGATCATATATGAGCTGAGAAGAAGAAACATAAATATTATCATCATCTCCATCCATACATAACCTACTCCTAGCCTCCATCCTTCCCCATAAAAGGAGGAAAATTGACTGACTATAAAACGCTAGTAGTAGAGTAGACCGGGTAGACGTGTTGGTATTGGGTTGTTTTCGAGTTTACCTTCCTCGCACATATATTATCTGCATACAACGCTTAGTCTTCTTTTACGATACCCAGTGGCAGAAAAGAGGCTGATGAATTAGAGTTAGAAACCTGAATGTTGTATAAATTATAGAATGCACAGATGGTGCTGTGGTTAAGATACCCACTTACCGTACCAAGTGTCGCGGTATCGATTTCCAAGCAGGACAATACTTTGTGTGATCATTTTTTTTTTGCCCCAGGTTTGGATGAATTGATGAATTAGCTAATACAGTAGCAGTATTCGTAGTATATATGAATTTCACCGAAGACAAAGATCGGGTACCGGTGGTCCGCTCGCACGGCGAAGAAGAGGTGCTTGCAGGGTGGGTTAATGGGGTTGCGCGCCGCCTCTTCCGTCACCCCGGACCGATTTGGCGGGATGCGACGTCCATTGCCAACCGCAAAAAAAAAAAAAAAAAGGCTCGCATGAATTTATATCCATCAACTATATATTTATAATTTCACTCGCAATAATATTTCATAAGTGCATTAGATGTCTTTAAAAAAATACAACTAATCAAGACACGTAAAATTATTTGTCATTATCATAAAAATCATTTTCTTGCTCTTGACCCTATTACATGTGGTCGACGCAATATGAACTCGTACATATTACAAAAGTTATTGGTAATAATTTTATGACCGGCCACCTGACTGACATTAACCCTCCTTGGGAAAGTTGTTGAACAAACGGCCTCAGGTGGAATTGGCCTAAGTACGTACGATACAAAGCTTTTAGTCGTCATTAGAAAATGGAGGAAAGAATGGAAGATCCACCACTTTCCTACTTAATTTAACTTAATCAATACATCGTACACCTTTTTTTTAAATGCGGTGGACTATGGACGAGGTCTCGCCCCGCCAAATCGGTCCGGGGTAACGGAAGAGGCGCCGCGTGACCCCACAGACCTACCATGCAACTCTCCTCTCTTCGCCGTGTGAGTGGACCACCGGTACCCGATCTTTGTTTTCGGTGGCCATATATCGTACACCTCAAGAAAGGAATGAACATGGAATGGGATCAAGGTGGAATAGGATATAAGGAAGTCTTACTCTTATGATGTAGTACCCTCCAGAACTTCAATTTGCAATTTTGCACAGAACTTTTTTTTTATGGCTTTTGGTGGCAAACGAGCAAGCAGCACACCTGGTGGTAAGTATCACTGCTGCCCATAGACCTTTGCTATACCAAGGGTATAGCTAGGCCGCTGCCTACCATTACAATCCCCAAATCACTTGGGCGGCCGGCTCTCTCGATCACCGAACGAAGCGCAATAGCACATTGCCTTTGCTCAGACGTCGATCTTCTGCGAGAGTGTGGTACTACCCCGGATGGACCGGCTCGCGGCTATAGACAGAGAACTGTCAACAGCTTGATCCTACCACTATTAAATATAAAGATTCGATACATGATTCCCTCTAAACGCGCCATCATCAGGACGGTTCGGCTTCAAATACTCTTAGTCGTCTTTTGGGACACCCACTAGCAATGTAAGAGTTAGCAGTATTCGTAGCTGCTACCACACATAAACACTAGAATTATGTATAACATACAAATATTTGTCTACGTCTGAATTAACTGAGTCAATCAATATGCAGTACTGACCTCCATAACTTTTAACGTATTAAACCTCGTGCAGTTAGCATGGAGATCACGCGTGCGGTCACATAATCGAGCTGGCTCGCGGCTCGCTGCGCTCCGTACGTGCTTCGAGCATTACTTGCGTCATACATACTCGACTAACAGAACATTATTTATTAACTAGCTTTGATCTAATGATATCTGATATTTACTCTATCATTATAATTTATTTTTCATAGCGTTTGTATTTGATTGTTTTTTACCCTTTTGCATATTTTTCAGCGTTTATAGTCACGAGTCGAATATGATGTTTCACGTCTAACAAGTCATAGTTTTGCAGAAGTTTTTACTCTCTACAGTATTAGTTAATAATTTATTAATAACTAAGTATTAGCTATCAGTGCATTACTATAGTCTATAAAATATAGCTTGATCATGTAAAGAATGAAAATATAGGCGATACAAAATAAAATTGTGAGCATAATGCGTATCCAAAATTACTTCATCGGTTTTGTAGCTAATCCCACCACACATTCCCACCACGGTAACTCCTGTAAGCCAGGATCCACAATGGTCTCCATATAAGACAGCGAGGGTTGACCCTCGGGAAGTCCCGGGAATTGCTTTTAACTGTCTTGGAACCCGCAACAAATTTAATTAGAAAAGAAAAACAGGAGGAGTTGAAAAAATTTCCCTTCCCTCCTATGCCTATCGGGAGACATGAAGCAAAAATTGGCTAATAGGCCAATAGATAAGAGGATGTACTGATACGTGAAGCGCAGCAGTACAGCACCACGGATATGAGCCTTAACATTGATTGCAACAGTAGGTATGGCAGAAGCGCCTGAACGCACGGAAATTTTCTCGAGTTGATACAAGGTCTGTATAATATACTACCCCAGACGTGATTTTCAGACTGTCTAACATGAGATCGCGCTCGTTACGTCAAAGACTGCACTCCCAGAGGATGTGGTGAGCTGTTTGCTCAAACTCGCAATTAGATGTAGAACATTGACAAAATGGTGAAACTACAAGTTTAAAATAAAATAATTTACCTCTAAAATTCCCATGACCAGTGAGGAATTGTGCTACAAAGTGGTCAATTTCCAACCATATTTTCTCTAAACGATCTCGAATAGATGGGAAGAAAAGATATAAATGACGACCCTTAGTTGATGAGTCCCACCTTTCCTGCCATTCGGTCAGGAGTTTTTCGTACACGACGGATTGCGGTGCGAAAAGTCTGGTAATTTTAATACGATCGCGTGGTAGAAGAAAATCGGTGCTCATGTTTTCCCTGGTAGAATAATACATTGACGCGCGCCTTTGTATCTCCAAGTCGACCGGAAGTAAACCTGCAAGCACTGGCAAGGCTTCGGTACTAACTATTCTGTATGCCTTACATAAGAATATTATTGCTAATCGTTGACTTTGAAGTAGTTTACGACGTGCTGCGGTTTTGTAGCTATCTGTCACAGAGATCAAGCTATATTTTAAGGACTATAATTAATAATTAATACAGAATTGCTGTGTGGTAGATGCTACGAATACTACCAACCATGCTTTTGGTTGTCGTAGAAAGAACTAAAAGTTTATATTGATCTGGGCTAACTCCACTTGAAGCTGTTTGGCCAACAATCACATTCCCAAGGAGGGTTGACGTCTGGCTGGCGGCCGGTCATAAAACTATTGCCAATAACTTTTACAGTATGTATTATGAAAGAAAAGTACATATTGTATCGACCCCAAGTAATTGAGATAAGAATAGGAGAAAATTTTCTTAAAGTAATATATCCGTTTCTTACGAGACGTATGATGTTAATATGAATATTTAGTCTATAAGGTCTTAAATATAAAATACTTGTCTTCGGTGATAGTATTTGGTATCGGTGATTCATCCAAATTTTGTCGTGAACACAGGTTAAGTAGGTACAGGGATTACACTCTGTCAAAGTCAAAAGTTTTATCGGCTTTAAAGCTCTACCTAACAAATTGTTTCGAATTTGATTAATGATTTTATTCTTTTCTTTTGTTTTAAATAAGTAACTAAAAATAGTTAGACTCATTAAAATGCTGGGTTTTCAAAAAAATAAATACCAAGTATATCAACGGCATTAATAGATTGGCCTAAATTTAACATTTTTGATTTACAGTGAAAGTAATGATCATATTTTTCATACAACATGCATGTTGCTACGTGGTTCGTAGAGGGCCTACGAACCACGTAGCACCATAGAGTGTAGCAATCAAAATTCTATCCGTGGCCGAGCGATTTCACATCGTTCGCTACGCGGTGCGAACGCAACTGAAATTAATTATAGCTCAAATAGCTTGTACGTTTTATACTTGCAGCTTGAATTGTAAAACGAAAACATTTAACAATATGTGGTACGTCTTTCACATTTTTAAATAAAGACAACTATACTAAGAAATCATTCTTTGTTTGCAATAGATTTAAGATAATTTGGAAAATCCAAAAGTGCACGCCTCATAATTTTTATATTTTTTTTCATTTACTATTAGTCAATGCCAGAAAAAAAAGAAATTAAAGAAAAAGCCTTTTTTAAAAACAAGCTTTTATTATTTACTAATAAAATAAAATAAAAAGTTAAAAATAAATTAACTCTAATAAAACATATAACACTTTAGAAGTTCATTGTAACCTTTAACGATAATTAAGCCTCTTCGTCTATTATAAAATAATTCAATACCGTTCATAATTATATATTTTTAACACTAAAACTTTACACCATAATTATTAAATCTTCCCGTTTCTATCACAGTCCTAATTTTATAAATAAAAGCGTGTTACATTTTGATGGCATGATTAATAACATTTAGCACCTTCTTTTTCCTATGGCCATCTTCCAGGTCCAACATCAGACCCTGGTTACCATATAGTATCAAAGTACTCGTCAAGACGAATCAAACGAGTCCAAACTCGATGGAGTTGCGTCGTTTAATTACGGAGTTCCTATGGCCCGCTTCCAGGTCGATCGCCAGACCCTAGTTACCATATAGTATCAAAGTACTCGACAAGATAAATCAAACGAGCCTAAACTCGATAAGGTTGCGTCGTTTAATTACGGAGTTCCTATGGCTAGCTTCCAGGTCCATGATCAGACCCTATTTTTTATATAATATTAAAATACTCGCCAAGACAAATCTAATAAGCCCAATTTCGATGGAGTTGTGTCGTTTAATTACGGAGTTCCTATGGCCAGCTTCTAGGTCCATCGTCTGACCCTAGTTACCATATAGTCTCAAAGTACTCGACAAGACAAATCAAACGAGTCTAAACTTGATGAGGTTGCGTCGTTTAATTACGGAGTTCCTATGGGCTAGCTTCCAGGTCCATGGTCAGACCCTGGTTTCCATATAGTATCAAAGTACTCGCCAAGACGAATCAAATAAGCCCAATTTCGATGGGGTTTCATTGTTTAATTACGGAGTTCCTATGGCCAGCTTCCAGGTCCATCGTCGGACCCTAGTTAGCATATAGTATCAAAGTACTCGTCAAGACGAATCAAACAAGCCCAAACTCGATGGGGTTGCGTCATTTAATTACGGAGTTTCTTTGGCCCGCTTCCAGGTCCATCTTCAGACCCTGGTTACCATATAGTATTAAAGTTATCGTCAAGACAAATCAAATGAGCCCAAACTCGAAAGGATTGCGTCGTTTAATTACGGAGTTCCTATGACCAGCTTCCAGGTCCATCATCAGATCAGCTCTATGTCACAATAATATTGCATTGTCATCCGATTTATATATGCATGCTAAATTTCAACTCAATCGGAAACCGGGAAGTGGATCAAATTTAACTTGCAAGATTTGATTACAGACAACGGGACAGGTGAAACTAAATATAAGCGTGTAATGAAAGAAAAGAAATACTTTTGAAATTTCGTGCCATTCTCGACGTAGAGCTAAATATAGCTGTATAGGCTGAATGGGATTTATTTCCTTTGCCTGTCTGAATGGACGAACAAAAAAATGTAAACGAACCCAATTTTCATAAAGTATACATACACTGAAGAGTAAGCAGTTTAGTTTTTTATTAATTGCAATTAAACGACAAAGAATTACCAAACCATTTTCGAAAGGAAATAGCGCGTTGCGATTATGAAGCTTTTAATAAAAGAAAAACTTCGATGCATTCATTTTTAAAGGGCGTAATCCTGCCAGATACAAAAAAATATTTTATCCGACGTCCTCGAATATTTTTTTTAATCAACTATTTTCTTACTTTAAATAAAATAATTGCTTTTTAAAAATATCAAATACGTTTAAACGAATGTTTTTTTTTTTGACATATGTATTATAATATTATCCTTTAAGTGCAATGTGAGAAAATTACAATAATTTTTATGTTTGAAAAGTGCTTGATTTTCATATGTCGAGAGTAGAGCAAGACCTCAACGCTTCGCTTATGAGGCGTGCAAAAGGACGCAATTTATATCCAGACTTAGGGGAATCATTTATAGATAGGCAAATAAATATTTTCCATGGATATCAAACGGTGTATGGCCATCAAACAGTGTCTCTGTAGTGGAGGCTACGAATACTGCTAAGCATTACATTGCTCATGGTGTCGTGAAAGACAATTATGAACTTAAATTACCCTGTATCTTATAAGTTAAAGTAACCATGTGAGTCAATACCCAGATATTGTACCCATAACTAGAGTTAGGAATACAATATATCACTTCCCCCATACATAATCGTAAACTTCGTAAAAATGGTTCGCGTGGACCTGAAAAGAGTGTCCTGCATCGCTCCTTTGGGCAAGTCCTTATATCAATTGTGATCGCCAACTCGTTTTTTTATGGAGAGGCTACCTGCAAAGTATTTTAGAAGGATGGATGGATAAATAAAATAAAAGTTTCTGATAATTAGGCGAATATTAGATAAACATACATAAAAATAATATCAAAGTGTCTGTTTAAAATTCCAAATTAACAGTTTTTACTAAATACATATGTAAGTATATATGGTACCAACATAAATGAATTAAATTTTAATTTTGTTTCTGTTTATCTGTATATTTGTACCGGCTAATTTCTAAAACGGCTGGATGGATTTTAACAGGCCATTCACTGGTATCTGATGTTATAAGGTACTCTAATGTAACTCAGACTACTTTTGTTTTAGAAAAAAAAAAGAAATAGAGATCTATAAAAACAAGATTAAAACCATTAAAATACGCGACTGAAGCCTGGGGAAGGATATAGGCTAAAACCATACGGGTAAAGCCATGGGCGAAAGCTAGTTTCAAATAAAATTCACATCTACCATATTACAGTGTTTATGGTCACGGTAACACAGTCTTCTGTTTACCATAAAAACTGTGAAGTGATCGAAACATCAAAAAATCAAGAATCAAACACATACTCGATAAAATCCTATTTCAAATAGAAAGTTACTAAGTGTTATCTAATATGAAACACATATAACATATATGCAAGAGAAGAAAAACTGCAAACAAAACCTTATATCAACACGTCTGACCAGAGAGGTGTAGTAGGTCAATTCCCCATAATGATAGAGGAGGCTCAAGCACAACAGTTTGGACATATTTATATGAAGAAGCCTTATCTAATAAAATATTTCAATTATTATTATAAGTATACATAAAATATATACAGATACCACGAGGTCGTCGTGCAATTAATTCACATAATTGTACCAATTTCGCATTAGCCATCGACTAAAAGCTTAAAGCTTAAATCAATTGAATGTAGCTGATAATTGTGAGCTTCTTAATGGAGTCTTTGTTAATATAATTTCAAATTGTATTCGTTTTATTCAAATGAATAGAATTTTCCATTATATATGGCTGCACGTGTGAAATAATTTAAATAGTGGCTTTAAATGCCAAGTGTTATGTTCGATTCCCATGCAGGATAGTCTTTTTATGCAATTTTTATATGAAAAATAAAAATAAGTCATATTTTTTCATTAGTTTCCTTGTGTTCCTTTTTGTCTTTTTGTAATATATGTCCCACTGCTGGGCACAACAACACTGAGAACCTTCCTTACATCTTTTCTTCTTTTGCACGCCTCATAAGCGAATCTTTGAGGTCTTGCTCTACTCTCGATATATGAAAATCAAGAACTTTTCAAACCTAAAAATTATTGTATTTTTCTCACGTTGCACTTATAGGATAATATTGTCATTCATATGTCAAGAAAAACATTCGTTTAAAAATTAATTCGTTTAAACGTATTTGATATTATAAAAAGCAATTATTTTGTTTAAAGTAAGAAAATAGTGGATTAAAAAAATATTCGAGGACGTCCAGATTAAATATTCTGGATCTAGCACGATCACGACCGTAAAAATTTATTTATCAAAACATTTCTTTTTTTAAAAACTGCATAATCGCAACGCACTGTTTCCTTTCGAAAATGGCTTAGTAATTCTTTGTCGTTTCATTGCAATTAATAAAAAACTAAACTACTTAGTCATTAGTGTATGTATACCATATGAAAATAGAGTTCGTTTACATTTTTTTGTTCGTCCATTTGGACAGGCAAAGGAAACACATTCCATACAGCCTATTGTAAACGAACAGCTATGTTTAGCACTACGTCGAGAATGGCACTAAATTCCAAAAGTTTTTTTCTCTTTCATTTTCATTTATGTTGACTAATAGTAAATGATAAATAATATAAAAAATATGAGGTGTGCACTTTTGAATTTTCCAAATTATTTTAGTTTTACAGCTATTCAATATTAGCTAGCTATTATATTATATTTTATCAACTTTATGGTATATTATCTAGTGTTAAATTCATTATCTATTAATAAGTCAAGTCTTTAATTTTCGTAAAGCAATAGCCATCTGATTACTACACCTACACATTTCGGTACATGAAATAATATATATATATATATATATATATATATATATATATATATATATATATATGGTGGAGTCAAGAGTCTCCAAAACCGGCGAGCGTGTATGAAGAGAATTATGAGCAAAGATAGAGTTCTCTGGCACTCTGTTCTCTCTGCCTACACTGCAAGGGATATGGCGTGATGATATGTATGTACAATGTATATATATATATATACATATATATATATATATGTAAGGACATATATAAATAAACACTAATAGTAAGAAAAAGAAATCGAATCGTAACGAGAAATAACTACAGTAAATTTATGGTCTGTATACAGAATGTTAAGTTATCAATTTTTGATTTACAAGTAAGATTTATTTAAGTCTATTTTGGAAAATTCTTGAAGTTTTAAAAGCAATAAAAGAGGTTGAAATACATTCCAGCAACGAGTTGCAGCAAACCTAAAGCTACCACGGAAGACAGTAGTTCGATGTTTCTGAGTATTCATCAGGTATGTTGATGCTCTAGTTTTGTATCTATTATTGAATGAAAACACAGGTAGAGTACTTTTTCTGATTCATAACACTTTAGCACTTTCTCTGCATTACATTTCATAGAACGGCATTACAATTCTTTAATAACAACATTTTGAATATAATTTATGAATGCTTAAACTTTTTATAGTTGTTTAGTATCACACTTTCTAACAGCTCTAATAGTTAATTTATCAGCACGTCTAGCATATTGGAACTGGTTAAGCCAAAATCTTTGACAATATATTTGAAAATTATAGTATATCATAGTGCAAGGGGCATCACACTAAAGCCTTATAGACATGCTTATTAGACGTGCTGTTTATAATTCTATATAAAAAATCTTTAAGAAAAACAAAAATTCCATATCATTTTAGTCAGGCTTTTTTAGGAGCGGACGCATTATAATTTGATGGTAGTTCATTTGATTAATTTAAGGTAAAATATAAAATTTTCGCTGTGGTGATGGAGTGAGAATACAATTCACCACTCTTTATCTTACCCATTGGTGTCATAAAGAATATTCATCATCATTCTTCTTTTCTTATTTCAATTACTAGAGATCTACGTTGTATACTCCTCTTCCATCGTATATATTGCAAAAGTATTGACAATAATTTTATAACCGACCTGCCTGATTTCCACCCTCCTTTTTACTTTTCTTTTTATTTTGATATCCAACCTCCTTTTTTTTGTAATTATTGACATCATCGGGTGTAGTTGGCCCAAGTTGATGTAAACCTCTTAGTCGTATTTTACAATATCCACGAGCCAAATAAGGGTTGGTAGTATTCGTAACCGCTACCACGCAGCACTCTCTTACTTATAAAAGTATACTAAAGGGTATAATGGGCTTATAACATATATGCAAGAAAAAGAAACCTCGAACAAAAACCCTGAGCTAACCCGTATAACCACAGCGGTCACTACACGGATCACGTAGTCTAATATTACACAGAATATGTTTTTATTTGAAAACAATTAAGTATATATGGTTGACTCGTTAATATGAACCCTTTTTTTTTTTTTTTTTTTTTTTGCGGTGGGCTATGGACGTCGCACCCCGCCAAATCGGTCCGGGGTGACAGAAGAGGCGACGCGCAACCCCATTGACCCACCCTGCAAGCACCTCTTCTTCGCCGTGCGAGCGGGCCACCGGTACCCGATCTTTGTGTTCGGTGGCCCGCTCGGCGGTATGCCCTCTCGGGCTCCTCTCCTGTCGACGCCCCGCCAGCTTTCGCCGTCGAGGCGTCGTCCTCACGCGGTGGCCTCACGTCGGGTGACCGGACAATTCCCCAGTCTGATCACCCGAAGCCTCGGTTAGGGCGGCATCAGGTGCAGGTACTCGCGCCTGCGCCGCCCCGGCCGCGGGCGGCGGCCCGGGTCACGGGAATCCTCCCGGGCCCGTTCCGCCGCCTCCTTCTGCGAGATGACAGCCTCGCAGAAGGCGGCGACCGCGTCCCAATTCCTGACGCCGTCGACCATCGCTCGCGCAATAGCCGGCAGCGTCAGGTCGGCACCGATGACAGCGACGAGGTCACGGCGCTGCCCGTCCCAGCCTGAACATACCTCGAGCGTATGTTGCGCCGTGTCCTCGTCGCTACTGCAATGGTGGCAAGACGGAGTCCACTCTCCCTCCACACGACCATGTGCAGGTACTTGCCAAAGCAACCATGCCCCGACAAGACCTGCACCAACCGGAAAGAGAGGACTCCGTGCCGCCGCTCCATCCACTCCATCAGTACGGGCCGGAGGGCCTCAACGGTAAAAACTCCGTGTCTAGGCCTCTCCAGCCGCGTAGCCCAACGGGCGATGACTTCTCGGCGGGCGCCCTTGCGCCAGGTGGCGTTAACATGAACCCTATGTTTAACAAATTTCAGAGAAGTTAAGCTCTCTGTCAAGTCACTAACAGTCGGTTAAACTCTAAACATTACCGAAACTCAGTTTACGATGATGCTCGCAGTGCCCCACTGCAGTAATTTCATCGACTCGTTCACTGCATAATGCATCCTTGCACTTACATCGCGCATCTCTTACGATGCCTGAGCATCAATGGAAAGTGTACGCTTCATTTACTACGATAATTTTAATCTGTTCACTCTACACTTCTTACTAGATATGAAACTATTTTATGTTTTGTTACACAAAGTCAGAAATGGATTGTAAATATCTGTAAGGAATCGTTTTATAATGATGTAGAGTAGAGGTTAAGGGAAGTGCTCGTTTCAAAAGCAATAACTCGAGTATGCATTGACGCGTTTCTAGTGTGTCGGCCCCTTAACTAAGACGAAGATCGTTTTGAATGCCTCTTTGTTGTCGGTGCCTTAACGCGTTAGTGTTCTCTTCATTGTGAATTTACGGGTTCGCCGAGAGAAAATTAAACGGTTTTTGTTCTGTTCTAAAGTTGAGACAACATTTCATAGAATCGTTGTAAAATAGAATAAATTTGTTCGATTTCTATATAAGAGAAATATTTGAATTATTAATTTGTACTGTCTGATATTACGGCTCTTTATGGATAATATCTTGGTTTTGTTCAGCAGGGGTTCTTGTTTTTCACTATCAGCTATAAATAGGATAGGTTTTGAGTGTATGTAATACCATAATCCACATGCTTACAAAATTAATTGGTGATCAGATGAAGTTATAGGTCGTTCCTAGAAAATACAAGTTTCAAATGCTACAGCTCAATTTTTTGATAAACCCTATGCATTTTATGATTTTTTTTTTCTAGAAAATTTACAATATAAATAATGTTAATAGATAGGTATAACTCACTTTCATAATACTTAAATGATAATTTACGAACTTGATACTTTAGATGTTGTGCCAACAATATTTTCTTAGTAATGCATAATGCCCATCTCGTTGTTATAGTTTTATTACTTTTTTAACTTTTTTTTTATAAAAGACAACACCTTGGCCATAGTTTGGCGCTTATATATTATAAATATTTATATTATAGTATTACACCTAGCTTTAAAAATCACGAAACAATCATAATAATAGAAAATATATTTTTCAAAACATCATAAAAGGAAATAAACTTTTCACCCTTATTATAGCAGTATAGACAGATTAAGAAGTAGTTTACAAACTTGTAGACTTTGTTGCATCAATAAAATAAAAGCAATTCTTTTGCTGAGGCATTGTTGAAACGAAATAAGACGTAGATATCGATCGCCTTTATTGCTAAAGCAGGGTTTTACAATCTGTGAGGGAAAATGAACAGCTGGTCTTCATGTTACGGTCAGTGTAAATATGCAAATTTATTTATTAGTTTCTCTTAGAGAAATATATCTGCTTTGTCTATTTGGAATTGAAATGCATCTTATTACTTTCGTCGGCGGGTTGTTCAAAAGAGTTTTGCTAGGATTCTCTTTGAGAACGTAAAAGACGAATAAGAGATACAGTATGCATATAATATCTTTCCGTGTGGTGACGGAGTAAGAATACTATTCACCATATCTTACCCGTGGGTGATCGTAAGAGACGACTAAGGGATATAAAATGCATAGAACATCAATGCGAGAGAAGGAAGACTCGAAATAAAACCCTATATCAACACGTCTGACCAGCGCGATATAGTAGGTTAATTTCCCTCCCACTACGGAGAAGGCCCGAGCTCAACAGTGGGACCTTTACGGGCTGTGATGATCATGATGATGATGATAATATCTGTCCTAGAGAAAGCAAACACGAAATAAAACCCCCCCAACCCTTCTGATCAGCATGGTACAGTAGATCAATTTTCCTCCTATAATGGAGAAAGTATAAGCTCAAACTTTATAAATTAAGATGATAGTAAGAAAAAAGTAAGGGACTTCACACCGTATTCCTATAATGAAGAAAATTTGAGCCCAACAATGGGTCCTTTATAAGCCAAGTTGATGACCAACGTATTTTTAACCCATTTAATACAATTAAAATCTACGAGTAGTTATATTTCCATTAATAAACAATGAGAAGCTACATATTAGTTACTATCAATAAGCTCTTATGTCCGGCATGTATCTGACCCTTACACTCTTGACCCCAATAAACCTTATTGTATTAGTGTAATAAGGCTTAGGAACGATTAGAGTGCTATTGATAACAGATAACTAAGCGATGTCTGATGCTTACGAAAGTATTGGATAATATGAAATACTAACTATATTAATGGATTAGTGGTTGAAATATCGAATTCTTTGTTGAAAGTAGGGGTTTTGGATCCCATGTAAAATATTTTTTTGCTTGGTACTTGATACCGAGTCTGGGTGTATTTTTTTAATTACATATTGTGACAAATGAGCAAGTATCATAACTTTATAGTAAATGTTACTGCCGCCCATAGACCTTTGTAATACCAGGGGTACAGCAAATCCGCTGCCTACCAACCCCAACCCACCTAAGTTGGGAGAAAATTACATACATAGGGTTTTTTAATTTACACAAGTAACATTCATATTAATTATTTGTCGATCTCAGACAGAACCCTTTTGCGGGGATAAAAACCATAATATTCTTTTCATCATGGAAGGTTACTGCTTAGACTAAAAAAAGTGTAAAATTGATGATAAGTTTTACTTTGATATTTTCTCCTTACAAGATAAAAAATTATAAGTAACTCTCGACGTAAAAAAATATTTTAAATGAACAGACCTAGTTCAGATGAACTCAGGATTTCGTTCATCGAGTTTCATCATATATATATATATATATATATATATATATATATATATATATATATATAGACATTCCTAATTTGTAGCTAAGAACTATCTCAGTCACCTCAGCTTGCAAACAAAACAACCGCATCCTAATCGGTTCATTCATGTAAAAGCTACGCTGCCATAGACAGACAAATAGACACGTCAAACTTATAATATCCTTCTTTATGCATCGTGGGTTTAAAATCTTAGTTAACAGTTACGCCGCATATGAGTTCTACACGGATGAAGTCGCGGGGTGAAGTTAGTACTTTATATTACTGGTACTTCGTATAACTGCTTACAAAGTCTAGAGTAGTAAGTCACAAGTTCAATATTAATCAACTCTCAATCATACTAAGTGATTTACTATCTAAAATCGTTAGATTAATCTTGTGCGAACTAATCTAGTTGCTTAATTACATATCGACAAAACGTAGACTATTTAATGTATAGAGAAGACTGTCTAATGTCTATTTATATTAACACTAGTTTTTTAGAGCATATACGGATTACTGTAAGCCTCAAGCTCCACGTTGGGAGGCAAATTGGCCTTCTATTTGACACTGGTCTGACAGGTTGGTATAGGGCTTTGTTGAAAGTATCCCTTCTCTTGTAATGATGTTATCTACTTGAGAACCTTAGTTTTTTTACGACTCCCTGTCTTTTAGGAATTGGCTCCTTCCTTTGTTGTGCACTAACTTTTGTTGCTGTTTAAAAAAACCTCATTTTAATAGTGTTTTCACGCAATTAGAAAGATATAATTGGAATATGAAGGTAAATTTAGCAGCTGTAGTCAAAATAAAAATAGCTCACTTTGGAAATTGCAATGGCAGCCCTCAAAAAATAGGCAGCCCCAGTTCGAATCTTGATTTGTTCTTTTTTCAAGTTTTCTTTTTTTTACAAAAATATTCTCTCATTTATGAGAAGATTAATTAGAAATCCTTTATAAACACAACGCTACCCGTAACACTGATTCTTAGAATTTTTGAAGAGCCTCTCACATGTCTAAACATAACTGCAATACTAAAAGCTATTTGGAATTAAATGGCGTTGTTAACACATTCCTATCGACCTTGTTACATTATAATATAATAATATAAATAAAACTATTAAATACAGTAACACTAAAGCTACTTGTTAATAGATGGCGTTGTTAATAATTATTAAGCGATTAAAAAATTACCCGACATCCAGGTACTTTTCTATAATATAAATTAAAATTTACATTGAGAAATGTCTGTCTAGCTAAGAAAAACGTCTGTTTTGCCCTAGCCTAGTGACTATATGTCTGAAAAAAAGAAATTCAGCTAAGGACTGTTACGTTGGCAAATATTTGAAGCTGACTTGGTAATTGTTTTTTTATTTAAATAGAGATAATTTTGTAAATTTCCGATAGTTTTCGACAATTTGTCTCATTACGTAAAATGTAGTTAAGGTGAGAGATGTCATCATTACTAAACTTTCATCATTATAAAACAATAAATCTATTTTATATAAAATTGACTAAAAAATACCTATCTAATTATTTATAGCTCTACGTAAGTATGTAAGTATGAGTCAAGGACAGTATATAGTATAAGTAGGTAATATATCATTACAGACTTCAAATAACATCTATATCAAAACACGATTCCAACTTATGAAGCTTTAAGGTAGAGCACATATTATGATGATGGAATAATAACTAATAAAATAGAGATTAAAATTTGCTTTAACAAAGATAATATTTTTATTTTATTTACTAAAAATTGCCTCTTATGTAATCAAATAAATGAACAAGTTTCTCGAGAAATGACTAGGCGTGGTAGATCGTAACTACCGTTTATGGACTACAGCGACAGGGACGCAGTGAAATCACTGCCTACGTGGAAGTATAGAGTTTCAAAGACTGGAATGAAGATGGAAGGGAGGGAGAGCGGTATAGTTTCATCATATCAGCTCATATATGTCCCACTGTTGAGCTTGAACCTCTTCCATAATGGGAGGAAGATTGACCTACTATACTACGCTGGTCAAACATGTTGGTGTAAGGTTTTGTTTCGAGTTTTTCATCTCTTGCATAGATGTTATATGCATTTTATATCGCTTAGTCGTCTCTTACGATCACCCACGGGTAAGATGTGGGGTGGTGAATTGTATTTTTGCTGCGTCACCACACGAAAAAGCTATAAAGATATAGTTTATTCATCGTATATTCTTGCTCACCAAATAAAGCAAAGTAATATACTACTAGTACTAAACAGGCTGCAGTTTTCTCCAAAATTGAAATAATCATGGACAATGGATAAACGATGACGTGATATATTTATGGCTGAAAGCAGAAAGCTCTTTGCAGCTTGGCATTACTATAGATAAAAAAAATCCTACAAATCGAATTGAAATACTCATAGCATTTAATAAGACTCTAGATTGTCATAAGCATTTTATTGATATCTAAAATTCGTCCTGTATTAATTGATCTCTTCTGCCTTTACAATCATCTCAGTTTATATATCTCTGCTAGGCTCGAGTCTCCTCTATACTGGCATAGGAATTGATCTACTTTATCACTCTGAAGCTAGGTTGGCATAGCGTTTTATTTCCAGTTTTACATACATACATACATATCATCACGCCATATCCCTTGCAGGGTAGGCAGAGAGAACAGAGTGCCAGAGAACTCTATCTTTGCATACTTCACTCGCTTCCTCAACATTCATAATTCTCTTCATACACGCTCGCCGGTTTCGGAGACTCTTGATTCCACCTTCCTTCAGTACATGACCGATCTGGTCTAGGTAGGTTAGTCTCGGTCTCCCCCGGTACCTACATCCTTCCACTTTCGCATTATATATCTTCTTAACCAGACGTTCGTTCGGCATTCTTTCCACATGTCCGAACCATCGGAGCATTCCCTTCCTTGCAGATTTCCAGTTTTCGTTCTCTTATGTAGATGTTATTTGCATATCAGATCACTCTGTCAGTTTATACGATATCTAAGATAGGAAGTGGTGAATTATATTCTTACTTCTTCATCACACGGCAAAATCAACATTGTATGTTCAGTGGTAATAAATGAGTTATATAATGAAAGGATTTTATTACATTTACAAGGTATATCAACACGTCAACGTATGGCTTCTTGCCTTGGATTACGCAAATAATGTTGTACAATTTTGCATATTTTTGTCTCTACATTTTGTTTTAGGTTATTTTATGCATTTATGAATATTTTGTGACTTTTTTTATTTAAATGGAGTTGCGTATATATTTATTTTTCTAAATCAAGTATATATAGCGATGGTCTCCTTTCAACGTGGGAGCCTGACTAAAGAAACGTCGCCATATTTTCCTCTTTTTTATAAGGCACTAAGGAACTAATACTCGTATTGCAGGGCACTTCACAAACATGGATCGCACAAAGTATTGACCTGCTTGGGAATTGAACCTTGGCAAGTCAGGTGGGTATATTAACTTGTTCAGTCGTTTCATTTTCAACTAATCCTAATTCTACATGAAGATCATCATCATTCTTCTACTCTTATCTCAATCACTTGGAGATCGACCGATCGATACAATATGTATGAAAGAAGATTTCATAGTACATATTTTAAAAGTTAATGACAATAGTTTTATGACCAGCCGCCTACCAGAATCCAGCCTCTTTGGGAAATTAATTGTTGACCAAACGGCATCAGATAGAGTTGGCCCAGGTTATTATAAGGCTCTTGGTCGTCTTTTACGACATCCACGAGCAAAGTTAGGGTTGGTAGTATTCGTAGCCGCTACGACATAGCAGTAATTCTACATTAAGATGTGTTATTAATATTTTTAGAATTCACAACAAACATTTTAATCTTTCCGTGTTCATTAATCTTCGTATATTCGTGCATTAATATATAGATTCTTCTTATTCATTTTCTGAAACCTATAAGGCGTAAATCTTTTTTTTCTCAAATATGTATTATCAACTTTTAAACTTTGTGATTACAGTCATCATCATCGTTATCACCATCTCATGTATATCCCACTGTTTCAGACAAGCTTCCTAATGGTAGAGAAATTATCCTACAATACTACGCTGGTCAGCCGTGTAGTTTTATTTTAAGTTTTCTGTCTCATGCATGTAAATATATTATCTGCATATAATATTTTTTTAATTTACGATACCCACGGGCAATAAAAGGGCTGGTGGATTGTTATCTTACTACGTTGTCACATTTAGTGTACAATAGATTGAAATTTATTAATTAATCTTTACGTTATGGCCTACTAAGTATGCAATATAACTACCAAATACTTTCCTAATCATGAAACTTGATAAGAGATCGTCATTCTGTAATACTTGTAATAGCAACTGCTTGCATACATACAATTATAACATTATCTTCACGTTGTGAGGTACTTAGTATAACAGGCGTATCAGTGTGATGACAGAGTAAGTATACGAATACCTACCATTACTGCATGAGGAAGAAAAAAGGCCTATTTATTTATTTATTTATTAGGTTAACCAACAATTGTTTATACTTATACAATAGAACAGAAATAAATTAAAAAAGAAAAAACAAAAACGAGTACAACAATTAATTATAGGTTAACACCACATGTACATGCGGAGGCTTCACATTGAAAATATAATATTAAAGTGATATTAAAAAAAAAAAAAATTAAGTCCTGTGAAATGAATTAAATTATATTAAATCAGATTAAATTAAACAAATGTGACAATAATTATTAAAAACAACAATTAATTATAGGTTAACACACATGTAGCTATACCGATATAATCAACTTTAATATATGTCCATTTATTTGTCAGAAGCTGCTGCCCACTCTCTTTGTCAGATCCACAGGTGTTTCTTTCCATGAAATAAAATCAACAAAAAATATTGAAAATAAACTCCTACCAACATAGTTAGTTATAAAATCGTCTTGACAAGCGGCAAACCATTGCACACGTGAGACTAAAATCCACATCTATTGAAAATCCGTTTCAATTGGAACGGATTTTTAATAGGGTTCGAGTCCTAAGTGTGTCAATAATTTTTTTGCTGCAAACAAGTTTTTATAATTGACCTTACCTAACCTTTGTTTTTTTATTTGGTAGGCTATGATCCGAACACACGCCGTCCATACCATCCGGGGCGAAGGAAGGCAGCACGTGGCCCCATAACCCACTCTATTACCTCCCCATCGCCATTAGGCCGGCAACTGGGACCGCTTCCTTGACATCCGTGGCCAGCCCGGCGGGTTACCTTTTTGGGTACCATCCCCCGTCGACGCTTCGGCTAATTGCCGGGTATTGCCATCACGCGGTCAGCCTCTCTGCGTGTGACGGACTATTCCCCAGTCCAGTCAACCGCGGTCTCGGCTAGGGCGGCATAAGGTGTAATTACTCGCGCCTGCGCCGCCCCAAGCACTGACGGCGGAGCGTGTCACCGTAGAGGACTTCTTCTCGTAGCCGCCCTGCTGCATTCTTCCGCGAGACAACCGTCTCGCAGAAGGCGGGGACTGCGTCCCAGTTCCTGACGCTGTCGAGCATCGCCTTCGCGATGGTTCACGGCGCTGCTCTGCCCAGGCCACACAGACTTCAGGCGTGTACTGCGCCGTGTCCTCGTCGCAGTCGCAGCAGTGCCAGGACGGTGACCTCTTCCTCCTCACGATCGTGTGTAGGTACTTGCCGAAGCAACCATACCCCGTCAAGACTTGCACTAATCGGAAGGAAAGGACCCCGTGCCGGTGACCCAACCACTCCATCAGCACCGGCTGGAAGGCCTCGTCGGTTTGAACACTGAACCGAGGCCTCTCCAGCCGGATTATCCAATGGACAATGATGTCACGGCGGGCGTCGCCCCGCCAGGCGACCATCTTGCTGAGTGAGACGGTGCCGCCTCTGCCCCCGTCGCTGACACCCGCGATTAGATACTCTTAGTTATTTAGATACTCTTAGTTATAAAACAATTGAATTGATAACAAAGTTGGTAAATTTATAAATGCACTCTACTTTCTTGAAAATATAAAGATCTTAGGAAAGAATTCAATCGTGTAAGGTGTTGATATTCGGTATCGAAGAAAACTCCGGGACTTGTTATAAAGCTTTATCCAAAATTCAAAGTATTGAAATACACTTCATCTATTTTGAAATAGAATGCCAATTTTTTTATTTGCGTGTAAAAAACAGTTCACTATCTATAAAAACGCCGAGTTTATGAACTCTATTATCAATATCGAGCAAAAACGAGCAAAAAATCACGTTTGTTGTGTGGGAGTGGTAGAGCGCTTAAATATTTATTTTATTCTTTTTTTTTAGTATATAATATTTTAATATAGCTGCACAGAAATACATTATGTATGAAAATTTTATCTGTCTAACTATCATGGTTCATGAGATACAGCCAGATGTACGGACAGCGGAGTTTTAATAATAGGGTCCCGTTTTACCATTTAGATACGTAACCCTAAAAATGGTGAAATCCACAAATTGTTGTTCTGAGTTAGCATATAATATGTCTATGTTGACTATATATTTGAAAAGTCTTCCCAATAAATGACTATTTCCATAGTTTGATCCCAGCAGTGAGACTAATGTGAGCTAAGAAGAAGAATTTTAACGTGTGTCTTTAATACTATAGTATAGTACTAATATTTAAGATCTGGATCGTATATAAGTACATAAACATGCTGTATGATAGTGGCTGCTAATACCATCAATTCTTACAATCTCTTCTTGGGTACTGCAAAAAAGCGTCTAAGAGATTCAAATCAACCTGAGCCAACTCCAGCTGATGTCATCTGGTCAGGGATTACATTCCCGAGGAAGGCCAATGTCAAGCTAGCGACCGGATATAAAACTATTGTCAATACCTTTCCAAAAATACATATTGCATCGAACCCAAGTAATTGGGATAAGACTAATAATCTAATCTAAAATAAGGCATGACTTTATTTCTCTATATTCCTAAAATTCTCTAATAATATTATTCTAAACTTATGCACGGCTTTCTATGGGGATTAAAAGAGCTTTGTTTCGTATGCACGGCAAACCTCGTTAATATTCCCGGGCACACGAAAATTGGCATCTTTATAATCCGAGTTACGGCATATTAATAACGATAACTTACAATCCCGTGCCCCGGGATCCCGCGGGACTGCATTGTTCGCGTCACCAGGATATTGTGTGCAGCGTGCACTTTAACAATATATAGTCTAGCTTTTATAATAAATTATTTTCATAATTCAAGGCCTTTTAATTGGCTTTAGTTTAATTACCGTAATAAACTTTATCTATCTATATATCTATACGACATTTAAATTACGGCTGTAACGATTTACATGAAATTTAGTAAGCAGGACGTTTCGGAGGTAAAAAATATTGTTTTGTCAATATTTTCAACTAATGCAAATAAATACAATTAGGACATGAAGGTAAGTTTAATAACTTTCACCAAGAATAGAAAGAGCTCAGTTAAGTAAATTGAGCAGTCGCTTAATCCAGACAGCCCTGGTTCGATCCTTGATTTGTCTTTTTTGCATTATTTTTCTCTTTTTTAGTTTCTCGTAATTTTATCAATTACTTTTTAATATCTAAATATATTTTTCATAAAAACACCATTGACTAAAAATGACATCAAACATGGTTCTACTATTCATATATTAAATGTTATTCATGTGGTGACGAAGTAAGAATACTTATCCCCACCCCTTCTTTTCTAAAAGATGACTAAAGTAAAAAACAGTTTATATCACTGTAAAGAAGGAAATCTTGTTATAAAATTCTGTGCAAACATATTTGACCAGCGTGGTGTATTAGCTGAAATTCCCTATTCACTGTGACTCTAGATTAGCTGTAAGACATGTATCAACGAGGACCATTGTCAGGTTTATACAATTAAATTAACAAGAAATGTATCTATTAACAGTGTAGAATACAGAATACTTTCTTCAGCTTCTTTTTTATTGCTTATGGTGGCAAACGAGCAAGCATCGCATCTGATGGTAAGTGTCACTACCGCCCATAGACCTTTGCAATACCAAGGGTATAGCTAAGGTCACTGCCTACCAATAAAATCCCCAAACCCACCCCAGTTGGGCTACCGGCTCTCTCGCTCACCGAACGAAGCGCAATAGCACATTGCCATTACTCATACGTCGATCTTCTGAGAGAGTGTGGTATTACCCCGGACGGATCGGCCCGCGGCTGTAGACAGAGAACTGTCAACAGCGACCACTATTAAACCAGTATTTGTTGACCAAATGGTCCAGTAGAACTCTACTTAGTACGTAGACGAATAAGAGCTTCATATCGACCTGGATCAACTGATCCAGGTCGATATGAAGCTCTTATTCGTCTTTTATGACGTTCACGATCAAATTAAGAGTGATTGTATTCGTAACTGCTATCACACAATAAATACAACATGGATAACATGTTTAATATATTTTATAAATATATACATTAAGAAAAGTTATACACCTTTCAATTCGGTTATTCAGATATTCTTAGTGTATGGCAGGTGTTTCTTTGAACGTGTTATCTTTATACTGGCTCAGTACACATGTGAGCCGAACTATGAGTTGCAATATTACTATGTAAGCAATAATATGATGATAGTTTGTCTTGTATGTTTGTTTGTTTATTATACTTGACTGCAAAGATAGCAGCAGAGGCATAGTGGTTAGGATATAGATCTTCCTCGCCAGTGCTGTGGACTCGAGACCCATGCAGAACAATACTTTGTGTGATCTACAAGTGTTCTGAATCAGGGTGTAATTTGTCTACGTTAATTTCATATTTGTAACATCCCCCACAATACAAGGATTATTTCTTTAGCGCAGGGTGGTGTCTTTATAAAAAAAAGCACTTTGATGATAATATATGGTTGTATGTCTGTGTATATGAACACAATAATCACTGCGTATATTACGCAATCTTTTTCATTACAAAAATACTTTTAAGAAACTGAATAGCTCATTTATTTGAGCACTAGTTTTAGGTGCTACTTAGATTTTAAAAAAAATGTTATTTTAAAATAGTATATTCATTATTTTTAGGCTATAATACATATCTTCGTTATCATCATGTTTTTATCTCGATGCAATATGTATCCTGCCTCCATTGTACATATTGCAAAAGTTTTAGCGACAGTTTTACGGGCGTCCCTCTGTCTAGCGTCAATCTTCCTTAATAATGTAATTGTGGAGTAGATAGCATCAGATGTATTTGAACCAGATCTATTTAAAAATCTTAGTCGTGTTTTACAACATCCACAAGCAATGAATGTAAGAGTTAGTGGTATTCGTAGCCGCTGCCACACATTACAAGCATAATGATGCGGTAAATAGTAAAGCAGCAGTACTTTTAAATTTTAGCTAATTATCAAGCAAAATTTGATGATAATGGGACATTACACATAATATTGCCGCACAGTCACCGTTGTCATTACAACTGATGACATAATAAAAATGACAAAAACCTTAATTACTTAGGTACTCAATTTACGCTAGCAAAGCTATTTGTGTAGGTACTTGTTAAGTTAAAAAAACTGCTATTACAACAAATATGCAGTGAAATGCTTAATAACTATGTTTTTAAATCACAACAGTATACAGTAAAGATTCAGAAGACTCAATCTGCAAGTACAAAGTCCCATCCCAAGACAATGTTGTCTAAGTAGCACTGTAAAGTTGTAAAACTTGTGGCAACTCCCATCTGCTATCTGACTCGATAACAACAGGCCACAATAAGCTTTAAAATATATGTTTTGTATTTTACAAGTACCAAGTGTATATTTTCTATGAATATTGGCTAAGATTTTTTTTCAGATATTAAGTTATTTTTTTTTAAGACCACCCTTTTATTTTTTTTATTTTTTGCGGTGGGCTATGGACGTCGCACCCCACCAAATCGGTCCGGGGCGACGGAAGAGGCGGCGCGCAACCCCATTGACCCACCCTGCAAGCATCTTCGCCGTGCGAGCGGGCCACCGGTACCCGATCTTTGTCTTCGGTGGCCCGCTCGGCGGTATGCCCTCTCGGGCTCCTCTCCTGTCGACGCCCCAGCAGCTTTCGCCGTCGAGGCGTCGTCCTCACGCGGTGGCTTTACGTTGGGTGACCGGACAATTCCCCGGTCCGATCACCCGAAGCCTCGGTTAGGGCGGCATCAGGCGCAGATACTCGCGCCTGCGCCGCCCCGGCCGCGGGCGGCGGCCCGGGTCACGGGAATCCTCCCGGGCCCGTTCTGCCGCCTCCTTCTGCGAGATGACAGCCTCGCAGAAGGCGGCGACCGCGTCCCAATTCCTGACGCTGTCGACCATCGCTCGCGCAACAGCCGGCAGCGTCAGGTCGGCACCGATGACAGCGACGAGGTCATTTTAAGACCACCCTGCCCTAAAGAGATAATTCCTATATTGCAGCGGACTTCTCAAATATGCAATTAACAGCAGACACAAAATAACTGTTTCTGGATCGCACGTACCATATTGATCATAAATATTGGTACGTAGATTAATTACAGGCCCTTATTCTCTTTCAGTTTTTTTTTCTTGTTTCGAAGACATACGAGCGAGAGATCTCTGCAATCAGCACGCAGAATTCAATTGTTTATTATGATACCTCCGGGTGATGAAACATTATTTTTTGTGGGATGACTACATCTAGGTAAGGAAGGTGGAGTCAAGAGTCTCCGAAACCAGCGAGCGTGTATGAAGAGAATTATGAATGTTGAGGAAACGAGTAAAGTATGCAAGGATAGATTTCTCTGGCACTCTGTTCTCTCTGTCTACGATGATATGACGTGATGATATGTATGTATGTACTACATCTATCTTGATGACCAAAGGATATAATATGCAGATAACATATGCAAGAGAAGGTAAACTTGAAATTAAACACTATTAATATGTCTGATCAGCGTGGTATATATATATATAGGTCAATTTCTTTCCTATTGTGGAAGCTCGAACCCAGCGATGGGACGTATCATTCATCTCATCATCTCAAGTCATATATATGTCCCACTATTGGGTTCGAGCCTCCTCCATAATGGGAGGGCAATTGACCTACTATACCACGCTAGTCAGACGTGTTGGTATAGGCTTTTGTTCCAAATTTTCCTTCTCTCGCATAGATGTTATATGCGTTTTATATCCCTTAGTCGGCTTTTACGATCACTCACAGATAAGATAGGGGGTGGTGAATAGTATGCTTACTCCGTGATTACACGGAAGGTTACGTATTAATTGAAATAATGATAAGAAACATTGTATTTTAAAATCATCACAATATGTACCATATTTAACTCTACGATACTTTTAATTTATTATTCATGAACATGTAAAGTAACGACTTAAACTAGTATATCTTAATATCATCATACGCTAAAGTATTGACGTACATATTAGCGCGTATCGGCATACACCTTTAAGGTTATTGGTTATACGGTTACTATAAAGGCAACACTCATTTTGAGCTATGGCTTCGTTTAAAATTATTAATAAAAATGTAAGTAAAAATACTAATCAAATTATTTATTATGCATAAGCCCCATAGAGACACTTATACTAACTTATATTTCTATGGAAGTATGACGTTCATTCGAATTTTGCATATTACTATTGCCACAAGACTATAAAATGGTCATTTCAGTAACACTTAAATTCGTAACTGAGAGGTTGTGAGAGAAAACGAAACAATTCCTGTGAACTATTAAAAGTCAATTGAGGGATCCGAACGAGGGACCAACAATAAAGTATCGATGTTAAACCCAAAACCAATATTTATTTGTGGTTTCAAACGTAGTTTTGTGGGGATTTAAATGAAATTAATGAACGGGGTGTTGTACAGTACAATAACTATTTCAATATGACGTCACTACTCAGTTATTTCTCGTTGAGACATTCAAGATTTTAGGGTATACGCCAGATAATATACTGATAGAGTTCCAGCAAATCATTGGAACTCCACATGAGGGCCATGCTGGACGACGACGGAGATGACTCTCGAAAGGGTAACCTAACGGGCTGGCCACTGAGGTCTAGGAATCGGTACCAGTGGCCAGCCCAATGTGAATAGAGACGGAATATAGTGGAATATGTGGTTGTTGCGAACAGGCGGGTGTGTATGGCTTGTCCTGATTCTCTTGCTCGCCAAACGAGTTCTAATAGCAAATTACTTATTATTACTGAAGCGTGACGATTTTACAACTCCAGATGGATTACTTACAGCTGCAAGCACAAAATTTTAAGCAACGTGGACCCAAATGGTGTGGCAATCATAAGAACTTGGATGATGAAGGGTAAAATGAAAGGAGTCAAATTTCTTGTACCTAACATTAGTTCACATATTACATATAAGTCTCGAATTATTAAGGCTATGTAATATTACTAAAAGCGAACATACAGATAAACAGTTGCCGTCCAATCTTCTTATATTATTAGGATGAGACGCGTCACGTATTCGTGTCAAGATGACTAGCAAAATCAATCTTTTGAATGGTTCCTGAATAGCATGCTATCTTCCTTATTCAACGTTACCTGTTTTCATAGTAAATGTATAAGATACAGACTAGAGGCCAGACCAAGGCTTGCAGAGTATCCAGTTTAATCCTAAATAGATTAATTTTCTTGTCTTCGAAAGATTAGCTTTTAACTACGAAAGAGCTTTTTTTATTGCTTAAGGGCAAATAAGTAAGCAATATAACTTTCCGTGTGGTGACGGAGTAAGAATACTATTCACCACCCCATATCGTACCTGTGAGTTTGAAATAAAACTACTTTTACGGATTCTATCGCGTTTGTATTTGATTTATAATTTCCCGACGTTTCGAACACTTTACAGTGATCATGGTCACGGGAGGACTGAGGTGTCTTACGTCCAATATGTCATTGTTATTACAGAAATTTATTTATATCTACCCTATAAGATATTAAATTTTGACCCACATTTTTATACAAAATTAATACAATTCATTGCCAGTACAAAAAGAGAATGATTCTATATATAAAATTTATGTTGTTTATGATTTGTTATTATTAAGGTATTTAATTTATGATAATTATTATTGTGGCAACTTTACAATTTTTACAAAACTAACAAAAACTATTCAGCTACTACCGGATCGGAACGCGGCCACTCTGAGAAAGATCCGGCGAGAAAACTCAGGAGGCATGATACTAATTTTATTATTGAATTTTTGAGTGGCGGCCTACTTTATCTTACTAAAATTAATTAAATTAAAATTTAACTATTATTGTGGGTCAAATCTATACAATAAGTGCTCACAGTGTCTTGCAGTCTTGTGGTGGTTTTCTTAGTTTTATTTTTAATTAAGTGAATGACAGGATCCCATCTTGATGATAATACCCAGCCATCCTCCCTATTGAAATTTTTATGTTTTTTGATTTCAATAGCCTCGCGAACCATTTTAGGAAGGTATCGGTGTTCTTTTGCGAGGATTTGTGGTTTATCAAACCTGATATAATGGCGGGCGCGGTCCTGACTATGCTCACAGACTGCAGACTTAGTGTGACGGCGGTGTTTCACATCAGCTATGTGTTCCTTGATCCGAGTTCTTACAGATCTCTTTGTTTGGCCTATATAAGAGAGACCACAGTCACAGTCTAATTTATAAACTCCTGCATCCTGTAGAGGGATCTGGCACTTGACAGGTGGTAAGAACTGACTAATCCTCTTCAGTGGCTTAAAATAGGTTTTTATAGAAGCATGTTTTAGGATATAGCCAATCTTGTCAGTGACTCCTTTTACATAAGGTAGGACTGCAGGGAGACGTTCAACTGTTGGTGGTTTCACACGGTCTCCATGACGGGGGCGAGGAACTTGCAGCTTGTTTGCACGTAGAACCTGCTTGACATGCTGCAGCTCCCCAGCCAGGTGTTCATCGTCACAGATTCCTCGTGCTCTCTGTAACAAAGATTTTGAAACGGTAGCTAACTGTGAAGGGGGGTGGTGAGAATCACCATTCAAGTATTTGTCTGTATGGGTTACTTTGCGATACACTGTATGACTCAAGGTGTTATTGGGTTTACGGATAACCAAAATATCTAAGAAAGCTAAAGAGTTATTTGACTCCAGCTCTATAGTGAATTGAATTTTTGGATTAATGGAGTTAAGATGGTTAAGGAATATGGTTACTTTGTCTGATGGTAATATTGTGAATGTGTCATCTACGTACCGCTTATAGAACCTGGGTGTGACAGGCGAGCTTCTTAGGGCAGTCTCCTCGAAGTCCTCCATGAATATATCGGCAACAACGGGAGAGACTGGCGAGCCCATGGCCACTCCATCTATTTGCTTGTAGAATTCATCATTCCACAATAAATAGCCAGTTGTTAGGCATTGACGTAATAGTTCAGCATATTCCAAGGGCATATTATTGTCAGATAGCTTCTTAGTTACAGTTTTGATGCAATCCTCAACAGGTAAGCAAGTGAAAAGTGATGTGACATCAAAACTGACCATAGATTCATTATCAGCGAGATGTAGATCTTTAATTTCGCTAACAAAATGGTAAGAGTCTTTAACAAATGCACCAGTGTGTCCTCGAAGTTGTGAGAGGACCTTTGCAACCATCTGAGCTAATTTGTAAGTCGGTGTGTCGATCTGACTTACTATAGGTCGCAGTGGAACATTTGGTTTGTGTATCTTCGGCAATCCATACAGTTTGGGCGGTTTTGCACACGATGGTATAAGGTTTTTGACGTCTAGATGTAATGCATCGGAGTGTTTTTTAATTAACTTATTTGTATTGTTTACAATAGTATTGGTCGGGTCTGTTTTGACCTTTTTATACGTAGTTTCATCCGACAAAAGTTGGTTAATTTTTACATTATAATCCGACGTGTCCATTACCACGGTAGCATTACCCTTATCTGCGCGCAGGATGACGATATCTGGTTTATTTCGCAAGTTTTTAAGCGCTAAATATTGTTTTTCAGGTAGGTTAGGTGTAGGCAGTTTACTTCGACGTAGTAACGACGAGACGTCTTGTCAAATAGCTTCCATATCCTCCTTTTGCACAGTATTTTTAACCAGTACATCTTCGACAGCGCAAATTATTTCCTCGTAGGGTATTCGGGTAGGTGTTACGGCAAAATTAAGGCCCTTTGATAATACTTGAATTTCGGTTTCATCTAATGTTTGTTGTGACAGATTTATGACAGCGCGATCTGCGTTTGAGTTTATGGTTGACGGGCGCGTTCCGTTACCATATATATTTTGTTGCGTTCCGTGCTCAACGCCAGATTTTCGGTTACATAACTTTTCAAATTTTGTAACATGATTATTTTTGCATCTGTTATATTTAATTATTTCGCGCTTACCAAGATGTTGGATGCTACTTCCGAAATCGGTTTTCGTTAAAACTATCTCAACCACACTAGACTTTTTCTCAATTTCACGGTTAATATTGTATAGATCGGAACGGGTTTCGTGAATTACCGCCTGCAATAACTTTTTACTCGCCTGTTCTAAGATCTTAGCGCTTCCACGTATGTTTTTCTTACAAGGGATCCTCACACACGTAGGAATGAGACCATGATCACGACATCTCTTCAAGAAATTTAGCGATGTTATATGTATATCTTGCGCGCTTTGTATAAAGATACTCTAACTGGCGTATTTTATTTGCAATTTCCAGTCCGTACTGGCTAACATAATGACTTCTAATGTTTACGCGAGTATTACACATTTGAAATAAAACTACTTTTACGGATTCTATCGCGTTTGTATTTGATTTATAATTTCCCGACGTTTCGAACACTTAACAGTGATCATGGTCACGGGAGGACTGAGGTGTCTTACGTCCAATATGTCATTGTTATTACAGAAATTTATTTATATCTACCCTATAAGATATTAAATTTTGACCCACATTTTTATACAAAATTAATACAATTCATTGCCAGTACAAAAAGAGAATGATTCTATATATAAAATTATATTGTTTATGATTTGTTATTATTAAGGTATTTAATTTATGATAATTATTATTGTGGCAATTTTACAATTTTTACAAAACTAACAAAAACTATTCAGCTACTACCGGATCGGAACGCGGCCACTCTGAGAAAGATCCGGCGAGAAAACTCAGGAGGCATGATACTAATTTTATTATTGAATTTTTGAGTGGCGGCCTACTTTATCTTACTAAAATTAATTAAACATCACATCACTTTTCACTTGCTTACCTGTTGAGGATTGCATCAAAACTGTAACTAAGAAGCTATCTGACAATAATATGCCCTTGGAATATGCTGAACTATTACGTCAATGCCTAACAACTGGCTATTTATTGTGGAATGATGAATTCTACAAGCAAATAGATGGAGTGGCCATGGGCTCGCCAGTCTCTCCCGTTGTTGCCGATATATTCATGGAGGACTTCGAGGAGACTGCCCTAAGAAGCTCGCCTGTCACACCCAGGTTCTATAAGCGGTACGTAGATGACACATTCACAATATTACCATCAGACAAAGTAACCATATTCCTTAACCATCTTAACTCCATTAATCCAAAAATTCAATTCACTATGGAACTGGAGTCAAATAACTCTTTAGCTTTCTTAGATATTTTGGTTATCCGTAAACCCAATAACACCTTGAGTCATACAGTGTATCGCAAAGCAACCCATACAGACAAATACTTGAATGGTGATTCTCACCACCCCCCTTCACAGTTAGCTACCGTTTCAAAATCTTTGTTACAGAGAGCACGAGGAATCTGTGACGATGAACACCTGGCTGGGGAGCTGCAGCATGTCAAGCAGGTTCTACGTGCAAACAAGCTGCAAGTTCCTCGCCCCCGTCACGGAGACCGTGTGAAACCACCAACAGTTGAACGTCTCCCTGCAGTCCTACCTTATGTAAAAGGAGTCACTGACAAGATTGGCTATATCCTAAAACATGCTTCTATAAAAACCTATTTTAAGCCACTGAAGAGGATTAGTCAGTTCTTACCACCTGTCAAGTGCCAGATCCCTCTACAGGATGCAGGAGTTTATAAATTAGACTGTGACTGTGGTCTCTCTTATATAGGCCAAACAAAGAGATCTGTAAGAACTCGGATCAAGGAACACATAGCTGATGTGAAACACCGCCGTCACACTAAGTCTGCAGTCTGTGAGCATAGTCAGGACCGCGCCCGCCATTATATCAGGTTTGATAAACCACAAATCCTCGCAAAATAACACCGATACCTTCCTAGAATGGTTCGCGAGGCTATTGAAATCAAAAAACATAAAAATTTCAATAGGGAGGATGGCTGGGTATTATCATCAAGCTGGGATCCTGTCATTCACTTAATTAAAAATAAAACTAAGAAAACCACCACAAGACTGCAAGACACTGTGAGCACTTATTGTATAGATTTGACCCACAATAATAGTTAAATTTTAATTTAATTAATTTTAGTAAGATAAAGTAGGCCGCCACTCAAAAATTCAATAATAAAATTAGTATCATGCCTCCTGAGTTTTCTCGCCGGATCTTTCTCAGAGTGGCCGCGTTCCGATCCGGTAGTAGCTGAATAGTTTTTGTTAGTTTTGTAAAAATTGTAAAGTTGCCACAATAATAATTATCATAAATTAAATACCTTAATAATAACAAATCATAAACAACATAAATTTTATATATAGAATCATTCTCTTTTTGTACTGGCAATGAATTGTATTAATTTTGTATAAAAATGTGGGTCAAAATTTAATATCTTATAGGGTAGATATAAATAAATTTCTGTAATAACAATGACATATTGGACGTAAGACACCTCAGTCCTCCCGTGACCATGATCACTGTAAAGTGTTCGAAACATCGGGAAATTATAAATCAAATACAAACGCGATAGAATCCGTAAAAGTAGTTTTATTTCAAATGTGTAATACTCGCGTAAACATTAGAAGTACCTGTGAGTGATCGTACGAGACGACTAAGAGATATAAAACGCATATAACATCTATGCGAGAGAAGGAAAACTCGAAACAAAACCCTATATCAACACGTCTGACCAGCGCGGTGTAGTAGGTTAATTTCCCTTCTGTTACGGAAGAGGCCTGAGCCCAACAGTGGGACATTTATGGGCTGTGATGATGATGATGATATCTGATGGTAAGTGTTACTGCCGCTCATGAACCTTTGAAATACCAAGAGTATAGCTAGGCCACACTGCCTACCAACCAAAATTTACCCATGTTGGCCTTCCAGTTCTTTGGTTCACCAAACGAAATGAAACAGCATATTGCCACTACTTAGACGTCGATTTTCTGCTAGAGTGTGATAGATACTACCCCGAACAGACTAGCCCGCGGCTGTAGACAGAAAACTATCAACAGTATGACCCCTACCACTATAAAGAGTATCCGGAGTTCTTCATATATCCACGTTACACTAGGATATTTTTGGTGCAACATTATAGAAGGCAGCCATGTAGTAACTTAGTAAGAATACAATGGTCTTTTTTTTGTGTGTGTCTTAGTTGTTAGCCTCAGATGGCTATGACAACTTTACCCGGACTGTGGGTGAGCGCTGAGGGCTCTCAACCCGTTAAATACAATGGTCAATACTTCTTCCTTCTTTATGCGTATCGTGAAAATCGATTAGATCTTAAGAGTTATCATCTTCATTCATTCATCATCTTAGCTCATATAAGCTTCTCTGTTGTGTTTCTCCTCCATAATAACAGAATAATTTGATCTAATACTGCAAATTGATAAGATCAGGTTGGTATAGAGGGTTTTATTTCAAATTTGCTTTCTCTTGCTAGATGTTCTATACATCTATTTACAAATATCCCTTAGTTGTATTTTTCGACAGCTATAGGTAGTAAATTGAATTTAACTAACTTGCCTAGTCAGTGTCCTCCCGTGACCGTGAACGTTGTCCGTGACCGTGACCATGATGATGATGATACATACATACATATCATCACGCCATATCCCTTGCAGGGTACACAGAGAGAACAGAGTGCCAGAGAACTCTATCTTTGCATACTTCATTCGCTTCCTCAACATTCATAATTCCCTTCATACACGCTCACCGGTTTCGATGATGATGATGATATTAGTATATCTTTTGGAAATACTAGATAAACTTGAAAGGTTAATTTGATTTTTCTGTGTGATGACGTAAGAGTACAATTCCCCACCCCCTATCTTCCCGTAGATGATCGTAATAGATGACTAAGTGATGTAAAATGTTACTAACCTGCACAGGCAAGAGAAGGAAAATTCGAAACAAACACCTATACCAACACGTCTGTACAGCGTGGTATAGTAGGTTCAGTTTCTCTCCCATTATGGTGGAGGCTCGAGCCCGCCAGTGAAACATATATGAGCTGAGATGATCTTTAAAGATACTTAAATGTTTTTTATTAACAATTACCTATTGTATTAGCAAGAAATAATATCTTGATGAATCCTTCACATCTGAAACATTTAGATGCCGAGAATTTTGAGTTAGCATTAAGTCTTTACAAAAATGTTTTAAAATTAATTGAAGGTCGTCGATGATGTATTATAAACTTCCTTTTTGTTTTTGTTATAATAATACTAGTCTACTACTGCGAATTAAAAATAGATTTGTTCTTTTTTTTTAAATTATTTTTTGTATTATGAGAAAAATAAATATTTTACATCCTATCCTATTTTCATTCTTATTACTATTACTTTGTAAAAGTAGTTATAATTTCCATCGGCCCATTAATGCTGAATCAATCTCATTTGTCAATGAAAATCACTAACAGACGGCGATTACTAGTTGTGTTAAAATGCTGCTAGTCACCCTAATCTATTTACTTTTCAATCAGTCTCAGATCCTAATTCAGGATTTCAGGTCTCAACTTCAGACCTTGCCTCAGTTATAATAACGCTGTTGTTCTTTTTTCTAGTACTCATTTAGCCAGTTTTTAAGATTTCAATAGAAGATTTAAGGCTTGGACATTTCCATATATTTAACCCATCGCCATATAATGTTTTTTAATGTTTATGCGAGTATTACACATTTGAAATAAAACTATTCTTACGGATTCTATTGCGTTTGTATTTGATTTTTAATTTCTCACGGTTTCAATTAATTTACAGCGTTCATTGTAGCGCAAGGACCGTGACCAACCAATGGTCCCACACAGAAAAATCAAATACAAAATTCAAATTAATTACTACTACTCCCATTACATGTTCTCACACTATAACTGCCTTAAGCTAGGGTTCTCCATGTTCTCCATAAATAAGAACGAATTTTGACTCTCAGAAAATACCCGGAAACGCTTTTAATTGTGTGGAACTCAACAATTTAAATAGAAAAGAATGATTTTTGTTCTATTATGCAAAGAAGTCACATATCCATATTAACGCATTAATAATCAATCATGATTCACAATGTGAAAATTCATCCCAACAGATTTAGTACAACATCCCTTAATCCCTGGGGCACATTTTAGCGGCGCAGCGTCTAAATCAAGGGCAATTAATGTCAAAACGTTAATATCGACGCGGGCCAAACCGATTTATTCATCCCTTGGGCACTTCGAAATACACCTGATTTGATTTATATGTCAATCTTAGACCGCACTCGTTTATTTATTAGTTCTCGGACATTGTGTCTGTAAGTGGAGTGGGTATAATAAATTGGAATATGGCGGATGAGGTCAGCGGTTAGAATGTTACGTCTTTTCACGTAATTTCTGTAATTTGACAAGCGTTTGATGTCAATATACTCAATCAATTGTATTCGATTTTAATATAAATGATTTAGTAATTGATATGATGGCGTTTTGTTATAATTAATTTTGTGATAATAGATGCGTTAATTCATTATTATTTTAAGATAGAGGCAAGGAACAGTGTTCTACCATCTCACGATTAATCAATATATGGTTGATGAAGAACTGCAGCAGATCTGCGGTTGAAGCAGTTGAGGTCCTGGAGGCTGCTCATTGCTTAGATGTAAGAAGACTACCTTATATATCATTCCACCTTGACTCTGCCCCGTATTTCTTCTTCTCTATAGGGTCTGCCTTCCTTTCCTTCGTTTTAAAATAATCATAATCAGCCCATCATAGTCCATTATTAGACATTGGACACCTCATAAACGAAATAATACTATAATCACCAACGCCAACGCCATCACCGTGCTTGGCAGATGGATTGTCAATCACAGTTACATGATTTTATGACTCCCACAGGAATGTAAAGAGCTGGTGAACATTATTCTCGAAACTCACCACGCGAATATAATCTAGAATAATAAGTAAATAAATTCAATAGATAGAGCTTTATGGTAAGGGCCATGAATACTACTAACCCTTAGATTCCTTCTAGGTGTCGTATAAGACGACTAAGAACTTTCCATAGGCCTGGGTCAACATCATCTGATATCATCTGATCAACATTTATATTCCCAAGGACACCAGGTTGTCAGGCCACCGAAGACAAAGATCGGGTACTGGGAGTCCCCCCTGGGACCTGGAGGCGGATATGCTCGCCGATTTGTATCGGCGGGTGTCGGGGGTGCGCGAGGAGGGCGGTGTGGTCTCTTTGAGGGAACTCACCGCCTGGCGCGTCGACGCCCGCCTAGATGTCATTGCCCGTTGGGCAGTCAGGCTGGAGAGGCCTCGGTTCGGTGTGCGTACCGTGGAGGCCTTCCAGCCAGTGCTAATGCAGTAATTGGAACGGCGGCACGGGGTGCTCTTCTTCCGACTGGTGCAGGTTTTGACGGGGCATGGATGCTTCGCCAAATACCTGCACAAAGTCGTCAGGAGGGAGAGTACACCGTCCTGCCACCACTGCGATTGCGACGAAGACACGGCGCAGCATACGCTCGAGGTTTGTGCCGCTTGGGCAGAGCAGCGTTGTGAACTCGTCGCAATCATCGGTGCCGACCTGACGCTGCCGACCATCGCCAGGGCGATGCTCGACAGCGTCAGGAACTGGGACGCGGTCGCAACCTTCTGCGAGGCAGTAGTCTCGCGGAAGGAGGCGGCGGAGCGCGTGCGCGAGGAGCGTCTCCTCGACGACGCGAGCCGCCGCTGGCGACTGGGGCGGCGCAGGCGCGATTACCTGCGCCTGATGCCGCCCTAGCCGAGGCCGCGGGCGGGTAGCTGGATCGGGGAATTAGTCCGTCACCCGCCGAGAGGCCGACCGCGTGAGGAAAGACCGACATCCTACCCGAGGGGGGACGTCGGTCGAGGAGAGGGTACTCCTCAGGGGTATTCCGTTGGGCCGACCACTGACGTCAAGTCACTCTGCTCCGGTGGTCGGCCCAACGACGAAGGCGACGTCACGGGTGGGTTACGGGTGTGCGTGCTTTCGCCCCTCTGTCACCCCGGACGGAGTGGTGCGAGGAGTGCGCCGACCGTAGCCCACCAAAAAAAAAAAAAAAAGATAGATGATTATTCAAATCCTAACTACAGTGATTTTTTTTCTCCGTGTGGTGACGGTGTAAGAATACTATTCACCACCCCATATCTTACCCGTGGGTGATCGTAAGAGACGACTAAGGGGTATAAAATGCATATAAGATCTATGCAAAAGAAGGAAAACTCGAAATTAAATCTTATACCAACACGCCCGACCAGCATGATATAGTAGGTTAACATCCCTCCCATTGTGAAGGAGGCTCGAGCCCAATAATGGGACGTAAAAATGAGCTGAGATGATTATTTTTTCACATCGCAATTGTGTTATTGTGACGTTTTGCAGTTTAATTATTATTATTATTTATTAATTAATGATTTATTATATATTTATAATTAATGTATTTTATTATTTATTATTTTATTAATGATTTAAAATTGCTTAAAAATAATTATATAATTTATAATTATATATTTTTTTTCCGTGTGGTGACGCAGTAAGAATACTATTCACCACCCCATATTTTACCCATGGGTGATCGTACGAGATGACTAAGGGATATAAAACGCATATAACATTTATGCAAGAGAAGGAAAATTCGAAACGAAACCCTATACCAATACGTCTGACCAGCGCGGTATAGTAGGTTAATTTTCCTCCCATTACGGAGGAGACCCGAGCCCAACCCAGTGGGACATTTATGGGCTGCGATGATGATGACGAATTATAATATATAATTGCTTATCACTCAGAAGGGCGAAGTAGCACCTTTAATACAAGTTGCTAAAACAGCTTAGCTAAAGTACAAATCATCAGATATGTATGACAAACGAAGTCAGAAGACCTTTGTAATGACTTAATAAAATATTTACTTTCTTTTACTCTTCTTCTTTCTTTATTTTTCTTTCCATAACTACAATTTAAATAAACCTTTTGTTTGGATGATCTAACACCGGTGTTCACTACCGTCCCCCACTGACCTAGGATGCGCAGTGGAAGGGAACACCAGGCCAGTGAGGATAACAAATGGGTAATAACAATGGCTTGCGATTACACAAGGCTATTTAAAGTTCTGTTAAATATAATAGTACAAAACCCGATAATTGTAAAACTTACAAGTAGGTACCGCGGAGATAGCTATAACGTAACCTAACTCAGCGTTCGGTCTGGCCAGACAAATAGAACCTAACTGAGGGGTCACTTAGCTTTGTATCCAAAGGCGCGGCGACGACAGCAGCCTCGTCCAACTCAGGGCTTCGGGCTTGCTACTTGCATATACAACTTATTATAAATGTTCATGAATATATAGTTCTAATCAACTCGCGTACATTAACGGCACACAAAACAAAAGGTGGCGCGCGATATTATACACATACATACATATCATCACGCCATATCCCTTGCAGGGTAGGCAGAGAGAACAGAGTGCCAGAGAACTCTATCTCTGCATACTTCACTCGCTTCCTCAACATTCATAATTCTCTTCATACACGCTCGCCGGTTTCGGAGACTCTTGACTCCACCTTCCTTCAGTACATGACCGATCTGGTCTAGGTAGGTTAGTCTCGGTCTCCCTCGGTACCTACATCCTTCCACTTTCGCATTGTATATCTTCTTAACCAGGCGTTCGTTCGGCATTCTTTCCACATGTCCGAACCATCGGAGCATTCCCTTTCGCATCTTTACACCAATACTCTCTTTCATACCTACTCGCTCTCTTACGTCGTCGTTACGAATGCGGTCGGTCAGCCTAACTCCACAGATTTTCCGCAGAGATCGCATTTCGACCGCATTAATTTTACTATCATACTCTTTTCTGCATACCCAACTCTCGCTTCCATACAGTAATGTTGGGACAAGCACTGCGTTATGTATTGCTACACGTGCCTTCTGGCTGAGGTGGTGGCTGCCGAGAAGTTGCCCCAACGCTCCGTTCACTCTATTTCCCGCATTCACTCTTCGCTCTATATCAGTGGTGTACCTTCCATCTCGGCTAAATCCACATCCAAGATATACAAATTCATCCACTTGCTCTAGTACATCATTACCTATTGTTACTCTTACATCTGTTCTGGTTTTATCTCTTTCAAAGACCATTATTTTGGTTTTGCTCACATTCACGCGTAGACCCCTTTTCTTACAATCTTCTGTCATTGTGTCGACTAGGGTCTGCGATATTATAAATACTAAGATTTCACGGCTTTAGTTAACAAAAGGCGTAGCAACTACAAAAATATATGCATACGCGACCGTTACTTCCAACGCAAGTTTTCGCCGGCTGCGAGCCAACCGCGAACCCAAAAAATTATGAACTACCCTACATGGTATTAATTAAAATCTAATAAAAATGCCTGGTACCGAACAACCGGTCAAAGTGCCAAAGTAAGATAACAATGCAATAGAAGGTAAGCTTGAAGTAAAACCTCGAAGCCAACCCGTTCGGTTAGCGTAATTTAATAGGTCAAATACCATGCAGCTGAAATAGAATTATGTATAATAAAATAACGTATATAAGCTTGCCTAGTACCAACAGCTTGAAGAAATAAATGTATTGCTCTTTCTTTCCTGGGGAGTTGTAATAATCAGCTCAGGGAGTACTAGAGGAGTGGCCCAAAACCCTATCTTGGAAAACCCATTACATCAAATGCGATGTCGCATACAAAACATGATAATTATGCGTTACTTAAGAATCGGCCTTCTTTAGGAATCCTTTTACTAGCATAAACTGATCGTTAATCCGTGTGACAATGAAGAAAAAAATAAATTATCACTTCTTATCTTGCTGATGGGTGTAAACACGTCTAAAGGATGATATTATGATATACATAAGAAGGAAAACCTGAAAATAAATAATCGAAATATATTTTGTAATACAGCATCCTGCTCTAAGTAAATACTAATTCTATTATGGGGAATTTTACAAACTCTTAATCTATGGGCACACATTACGCCCAGACTCTGAACAACACTTTGGGGTCGCACAAAGTATTGTCCTGCATGGATATCGAAACTGCGTCACTTGGTACGACAGGTATTAATATTTTAATGGCGCTATTACGCAGTCAATTATGTGTACTATAACAGTTAATAATTTAGTGTACCTAATACTTTAATAATTAAACCAAACACGATTACAATAACCCATTTCACTAGTTATAAATACTTAACTATTCAATTACAACGATTAATCACTTGTCTGTAAGACATTATCTAACCCCCCATACAGCTCGGGATATAAGGTGCCAACCCTACCAAAACAGGTAGCTTACAACTATGAGGTAAGCTTAATGTGGCTCATCAGGCCTGCAGCATCACTGCAAGGGTTGAACGACCGCGCGCATGCGTAACAACCTTTTTCGGTCTAAATAGCCAACGGGCCATCTTAGTACCCGTTCTAACTGCGATCAAATTTCGATCTTAGCATGTAACTGAGTGAATCGTTTTGGTGGTGCGTTCGTTGGTTGCGGGTAGGTAGGAGCGGTGGATTGAGAGGATTCCTAGCTCAGTGTATCGTCGGGTGTCTTGAGTGGCGGACGTGCGCGACCCTCGCCGCTAATATTGTTTCGAGAAAAGTTTTTAACCCGCGTTTTTCATTGGACTTTGTATGTGTTTGAATAAAAACAGTTTATATTGACAGTGTTTAAGAATTTGTGTGAATCATTAACATTGGAAAGTTTCTCTGTTATTATTGGAAATTATGGAAATGTAAGTTTAGAAATAATTTTTAATTTTGATTAATTAATTATTAATTGATAATGACTGAATGGTAGTACAATGAGATACGTAAGTAAATAACTTTGATAAATTATTATTAAATAAATTAATAATTAATAAGTTTATTTTTTTATTTACATAATTAATTGATAACACTGTTTTTATACCTGGTATTCTTTTTTTTTATTTTAAGATTTTCAAAGCTGCCTATATAAATAAAAGGCTTAATATATTCGAGTTTGTAACTTAGAGTGAGTGTTTTGCCGCGTACAGGTTTGCTAACAAACTTCGTGTTCTTTATAAAGGACTTCTTGAGAAGTGTATTAAAAAAAATAGAATATATTTCTCTAAATTTTGGACTCTAACCTTATTACTATTGGGAACAATGAGATAATTGTTAGTTAAAACAGAGCGTAAATGTTATTTAATTGTTTTCTCATTTAGTTTAAAATAATTCATTATAATTATAATATAAATAAATTATTTATATATAAATATAATAAAATACACTGCAATATAATATTTTGTATTAATGTTTATTTTTTTAATAGTAAGCCATTGTTTCAAGTCTTTAATTCACGTTATAAAAATACGTTTTTTTTTTATTTTTAAAGTTGTTTGTTTTTTCTTTGCATATAAACACAAAAATCAATGGTACATAATAACATACTTAATTGTTTTTTAAAACATAAATAATATTATCTCTAAATCTAAATAATAAGTATATTTATTATTTTGTAAATATATAATTATAAAAAACAAAGCGCCATACACAATTCAGTGATTATTTTATTACTACTTAATGCTATTCTTATTAATTTCTATTTCAATAGCAAAATTGAGGAGTTTGTATGTTTGAACGCAGTAAACTCAGGAATTATAAGTCAAATTTTAGAGACCTTATTGCGTGAGTGTGCCAGATTTACGAGTTACGCTATAAATTATAACGCTCTAAGAAATGGAAGCAGAGCAATGACCATAAATATAGTTAACAAATCGGAAAAATATTATTAAGTTGTTTTTAATGCTTGTGGCAGCAAGCGAGCAAGCAGCACATCTGTTGGTAAGTGTTACTTTGAGGAAATGAACCTAGTATACCGCGCTGGTCAGACGTGTTGGTATAGGGTTTTGTTTCGAGTTTTTCTTTTCTCGCATAGATGCTATATGCATTTTATATCCCTTAGTCGTCTCTTACGATCACCCTCGGGTTAAGATAGGAGGTGATGAATTGTATTCTTACTCCGTCACCACACAAAAAATTATTACGTATTTATATCAATTTTGTATTTTATTTTTACTTATCAATATTTCGTGTACTGTGCAATATAAATTGTTAGTAGAGGGTGCGAAAGAATGGTCCCTAAAAATAGTTTTATTTCATGTAAATACCCTTCCTGTGAGACGACGGTTTTCCGTGTGGTGACGGAGTAAGAATACAATTCACCACTCCATATTTTGCCCGTGGGTGATCGTACGAGACGACTAAGGGATATAAAATGCATATAGCATCTATGCGAGAGAAGGAAAACTTGAAACAAAACCCTATACCAACACGTCTGACCAGCGCGGTATAGTAGGTTAATTTCCCTCCTATTTCGGAGGATGTCCGAGCCCAACAGTGGGACATTTATGGGCTGTGATGATGATGATGATGATGAGATGACGGTGACGCCGAATACTAACAATCCTTACATTACTCGTGGGTATTGTAAAAGACGAGACGACAAACAATAAGCTGGGCCAACTCCATTTGATGCCATTTGGTCAACAATTACATTCTCAAGGGTTGATAATGCCAGGCAGGTGGCCGGTCATAAAACTATTGCCAAAACTTTTGAAATAAGTACTATGAAAGAAGAGGTATTGCGTCGACCCCAAGTAATTGAGATAAGAGCAGTAGGATAACGATATCTAATATTTCTATAAACATTATAAATTATTATAACAAAGAGTGCTTATTAAACAAACGTTTCGTGTGTTGATGAAGTTTCTTACTTCGTGCAGTTCACCACCCTCTATCATGCCTGCGGATACAGTAAAAAACAACTAAGGGATTGTTTTATTTCGAGATTATCAAGTGCAAGAGATCTCGAAATAAAACCATTTACTAATTTGATCGACTGGCCACGAACGGTATATTAGGTCAATTTGTCCCTTCCATTTTGAACGTGGTTTCAGCCCAGTAGTGGAACGTATATGAGCTAATGTGATAAAACATTAAAAGTAGTGATAGAAGAAAAAATATGTTATTTTGTCTTCAAATCAAGCGAAATTACTCTTCGATAAAATATATAAATGAATGTTTTAGTTTTTATTAATTTTCATCTTCTAAGGGTGTAAAATAAGGGGTAAATTTTGCTTTGGATTTTTTACGCAACAAACAAATAATGAGAATCATATGAGTACAACCCATATGATTTCTATTCGAACGAAGTCACGGACTAAACCTAGTTATATTATAAAGTAAACATTGTGGTTTATCAACAATAAAGTTTAATTTACATATGAATAGAGAGAAATGATCTCTGTAGGTTGGTAGGAATAGGTGGGCGTGGCCAATAGGCATTCTGTCTCATCTTACGTTGAAGAAAATTTAAAGGCTCGAATGAGATGCACGATACATATTAATGAAAATAAATGATCGAAAATGTAAAGATATTTTTTTAATCCTCTACTTATCTATAAGATATAGCGAAATGGCTAAAAAGAAGGCGTGAATATATATTATTTTATATATCATTCATAATTTTATATTATTATTTTTTATTTTCTTTACTTGCACACCAGAGTGGTAAGTGGTAATTGCCGCTCATGAAATTATGTGAAACTAAGGATATAGTCAGGCCACTGTCAAACTGTAAGGCAAGGGTTTGAGACTCCAGCTCTTTCTATTTCGAAGGGCTGTAGCAAATTGCTAATACTGAGACATTGTTTTCTATAAGAATGTCATATCAAGTGGATCTATTGATGATAGGGTTGCCCTAGCAGGAAAATATGTATATTAAATCATATTATAAGATTTATTTTGGCTCTTTTAATTATGTATTATGATTAAAAGAAAACTATTCTTATAATTTTATAGATTCCTAACTTTGTTTTTATCATCCCGACATTAAAGTCTATAGAAGTAAAAATATTTTTGGTATATTTAGTATCGACACGGGAAGTTTGAAAGTAGCACCAGTGATAGAGAAGATTAGGAGCGCGAGATTGTCTTGGTATGGACATGTGATGAGGGGCGATGAAAGGCATGTGTCAATAGCGTTGTCCTACCACTAACAAAAACAAAAAACAAAATAACACAATATTTATTTTCTTAAAATTATTAAAGCAAGAGGAGCATATGTCTTAATATTCATACGTCAGCGAGAAAAGCAGCTTCAGTGATTGCTTAGTAACGTACTTATGAGTGACGGATCCGCGAATAAGTACGCAATGTTAGTTAATCACTAAAGCTATTTTTCTCGTAAACATTTTATCATACAAAAACGTAACTGATCATAATTTCTTAAAAATAAATCATAATTATATATTAGATTAATAATAAAATCATATATTAGATTAATAACTAGACGTGATATTATATGTAAAATATCGTTGTTTTTAAAATTATATATATCCTATCAGTTCTGCTGATGTCGGGGCTTAGTCACCACGAAGGATAACTGACTTTGTGCTATACAAAATGATTTTCTATACACAATGATCTCTTTTTAAGCTTTTGTTTAAACCATTTAATTATATTGTTAGTCTCACGCAATGCAAGGATATCTTCCCTACTATTATTCACAAAAATATAAGAATAGGGTTGGCAACATTTTTACCCTCAGTGCCCAATCTACGCACAGAATTATACCAACTAAAAATATACTGAAAATTTAAATATGCTGTACATGTCATTTACTAAAACAAAATTGCTATAATTCTCTTAGTCTAGTCTGAGTATTCTTAATTAGTTTTTAAGCTCTCGACACTTCTAACAAATAAAAATGCTAATATCATTATAAGGGATTATATAGAGAATATTAAAATGATAAATATAAAACTAGGTTTTTTAGAAAGATATAGAAATAAAAAAAGTTTTCTTCACCTGGGACACATATCCATGGATGTATAGATTTGTATAAGGGTTTAGTTAACATAACTGTAAACAGCTCCATTGAAGTCACTTTTTCTTACCGGTAAGTGATTTTTTTCACCGTAACAGACGATAAAGGGACGTAAGGGGGGTATCATAAGTAAAACTCGAAATTAAACTTTATACCAATACGTTTGACCAACTTTATGTAGTAGATCAACCCCTCTTACACTAATAAGGGAGTTGAAGAAGCGCGTGTATGAATTGAGATTTTAAGATAATTTCAAAACAATATCTTTACCTATATAACACTTTAATGACTAAATATGAACTTGTTATTACAATGGTTGTTGTGATAACAGTTCTCTCCGCAATTAAATAGGTCTCATATTACTATTTTATTCTATTTATTAACATCTAAACTTACATACGGCTCATATTTTATAACCTTCTTAAATAAGCAAATAAATAAATAAAATATTTCTTTTCCAACTTACGTTTAAGTAATAACAATTTGCCTACTGCGCTTTTTTCAGTGAGCAAGAGAATCATAGGTCCAAATTCGTTTTTACAGTAACCAGCGACCTGGTTATGTTCTTAGTATTGACTATAAATTATCTTTAAATAGCAGTTACCACTTACAGTGAAACTACTTAAAAATATATTAAATAAGTTAGGAATTTGTACTTTAAAGATACGAACACAAACCTAATGCTTCTAAACCTCATCTCAGTCCGTTTGTAGGCAAACAGTTGAAATTTTCACAGAGTATGTATTAATATTGCCAATAAAATAAAGAATAAAAAAATTAATTACAATTAATACCACAAAGAGAAATAAGAACTGGGTGAATCTACCCATCAGCTTTGATCGAGAAATCTTTGATTGAATCGAGAACAGGTCACAGTGTGATCTTATGGTATTGCTCTACATGGGAATATTACTACGAGACTGGTACGGTAGATCTGTACCTTAACCATTACCCTATACGTGCAGTCACTTTTGCACACACCACAGCACAATTGTTTCCAGATAGTATAAATAAAATAAAAAAGTGTGTGTGTAATGATGTACACGCGTTAGAAGTTATACTTCTTTGGCGTAACAAGATAAAAATCTTTTCAAAAATTTTATCTTTCGCCTTATTCTGCGTTTGAAGAAAAAGCGACACAAACAATAGAAAAAAGGTATTTAATACATTGAAAGTTTTATTATAACGCATTATCTAGTTAAAAAACTAAAACAGTTGACTATAACTAACTTCAGGGTGTCGGTTTTTCGTGACGGTGTGCGCGCGCATCGCAAAAATTTACTGTCATCATTTTTCCCTAACGCGCCAAAAGAAGTATAACTTCAAAAAATATGTTTTTTTTTTGTGGGGTGGGCTACAGTCGTCGCGCTCCTCGCACCACTCCGTCCGGGGCGACAGAGGGGCGTAAGCACGCACACCCGTAACCCACCCGTGAACCTCGCCATCGTCGTTGGACCGGCCACCGGAGCAGCGTGAACTTGTCGTCAATGGCCGGCAATAAAAAAAAAAATTGTTGTACGAATTCAGTTGGCTAAGGATAATTTTTGTAATTAATAAAAAAATTGTGATAAATATAATAAAATTTTTGTAAATTTGAATAACTGACAAAGAGTAATTCTAAGATTTGAAGTATACATAATTTGTATTCATTAATTGTATATTTGTAAAGTCCCTTATAAAATAATGTTTTATTTGACAGCACACGTTATTCTCTCTGAAAAAAGAAGACTTTACAAATAAGTATCAACGTGATCCGTAGAAGAGGTAGGTAACTTTATTCAATGCGGAATTTCCTTGCCTATTTATCTGTCAAACACAAACACGACCCGTCACAATAGTTTCTAATATCAGGTTTATGAATAACGATTATTATTCGTTGCTTAGAAATGGGTTCGGAGTTATGAAAGATGAATGGAAACAGTTTTATATAAGACGCTAGTCTCTGCTCGTGACAATGTCGCAGTCTTATACGTGTGTATGTAAAAGTTCTTGCAATACAAGAAAAGGATCCTTTTGTCAGGATAACAATGATTTTAGTTATAAGACTTAATAAAAATGACTGCATTCTCCTATAAACAAAAAATCATGGTGGATTTTACAAATAAATACTGAGCACAGGTTGATAAAATAAATACGTAGGTACATTTTTTTTATCAATCTGTGCTCAGTATTTGGGTAAGAAGTTTTGCCAAATGAGGAGAATTATCTTACTATAACTACGATACGTAGACGGGTTGAATATCTTTATATCGAATCGTCTTTCTCTAAAAGGAATGGTATGCATATTTCATTGTTTTTTAAGATACCCATGGTAAGCTAAATAAATCCTTGTATTATTAGAATATCACCAAATAGTTTTAATTCTAATAACGCATTTCATTTTGAGATTTCATCCTTCATCATCATCATTTCAGCCTATTACGTTCACTGCTGGACGTAGGCCTCCCTCATGTTACGCCACAGAATGCGGTCCTGTGCCACTTGTATCCGACGACGTCCAGCAAACTTCACCAGGTCGTCTGTCCACCTAGTGGGGGGCGTACCATACTGCGTCGTCGGGTACGTAGTCGCCACATGCCCATTGCCACTTCAGCGTGCTTTTGTGATTTGGATAAAATCTATGAAAAACAATTAACGTTAAAAATATTGGAAATTTATAAAAACCCGATTACGAAGCGAAAAATGGTGTCACAAGCGGGATTCGAATCCACGCCTATTGGGATTCCGGCCCAATCATGCTGCCACTATACCACCGTGAACTATTGTAGGACATGCAAATCTCGCTTCGTATCATATTTACGTCTTAAGGTGACGTATGCCATCTACCCGACAATGTTTACACATTGTTATAGGCTTAATACTTCAAACTTTGCAGTTAGAATTGTATTAAACGATGACACAACCTTGTTTTTTTTTTTTTTTTTTTTTTTTATTGCTTATGGTGGCAAACGAGCAGACAGCACACCTGACGGTAAGTGTCACTGCCGCCCATGGACCTTTGCATTGGCAATGCAAAGCAATGCAGCAATGCAAGCAATGGTATAGCTAGGCCGCTGCCAACCAATACAAACCCCGAACCCACCCCAGTTGGGCTGCCGGCTCTCTCGCTCACCAAACGAAGCGCAATAGCACATTGCCATTACTCAGACGTCGATCTTCTGCGAGAGTGTGGTACTACCCCGAACGGACCGGCCCGCGGCTGTAGACAGAAAACTGTCCACAGCGTGGTCCTACCACAATTAAGTTGTTATTTATATTACTGAAATTTAGCATTCAATATGCTTAATTATTTATAAATAATTATATTTATAAATAATTAAGCATATTAAATGCTAAATTTCAGTAATTTGAGTATTGGAAATTTGTTATTCAAGTACCTAAATCGAGCTCTACAATCTGTTTGTAAAAAACGAACGAAAATTTTTAATTTCCAACTAAGTTAATCAGTCCGTAGTACATTTTACGACGCGCAGTAAAATGTAGAAATAAAAAAGTGTATATTCACAGGCGTGACCACCATAAAATACGGTATTGCCATGCGATTACAAGTCGGTAAAATGGTCCCAGAAATATTAAGTCAAAGCAGTAATTACTGTGTAAGTTATTTCCATCAAGATCATGTCATGATACATCTAGTTTATGAAATAAAATAGTTGAATTTGAAGGTAGAAAATAGTTTATGCCCCATATCATACTCGAATTATTAATTTATGTTATATTCGAATATTAATTTATGTTATATATATATTCGAATTATTACTATATTCTTGTTGTATGGTAGCGGCTACGAATACTACCAACCCTTACTTTACTCGTGGATGTCCTAAAAGACGACTAAGAGTCTTATAACGACCTGGGCCAACTCCATCTGATGCCGTTTGGTCAACAATTACATTCCCAAGGAGGGTTGATGTCTGGCAGGCGGCCGGTCATAAAATTATTGCCTATAACTCTTACAATATGTACTTTGAAAGAAGAGTACATGTTGTATTGACCACAAGTAATTGGGATAAGAATTGGAGAATGATGACATATTCGTATAACTAGTTTATGTACCATATAATAATTGAATTATTTAATGAATGACTATGCCTCGTTGTTTGATTGAAAGATGGCGTAGTAGTAGTTAATTAGTTAATATAGCAAACTAATGTGTTAAATGTCACGGGTTCAACGCAGGACAATACTTTGTACTTGTCATTTGCTTTCATAAATTGTAAAGTCCCCCGCAATACAAGAATTATTTTCATTAGTGCAAGATGTTGTTTGTTTTTTGTTTATTAACGGGGTGTGTATAGGGAGGGAGCTTGAAAAGGTAAAGCACCAGGCTGAGCATGGCAGTCAAGATATCGGTACCAATAGTCAGCCTAATGGCAGTGGGATGGGTTAGACATAGAGCCTAATGCTGCCTCCATTGTCCTTGACTTATTAGGCGGGATGTGTCCACACCATACTGCTACAAATGTAAGTATGGAATGTGATCTTTTTAAAAAATCACAGACCATTATATCTATACATAGTATAAAATGTAGACACAAATTTTGTATGTACGCTTAGCTGTTTTAAACTCGGAGTCGGTCCGACCGGGGTTTTACCACGCTTACGCAGAAAATAGACGTCTAATCAGTGGCAATATGCTGTTGCGCTTTGTTTGGTGGGCGAGAGAGCCGACAGACTAACGTTCTGGATGGGTTTGGGGTTTTCATTGGTAGGTAGCCGCCTAGCTATAACCCTAGCATTTTAAAGACCCATGGCAGTAGTAAAACTTACCATCAGATGTGCTGATTCCTCATTTGCGATCATAAACAATAAAATATATATACATTGCCAGAAATACAGAAATGTCTAAATTGTACCTTTCATCGCGAGAAAAAGCATTGTTTCAGAGCAAGAGAAAAACAGAAAAAGCGGTCGCAATCATAGACGATAAAGAAATGTATATAAACATTGACTGTATTAAATATCTTTAACGCTAAACAATCCATTCGCAAAGATAATGGAATATAAATAACGGAATATGATTAACTCAATTACTCTTATCGCATTTAAAGCGGGACAAACGAGAATGAATAATTATAATTTAAACAAAAAAAGCCTCCCCCTTTTCTTATCAAGGCAGATTAAAACGTGAATTAAACTTTAATATTATGGGATAAAGTTAAAATTGCTTTAGGGTGGGGACTGTTCTATACATGTCAGATGCAGATCTCGAACAAACAAGAGACAATGGGCAATATAGGTAAGGTCTTATTTGCGTTTGATGAAATACAACGGGATTATCGTACGGTTGAATAATACGTATGTGAATGCGTAGCTATCGTTGAATGTAAATTATAAATTAGGTTTTCGACGCACAATGGAGTTCGATATATTCGATGTGTGCGTTGGCATTTGATTTGGGGAGGACGTTTTGGTAGACTTTTTGTGACAGCTTACGGATGAATTGGTACGTTTCCTTGTCGTACGGGAAACTATTTTTAGTATGTATAAAGTTATATTGAATGTGAAGACTTTTGATTTCATTTTGTGTTATAAAAAAATAAATAATTATGTATGGTAATGGGTTAAAAATTAGTTGTAGAAACAGACTGAGATATTGCCAAAGTACTAGCAAGCAAGTGTTTAGTAGTAAGGCTATATTGCTGATAGTTTTTTGTCTGCAAACATAAATTATTTGGCTTAATCGAGATAGTACCACACACATCTCAGTATTAACTAATTTGCTACTGCTATTCCTTTAGTGCACGACATAGCTGAAGGCAAAAAGCTGATATTACAATATCGACCTGTTCATGAGCCATGTATCGTAAAGGTCCATGGTCGGTAGTTATCACCTACTAACAGATGGACTGCTTAGTAATCTGCCATCAAGAACAATAAACAAGTGCGAATCGTACTCGCGCACGAAGGGTTCCGTATCTATAAAAACCTCTTTTATTGTATGGGAGCCCCCTTAATTTTATTTTATTTTAATTAAATATATTAAAAGAGAACATATAACTAAATATTCTGTAAATAGTTAAAGCGTCTACCTGTCACCGTTATTAGTATCGAGCAAGTAACGGTAAAAAATCAAGTTTGTTGTATGGGAGCCCCTCTTAAATATTTATTTTATTTTTAGTATTTGTTGTTATAGCGGCAATAGAAATACATCATCTGTGAAAATTTCAACTGTCTAGCTATCACCGTTCTTGAGATACAGCCTGGTGACAAACGGACGGACGGATGGACAGTGAAGTCTCAGTAATAGGGTCCCGTTTTTACCCTTAGGGTACGGAACTCTAAAAAATAAGTTAGTAATAGAAAAGTGTGTTGAAAACGAAATTACCGGAATGTTATTAAAGTTTTATTTGTATTACTTTCTCTGTGAAATTCAACAGCGTAAAAAAAACTATCCACACATAATTCGATCAACTGTAGCTTCTAATAAGAAAAGTTAATTAAAAATAGTCTACTACGTATTCTGAGCAATTACTAAGCGTTTCTAGGATAGAATATATACAATTAGCTCTTTTAATTCAACGCAATAAAGATCAATTTGGATTAAAATCTTGGTACTTGACTATTCCCTTGTGACGTAGTTATTAAAATTGTTGAATGAATTTGAGTTTTGAAACTTTTGAAGGTAGAGGTGGAATTTGATTTGGAAAATGTTCTAGAAAAGTTTTATCAATGTTATTTTATTAATTTACCTCTATTAATTTAACATTATAGTAACGTAATATGTACTTTAATTCTTGTAATTCTTTTTATACATTTAAACGACTTAAAATAATAATCATTTCAATCCATATAAGTCCTTCTGTTGGGCTCGGATCTACTCCGTAATAGGAGGCAAACTATTATTATTATATCACGCTGGTCAGATTTGTGTTTTCATCGAGTTTTCCTTCTCTTGCAATAATGTTTCATAATATCTGTCCGTGTGGTGACGGAGTAAGAATACGGTTTACCACTCCCTATCTTACTCGTGGGTGATCGTAAGAGACAACTAAGAGATATAAAACACATATAACATCTATATAAGAGAAGGAAATCTCGAAACAAATCCCTATATCAACATGTCTGACCAGCGCGGTATAGTAGGTCAATTTCCCTACCATTATGGAGGAGGCTCGAACCCAACAGTGGGACATATAAGAGCTGAGATGATGATAATGATGATGAATATCACAGGCCTCGGTCACCTTTTTAAGAAGCACCAAAATTTCGATACAGAAGATGGTTGAGTGTTATCATCAAGTAAATCCTGAAATGTAATCATATAATTCACCTAATTAACTATAAAACGAAGGAGACTACAAAAAGACTGCAAGACACTAAGTACTTACTGTATAGATAATAAAAAAAAAATAGTTGTATATGATTTTATTCAACTTTAGTAGAATAAAGTAAGCTGCCTCTTAAAAGTCAATAATAAACATAATGCCCTCTGAGTTATCTTAGTGGATCTTTTTCAGCGTAGCCGTATTCCCATTTGATGGTAGTTTAATGGCTTTATTAATTTTTTAAACTAGTTAATTATCATTATAATAATCACAAATTTAATAATAACTGACCATAAACATTTTTTTTTATATACACATTATTTATAAAAACAAACAAACTTTCCGTGTGGTGACGGAGTAAGAATACAATTTACCAACCCCTGTCTTACCCGTGTGTGATCGTAAGAGACGTCTAAGGTATGAAAAAGGCATATAACATCCATGCAATTGAAGGAAAACTCTAAACTAAACCCTACACGTCTGACTAGCGTGGTATAGTAGGTCAATTTCCCTCCCATTATGGAGGAGGCTCGAGCCCAACAATGGGACGTATATGAGCTGAGATGATGATAAAAAGTAAACTTTTTGTACTGCCAATGAAATTTCAATCAAAAAATGTGTATTAGCGAGTAGATATATATCTCTGTAATAACGACGACTTATTCGACATGAGACATCTTAATCCTCCCGTGACCATGAACGCTGTAAAGTGTTCGAATCGTTGATAAATTAAAAATCAAATACAAACGCGATAGAATCTGTAAAAATAGTATTATTTCAAATGTAAAATATCATAAATCGTATTTCATATCATAAATCAATTCATAAAATTATCCACTAAAAGATCAAAAGTTTTTTTTTTAATTAGAAGATTCATTTTATATTATTATTTTTAGAGACGCTATTAGAGACTTCAATATCTATAATTGGGGACAAACTTTTCCAGTTCGCAGGACGTATTCAGACCATAACTAGACACAAAAAATACAAAACATACCTAAAGTAGGACGTTCTTTTATTATCTGTATCTAATTTTCTGCATAGGTGGCGTATGTTTAAAATAACAATCAACTGTTTCAAATGTGGTTACGATTTCCTAAACACTCTGTGCGATTCACAGATTATGTGAGTCTTGTGTAATATATCACCATTTATTTTATGTTTGTAAAGTTCACTGGATTACAAGAATAGTTTCCTTAATGCAGAATTTAGTATTTTAAAAAGCCAAAAAGAAATGGTAGCCTGAGGTTTTTATAGTGTAGTTAAAATATCTAGATTTATAATACTGGCAATGTACCATAATCATAGATTGACTTAATAAAAATATATACTTGATTTCAACTAACTTTAATTGTATTTTATAAATATTAAAGGACATACAAAGTGCTATATAGTTCAATAACTCAAACGACCCTATGCTCGGGCTCTATAGATAAAAATTGCTCATAAACAGAACAAGGCATTCGATACAGGGCTATCCAAAAAAAAAACCCTCCGTCCTTGTAGTAACGCAAAGGTTTTTCAATAAAATAAAACTACCGAGTTTGTTGGGAGATTGACCCGACGTTTTCAATACAGATCCTCCCTTGGGCACAGTGCTAGGGACGGGACCTATTTGTGCTCAAACGGGTACAAAGCGAGGGAATTTGTGCGACACGGTCGCGTGGGACGCGATTTGCTAGCACTTTAGCTCTGGACTTGTGATTGTTCCGTTGTTTAAATAAAAACAGCTTGCTAGTCTTACAGTTTACCGCCGTCATAATTGGAGATGGCTTTTTATAATATTTAGTTCTTATTGGAACGATATTACTGATAATTCTTAAATAAAAGTTTCTATTCTCAGGGAAGAAATTTTCAAAATAATGCTGTAGAGATGGTTTATTTATTTAAATCTCTGATATTACAACTTTAAATCTAAAATATTTTATAGCTTAAGATAGGTTATCTAGAGTTATTAAATGGTATGTATAATGCTGCTAGAAATAGGAATAGAAGTGACTATAATTGTTAGCACATTAGACAAAATTTGGTAACAAATGAACATCGCGCATTAAGTGTTTTACGAAATCGCTGTTATCATTACAACTGTTTAGATAACATAAAATGGCAATTGATGGAATATGGACGGTAATGATTTTAATATTACAATAAATATCACGGGACGAACTAAATGATAAACAAATAAAATTATAACTTTTTATTTATTTATTATTTGCAGCACACCTGATGGTAAGTGTTACTGCCACCCATGGACTTTCGCAATACCAAGGGTATAGCTAAGCCGCTAACTTTTTTTTTTTGCTCGGTGGACCATCGTTGTGGTCGCGCCCCGACAAATCGGTCCGGGGCGACAGAAGAGGCGGCGCGTAACCCCATGGACCCATTCTGCAAACACCTCTCTTCGCCGTGCGAGCGGGCCACTGGTACCCGATCTTTGTCTTCGGTGGTCCGTCCGGCGGTTTACCCTTTGGGGTTTTTCTCGTGTCGACGCCCTCACGCGGTGGCCTCGCGTCGGGTGACCGGACAATTCCCCGGTCCGATCACCCAAACTGAGCCGCTGCCTACCAATGATAACCCTAAACCCAACCAGTTGGGCTTCCGGCTCCCTCGCTCACCGAACGAAGTGCAATAGCACATTGCCATTACTCAGACGTCGATCTTCTGCTAGAGTATGATACTATCCCGGGCGGACCGACCCGCGGATGTAGACAGAAAACTGTCAACAGCGTAGTCCTACCACTTTTGAACGTTAATGACCTAAGTACTTAATCCGCTCAAGACAAGCATCTGGTACAGCTAGTAATGTATAAAATACATTGGTACATATAGGTATGTATATAGAATCAATTGAGGCTAATTTCGTTGTCTAGTTTCAATTAATTTCAATAAGTCAAGGGCGATGAATGGCTCCAAGGATTACTTGTCTTGGAAATCTAATATGTAAGTACCAACTTTAGGTTTGGTAATGTAAATTGGAATACATTAATACATACATTACAGCTTTATCATAATCATTATTATCATCAGTCTATCAAACGTTTAAAAGGGGGATAAGATGGTAATTGCCTCGCCTGGTACTAGGGTTGGTTATTGCAGTTGTTATTAAAAGTTTCCCAGGACAATGCTGCTGCTCATTTCCCTGGTGGTCCCTCTTTCCTGTGAGAGTTGTAAAAATATTGATTTTCATTTTTACAATTCTCACGGGAAAATATGGGGTGGTGACATATTGTATTCCAAAAATATCACCACAATGAGATATTAAAACTTACCAACTTGAATAAATAAGTAACGTTTATATTTATAATATATCTATCAACCTAGAACAACTCTACCTGATGTCATCTGGTTAACAATTACATTCCTAAGGAGAGTTGACGTCAGACAAGCGGCCGGTCATAAAATCACTGCTGATAACTTTTCCAATATGTGCGATGGAAGAGTAATTCACATTGCGTTAACCCCAAGTAATTGGGATAAGAGCAGGATAATGATGATGATGATTTATAATTTAGTAAAGATCATTAACTGAATTGATATAACCAGCTATCGATAAGAATCATTGTATTAAAGAATCGAGTTTCAATATCAAAATAGAGATATTTTATGTTTGAAAGAAAGAAAGCAACCATTTGATTCCCTCAAAAAAAGAAAAAAACGTAGTAAAATAATGACTTAACTAACTTCAAAGGAAAGACAATCAGGAACTTTTTATGATTCTATATGTTTTGCCAGAAAAGATAGCAAGAGTTAGACGGTGAGACACCCAGTGCTTATTTTTGATTGAGTATCATGGCCAAAATATCCGTTCGTCCACTCACTGTCAAATATATTCAGTACAAGTTATCTGCTCATAATGCACAGGCCAAAAATTACGTTTTTCTACATATTACTCTTCTAAATGTGGAAGTTATTTTTAATGGGCGCTAGTTTGACAGTTTTTGTTGGTAAATATGTAAGAAGTAATATTATCCAGTACCATTGGAAGGAACATTAGCTAGTCTTATGCTAAGTAAGAGAAATAAAATAATTCGCGAACCTCCATCGCTTAATTCAAATAATAATGAAAGAACAACTCATATAAAAAGTAAAGACGGTAACAGTTAGGTTTCGAGGGTAACCACGACTAAAACAAAGTTGTGAATATAACATTTGAACACAAAACTTCGTGTGTGTTATCCGCAGACCTGTATTGGAACATTAAAATTTTCCACCCAAACATTTCTCAGTTGCTTAATTAACCAACGAAATTAGTTATTGTTATGAAAAAGTAACAAAACGAGAGAAAGTTTTCAAACTCGAGTCGCTGAAGTGTGGAGAAAATCGGCGATGGCTCGAAGCAATAGTTGAAGCGTTATGAAATTTTATTTTCCTAACGTTTCATATACTTTACAGCGTTAATGGTCACGGGCTTAAATCACTTGTTTATCTTTTGCTTTTCAGTGAGCCGGTTTGCTCCTGGCATAGCGGTGGTGATCATCACGTCATCATATAGCTGAAGTATTGGAGAGTGCAGATCTTATTTCTTTCACGAAAATTAACCTTCTTTTTCTATTGCAGGTCATCATAATACATTTGGTTATATACAACAGACTTGATCTAAACGTTTCATCCGCGGTCGGTCCGGCAAGGTACTGTTTTTTTCGGGTAACGTCTCCGTCGAATATGAGTTCTACGTATGCGACGTCAGTGCTAGAATAGGTTAAAAAAAACCTTATAAGCTTTTTTACCATTACCAGTACTACACAGCCCCACGAAAAAAAAAGTTGGTTGGGTGCACCAAATCAGGCTCTATTGGAGCTCAAAATTAAGATCCTAAGTACCATTTTTTAGATAACTAAAAATTTTCATTATTTTCGTTTACCGTCAAATGGATCGTTTTGGGGAGTCCACTGGCTTTACTAAACTTAAAATATCTGGATTACGGTATTTTACTTTTAGTGTGTTTTAGAAGAAATATTTAAATATAATAAAAATAGTTAATAAAAAAAAAGCAAAAAGTAATAAAAAAAGCAAAGCTAAGGATCCGAACCTTAGCTGTCTCAATTAGGCAACTCGATTTTCCAATTAAATTTATTGAAACTACAAAGGGTTGAACCCAGAAGGCTCACCATATGTTACATAGAGATGCAGCGCTGATTTTCAGCAGCAACCTCTGGTGATTGCGCGAAAACATAGATAATAGACTAAATCAGCATTTATATAGATGCAAAAATTATTATAGATAGTAATAAACATTCATAATAACAACGCAGAAGTCATTTACATTATGTGCAATATACTAAGGAATGCTAAAAAAAATTTAAAAATGGATACGAGATTATAAATTATGCATTTTTTGTTTCAAAACTCAAGAAAATAAATGTAATTCTATTTACCAAATATACAAAGATGTAAAAATAGTATTAAATTAAATATAGTAATTGAAATACATTTAATAAAATAGTAATAATAAAATATCAATTACTTATAGATAGTAAAAAGTATCAAAAAGTAAAGAAAACATTCGCAAATCCGTAGCAAATTAGGCTAAAAATTGGACTTTTTTACAATTACCATGATATGTTTAATGTTTGTTTTAATGATGTTATCTGCTTGTGACCCTTAGTTGTTTCTTATGATAACTTACGGGAAAGGAGGTTATCATTATATTCTTACTCTACCGCAGATGAAATAGTTATATTACCACTAAATCTTGTAACTTACGTCGCTTTGTAAGGAAATTATACAGGATCGGAGCGAAGTTTTTTTAATTTATTCAACTCGCACAATATCCGTCCTTAATATTATCTTGTTATGAGCTAAATTTGCGTTCCACCTTGTTGAACCATCCAGTTGATTCTGATTTATAATCGGTTCAACTATCTCACTGTTTGTCTTGAGCCAATTTGAATAAAACACAGTGTTCGCGTTACGTGGGGGTTTAAATATGATTGTATATTAATGAGATGAGGAATCTTGGATCATTAATGCGTCTGCATATATTAGCAAATGAATTAGATTTACAGTTGGTAGCGGTTTGTGGGCGCGACTGTTCTATATAATTGTCTACTATATTTTAGATATAACAATTATAAGACAGAGTAATGCGAAAGTATTATTAACTTTATTGTCTATGATGGTAGACGAACCAACAGTGTAATGACAATTGAAAATAATTGCTATTCAAGACCCTCTATAAATAAAGGGATATTGCTAGGTAGCTACCTAAATTTATATTACAACATTTTAAAAATTTGTATAAAACCTCTAGGAGAAGGGTTCAGGATATAACTTTTTAGATGCATTACTATCCTAATGCCGTACGAGTTGAAAAACCGGGTAGCAATCTCCTGGGAAACATATCACACCAGCAACTATTGCCAACTTGACTTTATAGCACGATGATTAATTTTCTACTTGGGCAGGTCCAACAGCAGATGTCAATAAAGGCTGATAATAATTTAGATGGGATTGGAAGTAATCTAATAACAACTGAATTGTCTTATAATTACGACAAAATTATAATAATAATAACCAAATTTAAACCACCAAACTTTTCGTGCTGTGACGGAGTAAAAATACAATTCACGACTGCTTTGCTTGTTTGTGGGCGTAGTAAAAGTTGACTTATGTATATAATGTGCAGATAACATCTATGTAAGAGAAGGAAAACTTAAACTAAAACCTTATACTATCACGTCTGACTAGCGTGATGTAGTGAGTCAATTTCCCTCTCATTGCAAAGGAAGCTTGAGTCCAGCAGTGGGATCAAATATTTAAATGATGATGTAATTTAAACTATTAATACTTTAGTCTGGATTGACATCTTAAAAGTTGCAAGGCATCATTGGATGGAGATGCCACAAGACCATTCTCAGTGGCACTCTCGTAGGGAAACTATATCTAGCAGTAAACGTTTACGGGCTGATGATTGACGATATAACATAGAGAGCAGTAATTCGTAGTTCAACATGGAATATATGGATATTATCCGTTTATCAATTGGAGACGATTGAAGCGATCTATCCGGAATCTTAGATACAATATTCCAAATGGCTGTAACAAATTATCAGTAACAGCATAGAAATTGAAATTGTGCCGGTACGCTTATTACGTAAGCCTTAACAAGTTTATGTACCTTTAAAATATAAGGAATAGTGTTAAAAAAAGAGATTTTGGCCAAAAACATATATGTTCAAGTGATTCAGATAGATTTTAAAAAGCTGAAACTTTTATTTAAATGTACTAATCTTGGAAGCCTTTTACTGCCGCCTTTCTTGTTCATGAATGTCGAAAAATACGACTAAGGGATATACTATGAATTTAGTAACGATGAAGGTAAAAACATATTCCACACAAAGATCTATAACAACTCGTCTGACCAGCGTAGTATAGTAGGTCCATTTCCATCCCATTATAGAAGAAGCTCAATCTTACCATTGGACGTAAATAAGATGATATGGTGAAGATGATTTTCCACCAGCGCTACCAGTTATATTAATAAAAAAATGTATTAGATAGCCTAAATATCGAGTAATATTAAGAATATAAATACACAATGCACCGATTAATAAGAAAGAAACAGTGTTTTATATATTGACCCACAAGTGATCTATGCAGTTATCATTGACATAACAACGTCTGAGATAACAAAAGCTGTCGTTATGTTATTGACACTATGATAACTCACGTTAAACCGTATTGTCAGTAATAATAAAATCATAATATTACAATTAAAATACATACATACCATCACGCCATGTCCCTTGCAGGGTAGGCAGAGAGAACAGAGTGTCAGAGAACTCTATCCTTGCACACTTCACTCGCTTCCTCATAACTTTTACAATATGTACTATGAAAGAAGAGTACATATTGTATCGACCCCAAGTAATTGGGATAAGAGTAGGAGAATGATGATGAATTATTATTTAAAATAAAGATATGGTCAGTTATTATAAGTTATGGTAATTTATACATTTAAACACCTGAGTCCTCCCGTGACCACGAACACTGTAAAGTGTTCGAAAAGTCATGCAGTTAAAAATCAAATACAAACGACATAGAATTTATAAAAATAGTTTTATTTTAAACATTATAATACCCGCGTAAACATCTAAAATCATTATGTTATATATAATTTTGATTGTAAATACAATAAGAAATATATCTAAGCCAAACTTGTGACCTAGATACTTCTATTTTATACTAAAATTTTGAACGTAGTCGTTTAGATATTCTCACCAACATGAACGGCTACGGGTCACCGAATACGAGTATTTAGTGTTGAGGATACATAAAATCTTATGTTCCGTAAAGCTTATGAGTAACTGATATATACGTACTTTGTCTTAAAGTTTGAAGAGTATGTTTCCAGACGCTAATCTCGGGTACTAGGACTTGGTTTAAAAAAAATCCTATTGTTAAGATAGCTTCATCTTAGTTATATGCTAATTAATTGGTGTCGATACAATAGGTCCTCTGCGTCCATATAGTCCTATCAGACTGTCAGTCTGTCACTCATACTCATATATATTCAAAACTAAGGAATATAATCTTCATTTAATTTCTATGTAATAGAAGAGAAACTCAAAATAAAATCCTATATCGTTTCCTCTTAACAACACGGTGTAGTAGATTTAATTTTTCAATATACGAGCTAATATAATTCATCATTATCATCATCATAGCCCATATATGTCCTACTGTTGGGCTCGGGCCTCCTCCATAATTTGATTTGGAGGTACAATAACCTAGTATACCGCGCTGATCAGACGTGTTGGTATAGGGTTTTATTTCGAGTTTTCTTTCTCTCGCATAGATGTTATATATGTACGTTTTATATCCCTTAGTCATCTCTTACGATCACCCACGGGTAAGATAGGGGGTGGTGAATTGTATTCTTACTCCGTCACTACGCGTCACACATTAATATGATTATTATTGTTATAAAAATATTTCCATTAATCTTCTAAAATACATATAAAATGTACATAAAATGTTTCTACATGGTCGTTCTCACAAATTTCTTGTACGTAAGCCCTTGTTAAGACAGTACGCGACTTATTAGCCGGCTACGGTTTGATTAAGTCTCCCTTCCTACATGTTTCACCTGACATGTCTGACATCATTGTCTACCTGCGCGACTTTAATTATGAAAGCTACTGTTTAAATTTACAATGAAAATGACTTTGTCATGTTTAAAATCTTTGTTTTCTTTAATCAGTAACAGAGACTTTAATAGCGCCAAGGATTGTGATATTAAAGTTAAATACTCGAAATTTTAATGATTTATATTTGTGTATATTTATGTGGAAGAAAAAGACATTGCGTCTATCCCAAGTAATTGGGATAAGAGCAGGGTAATGATGATTGGTGTATATTTGTACCCAAATACGAAAGGAGGACTATGTGTTTGATTAAGATTTGTGAGTTTGTATGCTCATAGTTTGACAAATGAGGTATTATTAAAATTTGATTGATTGGTCGCTTATTATTATGTTATATTTAATTTATCCGTGTGGTGACGGAATAAGAATACAATTCACCACCTCCTATCTTACTCGTGGGTGATCGTAAGAGACGACTATGGGATAAAATATGCATATATCATCTATGCAAGAAAAGGAAAATTCGAAACAAAACCTTATACCAACACTTCTCACTAGCGTGGTATAGAAAGAAAGTAAAAGGAAAAATAATTTAATTAAAAAAATAATTGTCAATATCTGCCAAGCAGGCAGCAGCTGTCATAGTCATACTGACTCAATGTGTCACATGAAAATTGTACATGGAGTACGTGTCTTTTGTAATTTATTAAGACGTGATTTGTTTATTTTTATTATTATTTTGTTTAATCATTTTGGTTATCACGTTTGAACATTTCTTTATTTTTATTATTTTTTTTTATTATCATTACCTCTTTTATTAATTTATAAGATGTTTTTATAATCTTTTATGCCCCGGACTTGGTTAAATATTTATATGATCTAATAAGTAATTAGTTGTTCTGTATAAATAAGACAATTTGTAACTGGCAGGTTACTACCTGCTACTGTAGAACGTATTTACCCTATTTTTTGTTTTTTTTTTATATTTAGGCATATATTATTGCTATAGATATATATTATTATTATTATAGGTACCAGTATTTTTATAGGTATGGTTACTGATGACAATGTTAGCGACAGTGGAAGTTTTTATTCCGCATGTAGCAATAACTCTGGCGATAGTTTTGCAAGTCTTCCAGCGTTGGATGACAATATTAAATCCAATTTTTCTGATGTTCCTAAGAATTTTAATGTTATTCACATCAATGCCCAGAGTATTCCAGCCCATTTCCCAGATATGCTGACTAACTTTGACTGTAAAAACTTACATGCTATCCTTATCTCGGAGTCTTGGTTAAAACCTTGTCTACCCTCTACTTCATACTGCCTTCCTGGGTTCAATCTCATTAGAAATGATCGCACTGTCGGCGGTGGAGGTGGTGTCGCCATTTATCTCCGCTCTTTCATTAATTTTAAAATTTTGCACACATCTCCGCAGCCTCCACCCTCGAGCTGTGGTGAATGTCTGTTCTTGGAGGTTGAACTCAACTACACTAAACTTCTCCTTGGTGTTTACTACTGTCCTTCCTTACGCATAGACTTCTTTTCCTCTTTTGAAACTTTGTTGTTTAATCTGATGCTGCCTTATAGTCATACTGTAATAATGGGTGATTTTAATACATGCCTCTTAAAAAATGACCACCGTTCTAAATCGCTTTGTGCCGTTACTAACTCTTGTAACCTGTCTATTTTGCCTCTTGATGCCACTCACAATTTTCCTAATTGTACACCCTCTTTTCTTGATCTTATTATGGTTTCCTCAAACGAATATGTTGCCAAGTATGGACAATGCCCAGCCGATGTATTTTCTTATCACGATTTACTGTTTCTATCATATAAACTCCGACCTCCTAAACATAAATCTAAAATCATGATGCAGCGTAATTTTCTTGGCATGGATCTAGACAATTTGCGTGCAGATGCTGACAGTATCGACTGGACGCCACTAACTGATTCTGATTCTACCGATGTACAAATTAATATTCTCACATCTAACATCATGCGACTTTATGACAAACATGCACCTGTTAGAGCTGTAAAAATTAAGCATTCTCCTGCACCGTGGCTTACAAGCAATATTAAAGCTCTGATGACACAAAAAGCTTCGGCAAAATTTAAATATAAAATTAAGCCAAATGAATCAAATTTGAAAAGATACATCTCAATCCGGAATCACTGCAATAAGGTATGCAGAGATGCACAGCGTCAGCATATTCATAATGCTGTCCAAAATGGAAGTCCAGCTAATGTCTGGGAATTTCTCAGAACTTTAGGAATTGGAAAAATACGTCAAGAAATAAATCCAAAAGACATCAACCTTGACCTCCTTAATTTTCACTTCTCCGATTCTTCCAACTTTCCCACTTCTACTAAGGATAATACGATAAAATATCTATCATCTCTTCCAAGTCCAGGTTGCCCGCAATTTGCTTTTAATTTATGTACTGCTTGTGACGTCAAGAAATGCATAATGTCGATCACATCCAATGCTATTGGCACTGATTCTGTCAGCCGTAAAATGATCCTACCTATCCTTGATGAAATCCTTCCCATTATTTGTTACATCCTTAACTTTTCCTTAACCAATGGCACATTTCCTTCTGCGTGGAAAGATGCCCTAATAACTCCTCTACCTAAAAAACGAAATCCAGTATCATTCACTGACTACCGCCCTATATCCATATTGCCTTTCCTCTCCAAGGTCCTTGAACGTCTCGTCCATACTCAGATTAATAATTTCCTTGTTACAAATAATCTCCTCAATCCCCTCCAATCCGGTTTCCGTCCTGGACACAGTACCACCACAGCCCTAATCAACATAACGGATGGCATTAGATCTGGCATGGAGTGTGGAAAATTGACAGTCTTAGCACTGTTAGATTTCAGCAATGCCTTCAATACTGTAGATTTCGACATTCTGATAACCTTACTTCGCTCACTTAATCTATCTCCTATTGCTTTACATTGGCTTCGTAGTTACCTGTGTGGCCGCCGACAACGTATCCAGATTGAAAGTAACTGCTCCAGTTGGTGTAATACAACTGTCGGTGTGCCCCAGGGCGGCGTTTTATCCCCTTTACTCTTCTCAATTTTCATTAACTCCATTTCCAATAATCTTACTTCTTCCTTCCATCTTTATGTAGATGACCTACAAATTTACGCGCAGGCTCCTTTGTCGCAAATATCAGATGCTGTTGCTCAAGTTAACAATGACCTAGTCAAAATTAACTCGTGGAGCAAAAGTCATGGACTTAATGTGAATCCTGCAAAAACACAGGTATGCCTTGTGGGTAGTAGTAGACTGCTTTTGAAGGTCGATTGGTTGAACTTACCTCCGATTTTTTTCGATGGTATTGTTATCCCTATAAGCCGAAATGTAAAAAATTTAGGATTATTTATTGATCCAAATTTTAGTTGGGATTCGCAACTTCAGGAAATAAGTCGAAAACTGTTTGCTTCTGTAGGATCACTTAGAAGATTGCGAAATTTTCTGCCTATTGCCACTAAAATTACGCTTGCAATTCTTTACTCCTTCCTATCCTTGATTACGCTGACGTCAGCTATCTTGATCTCACCGAAAACCAATTAGACAAACTTGAGCGCCTTCAAAATGTCTGTATAAGATTCATATTTGGTCTTCGTAAATATGATCACGTCTCACAATTCCGCTCTCAGCTCAAGTGGCTACCAATACGCCTTCGCCGGAATACTCACACTCTCTCCTTACTTTACAATATCTTATTCAATCCTTCAGCTCCTTCCTATCTCAAAGACCGTTTCGTATATCTCCATGAAACCCATGAAAAATGTTTACGATCATCAGAAAATTTAAAACTAAAAACTCCACTCCATTCCACAACTTTTTACGCCAACTCCTTCACTGTCACAGCAGTACGCTTGTGGAATGAACTGCCGCTGGAAATTCGTCAAGCCAAAAGCTTGTCTGCGTTTAAGTTGTTGCTAAAATCGCATTATCTAACACTGTAGGACTTTGTCGTTAGTCACCTTATTGTGAAATATTATACACATTTCTTATGCACTCAATATTATATATTAGTTTATATTGACGTACTTATACCTGTTGTGCTATTAATTGGATATATGTATATGTTGTATATGCGAATATATGTGCCTCTATGGTTGTATGTATATGTAGGTGTATTTATATATTGTTTAGGTGTGTATGTGTATGTGTGTATATATATTTATTTAGTATTACTGCACCATCATCTACCACTCTCTCTCTATGCTAATTTTATCCATACAAAGGTTGCCTGGAAGAGATCGCTGTTAGCGATAAGGCCGCCCATTGTACCTACTGTAGTTATTTCTAGTTTCTTCTTTTTATATAATATGGTGTACAATAAAGTGTATAAATAAATAAAAAATAAAATAATTTATTTCTCCCTACCTATAGTAGGTTAATGTCCCTCCTCTCAGTATGGAGGACGCTCGAGTCCAACCGTGGGCCATATAAGAGCCGAGATGATGATGATGATGATGATGATATTTAATTTGTTGCAGCGTCGTCTAAACAAGACAAGTTTAAAAAAAATATTAATGATTAGTGTTAAGTATCAAATGAAAGACTTTAATTAGGACATTTTAAATGAAATATGCATGTATTATATTTTGCATTTATCCCTTAAAATTAATTAAATTAAAATGAACCACAAAAGTGGTTTAAATTAAGAAATATCGCGTTAGAAAATATCTTTCAGCATCCTGCATTGCTTGCTTAAGAAACATTTTGTAAAATTTCTGATGGAAAACATTCTCAATTCCAACTATCCATCCGCGATTGATCTACCTGTTCAAATGGCTTAAAAATATCTTTAGACATATCTGAACAATCAACAGAATATTTCTTCATTACACACGAAGAACACATGCGTAGAAGATTTGTAATCAAGATTAAACCATATATGTAAACATCAGCTCACATACGCCCCACTGTTGGGATCGAGCCTCATCTACATTGAGGGGGAAATTAATCTAAATACACATTGGTTAATAATGGTTCTATTTTCACTTTCGTATCTTTTGTGTGTTATTTGCTTCTGTCCGTTAGTCGTCTTTTACGATCATTCACAGAAAAGAAAGGGGTAGCGATTATAGTATTCTTATTCATAGTACTTTTTTTATTGCTTATGGTGGCAAACGAGCAGACAGTACAGCTGATGGTAAGTGTCACTGCCGCCCATGGACCTTTGCCAATGGTATAGCTAGGCCGGTGCCTACCAATACAAACCCCGAACCCACTCCAGATGGGCTTCCGGCTATCTCGCTCACCGAACGAAGCGAAATAGCACATTGCCATTACTCAGGCGTCGATCTTCTGCAAGAGTGTGGTACTATCCCGGACGGATCGGCCCGCGGCTGTAAACAGAAGACTGTCCACAGCGTGGTCCTACCACAAAATAATATGTATAAATATAAATATTTACATTTTGTATGAAATCAATCTAATAATCTACCACGAGTTAGGAATTAAGAGCTGTGTGGTAGCGGTTACGAATACTGCCAACCCTTACTTTATCCGTCGATGTCGTAAAAGACGACTAACAGCTTCATATCGACCTGGGCCAACACCACATGATCCCGTTGGGTAACAATTACATTCCCAAGGAGGGTTGACGTCATACAAGCGGCCAGTCATTAAACTATTGCCAGTAGATTTTGCAAATTGTAGGAAGAGTAGTACATTACGTCGATCCCAAGTAATTGGGATAAGAGCAGATGAATGATGATTATGATAAGACAGGAATGGAGCTCCATATTGAGAAGATCTGAATGAAAGTATATAATATGTTTATTGAGTATTGAGTCCAGTATGATAACCTTCGAAACATGACACATTTATTTTGTTTAATAATTTATTTTATCAATAATTGCTATTTTACGCTTACGCCAGCATAAGCTTGAAAATGCATAAAAGTAAAAAAAAAGTTTAAAACATAAAAAAATAAAGCGTGTAAAAAAGTGTGTGTATCAGCTCCGACGCACGACTGGAGTTTACTCCTTAAGTACGATTATTATTTACATTTATTGAAACTGTTCAGTGAAGTATTATCTCACGTCAGAAAGTGAAAGGTGCGCAGAATAGGTTGCGCACCAAAAACGTAACGAGGTCATTCGATCACTAGATTTTACTCCTCAAATTTTTCTCATACCGGGCGCCTTATATGAAAATCGATTCTTAAGGAGTAAACTCCAAAAAGATGAACCAGATCTCACAAATGGTATCCAATCACGAGGTAACTACTAAACCAGCCATTACTCTCCTCAACCACATTGATGGAACCTCATACATATTTGCAATAATAATAAACCTCTCATATGTATAATAAAATAATAATATTCAATTCAGTTGAAATATCATATATGTTACCATGAACGTAATATAAAGCTGTGGTGTACGTAGACTGTAACGAAGCGGTTGTAATCCAACCATTATTTCGCTTTTCGACAATTACGCGCCGCTGCAAATAAAGACGTTTGCAGAGCAATATTCAAGGGGAAGGAAGGCGTTGGAGAAAAAAAATTATCATCACCTCGTCCCAACTCGCGAACATAGTAATGGGACGGATTTGGAACTGAAACGAGTTTTATATGGCCTTATAGATGACGTAGCGGTTATGATTTAACGTATCGGTGTCGTCGGTTCGATTCCCACACAGAATAATATTTTGTGCGATACATAACAGATTACAGATTGTTGTTCTGAATGCGGTTGTAATTTGTGTTTGTTAATTATATTTTGCTGTAAAGGCCTCTGCAATACAATGATTATTTTCTTAGTACGGCGAGTGTATTTAAAAAAATACATGTCTGCCTGTTCGATATTACGTCATAATAACTAGATGGGGTCTCGAGGAGACAGGGCAGAAATGATCAAACTATGATATATTTATACATATTATACTCGTAATTCTTCTATACATGTATGACTTAACTACTAAAACCCCAAAGGAACATGCAATCAGACTACATCAAGGACGCGCCAATATACATACATACCTATAAACCATCATAAATGTATTAAAACCACTTCAAGAAACCTTGAATTATATAACATCAATATAATAATTAAAATACAAAACATAAAAAAGGCACGGACAAAAGTCTATGGACCAAAATATTATTATATTAAAAAAAAAGACAAAAACCTATTAAACTGCTGAGACGATGTGAATGAAATTTTTTGTGTATTCAGTTGGATTCAAAAGTATTTTAGGTTAGCCGGCAGATGACATTACGATCAATTTCAAATATTTTTTTTTCTATAGAACAGCTATTGGGGCAGCTAGTATCACATATACTGCATAGATGGCGCAGTGATCTAAATATCGACTTCCATGCCAAATATTGTGTGATTAATAGCTATGCAGGACAATTTACCTTTGTAATCTACAAATGAAATTGGCAGATGGTGCCCAGTCTACCAAAAATAAAACAAAATAGCTGATAAGACTGATAAAAGTGGAGGTCTTAAAATACGCCATCTGGTCATAATAATGATTGCTATTTTTACGGATTCTGTCACGTTTGTTTCTGATTTTTAATTTCCCGATGTTTCGAACACTTTAACGGGTTCGAAATATCAGCAAACTAAAAATCAAATACAAATCCAATAGAATCCGTAAAAATAGTTTTATTTCTAATTTGTAATACTCGCGTAAACATCAATAATCATTGATAATTATCATCTTAATTTTATAAAAAAAACAAAAGTAACCTTTCTTGTACAGACTTCTCTCACAAATTACATAAACTATCTCTTACTTTCTATCCACGTCACTCTCCATACTTATTGAACTTTTCTTTGAACGAGATATTCATAAAGTAACAAAACAAAAAACATTCATCTATAACCACAAAGTTCCGAACTGAAGCCATCCCTGTACTCCCCAAATAAAAACTGAGTTGAGAGTAATTTTTTTCTACAAGCTTTACACATAGCGGCAATAAAAACGCTCCACGGAACGTGCGCCCCTCTATATTTCATTTTACTCCTCAGTTGGGAGGTACCCCTCTATTTGAAGGTTCGAAGGGGAGGGGAGGCCGTCCGTGGGCACTGCCTATGACATTCGGAATGAAACTTTAAATGTTGGTTGGAAATAATGCGTATTACGTGTGCAATGTCCCAATGTTTTTATTTGTAAAGTTTTATTAAATTGTATCAAGGGACAAAACATATCAATATTTATATATAATATTTACTCTTTACGATATTTAATATTAACTGTATATAATATTTCTGTATTGTGACGGAGTAAGAATACATATCTTACCCATGAGTGATCGTACGAGAGGATTAAGGGATATAAGACACATATAACATCTATGCAAGGAAAGGCAAACTCATAATAAAATTCTATATCAACACGTCTGACTGGCGTGGTTAATTTCCTTCACGTTTGGACGAGGCTTGAGGCCAACAATGAGACGTGTATGCGTATTTATCATCAAACTCCCCCTAAATGGCTTGAATGATTTAGATGATTTTTTGTTTATATATTTCAATGGATTCCTGGCTTGGCTGTGTGGTAGCGGCTACGAATACTAACAATCCTTACTTTACTCGTGGATGTCGTAAACACCTGATGTCATTTGGTCAATAATTACATTCCCAAGGAGGGTTGAGGTCAGGCAGGCGGCCGGTTATAAAACTATTGCCAATAACTTTTACAATATGTAGAAAGTGTAGTACATTTTGTGTCGACCCCAAGTAATTGGGATAAGAGTAGAAGAATGATGAATGATGATGATATTTCAATAGATTCCTGGATGGTTCGTAAATACAATTAGATTTGATAGGTGGCGTTGCTGGTGCTATATCACTAAATTTTATTTGCTGTATAATTGGCCAAACAGAGAATATGGTGTTGCTTTTCCGACCAGGCCTGCCCTTTGCGTCTGCAGGTTACATCTGCGTTAGTAGTTTATAAAAGTCCCGGTAATACAAATATTATTTTCTTATTACTGTGTATTATTTAAAAATCTCTTTAAGCTAGCTAATACCATTTATGCCGGGCGGGCTACGGAAGACAAAGATCGGGTTAGCCAACCGCCAAAAAAAGTTAGCCAACTATATATATACCTTGTACTATATTATATAGAATTATTTTCTTCTTGTACTGGCAATGATTTTGTATCAAAAATGTGGATCAAAATTAAATAACTAATACTATATAAACAATTTGTTGAGCCAGTTTCAGTCTGGCTTTCGACCTGGCCATAGTACCACATCCGCACTTCTCAAAGTCACTGGCGATATTAGGGCTGGTATTGAGAATGCCAATGTTACTGTTTTAACTTTAATAGATTTTTCAAACGCCTTCAATACCGTCAGTCACGATATCCTTCTCGCTATCCTATCCCATAACTTGATCTCGTCTAACGCACTGGATTAGTTCTCTTCTTATCTTCAGGGACGTCAGCAGTGTGTTCGTATTGGAGACAGCTCCTCGAATTGGTGCTACCTCGACGCTGGCGTCCCCCAAGGCGGTATTCTCTCTCCTTTATTATTCTCCATATTTATCAATTTCATTACATATAACCTTCAGTGTTCGTATCATCTCTATGCCGACGACTTGCAGCTATACTGTCAAGCTAACGTAGAAAACATATCGTCAGCAATTGCCAAGATGAATAGGGATTTGGAAAATGTAAAAAGTTGGTGTGATCAGTTCGGTTTGACTATAAACCCAGCCAAGTGTCAAGCGATAATTGTGGGTAGCCAGCATATGATAAACCGAGTAGACGTCCAATCTCTCCCTTTACTATCTTACAACGGTTCTGTTGTACCTCTATCCTCCTGTGTCAAAGACCTTGGCTTGTATATAGATTCGACTCTTAATTGGAGAACTCAAGTAACCAAAATTAGTCAGCGAGTCACCAGCAGCTTGCGTGCTCTCAATCGGTTGAGACATTTTTTACCGGTTGGAACTAAAACGACGCTTGTCCAAACCCTAATCTTCCCTCTAATCGACTATGGTGATGTGTGTTATTCTGACCTGAATGCAGATCTTCTTAATAAACTAGACCGTCTTCTTAATAACTGCATTCGATTCATATATAATCTTCGCAAGTATGACCATGTTTCTGTCTTTCGATCTCAACTAAATTTTCTTACTATTCGCCAACGTCGGAGTTTACGTGTTCTCAATTTTCTATATTCTATCCTCAAGTCACCTAATTCTCCTAATTATTTATCTTGTTGCTTTCAATACCTCTCCACCAATCACGACATTCATTCTTCCTTTCTTGTTCAAGCAGTTCTCCTCTGGAACTCGCTACCTCTCGATATCAGGATGTCTAACAGTCGACTCACGTTCAAGAAGAGAGTTCGTCTACATCTCTTGAATGAATTAGCTGAATCATCATGACCTACGTTCTTCCACCAATTTGCGCCTACATTGTCCTTCTCATAATTCAAATTGTATTCATTCTTCCTTTCTTGTTCAAGCAGTTCTCCTCTGGAACTCGCTACCTCTCGATATCAGGATGTCTAACAGTCGACTCACGTTCAAGAAGAGAGTTCGTCTACATCTCTTGAATGAATTAGCTGAATCATCATGACCTATATAATTTAAAGTAATTATGTATATGTAGTATATATATTGTATATATTATATACATGCGTATATGTGTATTTTTGATATGTAGTATATATTCTTGTATGTATCTATCTTTGTTTGTAAAGTGTATTATTATAAGTTTGTAGTATATAGTGTACAAACGCTCTTTCGTTTATTGTCTAGCATTAATTTAATAACTTGGAACATGCCCTACCTTCTACCATTTCTGCTTCACCTTTGGTTGACTGGTAGAGAATGCCTCCGGCATTAAGGCCGCCATTGTACTTGTTGCATGAAGTTTAATAAATAAATAAATAAATATATAGCAGGTATATATAAATCTCTGTAATATTATTATTACATACATACATATCATCACGCCATATCCCTTGCAGGGTAGGCAGAGAGAACAGAGTGCCAGAGAACTCTATCTCTGCATACTTCACTCGCTTCCTCAACATTCATAATTCTCTTCATACACGCTCGCCGGTTTCGGAGACTCTTGACTCCACCTTCCTTCAGTACATGACAGATCTGGTCTAGGTAGGTTAGTCTCGGTCTCCCTCGGTACCTACATCCTTCCACTTTCGCATTGTATATCTTCTTAACCAGGCGATCGTTCGGCATTCTTTCCGCATGTCCGAACCATCAGAGCATTCCCTTTCGCATCTTTACACCAATACTCTCTTTCATACCTACTCGCTCTCTTACGTCGTCGTTACGAATGCGGTCGGTCAGCCTAACTCCACAGATTTTCCGCAGAGATCGCATTGCGACCGCATTAATTTTACTATCATACTCTTTTCTGCATACCCAACTCTCGCTTCCATACAGTAATGTTGGGACAAGCACTGCGTTATATATTGCTACACGTGCCTTCTGGCTGAGGTGGTGGCTGCCGAGAAGTTGCCCCAACGCTCCGTTCACTCTATTTCCCGCATTCACTCTTCGCTCTATATCAGTGGTGTACCTTCCATCTCGGCTAAATCCACATCCAAGATATACAAATTCATCCACTTGCTCTAGTACATCATTACCTATTGTTACTCTTACATCTGTTCTGGTTTTATCTCTTTCAAAGACAATTATTTTGGTTTTATTCACATTCACACGTAGATTCTTACAATATTATTAATATTCATTAAATTCAAATTAAGTCTAAATTAAGTAATTATGAATATAAAAGGCTAATTAAATGTTTACTAAAGAGAAAAAAAAAACATATTAAATACTTATTCAAATAAACCGCTGCTAGTAGGTAACGTGCCCAGAATGCTGGCAGCATTGCCACGTTGGATGGCAATGCTCAACCTCTGTGCCAAGTAAAACCCAGCATTCCGGTCACGAGTCGCTTCATTAAGGCCCTTATTTAATTCTTTAAATATATTATCGGCCCCAGGCCCCTACGGTCCTAAAGTTTCCACCCCAAAAGGCTCAAATATGTATACACTGTCTAGAGTACAGTATTTGCGCCTTTTGAGGTTCTCCGCTGATTCAGCCGCCGCTGATTATTAGCTTAAGTTCTATTACTATTAATAATATTTTGTGCAATTGTATTTGTTCATTTATCATCTAATTTCAACTCATTTTTATTCATAAACTTTCATTTAAATTAAAATAGAATATATTTCAACACTAAATAGTTTTATTGACTTAACCATCTAAATATCTTTCAGACAGCCTTTTAAAATAATTCTGTATTATCTTTTCTTAAACTTTTCGTGAATTAATTCTCTGTTAAGTTTTTATTATAGTTAATTTGATTCTGAAATAAAATTATACTATAAAAACTATTCACCCACAGTTGACAATAGTGCAAATCTAAATATCCATGGCTGTTTGGGTTAAAGTAAAAAAAAAATTGCCACCGAAGATAAGGCCTTGGTACCGGACTGAACCGTATTCTGTCTTTATAAAAATAACGTGTGCGTCTCAGGACACCCGATGGAATTAATAACTTAAAATTATCTAATTTGATCTATTTAACATTATTTTTTTTATTAACTTGAGATAAGCTTAGGTCATTACTTAACTTTTATGTATATTAATATGATTGATAATTTTTAATAATGATGATAATTATGATTCATAATGTAAGGAAAAGTTATTTATTTATAAAATCTTTAATTGATTATAAAATATATTATTCTTACTAACAATTTTTGAATATATACCTTAAAGTATTGGGGATGTACATTATTAGTATGATTATTTCATCCTATAAAGTGGCCAGACAGACTGGCACTGTAATGCGTTACGTAACGAAGTGGTTTACCCCCATCTCATAAGAACATATCACCTCAAATAATATTAGAAACAATGCTAGAAATTTGCTCAGAAGCCAGAGAACGGTTGTTGACCACGGTTGGCCAACAACGAAAAAGGTTGTAAATTAAGTAAATAACTGATTGTCATTAATGTAGTACCTTCAAATTTAGAAAATTGAAAATACTACCTATCGAATATTTTTAGTTTTCTTTGTTGTTTGACACGTGTTTTGTTTGTGAGCAAGTCTTGTTGTATCCAATTCAATTGAATTCATAAATATCTCACATCGCATCAGTTGACTACTTTCTAAATTTTATATACCATTTTCATCCAATATTAAATAGGCTTGAGTCTCTTTCACAATAGAGAGAAATTGATTTATTAAGGAGTGATAAATTAGTATTTCCCCATCACATCACGGGTAATTAAAATAAAATCAGGATAATAGATAATGTCACCTTCTTACCTTAACATAGCGAGAATAAGATAAAATCATCTCCTTAACTTAATAAAAAGGAATAAAATTAGAGAGAAACCTGGAATTGAAGAAGAACTTAAAATCACTTTTATATATGAAATAATGGATAATTTTGTCAACAGTCACAAATTTATAACACAAGATAAATTAGTTAGCTAAAATAGTGATTAGTTTTGATATATTAATTATTTGCTTAAAGTTTCTGAGTATGCAGGGAAAGTGCTGTTGAAAAAAATTGTGTTGTTGTTAGAATCGAAATTATACCTAAACACTATAAGTGTTCAGAGTTATTAACGTTAATATTTTGCATTGAATACGCACTAAAAAAATTAAAATATCTAGACTAAAATTTTCAAAAAAAATCCAAGGCATCGAAAGACAAAGGCAAAACATTGTAAAAAATATTTAAAGAATTTTACCCAATTTCAAATATCTGTAACCGAGCATAGCAATTTAAAGGGGAAGTAAAAGGAAAATCAGCCTCATTGTAAACATTGCACGTCGCGGCAATTTGCCTGCATTTCCATTTATATTCAAAAATCAAAACGTGGCCACAAGCCGTAACGATGGACGCAAATATTCACAAAATTCAATTTATTAACGTAAACATTTCAATCCCTTATTATATATATTTTTTTATTTCCTTTCAATCATGACGTCGTTCATAATAAAAACTCAAACTCATTTGCGGGCCTCTTAATACCGTTCAATATAAGGCGATGGAAAATGTTGATCGTCATGCTCCTTATTACCGGGCCAAAGGTTTAACATTTTCAATTTAATCGCATTATGCTCTAACCCTTGGTAATATTGGTGTCTGGGCGCAAAAAATATGGAATATTACTTGATTTGGCAAATTTTGAAAACTTGAAGCTCCTCGTAGTTGTAAAGTTGGGTCTTATAAAATATATATATACGTAAACTTGTGATTAGGAGGTAATAAAAAGATTTATAACAAAATAATTTGAACATATATCTACACATATAAATAAAATTAAAGTGTCTGTTTGTATTTCCAAATTAACAGCTTTTCACAAAATGCATATGAAAGTATATACGGTATCTAAAAAACTATTTTTTGAACTTTTCTCTATCTATCTGTTTATCTGTCTGTTTGTACCGGCTAATCTTTGAAATGACTGGACTTTATTAACGTGAATCCGACTGACAGGTATCTGATGTTATAAGGAGTAAGGCTACTTTTATTTTAGTAGAAATAGAGTTCTGCAAAAACAAAATTAAAACCATTGAGGAACGCTGAGTGACACCGAGTGGGTGATTGAAGCTCGGGAAAGGACATAGCCTAACTTTTTATCAACAAACCACTAGGGCGAAAGCGAGTCATGCATATATTTGAATATATATTAAAGTAGCTCTTAATTTGGGATGAATATACCTTTTATCCTCCTAGGGTGAGAAGATACATAAAAGTTTGCTAGTCAATAAAAAATGTAATAAAAATTAGAGGTTTTAATATAAACTTTAAGATTCCAATAAGTTTCCTTATCCATTAAATTTATTATTAAAATAACATAATAGTAGTTCTATTGTTCTTTTTACATTTTATTATTTCATAATGAATAAAATTTTACATTGATGAGGAATTTATATTTTGTTGTTAATTAGATGCTCTACAAAAAAGTTTTCATTAAATTATTCTTGGAATTGTTTTGCTAAGTCTTCTTGTTCAAAAATTATTCTTGTAACTTAATTTATATAAAAATATTAATGTTATTAAGAATATTTAAAAAGTAGTAGGTTATATAATGAGTTAATATTGTTCTTAAGATACATTGTTTGACGATATATATATATATATATATATATATATATATATATATATATATATATATAGATATATTTCGAATATTTTAAGTTTGGCGAAAAATTTCAATTTCTAAAGACATCACACAGGAATATTTTTTTCCTTATATTTTACATAAAAGCTAATGAGGTCTAAATGAAATAACACACATTTTTTTTCATTAACATACTAGAGGAATAAAGCAACAAAATGTTCTAATGTTTCATCATTATCATCGTCATCTTAGCTCATATACGTCCCGCTGCTATGTTCTAGTCTCCTCCTGAGAGGGAAATTGACTATTCATATTAATAATCCATCCATTCATCAGCCAGTCGATGTCTTCTTTTGAATATGATCCTCCCCACCAAGTATGGATGTCCTAACCGTCACGCTTGACAGACGGTTTGGTACACGCACATAGCTTTCTGAATTTTTAAAAATTACTACTCGCTGCCCTATTACTCCCACAGTGCTTTTGGCTTTCAGGGCAAAGCAAAGAGAATGACAACAAATTATAATTTTAGCATTAGGTTAAATATGAAATTAATAAGAAAACATTCAGAAAGATTTGCTAGATAAGTAATACTTGGTAGGAATGTTGACCGTTTTCTGTCTACAGCCGCGGGCCGGTCCTTCCGAGGTACACCACAATCTGGCAAAAATCAATGGCAATGTACTGTTATGCTTCATTCAGTAAGCGAGAAAGATAAAAGCATAACTTTTTGATTGGGTTACCCCTCGTATTGCACAGGTCTATGAGCGGCAGTATGAATTATCGTCAAGTGTAAGTTCGTTTGCCACATAAATAATTAAAAAATGTCTTACATTCAAGTATATATTAACATACATACATATCATCACGCCATATCCCTTGCAGCGTAGGCAGAGAGAACAGAGTGCCAGAGAACTCTATCCTTGCATACTTCACTCGCTTCCTCAACGTTCATAATTCTCTTCATACACGCTTGCCGGTTTCGGAGACTCTTGACTCCACCTTCATTTAGTACGTGACCAATCTGGTCTAGGTAAGTTAGCCACGGTCTCCCCCGGTACTTGCAATCCTACATCCTTTTACTTTCGCATATATTAAGTGAACAAGTATATATTAAGTAAACTTAAAATAAAGCTTGTTAAATAAAACTACACTCTAACTAAACTGTAGTAACCGTAATAGTTAAATCACAAAACACAACGTTAAATGGCACTCCACTTTAGAGCTTTTAGCCGGTGAATTTCTACTTTGTCATCGGTAATTGCGTTGTTTCAGTACCAACAATTTATTACAACCATGTTAATGCTGTTCGGAGTTTTATTTGCTTCATTACACTGATGTAATCGTCAAACGAGATAATGTCATGATCGCCACACTTGATCTACAGATTGATAATAGTAGTAATTATTATAATTGTATCAGTGCTGCTGGAGGTTCTATTGGTGTTTCAGCTGATTTTATGACTTCCATGGACAAGTATATACGGACTATTATATAGTGATCATTATTTCTTTGTATTATTTTTTTTATAGTCGGCATAGATGTTTTTTTGTACTCAAGCAATTTATTAGATATGCTTTAGTGGAATTTACGGCAGGCCCTCGTGTTGACATATATAATAACTCTTGAAATGTAATCTTTGAAAAGATGGCAATAGATAAGATGAATACTAATATATTTATAGATAAACGTAAGAAATCTAATTTATAGGATAAAAAATTGAGAAGAAATTACCACCGATAACTTTGCTATTAAAAACCAAGTAGTTGTTTAGCGGGAAACTTATTAATATGCTTAAAAACGGGAGGACCACATTAGAAAATCATAACACAGCGAGATGCTATAATATATTATGTATAACTCTTCTTCAAAGTTGAGTAAAAATGAAAAGATGATAAATGACCCTTTTTTCATTCGCTTACATATGAAAACTGCAATTCGTTACAAATCAGTGAAATTATCATTATCATTATCAATTCAGCTCATATATGTCCCACTGTAGGATTCGAGCCTCCTTCTTAATGGGAGGGATATTGACCACCACGCTGGCCAGTCATGTTGATATAGGAATTTAATTTGAGTTTTTCTTCTCTTGCATAGATGTTATATGCGTTTTATATCCCTTATTCATCTCATACAAACACTCACGGGTAAGATAGGGCTGGTGAATTGTACTCTTACTACGTAACCACACGGAAAATGAAATTTAAATATGAAATTATTTATCAATACTTAAAAATATCATTGAAAATCTAACCTGTTTTCTAATAAAGACATTAAACTTAAAAAAAAATATTTTTTATAAACTTTAAGCGTATTCTACCAAACACAAATAATATTGTAAGAACTGTTATGAAATTATCATTGAATCACTAAATTATAATTCATATTTTAATGTATTTTAAATATTCTTGTATCTTATTAAAGACTACAAGACATTTTTTTTAATCTTGTTAAGGGACATTATAAAGTGACAATCCTGCATAAACCTTCAAAGCGTCAGCGAGTAAAGATGAATCACAACCAGACGATGTCCGCCCCGAGCGACAACCAATAATCGACCTTCTATTCTGTTTCAATTCACAATTCTATTACGAACACACCATTGGAACATTTGCTGAGAACATAACAGGCATTGGAAACGAAAATTTGCGATCATATCGACAGCAAAACATTTTTATCGGCAATAATAATCCGGTAGTAGGATATTTATACAGAACATTAGCCGATCAAGGGCTGTATTAGCCACTGTTATTTTTTCATTATACGGACCTTTGGAGGCTTTTATCAGTAATATTTACTTGTAATGGAGCGATCATGATATCAAGCGGCGAGTATTGAAGATTTTGGCAACAAATAATACTAAAATAATGATGTACTGTTACCTTTTAGCCGTTTAACTTGACTAACTTTTGGGCGTTACAAAAAATGTTAGAGTTTTATTTAACTGTAGCTTTTGGGTCGGGACTGCTACCTGTTTGATATAAGTTTTGTTCATAGAATTTACCCTCCCTTGAAACATTTTATTTTTATATGGTGTATTTTTAAATTTCTTCATTGCTGTAATTTTATAGATAATTAAAGTTTTTTTTTATTATCATACCTGTGCTTAATTTTACTGAGCTGGTTTTTATAGTTCTTAGATACTTGTATGAAATATTATTCCTTATCATTTATACGATTTGGGGTATACTAAAAGTAACTTATTTTTTTGTTAACACTACCCTATAAAGAAATAATCCTTGTATTGCAGGGACTTTACAAACATGCAATTAACGCAGAAAAATTACACCCAGACTCAGAACAACGCATTGTGGACCGCACAAAGTATTTTACTGCGCGGGAATCGAACCCAAGCCACTGACACTGAAGGTGACGTTAATCACTACGCCAACTGTGCAATCTATAAATAACCTTTTCCATGTGGTGACGGAGTAAAAATACAATTCACCACTCCCTATCATATCTGTGGGTGATCGTAAAAAACGTCTAAGGGATAATATAACATAGATGTTAGGAAGCAAAAGAAGGAAAACTTAAACACAATACCAATTTATATGACCAGTACTACACTACTACATTACGTAGTAGGTCAATTTCTCTCCTACTGTGGAGGAAGCTCGAGCCCCGCAGTGTAACGTGTATGATGACGATGAAAAATAACTTTTTCTTTATAAAAAGTTTTTTTCCACTATTTTATTTACTAGATAACTTATTTATATTTAGTAGAAATTAGTTTAAATTTTCATTTAATAAAATTTATATTAGTCAACTAATATGCATCTTGTTCACAATGAAATTTCGTTCAGGTTGTACTTCTTTTATCAGACTAAAGGTATTTTTTAATAATGTGTCTTTGATATATTACAGTTAAAATAATCATATATATTATTTTATAGACAAACTAAAGAATATATTCTTGCGTCGCGGGGACTTTTTAAACATAAACAAGCAACATCCAGACTCAGATTGATTATATGTGGTGCATAAAGAATTGTCCTGCATTAGATCAAATCCAAGCTATTCTACATAATAGGAATCTACTTAGATTAATGCACCATCTGTGCAATCAGATTCTAGTAATTATAACTCAAATATTTACTATATTCATTGAGACGTTTTAAAAAAATAAAACTGATTTCCGAAATGGATGGCTACAAAATTTTAGTCAATTTCTCGTTAGACACAATTGAATTTGATCGCGGGATAAATCAAGTTTCTGGGCACGAGCGCGGGACTTCGGACGATGCTTCGGTTGCGGTCGAACCGTTGACGGGCTATAATGGAGTCGAAACTTCGCAACTGTCTACAGAACTATTTCATAGTTTAGTTATGTGTAAGGTCGCGTGAAGTCAAGCGTATATTTTATAAGATTATGTTTAATATACATACTTATACAAACACGAGAGAGAGAATGACTATCGCATCTGCCATTTTCTGGCGCATATATTTCACTACAATAGAAGGGCTGAATAAAAACCTATGCTAATGAATCTGATCAATGGTATTGAAGGCTAATTTTTCTTATAAGGAACAGCCCGTACCCAAAAGTATAGTTTGGAATTTATACTTCTGATTTTTTAAATTCAGGCCATATAAGTCCTCTATAAAAATATTCAAGGTATCCATTAATTTAATTAACATGAAAAATTTTACTGCATAAATATTTTGTAATCATAATAGCATGCATTTTTAAAAATTTGAAATGGATCATTTGGTAATAAAGCTTTTTCAAAATCAAAATAATTTTGCAAAGCCTTGTGTATAATAGCAGTGTTCCATCCATCAGCCCGTAAACGTCCACTGTTGGACATACGCCTCCCCACAAGAATGACACTCAAAACGGTCCTGTGCCACCTGCATCCAACGGTTTCCTGCGACCTTCATAATGTCGTCAGTCCACCTAGTGGAGGACCATCCTATATATAATAATGGTGTTATGCCATATATAAAAATATGATCATAGAATGGAGAACCTTTATTAAAGTCGGTTAAAAACAATTTATTGTCGGTGAAATTATTTTTAAACCCAATTAAGGTAATATGGAAATGAATTAAACTTAAAATAACGTACAAATTCGTATGTTTAAAGATAAAAATTAATCTGTTTTGTAAGACTGCCGCGACTTTGGAAATTAAAGCACTACGCCATCTAGGGAGTATTTACTGAATTAAATACGGGAGTAAATTTCTACAGCTCCATCCGATTCCATTGGAATGTTTTTTTAAGTATTTGTTTATGTCGTTATTCGCCTATCACTTAAATCGTCTCTGAAAACCTTTGAAAGGGCGCTGAATCACGATTTCGGAAGACTCGTTTGGGGCTACTTAACGAGTGCCTGTTCAATTGTTACTTCATTTGTACTCCAATGCAAATCGACTGTTGGCTTAGCGGAATATTTCAAGCTTCTATTGTTTCAGAGTGGCTGCTTTGTTTATTATGTGGTAATGTAGGTATTGAGTTTTTAGGCTATGATTGAACCAATTTTCAACTTAGATTTGGTTTCCACTTTTTTATTCAATTTTTTTGGATTAAGATTTGAAAAATGAAATATAAATTTGTACTTGATGAAAATAATTTAAATATAGTGTTAATTGCAAACTGGAAGGACTGTCGTCATAGTGAGTATAATTTCATTGTTTTGTATTTGCAACGACCCCAAGACCATTTGAATTTTAAAAATTAAATAAATTTAACTTTTAAAATTAAATTATTTTTTTCACTTTTAATACGTACATATTGATATCTATTACTAATTTATCATCTTCCAGTCCCTTATTATTTCAGATTATATTTTTTTTCGTAATCATTTGGTCCATTATCATTTTTTTTCTATTTATTTCAACCATTGAAAGGATCAGTCCAACAATTTGAATCTTTGCAATACATACATACATACATACCATCACGCCATGTCCCTTGCAGGGTAGGCAGAGAGAACAGAGTGCCAGAGAACTCTATCCTTGCATACTGCACTCGCTTCCTCAACATTTATAATTCTCTTCATACACGCTCGCCGGTTTCGGAGACTCTTGACTCCACCTTCCTTCAGTACATGACCGATCTGGTCTAGATAGGTTAGTCTCGGTCTCCCCCGGTACCTACATCCTTTCACTTTTGCATTGTATATCTTCTTAACCAGACGTTCGTTTGGCATTCTTTCCACATGTCCGAACCATCGGAGCATTCCCTTTCGCATCTTTACATATAAATCACATAAAAATAATCTTTGCAATAATCAAAACTTATTATGAGATTTTACGATGGATTAATAATTCAAAATAGTAAACACAGAGTATAAAACTAACATTGGAACACAGCTAATGGCTAGGAACTCTTATATCTCTGAACCAATATCAACAATACTTTCTATAGATGCCACTAAGTTTTGACTTACAGGAAGTCACGCCAAACTTAATTATATTATAAACCGCAATAATTAGAAAAGATAAACTTGAGAAGCTCGTTTTAAAACAGAGCCTACAGTCACATAGTCTGTTCAGAAAAAATAAACAAATTATTAACAAAAAATTGGATGACCGGAGTAAGAAGGCAATAGTTACTAATTCTATATTTCTCCATTAATGCTCCATTAAGTGATGTATGCATACGAAATCACTGAAAGAAAACAAAAAGGCGGAATATAGCAGGCTATTTTTTCTTACTTGGAATTTGGGAGTCCTATATTCAATTGCGTACCATACAGTGGGATGAGTAAACGAAGAAATAATTCTCTGTGTGGTGATGAAGTAAGGATATAATTTACCACCCCCTATCTCAATTGTGGGTATTATAAAAATAATTACGGAATATAGTATTTATATAACATCTGTTTAAGAGAAAAAAACCTTGTTATAAAACCCTTTATCAACCTGGCTGACCAGCATTGTATAGTAGGTCAGGCCTCTCATTATGATGATGATGATGATGATGAATACTTATAAAATTATGTTTGATTTCAGATGGTGACGAGAGCACCGTGTGATTGTTACGAAAGATAGATTGATGTTTGATGATGAGCACGTAATGCACCATGAGCCGACGGGGACCCTGCAGGAGCTTCGCCATCAGCATTATACAGATCATCACCATTATCTGTCAAGGTAATTCTCTTAATCCTGTAATTACAAACAATTTGATTATCTGCACAGTTGATTTAGTAATAAAGATACTGATCTAGCATACCAGTGACTGCTGCTGTTTGCCCAGGGTTCGATGTCTGCACAGGAAAATAATTTGTGCGAAATCCAAATTATTGTTCTAATTCTAGGTATAATTTATGTCCATCCGTAATATCAATACATTATTTCTTCTGTAATAAAAAAGCTGTCGTTTATAAAAAAAAAAGACACCACCATCAGTAGGTATGAACCACATAAAGCACTCTTTGATAGCGTAGGCAAATATGGTTTAATACACCTTGCACAAACAGATTGGTTTATCTTTCCTTGTAGGAATATTATCTGCTTGAATCCTTGAGTCGTATTGTATGATAGTCGCGGGACAGAAATCTGTGATAAAAAAATATTTTCTATTTTGTTATTCAATAATACTTTAAAAAAGTATCTTTAAAATATATATAGTATTATTATATACATCATCATCATCATCATCACAGCCCATATATGTCCCACTGTTGGGCTCAGGCCTACCGTAATGGGAGGAAAATAAACCTACTATAGCACGTTGGTCAGACGTGTTGGTATAGGGTTTTGTTTCGAGTTTTCCTTCTCTTGTATAGATGTTATGTGTTTTATATCCCTTAGTCGTCTCATACGATCACCCACGGGTAAGATAGGGGGTGGTGAATTGTATTCTTACTCCGTCACCACACGGATGATTATATACATAATACAAACAAATTTAATACAAAATGTAAATCTTTATATTTGACAGGTGCACATGTATCCAACCCAGCTCACACATGTCCCACTGATGGGCTCGAGCTTTGTCTGTAATGGGAGGGAAATTGATCTACTATACCACGCTGGTCAGACGTGTTGGTATAGGGTTTTGTTTCGAGTTTTCCTTCTCTTGCATAGCTGTTATATGCGTTTTATATCTATCTTAGTTGTTTCTTATGATCACTCATGGTTTACCCATGAGGAGTGGTGAATTGTATTCTTACTTCGTCACCACACGGATAAGTGCACATTTACAAAATAAAAAAACGAGTGTGATTTAGACCACACAACTTAAGTAAAACTTCTTTAGCGCCATCTATAGGAAAAGGCTATAAGAGAAAGAGATAAAGAAAATGCGTGCTCGCATCTCTTTCTCTTGCCCCTACTGTAATGTACGAAACGTATCTCTCACTCTTCCTATCTTACCTAACTTATATCTCCTTTTCAACTTCCATTCGCCTAGCCCGATCACACTTTTCATAACGCTCTCGTCACGCTTTCACCAGCTTATCAGAGAAACGTGCATAAAGAAATTTATTGCAATAATCTTAACAGTATTTCCTATGAAATAATACATATATCTATAATTCATATAATTATACATTTTTCTATCATATTATTTTTTATAATAAAAAATATGTTAAAACGAAAACGAATATTCTTTGGTAGTAAATATAGTCAACTATCTCGCGGATATTATAGAATATGACTAAAGAATGAAAGCTTAACTGAAGACAAAAGAAATAATGTAAAAAAGAATAACAACTTATAAAATCTTATAACAAATCAACACGTCTAACCAGAGTATTACAATTTCTTATATTTTTTTCTTGAGAGAACTTAGGTACTTGATTTTGATATTAAAACGCGTATGAGTTAATATACATAATAAAATCATCATCATCATTTTATTACTCTTATCCCAATTACTTGGGGTCGATACAATATGTAATCTTCTTTCATATTAAATATTGTAAAAGTTATTGGCAATAGTTTTATGACCTGCCTGATGTCAAACCTCATTGGGAATGTACATAATTGTTGATCATACGGCATCAGGTGGTGTAGGTTCATGTCGAAATTAGGCACTTAGTCGTCTTTTATGACATCCACGAGAAAAATAAGGGTTGGTAGTATTTTTAGCCGCTACCACACAGGTTTAATATAATAATTTAATGTAAATAATAATATATAATAATAAAATATTTTAAAGCAAGCATTTACTCCGTTTTCACTTATATTATGGCACTCGTGCGAACATTAATGACACATAATGTCTTTTTTATATCACTACACAAAATATATATCTATACATATAAATAAAATTCAAGTGTCTGTATGTAATTACAAATTAACAGTTTTTCACTAAATGCGTATGAAAGTACATACAGTATTTACATTAAATAAATCTCTGTCTGTCTGTCTGTTTGTTTGTTCCGGCAAATTTTTGATATGGCTCTACCGACTTTAACAGGATTTTCACTTGTATATAGCTGATGTTATAACGAGTAACTTAGGCTACTTTATAAGAAAAGAGATTCCTAAACAAAATTAAAACCAATGGAGTACGCTGAGTGATACCGATTACGCGACTGAAGCCTAGGGAAGGCCACATATTTTTATCAACAAACCATGCGGGCGAAAGCTGGTATATAATATAAACAGCTTTCTAACTTTTTATTTTCCTTATATTAAGCATAATAAAGATGAAATCCATCTATCCATCCATCGGCCCGTAAACGATGGCTATTGGACACACCTCCCCACAAAAATGTTACTCAAAATGGTCCTTTACTACCTGCATCCAACGGCTACCTGTAACTTTCTTGATGTCGTCGGTCCACCTAGTGGGACGTTGTTCTACGTTGCGTCATCCGTTTGGCAGTTGCTACTTGATTACCTTTATTCCCCAACAATTGTAGGACGTGCGATGTGGCCCGCCCATTGCCAATTCAAGGTGTTAATTCTTCGAGCTATGTCAATTACACCCGTTCTCCTACACTGTACGTTCGACTTGCGATGTGGCTTATCCATTGCAACTTCAACGTGCTAATTCTTCGAGCTATGTCTATTACACCTATTCTTTTACGGATTTCCATATTCCAGATTTTACATACATACATAGCCTCACGCCTGTTTCCCAGAGGGATGGCAGAGACTACGGATTGCCACAAACCACGATCCTGGCATTCTTCCATCGTTTCATTTATGCTCATAATAGATGCATTTTCATGCATGCTCTACGGTTACTCATACTCTTAATAAGACCTCTCGTCAACACATCTCCAATTTGGTGCAGAAAAGTATGACGTGGTCTTCCCTTAGTATTCGTCGCATTCACGCTTGCTTTATATATTTGCTTCGTCAACCTCTCGTCACTCATTCTTTCTAAGTGTCCAAACCACCTCAGCATACCCTTTTTGATCTTTGTCCCTACTTCTTTATTCATACCACAGCGCTCTCTCATAACTCTCTTATAATTCAGATTTTATCACGTAAGAAATACCGAGAATAAACACAAAACAGTATAATAAAATAGATTTTTCAATCTAAAGAGACATCAATTTTTCTTTAAAAAATATTCTCAATCTTTTCGTAATCTCAAATCTATAAATAATTTTATTAAAACAAGTATATAATATAATCAATAAATTTATATTTCATCGTACATAACAATTGATTCATATGATGAATCCTAACAAAATATATCTCGTTAAACTTAACAACGAAATCAAAAGTACACACAGAAATATGAACGTATATAATGCGATGAGAAACAGAAAACGTGAACGTTAACAGGGGACCTAACTAAGTTCTCTAAAATTACACGCGAACTTTTCGAATAAAACGCGTCACAAAGGGGCTGAAGCCCTTAATGAAGACAATATTTTGAGGGGCTCTCAACTCGAGTAATTAAATCTCGCGGCTCATATCTCCGAGGGTGTATAACTAGCTACCGACGAGTAATTGGTTATTAAATTAGTCGTGGTGTCGAACGGTTTCCACGTAATTGTAGTTTTGGGGTTTCTATGTGTTGTTGATGAATATTAAAGGGTTATTAATGGTACATTTCGATAAGGACCAGACGTGGTGACTTGTACTTAGATGACATTTAAATATATCGATCTAACAGGTAATTGCTTTTAGATACGAACGTATGTGAACTATGTTAATTAATTGTGCGAGGCATATGATTTTTTTTTTATATTTATCATCATCTCATCTCAGCCCATATATGTCCCACTGTTGGGGTCGGGCCTCCTCCATAATGGGAGGGTAATTGACCTACTACACCATGCTGGTCAGACGTGTTAATATAGGGTTTTGTTTCGAGTTTTCCTTCTTTCGTATAGATGTTATATGCATTTTATATCTCTTAGTAGTCTTGTACAATCACCTACGGGTGAAATAGGGGGTGGTGAATTGTATGATGGTTCGGACATGTGGAAAGAAGGCCGAACGAACGTCTGGTTAAGAAGATATACAATGCGAAAGTGGAAGGATGTAGGTACCGAGGGAGACCGAGACTAACCTACCTAGACCAGATAGGTCATGTACTGAAGGAAGGTGGAGTCAAGAGTCTCCGAAACCGGCAAGCGTGTATGAAGAGAATTATGAATGTTGAGGAAGCGAGTGAAGTATGCAGAGATAGAGTTCTCTGGCACTCAGTTCTCTCTGCCTACCCTGTAAGGGATATGGCGTGATGATATGTATGTATGTGAATTGTATTCTTACTCCGTCACCACACGAAAAGTTTTTTTTTATATTAATCAATTTATCTCATTTAACCTCTTTGTTTATTCTCTTTTCTTGTCCTGTTTCAATGTTGTATCTAATCTTGTAATTATTTTATTTTCAATATGGGTTCGATTCTCAAGCAGTATAATATTTTATGCAATAAATTGTTATACTGAGTCTGAGTGTAATTTGTGTTAGTCATATATATCATGTTTTATAAAGTTCCCTCGTAATAAAATGATTATTGATTTACTACAGGACTATTTATTAAAAAAAAATGCAATACCAACAGCTTTTGTAATAATAATCTTAAAAGCTAGTGTTAATAAGCCCTACCGTACGGCGTAGAGAGGTACGAACACGACAGGTTATGGGATCGCGTGGCGCCCCTTCCTTCACCCCGGGGGATTGGGTAGGGCATGACTATACTATGGTGTGTATTACGACCATAGCCTGCCAAAAAAGAAAAGCGTGCATAAATATTACTTGTAGACCAGTATCTCTTCTATTATAGTGGTAGCATTTTCTATCTAATAAACACGTTATTATTATTAGTGACCTATTCCTAATATTGAACAGGCGTATGAGCTAAAAAGAAAGGAAGGTTAAAAACTTTATTTTATATGTCGCATTAGTTTGCAATCGCAAAATGAAGACTTCCGTAGTAAATTAATTTCATGTGATAATCTTATCTTAATATATACAAATTACGCGTCACGTTGTTTGTCCGCGATGGACTCCTAAAGTACTTAACCGATTTTAATCAAATTTGCGCAGCATGTGTAGTTTGATCCAACTTAAAAGATAGGATAGCTTCCATCTCAATTTATAGTCGCAATATTATTTTATTGCTAATTATTTGTCTATTATTTGACAGTCACAATTATCTGTTATCTCCAAACGATTCTAACAGATGGCGGTATCTGTTGATTGGATTGAGTAAGTATTTAATAGATGGCACTATGTTAAACGTACAAACGTTTCATATAAGCTACAATTTATTAGCATAACCACCACGTGTTACTGAGGCTAACTTAGCCACAGCAACGCGTGGCCGGCTGTGCTAGTAATTTATAGTTTTTTAAATCTAAGGTTACCGCTATGCTATAACTGTTTATTATTGATTCGTAAACGATCTATAACAGATCGATCTACTTAATACATACTTTGCAAAGACGAGCAGATGAAATTGTTGATAATCCTAATCCTACGCATGGACTGAAGTCATTTTAGTGGCATAGACACTTTATATCTTTGCACTCTATCAAGTCTTTAGTGTGTAGTAGTCCGAGGAACTGTTTGGCTTAGTTCCAACGTCTCCTTTCTATCATCATATCATTTAACGACGCAGCGATTACTTTCTCTATTATATATTTTCCACTACCAATTCTTCCGTGTACCTGTAAACTCTGAAGCATCATCTGCTATGGTATTTCTCGAACACTATGACATGTCAATGTTTAAACGAGGTTTGAGAAGACCTCTTTTTTTTCAGTCAACTGAGACTTGTTTGAGAAATTATTATGCAGGGCTTCACGAGCTGGCCATCGAAGACAAAGATCGGGTACCGGTGGCCCGCTCGCACGGCGAAGAGAGGAGTTGTACGGTGGGTCTATGATTTGGCAGGGCGAGATGCATCCATAGTCTACCGTAGAAAAAAAAAGGGCTTCACGAGCTGCATATCTATCACTAAACATATATACATCACTAAACATATACCTATATCACTAAACATCAGATGGACTGCTTGCTTATCTGCCATTAAAAGGCACCTAAAAATATCTCTTTTATATATTTTATTATTGAGATTGATTTCATATATATTCTATTATAGAGCAAAATTTAGTTCCCTTCCGTTCAAATGTTGTTATCCGTTAACAACTTTTGTTAGCCTCTTTCAAATAGAACATGGAAGATGACATATGTTCTTGTGACCGTTTTCATCAATGACCAATAAAGTATTACATACATACATACATACATATTATCATGCCATATCCCTTGCAGGGTACGCAGGGAGAACAGAGCGCCAGAGAACTCTATCCTTGCAAACTTCACTCGCTTCATCAACATACAAAATTCTCTTGATTCACGCTCGCCGGTTTCGGAGACTCTTGACTCCACCTTCCTTCAGTACGTGACCAATCTGGTCTAGGTGGGTGAGTCTCGGTCTCCTCCGGTACCTACATCCTTCCACTTTCGCATTGTATATCTTCTTAACCAGACGTTCGTTCAGCATTTTTTCCACATGTCCGAACCATCAGAGCATTCCCTTTCGCATCTTTACACCAATACTCTCTTTCATACCTACTCGCTCTCTTACGTCGTCGTTACGAATGCAATCGATCAGCCTAACTCCACAGATTTTCGCATCGCATTCGTATAAGGTATTGGTAACACTTAATAAGTATTATATCTTTTAAATATTTAGCATTTTAAAATAGACTAAAGCAAGGAAGACCCACGACTTTCTCACGGTTAATTAATATACTTCAAGAAAGAAAGGAATACGGGATAGGATTAAGGTGGAATAAGATATAAATAGATCTCACTCCTGTAATGCGCAGCCTCCAGAATTTTAACTTGCAATTTACCTCAAAAATTCGAATAATGATTCGACACATGCTTCGCCTCAAAACAAGACATCGTTAGAACGGTTCGACTTCAAATGTGACAAATTTTAAAAATTAATTAAATTCATTATCATGTTTTTTTAAATTTATTTTAGGTGTTACTTAAAATTTAACATCCCGATTCTATTATTACACCAAGCAATATAATTTAAAGGTGTTTAAGTGAGTTCGCATTCCATATAAATGAAAAATAAATATTAAAGAGACAAGTTCATGGAAACGTCAAGCGTGTACTCAATTTAGGCATGTTTTATAAATGCCGAAATACGCAGATGTTTGTCCCTCCCCCAGTTCGGTAAACAAGTTGAAAAATGTCACAGCGAACGAACAATATTGTTTTTCTTTGAAACGAAATGGGTGTAAATTATAAAATTTATTGCTGTTACGTCTTGTAAATTTTTCAAAGATAAAGATATCAGGGATACCTAATGAAGTTGTGGTAACAATTTATTTATTACATTATTGAAATTCTGTCAGAATACAAAAAAGATTTAGATGTAAATTGTTTGTCTATTGAAATAGACAACAACAGTCTTATTAGTCTTCGATATAAGTATACAGGATTGACAACTATGAGATCTGTGATCTGATATCCAAGAGACCATCGATCAAAAGAATATTGGATTGTGGCGATGCCTAAGGGACTTTAAGCCTCTAGGCTACATATTTGTTTTTCAATCACATTACAAGGATAAATGAATCTGGATGAAATTTTACATACATATCATAATTTGAAATACGTAAAATTTATCTACTTCTAGCTATTCATATATGTGTACACATCTGCATTTCCATTTAAAACAAAAAGCGTGACTCTATAAATAAATATTTACCGCAAAATAATATTATATTAACGAAAAGACATCAACCATTGAAATTAATTAAGTCCGCAGTTCAGAAGCCTTAAAAATAAGCCAAGTAAATAAAAACAAAACACACAAGAGCAAGTCTGTCGAATGAATGCGAACGAACAAATGAGTTAATTAATGCTCTGCGAATGTAAGAGCGAAATTGTGTTATATTACTTCACATAATGTTATGTGATGCTATATTACGTTATGTATGCGATATAATGTCTGAAGTGTTCGCTAAATGGCATACAGGGCAATGTAAAATTGTGTATAGCCACTTGTTCACCGTTCGGTGGATAGCCAACTACGTGCAGATTGAAATACATTTTTATTTTATCGCAACTAACTTTTTTGTGGTTATACTTTTTAATTATCGTTTATTTATTATATATACTAATATTGAGTCAAGAGTCTCCGAAACCGGCGAGCGTGTATGAAGAGAATTATGAATGTTGAGGAAGCGAGTGAAGTATGCAGAGATAGAGTTCTCTGGCACTCTGTTCTCTCTGCCTACCCTGCAAGGGATATGGCGTGACGATATGTATGTATGTATGTATACCAATATTTATATGATAGCGGCTAAGAATACTACCAACTCTTTTTGCTCGTGGATGTCGTAAAAGATGACTAAGTCTAACCAAATTCATCTGATATCGTTTGGTCAACAATTACCTTTCTAAGGAGGATTGACGTCAGGCAGGTCTCTGGACATAAAGTTATTGCCAATAACTTTTACAATATGTACGAGTATATATTGCGTCGACCACCAGAAATTGGGGTAAGATCAGGAGAATAATGATGATGATATACTAATACTTTATCACATAAACGGTAAGCGGAATGTAATACTCGGACAATATACCACTTTTAAGGGATATGGCGTGATGATCTGTATGTAGGTTATTGTCAAAAAAAATATTTTATCCATGGCAATTCATGATGGTAATGTATCAGACTTTTCTTCTGACTTTCATCAAAGACTTCTATTGTTGAACATAAAGAGAGAGTAATTCTCTACATCTATACGCTTAGCAGATAGGTTGATGTAAATATTTGGTGTTAATTTTTTTCAAAATAGCTATTCCCCTGTTAATCCTTAATCAATTTTCGCTGAAAACTATGGAGTAGGAAGATATTTTACCATGACCCCACAGAAAATGATGGTAATAGTAGAATTTTCAGTTATTATATATATCAGATTTTTAGTGATACGAACAAATCTGACGTATTTATAACAATACTTTTATACAAATAAAAAGTAAACACGAAATGGTAATAAAAAAAAATATTCTGTACATTCTAAATATCTAAAAGGAAATAATAATCCACAAAACTTCTTTTTCAATATTAATCCTTAAATAAGAATCCAATGTGAATTCTTAGAAAGTAATCATCTCTGTGAAGAGACGAATAATATTCTCCATTAAATACTCGAATATACCGCTATTGATAAAAATATCACAGTCTTTACAACTGACAGACATATATAATTTGTAGATTTTAATCCAGATATCATAATAATATCAATATTATAAGATATTTTTAATCATAAGCCTTCAGTACTTATTAAGCTTTGTATAAGCCAATTTTAAAATTCTATATTCATTGCAAATGTTGGCGGAAATAATTAATTGAATGATGCGACAACTGGCATAAATATAAATGCGCTAAATTGAAATGCATTGAAACGCTAATCATTTATAGAGTAGAAGATATATCACCTTATCAACATTCTCTGTTGTACATAGGCATCATACGAAAATAACAATCAAACGAACTAAAAATGACTCACGAGATCTTAATATAGAATATACGCTAACTCTACGTCTGTACAGCACCAAGAACAGAATGAATAGGCCCAGTGGCGGCACGGTATTTTTAGCCAAACCGAATAAGTTTATTTGGGGAAATGAGGATAACACTAATTTATAAACAAACTTATTTATAAAATAATGGTGATGCTAACACAGACATCCTGCGTTGTCCTCAATCTAGGCGGAGACAGAATTCACATCACTGACACCTTACCTTTAACACTTCGTTCAACATAGATATCGATAACTTTTACCAGGATATGGGTGCAGGACTGAAATTTCTGATCCCGGTTCATTAAATTTCTCTTCTGAAAACCGTTTACTATTGTCTAAGAGCATACGCTTTTACACTTTCCTTTTGCTGTCATTAATTTATAAATTTCCTTACTAATCTTCAAACATATTGATCGCACAGTCCTCACCTTCTCTTATCAATAGGTCTCGAGAATATTTATGTGGAAACATGGATATGTTATTGCTTCTTCTTGAATATATTCATAGTCCTTTTCAACTCTGTAGCAGACGAAGCCTGGCGTGTACTTCAGCCACCTTTAGTAGCTGGCGGTTGATAGATACATTCTATCAGTAACGGGATATGACCAACGAATACTCGACTAACCTAGAAATTTCTGACACGGTTGGTCCAACTAAGCGATAAACGCTGTCACGGACGGTCCAAGTAAGGAATTTAGTTGACATGGACAACTCAACTAAGCGATAAACGCTGACACAAATTACATGTTTGACGTCACACACTTCCCCGACTAAGCAGTCTTGCATGTTCCAGGCGATTACCACTCCTATAAGCAATTTAAACGTGTATTTTTCTCGTGTGAGTGTTGTGTAGGCCTCCTTATGCCATGTTGATACGTTTTAATTAAAGAGATTGTCAATGTGAGTATAGTGTTGATGGAGACAAAAAAATATTGCCATGTAAGTTTATCATCAAGGTATGATTTAATATGTTGGTTCACGTACGAAAAAAGTAGCGCATACATCGGGGCACCATTTATCTTGTCAGGGCATCATAATCCGCGCCGCTACCTGAGTAGACTTACCTTAGTCTCCATTAGTGGAGCGTCAGCTCATAATGGTCGCTCTGTAGGACACCGATTTCCGGGCCACGCATCCAGGAATCCATGCATCCTAATTCTCCGGTCACCCGACGTGAGGTCACCGCGTGAGGGCGACGCCCCGATGGCGAAAGCTGTCGGGACGTCGACACGAGAGGAACCCGTAAGGGTAAACCGCCGGGCGGGCCACCGAAGACAAAGATCGGGTACCGGTGGCCCGCTCGCACGGCTAAAGAGGTGTTTGCAGGGTGGGTCCATGGGGTTGCGCGCCGCCTCTTTTGTTGCCCCGGATGGATTTGTCGGGGCGCGACCACATCCAGGGTCCACCCTGCGGAAAAAAATAAAATAAAAAAAGGAATCCATGCATCCTACAGACCGACGGTACTTGAACTCTGCAGTCACGCCCCTGACATCAACATCGTACGACGTACCGTCCACATAAGTAGGAATCCCGTTTGCCTGCCAATAAACTCGCTTCCTGGCAAAAACTAAAGAGTTGGAATTAAAGTAGGAGATTTCCGCCTCCGATCTGCCTGCTACATAGCATGTGAAAGACTTGTAAAACTGACTTGGCCATACCTAACCACAAGTACAACTCCAAGTACTTAGGACTAGACACTTTGGACTTTACAACTCAAGTACTTTGGTAATAATAAATCAACACTGCTAGAATAACTGATGGAGACAGAGTTAAGTAATTTTTGCGATATTCCAACTAAGTTCTGGAGACTTTTATTTTGCAAAACACGTATCTATTTTGTTTGTGTTGAAGCTTTTTACACAAGGAACAAGGCCCGAATTTGATACAAAATTAGCTTTTGATTTACGAGCACCGGCAGGATATGTATCATCTGAACTCTCGACATTGGTATCAGATACTTGAATATGTGGGCTATCAATACTGTAAATCATAATTTCACAGAGTCCCTGCACAATTTATCGTTAAAGTATAGAATAATAAGCTTAATCTACATACTTAAGGTATATTAGAATTTTTATACATTACAACACACAGAATATTTGTGATATCGGGCATTTTTGGACGTAAAGGCATAAATGTACTTAAAATTTATTTATAAACAATCGCTGCTTACCCATTTATTTAACCATAGTCTAGAATCTTTTCTAAAGTAATTTTCTATTCGGGAAAGACAATCATAGTCGCTCTAATTATTCAATTATTCAATCAGAGATTTCTCACGATCAACATTTAAGAACCAGTCATCAATACTATGTAAATTAGGATCAAACTTCGATATATGAAAACTTTGATGCGACCTTATCAGTTACCATAGGGTGAGCTAAAGTACTGACCTCCCCGTCGTTCCCATGAAATAAGGCACTGACCTTCCTGTCGTTCTCATGATCTAAAACACTGGCCTCCTAGGCGCCCTCTTGGAAGTCACAGGATGATGGCGGCGCCGATTACAAGAACAATGGCGTTACCTCCAGGCAAGCAGTCTCGGAGGGCTTTGGAAATATTCCGCGACGCGACGCTGCTCGGTTAGGTGATCAGAGTGCTAGCAGTTTGAGACCATATTTATTTTGGTAGCAAACAAGCAAACAGAACACCTGATGGTAAGTTTTACGGCCGTTCATGGACCTTTGCAATACCAGGAGTATAGCTAGGCTACCAGCGAAAATCTCAAACCAGTCCAGAAAGTTGGGCTGGCAGCTCTCTCGCTGACTGAACGAAGTACAGTAGTACATTGCCACTGCTCAGACGTTAATTTTATATTTTATTATTATACAATATATTAAAAATATATACAATACAAAGTATATACAATAAACGGATTATTTTGTATGATTAATAAGACATCGTAATTTTTTTTCCTCAAATGTGAGACATTAATATATGTATATAAAATTATAAAACTTTAACAAAGCATTCACCATAATACATGTACGGCCACAGAAATATAAGCACGCAATAACCCTAAATCTCAATACACTTTAATCTCCGGATAATACAGGATAATGCTTATTCGATTAGGATTAACGGTAACTTTATTACATCGGTGGGTACACGAATGGGTCTAAACTTTACCTTTGATATAACAGTTTGCATTTACCCTTTCAATAGCTTACTCGTGGTTTTTCTCAAATAAAAATGTTGCGATGCAGCTATTTTTTAGTCGAACACTACCGGGGTTGGTAAGCTGATTGTCACTACAATAATAGTTGTTAAAATTAGCTCCAGAGCGTTGATTGTGTTGAATTCACGATGTTTCTCTCAACAGAATACAAACTAATATTCGCCTAGGCAACCATGTCTCGATTACTTTTAAAAATTAGAAGAAAAATATACCCAATACTGCTATTCGATATACTAAAATAACTTCAAAAGGATTTTATTTATGGTTCAAATATCAATCCAAAACTCCAGCTACTTCAATTAATAAGTCATGATATGAAAATTGCTACCTTAAAGCTCAACTTAATTTACGAGTGAGGCGACCGTCTTACAATCTTGTCTCTAATATGTGCTAATAAATATTACTGAATTTATCTGCCGCTACGACGACGTAAGAGAGCGAGTAGGTATGAAAGAGACTATTGGTGTAAAGATGCAAAAGGGCATGCTCCGATGGTTCGGACATGTAGAAAGAATGCCGAACAAACATCTGGTTAAGAAGATATACAATGCAAAAGTGGAAGGATGTAGGTACCGGGGGAGACCGAGACATACCTATCTAGACCAGATTGGTCACGTACTGAAGGAAAGTGGAGTCAAGAGTCTCCGAAACTGGCAAGCTTGTATGAAGAGAATTATGCATGTTGAGGAAGCGAGTGAAGTAGGCAAAGATAGAGTTCTCTGGCATTCTGTTCTCTTTGCCTACCCTGCAAGGGATATGGCGTGATGATATGTATGTATGTATGTATCTGCCTCTACTAACTATAGAACTATCCCAATCATTACAAATTCACCTCAGAAGACATCACGGGGTATCCACTTATGACTATCATCATCATAGATCTCTGTGTGGGTTGGTGTTCTTCCAAGTATTCCAAAATAACGAAGTGCTTTTCTATTATAGCTAAATAATGTAGTGTTGTATACTTTTGCAAAACAAAGATATAATCAACGAGAATCCTTAAACAAAAATTCCCAGCACCATCCGATAGCTCGTTAAACCTGAAGTTCGCAATCTAGTCCGAAGTGGTCCTGATTTTAACCTGAGCCTCAGCCTTTCTTCCTTTTAACAATCATGATACCATCTAGACGTTAAGCATCGCAAAGTTTCATGAAAATCTAGGCAGGTGGTAGTCTACGCAAATGCTTATTAGGAGGAGGCTTATAGGGCTGCATGTCATTACTTAGCTGTTCCGGAGGACCATAGCCTGGTTAAAAAAAAACATTGAATAATATCTCGAAACTACACTTTCTTTGAGAAGTTTTCTTTTAAAGCAAAGTACAAAAACATAATTGACTAGTAAGTTGGTTTGTTTGTGGAAGTCGTATATTGCAAATCTTTTCCGTGAAAAAAAAAAAATGTACATGCCAATATTCACATTGATCAGTCAAATAGTTTCTGAGTTTAACGATGTCACATATACAAACAAACATAGATATAGATTTCGAGCTTAAGCCTCCTCACTGTAGAAGTGAAATTAAGCAGCTATTTTACGCTAGCCTGACGGGTTGATATGCAGTTTTATTTCGAGTTTTCTCATTTTTATATACAAATTAAAGATATAACTACATGTATGTATTGCATGCATACATGTAGTTAGTAATTAACTTGTAAATAAAAATGAGAACAATCGAAATAAAACTGTATTAAATATTCATTGATCATCTTTTACCGATACTCACAGGCAAAATCAAAAAGAAATCCTGGGTTAAAAACCCACCCTGGGTTTTAATAAATGAACCCATTACCACAGAAAAAGATATTTGTTTATAGCTTTTGGACAGGCTTTATTTAGAGTTTTCCTTCTTTTAAGTGGCTCTTAGATTGATGACGTATTATATTTCCGTACAGCTATAACACAAATAAAATAAATTTATCCTTTCGCAGTACTTTATGTAAATAATTTATCATTTGAATTCTTAATCCATGTAAAATATTCTCATATATAAACTTTGTACTGTTTACATAGCGGGGCCCTTATCATCAGCGCATTCGCAACTCGAGAGCCGAAAGTCGGGGGTAAAATTCACCAAAGTTCAGTAATAAACAATATTTTGCTTGTCATAACGAGCCGACAGTTCCCGGCTTCTCTAACTTTGCGGTTGATTAAAAATATCAATCTAAGCGCTTTTACACTCCTCTCGACTTCAAAATGGCTCTTTATTATTTTAGGGAAGTTTTACTTTTTATGTCGCATTCAAAGTGTCATCGCCTGAAGGTTACATATTCATTGATCATGACTATGGACTTTTATAATCACTATAAAACACAAGTGCTTCAATATTGTTCTGAGCTTTAAGCTCTGATTAAATAATAACCTATTATAGTATCATTTATAATGCATCTGATAACTTTCAACGAAAACTTCTTGTATATTTCTACATATTCAGAATTTTGGAGTCGGCTCCAATCATTGCTATGAAATTTAATATGCAGGAGTTTACAGGTGTCATAAATCTATCTATCTACATTTATAATTTGTCTAGCTTTCATTTATTTTTTTTTGACAATTTTATATATTTTATCATGTTTTTTTATTTAAATAAAACATTCACGTAGTTATGATGACAATGGAATATAAAAATATTCATATTTCATTAATATGTCATTTGTAACTAAATATACTTCGTTAGAACCCTTTGATATCTTATAATTCTCCCATTTTTGCGAATGCTATAAAAGTATAGTAAATTATGTAAGGCGATAATATACCAATATATAAGATAAACTTGAAATAAGCTAATAATAACTGACTGAATAATAACTGACAATTTTGGGGGTACCTTCACGCTACCCAAAATACCGCTATCCAAAATACGTTGGATTTAGTGGAAGATTTACGGGCTGAAAATAAGAAGTTTCCTCTTTGTAAAGGAGTAATAGTAAAAATAACCCTTTCCTTATCCGCGCGAAATAATTAAAAGACGTAAATAGAAAACTAAAAGAAAAGGCAAATCGAAGCAAAACCTGACGCTAATTCATGCCATCATGTGGCACCAGTCTACAGAATTTTCTTATTATAACTACAGAAAACGTGTAGCAACTCAAACGTGACACATGTACTATCTGGTATATACTTATTTTTTTAATTTTAAAGACCCACCCCAAGAAATAAACCCTTGCATCCCAGGAGATTTTATAAACATAAAATTAACGGACACAAATTACACCTTGCGTTTTAAATGATAATATTTATGGTTTGTTAAAAAAATGTGCTGTATGGTGATCGAACTTACGACAAGCGGATAGTTATTTTTTTTTAATCTGAAATTATTATTATAATGTGTTATTTATCAATATTATTTTAATGTTTATTATATTGTTCGCAGTGCTGACGGAAGAGCCTCGTTTTTCGGAGCCAATTCCCAACGTGACTGTGGCGCTCGGCAGAGATGCCAGCCTGCCATGCGTTGTCGAACATCTCGGCACGTATAAGGTAATAATCAATATCCATAAATAGATACAGACAAATGTCACGAGATTAGGATAATGTTTTCTACCTAAATGTTTAATTTGGATTACGATGTAAATGTTTTTAAAACCAAGTTAGAATAGATCTTCGCTATTTTGAGTTAGTCGTTATTTTCGAAGGTTTTTATTTCTACTTCTATAATTATTTAAAATATGAGAACTTATATACCTATGTCTTGATTTGTCTTATTAACTTAAATCAATATTCATAAATAAATTCTAGAAATAGATATGACGTCAAGATGTTTGAGGGTAATAACTTCTATTGATATAGAAATATAGTAAGAAGATGTACAAGTTGACTCTTGATTTTTCTCTTTCTACCATTATACGATCCACAATTATGTTTACAAAAAATATTTCGGAAAGGCAGAAATCTCTATATGACAGTCAGTTAATCCTTTCAGTAAACTACCACAGTATTCTTTTTTTTCTTGTCAATCTATTCATCCATCGGCCATATTGCCCTAATTTGGCAGACAAAATTGGGGTCGCAGTGTATTTAATCAGTTTCCCATAAGAGTACTTCTTCTTATTCTGCTAGCGAACCCTCAGTCAAATTTTATGGCAGCTGCAGAAAAATAAAGGACGGTGATTCATTGTATTTTTAACCTGTTTGCTTATATATTTTCGTTTTAAAATTTATTATTTTAATAAATTTTATAATAAACAATGTAAGTCCAAAAAGTAAGTATAAAATACATTATAATAGACGAAGGAAGTTCTAATGGCTAATTATACAAGAACATTTTTCAATAGTGTTCTTAAAGAACAATGGAACTCCGTTGGGCCTGGGCTACAAAGCCCAATCAGCTACTCAACTCGTAATATTATTTTAAAATGTTAATGGGCCGCTCTAATACAGATCCGGTAGCATTCAGCCTTGAAGTGAATGAAATATAATGTAATTATCTCGTCAGAGTTCCTCGGAACCACCCCTATTTTGTATTATACGGGGGTACACCGAACATTATTAAGCCAATTTTGTAATTCCTCGAATTAATTTCTTCAAGTTTTATGTTAAAGTATTTATAATACAAATTAATGTTTTGTTAAAAATGAATAGTCTCCTCAGGTTTATTCATAAAATTATATGGAAAAGGGTTCTTTTTATAATATAGACATATTATTAGTAAATGTCTGACATTTTTTTCGCAGAGTTACGGTGATGAAAATAAATACCTAATAAGAAGAAAAGAGCCTGTTTATTGTAAAGTTACTAATGTATGAGGAACGTATATAAGAAAATAAAATATAATATTTTATAAACTATATAATATAAAAGTGTGTATCTTACAAGTGTTCTGTGAGAGGCCGCTGATTGCTTAGTTATCACTAATTTAAAGCACTCTTGTGCTTAAGTGCTTGGATTAATACTAATTTCAAATCATATCAGGATCAACAATCTAACAACAAAAGTAATATTTTTCAACGAAACTATTATCATTTATATTGTTCTGTTAATTGCTGTTATACATTTTTTGCGGTGAACTATGGAGGTGGTTACGCCTCGTCAAATTAGTCCGGGGCGCCGGAAGAGGCGGCGCGCGACCCCATAGACACGCTTTGCAAAGCGCCACTCTTCGCCGAGCGAGCGGGCCACCGGTACCCGATCTTTGTCATCGGTGGCCGATTGCTGTTATGCCTATGGTTACCAATTTAAAGCATATGAGGGTTGGCTTTCTAAGCCAAAAACAATAAAAAAAAGTGTGTGTGTCAGCTCCGACGCGCGACTGGAGTTTACTCCTTAAGTATGATTATCAAAACAGGCGCAAAAAAGCTCATTTGACTAAAAAAAATACATATATTTTTATTTACATTTATTAAAACTGATCAGTGAAGTATTATCTCACGTCAAAATGTACAAGGTGCGCAGAATAGGTTGCGCACCAAAAACGTAACGAGGTCATTCGATCACTAGATTTTACTCCTCAAATTTTTCTCATACCGGGCGCCTTATATGAAAATCGATTCTTAAGGAGTAAACTCCAATAATATTTTTCAACGATTCCATTACCGTTTATTCTATTCTATCTATCATGCAAATAAGCTTCGTGATACAGTCACAAAATTAAATTGTCCTTAATTTCACTACCATCAATGAGTGAATAATTGATAAATATTAGCTTACTACTCGTGAACTCATTAATTGACAAGTCCAATCGAGTATCTATCTACATAAAAGTTAATTTGACTGAACTGAACTGACTGACGAATAGCGTAGAGTTCTAAGTTACGATGTCCCCTCGCCAAATTCATAGTTTCTATTTTCAGGAAAGACAATTCTTTATACGATCCATTAATAATTATGCCAAGTCTAGTTGTTATTTGTCCCCGTTAATTTTATATTTGTAATATCCCTCGCGACATAAGAATTTATTCATTAGTGCGAAGTTGTTTTTCTTTTCGGTAGGAGTATAATGAAATTGACATTCAGAACAGATAATTAAACTTATGTCAGTCTACATGCTTCACAAACCATCCGAGGAGACGAAAGTACTTCGTGAGGCACCTTTACCTGTATTACCCATTCCTGCCCACTGAAAGGCCGGAACTGATTCTTTTACTTTAGTGGTCTGGTCGCGGTATATAATGATTTCTACAACGGGCTTTAATAAATTTCCCATTGGTAATAAGATAAAATTACCTACCAAACACGTCTTCCACAAATATGATAATGCGAGGCACTATTTGATTATCATACGTGTTACCCACACTAGCCCAATTCATAAAGCGGTATGGATTTCTAATAGATAAAGTAATAATCATTTTTCGCTTACAAATAAGTTTGTATTACCATCAAGCATCAGTCTACTAGTGAAAACCATAATTAATATTACAATTTCCTACAAAAAGTAAAAGATAAATCTAAAATATAATTAAAGAAAGACGGGATATTTTTTGCATTTTGTAGTTAATTAAATATCTTGTTAGAGTTGTAGAGCACAAAAAAAGCATCTCTTGAAATTAATTTAGCGTGTGAAAAGATGAAAATAATTAACTTGAATTTGGGCATTTCTTTTCATTAAATAAGATTTCTTTTTTGTATTTATTTCTTATATAGTATTAAGTATTTTGCAGAGAGAGGTGTATCATGCAGTATTTGATAATTTTCTAACAGAAAAATCCAATAACCAAAGTATGTATTAAGATACAATATATCGCCTTTGTTGAAGGATTCATAAGATCGGTTTTTATAGCTCCACCGAAGACAAAGACCGGGTTCCGGTGGCCCACTCGCACCGCGTGGAGATGTACATTACGGGGCTGGTTTATGGGGTCACGTGCCTCTTCATTTATCGCCCGGGACATTTTTAACGGGGTATCATCAGACCATAGCCCACCGCAAAAAAAAAGAAGAGGTTTTTATACCTAAGTGTTATAATAAGATCAAAGAAACAGGCGGCACCGCTATGCTGGACAAATTATAAGACTAACTGTTTTTACCAACCGCAAAACGTGGCGATTAAAACTGTTCTCTTTTTTTTTGGCGGCCGGCTATGGTCTTAATCCTTGGTGGTCCGTCAGTACGGTTGGCGGTGTCAGCTACAATAGTGGTACGATAGATCGGTACCTTAACCACTACATTAGCAATTTCTTTTAAATTCTTGATACGATCACAACAGAAACATCTTGTTAATATTTTTACAAACTTAATAAAATAAAAGTATTGAGAAATTTATACAAAACCTTGTGCTTACCTATATTTTTTTTTGCGATGAGGTACTGTGTGGTTACACCTCACTCGCTCAACAACGTACCTATCGACGCCGTGCAAGTGGGCCATCGGAACCAGTTCTTTGTCTTCTGTGGCCCAGCCAGCGGTCTACCCTCGCGAGTATCCTCTCGATTCGACGCCATGGCTGCTTTCGCCGTCGGAGCGTCATCCTCTTTCGGTGGCCTCACTGCAGGCGATCAGACTAATCTCTGGTCTGATCACTAGATGCCTCCACTTCTTGCGCAGGTACGCCGCTCGATGCACCGGCGGCAAAGCGTGTCACCGTAGAGGAGTTCCTCACGGATCTGTCCCGCCGCCTCCTTCTGCGAGATGACTGTCTCGCAGAAGGTGGCAAACACGTCCCAGTTCTGACGCTGTCGACTATCTCTTTCAGGACGGCCGACAGCATCAAGTCGGCACTGATGGCTGCAACGAGTTCACGACGCAGCTCTACCCAGGTCACGCAGACCTCAGCGTATACTGCGCCATGTCCTCTCTGCAACCACATTGTTGACAGAACGTCGTCTCATTCCTTGGGCCTATGTATAGGTACTTGCTGAAGCATTCATGTCCCGACTAGACCTGCACTAGCCGGAAAGAGAGGTCTCCGTGCCGCCACTCCATCTATTCAATCAGCACGGGCCGGAGAGCTTCAATGATTCGAATACTGAATCGAGGCTTTTCGTGACGCCACCTTCGTCGCGTATTGCAGACATCCGCCGATATAGATCAACGAGCTTCTGCGGCTCCAGGTCCCACGAGATTATTCCGGTCAATGCAGACGTCGCTCTGTGTCCTGCCCCGGGCTGTGATGAGCGTATCGTCAGCGTAGCAAATTAAGCCCAGCCCTGGGGGGGAGGCTCTCTCTCAACGCCCAATCGTAGCCAATGTCCCACAGAGTCGGCCTTAAGGCCGGACCCTGCGAGACACCGCATGACATAGGCGTGTGCACAATATCCCCTGTACAAAAATATACAATTAATGGAACTAAATTATAACTGGACTTAAATAAATCATTTGTGGATTACGAAATATTTTGCCTGGAGAATTGAACCTGAACATTCAATAAATGAGATCAGTACATAAACCTCTTCGCTATCCGTGCAATTGATAATGTTTTCCAAGTTCTCCCATATATTTTTTTTTTATTGCTTATGGTGGCAAACGAGCAAGCAGCACAGCTGATGGTGAGTGTTACTGACAGTCTTAACCTTTGCAAGACTAACGTTACAGCTAGGCCTTTACCTTCCAGCCACCGAAGACAAAGATCGGGTACCGGTGGCCCGCTCGCACGGCGAAGAGAGGTGCTTGCAGGGTGGATCTATGGGGTTGCGCGCCGCCTCTTTCGTCGCCCCGGACTGATTTGGTGGGGCGCGATAACGTCCATAGCCCACCGCAAAAAAAAAAATAAAAAAAAAAAAGGCTTTTACCTTCCAATTCAAATTCACCCAGAAAGTTGAGCTTTCAACTTTCTCGCTCACTCAACGAAGCGCAGCTGTTCTGACGTCGATTTTCTGCGAGAGTGTGGTACTACCCCGAATGAACCGACCCGCGGCTGTAGACAAAAAAACTACCAACAGTGTGCCACTAGTAAAAAAGGTTCGCATATAAGAATCTATAAAAAAAATTATAAATTTTTCTTTGATCTTCCATCATATATTTATCTTAACTTACCCTTAAATTTTGTTAGTTATATTCAGATTGCAACATAGCTTAAATACTAAACTAAAAGCTCCCCTCCGTACCGTGCTAACCCCCGCTAATTATAACGCCATAATAAATACCGTCGTAGGAATTAAAGCAGTAATTTGAGGCTGTATTTCAGCCGCTACGGTTATTCATTAAGCTCTACGTCATAGCGAGGACAAAGGTACTACAGCTACCTACATAGATAGTAATACTATTAAGACAGTTACAGATGATCGACTAAACGCACTATATAATATTTTTTTAATGTCACGCCTCTAATTTCTTTTTTTTTTATTGCTTATGTTGATTAATAAATAATATAATAAGTGTCACTGTTGCTCGTCGACATTTCATCATCATCTCAGCTTATATATATATATATATATATATATATATATATATATATATATATATATATATATATATATATATATATATCCCACTGTTGGGCTCGAGCCTCTTCCATAACGGGAGGGTAATTAACCTCGCTGGTCAGACGTTTTGGTATAGAATTTTGTTTCGAGTTTTCCTTCTTTCATATAGATATTAATGCATTTTATATCCCTTAGTCGTCTCGTACGATCACCCACGGCTAAGATAGGTGGTGGAGAATTGTATTCATTATCTCCACCACCACACAGATAACACATGGACATTTATAATATTAATATTATAGCTAGGTCGATGCCGACAACCCAAACCCACCCAAAAAGTTGGGATTCCAACTCTCTTGCTAACTGGAAGCGCAATAGCACATTGCCATTGCTGTAGAGTGTCTACCCCGGACGAACCGGCCCGCAGCTGGAAACGGTCGGCTGTAGACAGAAAACTGTCAACAGCCTGGCCTTACTACTTACTTTTAAGTAAAATAAAGAAACTAAATGTAAGATTTCCGAATGGTGACGGAGTTATAATACAATTTACCACCCCCTATAATTCATATAATATACATATAAAATCTACGCAACAGAAGGAAAACTCAAAATAAAGCCCTATACCAAACTATCTGAACACCGTGGTATATGGTCGATATTTCTCCTGTTGTGGAGGAGGCAAAGTGATGAACGAAAGATATGACAGCATAGATAGTGATTAAGATACCGACTTAGGTGCCAAGCATCGTGAGTTCGATTCCCACGCAGGATAATACTTCGCGCGATCTACAAATTGTTCCTTTTTTTTTTTTTTTTTTTTTTTTTGGTGGTCTATGGATTAGTCTCGCCCCGCCAAATCGGTCCGGGGTGACGGAAAAGGCGGCGCGTGACCCCATAGACCCACCGTAACAACTCCTCTCTCTTCGCCGTGCGAGCGGGTCACCGGGACCCGATTTTTAACTTCGTTGGCCCGCCCGGCGGTTCACCCTCGCGGGTTCCTCTCGTCGACGCCCCGACAGATTTCGCCGTCGGGGCGTCGCCCTCACGAGGTGGCCTCACGTCGGGTGACCGGACAATTCCCCGGTCCGATCACCCGAAGCCTCGGTTAGGGCGGCATCAGGCGCAGGTATTCGCGCCTACGCCGCCCCGGCCGCTGGCGGCGGCCCGGGGCGCGGGAATCCTCCCTTGCCCGTTCCGCCGCTTCCTTCTGCGAGATGACAGCCTCGCAGAAGGCGGCGACCGCGTCCCAGCTCCTGATGCTGTCGACCATCGCCCTCGCGACGGCCGGCAGCGTCAGGTCGGCACCGATGACAGCGACGAGGTCACGGCGCTGCCGCTCCCATCCCGGACACACCTCCAGCGTGTGTTGCGCCGTGTCCTCGTCACTCCTGCAGTGGTGGCAGGCCGGAGTCCACTCCCTATACACGACCCTGTGCAGGTACAACCCGAAACACCCGTGCCCCGTCAATACCTGCACCAGCCGAAAGGTGAGGACTCCGTGCCGCCGCTCCATCCACTCTATCAATACGGGCCGGAGGGCCTCAACGGTCTCCACACCGTGCCTAGGCCTCTCCAGCCGCGTAGCCCAACGGGCGATGACGTCTCGGCGGGCATCCACGCGCCAGGTGGCTATCTCGCTCAACGATGGGGAGCCACCTTCCTCGCGCGCTGTGATAACCCGCCGGTAGAGGTGGGAGAGCATCTCCGCCTCTAGGTCCCACGGGGGTGTCCCGGCCAACAGGCACGCCGCCTCTGTCGACACCGTGAGGTACCCGCGAATGGCTCTGACCGCCATGGCTCTCTGTGGCCTCCACAGAACCGCCCTGAGCTGGGCGTTCAGATCCCTCGCCCACACGGGTGCGCCGTACATGGCCATCGAGCGGATGACCCCCGCATACAGCCGTCGGGCCTCAAAACTGGGTCCGCCCACGTTCGGCATGAGTCGAGAAAGGGCGGACGCCGCGCCGACAAGCCGGGGAGCAATCTGTCGGAAATGCTCCCGGAACCACCATCGCCCGTCGAGCACCAGACCCAAGTACCTCATATGGGCCTGGATGCTGATGTGGATGGAGTTTGCCACTATCGAGGCGCCGATGGGCAGCCTCACACGGGGACCATGGAAAAGTAGGGCCTCCGTCTTGTTTAGGGCCACCCTGAGCCCCAGCGCCTCGATCCGCCTGACCATCTCTTCGGTGCCGAGAGTGGACAGGCTCGCCGCCTCTTCGAGTGTCCTGCCCCGGGCTGTAACGAGCGTGTCGTCAGCGTAGCACACCAAGCTCAGCCCGGGGGGGAGACTCCCTCTCAACGCCCAGTCGTACCCGATGTCCCACAGAGTCGGCCCCAGAACCGACCCCTGTGGAACGCCGCACGACATGGGCGTCCGCACAATGTCCCCTGCGGGACCCGCGCAGAGGATACTGCGGCCCTCCAAATAGTCTGCCACCAGCCGCCTGAGGTACAGGGGCACTCCATGGAACCGGAGCGCCTCCCTGATGCAGCCGAATGGCAGACTATTGAATGCGTTGGCGATGTCCAACGACACCGCCAACAGCACTCCCTTCCCGGCGACGGCCTCCGCGGCCGCCTGCCTCAGGCGTAATAGGGCCCCGATGGTCGAACGCCCCCTCCGAAACCCATACTGAGCGTCCGACAGATCGGGCCCCACCTCCTCCAGGTGTCGGACGATGCGGGCAGCGAGCACACGCTCCAGCAGCTTACCCACATCGTCGAGGAGCACGATGGGCCTGTAGGCCGACGGCAAATCCGGGGACCGTCCCGGCTTTAGCAGGAGAACCAACCTCCCTTCCTTCCAGCACTCAGGGAACCGTCCAGACGTCAGACAGGCGTTGAACAGCTGCCTGAGGCGAGGCTCGAAGTGCTCGAGGAGCGACGTCAGCACCCGGACTGGAATTCCGTCCGGGCCGGGGGCCGTGGTGGCGGAACGAATCTTCGCCACGGCCGCCCCCACTTCCGACTCCGTCACGGGCGGAACACTCTCGTCGTCGTCGGCCTCCCGGTCCTGATCTGGCGGAGCCATGACCGGGGGCGTGTGTTCCGACTGCCGTGGAAACAGCTCCTCGACCACCCTACGAAGGAAGTCGGGCTGGAGGGTCTCGGTGAGGGGGGGGCCCGCGCGCGGAGCTTGTTCAGCGCCGCGCGATATGGGCGACCCCAGGGGTCACGGTCGAGACCGTCCAGCATCTCCTGCCAACTCGCACCCTTGGCGGCTCGGATGGCCAGCCGAAAGGCAGTCCGCGCACTGCGGTACGCCTCGTACAGCTGGCCCTCCCGCTCGACGTCGCGGTGACGCCGCCGGCTGCGGGTGTAGGACCTTCGGGCACTGATACACGCCGCACGAAGGTCCGCCAGTCTTGGGGACCACCAGTAGACCCCCTGCCTCGGAGGTGGACGCCGCCGCACTCTGGGCATGGCCGCATCGCAGATCTGCGTTAACGCACTGCGAATGCGGACAGCCTCAGCGTCCACTCCGTCCGCTGGGGGTGGTGAGGACAGCCACGTGCTGACAATGGCCGCCTCCGCCAGTAGATCCCTGTCAAGACGACCCACAGCCCACCGCGGAAACGCGGGAGCTCCGTCCGCCCTGTGACCCCTACCGGGTTCCCGGGGGGAGACCTCCATCCGGATGTACCGGTGGTCCGACAGGGTCTCCGCCTCCTCCAGGACACTCCAGTTCCTCACCCGTGGCGCGACAGCGGGGCTAGCGAACGACAAGTCCACTATCGACCCGCCCTGCCGCCGCACACACGTGTTCACCGAGCCTTTGTTCAGAACACAGAGGCCCAGTGAAGCCGCCCACTCGTTGACCGCCCGCCCGCGGTCGTCCGTCGTAGGGGACCCCCACGCCGAGGATTTGGTGTTAAAGTCCCCCAGAACCAGGACGAGGCCCGGTGCCAGTCGCCGTATCGAGGCCTCCAAGGTGGTGAGTGAGGCCCCGAAATCGTCCATCCTCCTAGTGGGGGAGAGGTATACGCTGTAGAGCGTGACCCCTCCCCACTCCGCCGCGACAAATTCCTCGCCCCTATCCAAAAGGGACAAGGACGGGAAGTGCCGCTGCGTTGAGACGACGATTGCCGCAGTACCGTTTCGACTGGCCACCCAATTGGGGCGATCAGGCACGGCGTACGGTTCCGCGACTACGGCTGCACCAATCGACCACTCCGCCATGGATTGCAGGAGGAGATCCTGCGCTCCGGCGGAGTGGTTGGTGTTGGCCTGCAGGAGGAGGTGCATGGATGGTGTACCCATTATCGGGTTATATCCATGACCTCCTCGCCAGCGGGCGATCGGACCGCGCTAGGAGCGGGAGCGGCCGTGGTCGTAGGGCCGCCCCGCGCCTTTGGGGCCGAAGCTGGAGGTTTGCACGCCCCAGAGCCCATGCGGTGCTTGGCGGGCTTATTGCCCGCCGCACACGCGGGGCAGTGGGGCGGGGCGGCGCAAGATGCCGCCACATGCCCGGTCTGACCGCAGCGGAAACACAATCCGCCGCAGTCGAAGCAATTAGTGCACGTCGGTCGAGTGTGTCCGACCGCCATGCACTTGTAGCACCTCGCAGGCCGGTGCTCAAGCACGGTTACCCGCGCCGAGCTCCAGCCCACGAGGAGCCTGCCTGAGCCGGCCAGTTGCCTGACCGACAAAACAAGGATTAATTCTTTAGCGCAAATATTGTTTTGTAAATAAAAAAATAAAAAAAAAAAAAAAAAAAAAAAGTAAGCTCGAGCCTCCTTCTCAGTGAGAGGGAAATTGATTTACTATATACGCTGGTTAGACGCCTGGTAAAGTGTTTTATTTCAAGTTTTCCGTCTTTTGCTGTAATGGTGATTGCATCCCTTAGTTGTGTTCTACAATCGTTAAGAAGAAAGGAGCTGTTGGCGATTATTGTATTTCTATTCCATCATCAGATAGATAGCATAGGATAATATAACATTAATATTTCACTCATATAAATTTTAGTTCATCTATCCTTATATACGTCTTCCTGGGATAGTAGTTCCTTGTGATATACTCAGGAGAAACTCCTCTTTTTTTTTTTTTTCCCTCGAGGTGGACCATGGATGTGGTCGCGCCCCGACAAAGGCGTCCGGGGCGACAGAAGAGGCGGCACGCAACCCCATGGACCCACCCTGCAAAGTCCTCTCTACGCCGTGCGAGCGGGCCACCGGTACCCGATCTTTGACTTCGGTGGCCCAGGAGAAACTCCTCTCGAAACTCCGTACTTATACTGAAAATTTAAATATAATTAAGCCAAATATTTCCATTTGGAATACAATGCATCATTTTTCAACTTTCGGCGGAAGTGCTAGAAAGATGGGATCTTCTGTTTTTTCTTCAGACTACGGTCAGAACACACGCGAACTGTTTTGTTCAAGGCGACGTAAGTGCAGCATATGGCTCTATAATCTACCATATTCCCTCCCTATTGCACTGACTACTAGTACCGATTCCTTGATCTCGAAGACCAGCTTGTCAGGTATGACTGATGATGACACTGACTGATGCCAATCCCCTGGAAAGTTCATAACATAAAATGAATGCGTTAACTCCCCTGACATATATGGTGATTATGTTATTAGCCCATCTCATGAGAAGATCTTTTTCTGATAGTGAAAGTTTGTAGTCAGATGCATAAATGGACACTCACTCATGAAGAACATTGATCCCCGTAATCATTGCTCATTCGCTCATTAAATCACTAATTGATTGATTGACATCTCATACAATCACTTAAGGATTCTCTTGATTTTATTCTGTATACTTGGAAACGGATAGTACATTTATTTCTTCGATTCTCTTAGTTCTTCTTAGTTCATATGCGTTTCACTATTGGACATAGATCTGCAACAGAAGAAGAGAATTAGGTTACATTAAGTTCACCAAATGTATTTGGTATTGAGTTTTTCTTATTTAATAAATAAAAATATGTATAGTTGTATAGATTATATTAACGAATGATCATGTACGAGTACACTAGATAATTTATTTGATTTCACAAATGAGTAGTAAGTGTTGGGGTTTGATTGTTACTCAGGATATTTCTTTTTATCATTTATTCATGTTTAGATTAAAATAATCTTAATAATCCATGCATAAAACTCCAAAAGTACATTGCTTGACCTAAGATTTAAACTCAGCGAACAAACGAACTAGGATAAAAACAGGCTTCCCGAATATTCAATAGATATCCAGCTACGCACTATCCAGCTGTACGAGGTGACGTAAAAGCGAACGGGAATTCTCAAAACTCAGATTCCTTCTTCAGAACTGCTGCGTTGGCTTCTTTGGTCGTTTCAGCATTCAAACTCAATACTTTAAAATTAGTTCAATGCAGTTTGTTTGCGAACATATTTCTAATTATAGCTTACTTGGTACGACCAAGACGTAATATACGTAATAAAATATTATATATATGGTCTCCGAAAACAGGAAAAGTTACATAGAAATTTGCCTATTACACATTATTGATATTTCTTATACTCGTAAAAAAGTTACTTGCGAGCAAGTTACAGTAATAATTGTGTCGTGTATTTCTTGTAATATATTTGCTTATATTATAACGTGAATTATACATTTATATTCCATGTGAACTATTGTAAAGCTAAAGAGTTTATTTCAAAGTGGTAATCTTAGTTATTAAAATTTGGATTACAAGAAAAATATATAACTAACACAATGTTAGTTAAATTATCGAGAATGGTAATAAGAAATATCGTTGCGACAAATAGGAACGAAATAATGTCTATAAATGTTAGTAAATCGGTCGTCAAACGTTCTGCGTAGTTGCTGTTATCATAGCAATTGATGTACATACATACATACATACCATCACGACATGTCCCTTGCAGGGTAGGCAGAGAGAACAGAGTGCCAGAGAACTCTATCATTGCATACTTCACTCACTTCCTCAACATTAATGTGAAAGAAAAGAGCAATGTATCCTCAACCAAACATCATGATCATCATCACAGCCCATATATATCCCACTGTTGGGCTCGGGCCTCTTGACTGGGAGGGAAGTTAACCTACTATACCACGCTGGTCAGACGTGTTGGTATACGATTTCGCGTGGGGGATCCTAAGAGACGACTAAGGGATATAAAATGCATATAACATATATGCGAGAGAAGGGAAACTCGAAATAAAACCCGTCTGACGTCTGTATAGTAGGTCAATTTCCCTCAAATTATGGAGGAGCCTTGAGCCCAACAGTGGGACATATATGAGCTGAGATGATGGCGATGAGATGGCTCGGTTATTAAAGTTATAATAATATAATTGCTGTCAATGTGATAGAGTGTAACAAGCCTTATGCTAACAGTTGCAGTGCACCAATTAACTTATTCATGAACGGAGCGGATGAGAGAACATTTAGGTATTATATACATTCAGACTATTTCACTAATTATAACTTAGTGACGTCATATTATACACCATAACGTTTATTTTATACGACTCTTTTGCTTACGGTAATGAGATTTCATTGTATAATGTATAAAAAGTATTTTAAACTAAAATATATATCCTCAGTTTAATCAAACTTTCGAAATTATACTTTACTTATTTTATATCAGTGGCAAACGAGCAGATAGCATACCTGATGGTAAGTGTCACTGCCGCCCACGGACCTTTGCAATACCAAGGGCATAGCTAGACTGCTGCCTAACAATATAAACCCCAAACCCACCCCAGTTGGGCTGCCGGCTCTCTCGCTCACCGAACAAAACGCAATAGCACATTGCCATTACTCAGAAGTCGATCTTCTGCGAGACTCCGAACGGACCGGCCCGCGGCTGTAGACAGAAAACTGTCAACAGCGTGATCCTACCACTATACACGATTACGAAAGAGCTGCTTAGTTCTTCCGTAATGATGGTAAACGTAATTATTAAAATACATGGTATAATACGTATGGTGACAAAGTAAGAATACCACATTCCACGCTCACCACTCGGATCCGAGTGGGGCGGGGCTATAGTAGCAGCGCCTCCCACTCGGATCCGAGCGAGCGTCCCGTTCATTTTGTAGTAGTAAGGATCCGAGTGTTCGGCACCTAGCGTGCTGTGTGCCTACCACTCGGATACGAAAAAATGTGTTTTTTTATTGAAATAATAACAATATACATTTATCCATATTTTCAAACATTCATCACATTATTGTACTTAATCAACATTCGCCGTAAAAAGTTTTGGCACCCGGCTATTATTTTTATTTATTTATTTTGTTGGCGTTGAATGTGATACAATTCACCACTTACGTCTTATCGGTAGGTAATACTAAGAGACATCTAAGGTATATAAAACGCATATAACATCTGTGTAGGAGAAGTAAAACTCAAAACAAAATCTTAAATCAAAAAGTCTGACCGGCGTAGTAAAGTGGCTCAATTTCCCTTCCATTGTGGAGGAAGCTCGTGCTCAACAGTGGGATATGTATAACTTGAGATGATGATGATATACATACAGTCAAACATATTTTCGTGGACTAATATATATAAGTTTTTGGTACTACATAAATACTATCTCTAATGTTCTATCAAATATTAGTTTGCAATTTGATGCTTTAGCTCCAATAGCAGATACCACTAATTAGCAAATTAGTACCCAGTGACGGTCGCGCCTTTAGGGTGTATTTATCAAAATAGGTTTAGCCGTTGAGTAGTTACGAGTAAATATAGTAAAAGATATGCTATAGATTAAAAATATAGCTCTACTTTTTTACTTCACGGAAATCGGATAATAAGGTGAATATCTTCAACCTGAAAGCAGAATCTTGAGCTACGGTATCGCTGATATAATTATTTTATCTAAAAATCATAAGCTTGGCAAACCTGAGAACAAACTCGCAAAAAGTAGCTAGAATAAAAATAATATTATGAAAAATATTAGCTCTGCGGCTGGTTATATCATATTTATACTAAGAGACTGTCTCAACTGTAATCCGTCTTAAATAGGCTTTGATATTACATGAATCCAAATACATTGTAAGACTCGATATAATATTTCGTATGTAATTGTAATCTGTATGTCATTGCACTAAAATACCAATATGAATATTAAAATTAGATAAAAATATGGTACTAGATATTACAACACAACTAATGAAATGAAGAACAAGAGTATATTTTATAAAAATAGAAAAGATCCTATAAAATTAAAATACTGACCTTTCGTGCCAGTGCCGTGGGTTCGAATTCTAAACAGGAAAATACTTTTTGTGATTCACAAACTGTTGTTCTGAGTCTAGGTAAAATTTGTCTGTGTTAAATATATATTAAAGTCCAAAAAGGTAGGGTGGCGTCTTTTAAATAAATATTGTCTTTTAATAAATATTGCCTAGAAATTGTAATAATAGCTATAATTAGAAATAGAAGATAAGATAATAAATAAAAGTAAAACAAATCTAATAAATATCATTAAAGTGAAGTAGAGGTTAACCAATTACTAATTGATCAAATTTAAATACAACCACATGGAAAGTACCAGCTCTTATAAAAAGGATTTGTTTTGAGAATTGTCGAAATCGGTTCACTCAAAAGAAAGTTCTGAGATAGTAAAACAATAACATAAAAAAAAAAACACAAAGCAGTCATGAGGACTGCCGCCAGAAGTGAAAACTTAAACTTATGATAAAAAAAAACCATTGAATAATTGATAATAATTAATAATAGCAATCGATTCACTTTGCTCAATTTCCATATTTTAAACACTTTATATACACGAATTTTACAAGTATACAGATGGTCGAGCCATCAGCAGTTCCCACAGAGTAAAATAATATATTAGAAATAGAGAGCCCACGCTGGATTTTTTTGTTACCACTAATGTCAAAAGTAAGCGCCATCTATTACGTGAACCAATAATTATTCCCTACCCGCACATGCGCAATCAGGACATAAGTAACGGAAATAATCATTTTGTATTAAAAATTATAATGGTAAATTCTTATTTAATAAAATAAGAGCCCGTAATAGATTGTTTTATTTATTGTGTTTTAATTATCTATTAATTTATGCCATCTATTTGTATTTATTGACATTATTAATGTCAAATTAAACAAAAGCCTTAGATGCGGCAAGTAGATAGCGCTATATTGAAATACAACCTCTACTAAGCCGCGCCGGCGATCTACTTTCCATTCGTCTTACGCATTTTCGATCAGGGTCATGTGTGCTGACGCGAGTTTAACATTTTTTTATCCACCACAAAAAAGTACACAGTCACTCTAAAGAAGTTTCCACTTCAAAAATACAGATGAATTTATGGCGTAGTAATTAAAATGACGACCTATAGTGCCAGTGTCATGGATTCAATTATCATGTAGGACAATATTTTGTGCAAGCCGCAAATTGTTGTTTTAAGTGTGTATATGCTTCATTTTGGTTAATTGTATGTTTGTGAAGTGCCCCGTAATGGAAGGGTTATTTTATTAGTGCAGGATGTTGTTATTAAAAGGGAAAAATCCCTCAGATTGTTGAGGCCGCCCAAACCTCAATACAAGCTGAGGTGGTGATAACGATATTAAACTTAAAGATCTATCTTTGACTTTAAAAAAGCCAGGTTCCACCAGATACTGCCATTGTCCTGTTATTGTATATTTTGCCACTATACATTCAAATTGACTTCTGCTATACTCAGCATTTAAACCATGGTGCTTATAATCGACTGCCGACTATAATTAAGTCCCTTGTCAAATAATACCATTTTAAACAGCTTGTAATTCTTATTATACACAAATCAAAAGATTAACGAAAATTTAATCCCCATAAAGTAATATTGTTTATAACTGAGCTTAGTGTGCCTCCCTTCCTCTTAAAATATGTTCTTGCCAAAATTAAAGCTGTAATTTCTACCCGAGATTAAACTACCATAGATTTTATTACCCCTTTAAAAACAATTTCCTCACACTTCGTAAATTATTTGTAAGACAAATGTTTTAGATTATACAAATAAAGAAAATAACATTGATATAGATTCAAAAATATTCATATTATGTTTCATATAAATTAAACCATAACATAATAATTTCTTATGTTTACGCGAGTATTACACATTTGAAATAAAACTATTTTTATGGAAGATATCGCGTTTTTATTTAATTTTTAATTTGCCGACGTTTCGAACACTTTTTAAATTCTCCCGTAACCACGAACGCTGTAAAACGTTCGAAACGTTGGGAAAATAAAAATTAAATACAAACGTGCTAGAATCCGTAAAAATAGTTTTAAATCACAATCTTGATTTTTCTAGTCAATACTACTGCATCTAGGTCTAGGAAAACTCATTTTCTTTTAAGAGCAAAATTGACGATTTAAATCGTACAATTATTTGTAAAAAAATCTAAAATTCGTAATAAATTGATTTCAGATATTGAAATTAAATATTTTAATATGAACTTTTGTGCCCTATTTTAACCTGTTCGGCATACCGAAATTAATAAATTTTCAATATCCCAAAATATGCTTCTGAACTTTAAATTAAAGACTTCAGCTATAATATTTGGGCTTAAATAAAAAAGAAAACATGTCCTCACGAAAACTTTAACTCCCTAGGTTAAATTCCTGGAATGAAAATGTGAGAACTTTTATTCCCTAGTGACATTTACTTATTTGCAGAAAGTCTTGTTAGTTCATAATATTTTTTTTAGATATTTTATGTAATATAGAAAAAAAGTATAGCTTTTGATTTACAATAAATTGAATAAAGCTCACTGTTATCGAAACATCAATTATTAGAATCACCATCTGAACTAAGCTGATTCTCAGCTCATATACTTGGCTCAAGTCTCTCCCACTATAACAGAGCAAATAATTGTTAGAATGTCATTTAAGAAATCATATCTTTTCGTTTACGTCAAGTAAAACATTAAACTTATCTTTTATGACACGCAGCCTGGAAACGCTTGTAATATTTAGCCGTCTAAGTCGTAAAAACAACCTTAGGGTTAACTAAGTAAATGGATAGTAGCGGTCTTCTGAGAACTCTATATTACCAAATACGATGGCTGATCTGACAGCCAAGTGTGAGGACTATTGCATTTTCTTTCTTTTGGCGAAGGATAACGTCCACTGTGGAAATCTATAGGATGTTAGGTGGGTAAATAATATCTACTGGATGTTATTTATTAAAAAAAAAACACTTTTACGAATTCTATCGCGTTTGTATTTGATGTTCAATTTCCCGACGTTTCAAACACTTTACAGTGATCATGGTCACAGGAGGACTAAGGTGTCTTACGTCCAATATGTTATTGTTATTACAGAAATTTATATCTACCCTATAAGATATTAAATTTTGACCCACATTTTCAATACAAATTAATACAAATTCATTGCCAGTACAAAAAGAAAATGATTCTATATTTCAAATTTTATATTGTTTATGATTTGTTATTATTAAAACATTTAATTTATGATGATTAATATTTTGGCAATTTTAGAAATACTAATAAAACTATTCAGCTACCATCGGATCGGAACGCGGCCACACTGAGAAAGATCCAGCAACAAAACTCAGGAGGCATAATACTAATTTTATTATTGAATTTTTGAGCCGCGGCCTAATTTATCTTACTAAAATTAATTAAATTAAAATTTGTATTTAAATTATTATAAATTAAATGTTATAATAATAACAGATCATATACAATAAAAAAAAGTACATACAGAATCATTTTTTTTTGCACTGGCAATGAATTTGTATTAAAAGTGTGGATCAAAATTTAATATCTTATAGGGTAGATATACATTTCTGTAATAACAATGACATATTGTACGTAAGACACCTCAGTCCTCCCGTGACTATGATCACTGTAAAGTGTTCGAAACGTCGGGAAATTAAAAATAAAATACAAACGCGATAGAATCCGTAAAAGTAGTTTTATATCAAATGTGTAAGACTCGCGTAAACATTAGAAATCATTATATTAAAAAAAGTTGTATAGTATGAGTTTGTACTATGTTTTGCTAACCGCTATTTAGAGCTCTCAAGAATTATTTGATATAAAGCCTCAAGAGACTTTGAAATTACTTCAAAATTCAAAATTACCCTCTCACCGCTCAAGTATTTACGAGACGGGTGTTAGAGGATAATGGGGGTCGTAAAATAAAATAAATAATTACGAGTGAAGCACATTCATGAATAACTTGAACGTAACGCAAGGAGCCTGCAGCTAATTACGCACCTAGGAAATATGACGAACGAATATGATTCGACAAGGATTCTATTAAAATGTAATCACTATTAAAAACTCTTCCTATATCTATGAATGAAATATTTTTTAACACGAATTTTATAGCATCTGTACTCGTATTTGTTGTTTTTTATGGATTTCGTGATTATAAATGTTGAAAAGTACTCCAAACGTTGCGAAAATAAAAACTACAAATTGTAAACGCGATAAAATTTCCTCAGCGAAGTGTCGTGAATTCGATACCAACGCAAGAATATTCTTTGTGTTTTCTATAAATAATAGTTAAATACATGCTTGTAAATTCCTCCACAACTTTATTCCTTAGTGTGAGTGCTTATCTCTCTTTCCGGTTGGTGCAGGTCTTGTCGGGGCATGGTTGCTTCGGCAAGTACCTGCACACGGTCGTGCGGAGGGAGTGGACTCCGTCCTGCCACCATTGCAGTAGCGACGAGGACACGGCGCAACATACGCTCGAAGTATGTTCAGGCTGGGACGGGCAGCGCCGTGACCTCGTCGCTGTCATCGGTGCCGACCTGACGCTGACGTCTGTTGCGCGAGCGATGGTCGATAGCGTCAGGAATTGGGACGCGGTCGCCGCCTTCTGCGAGGCTGTCATCTCGCAGAAGGAGGCGGCGGAACGGGCCCGGGAGGATTCCCGTGACCCGGGCCGCCGCCCGCGGCCGGGACGGCGCAGGCGCGAGTACCTGCGCCTGATGCCGCCCTAACCGAGGCTTCGGGTGATCGGACCGGGGAATTGTCCGGTTACCCGACGTGAGGCCATCGCGTGAGGACGACGCCTCGACGGCGAAAGCTGTCGGGGCGTCGACAGGAGAGGAGCCCAAGAGGGCATACCGCCGAGCGGGCCACCGAAGACAAAGATCGGGTACCGGTGGCCCGCTTGTACGGCGAAGAAGAGGTGCTTGCAGGGTGGGTCAATGGGGTTGCGCGCCGGCTCTTCCGTCACCCCGGACCGATTTGGCGGGGTGCGACGTCCATAGCCCACCGCAAAAAAAAAACAAAAAAAAAAAAAAAGTGTGAGTGCTTATGCCTTACTGTTGACAGTCCTCATGATTGCTTTTCTTTTTCGCTAACCGTTACACTAATTCATTGATTTTAGTAGATAAAAAATATCGTTCAAGGAAATCAAACCCTTGCTCACACTACTCAGTCAACTTTGCAGTACATTCAAACTTGAGGCATCATATGCAACAAACGTATTCTTATATTATTATAACAACAAGACGTTATTTATCTACTGTATAAAGTCTCACTATATATCAAGAGTCTGACGCAATACAAACAGGTAGAACATATATCAGCTGGAGGAATTGGCGTCCTTAATTATCGTTGAGTCAGTTTACTTGCACATCTATTGTTCAGCCACAAGACAATGTACTGAATGAGAGGTTAACTGGCTGCCTATTGGCTATAATATCTTGTTAGTTCAGGTAACAAATAGAGTGAAGTGAACATTTCTTTGAAGATAGATGAAAGTAATGTAATAATTCTTTGCCGTTGCTATTGATATTCTTTAAATTAACATGAATAAAATGACCTATATTATTTATTGTATAAATTAATCAATATATGTGTCTCAAAGAATTTTACTGTCTTTCTTTCTTCACAAAGAGTAAACCATGTCGTATGCTTTTTAATTAAATCGATAAAATTGCTGGAAAATTTTCAAATTATATTTTTAATTGATGGAATGAGTGAATTGTATCCATAATATTCATGCGTCCCATTAATTAAATTTCAGTGCTAATGAAATGACAAATATATGACACTCTGCTCTATACAATACTGAGCCTCTCCCTACTTAGGTGAGAAATATTTTTTAAATTCATTGTTATGTCTACTAACTACTATTATAAACGTGAATTTAAATTTGTTTATTACACTTTCACGCCAAAACGACTTAACCGATTATCATGAAACTGCATAGTCTTCGAGGTATTAGAATGGACATAGGATACTTATTATTAGAAAAAAAAAGATTTTTTACGTAGGGTAAAAAAATATGTTTTGGCAGGCATGATAGCTGAAGCTATAGTCAATAAAATTATTAATTTGACCGTCGATAATACAACACCTAGGGTTTGCACATTATTGGCGTTGCAGTTTCTAGATTTTCAAATTTTTTATCAAACAATTCTATTGGAATGTATGACTTTGATATTTATTTAAGGGCTTGAACACGAGCAAAGCCACAGGTAAAAGCTAGTTTATTTTGTTAATATAAAAATATTATAGTTTTATTTCAAATATGTAAACTAGCGTAAACATCGTAAATCACAACTGAATACTACTCACCATTTTCCTTTTCAGGGTTCCGTACCCAAAGGGTAAAAAAGGGACCCTATTACCTAGACTTCGTTGTCCGTCCGTCCGTCTATCACCAGGCTGTATCTCAAGAACGGTGACAGCTAGACAGTTGAAAGTTTCACAGATGATATATGAAATGAAATAAATATTTAAGGGGGACTCCCATACAACAAACTTGATTTTTTTTATAGATAATGGTAAGGATCCCTTCGTGAGTGAGTCCGACTCGCACTTGGCCAGTTTTTTTATTTATTTTTCCTGTAAATGATCGTAAAAGATAACTGTATGGCAGCGGATACGAATACTACCAAACCTTACTTTGCCCGTGGATGTCGTAAAAGACGACTAAGACACTCATAACGACCTGAACCAACTCCATCTGATGCCGTTTAGTCAACAATTATATTCCCAAGGAGGAATGACGTCTAGCAGACGACCGGTCATAAAATTATTGTCAATAACTTTTATATGCACTATGAAGGAAGAGTACATACTGTATCGACCCCAAGCAATTGAGATAAGAGTAGGAGAATGGTGATCGTAAAAGATAACCAAGAAACGCATTACTCCAAGAAAAGGAAACTCGAAGTAAAATCATGTAATTACTACTCTGACTCTGAGTAGATCTATTTCCTTTCCAATATGAATTAGTCTCGAGTCCATATGAGTTAGAATAATATTCCAATTCATTAATACTATTAAAACTATCAACGTTGATTATAATCCATCATGAACACGCCGATATATTACAAAACTGACATCAATTTCATTGATAACATTCGTATTGTTTAAAGAGTGGATACGTTTGTCATTGATATTCATTAATTAGCCGTAGGGCATTATTAGTTTTTGTACCAAACATATATTTATTATCATTTCATTAATAAGTTCTCCGTAAATTTGAATGTTATGTTATTCTGTTAGCATATTATGTAATTAGGGTATAACAATTATTATTATTATGATTTCAGATGACATTTTAAATGACAAAGATATGAGAATAGAATTTTTTGTGTTACTTAATTGTATATTTGTACAATCCCCCACAAAAGAATACAGGCAAAGACTGGATGTATAAAAACCTGTGGAAGAAATTTGAAGGCGGCCTTTACCCGAACGAGATCCGTACCTCAAGAAATAGAAATATTAGCCATCCTAACATTGTATACAAAAATTACTAACAATACCAATATCATTTGAAATGTTAAACTTAAAAAGAGTTATGGAATAAAGGGGTTTTATTATTATTTTTATAAAGTCTCCCACAACACGACATGACGACAAGGATTCCTAAGTGTGGTGAGTCGCTTTTTAAAGTCATTTACTTTTTTCCATGGTTATTTTAAAATAAAATTATAAGATACAATCAATTAAGATAACTTACCCGTAATATGTAAGCCATTTCATACAATTTTAACCTCCTCTGCCTGAAAACCAGCCTAATCCCAATTTTGATATTTTTAAAGACATTGTTCAACCTCCTTGAACATCTATTCCCTACGCACATGTCTATGTACACATGTAGTATGAGTACATTCCCTAACAAGAATGCAAGAAAAAAATAAAATTCAACTCTATTATAAAAGACTTAGATAGAATATAATCAAATAACATCATTCAAAGAGAAGACATATTTGAAACAAAGCTACATATCAAACAAGGTTGATGGTTAATAAAACAATATATCACCACTCATTATGTTCCCATACGTGTTGTAAAATCCATCTAGACTCGCCACAATCAATTACGAATATATATATATATATATATATATATATATATATATTCGAATGTTATACAAATAACGAAATTAAAAGTTATTACATTTTCTAAAACCGCAGAATTGAAACATTGAAACGTAAACATTATCAGGTAAAATATTTTCGCACGTATAAATTAAAACCAAATATACATTCATAATATTATTAAATAGGTTTCGAGTGGCACTGTTGAAAAACGATTTAATAGGAGGCAAATAAAAATAGCAGTCTGAATGTAGGGCCCGGGGGACCCTAATCAAATATACCTTAGTCGGGGCCCTCTGCGAACCCGGTTTATAACCTGCACGGATTATGTCGGGACCTTAAGTGATTTTTGGAAATACTTTTATTCTTCTGCTAGATCGCACCTGCGACTTATTTCATGTAAGGGATTCGACCTTCATACGTGTAATGACAGTTTCCAAACAAAATATTGTAACAGTTTTTCGTTTACGACAACATTTTATCTACATTTCTAAAAAGAAATACTTATTTTTACGTTCTATATAATTTTCTGGGGTGATTCATTTTATTAATTAAAATTTTTATTTTATAATATTAACTTATGGAAATAGTTATTCAAAAGTTATTGATGTTGGCGGCTTACACCATCCTAAAGTTTAGGTGATACCCAAGTCAAAACAAATAATATATCAAATTCCATTTCATCATTATCATTATTATCTCAGCTTATATATGTCCCATAGCTGGGCTCGAGCTTCCTCCACACTAGGAGAGAAAAAAGCACCACGTTGACCAGACTCGTTGGTATAGGGTTTTATATCGAGTTTCTTCCTCCTTTTGCATGTATGTTTTAGCATATTATATCCCTTAGTCGTCTTTACGATCACCCACGGCTAAGATAGGGGGTGGTGAACCATATACTTACTTCGTCACTACACAGAAAACCATTTTTTTTAACCTCAATATATCTTTTTTTTATATAGGTTTTGGGCGGGGTATGATAATACCATAATTTGGTTGACTTTAAGAGCACTTACATATTGTCAATATTACTTTTCGTTTAAAATTAATCTAATTATCTAACACTGAATCCGCGCATGGCCAGAAGCTGAAAAGATCCATATAATATTGCTATTATTGCTTGTCATTTTTTAAACTACTTCTATTAAATGAAATTGTTTATAGATTACAAGTTTAGAAAATATTAACTTCAGGTGATGCCCTTGGATCTAGGTTATTTTTTTTATTGAAAATATAATACAAAGGACAAAAATAAGCTGAAGCAAATAGCAGAAGCGGCACTCGATCTCGAGTTAGCTTTCAGATTAGCCATCATTTTACATAACTACATTAGAGTGTATGGATAGACCTGTTTTACGTAGTTACCGCAAGCAGAAACCTTGTCAGTGAGTATAACCAATAAGAAAATTCAATTCTGCCCTGACCCATTAGACTCTGCACCTAAAAACTTAAACTAAACACTCCACTAACTTAACACGCTAATTGTTTATACAAAAGATTATATGACTTGTTCTTTGATATATATTACTGAAATCAAATAATAACAGAATACAAATTAATCTTTGAACTAAATCATCAGTAGTTTCCGTTTAAGATAATCTCCAAAGCAACTTGTACTAATCTTGTGCTTAGGACGTACAACAAGGGTGGTAGTTGCGTCGCCAGAGATAACACAACACAAACAAACCAGACCCAAACAAATAATTGTTGAGAGCAAACATGTTCCCATCTCTAAATAGAGTGGACTGCAGTAAGGACGGACGTAGACCTTGACTTTGTGACCATAATTTCAAGGATAGAGCGAAATAACTAAACTTTGTGATTAAATAAATATTTACTTCTTTATGTCGCAAGGAAATAATTATCAATACTTTTTTCCATGGTACTTACCATAAAAGCTTTGACAATACTTTTATGACCAGCCGCCTGTCTGACGATAATTCTCTTTGAGAATGAATTGTTGACCAGATGGCAACTTATTGAAGTAGTCCACAATGATGAAAAACTGTTAGGCATTTTTAATATACCAATGAGTAATGTAATGGTTGGTACTATGCGTAGCCTTCACCGCATAGCAAGTGTAGTTACAGCATAAGAATACAATTCGTTACAATTCTATACTTTCCAAAGAAAATTCTGTAAAGAGCTTGTATAAAGAGCAGTGCGTGTATAGAATGGTATAGTATATATATATAGCAACAGAAGAATTACCAAGAGAATAGGCAAAATTACTCTCCCAGAAGTATTATAAGACCAATTACGATCATCAATCCGCTTACTAAAAGTGGTAATTATACAAACCATCGACTTCTGGTATCTTTCATGTTAGTAAGCCAGAAATAGTTTATATATTTAGATGCCCACCACCTGAACGATGTTCCGTCACAGTTTTGCAAGACATCCATTAGCAAACAATAACTACTTTTAGATAACGCCTGCTAACCAAATAACATAAAGTCTTAATTACTACGCTTAACAACCGCAATGGGAACTATTAGTTTCCAAAGAGATCTCTGGTGTATTCACTACTGACAGTCTTAACAGATTTTATAACTCCAATTAGAGACTAAAGGATTGGTATAGAGTATCATCAATGCTGTATTCTAAATTATTGGTTTATATGCTTGTTTTAATATATTATTCTCAGAAATGAAATGTTTGGAATTAATTCCAATAAAAAAATAGTAAATCAAGTAACTAAAATTTTGCAACAACAGCCGAAGTACTCTAGTATCAACCATTATCTGCTGCTGAATTACCAGAATTTATATATACATACATATCATCACGCCATATCCCTTGCAGGGTAGGCAGAGGGAACAGAGTGCCAGAGAACTCTATCCTTGCATACTTCACTCGCTTCCTCAACATTCATAATTCTCTTCATACACGCTCACCGGTCTCGGAGACTCTGACTCCACCTTCCTTCAGTACATGACCGATCTGGTCTAGGAAGGTTAGTCTCGGTCTCCACGGTACCTACATCCTTCCAATTTACATTGTATATATTCTTAACCAGACGTTCGTTCGGCATTCTTTCCACATATCCGAACCATCGGAGCATTCCCTTTTGCATCTTTACACCGATACTCTCTTTCATACCTACTCGCTCTCTTACGTGGTCGTTACGGTCGGTCAGCCTAACTCCACAGATTTTCCGTAGATCGCATTTCGACCGCATTAATTTTACTTTCATACTCTTTTCTGTATACCCAACTCTCGCTTCCATACAGTAATGTTGGGACAAGCACTGCGTTATGTATTGCTACACTTGCCTTCTGGCTGAGGTGGTGGTTACCGAGACGTTGCCCCAACGCTCCGTTCACTCTATTTCCCGCATTCACTCTTCGCGCTTTATCAGTGGTGTACCTTCCATCTCGGCTAAATCCACATCCAAGACATACAAATTTATATACTTGCTCCAGTACATCATTACCTATTGCTACTCTTACATCTGTTCTGGCTTCATCTCTTTCAAAGACCATTATTTTGGTTTTGCTCACATTCACGCGTAGACCCCTTTTCTTACAATCTTCTGTCATTGTGTCGACTAGGGTCTGCAGGTCAGTCGCTGACTATGCCAGCAGGACTGCATCATCTGCATAGAGCAAAGCAGTGACCACTGAGTCGCCCATCTGGACTCCCACATTCATATCGTTCAACCTTTGGAGACATTTATCCAGATATATGATAAACAGTCTGGCTGACAGAACGCACCCCTGCTTAACGCCGATATTGACGTCAAACCAAGGCGACATTCCATCATCCAGCCGCACACAGGCTCAACAGCCCATTTAACTGGACTGCACAGCCTGCAGCAGTTTACCGTTAATACCATACTCCGGTAAAATGTTTCAAAGTTCCTTTCGTACAACCGTGTCAAATGCTCTCTCCAGATCCACAAAACTGCAGAAAACCCTCTGACCTAGAGCCAGATGCTTCTCCACAATGTTGCGCAGAGAGAATACTTGATCCATGCATCCCCTTCCACTCCTGAAACCTCCTTGTGTCTCACACAGTAAACCATCGGACACCATCCTCATTCTCCTTTCAATAATTTTACCGTACACTTTTGCTGCCAAACTGATCAAGCTTATGGCTCTGTAATTTGCGCAGTCATAACGTGAACCCTTGTTTTTAAACAAAGGCACGATGACTGCGCTATTCCAGTCCCTTGGAACTATTCCCGAGGTCCAACATAAATTTAGGAGCAAAAGGAACGCCTCCAGACACAGGCGCCGCCAAGCTTGATCATCTCGACAGACACCATATCAATGCCCGCTGCCTTACCATTTTTCAAACTTCTTATCGCCCATTCAACTTCATCCATACTGATGCCATCGGAGGACGCCGATGTCGAATGTTGATCTACTAAACTACATGCGACACCGGCGCCAACCGTAGCATCCGCATAAATATCGCCAAAATATTCACTCCATCGGCTTAACACGTCTTGTGTTTGTGTAAGAATGTCTCCACCTTTAGACCTTATTTTATTCATTCTGAAGGCTGATCAACCACCCGGAGACTTCTTCACCTCCCTCCAAAAGAGTTTGGTGTTACACTCGAAGTTTTTAGTCAGCCTATCTTCTGCACTCATATTCGCTCTATCAAAACCAGAACAGATGTAAGAGTAACAATAGGTAATGATGTACTAGAGCAAGTGGATGAATTTGTATATCTTGGATGTGGATTTAGCCGAGATGGAAGGTACACCACTGATATAGAGCGAAGAGTGAATGCGGGAAATAGAGTGAACGGAGCATTGGGGCAACTTCTCGGCAGCCACCACCTCAGCCAGAAGGCACGTGTAGCAATACATAACGCAGTGCTTGTCCCAACATTACTGTATGGAAGCGAGAGTTGGGTATGCAAAAAAGAGTATGATAGTAAAAGTAATGCGGTCGAAATGCGATCTCTGCGGAAAATCTGTGGAGTTAGGCTGACCGACCGCATTCGTAACGACGACGTAAGAGAGCGAGTAGGTATGGAAGAGAGTATTGGTGTAAAGATGCGAAAGGGAATGCTCCGATGGTTCGGACATGTGGAAAGAATGCCGAACGAACGCCTGGTTAAGAATATATACAATGCGAAAGTGGAAGGATGTAGGTACCGAGGGAGACCGAGACTAACCTACCTAGACCAGATCGGTCATGTACTGAAGGAAGGTGGAGTCAAGAGTTTCCGAAACCGGCGAGCGTGTATGAAGAGAATTATGAATGTTGAGGAAGCGAGTGAAGTATGCAGAGATAGAGTTCTCTGGCACTCTGTTCTCTCTGCCTACCCTGCAAGGGATATGGCGTGATGATATGTATGTGTATGTATGTATGTATGTTTCTCTTTCACTAAGGCCTTGGTGTCATTCTTACATTGCCGATATATTTCTTTCTTCTGTTCAGTCATACTGTCATTCAAATTCAAAGAAGAGACATAGTCCAGCCACGCTTTCTCCTTTTGCTCTACGGAAGCTGCCACTTCCACATCATTTATGAGTTATATAATATCATCTCTGCTGAGCTAACAGAAATTGTAATTTATCTAATATATGTAAATAATTTCTTTCTGTGTGGTGACGGAGTAAGAATACTATTCCCCGCAGTATATCTTACCCGTGGGTGATCGTACGAGACGACTAAGGGATATAAATCGCATATAACATCTATGCGAGAGAAGGAAACAAAACCCTATACCAACACGCCTGACCAGCGCGGTATAGTATTAATTGCCCTCTCATCACGGAGGAGGCCTGAGCCCAACAATGGGACATTTATGGGCTGTGATGATGATGTAAATATTAATATTGATCATATTATCGATACCAGTAATATTGCGATGACAGATGACATCTTTAAACAGAGTAATAGATTTAAAAAAAATAAGTAATACACTTAAGTGAAGCTACCGGCATTACTACATAACTACTACTGAAATACTAGTTTTTTTATAAAACGCATAGTTATAAAAATGGAGTGACTTATCTCGAATTTATATAAATATATTTTAGTGGCTTACCACTTAAAGATATTTATATAGATTCGAGATCGTGGTCTTAACTACGCTGTTGACAGTTCTCTGTCTACAGCCGCGGGCCGGATCGTCCGGAGTACCTAGTACCACACTCTCGCAGAAGATCGACGTCTGAACAGTGGTAATGTTTGTAATTTATAGATTATGTTGTGGTCGTGCTGACTGAAAAGATCTCTGCTTGCGGTAGCTAGGTGGAGCGGGTCTCTCCATTCCTTCCAAGGTGGTTGAGGGGCGTGATAGCTGCTCTAGTAGTTAACTCGTGATCCGGTGTTGCTTGTGTGATCTGGTCCTGGCTGGACGCCTTTTCCTTTTTTTTTTCCTTTATTTATATTTTGGTTTAATTTTGTATACAATATAAAAAAATGAATTATTGCTCGAAGTCCATAATTTTAATGAACATATAATATTTAATTAAAAAAAAATGACGTGCCTACTGAGTTTCTTTCCGGATCTTCTCAGTTTGTGGCTGCTTTCCGATCCATTAGTAAATTAATTAAAACAATGATGTTAAAATTACCAATATCTAAATGATCCTATGAGGTTTGTGCGTAATAAATGATATGAATTGATTTATTGCGGTTTGTTCGGGGAGCAGAAGAGCTGGCAGCCCAATTGGTGGGTTTGGGGTTTCTATTGGTAGGCAGCGGCCTAGCAGTACTCTTGGTATTGCAAAGGTCTATGAGCGGCAGTAACACTTACCAGCATGTGTGCTGCTTACTCGTTTGCCACCATAAGCAATAGAATAAATAAAGAAAAAGAATAATTCACCGAACCAGTTGATTTTAAAATTATTATGTCTCACCGTCAATCAAACCGAACCAAAATGGTGTTTAATTCTACAAAAAAATTAATAATGATCATCAAACGTTCAATCGCTACTATCACGTGCATTACAACTGCTTAGATAACAAAAAATATAATTGATGCATTATACTAATAACATAATATTGTTACTATCCTAATATCAAAGGGCGGAGTGAGTATAGTAACAAAATAATAGCATTATATAAGTAATTAATCATGCAAGGTACAGCTCGTATTAAATAATTACTATATTATATACTGTCAGGATAAAATGATATATGATAGTTGTATGGTGAATACTATCAACCCTTACTTTGCTCGTGGATGTCGTAAAAGATGACTAAGAGCCTTATAACGACCTGAACCAACACCACCTGATGCCGTTTGGTCAAAAATTACATTTTCAAAGTGGGTTGACGTATGGCAGGCGGTCATAAAACTATTGCCAATAACTTCCACAATATGTACTATGAAAGAAAAATGCATATTTTTTCGACCTTAAATAATTGGAATAAGAGTAGGAGAATGATGATACTATTAGGATAAAATGAACCTTTATATTATTGATCTAATGTATAAAACAACATACGAAACAACCAACATTGGTTTCTCGTATTACTTAATTCACTTAAACATTCCAATCCGATCAATTGCAAAAAGGGGTTGATACCACAAATATTCACATCAAATAGTAAAGTTACCATTATCAATAAACAAAACTTTCATAATGTATAGTTTCAAATGTCGAATTCAAAACATTGAATGTGGGTCAAAACTCAAACAGGCCAAAGTAACTTTGGATAGAAAGCCTGAAATTACCTTTAAGTATGTGGTGGAGATATAAAAAGGGGGCAAAGAGACTTAAAGGGCTTTGCACGGCTCGCGAGTGCCAAGTTTTCACGGAGTTATGCCCTTACAGCTTGTTTGTTCACGTGCCATTTCCTATGTGATTAAGTGGAGGATTTTGTAAGATAATATTTGTAAAACACAATGTTGCAATATTTGAGGTGTAAAATCTTGAATTAATGATGTTGTATACTGTATACCTCTCAGTATTATATTCCTCTGGGAGATGATAAAGTAGGAGAATACAAAGAAAAATCGTAAACGATGACTAAGGGTGGAAAACTCAATTTAAAACCCGATACCAATCCATCTGAACAATATAGTAAATCAAATAGTAAATAAAAAAAGTGGTGAAATCACAACATGCTTTTGTATTCGTGGATGCTGTACAAGACGTCTTAAGGATATATATATATATATATATATATATATATATATATATATATAATATGTAGATTACATCATGAAAAATAACAAAGACTTCAAATAAAATTCTATACGACCCATCTGACCAGCGTGGTACAGCTGGTGGAATGCCTTTCTGAGCTGGAGGAGGCTCGATCTCAGCAATGGAGTGTATATGAGCTGAGATAATGGTGATGAAGATGTATTATGGTAAAGTGAGTTCCCTTTGAACCACACCTGATGGAATTACCGATATTATTTAAAAGATTTCTGCCATTATTAACACTTACGCTTACACTTTTTGACTAAAAAGAAAATTAAAGTTTTACTAAAATTTATTGTATCCAAATTTCGTTGTATACATATTCTTAAATTCACAAGAAAACCCAGGAATTAGTTTAACAAGGAATTCATTAAAAGTCTGTCGTTAGTTTGCTTCAAGTGAAAATTACCCGAAATTTTCAATATTTAGCATGCAACACGCGAAAGCTGAGCATAATGTAATTATAAAACAACATATCTCTTTTAACATACACGAGTCTGCAAAGATTTTATGTAGTCCCACGTCGGGCGCCGATGCTTTGGAAACTCATGAAACTTGTAAGATGAACTTTTTGTAAATTATTTATTTTATTAATATATATTTATGGAATATTTAGTTTTTGTACCCTTTATTGTTAGAATTGAAGAAAATTATTAGAATTATTGAAGTAATTTTAGTTATCTCTACATTCTACATTCTTCTGCTTAAAGATATATTATTGTACAATATTTTCATTTATCCATCTACTTAGAATACATATCCACTTATACTATAGTTACACGTCTGCTATACAATAATTACATATTTTAAAACTATTATTATCCTGATCTTATTTCGATTACTTGATGTTGATTCAGTATGTACTCTTCCTACGTTGTATGGCACAAACCATTTTTTTTTGGCGTCGGGCTACGGTGTGTTTATACCCCGCTAATCCATCCGGGGCGACGAAGTAGCGGCGCGCGACCCCGTAGACCCGCCCAAAAACGTACCTATTGACGCTGTGCGAGTGGGCCACCGGAACCTAGTCTTTGTCTTCGGTGGCCCACCCGATGGTTTATCCTCGCGGGTATTCTCTTGAGTCAACGTCCTGGCAGCTTTTGCCGTCGGGGCGCCGACCTTACGCGGTGGCCTCACTCCGAGCGACCCGACTAATCCTCAGTCCGATCACCCAATGCCTTGGCTAAGGCTTTCTGTAGAGAAGTTCTTCACGGACCCGCCCCACCGCCTCCTTCTGCAAGATGACTGTCTCACAGAAGGTGGCAACTGCGTCCCAGTTCCTGATGCTGTCGACCATCGCTATCACGATGGCCGGTAGCGTCAGGTCGGCACCGATAGTTGCAACGAGTTTACGATGCTGCTCTGCCCAGGTCACGCAGACCTTGGACGTATGTTACACCGTGTCCTCGCTGCAACCGCACTGTTAGTAGGACGGAGTCGTCTCTCTTCATGCGATTTTGTACAGGTCCTTGCCGAAGCATCCATGCCCCGACAAGACCTGCAAACCCGGAAAGAGAGGGCTCCGTGCGCCGCTCCATACATTCAATCAGGACGAGCCGGAGCGCCTCAACGGTAACAACACCGTGTCGAGACCTCTCCAGCTGCGTAAACCAACGAGTAATGACGTCCCAGCGGGCATCCTTACGGCAGGCGGCTAGCTTGCTAAGCGAAACGACGCCACCTTCGTCGCATATTGCAGACACCCGCTGATATAGATCGGCGAGCATCTCCGCCTCCAGGTCCCACGGGGGTGTTCTGGCCAATGCACACGCCGCATCGGTCACCACCGTGCGGTAACCACGAATAGCCCTGACCGCCATAACTGTCTGTGGTCTCCACAAGAGAGCCCTGAGTCGGACAGTCAGAGAGCTCGCCCACACGGGTGCGTCGTACAACGGCATTGAGCGGATCACCCCCGCAAAACAAATCATACCTATATATTGCGGAGGTTTCGGTAATAGTTTTATGACCGATCTTTACTTGATGTCAACCCTCTTTGAAAATGTAATTTTTCAGATGGATCTGTGCCGTCTGGTCTAGAATTATATTATGTAGAATTATACATTACTGTATGGAAGCGAGAGTTGGGTATACAGAAAAGAGTATGAAAGTAAAATTAATGCGGTCGAAATGCGATCTCTGCGGCAAATCTGTGGAGTTAGGCTGACCGACCGCATTCGTAATGACGACGTAAGAGAGCGAGTAGGTATGAAACAGAGTATTGGTGTAAAGATGCGAAAGGGAATGCTCCGATGGTTCGGACATGTGGAAAGAATGCCGAACGAACGTCTGGTTAAGAAGATATACAATGCGAAAGTGGAAGGATGTAGGTACCGAGGGAGACCGAGACTAACCTACCTAGACCAGATCGGTCATGTACTGAAGGACGGTGGAGTCAAGAGTCTCCGAAACCGGCGAGCGTGTATGAAGAGAATTATGAATGTTGAGGAAGCGAGTGAAGTATGCAGAGATAGAGTTCTCTGGCACTCTGTTCTCTCTACCTACCCTGCAAGGGATATGGCGTGATGATATGTATGTATGTATACCATAGTTGGCCCAGGTCGATGGGAATATAATATACAAATTCTTTTTAAATATACATTTAAGAAATAGAAATTGCGGATTCTATATAAATACGTCATCGTTGTAACGCGTTTCCGTTGAAATAAAACTACTTTTACGGATTCTATCGCGTTTGTATTTGAGTTTTAATTTCCCGACGTTTCGAACACTTTACAGTGATCATAGTCACGGGAGGACTGAAGTGTCTTACGTCCAATATGTCATTGTTATTACAGAAATTTATTTATATCTACCCTATAAGATATTAAATTTTCACCTGTGGTAGCTGAATAGTTTTGTTAGTTTTGTAAAATTGTAAAATTGCCACAATAATAATTATAATAAATTAAATATTTTAATAATAACACATAAACAACATAAAATTTTATATATAGAATCATTCTCTTTTTGTACTGGCAATGAATTTGAATTAATTTTGTATTAAAATGTGGATCACAATTTAATATCTTATAGGGTAGATATAAATAAATTTATGGAATAACAATGACATATTGGACGTAAGACACCTTAGTCCTCACGTGATCATGATCACTGTAAAGTGTTTCGAACGTCGGGCAATTAAATATCAAATACAAACGCGATAGAATCCGTAAAAGTAGTTTTATTTCAAATGTGTAATACTCGCGTAAACATTAGAAGCGTTTCCGTTGTATTATCATGAACCAAAGCATTCAGTTTCCCTTGAGTCAAATCTGAACAAGTTTAGTTTCAAAAACATATACAGCAACTGAGAACATTGAGAGTCTTCAAAGTTCTATAATTATGTAATTAACATATGAAAGTGTACACGCATACAATACTAAATCTAAAGATTAAATTAGTGATTTATTAAGTAGCTTATTTTTTTATTAAATATTCATTCACGTTATCATCATCATCTTAGCCCATATATGACCCACTGTTGGGCTCGGGCCTCCTCCATAATGGGAGGGTAATTGACCTACTATACCACGCTGGTCAAACGTGTTGATATAGGGTTTTGTTTCGAGTTTTCCTTCTCTCGCATAGATATTATATGCGTTTTTATATCCCTTAGTCGTCTCGTACGATCACCCACGGGTAAGATAGGGGGTGGTGAACTGTATTCTTACTCCGTCACTACACGGAAAATTCACGTTATAACACAACCTATTGAAAAAGTGTTTAGTAAAAGAAATAAAATTAAATATTTTTATTAATTTTTACTAGCTTATCCAACAGACGCTATTTTTTACAAATCAAAAAGCAGCAGCACCTACTAAGTCCAATTTTTAATCCAAACCATTCTTGTCTAATCCAATTGTTAATCTAGTTACATTATTTTTTGCATCCACCTGAATACACGCTGAAAATAGTTTTTCAGATTCGATCAAGTCGTTTAGGAAGAGTTCAGTCACATAAGCACATACAGAAGAATTAAATATAGAAAGATGCTTATGGTGACAGTATAAGAATATTATGTGTGTGAGAGAGAGAGGGAGAAAAATAAGGACTTTTCCATGAGAATCATAAAAATCTTAGAGCTTAGGTAGGTATCACCATATCCACTGAAGAAAAAGACCGCGTACCAGTGACCCACCCGCACGGTGAAGAGAGGTATATTGTAGGGCGGGTCTATGGGGTCTTACGCCGCTTCTCCTGTCGCCCCGGACGGAATAGCGGGGTTTGACGTACCGTAGCCCACCGCCAAAAAACAAAAAAAAAAGGTCATCACCATGAGAATGGACAACAATTTTTTTCGGGTACTGTGGTACCCACTGTGATATCCATTGTGATACCCACTGTGATATCCACTGTGATTACCAATTCAGCAGCGAAGCTTCACGATGAAGGCAATATTTCCCTCTGGGAAATTCATCGATAGTCTGATTAGTGTGTTGTTAGATGATAGATGTTGTTAGATAGATTTCTATGAGAAATGAAAGAGTCACTAGAAAATTTCCTTTCGAAGACAAATTAGTATACGCAAGGCAATACATATATCCTAGCTTAGGCCGCGGGTGACTGGACCGATGAATAGTCCATCACCCGCAGAGAGACTGACCGCGTAAGGGCGACGCCCCGATATTGTTTTAAAGGGTAACCCACCGGGGTGGCCATGGATGTCAAGGATGCGGTACCAGTGGCCAGCCCAAAGGCGATCGGGAGGGAATACAGTGGGTTATGAGGCCACGCGCCGCCCTTCTGTCACCCCGAACGGAATGGATGGCGTGTGTCCAGACCATAGCCTGCCAAAAAAAAGGTAATACATATAAGAGATACTTTTTCTTTTTTTATAACCCATATTAGTTTATATTTGAACACTAGCCTACTTTTAAAGAGACACAAATTGCGCTATATTAAATTTTATCTAGATCTTGTAACATATATTTTAGTTAGCAATGATGTTATCATCTTCTTTATTTTTATTCTGTCATCAACACGTCTTGTCAACAAATACACAGTACATACAATAATTTGAATATTAATCATAAATCAGAATCAAAACCTTATTTTTTTCTTTTACCCAACCCTTATTTTGCTTATAGATATCGTAAAAGACAACTAAGCTTTATACAGATCTGAGCCACCTCCATCTGATGCCGCTAGTCAACAATTATATTTCCAAGAAGGATTGTTGACATCAGGCAGGTGGCCAGTCATAAAACTAATTGCCTATAGCGTTTGCAATATGTACGAGTACTCGTAGATATTGCCTCTATCATAACTAATTGGGATAAGAGTAGGAGAATGATGATGATCTATATATTTATCGAGTAATAGGAATGGAAGTAACAGGCATTTTTCCTGTAGTGACTGAATGAGAATACAATTCACCACCCCCTCTCTTAGTCATTAGTAACTTAAAAAAATGGCTAAGGGATATAATATGCAGATAACATCTATATAAGGGAAGGAAAATTCTAAATAAAATTATGTATATTCTCCCTCCCATTATAAAAGAAACTCAAGCTTTGCAGTAGGACGTATATAACCTTATATATTTTAATATTAGTAGGACCACGCTGTTGATAGTTATCTGTCTACCGCCACGGGCCGGTCTGTCTGGGGTAGTACCACACTCTCACAGAAGATCGACGTCTGAGTAATGGCAATGTGCTATTGTGTGTCATCCGGTGAGCGAGAGAACCGGAAGCCCAACTGGATGGGTTTAGGGATTTTACTGGTAGGCAGCGGCCTAAGCAACAGCCTTGGTATTGCAAACGTCCATGGGCGGCAGTGACACTTACCATCAGGTGCTGCTTGCTCGTTTGCCCATAAACAATAAAAAAAAATAACCTGAAAAGATGATAAATAGAAATGTATGCATGGTAACGGAGTGAGAATATATTGCTCATCACTCCTTTCTTTCCAGTGGTTATTATATTGATCGATCAAGGAATGTACACATCTTACAGCTTATAATCAATGGTTTCAACACAGTATGCCCTCTTTTTCTACACAATGCTATGACATGCCTCTGCTATACACCATTCCAATCATTTGCTTTGTCTTCCTTTACCTTTAAGGTTTCGATAGTCTTACTTTTACTCACAATACTAATTTCATTCTGTCTCATCATATGTCCATACCATGTCAAGTGATCACTCTTTAACTTTTCCACTAGTGGAGTAACTTTCAAACTTTCAAACATCTCTTCTAAATAAAATTTCGGTGATACGCAAAGAAATTTTTTTGTATAAATATCATCAAAATTCGTATTATTAAGTTATAAAGAGGACCAGAATTTCTGATCCCCAATAGGCTATAACTCAATTCGTTGAGAGCTAATAGAGAGAAGGTGAGTGGAAACTCACAGCCGGCGCCAGTTTATTAATACCCGGAACTGTTCCACATAAATTATGAGTCACTTAATCACAAATCCGCCATTGCTCTTAATAGCTGCAGAGGTCGAAAAGCATTGATTTATAATAACACTAATTCCACGGGCCATTATCTAACAAGCTCTTTGTGATAACAGTTTTAACATTTCAATCGCCGAGTCTGTTTATTATAGACCATTATATGCTTGATGAATGACATTACTTCGTGGCCTATTGGCATAAGTATACGAATACTGAAAATAAAGATTCTAGCCTACAATCTTGGATGGATTTGATGGTTTTGATGTTTCTTCTTGTTGATGATAAAACCAAAATTATCAGAATCGAATTTTTTTTTTAAGTTCTCTCCCGGCACTAAGGAAATAATGCTTGTATTATGGGGGACTTTATAAATATTCATTTTAATGAACATAAATTACACTCAGACTTAAGGCAACAATTTGTAGATCACACAAAGTACTATCCTACGCAGGAATCGAACCAATGACACTGGAATATTAGGTAGGTGTCATATTTTATCCACTACGCTATCTGTATAGAGAAATATTAGAAATTAGAATCCACGATTGCGTCAGATTAGTCATTAACCTTATATAGGATTATGCTATGCCATAGACATATTACGATAAGTTCACTTAATTGTTGGTTATGGAAGACTAAATCATTCTTCTTATTTACATCTTTTCCCTATTTCATAATAAGCACCAGTCCTTCTAAAGTTGAAGAGGAATTCGCTATTTATTATGTTCTATTATGACACAACGAAAAAAAAAATTACAAAGAAGAAAGATTACAAAATCACCAGTAGCAAAAATTGCACTTTAAACAGTATAAATATTTAAACAGTATATTATCATAGCTATGATAAAAGCATAGCCGTGTATGTGTTCCTTTTTATCCAAAGAATTATTAACACAATACACTCGTATTGCTATACGTATTTATCGAGCTAACATAAGTAAAGCATTGAGCGACACCTAGTAAAATATAGATACTTAAAACGTGATAATTAAGCCCTTTCGTTTTATAGTACACGCAATATTGTTCTTCATATTCTAATTATACTTTTTCCTTGTCTGATAATACTATCAGTATTATCACGAAATCACGTATACTATATAATATATCACAGTATATCACAGTATAATCACGAAACAATATTTTCTATAGAGCAAAGCTAGTTAGAACAATTTATTCCATATATCGCTGATGCCGTTTTATCAGGTAGTTTCACTGTAATTAATGTTTTTCTTTTTCTTTTTTGGAGTTTACTCCTTAAGAATCGATTTTCATATAAGGCGCCCGGTATGAGAAAAAATTGAGGAGTAAAATCTAGTGATCGAATGACCTCATTACGTTTTTGGTTCGCAACCTATTCTGCGCACCTTTCACTTTCTGACGTGAGATAATAGTTCACTGAACAGTTTTAATAAATTTAAATAAAAATATATATATTATTTTTAGTCATAATTGTACTTAAGGAGAAAACGCGTCGGAGCTGACACACACACTTTTTTTTTATCAAAATATAATATTTAATTGTATCTTAATCTTAATTGCCGCCGAATCCAACTCGGCTGGGCAGCGTTCGAGAAACTTAGGAGGATCTTCTCGTTTAATATTCCGCAGTGTCTGAAAACAAAGGTTTATAACCAGTGTGTGTTACCAGCTATGACTTACGGCACTGAAACGTGGTCTCTAAATGTCGGCCGCATAAAAAGGCTCAAAGTCACTCAGCGTGCTATGGAGAGGGCTATCCTCGGTATTTCTCCACGTGATAAAATCCGGAATACGGAAAACCGTAGAAGAACGGGTGTAACCGACATAGCCCGAAGAATTAGCACGTTGAAGTGGCAATGGGCAGGCTACATCGCTCGGCGAACCAACAACCGTTGCGGAAAAAAGGTTCTCGAGTGGCGACCACGAATCGGACAATGCAGCGTAGGACGACCCCCCCACTCGGTGAACTGATGATATTGTCAAAGTCGTAGGAAACCGTTGGATGCAGGTGACACAAGACCGTTGCGAATGGCATTCTCGTGGGGAGGCCTATGTCCAACAGTGGACGTTTATGGGCTGATGGATGGATGGAATACTTAATTTTCCGTGTGGTGACGGAGTAAGAATACAATTCACCACCACTTATCTTACTCGTGGGTAATCTCGTGGGTAAGAGACGACTAAGGGATAAAAAACGCATATAACATCTATGCGAGAGAAGAAAAACTCGAAACAAAAGCCGTCTGACCAGCGGGGTATAGTAGGTCAATTTTCCTCTTATTACGGAGGAAGCTCGAGCCCAATAGTGGGAGATATATGAGCTGTGATGATAATAATGTCAGCTAGACCAGAGTTTACGAAGCTGTTCCCGATTACACCGCTAAAGCAGCCATTATTCATAGTCAAAAAATCGCTATCATATTGTAATCTTTGAACCTCCAAAATAGGTGAAGACAATATATGTCATCAAACATCCTTCAGTCGGCCTGTCCAACATATTTAGGTAGGTGTGAAGATAAATAAGTCGTAACTTCCTATAAAAAAGTAGCACATAAATATAACCGAACGGGTGTTACCTGGAGACTTCGCATTGAATAAGTAATGTATCATCACTCTTTGTTTAGAAGTGAATTGAGCCCGCCAGAATTTTATCTAACATTGAAATTTTTACATACGTCCCTAGTTATTTATTTTTATATTATTCCTTTTAGTGTGAAGTTGTTTATTTGAATAAGTATTTAAAAAAATATTAGGTCTATATAATGGTCTTTTTGAGATACAATACTTTTAATTGTTAAAATAAGTGTTCATATTACCTCATATATGTATGCCATGAGCCTGCTCCAGATGGCTGCGGTGAGATGGGTTGGTTCTTTAGTTCTGCATTTTCAGGTGATAGCGTCTTATAAATGGGTAAACGCTGGCTGCACACGAAAAAGTATCACGTTCCGCCTAAGTTGAGCTTGCTTGCGAGAGTGCGGAACAAGCGATAGAGAGGCACGATCGGCCTAAGCATTCTTGCATTTTAAGAATTTAACATGAACTGTTCTTTTAAATTTTAACCACCATATAAAACCATATTAACTTTTCACATCACTTTATAAGTAAAGTGAAAAGTTAATATGGTTTCCATTATTTGTGTTTGTTCAATTCATAAAAGTATGCAATTTTTCATCATTTTTTTTTCTTATGACTTTATTACGTAAAATTATCGCCCGACTCCGACTTTACCATCTGTTAGACTATCTGTATTTTTTACAAAGAAAATATCTTCATATTATCTATATATTATATACTCTAATCGACATATACGATGCTCAAAATATAGAATTATACATCCATCCATCCATCAGCCCGTAAATATCCACTGTTGGACATAGGCCTCCCCACGAGAATGCCGTCTGTAACGGTCCTGTGCCACCTGCATCTAACGGTTTCCTGCGACCTTGATGAGGTCATCAATCCACCGAACAGAATTATACAATTATATTAATATAGAAATTTACAAGAATTACTCGTTTAAAGATATATATATATATATATATATATATATATATATATATAGACACACCACAAACTCCAGTCCAAAATTTACGTTGCATCTTATCCATCGTTTCTACGTGTCGTAAGATAAGTAATTCAAAGAAAACAAAGAAGATTCATTTAAATGTAAATAAGTAAATGTATCCTTTACAACTAAAACGTATAAAGCGTGTCCGATCTCATAAATATACTAATATATTATTCAGTATAATATTGCACCAGTGTTACCTTGCAATCGTCGCCTCGCAAACGTTCCCGAGCTGATAATTAAGATAAATAAGTAAACAAGGGAACTAAAATGGCGATTGTATCGCGACTCAGAATGTATCTGAGTGAGGTCTCGTAAAATATGCACTGTATCGAATGTGGCGCACTGCGGCAACCAGCCGTCTGCAACAACACTATGTTCTAGAAGAAACTGATTAAAACTTTAAAATTCAAGATACTTAATCTAATACTTTAAACAATTATTAGGAGGATGTTTATTAAATTTTATCTTATTCCGTTGCTTCAGTGCATATTATTTTCACTATTATACACGGATATTTACCACTATGAAATGGATAATTGCCACCACACTAGCCTGACGAATTTGAAAGGCAATAAGGCTAGTATTATACTGAAAGTGGTCCACACTGTTGACAGTTCTCTGTCTGCAGCCGTAGACCGGTCCGTCTGGGGTAGTACCACACTCTCGCAGAAGATCAAGATTTTTTTTTATTGCTAGTGGTAACAAACGAGCAAGCGGCACACCTGATGGTAAGTGTCACTGCCGCCCATGGTCCTTGGCAATACCAAGGGTATAACTAGGCCGCTGCCTACCAATATAAACCTCAAACTCACCCTGTTGGGCTTCCGGCTCTCTCGCTCACCGAACGAAGCGTAATAGCACATTGCCATTGCTCGTTTGCTAACACTAGCATTAAAAAAAACATATATATAAATTAAATGATACTAATATACCTAACAATTTTTGTAGATAAATTTTCTTAAATTATGCACACTTTCAATTATTAATTTTGAATCACATTTGCAACAAAAAAAAATACTAAATAAACATGATATTAGTTTCCATGAGTACACATGCAGTATATATACGCTATCATTAAATCAAAACCCACGATGCCTGACATATCATAGAGAAAATTCTAGTAAGAAAACTCAGCCGGCATGTTAGAATGATCAATAAAATGCAAATTTTTATAAGGCGTAATCCACTTTATGTGTCCGCCGTGATTGATATAATCAGTTTAATTTTAATTATGTATATTATTATAATATTAAAAATAAGTGATGTAGCGGCTATGAAGACTACAAACCCTTACATTGCTAAAACATTCAAGTCTACCTGGGCCAAGTCCACTTGACGTCATCTAGTCAACGGTTACACAGACGTTTGAGATCAGATAGGCCGTTAATAAAACTATTACCAAAACTTTTCGCTATATGAACGATGGTAGAAGAGTGCATATTGCGTCAAGACCAAGTAATGGAGATAAAAATAAATAATGATGATATTATTTTAATTATTCTCTATTTAATGCGCAGTTTAAAAATAATAAACTATCTTAAAATCGATTAAAACTTAATTGGCAGTCCACATAAATAATAGATACAAATACAGAGGTCAAATTAATAAAATTTTCTTAAAACATACATAACATTAATTTGAAAGACCTTTACCCATTTAGAATAGAAAGCTCAGTTACTTATAGAACTGAGTTTACATGAATCCCGTTTCGAACTCCACACGACTGACTCCGTCAAAGTAAACAACGATGCGTGGTTAAGCCAGTTTCGTAGTTTGCCGTTCGGTTTTAGGATTGTTTATGGTTTTATCTATTTGTATATCTCTAGCATTCACAAACTATACAATTATAGAAATTGATTTTCGGGCTTTGTGCCTTTGGATGTTAAGCTTTATATATCTATTTTGTTTGGGACTTATATTGTCAATTAATTACACATTAATTATCGATATGGACCATTAACAATAAATATTTAATCGTCCTTTTAACACGCTTATATTAGCTTGGTTTGCATGGAACGAAATCTCTGAACGTGATTTGCATTCATGCTGTTATTTTTCTTCCTATTTTTGGTATTGGTAATGAGTTACTTATAAGAACCATTGTTGACAGTGTCGAATTATCATTTGTTTCACATATTTATTTCATGTTAGTTATTGTCCGTCAGTAAGTCAAATCGTCAATATCAACAGTGCTGTGGTGACACTTTTAATGGTATCTTCTAGAAAAAGCTTATTAAGGCCTGCCGTATTGTATGCAATAAATATATAATCTGCTTAATGCCCTATAGATCAGCATGTTGGGCTACAAAAGCGACGGATGAAAGACGGCTGTATGTAGCAGAGATACGAATGTTAAAATGGATGTGTGGCCTGACGAGAATGGATAAGATAAGAAATGAGCATATAAGAGGAAGTTTGAAAGTGGCGCCATTGACGGAAAACTTGAAAAGTGAACGCCTGACTTGGTACGGACATGTGATGAGACGGGATGAAAGTAATGCTGTGAGGAAAGTTTTAAGTATGAATGTTGAAGGCTTTAGGGGTAAGGGAAGACCGAAGAAAAGATGGATGGATTGCGTTAAGCATGATATGAATAGAAAGGGAGTGAACGCAGAGATGACATCGGATAGGATTGAATGGAAGAAAAAGACATATTGCGTCGAGCCCAAGTAATTGGGATAAAAGCAGAGTATTGAGGAATAAGAGGGTATTAGATAGACATCTATCTTATACCCCTCTGATACATATATAGATATAAATCGACCTAGAACAACTCCATCTGATGCCGTTTGGTCAGCGATTACTTTCCTAAAGGAGGTTGACATCAGGCAGGCGGCTGGTCGTGAAACTATTACTGATAACTTTTGTAATATGTGTTTGGACGATTGACCATGGTATTTATGACATTCATAGATATGTAAATTGTATTTTTAATTTGTCATAGACTAATAAATAAATAAAGATATAAAAATTTCAAAATTTAACTTGTGTATTGTTCAGTTTCGTCTTAACGTGAACTTTTCTCATTTATTATTACCTAGGCAGACGGCAGGAATACTAGCACCAATCAGGTCACGTATGCCATAATCTACCAAGTTCAAATACTAAAATAAAACTTAAGTACTAATACACTCAACTATATTACACTGTTTTATTTACTTCAACATACATATGTTATGAAAGATACTTTTAAATTTTATATATGTTTAGTTACAATATGATCACTAAGCTGACTAATGTGTTAAATATATATCCTAGTGCGTCATCTACATATAGATCAATAGGTAATTTCCTCTGCAGGAAGCTCAATTATAGCGTGACTCGATAGGAACCCGCGAGGGTAAACCGTCAGGTGGGCCACCGAAGATAAAGATCGAGTACCGGTGGCCTGCTCGCACGGCGAAGAGAGGTGCTTGGCATGGTGTGTCTATAAGGTCGTGCGCCGCCTCTTCCGTCGCCCCGGACCGATTTGACGGCGCCTGACCACAGCATAGTCGACCGCAAAAAAAAAAAAGTTCCAACCTGCAATAAGGAATCATCATTCTCCTACTCTTATCCCAATTGCTTGGGGTCGATACAACATGTACTCTTCTTTCATAGTACATGTTGTAAAAGTTATTGGCAATAGTTTTATGACAGGCCGCCTGCCAGATGTCAACCCTCCTTGGGAATGTAATTATTGACTAAATGGCATCAGATGGAATTGGTATAAGCCATTACAAGACTCTTAGTCGTCATTTACGACATTCACGAGCAAAGTAAGGGTTGGTAGTATTCGGAACCGCTACCATACAGCAATGCAAAGCGTATATAATATGATAAGAAAATGTTATACATTTCGACAAGTATACATATAATTGTTAAACGAAATAACTTATTTAACTGGTTTATTGTAAGTATGAATTCAATTTCCGTAACAGTTAGAAGTAAATTTATGCAACAGTTCAATCCATTCCCGACCAATAACCCGACTTGGGCGCGACATAAATTTCACGTGGATATAGTAAAAGCAGCCTCAATAAACTTTCTATTTTAGTTTTATTGCCTTTGCCAGGTACAGAATATGTAAAACAACTCGCTTCTTATCAATATATCAACTATTTGAACGTATAAATGATTAGCTTTTTGAATTTGGTGGTCTCTAAATATCAGCCTCATAAAATGGCTCAAAGTCGCTCAGCGTGCTATGGAGAGGGCTATGCTCGGTATTTCTCTACGTGATAAAATCCGGAATACGGCAATCCGTAGAAGAACGGGTGTAACCGACATAGCCCAAAGAACTAGCACTTTGAAGTGGCAATGGGCAGGCCACATCGCTCGACGAACCGACAATCGTTGCAGAAAAAAGGTTCTCGAGTGGAGACCACGAATCGGACAACGCAGCGTAGGACGACCCCCCACTCGGTGGAATGATGACCTCGTCAAGGTCGCAGGAAACCGTTGGATGCAGGTGGCACAGGACCGTTGCAGATGGTATTCTCGTGGGGAGGCCTATGTCCAACAGTGGACGTGTACGGGCTGATCGATGGATGGATTTTTGAATTTTAAAATTGCATATATTTTTAATTTAATATCTACTAAATTATTTTCTGTAAGATAATGGGAGTAAGAATATAGTTTATTGCTTTTTTTCTTGCTCGTGGGTGTCGTGAAAGATGATTAAGAGATGTGACATACAAGTAACATCTATACAAGAAAAGGAAAATCCGAAATAGAATTCTTTACCAGCTTGTATAACTAGTGTGTTATATATAGTAAGTTACCATTCTAATATAGAAGAGGCACATGGCACCAGCGGTGGAACGTATACTGGCTGAGCTAATGATGATGCATTTTATGAGGAGGAAGATGAGGTATGAGGATTATGAGGAGGCACATCAACCCCAAGTAATTGAAATAAGAGCAGTGTAATTATGATTATATAGAAGATTAAATAAAATATATTGAAAGTCTTTCACCTATTGGCAGCATTCTTGCATAATGCATATTATAAAAGTTATTGGCAATAGTTTTGTGACCGGCCGCCTGCCAGACGTCAACCTTCCTTGGGAATATCCTTGTTAAACAAACGGCATCAGATGCAGTTGGCCTAGGTTGTTATAGGTCTCTTAGCTTCCTTTTACAATATCCACGAGCAAAGTAAGGGTTGGTAGTATTCTTAGCCGCTACCACACAGCTCACCTGCAGTAAGGAATAATCCTTGTGTTACGGGTGACTTGAGTTTTCGAGACTGAAGTTCAATTTCCACTTAGTATTGTTTCAGCTCTGGTTGTAGTTTATGTCCTTTATTTGATTTTTTGTAAGGTTACCCGTGATCCGAGAAGAAGAAGAAGAAGAAGCACATCAATCCCAAGTAACTGGAATAAGAGCAGAGTAATTATGATGATATAAAAGATTAAATAAAATATATTATGATGATGATGAAAGTCTTTTACCTATTGGCAGCATTCTTGCCATGGATACCTGGTGCCATGACTTTATTCCAGCAAAAAAAAGAAATACAATAAACACGAAAAAAACTAACTGTGCTCGTGCTTTTACTAGCGTTGATATAGATTATATTAATCGAATCTATCCTACGGGAACTGTATTTTTTTTCGGAATTAATAGCAGCTTTCTCCATGTGGTGATTATAATTCTCCATCCCTTGACTAGCCAACGGGTGTCGTAACAAACGGCTAAGGGACAACATTTATTCTTATTGATGGCTACAGTTCTAACTCTTAATAAGTTTGTTATTTTAAGATACATATAATGTAAGGGTACGATGAGGCTGATATGTTCTATGAGCCAAAAGCCTCTATAATATACGAATAAAAAAAACAAGTACAAGTTGGACTCACGATAATGGTACGGAACCCATAAAGGGTTCCGTTATTCGTCCGTTATCTATTAAAACGACCAAAAAAGAATCACGTTTTTTTGTATACGAGTCCAACATTTTTAGTTGTATATGAGTTCAATATTAATTTTGTTCTGTCTTTTTTATTATTTGTCGTTATAGCGGCAACAGAAATACATCATCTATGAAAATTTTAATTGTCTAACTATCATGGTTCATGGAATACAGCCTGGTGACAGACAGATGGACGGACGGAAGGATAGCGGAGTATGAAACCCTAAAAAAGACTAAGCGATATAATATGCATATAACATCTCTTGCTAGAAGAGAAGAAAAACTCGATATAAGCCCCATATCAATTAATCTGATCAGCGTGGTATAACAGGTCATTTTCCCCCCTATTGTGAAGGAGGCTCGAGCACAACAGTGGGACGTTCAGAAGCTGAAACCATAAACGAATAACAGGCTATTATGCTATTTCAGACTATATATAATCGTATAGCCATTCCAGCGTGATAGAGTAACAAATATTCATCCATCCAAACTCTAACATTTATAATAGTAGTGAGATTTATGTGACCATAGTATTAGAGCTTCCATGAGTGAGTTTACTTCACGTCCTCCATTTGTCTCAGTCTCCTGCGGCGAGGCAATTTACTATTTAGTGCGAAAGTTTTAGACGTAGAATAGCTTTTGGAGTCATCGCTATAAAATAAGCTATAAATTTAGTTGATGTACCTAAAACATTCATAATATTTTATCTATGATGTTGGTCTAAGTAAGAATATAAAACGTTATCAGGCTATTCCATCTTGCTTTATCATCAGGATAAGGATATGTTAATAGCCCATCATCACGACCCTGCTCTTATCGCAATTACGATGACGTTAACTCAATACGTGCTCTTCTTCCTCATAATCATGTCATATCTATGGTCGCTTGCTTTCTATCCATATCATGTTCCACAAAATCCATCTATTTTTCTTTGGTGTTCTTTTACCTTCAAAGCTGTCAACATTCATACTAAAAATTTTCCTCACTCATACACTCATAGAACGAAGAGTGAATGCGGGAAATAGAGCGAACGGGGCGTTGGGGCAACTTCTCGGTAGCCACCACCTCAGCCAGAAGACACGTGTAGCAATACATAACGCAGTACTTGTCCCAACATTACTGTATGGAAGCGAGAGTTGGGTATGCAGAAAAGAGTATGAAAGTAAAATTAATGCGGTCGAAATGCGATCTCTACGGAAAATCTGTGGAGTTAGGTTGATCGATTGCATTCGTAACGATGTCGTAAGAGATCGAGTAGGTATGACAGAGAGTATTGGTGTAAAGATGCGAAAGGGAATGCTCCAATGGTTCGGACATGTGGAAAGAATGCCGAACGAACATTTGGTTAAGAAGATATACAATGCAAAAGTGGAAGTATGTAGGTACCGGGAGAGACCGAGACTAACTTACCTAGGCCAGATCGGTCATGTACTGAAGGAAGGTGGAGTCAAGAGTCTCCGAAACCGGCGAGCGTGTATGAAGAGAATTATGAATGTTGAGGAAGCGAGTGAAGTATGCAAGGATAAAGTTCTCTGGCACTCTGTTCTCTCTGTCTACCCTGCAAAGGACATGGCGTGATGGCATACCATTCTCATGTTCCTCATGATATTACTTTAATTCCGTCTCATCAATTACCTGTTAGGCGTTCACTCCTAAACTTTTCCGTCACTAGCACTTTCAAATTTCTCTTATACGGCCATTACTTATTTTATCCATTCTCGTTACACCGCACAACCATCTCAACATACGCATCTCTGCTACATACAGTCGTCTCTCATCCATCGCTTTTGTTGCCCATTATGCTAAATCATTAGTGGTAGGACCGCGCTGTTGATAGTTCTCTGTCTACAGCCGCAGGCCGGTACGTCCGGGGTAGTACCACACTCTCGCAGAAGATCGACGTCTGAGTAATGGCAATGTGCTATTTCGCTTCGTTCGGTGAGCGGGAGAGCCAGAAGCCCAAGTGGGTGGGTTTGGGGATTGTAATGGTAGGCATCGGCTAAGCTGTACCCTTGGCATAGCAAAGGTCCATGGGCAGCAGTGACACTTACCATCAAGTGTGTTCCTTGCTCGTCTGCCACCATAAGCAATAACAAAAACAATTAATTAAAAATAATATTTATTTTATTATCGCCTCAGCTCGTTCCATAATAAGGGCAGAAATTGACCACGCTGATCAGACGTATGAGTATAGAAGTTTATTTCAAGTTTACCTTTTCTTGCATAAATATTATACGCATATTACACATCTTAAGTATCCTTTACAAGATTCACAGCCAAGATAGGTGGTAGTGAATTGTATTCCTACATCATCACTACACAGAAAACAACAATATATTATATATATATAGTATACAAATACATATAATATAATGAATACAAATTGTACCTACACTCTAAACAATCATTTGTAGATTACACGAAGAATTGTCGAGCATTTGAATCGAACCTACAATATTTTTATACAATAGTTCGGTATTAGATAGTGATATCTATGTGGTAATGCACCTATTTAGTATCAGTACCCTTTACTGTAAAAATTCAACAAGTAATATTTCAATAATATCAACGACCCTTTCTTATGTCATACAGGACGACTAAGGCAAATTGCCCAAGATCATATTCTTTATTATTATTTTTATAACTCATTTCTTCTTCTTTATTATTTATTAATATTTTATTTCATTTTTATAAAGTATTTTTTTTTAATTTGAAAAACATATACGTGGATCTTTTCTTCCTTTCTTCCGTCTTTATTTTGGGAGAAACCATACCTCAATAAAGATTCATATAATCATAAATCCTGATCTCACGGAGTATTTTGTAAACAATAAATGAAACACAAATCAAACTCACACTAAAAACAATCATTTGGAAATTTTATAAAGAAAATAGGATAGAATCTATAAAACTCAGCTTAGGAGGTCGTTACTACTGGCACTCGGATGGGTTACCGACGACAAGGCCTAAGTACCAATGCTCCGCTCGCCTAGACAATAGAGTGCTAGATGCACGGCAGATTATAGGGTCAATCGCTGTCACCTCCATCGTTATATACGGATCCAATAGTGCGTGACCATATATATAGCCTGCAACCATAAAAATAACACAAAGCAGTCACGAGAACTGCCGACAGAAGTGAAATTTTAACCTAAAAAAAAAAAAAAACAAATACAAAAGAATAAAAAGCGTGTCCCAGGGAGTATGTATGGTACCGCCGGGCGGGCCACCGAAGTCAAAGATCGGGTACCGGTGGCCCGCTCGCACGGCGAAGAGAGGAGTTTTACGGTGGGTCTATGGGGTCACGCGCCGCCTTTCCGTCACCCCGGACCGATTTGGCGGGGCGAGACGTATCCATAGTCCACCAAAAAAAAAAAAACGGAGTATGTATGGTGGCCACCATAAAATAAATACATATATTAAATATATTATATTATACACATATTATATTATTACTTCCTCTCCTATGGTCTACTCGTCCCCGTCTTAAGAATTTCCTCTTCTACAGTCTACTCTCCCTTCATCTTACTAATTTTCGATCAGATCACGTGTTCTGACGCAAGTTTAACATTTTTTTCCCATCCCAAAAAAGTGCATAACGGCGCTAAAGAAGTTTTCACTTCAAAGAAGGTATCGCCACTAATGCCACTCCAACGTTATCATATTTTAATGAGCATTTTTGTTCTCAGGTGGCTTGGATCCACATTGACCGTCAGATGATACTGACCATCCACCGGCATGTTATCACTCGGCTGGCTCGCTTCAGCGTCTCGCACGACAATGCCATGACATGGTTGCTGCATGTGACGCAAGTCCAACAGGAGGACCGAGGTTACTACATGTGCCAGGTCAACACCAACCCTATGATCAGTCAAGTTGGGTACTTGCAAGTTGTTGGTGAGTAATTTACTCTTCTGTTTTATAGTTAACTAACAATATACCTTCGCTTTGCTTCGATTTAGTAAGAACATAATAAAAATGATAATGAAAATCCAAACAAAATTCGTTGTGTAGTTTATAAGATATAAGTGTAGATAGAGACAGACATCGGGCAGAGATTTTATTATATATACTATGTATAGATATTTGTGATTAGTGTTCTGCTCGCTTGTTGAAGCAACGAGTTCAATTTTGCCGGTTTGCGTATGGATGTGTACAGTGTACACTGTACACTACGTGTATACATTATTTTTTTAATACTACCAAAGTAATAGACCTCCAGAACTGAAAAATAATGGATATATCCACTATTTTTAGTTATTGTTAGGTTAAATTTCAATGAATAAATAATAATTCTTTACAATTCCATGGTTTTAAAATTATTTCCATATTAATTTATACAAAATTATTGCTAATAAAATAAGATTGATAGAATCCGGAATACGGCAATCCATATAAGAACGCGTGTAACCGACATAGCTCGAAGAATTAGCACGTTGAAGTGGCAATGGGCAGGCCACATCGCTCGACGAACCGACAACCGTTGGGGAAGAAAGGTTCTCGGACTGATGACATTGTCAAGGTCGCAGGAAATCGTTGGATGCAGGTGGCACAGGACCGTTGCGAATTACATTCTCGTGGGGAGGCATATGACCAACAGTTGACGTTTAAAGGCTGATGGATGGATGGATGGATTGCTAATAATTAACTAAGTATTTGTCTGTAATAAATAATACTACTAGTTGAAAAAAAGAATAAAATATTAATATACAGTGCAAAAGTCCCGACGGTCATGTACTGTAAACAAGCACTTGACGTCATAGCCAATCCAATGTTTTCTCAATATAGGCAATCATAAAAAAATAATTTGGAAAATCCAAAAGTGCACGCCTGATAATTTTTATATTATTTATCATTTACTATCAGTCAATGCCAGAAATAAAAATAAAATTAAAGAAAAAGCCTTTTTTAAAAACATACTTTTATTATTTGCTAATAAAATAAAAAGTTAAAAATAAATTAACTCTAATAAGACATATAACACTTTATAAGTTCATTTTAACCTTTAACAATAATTAAGCTACTTCGTCTATTACAAAATAATATAATAATTATATATTTTTAACACTAAAACTTTACACCATAATTATGAAATCTTTCCGTTTCTATCACAGACCCAATTTTATAAATAAAAGCGTGTTACATTTTGATGGTATGATTAAGAACATTTAGCACCTTCTTTTTCCTATGTCCAGCTTCCAGGTCCAACATCAGACCCTGGTTACCATATAGTATCAAAGTACTCGTCAAGACGAATCAAACGAGTCCAAACTCGATGGAGTTGCGTCGTTTAATTACGGAGTTCCTATGGCCAGCTTCCAGGTCCAACATCAAACCCTGGTCATCATATAGTATCAAAGTACTCGTCAAGACGAATCAAACGAGTCCAAACTCGATGGAGTTGCGTCGTTTAATTACGGAGTTCCTATGGCCCGCTTCCAGGTCGATCGTCAGACCCTAGTTACCATATAGTATCAAAGTACTCGTCAAGACGAATCAAGTGAGCCCAAACTCGATGGGGTTGCGTCGTTTAATTATGGAGTTCCTATGGCCGGGTTCCAGGTCTATCGTCAGACCCTGGTTACCATATAGTCTCAAAGTACTCGACAAGACAAATCAAAGGAGGCTAAACTCGATGAGGTTGCGTCGTTTAATTACGAAGTTCCTATGGCTAGCTTCCAGGTCCATTATCAGACCCTGATTTTCATATAGTATCAAAGTAATCGTCAAGACAACTCAAATGAAGCCAAACTCGAAAGGGTTGCGTCGTTTAATTATTGCATTGTCATCCGATTTATATATGCATGCAAAATTTCAGCTCAATCAGAAACCGGGAAGTGGATCAAATTTAACTTGCAAGATTTGATTACAGACAAAGGGGCAGGTGAAACTAAATATAAGCTTGTAATGAAAGAAAAGAAATACTTTTGAAATTTCTTGCCATTCTCGACGTAGAGCTTAGCTGTATAGGCGGAATGGGATTTAATCCTTTGCCTGTCCGAATGGACGAACAAGAAAGTGTAAACGAACCCAATTTTCATAAGGTATACATACACTAATGACTAAGCAGTTTAGTTTTTTATTAATTGCAATTAAACGACTAAGAATTACCAAGCCATTTTTGAAAGGAAACAGCGCGTTGCGATTATGAAGCTTTTAAATAAATAAATATTTTGATACATTAATTTTTACGGTCGTGATCCTGCCAGATACAAAATATTTTATCCGACGTCTTCGAATATTTTTTTTAATCAACTATTTTCTTACTTTAAACAAAATAATTGCTTTTTTAAAAATATCAAATACGTTTAAACGAATGCTTTTTTCTTGACATATTTATTATAATATTATCCTATAAGTGCAATGTGAGAAAAATACAATCATTTTTATGTTTGAAAAGTGCTTGATTTTCATATGTCGAGAGTAGAGCAAGACTTCAACGCTTCGCTTATATGAGGCGTACAATATAATATTTTAACTGTTTCTTTTTTTTTTCAAATTATTTTTGGATCGAATCATATAAATTTATTTATATTTTTAAAAACCCGATTATATAACGGCAAAGTTTGAGTATCCAGCCTGTTCAATGTGTAAACAATATCGGGTAGATGGCACACGTCTCCTTAAAGACGAAAATATAATACAATGCGAGAATTGAATGTCTTACAATATTTCACGGTAGTGTAAGTGGCAGCACAATTGGAATGGATTGTGGGTTCGAATCCCACTTGTGACAATCACTTTTCGTTCGTAATTGGGTTTTTATAAATAATTAAGTATATGAAATGCTTCAATAATTTATTTATAATATTACAAATATTGTTATTTATAATATTGCAAATATTATTATTGTAAGAGATGAAGCCAGAACAGATGTAAGAGTAAAAATAAGTTATGATGTACTAGAGCAAGTGGATGAATTTGTATATCTTGGATGTAGTTTAAGCCGAGATGGAAGGTACACCACTGATATAGAGCGAAGAGTAAATGCGGGAAATAGAGCAAACGGAGCGTTGGGACAACTTCTCGGTAGCCACCACCTCAGTCAGAAGGCACGTGTAGCAATACATAACGCAGTGCTTGTCCCAACATTACTATATGGAAACAAGAGTCGGGTATGCAGAAAAGAGCATGAAAGTAAAATTAATGCGGTCGAAATGCGATCTCTACGGAAAATCTGTGGAGTTAGGCTGACCGACCGCATTCGCAACGAAGACGTAAGAGAGCGAGTAGGTATGAAAGAGAGTATTGGTGTAAAGATGCGAAAGGGAATGCTCCGATGTTTCGGACATGTGGAAAGAATGCCGAACGACCGTCTGGTTAAAAAGATATACAATGCGAAAGTGGAAGGATGTAGGTACCGGGGGAGACCGAGACTCACCTACCTAGACCAGATTCGTCAAGTACTGAAAGAAGGTGGAGTCAAGAGTCTCCAATCCGGCGAGCGTGTATGAAGAGAATTAAGAATGTTGAAGAAGCGATTGAAGTATGCAAGGATAGAGAGAACAGAGTGCCAGAGAATGGCACTCTGTTCTCTCTGCCTACCCTGCAAGGGATATGGCATGATGATATATGTATGTATGTATGTACAAATATTGTTTTGCAATAATGTATTTTAAAATCGTCTTATATTAATCTTATAAAAGTTTAAGTTATTTGACTATCTGCATGTTATTAACGTACTTGAACTAGCTTTATTCCATATAATAATGTGACATTTATTATACAAATTGCTTTACTAATTGTAGCAATTTGTAGAAGCAAATACCTATTTCTATTAACAAATACGCCCAAAGTAAACGCGACAAATTAATCTTTGTAACCGTCACACCTTCCTTACTGAATCCATTAAGACCTAATTATAGATAGGCATTCATGACTGAAGCTATTCGCTAATATAATGGAAACTTATTAATCAAAAATGGGGAAAATATTGACGGGGAGTCCCCTTTTTACCCATTAACCATTTCGTCTTTACGTTGAAACTTTTAATTACTTTCCCATAGTATTTGTAAAAGGGTAATAGCTTCTTTTGGTCTTTAGCTCTTTGTAAAATAAACTCTTTGGCAAAATTTAATTGTTGTTTTATATGTAAATATAAATTGCTCAGTTTTCATAAAGGTTACTCCGTATTATAATTATTGTTTTCGAGGGTTACTAAAATATTTGACACATATGTGAACAATTGTATGTTTATTTTAAAATTATATTTATTGTATTCTTTTCTATATTAAATCTTAAATGTCAGTACTACTTAAACACTGATGTTACATTTTTTTATGTGTTCAATTAGATTTTTGGTAAAAGTATCCTAAACGTAGGCAACGTTCAAGATATTTTTTGAAGTAAAAGTTAAAGAGTGAACGCTTGAAGTGGTATGGATGTAAGATAAGACGGGATGAAAGTAATAACGGGAGAAAAACAATAAGTATACTTGTATAAGTATATTGAACAATTAGAAAGACAGACTAAAGAGAAGGCCGAAGGACTGCGCAAAGCATAGCATGAGCAAAAGAGAATTAGACCTCTGACAGGATTTATATTTCTACAAAAGTAGATGTCATAAAGCACGTTGGAATCCCTCCAAGCTAACACATGCCGGTTCGGTTTTTAATTATTTCTAGTTTTATCAGGGTAACCGTAAATCTTACATAATACAGGTATCGTTTTTCTTGTGACGAGCACACTAAATATTTTTGCAACTTCATGGTCATTTCACTAACAGGTCTGGTTGTGGTAGCTGCGTTGAGCGGATCTCTGCCTTCCCTCCAATGTGGTTGAGGATAGTGATGGCTGCACTAGTAGTTAACTGATGATCAGGTGTCGCTTGTGGTATCTACTCCAGCCAAAATCTTTTCAGCCATCATCATCGTTATTACAAAGTATTTTATTTGCTTGCATTAGTTATTAAACTTTAATCCACTTTTTGATAAAAAATCATTACCAGTACAAAAACAAAATAATTCTATATACAAAAATTGTTTAGATCGTAGGGAAATTAAAATTTAAATTCAAACGCATTCATCATTCTCCTACTCTTATTCCAATTACTTGGAGTCGATACAATATGTACTCTTCTTTCATAGCACATCTTGTAAAAGTTATTGACAATAGTTTTATGACTGGCCGCCTGCCAGACGTCAACCCTCCTTGAGAATGTAATCGTTGACCAAACGACATGAGATGGAGTTGACCTAGGTCGTTATAATGTAAATAAGATGGTGGATGATGAAGGTTCGTGGCAAGTAATGGTCATCTTCTGCGAAGCTGTTGTATCGAGCAGGGAGGCTGAGGAACGGGAGAGAGAGCCAAATTTTCTCCCCTTACCGCTTCAGAGAGCGCAAAGAAGAAATTGAGCCAGCCTGGCACGGACCTCTGCTCTGCGAATGGAACTAGGGCACCGGTTGTAAGGGTTTCGGCTGGCGTCCCATCCCAAGATTAAGGCCCTAAGGAGGTGTCAGCGCCTGTGTTCCTAGGCTTTACTTGAGCTGTTAAGGGGAGAGAGTTTTTTTTTTTTTTTTTTTTTATTGCTTATGGCGGCAAACGAGCAGACAGCACACCTGATGGTAAGTGTCACTGCCGCCCATGGACCTTTGCCAATGGTATAGCTAGGCCGCTGCCTACCAATACAACCCTGAACCCACCCCAGTTAGGCTTCCGGCTCTCTCGCTCACCGAACGAAGCGCAATAGCACATTGCTATTACTCAGACGTCGATCTTCTGCGAGAGTGTGGTACTACCCCGGACGGACCGGCCCGTGGCTGTAGACAGAGAACTGTCCACAGCGTGGTCCTACCACAATAAAAGTGTGTGTACTTTCCTGAGGTGGTACTTTCCTGAGGTGATACCGCGTATTGTGGATATGTCAGCTCGGCGAAGTTGCGGTGCATGTGAAAACGGTCCCATGACTTCGCCATAGCCGTGAGGAAGGAATAGCGTGTGGTTTTCGCCGAGCCCGGCATACCCCATCTCTCTCCTGATAGGTGAGATGCGTAAAGGCATTTCCCACGCAAAAAAAAGAGGTCGTTAGAATGCTCTTAGTCATCTACGACATCCATGAGTAAAGTAAGGGTTGGTAGTATTCGTAGCCGCTACCACATAGCAAAAATAATAAAATAATAAATTCAAACGCGATAAAGTCCACTTAAATGATATTTCAAATAGACCATTGTTTTCACTATATCAATATAGTAGTTTACGTATATACAAAAATTAAATTTAACATTTCATTTGAAATACATATTCAAATCGTGTTAACTAAATTAAGAAATAATTTCAGCTCAGTCGGTACATCAGGAAATATGGCAGTCGGCCAAAGTCAGATAACATACCTATCTGCTATCCAGTAGCCACGTCTATAAAACTAGTAGCTATGAGTCTTCACCGACCTTATCTTAAATTAATTTATTAACCCATCAAGTTATTATTTAGTAGTGGTAGGACCACGCTGTTGATAGTTCTCTATCTACAGCCGCGGGCTGGTCCGTCCGGGGTAGTACCACACTCTCGCAGAAGATCGACATCTGAGTAATGGTTATGTGCTGTTATACTTCGTTCGGTGAGCGAGAGAGCCGGAAGGAAGCCCAACTGAGTGGGTTTGGGGTTTATATTGGTAGGCAGCGGCCTAGCTATACCCTTGGTATTGCATAGGTTCATGGGCAGCAGTGACACTTACCATCAGGTGTGCTGCTTGATCGTTTGCCACCAAAGCAATAAAAAATAAATTAAAAGATGTATTTACCACGTATTTTATTGATAAATTCTTCTTCTCAGCCTTAATATATATCTGACCTACGAGTCGGTCTACTCTAAATAAGAAGTATTAGCATTCTATAACGTATATTTATTGGCTGATGGAAAATGTATCTGCGCATCCTTGCTATTTGTACGGACTGGCTGGGGTTATGTTGCGAGGTACTGGTAGCTAAGAAATTGGCGGAGTAAATCCGGGAGGATATCTTTTACGCGGATTCGCGCCGCCGCCTGCGACTGGGGCGGCGTATGCGTGAATACTTACGCCTCATGCCGCCCTAGCCGAGGCAGCGGGTGACCGGGTAGGGGATTTAGTCTGGTTGCCCTTGGAGCGAGGCCACCGTGTGAGGATGACGCCCTCACATCGCGACCTTTACGGGTCGAGATGACGGGGCGTGGACTCGAGAGGATACTCGCAAGGGTAGACCACCTGGTGGGTCACTGAAGGAAAAGAACACGTTCCAGTGACCCACCCTTACAGCGTAGAGAAGTATGTTGTAGGGCGGGTCTAGGGGGACGTGCGCCGCTTTTCCTGTCGCCCTGAGCGTTAGCGGTGTGTTTGAACATCACCATTACATTCGTCCGTCTTTCAGATGTATTAGGGAGGTGCTATAACTATACAGTGCTGTTCTAAATGCAAGGTTACGCCCTCCATTATTTACCATTGTATTATTTACTCTGTTATAGCACAGGTAAATCTGGTTAACTACGAGTATAACTCGTGTCTGTGACATTTCTAAAATCCTTATAGGTAAATATCAGGTTAAAACTTTTGTATAGATTTTATTTTAAATTTACTTCACAACATTTCATCATTCTCTACTTCAAATATGGCCAACAATGGCAGTATTCTTGCTTCAGGGGGGCTACATTTAGACGTCGATAGACCGATGGATGGATGACGAGTAGATTTTTTTCATGTATTAATTTATTATTACACGTACATACATACTATCACGCCATGTCCCTTGCAGGGTAGGCAGAGAGAACAGAGTGCCAGAGAACTCTATCCTTGCATACTTCACTCGCTTCCTCAACATTCATAATTCTCTTCACACACGATCGCCGGTTTCGGAGACTCTTGACTCCACATTCCTTCAGTACATGACCGATCTGGTCTAGGTAGGTTAGTCTCGGTCTCCCCCGGTGCCTACATCCTTTCACTTTCGCATTGTATATCTTCTTAACCAGATGTTCGTTCGGCATTCTTTCCACATGTCCAACCATCGGAGCATTCCCTTTCGCGTCTTTACACCAATACTCTCTTTCATACCTACTAATTTATTATTCTTGGAGCAAATTACAATATAGCTGCCTCTGTAAAGCTTTTCCTCTTCCAATGAAAATATCCACAAAATACTATTCACTATTTCGAAGTAACAGCTCACTAGGTATATAAAATGTAATCTTCCTTTGTTTGCCCAGTGTGTTCATCCGATTACCACGAAACAGAAAAAAATATAACTGTTATTCTGGATGTTATTAAGTAAATTTTGTTCACAGTCGCTGTATGTACGTAAGTAAATGCTGCATTTTAATTTATAACAAAAAACGGCAAACGGTGCCTAGGGGTTTTATAATGTGGAGAAATATATTGATTTGAAAAATTGTCAAGCAGGACTTTGAAATTTAGGATTTTTATATGAATTATTACCTGATCAACTCGCCTGTGTACGCAAAATCCGCTACCTAGCTAAAATGGTTCGCGAGGCGATTAAAATTAAGATACACCAAAATTACAATAAATTTCGATAGAGAAGATGGCTGGGTTAAGATCATCAACCTGTGATCCTGTTGTTCACCTAATTAAAAATAAAACTAAGAAGATCATTACAAAACTGCGAGATACTATGAGCACTCATTGAATAAATTTGAACCACAATAGTAGTTAATAGTACATTACTGCAGCGTCCAGCAAAATAGGCATTGATGGACGAACGTATAAATGTAAACCAAGGCACACATACGTAAGTCCATCAATTCCTAGTTGTGGCCAAGGCTTGTATAGTGCTTTTCTTAAATAATGCGCGGAAATTAAAACTAAGTGGTACTAAGTAGAACTGTATACATGACGAACAACGAACAACATTTTTCGCATGCTAAAGGGTTCATTTGTTTTTTTTTTTCATCATCAAACAAGTTTCTTTTTCAAGCCAGTTCGAAATTTAAATAAAACTCTGATAAGTTGCGTATATGGTTACCATATTTTGAAGTAACAAATCGTTCCATTTTGATTATTTTATTCAACTTGATTAAGATAAACTAAACCGCCTCTCAGAATTTTTACGAATTCTATTGCGTTATTATTAGATTTTTAATTTACCGTCATTTCGAATACTTTACAGCGTTCATAGTCACGGGTGGACTGACATTTATTCGCGTAAACATCTGAAATCATTAAGCCTCTTAGAAATCAATAATTAGTACGTATGCTATCTGAGTTTTCTTACGGGTTGCGGTAGTGACGAGGACACTTCGCAGCATACGCTCGAGGTCGACACCCTGATATCAAGACTTATTGGTCGATATGACAGGGCGTCGACTCGAGAGGATACCCGCGAGGGTAGACCGCCGGGTGGGCCACCGTCAAGAAAGAGCGGGTTCCAGTGCCCCACTCGCACGGCGCGGAGAGGTAAATTGCGGGGTGGGTTTTTGGGGTCACCCGGCGCTTCACCTGTCGCCCCGGACGGATTTAGTGCGTGTCTGGTCACACATTTACTGCGTGTAACCAGCCCGCTGCAAAAAAACCGGGTTCTTACTTTTTTATTAATAACTATGATGATACCCATGTTCCCTAGCCAATATCCTATGCAAAGGTATATTCCGAATAAGAACTAAAGTCGCAAAGTTTATTCTAAAGTATATCAATAATTACGAAGTACACAAGAGTAAAATAAAAGTATGTAGGCGTGGTTCGGTCCCAAATCACCGATACGGGTAACACCCAGTCTTTTATACGACCGTGGCCTGCAAACTTTTAAGTGGAAATAAAACGGTGGTTTTTCCTCGTGTTTGCATTTTAAACGTGCCACGTTGTTTTATTTCGTTTTTATTGCTTCGGGCGTGACTTGTGGCCGCTAGCTTACTTTAACTTTTACAGTGCGAATTAATTGATTTAGAAGTGTATTTCTATCGATATCACGTTAACTTACAGTATCATACAAAATTCAACTATTCCTACGGAATTTATCGTATTAATATTTTTAATATATTTATATTTTAATGTGTTTGAAACTTCGATAAAATGTAATAAAATACAAATTTAAGTTGTAATATTTGTGCTTATTTTTCTTTTATATTGCTCCTGGTAGCAAATGAGTGAACAGCACACCTGATGGTAAGTGTTAATGCCGCTCATAGACCTTTGCAATACCAAGCCCACTTGGTCTGTCGGGTCCCTCGCTCACCGAACGAAGCGCAACAGCAGATTGCTCCTGCTCAGGCGTCAATTATCTGCGACGGTGTGGCACTACTCCCAGACCTGGGGCTGTAGACAGAAAACTATCAACAGTGTAGCATCGACCACTATAAAATCTTTTTAAAATTCATTATTTCTGTTTAAAATTCTTTTATTTTTATCCATGATCCATATAAGGCTAATAGTACTTTTCGAAAACCACTATGCTTTTACGAGCATTCAATGTCGCTACGTAAACTTTAACTGCCACATAATAGGAAGTGGTTTTATGATTATCTAACAGACCCATTTTGAATTAAAGATTTTTCTATTAAGGATTCTTATCGATAAAACCTTTACTTGGACCTTATACTTGGACTTGACCACGGCTTCAAACTATAGTCTCCACAGTTAGTAGTTGTAGACCAGTTTAATAAAACCAACAGGGTATATAAATTAGGGAATTTATCAAATTTCCTTCTCAGTTATTGACGTCAATAATTCTGTCCGCAGTACCTCCAAATATACTGGATGAAGATAGCACGCAATCAGCTGTAGCAGTCCGTGAGAATCAAAATATCAGTCTGGTGTGTAAGGCGGATGGTTTTCCAACGCCCAAGATCATGTGGCGACGTGAAGATGGGCAGCCCATCTCCGTGGATAGAAGGAAGAAAGGTAAGATTAATATATATTCATTTTCATCATAAGATATATATTCATTACATTCTTTACTAGTATTTTGAATTATTTATCGTATTTTAATACATTAATATACAATAAGAGTTTGTCTGTCTGTATATTTTAATGCATCTACATAGACACCAGAGTTATGTTAAAAATAATCTTTTTCCGTATATTATCAAGCTACAAAAGATATTTATTTTTTAAATAACGATATAATATTGTCAAATCTTGAAGTACCTATAAATTACCATTGCAAATTTGGTTTCTATGTAACGATAGATAATTTCTAAAGAATCACTAACAAATCCTTACATTCTTATTCCTCTTTCCTCTTCTAAATTCCACTAGAACTTGGCTCTCCTTGACTATGAAAAGAGACCTAGTATGCCACAATTTTAAAGAAGAGTTCACATAATATTAATTCACTTTTCCTTTATAGTGAATTATGACGACATCTGCTTGTATCCATTAACCTTTACCACAGTGTCTCTTACGGCACGGATTTTTGACAGTTTTAATTTCTAATTGGTCACCACGTGGACCGTTTATGTGCTCAATACTACATATATATAACGAACAATTAATTATTATTGTTTAATTCAAGGTTACGAGATGAAATTCGGATAATACAGAAGAAAATTACGTAGCAAATTTACTGAGCTTTAGATATGCCGCTACTCTCTTCAAATGTCTTATGTCTCAGTAATGAATCCCTATAGAAAAGTTAATGACATTATTAATATAACAAAGTGAAATTGCGATTATATTTTAAAATTAAAACCAATTTAATACAGTATTATTTTACAATCTACAAGCCGAAAATTAACCTGGTTTTACCGATTTTTGAAAACCAAGTAGAGTGAATTATTTGAAGCACTTTAAAATTTTCTTCTATATCATTTTTTCCTCTCATCATGATGTTGAAAACATTTTAAATGCTCAGATGTCGTCTATGAGTATCGTTATTTCGATTCCATAGCAGGACAGTTATAGTTGTATATCATATCTTTATTCTTATGATATATACATATGATATCATTATGATATGTACGATATCATCTACAGAATCCAGTGTGAATTCTGGTTGTGTAATGAGATTAATCTATATCTCGCTTTTAGCCTCTTTTCCAATGAAAGATCTCTTATTTCGATAGTTTGGTGTCCATTTTCATACACTAACGCACGCATACTCTTTTACCACAAATAATGAGTCTCCATTAATATTTTCATATTTCTTTTATTATATATCTGCGATATATAAAAATAAAATAATAATAAAATTGCCTTTATTGCTGTAACCATACATGTAGTATGGTTTTAAAAACTATAAAATGCTCAAAATAAAACTATATAATACTCTTATAATTCAGTAGCCGATTTTTATTTCACAGCTTGTCTTTCAAAGGCCTTCTCTAGAGCTTTCCATTTCATCCTGTCCTTTCCAATGCGTGTCCATTCTGGAGCTATCTTTTTAAATCGTCTTCGCAACGTCTAGTTTTGTCTACCCTTATTTCTCTTGCTATCTCGCGGATACCATTCCGTGATAAAGTGGACGAGACCCACTTGTCTTTTTCTTCCCTTAACATGTGGCCCGTTCGTAACCATTTTAGGCTTTTACAGACGGTTCTCATATTTCTAAATTTGGTTATGTTCTTTATCTTTATTAATCTCACCTTTTGCCGCTTTTTACCTCCAATATCTGCGTTATATATTGTATTTAAAAATTCTATTGAAGATCAGTAAATTCTAAATTAAAAGCAACTTAATGTATACGTAGATAAGCACTTTGTTTTAATTTCATAATGAAAGTAAAGATACCATTTGTACCTATCATGTCGCTATACCTTTATGAGGGCGAATTCCAAGCGTGTATCTGTATACCCTTTGTGATAACCATCGTGTGTATAATTGTCAAAATGTTTGCTATAACAGTAGTTACAAGTGTGGTAGGATGGTATTCGCTTATGTACTTATCTCTATTGTGGCAGATTATTGTTGAATTATATCTTCGTTTAAATTATTTAATTTTGTAATTAAAATATGAATTATCCTATGGTAAGGCATTCTCAGTGACGACATATCTGAATTTTCTCAGTATGCGGCCACTTTTCGATCAAGTTGTAGATTAATTTGAATTGATTTAAAAAAATATATAAAATTGACAATATATAAGTACCCCCCTATGAGACTAATGCGTAATAAATGTTTTGTTGTAATCTCAGTCAATATAAGTCTCATCGTTAGAGTTGATCTCTTCTAAGCGAAATTAATTAGTTTACTTATTTTTAAGTATATCTTCTATTGGAGCAGTGTTAGCTGTTTACGGGGTGTAATCTATATTTTTTTTAAACAACACTTGCGCTGAAGAAATAATCTTTCTATTGCGGGGATGTTACAAAGATGCAATTAACACAGACAAATTACACCCAGACTCAGAACTATATTTTGTTGCACAAAGTATTTTCTCCTGCGTGGGAATCGAACTCTACTAGCATGGAAGGTCGCTATCTTAACCGCTACAACATCACAGCAGTTATATTAAACGGTTCTTATTATCCCTGCTACTATATGGATGGCCGTCGGTACTTTAATAGATAACTCGCAGGATAGGTGAACTAAGTAGAGGATTAAGTCCCGGTAAGCCATTCCATTGGTGATGTGAGATCTTAAGACATGTCGTGGAGCCGCATAAAGCTCTCTCACTGCTCTGAATGAACTGGGTGGGGTGTGAACAAACCAGGTCCGTAAAAAAATTGGCAAGGATTTCTTATAGTATAATTTATTATATTCCTAAATATTTTTAGCGTGTACAGTTATTATGAGACAAAACTATTCTTACGGTTTTATCGCGTTTACTTTTCACTATATCGATGTATAGAATAATTTTCAGGATTTGTTATCAATATTCACCATGATGAGATTGAAATAAGTTGCAACCACATTACTTTCTCCTGGAATCATCACTATTATTTTGGAAAAATTCGATCACCAACAGTAACTTCGATCATGTCTATGTAACATGACAAATATGTTAACCATGACGCTTGGATACAACTGTGGACGGTGAAGCGATTACGCGTTTAGCTTTTTGGTCAGACCTATACCTAAAAATAGAAGTTGGTAGACAGATGGACATATGGCGTAATAAAATTTGTTTATCTTTAATAGAAATATTTTATTTTAATTTTTTACTAGCTTCTGCCTGCGGCTTCGCCCGCGTAAAAAGTTAATTTTCTAAAGCTTTTCATCCCCTATCTTTATTTTACCGCTTAAGGATAAATTTGTTACAAAATGTTAATGTCATATTTATTTATATCTAATCAATAGCCTTTTTTTTTTTTTCTTCGCAAGGTGGGACCCTGGATATGGTCGCGCCCCGGCAAATCAGCCCGGGGCGACGGAAGAGGCGGCACGCAACCCCATGGATCCACCTCGCGAACACCTCTCTTCGCCGTGTGGGCGGGCCACCGGTACCCAATCTTTGTCTTCGGTGGCCGGCCCGACGGTATACCCTTGCGGGTTCCTCTCTTGTCGATGCCCCGACAACTTTCGCCGTCGGGGCGTCGCTCTCACGCGGTGGCCTCACGTCGGGTGATCGGACAATTCCCCGGTCCGATCACCCGAAGCCTTGGTTAGGGCGGCATCAGACACAGATATTCGCGCCTGCGCCGCCCCAGCCCCTGGCAGGACGGAGTCCACCCCCTCCACACGACGGTGTGCAGGTACTTGCCGAAGCAACCATGCCCCGACAACACCTGCACCAGTCGGAAAGAGAGTACCTCGTGCCGCCGCTCCATCCACTCCATCAGTACGGGCCGGAGGGCCTCAACAGTAACAACACCGTGTCTAAGCTTCTCCAGCCGCGTAACCCGTTGGCGATGACGTCTTGGCGGGCGTCCTCGTGCCAGGTGGCTATCTCGCTCAACGATGGGGAGCCACCTTCGTCGCGCACTGAGGTAACCCGCCGGTAGAGGTCGGAGAGCATCTCCGCCTCTAGGTCCCACGGGAGTGTCCCAGCCAGTACGCATACCGCCTCGGTCGATACCGTGTGCTACCCGCGAATGGCTCTGACCGCCATGGCTCTCTGTGGTCTTCACAGAACAGCCCTGAGCTGGGTGTTCAGGGCCCTCGCCCACACGGGTGCGCCGTACATGGCCATCGAACGGATCACTCCCGCATACAGCCGTCGGCCCTCGAAGCTGGGTCCGCCCACGTTCAGCATGAGCCGTGATAGGGCGGACGCCGCGCCGACCAGCCGGGGAGCAACTCGACGAAAATGCTTCCGGAATCTAATCAATAGCCTAAAAGTAAGTTTCAAGCTTCTGGCTTTATAAATGACAATACAACTTTTCATCCTCCTTTACAACATTTTTTTGCATTAAAAAGTAGCCTATGTCCTTTATCAGGCTATAGACTATCGGTGTACTAAATTTCATTTATATCGGTTCAGTAGTTTTGGCGTGTAAGAACGCCAGACAGACAGAGTTACTTTCGCATTTATAATATTAGTAAGGATTACCGTTGTTAGCTAAACGAGATGTTGGCAAAGCAGCACACCAGATGATAGGTGATACTACCGCTCATGGTCCTTTGTAATACCACTGCCTACCAAGTAGAGAGTGCTTTTCAAACCTATAAAGGACATATAGCGCTCGGGAAACACAGCAGCAGGTAGTTCATACCAGATTCTGCACGTACGTGGGAGAAATGATCGATGAAAACATACAGTCAATGACTGTAACATTTGCAGGTGAAATGAATAAACCATGCTACAATATCGAGTGGTACGGTGACAAAACGTTGATGACGGTACTACAAATCAAATAGTTTCTCAGAGCACTATCAAAGATCTCTCTATCAAATGATAACATAATCAAGACATTATCTATATTACAGTGGATATAATTCACTCCCATAGGGTAGATGTAAATTCGTAACCACGTTACAGTAGCGGATCGTATTGTTCAATATATCTTAACAATCCGCACAACGCAGCTGTTACCAGCCAACTACATATTAACATTGTATAGGGTTGCTTCATGTCTGAATAAATACTTAAATTAATAATCGAATCATAATAGTAGATATGTCCATCTTCAAACGAGGTTTAAGAAGAGCACTTTCTTCAAGGTAGGCAACAGCCTGGCTGTGTCCCTGGTGTTGTTAGGGTCCATGTGCAGCAGTATCACTTAACATCAGCTCGTTTGCCACCACCGGCAATAAAAAAAAAGTTATCTCATAATACGCCAAGGGACTGGCCAAGACGTGGTGGATAATAAGCTATTACTTTTCATACCTATTTCAACAGCTATTAACATCTAACACTAAATCCTACATTTGTCATTAAGAGCAACAAAAATAATGATGATTCCTGCTCTTATTTCAATGACTTGAAGTCAACACAATACTTTATTACTTTATTCTTCTTTCATCGTACATATTGCAAAAGATTTGGCAATGATTTTATGACCAGTCTGGTGCAAACCTTATTCGGGAATATAATTGTTGACCAGATAGTATCAGATGTAGTAAACTGATGTAAACTTTTATCCGTCTTTTGTGACAGTCACGAGTAATGTAAGGGCTGATAGAATTCGTAGTCTCCACTACACAGCCATAAAAAATCATCATCATTATCATCTCAGCTCATATATGTACCACTGTTGGGCTCGAGCCTCCTCCATAATGGAAGGGAAATTGAACTACTATGCCACACTGGTCTGACGTGTTGGTATAGGGTTTTGTTTCGAGCTTTCCTTCTCTTGTAAAAAATAATAATTGTAAATTAGATGGGGTCAATATTAGCCAAGTGCCCCGACCCTGTAGATCCTTAGCCGGTCCTCACGGATATTAATTATTATTTAATATAACCTTAATTAATTCTTATAATTAGTTTTAGAAAAGGGTTCCAAATATCCTCTTAAAGTTTCAAGAGCTGTTTTATGTAAAGCTATACAATATTAAAAGTGAATTAAATCGCTTATAACTTAGAGAATTTTTAGTTAATACATTGAATAAGTTTTTTTTTTAATTTTATTTCTGTGATTGGAGATATAATAAATCTTTTGAATAATTCTCAACAGATATTCTAAAACTATTGAAAAGCATTCAATACACTGGGATAGCAAGAAAAACGGAATAAATATCTCTAAAACTAGTTTAACGTATTTTTTTTATTAATAACTACTTATGTCTGATTTTTCACGCAGTAATAGAATAAGAGTATAATTCACCACGTCACTTGGTCCATCGGTGTTTTAAAACTAGAAAGACGGGAAAATCTATCTACCTACCTACAAAGACGGCGACCGGTCAAATGACTCCTGCAATTTATTATTTTTTTATTTTAAGTGTTGAAAATGGTAACTATAGTAATAAAACAGGGTTTATTGTATGATTAATTATAATATTTATGTACAATTTTTACATTTTAACATTTTGTTTACGTTACAAGAGCCGCAAACTGGCTTTTTACAAGTGTCGCATACCTTATTAATTTTATTTGTGCACTTTGGTACGAATTATTTTCGCCTTTTCTGAGTTGCCGGATTTTCAGTAGAAGATCAAGAAGTAGAAGGTATAGACTCTTCAGGCAATTGTTTAGTTCTAGAAAGTCCGGCCTCAATTTCTTATTAGTCGCTAAGTTCACTTACTAAACTCAGTATGAATTTCTTAGTATGATTCCTTAATTTTATGTTGGTACCTGACATTTTCTTATACAAAACAAGAATTTACCCTGCTAGGTCTAATATATTGAAAAAACTTGTACAAGCTAGCTTCGAGATGCCGCTTCGACACTTTATTTTTTGCCATCTGGTCACTGGTCAGCCACATCTACGCCGTTGGTAATATTGTAAAAAGTCAGTTTCTGGCTATTTCTTTTATTAGCGTCTATTTCAACATTATTATGTAACGTGCTAAGCAAGCTCGATAAATTGTGCGTGTACATCTATCAGATTTCAGGATTTTTATTTCAAACTAAGTCGTATGAAATGATTTGACGTGGGCCTACGTCATTGCTACTTCCTTGCTTAATTATAATATTGTGCCGTGCTCGGTGACCACTTTGAGTTGACTCCGTTTAAAGTATACACCAGGTACCGTACCGATGGACTTCTACCGAGAAGTGATAAGACCATGAAGCTCAGAATCGTCCGAAGTATGTAGGAGACATACTTCAACCAAGGCCTTGACCACGAGAAAAGTGGTACCGCACAATAATCGTCATTATCGCGTTCTGCACTTTCATAGCCACAACCCGATTCATCTTCTCGAATGTTTTGTAAGAATAAAAGTATTTCTTCACCCTGAACCCTTTGAGACATTGTGCACTATTTACTTACAATAATTTCGACTAAATTCACAGGCAGTTCAACTGTCTGTGAGTAAGAATGTCTGTTTAGTTACTATACTGACGACTCCTTTGACTAACAAACTACAAACAAATGATAAGCGTATCTAATTTATTTTCTACCCTCTCACGTTATGATTCATCATCATCATATCAGCTCATATATGTCCCACTGTTGAGCTCGAGCCTCCTCCATAACGGGAGGGAAATTGATCTACTATACCACGCTGGGCAGACGTGTTTATATAGGATTTTATTTCAAGTTTCTCTTCTCTTGCATAGATGTTATATGTATTTTATATCCCTTAGTCGTCTTTTACGATGTGAGCAAAACCAAAATAATGGTCTTTGAAAGAGATGAAGCCAGAACAGATGTAAGAGTAACAATAGGTAATGATGTACTAGAGCAAGTGGATGAATTTGTATATCTTGGATGTGGATTTAGCCGAGATGGAAGGTACACCACTGATATAGAGCGAAGAGTGAATGCGGGAAATAGAGTGAACGGAGCGTTGGGGCAACTTCTCGGTAGCCACCACCTCAGCCAGAAGGCACGTGTAGCAATACGTAGCGCAGTGCTTGTCCCAACATTACTGTATGGAAGCGAGAGTTGGGTATGCAGAAAAGAGTATGAAAGTAAAATTAATGCGGTCGAAATGCGATCTCTTCGGAGAATCTGTGGAGTTAGGCTGACCGACCGCATTCGTAACGACGACGTAAGAGAGCGAGTAGGTATGAAAGAGAGTATTGGTGTAAAGATGCGAAAGGGAATGCTCCGATGGTTCGGACATGTGGAAAGAATGCCGAACGAACGTCTGGTTAAGAAGATATACAATGCGAAAGTGGAAGGATGTAGGTACCGAGGGAGACCGAGACTAACCTACCTAGACCAGATCGGTCAGTTACTGAAGGAAGGTGGAGTCAAGAGTCTCCGAAACCGGCGAGCGTGTATGAAGAGAATTATGAATGTTGAGGAATCGAGTGAAGTATGCAGAGATAGAGTTCTCTGGCACTCTGTTCTCTCTGCCTACCCTGCAAGGGATATGGCGTGATGATATGTATGTATGTATGTCTTTTACGATTACCCATGGGTGAGATAGGGGATGGTGAATTGTATTCTTACTCCGTCACCAGACGTTATAATTATAAACACTTATCGGATCTCAGCGGTCAAATGACTGCCGCCGTCTTTGTAGGTATATCAAGATTTTAAATAATAACCAAAAGGGGTGTGAGTAAGTTTCATACATCGTTTCATTTAACTACTAATATTAATAAAAGTCACAAAGTTTCAATACATTAAGTGAAATAGTTTTTGAAATAATCAACATTTAATTTCAAATTGCAGTCAAATGACTGCTCCCGTCTTTCTAGTGTTAAAATAGGATTAAAGTATATATATTATAACCTAAGCAGCTGAGCAAGGAAAAAAAACTTTAAATAAAACCCTCAACTTACCCGTCTGACTAGAGAGGTAAATTATGTTTTCCCCCTGTGATGGAAGAAGCTGGACCAGCAGTGAGACCTTATACGAGCTGAGGCTTTGATGGTAATAGGAAAACTGATCATTTATATCTAACGCTCACTTTTAAACTTAAGAAAACAAGAGAATTTTAAAAATCTCTTTTATTATAGATTTATTCATCTAGCTCATATATGTCCCACTGTTGGGCTCGGGCCTCCTCAATAATGGGAGGTAAATTGACCTACTACGCCACGCTGGTCAGGCGTATTGATATAGAGTTTAGTTTCGAGTTTTCCCTCTCTTGCATGGATGTTATATGCGTTGTTATATCACTTAGTCGTCTCTTACGATCACCTACGGGTAAGATAGGGGGTGGTGAATTGTATTTTTACTACGTCACCACACAGAAAGGTTTTATTATAGGTTAAAATGTCATAACTTTATGAATGTGAACATACTTATTATTTTAATTTTATATATATATTTTAATAATTTCATATCCGCACTGAGCAATAAATACTTAAAGGGATTCCAAATCATCAAAATCAACGAATCACAGGTCGTCAGCCCAATAGCGATTGATACCTATCAATCGCCTGATTGATTGATGGGCCACATAACATACTAAATCACCTAATTCAGTATGTTATGTCGCCGAACACCGTGGTTTAGTCACTTTTGATGGATTCACATATTATGTGAAAATCATAATCTGCCGCAAAAAGTATTCTACAAAAATATAATAAAAAGAGATAAATAAAATATTAATCTCTTATTCTCTTTGCCTACCCTGCAAACGACATGGCGTGATGGTATGTATGTATGAATAAAATCTTAAACCATAACAATAATTTGCACTAAGTACTTTCTGCTGTATGGTAGGGACTACATCAAATATTATCAACCCTTAATTGACTCGTGGATGTCGTAAAAGACGACTAAGAGCCTTATATCGGTATGAGCCAACTCCATCTAATGATCCATTTAATCATCCAATAATGATGATAATCAACAATTAAATGCCCAATGGGGGTTGACATCAAGCAGGCGGTCGGTCTATATAAAACTATTGGATTGCCAATAGTTTTACGTTATTGAACTTATACAATATATTGGAAGATTAGTACATATTGAGTCTACCCCAAGTAATTGAGATTAGAGCGAGAGAATGATGACTTCCTTGCACTATCATTGAATGCAAAATAGTAGAACATGGGAGGCCCGCAATTAGACCAAGTAAGCCATCAGCACAATCCCTTTACATAAATATAGAGGTAGGAGTACTATACTATTGACAATTTTCTGGCTACACCTGCAGACCGGTCTGTCCGGGGTAGTACCACACTCTCCCAGAAAAGCGACGTATGAGCAGTGGCAATGTGCTGCTGCGCTTCGTTCGGTGAGCGGCAGAGCTGGCAGACCAACTTTTTGGATGGGTTTAGGTTTTTCATTGGTAGGTATACTGTATCTCTAGCAAAGGTTTATTGCAAAGGTCCATGGGCAACAGCAATACTTACCATCCGATGTGCTGCTTACCCGTTTACCACCATAAGTAATAAAAAAATAAGGCGAAAAAAATTATAAGATAAAATAAATATTAAAAAAATTGTAATATCCATTAGTGAATATGGTTAGAAATAACTCCGTGCATATTTATGTTACGAAAAGTTCACTGCTATTTTACAACCGTCTAATATTTTACTATATTTGATACTGCTTACTGCTTACCCCTTCGTCTATAAAATTGTATTTACAGACAATTCTTATTGGGACTAACGTGAACAATCGCGTTAATACAATTGCGTTCGACGTTTCTGGAACCATTATCTAATAGAAACATAAAGCGAAGTACACTTTTGTGTTCTGTGATGGTAAAATATATATAAATTATCATTACATTTCATACATTATATTCGTATACAAATGTATTATATTATATTTTATTCCTATTATTTTTATACGTTATTACTGGGTGCTATGTTCCGAGTGTCGTAAAAGTCGACTAAAAGAATCAACTTGAGCCAACTATATATCTGATGCCTCTGATCTTTATATTTTCATTTTATCTCATCATCATTCATCTTAGGTCATACACGTCCCACTATTGTGCACGAGTCTCCTTCAAATGGCAGGGATATTAACCTACTATACCACGTTGGTATAGTAGGTTAATATATAGGTTAATATATCCCTTAGTAATGTCTTACGATTACCTAAGAGTAAAATAAGGTGGTGACGGAGTAAGAATACAATTCATCAACCCCTATCTTACCCGTGGGTGATCGTAAAAGACGACTAAGGGATAAAATATGCATATAACATCTATGCAAAAGAAGGTAAACTCGAAACAAAACCTTACACCAACACGTCTCTGACCAGCGTGGTGTAGTATGTCAATCTCCCTCCTAGTGTAGAGGAAGCTCGAGCCCAGCAGTGGGACATATAAACTGAGAAGATGATGATGATGATGAAGATAAGGGGGTAGTGAATTATATTCTTACTCCATCACTACACAAAAAAAAAATCATTAATTTCAATAAATATATTCCAAACGAGGCTTGACGTCAGGCATTCTGTTGACCAAACGGCAGCAGATGGAGTTGGTCCAGGACTATATTATTATAAAGCTTTTAGTCGTCTTTTACGACATCCACGAGCAAAGTAAGGGTTGGTAGTATTCGTAGCCGCTACCACACAGCAACGTAATCAAATACCAGAAATATATGAGTTTAACTACTAGTCTTAAAAGCCATAGCCCAAAAATCAACTTCAAAGATTAAATAAATACCCCGACATTCACGCTTACGTCACCAAATTAAAGCTTACAAAGCGTCCAAAATTGAGTTTAATTTCAAGAGCGATTTCCTTGTACAGAGTAAAATTAACGTGTGGTATTAAGGGCCCTTGTCGCTAATTGTGTGTGACCCCATCCCCGTCTGTCACTCTCATTCGTTCATATTTGCAAAGGATGTACCAACGGATGTTTTAATTACTCACCCAACCATCGAATAACTCCGGTTTTCGATTATATACGTGTTAATCTTTTGTTTGAATTAATGTGGTGCTTTCTGTAACCCTTTTTACTCGTGGTTTTTAATAGGAGGAGTCGAGTGTGACCGTACGGATGAATGGAAGTTGTTATGGTCTGCATTTTTCCTGAATACGTTTGATTTCAATAGCGTGTCACGGTTGGTATACGGTTTTATATTATATAGAATTATTATATTTATATAAAAAAAACAATGAAGCACGGCAAATTTTAAAAATAAAATATTGAAATGCACCGAGAGTAACCCCCCTTGCGGGAAGAATTTCGCAAAATTCATTCTTAGCTGACCTTTACGGCGAAAGAAATATTCCCACCAAATCAGATAGGCCTTATGGTTACAGAGATATCGTGATGAGTTAATACATAGGTGGAAATCTTTTATATATATATATATATATATATATATATATATATATATATATATATATATATATATATATATTAAATATATTTTGCTATATAATCTTTGGTTGTATGGAGTAAAGGGTGAGTTTACTAACATTAAGTAATCATAATTTCTTCGTGTAGTGACATAATATAACAATATAATTATCAGTAATCCTGAGTTTTAAAAATCAAGTAATGGTTATCACCAGGATAGTGTACAGGAGCTCTGTTCAGTGAAAAAACATCCAACCCCAACTTCCAATCCGTCAGCTAAGAGAGACATACTCTTATTTGTAGAGAAGTCTACATATAGTAGTGAAGGATGAAAAGCAGATTACTTATAAAGTGTCATTAAATTATTTCAAATGAAAACTTTGATGCTGAGAATTATCTGAGGCAAATCAAAATATTAGAATAAAATTGCAAAAAAATAATATCCCTCCTAAGCTTCAAACTAAAACCTTAGGATCGTAATAGTAGACTTACGCTAATGAAAAAAAGATACAGTATTTCAGGGTTTTTTTAACTTCAAAGTAATAGTGAGTTAAAAAATGCTAGGTACGTAAGTAATATCTAGAAGAGCTTATAGCTTATGAAACTTTTAATTAAAGGTTATCTTATTGATTAAATTGGGGTAATATATGGCGAAAATCCATTATTATTTTAATATAGAGCGCTCATCATTCCCGCGATTAATCTACATATATATTGCACACCTAATAAATAAAAGGGATACGGGATTGTATTAACGTGGAATAGAATATAAGGAAGTCGTCTGACTTCCATGTTATGAGCTAAAACTTCAACTGGCAATCCTCCACAGAACTACTACTAGTTTCACGTGTATCTAAACGAGGCATACTCAAGACAATTCGCCATCAAATGCGTATTTTTAAAACAAAAATGCTTTTAGAAAATTACAAGTTGAAGTTTTAGAAGTTGCTTATAACAGGGCAGCAAGGAAACTTCTTTATATTCCATGCAAACTTGATGTTGATCCCGTATTCTTTCGTTTTTTGAGATGTCTGATATATTGATTAATCGTGGGAAATGGTGAGCTTTCTTTCCTTTCCTTAATTTTAAACTAAAAAAGAATCCAAATTACTGAAATTTATCATTCAACATACTTGATTATTTATAAAAACTTGATTATGAGCAAAAAAATAATTGTCACACATAGGACTTAAACCCACACCTATCGGAAATCCATTCCAATCGTGCTACCACTTACACCAACGTGAACTGTTGTATGACATTCAATCTTCGCCTCGTATTATATTTTCCTCTTTAAAGGAGACGTGTGCCATCTACCCGACATTGTTTACACATTGTACAGATTTAATACTCTAACTTTTTCGCTCGTAATTAAGTTTTATAAACGAGAATCTTTCAGTGCGCCTCAAACTTAAGTCTTTGGACGTGTTTAGTCCACTTATACGCACCTATTACAAGCAGAATTGTTCTTGGATGAAGAATCAGATGACTACACTAGGAATTAACTTAGCTGTACATAAAATCACTTCAGTCCATGGCCCTCTATATTGTTCTGACCGTATCATACGTAGAAGTTGTACTTAAAGCTTGGACGCTGACACGCTGGACGAACTATTACAATATTTTTTTTAAACTTTACCCAAAATTTTTGTTTTGTTTCCTCTTCTTATTTTTTATTTTTAAGCCTTATACGTCACATACTACTGAATTTTTTTTTAATATGGAGTAGTAAACGTTTCGCAAACTTTCTAAAAGTCTTCCTTCTCTTTTGCTAATATAATATGTTAATATATCTTAATATTCTTTTTTTCTCGTCTTATACGACATCCGTGAAAAAGTCATGATAGAGAATTGTAATTACCTTTATCACATTTACACTTTATTTTCTATACATGATGTAATATTAAAGTAATATATCGTACCAGCCGATTGCGTATAATTTATTTGGCAATAACAATTACATTCAAACATAGACTATGTCACAAACAAAATTTACTGTAAAATGAGCCATTAATCAACCATCCAACCGGACACTCGAGCCACAGTGTACAAAAACCAGTGACCCAATACCAAAACTAAACAACTAAATAATGCAACAGCTGATTACCAAACCTAACCGTCTCTATAATAAACAATTTGAACAATAAAATAAACATTAAAAACAAGTACATGGTGCAGGGTAAAACACTAATTGCTTAATGTATTCAAGTTGCGAGCGACGAGCGAATATTCATTACATTCATTGCGCCCTCACGCGGCCACGGTACGTACCATAATTGTAAATAGAGGCAAACTCATTTGGGCACATGATGGCGGACGCCGACCCAACGTATACGAGGCCGGAATTTTTAATTTTTATACTTCGAGTTAGATTGTTTTATATGATCTTAATGTGGCTAGTTTTATTGTAGGTTCGAGTGATAAATTAAAATTGGATAATTGATGATTGAGATTTGTCCTCGGGAAGCGTCGAGTAGCTTGGCTGATCACGGTACAAGGAACCGGTGTCTGTTAAGACAACAACAAGCTAATGGAGAGGGAACATTAAGTTATGGAGTTCACATCACCCTTTTGTCGCCTTGAGTGGAACGAACGGGATGTGTCACATTCTGGCAAAAAAGGGAGTTTTGAGTAAAAGTATAGTATATAAATGAAAGAAAGAAAGAAAGAAAAAATATTTATCACTCCATTCTCGGAAAGGACATACAATGGTTAATATTAGTAACTGTTTAACAAAAAATAATAAATGAATATATAAAAAAATAAAAGTACTAAATCATGATACAGAAAAAAAAGACAAATCAATTATAAAGTATTTATATTATGACAATGGCGTCTCCTCCGCAAATGAGGAAAAGGTTGGCTGCTCAGCTTAATGTTGTAGTATCTACTATAGAAGTGATACCACAACGCTGTTATTCTGCAGCGTCAAATATAATATCTTAGTACCCATGACTAAATAATTAAAAAAGAAATGAAACAGAAGTTGGTATAATTCCACTTCCCTCCTGTGTAAAGCAGAAGATATGAAGCAAAACTATTTTTTTAACTGTTCAAAACAAATAATATTTATATTGCAAAATTGCATTATAGTTCAAAACAAATAATATTGAGTTTGCAAGAGACACAGACTACACACAAACTGAGAACAATAATTTGGGTATAGTTTAAAGTATTATTCTACGTGGGAATCGTACCCACGACAGTTGGCAGGGTATGTCGGTATCTTAACTATTACGCTATCTGTGCAATCAATTATATTTAATCCAATAAAAACTTTCTCTTCATGTCCCGTGTGTAATGTGTATTAGTATTTATAAGTAGTTCATTGACCGATAATAACATGTCAGGTCAGTGAACTTGTTATAATATACAAACAAGTTATTTTTAATGTTTACTCAAAAGTTATTGAAAATCTTGTACTTATTAATGTTTGTTTAATAAAATATACATTTCATATTTATTTTAAACGCAATTCGTCCATCGTTTGAAAGATATAAATTCAATTGTTTATTTATTTCAAAAACGTAGATGAATCCGTGTTTTTTTAATATTATGATAAAAGAACTAAGAGAGTGCTTCATTATTAATGAAATCGAATGAAAATACAAAAAAAAAATATTTTTATTTTATTATTTAGTATTACAGTGACAATATTAACTCGTAAACTGAAAATTTCAATAATCTATCACAATTCATAAGATATATCTCGCTGGTAAATAAATAGTATAAACAAATAGACCATCGGTAGAGGCTTTTCCGTGTGGTGACGGGTTAAGAATACAATTCACCACCCCCTATCTTACCCGTGGGTGATCGTACGAGACGACTAAGGGATATAAAACGCATTAATATCTATGTGAGAGACGGAAAACTCGAAACAAAACCCTATACCAACACGTCTGACCAGCGTGGTATAGCAGGTCAATTACCCTCCCATCATGGAGGAGGCTCGAGCCCAACAGTGGGACATATATGAGCTGAGATGATGATGATGAGATAAGAGGCTTACTAACAGAGTTAAGTTGACAATTATTGAATACAGTATTTGAAAATCTTGTGGAACGAAGAAGTTACAATCGCTTATGTCTTTTATTTAGAACACACTGTTTAAGATACAGTGGTACAGTTATCATAAACTACCTAAGAACAAATGGTTACAACAAATTCAGCTTTTTAAAGTAGCTCTGTTATTTTGTACAAATGGTGTTTTTATCAGTCTAACTATCTCACTTTAAGTAACTTAAGCTCTAAAAGATACAAGATCTTTAATAGTGCATAAGAGCGGTAATTTTATGTACTTCCTAAATAAAATAATCAAATACTGTTTATAAATAAGAAGCTGTATGTAAAATCGTTTTCTCATTTGGCGATCTGTTAACATATCAACCGTTGTTTTTACTTATCTGGTGTGCAGCTTGAAAGTTTGCTATAAAAATAAAACCCTATTCAACTTCTGACCTAGTGATATAGTGGGTAAATTTCCTTCTTTTGAAAGAGGCTCCAGCAGGACGCTTATGAGCTGAGCTGATATATATAGTTTTGAATTAAAAGAAATAATAAATTTCAAATTGATAAATATCTAAATAATCATCGCAAGCTTTGCTTGCGGCGGGCACAACTAGTACTTAATATAAAATATAAAAAAATAAATAATTAACTAACATTTTAATACATAACCTTTTAAAATGAAAAGTATTTTACTCTCGGTGCAATTTTAGGGTCGTAAATGCATTAAGAAGCTTCAAACATTTTTCCAAAAAGTAGATTTGGAAATAATAATTTGTGTCACCATTTTTAACTTTAAGTAATTAAGAATTTGACTGCCGGTTACGTTTTGTTAAAAAGTACCTTTCTTGCCTTTATATTGATATCAGTTGTCTCGTGTAATGACGGGTTCGAAATACAGTTCACCACCCTCTTTTTGAACTGTGGGTAAATGATAACTGTGGTAATAGACGACCAAGGATATATTATACAGATAACGCCAATGTAAGAGAAGGAACATTCCAATTTTCCTACCACTGTGGAGAAGACAAGAGCCCAGTAGTAGAACATCGGCTGAGAAGAAGAAAGAAGGATCAGAGCATAATAAGTAGAGATAAAGGGTTTTCCTATCAATTTAATACGAATACGAAATGAATACGTAATATATTTATTTAGCGTATTTATTTCACGTTGATATAATAGTTATTATCCCTTCCTTGCCTGTGTAATTCATAAAAAAACAGCTTGGGGATCACAAGGAGAATGAACATCAGCTCTAACCTGGGGATCTCATAACACCAGCTGGTTAAAGGTGACGATTATCTCTCTACGCTGTGAGGTCACCACGTCAATTAGAGATAAAAAATGATACGTATGTATTCTGTGAAGAAGGTCTACGTCCAGTAGAGTTACTAAAATCTTTAATTTATAGAACACAACTAAGTAAATTCAGACTAAATAATATTTTTCGAAAAAAAATTTCAAGAGGTTATTGTATAAAAGTAAGAGAATATTTGTATTGAAGTTCGGCATTCATAAACTTAGAAAGTTAAGAGATTTTATTTGGACTACCAACGTTTATTATAAAAAAAAGAAAACTTTCAAAATTTTCAGTAAAATTTGTCTAAGATGGTGAAATTTGGTGGCAAAATTTGTGCGAGAAATTAGTTAACTTAATTTAAATTGTTTAATTTGATATAATTATATGTTGAAATAAACATTAGGTGCTCTTCCGTATTAATCAAATTTATACATAAGCTTCACTACCTTACAGATTAGCGGGGCGTGACCACACAATAGCCCGCCGCCAAAAAAAAAGCCTGCAATACCTTATCTGAGTTCTCATAAAACTTTAATCTTCAATACTCAACTTAACACGCGGCAGTTGGGGACGGATCTGTCGTTTTTGACCGTTATCTCCAAGATACTCAACAGCGCTGTAACTCGTCGTCGGAAATTAGGCTAACGACGTCCAACACCTGTGTACTGGACGTCGATGGTCTTATATTGTGAGGCTATCATGATGAGGAGCAGAACGAGAACGCGAGGCTCTTGCAATATTCTCGAGAAGAGGCCTATGTACAATAATGGCTGATAGATGGAATGATGATTCCATCTTCTTTTTCTCTTTAAAATTTCCTTTATAATCTTAAATATCCTAAAATTACATATGTCATTGAATGAATCACTTAATTTATAATTTCCTTTTAGTGACGGTCTACGAAGGTGATACCTTGAGCTTACAACGCATCAGCCGCACTGAAATGGGCGCATACCTTTGCATCGCTACTAATGCGGTACCTCCCTCCGTGTCCAAGAGAATCATCGTTGATGTTGAATGTAAGTAGTTATTTTTTTTAAATCTACTTCAAAAAAGTAATATTTTATATTTTATCGCAGAACACTTTTCTTTCGGAGAACCGATTATGATTCTTTTCTCATCAAAAAGCTGGTACTTCTCGTGTGGTTTCACTTAAATTTCATCAAGATTTAACTAGTGGTTTTTAAGTAATCCTTAGTGTGATGGATTTGGTTGCCGGCGAATACATTGATGATGTTCCCGTTTCACTTTTGTCACTTTTGGGTGTATTTGTGTTTACTTTATCATCATCATCATCCCAGCTCATATTTATCCCACTGTTGGTCTCGAACCTCCTCCATAATAAAAGGGAGATTAACCTACTATACCATGCTGGTCAGACGTGTTGGTATTGGATTTTGTTTCGAGTTTTCCTTTAGGTATATCGCATTTTTATTTTACAATATTCTTGTTTGAGTTTGATTTATTTTTATTAAAATTCTAAGGACTGTATAAACATTTGAAATAATGTGAATATGTGCTTTAATAAAAACTTTAAATATTTAAAAAATATATAGTTCAAAACGTCGGGCAATTAAAAATCAACAACAAACAAACAAACGCGATAGAGTCCCTAAAAGTAGTTTAATTTTATAAATAAAAGTTATCGTGTTCAAATTTATTTTAATTAATAATAAATAAATATAATATAATATATAAGTAATAATTATAATTATATAATTATATTTATTATACCCTGTTTTATCCGTGGTTGTCGTAAACGACGACTAAAGGGACATAGATAACATCTACTCGTATGTAAAAGAAACTCGACATAAAGTACTATAATTACAAACACGTCTGACCAACGTGATGTAGTAGGATATTTTCTCTCCTAATGCGGTGCGCTGGTTCGAGCTTAGCAGTAAATGATATACACCCTTTTTTTTTTTTTTTTTTTTTTGCCGTGGGCCATGGACGTCGCACCCCGCCAAGTCGGTCCGGGGTGACGGAAGAGGCGGCGCGCAACCCCATTGACCCACCCTGCAAGCACCTCTTCTTCGCCGTGCAAGCGGGCCACCGGTACCCGATTTTTGTCTTCGGTGGCCCGCTCGGCGGTATGCCCTCTCGGGCTCCTCTCCTGTTGACGCCCCGACAGCTTTCGCCGTCGAGGCGTCGTCCTCACGCGGTGGCCTCACGTCGGGTGACCGGACAATTCCCCGGTCCGATCACCCGAAGCCTCGGTTAGGGCGGCATCAGGCGCAGGTATTCGCGCCTGCGCCGCCCCGGCCGCTGACGGCGGCCCGGGTCACGGGAATCCTCCCGGACTCGTTCCGCCGTCTCCTTCTGCGAGATAACAGCCTCGCAGAAGGCGGCGACCGCGTCCCAGTTCCTGATGCTGTCGACCATCGCCCTCGCGACAGCCGGCAGCGTCAGGTCGGCACCGATTACAGCGACGAGGTCACGGCGCTGCCCGTCCCAACTCGGACACACCTCCAGTGTGTGTCTCGCCGTGTCCTCGTCACTGCTGCAATGGTGGCAGGCCGGAGTCCACTCCCTATACGCGACCGTGTGCAGGTACAGACCGAAACACCCGTGCCCTGACAATACCTGCACCAGCCGAAAGGAGAGGACTCCGTGCCACCGCTCCATCCATTCCATCAGTACGGGCCGGAGGGCCTCGACGGTAACGACACCGTGTCTTGGCCTCTCCAGCCGCGTAACCCAACGGGCGATGACGTCTCGGCGGGCGTCCTCGCGCCAGGTGGCTATCTCGCTCAACGATGGGGAGCCACCTTCGTCGCGCACTGAGGTAACCCGCCGGTAGAGGTCGGAGAGCATCTCCGCCTCTAGGTCCCACGGGGGTGTCCCGGCCAATAGGCACGCCGCCTCTGTCGACACCGTGCGGTACCCGCGAATGGCTCTGACCGCCATGGCTCGCTGTGGCCTCCACAGCACCGCCCTGAGCTGGGCGTTCAGAGCCCTCGCCCACACTGGTGCGCCGTACATGGCCATTGAGCGGATCACCCCCGCATTCAGCCGTCGGCCCTCGAAACTGGGTCCGCCCACATTCGGCATGAGTCGAGAAAGGGCGGACGCCGCGCCGACCAGCCGGGGAGCAATTTGGCGAAAATGCTCCCGGAACCACCATCGCCCGTCGAGCACCAGACCCAAGTACCTCATATGGGCCTGGATACTGATGTGGATGGAGTTGACGACTAACGAGGCGCCGATGGGCAGCCTCACACGGGGCCCATGGAATAGTAGGGCCTCCGTCTTATTTAGGGCCACCCTGAGCCCCAGCGCCTCGATTCGCCTGACCATCTCCTCGGTGCCGAGAGTGGCCAGGCTCGCCGCCTCTTCGAATGTCCTGCCCCGGGCTGTGACGAGCGTGTCGTCAGCATAGCAAATAACGCTCAGCCCGGGGGGGAGACTCCCTCTCAACGCCCAGTCGTACCCGATGTCCCACAGAGTCGGCCCCAGAACCGACCCCTGTGGAACACCGCACGACATGGGCGTCCGCACAATGTCCCCTGCGGGGCTCGCGTAGAGAACACTGCGCCCCTCCAAATAGTCTGCCACTAGCCGCCTGAGGTACAGGGGCACTCCATGGAACCGGAGCGCCTCCCTGATGCAGCTGAATGGCAGACTATTGAAGGCGTTGGCGATGTCCAACGACACCGCCAACAACACTCCTTTGCTGGCGACAGCCTCCGCGGCCGTCTGCCTCAGGCGTAGCAGGGCCCCGATGGTCGAACGCCCCCTCCGAAACCCAAATTGAGCGTCCGACAGATCGGGCCCCACCTCCTCCAGGTGCTGGACGATGCGGGCAGCGAGGACACGCTCCAGCAGCTTACCCACATCGTCCAGAAGCACAATGGGCCTGTAGGCCGACGGCGAATCCGGGGGCCGTCCCGGCTTTGGCAGGAGAACCAACCTCCCTTCCTTCCAGCACTCAGGAAACTGTCCAGACGTCAGACAGGCGTTGAACAGTCGCCTGAGGCGAGGTTCGAGATGCTCGAGGAGCAACGTCAACACCCGGACTGGGATTCCGTCCGGGCCGGGGGCCGTGGTGGCGGAACGAATCTTCGCCACGGCTGCCCCCACTTCCGACTCCGTCACGGGCGGAACACTCTCGACGGCCTCCCGGTCGTGATCTGGCGAAGCCATGACCGGGGGCGTGAGCTCCGGCTGCCGCGGGAACAGCTCCTCGACCACTCTACGAAGGAGGTCGGGCTGGAGGGTCTCGGTGAGGGGGGGGCCCTGCGCGCGAAGCTTATTCAGCGACGCGCGATACGGGCGACCCCAGGGGTCACGGTCGAGACCGTCCAGCATCTCCTGCCAACTTGCGTCCTTGGCGGACCGGATGGCCAGCCGAAAGGCAGTACGCGCACTGCGGTACGCCTCGTACAGCTGGCCCTCCCGCTCAACATCGCGGCGACGCCGCCGACTGCGGGTGTAGGACCTTCGGGCACTAATGCACGCCGCACGAAGGTCCGCCAGTCTTGGGGACCACCAGTAGACCCCCTGCCTCGGAGGTAGACGCCGCACCCTGGGCATGGCCGCATCGCAGACCTGCGTTAATGCACTGCGGATGCGGACAGCCTCAGCGTCCACTCCGACCGCTGGGGGTGGTGAGGACAGCCACGTGTTCACGATGGCCGCCTCCGCCAGTAGGTCCCTATCTAGACGCCCCACAGCCCACCGCGGAAATGCGGGAGCCCGGTCCGCCCTGTGACCCCTGCTGAGGTCCCGGAGAGGGGAGACCTCCATTCGGATGTATCGGTGATCCGACAGGGTCTCCGCCTCCTCCAGGACACGCCAGTTCCTCACTCGTGGTGCGACAGCGGGGCTAGCGAACGACAAGTCCACTATCGACCCACCCTGCTGTCGCACACACGTGTTCACTGAGCCTCTGTTTAGGACACAGAGGCCCAGTGACGCCGCCCACTCCACGATCGCCCGCCCGCGATCGTCCGTCATCGGGGACCCCCACGCCGTGGATTTGGCGTTGAAGTCCCCCAGGACCAGGACGAGGCCCGGTGCCAGTCGCCGTATCGAAGCCTCCAAGGTGGTGAGGGAGGCCCCGAAATCGTCCATCCTCCTATTAGGGGAGAGGTATACACTGTAAAGCGTGACCCCTCCCCAATCCGCCGCGACAAATTCCTCGCCCCTATCCAAGAGGGATAAGGACGGGAAGTGCCGCTGCGTGGAGGTGACGATTGCCGCGGTTCCGTTCCGGCTGACCACCCAATTGGGGCGATCAGGCACGACGTACGGTTCCGCGACTACGGCTGCACCGATCGACCACTCCGCCATGGATTGCAGGAGGAGATCCTGCGCACCGGCGGAGTGGTTGGTGTTGGCCTGCAGGAGGTGAGTGGACTGGGCAGCCATTAATGGGCCGTGTCCATCATCACCTCCTGGCTTGCGGCGGGCGATCGGGCCGCGCTAGGAGCGGGAGCGGCCGGAGTCGAAGGGCCGCTCCGCCCCTTTGGAGCCGAAGCCGGAGGTCTGCACGCCCCAGAGCCCATGCGGTGCTTGGCGGGCTTATTGCCCGCCGCACACGCGGGGCAGTGGGGCGGGGCGGCGCAAGATGCCGCCATATGCCCAGTCTGACCGCAGCGGAAACAGAGTCCGCCGCAGTCAAAGCAATTAGTGCATGTTGGCCGGGTGTGCCCGACCGCCATGCACTTGAAACACCTCGCAGGCCGGTGCTCCAGCACGGTGACTCGCGCTGAGCTCCAGCCCACGAGGAGCCTGCCTGAGTCGGCCAGTTGCCTGACCGACTCCACTGGGCACTGCACCCAGGCAGCACCTACGCCGCCCGGACCGGGCCGGATGGCGCCAACCCGGACGGTGTCCATGGGACACCCGGTTTTCGAGGCAATGGCCTCCCGGATGTCTTCCACCGTCACGGAGTCGTCCAAACCCGCGATGCGCATTTCGGCGCACTTTACGGGTCTGGCGATTTTGACGCTACCCTCCTCGGCGAACAGACCTCGCAGCTTCGACGCCACGCTATCGGCCGTCCTGGTGCCCTCGGCCCCAGGGAACTCTAAGATCCGAGCCCCTGTCCGGGCCTTGCGGGTCCTGGCTTCGACGCCTCCTATGTCGGAGACGTCGAGCTCCCGCCGGGCTTTCCTCAGAACGGCCTCATAGCTGAGGCCCCTTTCTGCCGCCTCAGGCAGCACAGTGATCACCACTGCGGCTGTCTTCGGCGGCCGGAGCCCCTTGCGCGGCCTCTTCTTCTTCGTGCCACCTCTTCCGGCTCCTGCCTGGGGGGCGACGACCTCAGCGGCGCGCTTGGCCGCCGCTCTCCTCCTCTGGCCGCGACTCTTTCTGCCGCGCTCGGCCACCTGCCAACCCTGTTCGGGCGTAGCGGGCGTGCCGGGCGCTGAGGGCGTAGTCGCGGCCGCTCTAGTCGTCGCCGGCGGTGTTGGTGCGGGCGACGACTGCGTTCCGGCAGGAGCCGGTGCCGTCTTCCTTTTTGGAGCGGGCCTCTTCGGCTTGGGTCCAGCCGCGGCTGCGGCGTAACTCCCCCCCACGCGGCCACTCTGACAGGGTAGCGGGGCGGGAGTTGGTGCCGCATACGGCCGCTTGTCCGCGGCGAGAGGCGGCCGAACTCGTGGTTCCGGAGGCAGCCTTGCCTCCAGAACGGCCAAGCGCGCATTGACCATATTCCCTATGGCGTCTATAATGGCGCGCAAGGCCTCGTCCGACACGCCCCCCACCGCAGGCAGTGGGATAGGTGTTACCGGCTGGACCTCTGTCGGGGCCTGCTCCACGACGGCGACATTTGGCGTGCTGGCGTTGGTCGGCGGCGCACGCTTCGCGGTCAGAGGCGTCTTCGGCGCGGCGGCAACCGCTGGACGGCCGTCGCCTCGGGGCGGCTTCGGAGCGGTGACGACGGCGACAGCTCCTCGGCGGCTAGCACTAGCCGGCGGCGCAGTTGGCGCAGGCGGTACGAGCCGCGCCATTTGGGCCCTCAGCTCAGTCACGTCCTTGGCGAGGACGCGGTTGGCCCTCCGCACCGCGGCCAGCTCCGACTCCAGCCGGCGGTTCTGGGCCCGCAGGCCTGACACCTCGCCACCAAGGCGGGCGTTTTCGGCCTGCAGGGCCTCCATATTTGCGGCTGGGGCGCTCGCGCGGGCACCAACGGCCGCCACTTCGGTGGGAGGGATGCTGGACAACACCCCCAGCACCCTCGCGGCGGCCGCCTCGTTGTCAGCCTGCCTGCCAGTTTCCGCGCCTCCGCGCACTCCGCCGGCCGGGGAGTGGGTCGCCCTTCCCGACGCCGCGGCCCCTCGCCCTCTGCGAGAGGCCGGCACTTTAGGAGGAGGCATGATGACCACACTCCCCTCGGAATCGGCGCCTGAGCTGCCCTCCCTATTTAGGGGGCGCTTCCGCACCTTCGAGGGGAGGGCCTCCTCCCTTACCGTCAGGGCCGCGGTCAGGGCCGCCACCGCAGGGCGCGGCGACGACCTGGCGGCGGCGTCTTCCTCAGCCGACCCGCTTACCTCCTTGGACGGCTCTGCGGAACTACCGCCCTCGTCCATCACATCGGCAGATCCACTGCCCTCGTCTTTGGACGGCTCTGCGACAGAATTGTCGCCCTCGTCCGTTGACGGCTCTGCAGTGGATCTGCCGCCGTCCTTGTCGAGCTCACGCGCGTAACGCTCGCGGATTTCGGCATTCCGCTTCTTCTCGCGAGCGTTCGCTTTCGCAGCTTTCCCCCATGTGAAGCGTGCCTGTCGACGCTTCTTCGTCTTCAAGAGGGGGGGGCCTCCTTGGTCGGTGCCGGGCCCTCGGCAGACGCCTCAAGTCCCGAGGACGAGGCGTTGTTTGTGCCAGTTTTATTTTGCCTTGGCAAGGCCGTAGGTTGGGAATCCGAAGCTTCCCCGTCTTTATTATTTTTTGTAGGCAATTCCATTTTGTTCCCACGATTATGGGAGAAATAAACGGTCGACCCGGGCAGAGATCCCTGTACCCGGGCAAGCCTACATTTACCAACCAGGGGGTCGGCTGGTACCCTGGCTGGAGCGTGCTAGGAACAGAACAGCCCATCTGCTATGCATCCTCTCGCCGCACGCCAGAACTTAGGATTCTGGGTAATTTCCGAATTCAAATGTTAATTCGAACTCTTTATAGAGGTTGTCTTCCTCGCGGTCCGGGCGGTTAAGCCAAGACCCTCGTTCCTGATACTACGCCTCGCGACAACTTGTCTTGAAGCAAGATATCAGGTTTACGATATGTCGGCGGTGGCATAAGCCTGCCCAGCCCTCAAATGAATGAGTGACCGGGCCCGTCCGAAATTTCGCCTCCTGTATCCTCTACAAATAGAGGGTCAGGAGCGAATTGGGGCTCAACCCATCGCTGGGGAACCCCCCCTCGCGCCAGAGATTCGCTACGGGCGACAATTCGACAGAGGGATCTGGGGGACTGTCGCCCGCACCCAGGGTACACCACGCGGAGGTTTCTGGCGTCGTACCCCAAATGATATACACCCTGAAGATGATGATACAATTTTCGTTATTTATATGTCTCATTATCTGTATGTTTTCTTGTTCTTTATAATATTTACAGTCACAAATCAGCTTCTATATTTGGTAGAGTTATATTTTATCGTTTCTGACCTGACCTCGATAAATGGATTATATTTTACACGATATGCATGAAATTATATTTTTCCCTATAAATATTTTTTTTATTTTATCCGTTGGCTCTATTTGTTTATTCTGGTTAATCACCGAAACGATTGGAGCAAGTTTGAAGGAACTTACAGAGACTGATGTTGCAAGCAATAACTTAGGCCATATTTATATATTGAAAAAAATCATCAATCAAGTATTTAATGTAATATTAATACTAAAATCCATAAAACAATTTTCTCTTATTTTTTCATATAGGTATGTCCCATCTGTGACAATCATTTATCGCTCGTAATCAAGTTTTTATATATAAGTGGTTCTAATTTATTACTTTTTCGTAAATAATAGCGACAACATATTTTTTACCTTCACGCAATAGACTTCTGCATACAATGCGAAAGTGGAAGAATGTAGGTACCGGGGAGACCCAGACTAACTTACCTAGACCAGATCCGTCACGTACTGAAGGAAGGTGGAGTCAAGAGTCTCCTAAACCGGCGAGCGTGTATGAAGAGAATTATGAATGTTGAGGAAGTGAGTGAAGTATGCAAGGATAAAGTTCTCTGGCACTCTGTTCTCTCTGCCTACTCTGCAAGAGATATAGCGTGATGATATGTATGTATTTGTATGTACGCAATAGACAATAAATCACTATTCTCCTGATTTACACCAATTACATGTGGCCAACACAATATTTACTCCTCTCCCATAGTACATATTGCAAAAGTTATTGGCAATAGTTTTATGACCGGTCGCCTGTCTGATATTAACCCTCCGTAGGGATTTAATTGTTAAATAAACGCATCAGGTGGAGTTGGCCCAGTTCGTTATAAAGCTCTTAGTTTTTTTTTACGACATCCGCGAGCAAAGTAAGGGTTGGTAGTATACTTAGGTGCTACCACACAGCAAATATTAGATAATAAATACATATAATCCAGACAAAAATCTCGTAAATGCAGTTTATCACGAACATCTGTAACAGTCTATATAACAAGTAAATATCTTCAATTTGGATTTAATGGGATAACTCTTGCCTTTCTGACCAGCCTTTTAGTAGAAATAATATATTTTGCTTAAATTATAAACCTAACTACAGAAAGACAAGAAATAAGGCTTGGGATAGAGTTTAATAATCTTTATGTTCAAAATATCTATATGACTACGCTTAGCATTAAATTCACGTATCTGTAACACAGAACTAGTATAGATATCGTGTGAACAGGCGCTGCGAACGGCAGTAATCCACAATTGGCTCACGTACCAACGCTATCGGTACTAATACAAGCTTGCTGTATTGTTATTTCATTATTGATTTTGTGAATACAACCACCTATTCGATCAAACATAGCCTTACATACTAAATTTTAGATAAAACTATTTTAATGGATTGGTGATAACTTCTTTTAATAATAAATAAAATTAATCACCAATCCTCTAAAGATTTAAAAAAATGAGAAAGGCTGAATAGATAAAAACAATATGAAGATAATAAAACTATAAATATAACTCTATATGTCTCTATGGACTAATTTATTCTCATTATATAAGAGGTCTATGCCCGATATAAGGATGTTTAAAGGCTAAAAAGAAAAGATAAGAAAAGTTAAAACAAACTAATTATTAAAATAATATTTATTTCTTAATATAAAACTTCGCATTAAATAAATTTAATAAAAAAAATAATAGACACATTTTGCTGTGTAGTAGCGGCTACGAATACTACAACTCTTGCTTTGGATGTCGTGAAAAACGACTAAAGAGCTTTATATCGATCTACGCCAAATACATATTTTTGTCGCTGTAGAAACGCGAGCGAGTAAATACTCGCTATGCCCCATCAGTGACAGACTGGTGTGGGACTCACCGGCTAGCTGCAGCCCGACTGGAATACACACTAAAACGACAGCGGCGAGATCGTCTACTGACATTCGATCCCTGGCACCCCAACGTTTGGCCTTCTGGCCACGGTCCTATCGTTCCTCAAGGCGGTGGGCATAACGGCACCTCCTCCTCCCCGGTCTCAATTGCCTCGCGTTCCCGCTCCGCAACCTCAAACCCACCCACAAAAGAAGGCCATCTACGACCAGCACCTGTCACTGTCAAGCATCTTCATGATGATGGTTGACAACGACAGGTCCCTTCCAACAACCGCCAACAGAACGTGGCGCTGGGGACGCCAAATACACCTGATGCCGTTTGATCAATAATTACATTTTCGAAGAGGGTTGACGTCAGACAAGCGGCCGGTCATAAAACTACTACCTGTAACTTTTGTAATATGTACGTATATGGTATATATATTGCGTCGACCTTAATGATGAAAAGACACAAATTACGTCTTGACTTAATCATTCGTGGATCGCAAAAAATAATGCTACCAGATTGAAAAACCATTACACGAAGTAGCTTATTTAAGTCACCATGTCTCCTGTTCAAGTAAATTTACAATCTAACTATTATTGTCGATGTAAATTTATAAATCAAATGTATTAATTATTTAGACCACAAACAGGCCACGTTTAGTTCATGACTCCACAATGCGATTGACTATAATAGTTCTACGATGTGTTGTATAAAAGTTTTTACGGCATATCTTCATACGTAGTAAAGAGACGTCTCCGACTAGTACATACATTGTACTACTAGCTACACTTTGGTTACATGAATTACTTATATACCTACTTCTATTATTTTGATAACTATCGTCCTATTAATAATAATATCAATAATATTATAATCCATAATATATCAAATATTTTTGAAGTGAAACTTTTTTGCGCCTGTGAGGGTAAATTTTTTACAGATGAAACGCAATATTAGTGACACGAAAATGTGAGACTTTTTGTTCAAAAAGAGGGAGCGACCGATTGAGAGAGTGAGAAAGAATGAACGTAGCATGAAGCACATAGCCACGGAGAGAAAGGTGGGAGAGAGCTAGTGAGAAAGATTGAGAGAGAGTAAGATAGGGCGAACGTCGCATAACGCACATAGCTGTGGAGCGTGAGTAGGCAGAGAGCGAGTGAGAGAGTGTGAGAAAGAAAGGGAGATCGAGAAAACTACACGCTATTGGTTGATATATGTAAACGAGATTTAAAAATTAGTTTGCCAAAAAAGTTTCTCTTCTAACATGTGTGCTTTGTACGCAAGCACTTTTATATTTTATTGTTGTTATAACAGCAATGGCTTAATAATACTCCATTTGTGATAATTGCTACTTTAAAATGTGAGTACATAAATATGTGAACTCAAAATGTACCATTTACTTTTGCACAGATTTATTTACAACACAGTACAAAGTACTATATCCCTTACATTTTACTGAAGTAAAGTTTTGTCATCAATCTTCAGCAAGTTTCTAAGTATTCATTGTTTTAATATCTTTGGAGACTATAGAGTGATGCTTATATACTTCTTAAATGAAAATAAAGGTGCATGCATAATAATATAATATTTTTTAATAAAGTATTAAACTAAATACATTAAAATATCATTACGTAGCACTTTATATATTTTGTTGTATTTATGCCGATCAAAGTTTAGTTCATTCATTTAAAGTTTAATTGTGGAATACACATAAACTATTTTTTTTTAATTAACATAAATTCTACGTTTAAAAATCCAAATACTTATTAATAAATAAACGGACACCACAATGCTTGTAATTTATAGAGCGAACGTCGAGATTTCGACACGAACTTGAGGGGTTCTTATTTTGAATTCTTGTTATAAATGGCGGCTGTCTAAATAGACGCTGGATGTCTCGTAATTGAAAGATAATATTTTTTTACGGTGAACGTTCGACCATGATTTCGATTATAAGTTGTCAACGTTGGTTTTGAAGGGCAGGTGGTAAAATATAGTTTGAAATATAAAGATAATATTAGGTTATCGATAGCAATATCATTGCAGCAAGATTGCAAACTGACATTGAGGCTTTGACAACAATTTTCATAAATATAAAAAGCCATTTGTTTTCAGCCATAAAGTTTTGTTTTTAGTATTGTAATTATTTTTATCATAACTTTTATTTAACATTATTCGAATATTTGGACGAAGGTAAAAGAAACAATTATGGCAGATACGTGTAGATAGTATATAGTAACTAGGACTTTAATTAAAATTATAGGTTTATAATCCTACTAAAGTTTACGCGAATTTTATCTATGTGCAATGAAACAGTTTTCATAGCGTTTTATTAGGGTTCCGTACCTCAAAAGGAAAAAACGGAACCCTTATAGGATCACTTTGTCGTCCGTCCGTCCGTCTGTCCGTCTGTCTGTCAAGACGCTTTTTCTCAGGAACGCGTGGAGGTATTAAGCTAAAATTTATAACAAATACTCAAGTCTACTGTCCCTTAAAGCTGTAAAAAAATTAAACTTCTAAGCCAACGCAATCAAAAGATACAGGCGTTTATGCCGCAAATTGCCGCAAATTTTCGACACTCGCAAAGGAATTAAAACCTACAGGGTACTTCCCGTGAACTTAGAATCTTGAAATTTGGTACAAAGCAACGTCTTATAGCACCGATAAAGGAAAAGTTGCGAAAACAGTAAATTTTTAATTACATAATAAAAATATTTTTAATAATTTTAAACTTACCATCGGTTATTTTTTTCACATTAAAGGGTATGAGAATTTACGGTTTTGTTTAGAACATCAACCAAGTTATTATCAAAAATCAAATTTTCAATTATCATGTCCCCCTTTATAATATGAAGTCATGATAACGCGGGATATAATATGCTAAACATTAAAAATATATTTTACGTTTGCGCCATTTTGTATGTATTGTTAATGCAGGTATGTATTGTTCTGCATAGTTGCCAGCATTTTAAAACTGTATTAATCGATTTTACGATTTTGGTTGGTGTTACGTTTTATTTATTGCTACAAATCTATTTTCCTAACCTTACAATAATGACATACAGTTACCATATATAGGTTTTAAATAAAATAGATTATAGCATATTAGTCATAAACATGTTTTTTAAACATGAAGTTTTTTTGCCAAGCAATATTTTTGGATGCAAGATATATTGCTATTGGAGATACCATTCTATGGCTACAAGATTTTTAAATGATACTGAACAACCAAATAAAAAAAAACAATCAAGTCGGCAAACTGTAAATAATAAGCTAAGGGATTCCCATTAGATTATGGTTATGGGCATTCGCCCATTGCACTATGGAGTACAGTTTCGCGTTGTACATTAATCAAAGATACCTTGTTTTGTTGAGCATTGCAGCGTTTAAATGTATACTCTATTACAATAAAAAAATATAGCCCTACATGGCCGGGCTACTGCACAAAAAGCCTATAAAGCTCATTAAATTAGGTTATTTTTTCACATTCAATTAGGTTATTATATACAGTTTGCCGACTTGAACGTTTTTATTTTGGTTGATCAGTATAATTTAAAAATCTTCTAGCCATAGAATGGTATCTTCAATAGCAATATATCTGGCATCCAAAAATATTGCTTGGCAAAAAAACTTAAGTTTAAAAAAAAGTGTGTGTGTCCAACGCACGACTGGAGTTTACTCCTTAAGTACGATTATCAAGACAGGCGCAAAAAAAAGCTCATTTGACTAAAAAATAATATATATATTTTTATTTACATTTATTAAAACTGTTCAGTGAAGTATTATCTCACGTCAGAAAGTGAAAGCTGCGCAGAATAGGTTGCGCACCAAAAACGCAACGAGGTCATTCGATCACTAGATTTTACTCCTCAAATTGTTCTCATACCGGGCGCCTTATATGAAAATTGATTCTTAAGGAGTAAACTCCAAAAACATGTATATGACTAATATACTTAAATCTATTTTATTTAGAACGTATAGTTATATGGTAACTGTATGTCATTATTCTAGATTAGGAAAATAGATTTGAAGCAATACATAAAAACGCAAAACCAACCCAGACCTTAAAATCGATTAATACAGTTTTAAAATACTGGCAACTATGCAGAACAATACATTAAAAAATGGCGCAAACGTAAAATACTTTTTTATTGTTTAGCATATTATATCCGGTATTATTATGAATTCATAATGTAAAGGGGGATATGATAATTGAAAACTTGATTTTTGATAATAATTTGGATGATGTAATAAACGAAACCATAAATGGGCAAACCCCTTTGATCGTAGTATTTTGTGTAAAAAACCGATAGATGACCTAAAAGCGGATTTTTCATTAGACAAACGAAATGTCAATACTGTCAATAGTTGTCACTGCCACTGCAAAATTCATAATTTTTCTATTTTATTTTAATTAAATGTTTAACCAATGTCACCGCATACTGCATATATATATATATATATATCTATATCTCATATCTATCTATCTCCACAAGATTTTTGAAATAAATAGAGCCACTATTATTAGAGAGAGCATTAATTATTTGATTCGTGTGTGTCTGTATATTTCAGTGTATATTCTTATATTCTCTATCGATTATCTTATAGAGCCTTCTCAATAATATAAATCCGCCAGACTAACGACTTTTCTGCAGAGTTACTGCCATCTGATCTCGAATAATCCTGAGTTGTATTGACAGAAAAATTCACAACACTATAATTTCTTATAGTGCAGACAATCATACTGTGGATTTAGCCGAGATGGAAGGTACACCACTGATATAAAGCGAAGAGTGAATGCGGGAAATAGAGTGAACGGAGCGTTGGGGCAACTTCTCGGTAACATCTATGCGAGAGAAGGAAAACTCGAAACCAACCCCTATACCAACACGTCTGATCAGCGCGGTATAGTAGGTTAATTTCCCCCCCATTACGGAGGAGGTCCGAGCCCAACAGTGGGATATTTATGGACTGTGATGATGCTGGTGATGAATTATAATTGCATAAGTTGATAAAAAATGCTATGCAATAGCTTTTTTTTTTTAGTTTTACGGAACCCTTCGTGCGCGAGTACAACTCGCACTTAGCCGATTTTTTTTTTATTATCCTGACTTTTTGGATAATTTATGGTATTCATAGTTATATAGGGATTAACTTTTGACGTCGAACAAGTCATCGTTGTTATATAGGATTTTTATATATTCAATGTAGCATGTTTTTTTTGTGGCATGCTATGGTAATGTCACACGCCGCTCAATACGTCCGGAACGACGGCAAAGGCGGCAAGCGACTTCATAACCTGCCCTGTGAAGTACTTCTCTACGCCGTATGGTCGGGCCACTGGAATCCGATCATTGTCGTCAGTGGATCCAATATAACAGAGTGTATAAATTTTAACATTTTTATCAATATATCTTGTCAGTCTAATCAAAATAAGTTCAATAAAGTGAGTATCATTAATGCCATCCATTATATGAACCAAAAATATATAAGAATATATTATTTCGATTCCCAAATAGAATAAAAGCGTAAGCTAATAAAATTTTAATGGACCTATTAAATTTAAAACGTGTAAATAAATAACACATTAAAATATTCGCACCTACGTTTGCAAAAGGACGCAATGAAGCAATAAGAATATAAAAAAGCAAACTTTATAAATATTTTAAAACTCCGTATAATATTAAAGTGTATTACAGAAACGAGTGTTATGCCTCGCAAAAATTGCCGCCATAAAACCTGCGTCGTGAATTACGTTCTCAAAGTGCGGATTTTATTATCTGTGTAAAAACTGTGTGCTATTTTAACGCTTTAGGTAATAGATCTAGCTATTTTTCCTATATTTGTACTCGGCACTATCCGTTTAAAGCATGTGAATAAAATAATAATGTCAATGATTTCAATCGGTTTGACAATGATCTGAATAGTTGATGACGATCAAATTTTAATAATAGTTTAATTAAAGTTTTTGATGAAATTTAATCCTATCTACGAGCGTAGTGAAGTCCTGTTTGATATAGACCTGTCTAATGAAGGCAAAATAATTCAACGCCGAGCTTAACAGTTGATCTGACAATCGCAATCGGTAATAATATCTTAATAGAACATTGCTTTTTTTTACTCCCTTGATGGACATACAATAGGCAGCATTCAACTTTGCAAAAACTTCTATATATTTATTTTATATTTTACAATTGAAATAAAACTACTTTTACGGATTCTATTGCGTGAGGACTGAGTCTGAGTCCTCCCGCAACCATGATCACTGTAAAGTGCTCGAATTGTCAGGCAATTAAAAATCAAATACAAACGCGATAGAATCCCTAAAAGTAGTTTTATTTCAAATGTGCAATACTCGCGTAAACATTATATTTTTCACTAAAAGTGATAATCTAACGGTTAGTGAGTTCTATCTATAAAACCCGATTAGGACATTTGCCATAGTACAAATATATAAGGGTCAAATTTGGTGAACTGTATTCTTACTCTGTCACCACACGGAATATTTTATTTACAAAATCCGATTACGAAATGAAAAATTGATGTCGCAAGCGGGATTCGAACCCGCGCCTATTGGGATTCCGGCCCAATCGTGCTGCCACTACATATATATATTTTATTTACCTTAAACAATATTATTTTGTTAATTATGATCCTCATTTTACACCTTAGTTACCATCAGAAAAGTGAATCCTATACAAAAATAAAAATTGATTTTATTTAATTATATTTAAACATACACACACACATACATATCATCACGCCATATCCCTTGCAGGGTAGGCAGAGAGAACAGAGTGCCAGAGAACTCTATCTCTGCATACTTCACTCGCTTCCTCAACATTCATAATTCTCTTCATACACGCTCGCCGGTTTCGGAGACTCTTGACTCCACCTTCCTTCAGTACATGACCGATCTGGTCTAGGTAGGTTAGTCTCGGTCTCCCTCGGTACCTACATCCTTCCACTTTCGCATTGTATATCTTCTTAACCAGGCGTTCGTTCGGCATTCTTTCCACATGTCCGAACCATCGGAGCATTCCCTTTCGCATCTTTACACCAATACTCTCTTTCATACCTACTCGCTCTCTTACGTCATCGTTACGAATGCGGTCGGTCAGCCTAACTCCACAGATTTTCCGCAGAGATCGCATTTCGACCGCATTAATTTTACTATCATACTCTTTTCTGCATACCCAACTCTCGCTTCCATACAGTAATGTTGGGACAAGCACTGCGTTATGTATTGCTACACGTGCCTTCTGGCTGAGGTGGTGGCTGCCGAGAAGATGCCCCAACGCTCCGTTCACTCTATTTCCCGCATTCACTCTTCGCTCTATATCAGTGGTGTACCTTCCATCTCGGCTAAATCCACATACAAGATATACAAATTCATCCACTTGCTCTAGTACATCATTACCTATTGTTACTCTTACATCTGTTCTGGTTTTATCTCTTTCAAAGACCATTATTTTGGTTTTACTCACATTCACGCGTAGACCCCTTTTCTTACAATCTTCTGTCATTGTGTCGACTAGGGTCTGCAGGTCAGTCGCTGACTGTGTCAGCAGGACTGCATCATCTGCATAAAGCAGAGCAGTGACCACTGAGTCGCCCATCTGGACTCCCACATTCATATCGTTCAACCTTTGGAGACATTTATCCAGATATATGATAAACAGCCTGGCTGACAGAACGCACCCCTGCTTAACGCCGATATTGACGTCAAACCAAGGCGACATTCCATCATCCAGCCGCACACAGGCTCTACAGCCCATGTAACTGGACTGCACAGCCTGTAGCAGTTTACCGCTAATACCATACTCCGGTAAAATGTCCCAAAGTTCCTTTCGTACAACCGTGTCAAATGCTCTCTCCAGATCCACAAAACTGCAGAAAACCCTCTGACCTAGAGCCAGATGATTCTCCACAATGTTGCGCAGAGAGAACACTTGATCCATGCATCCCCTTCCACTCCTGAAACCTCCTTGTGTCTCACACAGTAAACCATCGGACACCATCCTCATTCTCCTTTCAATAATTTTACCATAAACTTTTGCTGCCAAACTGGTCAAGCTTATGGCTCTGTAATTTGCGCAGTCATAACGTGAACCCTTGTTTTTAAACAAAGGCACGATGACTGCGCTATTTCAGTCCCTGGGAACCATTCCCGAGCTCCAACATAAATTGAGGAGCAACAGGAACGCCTCCCAGACACAAGAGCCACCAAGCTGATTATGATAATTATTATATGTACTATGATTTTTTTATTAATTTAAACCTGAGACAAGCTTAATATGTTACTACTGAATCGCAATGTGACCCAACTGGGAAAGTGCCGACACTCGCAGAGCGTAATACTTAGTTATTGACTTTTATAAGGCGGCTACTGTAGCTTTTAGTAAGCTAAATATTGGAAAAGAATTTTTAACTATTATCTTTAGCTTTTGATATCACTGTTTAGTGTTAAGAAAAATTTGATCTAGCTTTTGATCAAGATTGGAAAATCATTTATTGAGATCGCGCGCGCTCAACAAACTTCACTCCTATCTATCAATATAGAAAGTTTATAAATTGCCTCTTTCGAATTTAAACTTCCACTGCTGTTGAATAGATAACGTTATATAGCAAATATTTCATGGTGTTATTGGTTTTAAATAAATGAGTTTTACAATTGTGTTATAATTATTAATATTTTTTTTGGGATATTCAAGTTTTTAATATTTTACACATTATTAAATCTCAGAGGAGTAAAATTGACAAATACTGAAACACGTGGCTTTTTTATTATTAGCAAAGAAAATGTGCATAATTTGAATCAATAAGGACTTTTATTTCTCTCCATATAAACATTGCCGCTCCGTTTCTCCCCCTTAGGGGTACAATTTCGTAAAATTCTTTCTTAGTAAGTCTCTTTGTTACAAACAGAAACTACTCTTGAAATTTGATGTTTCCAGCTTTAGTAGTTTCGGCTAGGCGCTGATGAGTCTCTCCAGCTTCTTTAGCCTATTTCACACACCTTTTTTTCTTCCGCATTGTGGACCATGGATATGGTCGCGACAAATCGATCCAAGGCGACAAAAGAGGCGGCGCGCAACTCCATGGACCCACCCTGCAAACACCTCTCTTCGGCGTGCGAGCGGGCCACCGGTACCCGATCTTTGTCTTCGGTGGCCCGCCCGGCGGTTTACCCTTACGGGTTCCTCTCGTGTCGACGCCCCGACAACTTTCGCCGTCGGGGCGTTGCCCTCACACGGTGGCCTCACGTCGGGTGACCGGACAATTCCTCGGTCCGATCACCCGAAGCCTCGGTTAGGGCGGCATCAGGCGCAGATATTCGCGACTGCGCCGCCCCGGCCGGAAGCCCGGGTCACGGTAATCCTTCCGGACTCGTTCCGCCGCCCCCTTTTGCGAGATGACAGCCTCGCAGAAGGCGGCGACCGCGTCCCAGTTCCTGACGCTGTCGACCATCGTTTTCGCGACAACTGGCAGCGTCAGGTCGGCACCGATAACAGCGACGAGGTCACGGCGCTGCCCGTCCCAGCTCGAACATACCTCGAGCGTATGTTGCGCCGTGTCTTCGTCACTACTGCAATGGTGGCAAAACGTAGTCCACTCCCTATACGCGACCGTGTGCAGGTACAAGCCGAAGCAACCGTGCCCCGACAATACCTGCACCAGCCGAAAGGAGAGGACTCCGTGCCGCCGCTCCATCCACTCCATCAGTACGGGCCGGAGGGGCTCAACGGTAACAACAATGTGTCTAGGCCTCTCCAGCCGCGTAACCCAACGGGCGATGACGTCTCAGAGGAACCTATTTTACACCCCTAGCGGGTAAAAATTCACAAATAATAAATTACGAGTTTATTTATTTTTACCAAACAGTCATTTATGCATAATTTGAAAATATTCGTTAATCAGTTTACTGAAATTTAGTATTTAATATGCTTAATTATTTATAAAAACCCGATTACGAAGCGAAAAATAAGTTTCGTAATCAGGTTTTTATAAAGAATCGTTAAATGTTTTTTTTTCTCGCATACACATTTTGCTATTCCCTTAAAAGTGTTATTTTTTAAAAATCTTTCTTAGGAGATCTTTACGTTACAAAAAGAAACTACTGTCAAAATTTCATGTTTATAATCTCAGTAGTTTCTTGGCTCGGTGTTGGTGAATCAGTCAATCAGATGTAGACAATCGAATCTATTATACGTTACCCAAAAACTATGTCAGATTTTAAATATACAAAAGCTCCAAAAACTTGGAAACAGGTTAACTTTGAAGATTTATAGCATTTGTAATTAAAACTTAGCAACAGTTGACAAACATTTTAGCTAGATTAACATTTAATTTTGTAGACAAACGATACTTACAAACTTTTTCCACTGTGATTTTAGATGGTGATTTAAAGGATATTTTATTCTACCTAAAGAGCTTCAAGTCGTTATTTTCTATTTATTCCTTTGTTTTAATTTTATTTCACATTTAAAAACTTATTTGTTTAGTATTTTCTATCATATATTTTATATTTTTAATTTCATCATCATCTCAGCTCATATATGTCCCACTATTGAGCTCGATCTTTTTGCATAATGGAAGGGAGTATGACCTACTATACCACGTTGGTCAGATGTATTGGCGTAAGGGTTTGTTTCGAGTTTTCCTTCTCGTGCATAGATGTTCTGTTTCCAACGTAACATCTATATGTTATGTGCGTTTTATATCACTTAGTCGTCTCTTACAATTATCCGCGGGTAAGATGGTGGTGGTGAATTGTATTCTTACTTCGTCACGAAACGGAAATATTTTCGGATCTTTTAAATTTATTTTTTTCAATTTTCTTTCTTTTACAATGATATTCCGTTTATATCCCCTGCTCATTTTTTACAACATCTATGGGACATTAAGGAGTGGTGAATTGTATTCCTAGTGGGTCACCATCCTGTTAAAAATTTATTTAACATTTGTGTATTATAATAATTAAACACTTTCTGACATTTTGTTATGGTAAAGTCACCCTGTTGACAGTTTTCTGTCCACAGCTGATACTGACCGATCCGTCAGCGGTAGTACCACACTCTCGCAAAAAATCGGCGTCTGAGCAGAGGCAATATGATGTTGTGCTTCGTTCGGTGAGAAAGATAGTCAGATACTAACTTTCTATGTGGGTTTGGGTTGGTAGGCAACGGTCTAGCTGTACCTTTGGTATAGCAGAGGCAGTAACACTTACCATCAAGTGTGTTGCTTGCTCGTTTGTAATAAGCTATAAAAAAATTAATCAGTCTTTGAAAATATAGAAATAAAATTACATAACATATGTGTCTGATTAATAGTTTATTTCAGCAGTACCCAAGCATAAGCTTAAAAAAATTCATCAGTACCTATTTATTTCAGCAGGACAAAATAGAGTTAAAAATACTTTAATCATTAAATATTGCAAGAAGTTAACTAGTAAGGCATCAGACTAATAAAATGCACAGATATTCAAATAGTCTTTTATTACAATTCAGCGCTTTATTCAGCCCATTTCGAAGACAAATTTTAATTAGCTCCCACTTATCTCTCGCGAATTGAGCAGTGATACGTAATCCGGTCACGAGTTGGCACTCAATATGTCTTTTATACATATAAAATAATGAATTTAAATGTCGTTAAAATAAAATTAGTTTTAACCAAAATCAAATAATTATTTTTAAAGTTGTATTTTTACATTTGACATACATCTCTATAATATATAAATAAACCGGTCAACTGACGCGTTATCATCATCTCATCATCATCATCATCTCATCATCATCATCCCTTCAGCTCAAATATGTCTCACTGCTGAGCTCGAGCCTCCTTAAGAACGGGAGGGAAATTGACCTACTATACACACGCTGGTCAGACGTGTTGGTATAGGGTTATAGTTTCGAATATTCTTTCTCTTGCATAGATGTTATATGTGTTTTATATCCCTTAGTCATCTCCTACGGTCACCTACGGGTAAAAAAGGAGGTGGTGAATTGTATTCTTACTCTGTCACCACACGGCAAACACGGACACAACAACGGACTCATTATCATCGAACTAAAACCACTAAAATTATAAAAATAAAGTTTTATCAGTAGTTTCTTTTGATTTTTTTATTGCTTATGGTGACAAACGAGTAAATAGTACTTGTAATGGTAAGGAATGTTGCCGCTTATAAATCTTTGCAATGCCAGAGGTAGGTCACTGTCTACTTACCAAAACCCATCCCAAAAAATAAGACTTCCGGCACCCTTGCTCAACGAATGAACCGTAATAACAAATGTGCGTCTGAGCAGTGACAATGGCCACTGCTCAGGCGTACATTTTCTGCGAGTGTGATACTACCCCAGATGGATCGAGTTATGGCTGACTGAACAGAATGTTAGAAAATTCTACTCCACGGGGAATGAAAGCCCACCAGTTATTTCCAAATTCATTAATATAAATTAATTTACAACAAATTAGTTTTTATAACGTTAATACATGTCATAATCAGATGAACAATTTATGCGATACATCGTAAGTTGCCCACTTAATCAACTTGTAACTAAATAAAATACGTTGATAAATAATTTAAACCATTGAAAATATTAGTTATTGATAAAAAATTGAATATTATGAAAAAAAAATCTAGAGTACATTGTATTTTTTTTTTATATTACGAATAATTATTAATATATAACACTAAAACAATTCGACAAAGATAATTATAATGACATGTATTATAATCCATTGTATATACATAAGGTTACCGACATCTCAGTTGGTTAAGTTGGGTAAATTATTCACGTATTCAACGTACTTCCCTCTGAAAATATACCAAAGTGAAAACGATATAACAAGGGAACATTTTACAACGCACTCGGATCAGGGACCGGCAAACATGTCGATGTCCAAATTAGGTCCAATGTGATAGCAACCGACCCTACCTATACCTTTATTCGATAAAATTTCACTGCCATTAAGATATTGTGGATTTTCTATAAGAAAACCCCAATTACATGACATGGGGTACGACCCCAATATCTGAAGTAAGTTTACTATTCGATATTTTCTTCCAATTCTAATGTATAAACACAAATTTATGACGTCACAGTATTTTTAGCCCACACACAATTTTAATCTTTATAGGTATTTGAAATATTTTCAGTATCTATCCTCGAAGAGATACATCTCCGTCTAAATTACAAGTGTTTACAAGTTATTAAAGATTGTAATATAAGTTGTATTTAATTATAGTACTAACAATACTAACATAATATATAAGCACATTATGTTACTAATACACTAACAAACTATGGATGTGTATGTCCGAAATAAAAAAAAATATTATTATTATTATTGTATCTCCATTTATGCACGGGATCTTCCGTAGGGAAGATACCCGGTCCTTTGGTAGGCTTACATGGGGATATGGATCCAACACGCAGAGGCCTTTAGAGAAATTTAATCTAAATATTGGGATGGGACACCTACCGATGACATTCCACGTCTGCACATAACATACGTGGAATGCCAGCACTAAGTGTAAAACTATTGTGTGATGATGGTATCTAATATATGGATATGAGAGTGGGTGCTTAGTGGACTGGTTCATCTTATATCTATGAAATTATAAACTGTCGTCTGCCTTCAAACCCATGTTAAGAGACGAACGGTGGCAGACAGTGACTCGCCAACTCACTGAATGGGTCCCCTAAACAGTCACCACAGACACACTAGTCATACGGGCAACAGAGGGCAACATTGGTGTAAGTGGCTAGGGGTGTCGAGCGGTGCGGCGCCGGTTTCACCATTGAGTCTGCGATAAACAGACCCTTGGTTTCGCCGTAATTATGCCCTTGAAAATGACACTTCCACCCCCGAGCATATAGCTCTGGCGACCCCTCTCTGACCAGCTGTTTAAGGCAAGCCAGAGCTGAGAGTCCTTCGGGCACTCTTCGGTTTCCATTCTAGCCAGCCAATGAAGGCCAGCTGGAGACGAGTCCCTGGTCGACTCTCTGGAGTATTCAGGACCGCAGTGTCGCCACTCACATTCAGCTCGCCACAAGCTGCCCTGCGGTTTATTGACTTGCCTGTAAATCTTGTGATACATTTTTTTTTATATCAAAAGAACTTAAGGAGCCATATAATATTCCTCCGAGTTTTGCGTTAGCCTCATGGTGAGGTAACGACTGGCCCGGAGGATTATATATTATTATTATTATTAAGCCGTCAAAAGCTGGTAGATATTTCTTCCTTTAATCGACTTTAAATATCAATAGTCAATTTCCCTTATTTATCCTCTAAATTAATCAATAATTCATGTTACTGAAATTTAGCATTTAATATGCTTAATTATTTATAAAAACCCGATTACGAAACGAAAAATCATGTCACAAGCGAGGTTCGAACACATCATTTTTCGTTTCGTAATTGGGTTTTTATAAATAATTAAGCATATTAAATGCTAAATTTCAGTAATTTGAATAACAAGGTTGTGTCATCGTTTAATACAATTCTAACTGCAAAGTTTGGAAGTGTTAAGCCTTTTTTTTTTTTTTTTTTTTTTTTGGTGGACTATGGATTAGTCTCGCCCCGCCAAATCGGTCCGGGGTGACGGAAAAGGCGGCGCGTGACCCCATAGACCCACCGTAAAACTCCTCTCTCTTCGCCGTGCGAGCGGGTCACCGGGACCCGATTTTTAACTTCGGTGGCCCGCCCGGCGGTTCACCCTCGCGGGTTCCTCTCGTCGACGCCCCAACAGATTTCGCCGTCGGGGCGTCGCCCTCACGCGGTGGCCTCACGTCGGGTGACCGGACAATTCCCCGGTCCGATCACCCGAAGCCTCGGTTAGGGCGGCATCAGGCGCAGGTATTCGCGCCTGCGCCGCCCCGGCCGCTGGCGGCGGCCCGGGGCGCGGGAATCCTCCCTTGCCCGTTCCGCCGCTTCCTTCTGCGAGATGACAGCCTCGCAGAAGGCGGCGACCGCTTCCCAGTTCCTGATGCTGTCGACCATCGCTCTCGCGACGGCCGGCAGCGTCAGGTCGGCACCGATGACAGCGACGAGGTCACGGCGCTGCCGCTCCCATCCCGGACACACCTCCAGCGTGTGTTGCGCCGTGTCCTCGTCACTCCTGCAGTGGTGGCAGGCCGGAGTCCACTCCCTATACACGACCCTGTGCAGGTACAACCCGAAACACCCGTGCCCCGTCAATACCTGCACCAGCCGAAAGGTGAGGACCCCGTGCCGCCGCTCCATCCACTCTATCAATACGGGCCGGAGGGCCTCAACGGTCTCCACACCGTGCCTAGGCCTCTCCAGCCGCGTAGCCCAACGGGCGATGACGTCTCGGCGGGCATCCACGCGCCAGGTGGCTATCTCGCTCAACGATGGGGAGCCACCTTCCTCGCGCGCTGTGATAACCCGCCGGTAGAGGTCGGAGAGCATCTCCGCCTCTAGGTCCCACGGGGGTGTCCCGGCCAACAGGCACGCCGCCTCTGTCGACACCGTGCGGTACCCGCGAATAGCTCTGACCGCCATGGCTCTCTGTGGCCTCCACAGAACCGCCCTGAGCTGGGCGTTCAGAGCCCTCGCCCACACGGGTGCGCCGTACATGGCCATCGAGCGGATGACCCCCGCATACAGCCGTCGGGCCTCAAAACTGGGTCCGCCCACATTCGGCATGAGTCGAGAAAGGGCGGACGCCGCGCCGACAAGCCGGGGAGCAATCTGTCGGAAATGCTCCCGGAACCACCATCGCCCGTCGAGCACCAGACCCAAGTACCTCATATGGGCCTGGATGCTGATGTGGATGGAGTTTACCACTATCGAGGCGCCGATGGGCAGCCTCACACGGGGCCCATGGAAAAGTAGGGCCTCCGTCTTGTTTAGGGCCACCCTGAGCCCCAGCGCCTCGATCCGCCTGACCATCTCCTCGGTGCCGAGAGTGGCCAGGCTCGCCGCCTCTTCGAGTGTCCTGCCCCGGGCCGTGACGAGCGTGTCGTCAGCATAGCACACCAAGCTCAGCCCAGGGGGGAGACTCCCTCTCAACGCCCAGTCGTACCCGATGTCCCACAGAGTCGGCCCCAGAACCGACCCCTGTGGAACGCCGCACGACATGGGCGTCCGCACAATGTCCCCTGCGGGACCCGCGCAGAGGATACTGCGGCCCTCCAAATAGTCTGCCACCAGCCGCCTGAGGTACAGGGGCACTCCATGGAACCGGAGCGCCTCCCTGATGCAGCCGAATGGCAGACTATTGAATGCGTTGGCGATGTCCAACGACACCGCCAACAGCACTCCCTTCCCGGCGACGGCCTCCGCGGCCGCCTGCCTCAGGCGTAATAGGGCCCCGATGGTCGAACGCCCCCTCCGAAACCCATACTGAGCGTCCGACAGATCGGGCCCCACCTCCTCCAGGTGTCGGACGATGCGGGCAGCGAGCACACGCTCCAGCAGCTTACCCACATCGTCGAGGAGCACGATGGGCCTGTAGGCCGACGGCAAATCCGGGGACCGTCCCGGCTTTGGCAGGAGAACCAACCTCCCTTCCTTCCAGCACTCAGGGAACCGTCCAGACGTCAGACAGGCGTTGAACAGCTGCCTGAGGCGAGGCTCGAAGTGCTCGAGGAGCGACGTCAGCACCCGGACTGGAATTCCGTCCGGGCCGGGGGCCGTGGTGGCGGAACGAATCTTCGCCACGGCCGCCCCCACTTCCGACTCCGTCACGGGCGGAACACTCTCGTCGTCGTCGTCCTCCCGGTCCTGATCTGGCGGAGCCATGACCGGGGGCGTGTGTTCCGACTGCCGTGGAAACAGCTCCTCGACCACCCTACGAAGGAAGTCGGGCTGGAGGGTCTCGGTGAGGGGGGGGGGCCCGCGCGCGAAGCTTGTTCAGCGCCGCGCGATATGGGCGACCCCAGGGGTCACGGTCGAGACCGTCCAGCATCTCCTGCCAACTCGCGCCCTTGGCGGCACGGATGGCCAGCCGAAAGGCTGTCCGCGCACTGCGGTACGCCTCGTACAGCTGGCCCTCCCGCTCGACGTCGCGGTGACGCCGCCGGCTGCGGGTGTAGGACCTTCGGGCACTGATACACGCCGCACGAAGGTCCGCCAGTCTTGGGGACCACCAGTAGACCCCCTGCCTCGGAGGTGGACGCCGCCGCACTCTGGGCATGGCCGCATCGCAGATCTGCGTTAACGCACTGCGAATGCGGACAGCCTCAGCGTCCACTCCGTCCGCTGGGGGTGGTGAGGACAGCCACGTGCTGACAATGGCCGCCTCCGCCAGTAGATCCCTGTCAAGACGACCCACAGCCCACCGCGGAAACGCGGGAGCTCCGTCCGCCCTGTGACCCCTACCGGGTTCCCGGGGGGAGACCTCCATCCGGATGTACCGGTGGTCCGACAGGGTCTCCGCCTCCTCCAGGACACTCCAGTTCCTCACCCGTGGCGCGACAGCGGGGCTAGCGAACGACAAGTCCACTATCGACCCGCCCTGCCGCCGCACACACGTGTTCACCGAGCCTCTGTTCAGAACACAGAGGCCCAGTGAAGCCGCCCACTCGTTGACCGCCCGCCCGCGGTCGTCCGTCGTAGGGGACCCCCACGCCGTGGATTTGGCGTTAAAGTCCCCCAGAACCAGGACGAGGCCCGGTGCCAGTCGCCGTATCGAGGCCTCCAAGGTGGTGAGTGAGGCCCCGAAATCGTCCATCCTCCTAGTGGGGGAGAGGTATACGCTGTAGAGCGTGACCCCTCCCCACTCCGCCGCGACAAATTCCTCGCCCCTATCCAAAAGGGACAAGGACGGGAAGTGCCGCTGCGTTGAGACGACGATTGCCGCGGTACCGTTTCGACTGACCACCCAATTGGGGCGATCAGGCACGGCGTACGGTTCCGCGACTACGGCTGCACCAATCGACCACTCCGCCATGGATTGCAGGAGGAGATCCTGCGCTCCGGCGGAGTGGTTGGTGTTGGCCTGCAGGAGGAGGTGCATGGATGGTGTACCCATTATCGGGTTGTATCCATGACCTCCTCGCCAGCGGGCGATCGGACCGCGCTAGGAGCGGGAGCGGCCGTGGTCGTAGGGCCGCCCCGCGCCTTTGGGGCCGAAGCTGGAGGTTTGCACGCCCCAGAGCCCATGCGGTGCTTGGCGGGCTTATTGCCCGCCGCACACGCGGGGCAGTGGGGCGGGGCGGCGCAAGATGCCGCCACGTGCCCGGTCTGACCGCAGCGGAAACACAATCCGCCGCAGTCGAAGCAATTAGTGCACGTCGGTCGAGTGTGTCCGACCGCCATGCACTTGTAGCACCTCGCAGGCCGGTGCTCAAGCACGGTTACCCGCGCCGAGCTCCAGCCCACGAGGAGCCTGCCTGAGCCGGCCAGTTGCCTGACCGACTCCACCGGGCACTGCGCCCAGGCAGCACCTACGCCACCCGGACCGGGACGAATGGCACCGACCCGGACGGTGTCTATGGGACACCCGGTTTTCGAGGCAATAGCCTCCCGGATGTCTTCCACCGTCACTGAATCGTCCAGACCCGAAATGCGCATTTCGGCGCACTTGACGGGCCTGGCGATCTTGATGCCACCCTCCTCGGCGAACAAACCTCTCAGCTTCTCGGCCACGCTGTCAGCCGTCTTGGCGCCCTCGGCCCCTGGGAACTCGAGAATTCGAGCCCCCGTCCGGGCCTTGCGGGTCCTGGCTTCGACGCCTCCAATATCGGAGACGTCTAGCTCCCGCCGGGCCTTCCTCAAGACGGCCTCGTAGCTGAGGCCCTTCTCGGCCGCCTCGGGCAGCACAGTGATCACCACTGCGGCCGTCTTCGGCGACTTGAGCCCCTTGCGCGGTCTCTTCTTCCGTCCGGCTCCTGCCTGAGGAGCGGGGACCTCAGCGGCGCGCTTGGCCTCCGCTCTCCTCCTTTGGCCGCGACTCCTTCTGTCGCGTTCGGCTACCTGCCAACCCTGTTCGGGTACGGCAGTCGTGCCGGACGCGGAAGGCCTCGTCGCGGCCTCGCTGGTCGTCGCCGGCGGTGTTGTTGCGGGCGACTTCAGCGGTCCGGCAGGAGCCGGAGCCGTCTTCCTCCTCAGGGCGGGTCCCTTCGGAGCTGGGCCGGGGCCTTTGGGCTTAGGCCCGGCCGCGGCCGCGGCGTAGCTCCCCACGCGGCCACCCTGACAAGGCAGCGGGGCGGGGGCTGGTGCCACATGCGGCCGCTTATCCGCGGCTAGGGGCGGCCGGACACGTGGTTCTGGAGGCAGTCTTGCCTCCAGAACGGCCACACGCGCATCAACGAGTTTGCCAACTGCGTTGATGATTTTGGCGAGGGCCTCGTCCGACAAGCCTCCCACCTCCAGCGTCGGGGTCGGCTGAGCCTCTCCAGGGGCCCGCTCCGCGGCACCTGGCGGCTTTGGCGCCGCAGGGGCGCTAGCCGGCGGCAAGCGGTCCGCGGGGAGAGGCGTCAACCTCACCACGGGAACAGGGAGTTTCACCGCGGTGACCGCGCCAGCGTCAGCCGGCGGCGCGCGCTTCGCGGCGGCAGGCGTCTTCCTCGCCGCGGGGACGGGTGTGACGCTGACGCCATCACCCAACGTCGTCGGCGCCGCAGCGCGAGGCGGCTTTGGCGCCGCAGCGGCCGCCGAGTATCCGGCCCTGGCCGATAGCGCGGCTGGCGCGGGTGACACGAACAGCGCCACCTGCGCCTTGAGGTCGGCCACGTCTATCAACAGCTGGCGGTTTGCGCGACGCATTTCCGCCAGCATGTCGCCCAGGTTCCGGTTTCGGGTCCGCAGGCCTGACATCTCGCCTCTAAGGCGGACATTTTCGGCCTGCAGATCCGTGGCCTCGCCGGCGCGGACAGCGACCGCCGCCGCCCTTTCCATGACCGAGGTCCCTCGCCCTCTTCGGGAGGCCTGGATCTTGGGTGGAGGCATGTTGGCCACGCTCCCCTCGGTTTCGGCGCTCGAGCTGCCTCCCTTACTCAGGGGGCGCTTTCGCACCTGCGAGGGGAGGGCCTCCTCCTTCTTAGTCGCGGTCGCCGGCGGCGTCTTTGCTGCTAGACGCGCCGACGACCTAGTGGGGCCTTCACCAGCCGACCCACTGTCCTTTTTGGACGGCCCTGCGGGAATATCACCGCCCTCGTCCATTCTGACGGTAGATCCGCCGCCCTCGTCTTCGGACGGCTCTGCGACATCGCTGTCGCCCTCGTCCGTCGACGGCTCTGCTGCGAGTCTACCGTCCTTCGTCTCTTCAGCGGCGGCAGCCTCCCTGCGCGCTCGCCGCTCCTGCAGCCGCCTTTTGTGGCTCAGGCCGTTGCCCCGAGACTTTCGAGGCGACCTCCTCTTCTTCTTCTGGGCCTCCACGGTTTGTGCCGGGCCCTCGGCGGACGCCTCAAGTCCTGAGGACGAGGCGTCGTCTTGGTCAGTTTTTGATCGGCTTGACCGGGCCTTGGGGTGAGGATCACTACGATCCCCGTCGGTTTTAAAAGTATTTAAATTTTGCGTATCCATTATGAATCCCACGAGAATGGGAGATACATTACGTCGACCCGGGCAGAGATCCCTTTACCCGGGCAAGCCTACATTTACCAACCAGGGGGGCAGCCGGTACCCTGGCTGGAGCGTGCTAAGAACAGAACAACCCATCTGCCATGCATCTTCTCGCCGCACGCCAGAACTTAAGATTCTGGGTGATTTCCGAGTCCGAATGTTACTTCGAACTCTTTATAGAGGTTGTCTTCCTCGCGGTCCGGGCGGTTAAGCCAAGACCCTCGCTCCTGATACTACGCCTCAAGACAACGTGTCCTGAAGCAAGATACCAGGTTTACGATGTGTGGGCGGTGGCATGTGCCTGCCCAGCCCTCAAATGAATGAATGACTGAGCCCGTCCCAATATTTCGCGTCCTATACCCTCTACTACGACTGTAGTAGAGTAAGGAGCGAAATCGCGCAGATATTCGCTACGGACGACAGTACAACAGAAGAACTGGGGACCGCCGCCCGCACCCAGGGTACACCGCGTGGAGGTTTCTGGGATAGTACCCCTGGAAGTGTTAAGCCTATACAATGTGTAAAATATTGTCGGGTAGATGGCACACGCCACCCTTTTTTTTTTTTTTTTTTTTTTTTTTCGGTGGGTTATGGACGTCGCACCCCGCCAAATCGGTCCGGGGTGACGGAAGAGGCGGCGCACAACCCCATTGACCCACCCTGCAAGCACCTCTTCTTCGCCGTGCGAGCGGGCCACCGGTACCCGATCTTTGTCTTCGGTGGCCCGCTCGGCGGTATGCCCTCTCGGGCTCCTCTCTTGTCGACGCCCCGACAGCTTTCGCCGTCGAGGTGTCGTCCTCACGCGGTGGCCTCACGTCGGGTGACCGGACAATTCCCCGGTCCGATCACCCGAAGCCTCGGTTAGGGCGGCATCAGGCGCAGGTACTCGCGCCTGCTCCGCCCCGGTCGCGGGCGGCGGCCCGGGTCACGGGCATCCTCCCGGGCCCGTTCCGCCGCCTCCTTCTACGAGATGACAGCCTCGCAGAAGGCGGCGACCGCGTCCCAATTCCTGACGCTGTCGACCATCGCTCGCGCAACAGTCGGCAGCGTCAGGTCGGCACCGATGACAGCGACGAGGTCACGGCGCTGCCCGTCCCAGCCCGAACATACCTCGAGCGTATGTTGCGCCGTGTCCTCGTCGCTACTGCAATGGTGGCAGGACGGAGTCCACTCCTCTAGGTCTAGGCCTCTCCAGCCGCGTAGCCCAACGGGCGATGACTTCTCGGCGGGCGTCCTCGCGCCAGGTGGCTATCTCGTTGAACGATGGGGAGCCACCCTCTTCGCGCATTGAGGTAACCCGCCGGTAGAGGTCGGAGAGCATCTCCGCCTCTAGGTCCCACGGGGGTGTCCCGGCCAATAGGCATGCCGCCTCGGTAGACACCGTGCGGTACCCGCGAATGGCTCTGACCGCCATGGCTCGCTGTGGCCTCCACAGCACCGCCCTGAGCTGGGCGTTCAGAGCCCTCGCCCACACGGGTGCGCCGTACATGGCCATTGAGCGGATCACCCCCGCATACAGTCGTCGGCCCTCGAAACTGGGTCCGCCCACGTTCGGCATGAGCCGAGAAAGGGCGGACGCCGCGCCGAGCAGCCGGGGAGCAATTTGACGGAAATGCTCCCGGAACCACCATCGCCCGTCGAGCACCAGGCCCAAGTACCTCATATGGGCCTGGATACTGATGTGGATGGAGTTGACGACTAACGAGGCGCCGATGGGCAGCCTCACACGGGGCCCATGGAATAGTAGGGCCTCCGTCTTGTTTAGGGCCACCCTGAGCCCCAGCGCCTCAATTCGCCTGACCATCTCCTCGGTGCCGAGAGTGGCCAGGCTCGCCGCCTCTTCGAGTGTCCTGCCCCGGGCTGTGACGAGCGTGTCGTCAGCATAGCAAATAACGCTCAGCCCGGGGGGGAGACTCCCTCTTAACGCCCAGTCGTAACCGATGTCCCACAGAGTCGGCCCCAGAACTGACCCTTGCGGAACACCGCACGACATGGGCGTCCGCACAATGTCCCCTGCGGGGCTCGCGTAGAGGACACTGCGCCCCTCCAAATAGTCTGCCACCAGCCGCCTGAGGTACAGGGGCACTCCATGGAACCGGAGTGCCTCCCTGATGCAGCTGAATGGCAGACTATTGAAGGCGTTGGCGATGTCCAACGACACCGCCAACAGCACTCCTTTGCCGGCGACAGCCTCCGCGGCCGTCTGCCTCAGGCGTAGCAGGGCCCCGATGGTCGAACGCCCCCTCCGAAACCCAAACTGAGCGTCCGACAGATCGGGCCCCACCTCCTCCAGGTGCTGGACGATGCGGGCAGCGAGGACACGCTCCAGCAGCTTACCCACATCGTCCAGAAGCACAATGGGCCTGTAGGCCGACGGCGAATCCGGGGGCCGTCCCGGCTTTGGCAGGAGAACCAACCTCCCTTCCTTCCAGCACTCAGGGAACCGTCCAGACGTCAGACAGGCGTTGAACAGTCGCCTGAGGCGAGGTTCGAGATGCTCGAGGAGCAACGTCAACACCCGGACTGGGACTCCGTCCGGGCCGGGGGCCGTGGTGGCGGAACGAATCTTCGCCACGGCTGCCCCCACTTCCGACTCCGTCACGGGCGGAACACTCTCGATGGCCTCCCGGTCATGATCTGGCGAAGCCATGACCGGGGGCGGCACACGCCACCCTAAAGACGTAAATATGATACAAAGCGAGATTTGAATATCCTACAATCACATGTTCACGGTGGTGTAAGTGGCAGCACGATTGTGCCGGACTCCCAATAGGTGCGGATTCGAACCCCGCTCTTGACATCATTTTTCGTTTCGTAATCGGGTTTTTATATATAATCAATAATTTAAAAAAAAAATATATAAATGCTTGAAATAATTACTGAAGTTTTTTAGTCATTTTATGTAATGGTTACAAAAACCTCTTTGCCAAGTCTTTATTTGTCAATTATACATTATTTACTTATTAATTATTATGGCTACTCTTTCTGTTTGGTGATAGAGTTAGAATACTGCCCACCTATCTTTTTTTTGCCCGTAGGTGTCATAAAAATGGAAGAGTCATAACATGCATACAAGATATATGCAAGAGAAGGAAAATTCGCAATAAAACCCTATATAAAATGGCCTGATCAGTGTGATATAGTAAATCTACTTCCTTTCTACTATGGAGGAGGTTCGAGCCTAGATGTAGTAGAGGTAGTAGCCTAGAGTGGGAAGTATGTATACAGAGATGATGATGATGATGGCCAAACTGTTAATGTTATCTTCTGGAAATTTTAGTGATACACAAAAAGTTATAAAGCACTGTTATATCATATTTAATATACACTAGCATATTTTCTGCATCACATAACATAAAATACTATCTTAATTATTTTATGGTTTAAAACACTATAGTATCACATATAAGACCGTCACACTTTCACGTTGCCATCATAACTATAAAACAAATTTTAAAAGTCTACAGATTAAATAAAAAAAAGACAGTTTACACGTAAACAGTTTTTTTTTTTCATAATGGCAATAATACGTTTATCGTCATAGACACGTCACAGTTACTACTAGAATTTGTAATAATGTTAAAACTACGATAGTTTAAACTTTTATATTGTCAAACTTACTATTTATGATACAGAATTAAATTTGTTATATCAGTTTACACGTTCCGTATTTTGTGTAATCAATATCGATGTCAAGGCAACTTTTGCTATATCGGGTCGTCCCACGCAGCGAATCTCACTACGAGTGGCGGACTAGTCACAGGTTCAATCACCTGCGGTCTTGGCTAGGGTGACATCTAGTGCAGGTACTCACACCTGAACAGAGTATATTACCATACAAAATTGCCTCTTGGACCCGTCCAGTTGCTTCCTTCCACGAGACAACTACCTCGCAGAAAGCGGCAACTACGTCCCAGCTCCTGAAGCTATCAGCGAGCGTCCTAGTGACAAACCTTCAACATTGCTTTTTTACTTATCTCTGTCAGAGATGAATTTTACGTGGATATAGTCACGGGACTATTGCCCGTACCGGTGCAGATACCGTCGTTTATTCTATCTTGATATGTACCTAAATTATTATAGTGTAATTTAAAATTGCAATTATCTTAAGCACCTGTTGTGGAACTAAGTAACATTATTATTATATTATTATTCTTAAATATAGATGATATTAAATAATATTTCAATGACAAATTATTGGCTATTTTATTATACTGCGCTATTACAAACCAGCTCGCTAAACTTCGACCTGGGCCAGTTTCAAACAGTGCCAATAACAAACATTACATTTCTAAGTAAGGTTTTAAGCGTTCAATGCTGTAAAAGCTTTATATAACATGTTTTGGTTTGGTTTATATATACATATAGCTATATTGCCGGGTACTTCTAATCACGGAACATAAGGGACACAAGGGAATTCGCTTAAATTCACCATCACTTTTGGGTGATCGTAAAGACGACTAAGGCACTCAAGCAGATAACATACGAGCAAGAGAACAAAACCTCGAAATACCCTTTACCAACACGTCTGATCAGCGTGGTATAGTAGATCAATGTCTCTCCCACTGTTGATGATAATGAGGATACACTTAAGAACAGCCTACAGAACAACTGGACTACATGGTTTATCTGATCACTGTATAACTTCAACTGTGAGAGCAGAATTATAATAAGATCTAACCCACTTTTATAGAGATATAACGTAATTATACCAATTCTGTGGTCCTTCCCCAATCTAAACAGAAATTAACTTTTTTTACTTTTCAGTTTCACCGATGATATGGGTTCCAAACCAGCTGGTGGGCGCTCCAGCTGGCACAGATGTCACGGTAGACTGTCATACCGAGGCTCACCCCAGAGCTATCTCCTACTGGGTATACAACAACGTCATGGTATTGCCAACTAAGAAATTCGCCATCAACACTGAAGAGAATTCCTATAGGTAAGTGTTATTTCCTTACTATGACGCAATTAGAAAGCAATTAACTTACTCATCCGCAGGGTGTCGAAAAAGGTGATTACGGAATATAAGTACATAATAATATTGTAAAAGAAGGAAAACTCGAAATAAAATCCTATTTCTACAGTCAAGCCTTTACTACAGTTCCAGTGAAGCTAATTTTAGAAACTAGATATGAACTGTAGACATTACAAACGTTATACCCCAGCTGTTGCAAACGAACTAGCAGGGAAATTAATTTTAAATGTCAACCTTTATGTTTAAAGAAAATACTTAATACGGTGAACGCTTTGTAATAAGTACTCATTATCTTTATTACTGAAGATTATTATACCAGATATTTCTTTTTAAACTATATACATTTTTTTGGTCCAATCCTTTTGATATGTGAAATTGACCTAAAATACCACTTTGATATGACAGATCGGCACACTATTATATTTGAGGTCTCCTTCTGTCACTAATTTTATAAGTTGCTTACGTCATTTCATCGTCTCACGATCAGTTTATCAAAATCCACTGTTGAATATAAGCCTCCTTGACCACTGCTATCGATTCCTTGACCTCGGTGGATAGCTTATTCTACTTATTCAAATGGGTTATAGGTTTTGATACTGCCACGATTTTTATATTGTATTTTGATATTATTCATCATCATCATTACAGCCCATATATGTCCCACTGTTGGGATGGGAGGCAAATTAACTTACTATAATACCACGCTGGTCAGACGTGTTGGTATAGGGGTTTGTTTCGAGTTTTCCTTCTCTTATGTAAATGTTATATGCATTTTATATCCCTTAGATGCCTGTTACGATCACCCACAGTTAAGATAGGGGGTAGTAAATTTTATTTTTAATTCTTCAGTATGCGGATAATTTTGATATTATTATTTACTCTAATATTATTATTATTATAATTGTCAATTTTTAGGTGTAACTTTCATATGTAGTTAATTAATATTTATGAAATTTTCTATTATAATGATTCGTAAAAAAATGTAATTTATGCGAGCATTACAAATTTAAATAAAACTGTTATGACGGATTTTTATCGCATTCGTATCTGTTCTTAGTTTACCGATGTTTCGAATATTATAGCATTCATAGTCACGAATGGACTTCCGCGGATACCGCACGGTGTCGACCGAGGCGGCAGGCGCGTTGGCCGGGACACCCCCGTGGGATATAGAGGCGGAGATGCTCTCCGACCTATACCGGCGGGTGACCTCAGTGCGCGACGCAGGTGGCTCCCCATCGCTTAGCGAGATAGCCACCTGGCGCGAGGACGCCCGCCGAGACGTCATCGCTCGCTGGGCTACGCGGCTGGAGAGGCCTAGGCACGGTGTTCTTGCCGTAGAGGCTCTTCGGCCCGTATTGACGGAGTAGATGGAGCGGCGGCACGGAGTCCTCTCTTTCCGGTTGGTGCAGGTGTTGTCGGGGCACGGGTGCTTCGGCAAATACCTGCACAAGATCACAAGGAGAGAGTCGACTCCGTCCTGCCACCAGTGCGGCAATGGCGAGGACACGGCGCAACACACGCTGGAGGTCTGCGTGACCTGGGCCCGGCAACGCTGTGACCTCGTCGCTGTCATCGGTGCAAACCTGACGCTACCGGCTGTCGCGAAAGCGCTGGTCGACAGCATCAGGAATTGGGACTCGGTCGCCGCCTTCTGCGAGGCTGTCATCTCGCAGAAGGAGGCCGCGGAACGGGTCCGGGTGGATTCCCGGGACCCGGGCCGCCGCCAGCGGCCGGGGCGGCGTAGGCGCGAGTATCTGCGCCTGATGCCGCTCTAACCGAGGCTTCGGGTGATCGGACCGGGGAATTGTCCGGTCACCTGACGTGAGGCCACCGCGTGAGGATGACGCCACGACGGCGAAAGTTGTCGGGGCATCGACAAGAGAGGAACCCGCATGGGTATACCGCCGGGCGTGCCACCGAAGTCAAAGATCGGGTACCGGTGGCCCGCTCGCACGGCGAAGAGAGGAGTTTGCAGGGTGGGTCCATGGTGTTGCGTGCCGCCTCTTCTGTCGCCCGTTTTGTCGGGGCGCAACCACATCCATGGTCCACCTAGCGGTAAAAAAAAAAAAAAAAAAATCACGAATGGACTGAGACATTTCACGTCTACTAAGTCATCGTTAACATAGAGGTTTTAAAATTCAATGTATTATACTCAAATACGTTCTTAGTAGAGCACATAAACCTTGGATATCTATTATTTTTATATAAGATCTTTGAAGAACTTGAATAGTCGAAGAATAAATATTTTATTAAAATATAATTTCTCTTATAAGAACAATGGTTAACAGAAGTCAGACAGAGTGGTGAATCTCTGCGCCGGTCTGATAACAAATGTCAATAGAATGAATATAAAAGACAAATAGTATAATTTCTCGGCAACTTTATCTCTTCTTTGCAAGCGATGATAATTTGTTGAAATATTTTATGAAGCGTTTTATTTATTCTTCTATGATTTAAAAGCTGTATAACGGGCTACTGCATCGTATTGTAAATTAGCTTAACTCTATTTTTTTATATAATTTATAAACTATTATCATTAAGCTGTGTGGTAGTGGCTATGAATACTACCAACCCTTACTTTGCTCGTGGTTATCGTAAAAGACGACTAACAACCCTTTAACGACCTGTGTCAACTTCATCTAATGACCAATAGTCAACAATTGAATTCCCAAGGAGGGTTGACGTCAGGCAGGCGGCCAGTCATAAAACTATTGCCAATAACTTTTATAATATGTACTATAAAATAACATATTGTATCGACCCCAAGTAATTGGGATAAGAGTAGGAAAATGATGATGATGATATCATCAGTCGGTCTGTCATCAGCCTCTCTGATTTTCTAAGGTGAGGTGATAGTGAAGTAATTGCTATGCTTGACGGGTGGGTTGATCATAGTGAGGTTATTTTACGATTCCAGTGAAAGAGTTGTTGCCCACACTCGTGATGAGACTGTTAGCGATTTGTTACGACTCCGATGATTAGATAAAAGGTGGTCATAATTGTATTCTTATCCCGTCACCATTCGAGGTAAATCTATAAATAGCAAATTCAATTTTTGGGTAAATTTTATAGAACTGCTATTTTATAAAATAAAAATAAGGGTTTGACCACATCCTTATTTTACTTTTTTTTTGCCTGTCAAAAAAAGTAACGTATTATTTTTTTTTATTTTGAGCAGAGCACACATGAAGCTAACAGTTCGGAACCTACAGACTGGAGACTTCGGCAACTATAGGTGTATCTCTAAGAATTCTCTGGGAGAAACTGAGGGTTCTATCAGATTGTACGGTAAGTTAAAATTTTTCAGGTTTAATTTTTATCATTAAACAACACGACCAATTGTCTCTATACAAGATATTAATAACAATTATTTTCATATGTTCGGTTTGAGATATCTTTGACAACACTACCACGACTTGGCGAAATTCACATGGAATCGTTGATGGTGCGTGAGATGTTACTGCACTTTGTGGCATTTCAATGAGGAATCCCAATTCCTAAGTGGACGCCAAAAAGCTGAATAATGACATTATTTTTTTTATTATTAAAAGAAAACTATTAATATTTATATCTTTATTACTGAATAGATAAGTAGTGATGTAACATACTTTTGTTTTATTTCTTAATTTTTAGCCTGAATTTAAAACTGATAGGACAATTTCTTAAGAAAATTTTAAAAATTTTCATCAAATTCTATAATTTCTTTTGACTGACCTATGGGGGATTGTACAATGTACAAATATCTATTTTATTTATCCCTATCTAGTACTAAACTTATAACCACACAATATTATTACAGATTATATTTTTTCAATTATAAATAATAATTAATGCAGTTCAATTTATTTGTTTAGAAATACCGATGCCGTCTACATCACCGAAGGCTACAGAAATGAAAAGCAACGCCAATAAAGAAAGTAAGTCCTTCATTATTAATATCATCACAGTAACATCCAATTCATTAAATAAGATTATAAGATATACTAATGAACCTATAAAATATTTTTATCAAGATTCGTATAAACTCGCGTATTCACCCTCTTATTTTACCATGACATTCATGAGAACTGGCTCAGCGATCAAAGAGAGAATGAGCAACAGTACTATCTTGGAAAACCTATTGCCATATATACATTGATATTTTAACAATGCACTAAGCTGATGAAAGGAAGGATGAATGGATTAACTAATATTACGTTATGCAGTCTTTAAATGGCTTATATAATGTTACATCGGAATGTCACATTGCAAGGTTCACGAGAAGAGTTTGTGTAAGTGCTTGAATAACAACGAGGTAATCTGGTGTTGAGACATTAGTCTATGAAAATCTGTTTACTGTTACTATAAAGGCACAGATTTAATTTAAATGGAATGAATGTATGTTCTTAATTCAAACAAAATGTTTATTTTTATTAACGTAGTCTTAAAGACAAGTTTAACACCTATTTCTCTTTTAAGCTTTTTATTATATACTCTGACCGAAGATGAGCTGAGATTAGCAAAAATACTGGGAAATCTGCTAGAAATAAATAAAAATCTCAGTAGCTACAAATTCCCAAATCTTCTTAAAAATAATCGCAATCAAACTCTTCTACTTTCTTAAATTATATGATATTTTCAAATTTAATCCTGCAGCTTATTCCTAACAAGATTAATGACTTCTAATGTTTACGCGAGTATTACAGATTTGAAATAAAACTACTTTTACGAATTCTATTGCGTTTGTATTTGATTTTTAATTTCCCGACGTTTCGAACACTTTACAGTAATCATGGTCACGGAAGTCCTCCTTCGAAATGTAGGGAAATTAAAAATCAAATACAAACGCGATAGAATCCGTAAAAGTAGTTTTATTTCAAACCTAACAAGATTATCATATAATTGATTGAATTAGACGATACATGGCGGAAATCCATTGTTATTATAAAATGGAGGAGAGGAAGGAAGACCCACCACTTTCCCACGGTTAATCAATATACCCTAAACCTCAAGAAAGGAAGGAATACGAGATAGGATTAAGGTGGAATAGGATATAAGGAAATCTTACTCCTGTGATGAGCACCGCCTCCAGAACTTCAACTTGCAATTTTCCGATGAATTTCGAATAAAGATTCGACACGTGTTTCGCCTCTAAACGAGGCATCTTCAGGACGGTTCGGCTTCAAATTTATTCGAAGTTCTGCCTGTTCTGTTCTGTTCTGTTCTGTAAGATTGTCATATCAAAAAAAAAATTCTTAGCTATCAGCACTTTTCTTCTTTTTTTCAGCCTATACACATTCCACTACTGAGTAAACAGCCTACATTAGTCAAACGAGTTAACATAGGATTTCATTTCGAGTATTTTTCCCTTGCAATATCTTACTTCTATCTATAAAATCCGATTACGAAATGAAAAATGATGTCGCAAGCGGGATTCGAACCCGTGCCTATTGGGATTCCGGCCCAATCGTGCTGCCACTGCACCACCGCGACTAATTGTAGGACATGCAAATTTCACTTCGTAATATATTTACGTCTTAAGGTGACGGTATGCTATCTACCCGACAATGTTTACACATTGTTATAGGCTTAATACTTCAAACTTTACAGTTAGAATTGTATTAAACGATGACACAACCTTGTTATTTAAATTACTGAAATTTAGCATTTAATATGCTTAATTATTTATAAAATCCGATTACGAAATGAAAAATGATGTCGCAAGCGGGATTCGAACCCGCGCCTATTGGGATTCCGGCCCAATCGTGCTGCCACTGCACCACCGCGACTAATTGTAGGACATGCAAATTTCACTTCGTAATATATTTACGTCTTAAGGTGACGGTATGCTATCTACCCGACACTGTTTACACATTGTTATAGGCTTAATACTTCAAACTTTACAGTTAGAATTGTATTAAACGATGACACAACCTTGTTATTTAAATTACTGAAATTTAGCATTTAATATGCTTAATTATTTATAAAATCCGATTACGAAATGAAAAATGATGTCGCAAGCGGGATTCGAACCCGCGCCTATTGGGATTCCGGCCCAATCGTGCTGCCACTGCACCACCGCGACTAATTGTAGGACATGCAAATTTCACTTCGTAATATATTTACGTCTTAAGGTGACGGTATGCTATCTACCCGACAATGTTCACACATTGTTATAGGCTTAATACTTCAAACTTTACAGTTAGAATTGTATTAAACGATGACACAACCTTGTTATTTAAATTACTGAAATTTAGCATTTAATATGCTTAATTATTTATAAAATCCGATTACGAAATGAAAAATGATGTCGCAAGCGGGATTCGAACCCGCGCCTATTGGGATTCCGGCCCAATCGTGCTGCCACTGCACCACCGCGACTAATTGTAGGACATGCAAATTTCACTTCGTAATATATTTACGTCTTAAGGTGACGGTATGCTATCTACCCGACAATGTTTACACATTGTTATAGGCTTAAAACTTCAAACTTTACAGTTAGAATTGTATTAAACGATGACACAACCTTGTTATTTAAATTACTGAAATTTAGCATTTAATATGCTTAATTATTTATAAAATCCGATTACGAAATGAAAAATGATGTCGCAAGCGGGATTCGAACCCGCGCCTATTGGGATTCCGGCCCAATCGTGCTGCCACTGCACCACCGCGACTAATTGTAGGACATGCAAATTTCACTTCGTAATATATTTACGTCTTAAGGTGACGGTATGCTATCTACCCGACAATGTTTACACATTGTTATAGGCTTAATACTTCAAACTTTACAGTTAGAATTGTATTAAACGATGACACAACCTTGTTATTTAAATTACTGAAATTTAGCATTTAATATGTTTAATTATTTATAAAATCCGATTACGAAATGAAAAATGATGTCGCAAGCGGGATTCGAACCCGCGCCTATTGGGATTCCGGCCCAATCGTGCTGCCACTGCACCACCGCGACTAATTGTAGGACATGCAAATTTCACTTCGTAATATATTTACGTCTTAAGGTGACGGTATGCTATCTACCCGACAATGTTTACACATTGTTATAGGCTTAATACTTCAAACTTTACAGTTAGAATTGTATTAAACGATGACACAACCTTGTTATTTAAATTACTGAAATTTAGCATTTAATATGTTTAATTATTTATAAAATCCGATTACGAAATGAAAAATGATGTCGCAAGCGGGATTCGAACCCGCGCCTATTGGGATTTCGGCCCAATCGTGCTGCCACTGCACCACCGCGACTAATTGTAGGACATGCAAATTTCACTTCGTAATATATTTACGTCTTAAGGTGACGGTATGCTATCTACCCGACAATGTTTACACATTGTTATAGGCTTAATACTTCAAACTTTACAGTTAGAATTGTATTAAACGATGACACAACCTTGTTATTTAAATTACTGAAATTTAGCATTTAATATGCTTAATTATTTATAAAATCCGATTACGAAATGAAAAATGATGTCAATAATTAAGCATATTAAATGCTAAATTTCAGTAATTTAAATAACAAGGTTGTGTCATCGTTTAATACAATTCTAACTGTAAAGTTTGAAGTATTAAGCCTATAGCAATGTGTAAACATTGTCGGGTAGATAGCATACCGTCACCTTAAGACGTAAATATATTACGAAGTGAAATTTGCATGTCCTACAATTAGTCGCGGTGGTGCAGTGGCAGCACGATTGGGCCGGAATCCCAATAGGCGCGGGTTCGAATCCCGCTTGCGACATCATTTTTCATTTCGTAATCGGATTTTATAAATAATTAAGCATATTAAATGCTAAATTTCAGTAATTTAAATAACAAGGTTGTGTCATCGTTTAATACAATTCTAACTGTAAAGTTTGAAGTATTAAGCCTATAACAATGTGTAAACATTGTCGGGTAGATAGCATACCGTCACCTTAAGACGTAAATATATTACGAAGTGAAATTTGCATGTCCTACAATTAGTCGCGGTGGTGCAGTGGCAGCACGATTGGGCCGAAATCCCAATAGGCGCGGGTTCGAATCCCGCTTGCGACATCATTTTTCATTTCGTAATCGGATTTTATAAATAATTAAGCATATTAAATGCTAAATTTCAGTAATTTAAATAACAAGGTTGTGTCATCGTTTAATACAATTCTAACTGTAAAGTTTGAAGTATTAAGCCTATAACAATGTGTAAACATTGTCGGGTAGATAGCATACCGTCACCTTAAGACGTAAATATATTACGAAGTGAAATTTGCATGTCCTACAATTAGTCGCGGTGGTGCAGTGGCAGCACGATTGGGCCGGAATCCCAATAGGCGCGGGTTCGAATCCCGCTTGCGACATCATTTTTCATTTCGTAATCGGATTTTATAAATAATTAAGCATATTAAATGCTAAATTTCAGTAATTTAAATAACAAGGTTGTGTCATCGTTTAATACAATTCTAACTGTAAAGTTTGAAGTATTAAGCCTATAACAATGTGTAAACATTGTCGGGTAGATAGCATACCGTCACCTTAAGACGTAAATATATTACGAAGTGAAATTTGCATGTCCTACAATTAGTCGCGGTGGTGCAGTGGCAGCACGATTGGGCCGGAATCCCAATAGGCGCGGGTTCGAATCCCGCTTGCGACATCATTTTTCATTTCGTAATCGGATTTTATAAATAATTAAGCATATTAAATGCTAAATTTCAGTAATTTAAATAACAAGGTTGTGTCATCGTTTAATACAATTCTAACTGTAAAGTTTGAAGTATTAAGCCTATAACAATGTGTAAACATTGTCGGGTAGATAGCATACCGTCACCTTAAGACGTAAATATATTACGAAGTGAAATTTGCATGTCCTACAATTAGTCGCGGTGGTGCAGTGGCAGCACGATTGGGCCGGAATCCCAATAGGCGCGGGTTCGAATCCCGCTTGCGACATCATTTTTCATTTCGTAATCGGATTTTATAAATAATTAAGCATATTAAATGCTAAATTTCAGTAATTTACTTCTATCTACTTACCTTTATTTTATGATCTATATGGGTAATGAAGAGAGGACATAAGAATTGTATTCCTAATCTGTCGTCATATAATAATAATGTTATACTTATTCTTTAAAGTTTTCAAATTCGAAAAGAAATCAGACTTGAGTGTTAGTTCTTCAAAAATAAATTGTTCCCAGTATGTATCCCCTCAACAAACTCATTCACCGCGACACAAACATGTCGTAATGACTAATCTAAGTTTCGTGTTGACATCTGTCGTGTACACTACATTGGAGCTGTGTGCTTGTAAACTTTATACGTATGTACTGTTTGCACTTGCGGTTAAAATTGTTAAATGTTCCTCTTGGGCCTCGTGTGCTTGTTACTGTACAGTTAAATTAAATGTTGCTAGCGCCTAACATTGTTGATTAGTTGTCTTTTCGTCATATATGTTTTTTTGGCAAACATTCTTTCATCGTCTTGACTTTTATTACCTCACAATACATCACTCTATATAGTACTCAAATTATTGAAATTTAGCATGCTAAATTATTTATAAAAACTTGATTACGAGCGAAAAATAATTGTGATTCTATGTGTGACAATCATTTTTGGCTCATAATTAAGTTTTTATAAACACTCAGACTCTTTTATCTCACATATCATATCTATGTGCACTTCTTTTCTTTTGTTCCGTTCCTTCTATCTACCTGTAAGAAAATAGAATAGCTTATGTTCAGTTTCTTTTTGTAGAATAGTTATATCTTTAGAGGCTGTATGGTAGCGGCTATGAATACTACCAAACCTTACTTTTCTCGTGCTCGTTCACTATAAGAGCAATTGACATACTACTGATTTTATTTCGAGATTTCCTTCTCTTGCATATATGTTATATACATATTTTATCCTTAGTCGGTATTTACAATCTCCCACGGGTAAGACGGGGGTATTGAGTTCTATTCTTAGTACATCACCGTACGGAAAATTAGAGAATAAATTCATCATATATATTTATTTATTTTTTGTAACAATAACGTGTTCATATTTTTCTCATTGTTATAAAAATAATTTTAATAGTTCGTCGCTATGTATTTTTTATCTAAATATACTTTGAAACTGTTAAACAACACTTTAATAAAAAAAAAATATTGCTTTTGCGGTCAAACGAGCAGGCAGCACACCTGATGGTAAGTGTCACTGCCGCCCATGGAATGGACCTTTGAAAGTACCAAGGGTATAGTTAGGCCGCTGCCTACTAATGCACACCCTAAACCCCCCTAGTTGAGCTTCCGGCTCTCTCACTCATCGAATGAAGCGCAATAACATATTGCCATTACTCAGACGTCGATCTTCAGCGAGAGTGTGGTACTACCCCGGACGTACCGGCCTGCGGCTGTAGACTGAAAACTATTAACAGCGTAGTCCTACCACTATAAGATGAATCTAAATATGTTTCCAAAAAAACAATTTATTAATAACAATACCGAGCTAAACTTGTTCATTCAGATATGAATATTTTAATAAGCTTAACTACAGCTAGCTAGCGCGTTCATAACAATTGAATTCGGATGAAAACATAATTTAAAATATAAATAAAAAATTAAAATTAATTTACTAATCCATGATTCCTATTACGAAATTAGTGCTGAATGATTTTGATTCAGAAATAATGATTCGCTGTGTGGTAGCGGCTACGAATACTACCAACCCTTACTTTGCTCGTGGACGTCGTAAAAGCCGACTAAAAACTTTATAACGACCAACTTCATCTGATGCTGTTTGGTCAATAATTACATTCCCAAGTAGTGTTGACGTCTGGCAGGCGGCCGGTCATAAAAATATTGCCAATAACTTTTACAATATGTACTATGAAAGAAGAGTACATATTGTATCGACCACAAGTAATAGGGATAAGAGTAGATATGAATGATGATGAGATAATGATTCGCTGAAGCCTGTATCTTTCCAAAAATTAGCTATAAACATTAAATGCCTACTCATCATACATTATTCATCTGGATTTCCAAGGTATCCTCCATATTCTTGTTTTTCCTTGACTTTTGTGATATATGGAAATCTAGCTAATTCAATGGCAAGTGGTAATTGCCGCTCATGGGTCTTTGAAATACCAGAGGCACGGCCTGGTCAGTACTTGTCCCTGGCTCTCTCGCTCTCCAAACTAAATCCAGTAACAAATTGCTAATACTCAGATGTTCGTTTTCATCGAGAATATGGTACTATCATCTACCATCCTCTTATCCTAATCACTTGTGTTAGACACGATATCCACTCCTCAGCCATTATACATATTGCAAATAATTTTGGCAATAGTTTTACAACTACATAGTTGGCCTTGAGAAAATAATTGTTGGGTAGATAACATCACATGAAAATCTTAGACGTCTTTTACGACACCCTCGAGCAATGTAGGCGGCATTAATCGTAGCTGCCACTACATAGTCAATTCTAGTGAATGTGGTACTATCTCCGTATCCGCTCTATGTTCAATTTAAAACTTATGGATAGCTGTAGACCATTTTTAGTGAGCATAAGATCCTGACACTACCCTGTCTGTTTATCATGGAAACAGTAGTATTTGTAAAAAGGAACCCTCAATTGTTTCCCCGTCTGTCAGATCATAGTGAGCGTAGTCGACGCGATAATAATAGACGTCGTATGCGCAGTGCCAAAACTGCTCATATGGGCAAGAGTGTATTTTGTATGGCACCCATTATTTTTAATAAAATACCAAATATATATAAAACCTTAAATATAAATTAATTTAAACAAAAAGTCAAGGACCTTCTTATCAATAGAATATATTTGAACAGATGACATTTCACTTGACTATTATTGTTATTATTAATTATTTTTTAAATTTTAATTGTTACATGACATAGATATTCTTTTAAATTTCTAATAGGTATATATTTGAATGATATTGTAATATTAAATAATAGTAATGTAATAATAAATGTAAATCATTAATGTCAATTAATGTTATGACAATTTGTACGCCTATAGTGGCAGAACATGTTGAATCCAATTAATTATAGATTGTTTAAGACCCCTACCTACACATTTTTTCACAAATAAAAGTTATCTTATCTTAGTCGTTTCGTACGATCACCCACGGGTAAGATATGGGGTGGTGAATAGTATTCTTACTCCGTCACCACACGGAGAATGTGGTTGTAGCACTATAGATATATATATCTTAAGTATATAATTCCAATATATAAAACCATTCATACACGCATACATTATTATATTATCAGTAAATTGCATAGCTTAATCATGACCGGCCATTCGGTAATTTTAATACGTACATCGGTCCGGTAAACTATTACCCTAATTAACATTTAAATTACTTGTTTTATGTTTCGCATCGTAATTGCATGTACGTAGGGGATATCTTTGTTATATTACTCTGTGCACGGCGATAGGGCAGAGGACATAAATTGGAATTACATAGATCATGTAAATCGTTAACGGAATTAAAAACGTTATTGAAATTGTATAAGTGGATTTTTGTACAATGTTTTGGGGTTATCTGAATTTTGAATTTTTAAATTATGAGTTGCCTGCTTTGTTGGTAGATGAGTAAATAATGTGCCTAGTTATATCGCTCATGAAGCTTTGCAATAAAAGCGTCACAGTTAAATCACTACCTATTTTAATGTAAGATTAGGACTTTCTAACATTTTTTTTTGTAAACACCCAGCTCTAAGGAACTAATCCTTCTATTGTGAGGGGGACTATACACATATAAAATTTAATGGATACAAATTGCACTCAGACTCAGAACAACTATTTGTCTATCATACAGAATATTGTGCTGTACGGAAATAGAATCCACGGCACTGGTACCGTACGTCAGTATGTAACTACTCCGCCAGCTATGCAATTTAACTCAGTAGAAAATGGCTACATAGACGTCGATTTTATAAAAGAATGCCACACTGCAACGTATCAGTTAGTTAAAAAAAACAACAGGCAGTCATGGGGACTGCCTATAGAAGTGAAAACTATTAACTTAAGACTAATTGAAATAATAATAATTTTCTAATTTTTATATAAAAATAAAAACCTATAAGTTTTCCCCCTCCAAAAACGCTCAACGCGCCTAAAGAAGTTTTCACATAGCTATAGATATACTATTAGCATTAGCATGTCGGTGACGCGAACCTATAAGTTTTTCCCCTCCAGAAACGCTCAACGCGCCTAAAGAAGTTTTCATTTCAAAAAATTGAGAGAGTTTTCAGCTAAATTTCTTGATAGATCTTCTTATCTTGCGGCTGCGTGCTGTATCAGTGGTAGATAATGAGCTACTAAGTTTTGCATTTTTCTGAAATTTATATGATAATAATTATATAAATTTCATATAGTGCTGTGTGGTAGCCGCTACGAATACTACCAACCCTTACTTTGTTCGTGGATATCGTAAAAGTCGAATAAGAGCTTTATAACGACCTGGCCCAACTCCATCTGATGCCGTTTGGTCAACAAATACATTCCCAAGGAGGGTTGACGTCTGGCAGCCGGCCGGTCATAAAGCTATTGCCAATAACTTTTACAATATGCACTATGAAAGAAGAGTATATATTGTATCGACCCCAAGCAATTGGGATTTGGATTGGGAAGAGTAAGAGAATGATGATGATGATGAATTATATAAATTTCAGAAAAATGCAAAATTGACAATACGTAACTAATAGTGAATGATATCATTTCATTTCATTTGAAACATATTATTATTATCAATATTTTTGTATTACAAATAACTGTAACCAATCTGAATTAAACACATTTCAGATTCATAAATAACTTTATAAAAGTAAATCATCATTGTCTCAGTTCATATATATCCCACTATTGGGCTCAAGCCTCCTCCGTAATGGAAAAGAAAATTGATCTACTGTACCGTGCTGGTCGGACGTGTTGGTATAGGGTTTTGTTACGAGTTTTCCTTCTCTTGTATACGTGTTATATGCGTTTCATATCCGTTAGTCGTTTCTTACGATCACCCACGGGTAAGATATGGGGTGGTGAATTGTATTGTTACTCCGTCACCACACGGATGAATCATAAAAGTAAAGATAAACTAATATTAATACTAATTATTAATACATAAACAGCAACTACGTATAAGTGTGACATGGCTTTTATTTTTGACAGACCGACAGACAAAAATTTGGCTGCAAACTATTCAATCTTCCTTCGCTACAAGACGGTTTCTTACACCCATGTAACCCCATTATCAACCTACCTGACCTGTCTGAAATTTAGCAAACCAACAAATATAAACACAGATGGCGAGGTGGTTTAAATACCAACCTCTTGTTCCAAGTGTCGTACATTCGAACCCCGCATGACAATTTTTTGTGCAATTCACATATAATTGTTCAAAGTCAAGATGTAATTTGTATGTTGTGGGAGTCCCATCCGTGATACCAGAATTTATTTTTTAACACGGAGTTTTATTTAAAAAAATATACGTAAATTAGTTGCACGCTAATACGAATAATTTTGCAGGCGTAAGGCGGGTCAATGTGAGTCGATCTGTTTCACGCGCCGAGCCTGGGGCGGGCACTGAGCGACCGAGTGTGGTGCGCGCCCAACTCGACCGAGCACCCGATAGAGACGCCGCACATCACGTATATCAACCACCACATCCACGACAGGTCTCAGGTAGGTAGAACAAATACAGCCTTGAATAAATTTCAATATACACTAAATTTGCTGTGGTGGCGGCATCGAATGCTACCAACCCCTACATTGTTCATGGGTATCGAAAAAGATAACTAAGAGTTCATTGACCTAGGCCAACTCCATCTTGTGCCATCTGATCATGATTTACGTTTTCAAAGAAGGTTGACGTCAGGCAAAGGGCCGGTTATTATACTATTGTAAAAATTTTACAATATGTACTATGGAAGAATAGTAGAAGTACATAATTATTGCGTAAACTCCAAGTGATTGGGATATGAGCAGGTTAATGATTTAATGATTTTCTAATGTAATTTAAAAGTGATGAATATACATATTCTAGAATATTGAACACTTTTTACTTAAAAAAAAGCACTCATAAATACAAACTAACTTCTATAATTCAATTAAACAAAATAAATCACACAGTAATTAAATAAAATCCAACGAGTAAGACTCTTAACGCGTTTTATAACCGTATAGAGGGCGAGACCTCCTTGGTAATGATGTCGTCTGAACTGTGGTCGGTGGCGAACTGTGTCAGCGACCAAAAGCGCTGCTTCAGCGCTGCTGCGCCCTAGCTTGCTTTTTATTTTTGAGGGTAGTTGTAATATAACCAGAATTCTAACGACATTGTATATATTAATAAATATATCAATGTATATCAAATATATTTTCTCGTTTGGTAACGGATTAAGAATACAATTGTCACCATCCCTTGTTTACCTAGAGTCGTAACAATCGTTAAGGGTATCACTAAGAGAGAGAATTTAATAATTATTTTAATAATTAATAACTAAAAAATAATAATTAAAAATAATTATTAATATTATTTTTCTTATTTGATTTTTCCCAAACTGCTACTCAATTAGTGACACCCTATCTTTTAAATAAATGGGTGGCGCTTAGAGAGTGGGTAGCAGCTCTCTCCTGGAATACCTATAAAACTCTTGCCTCGAAAACATATAATACTCTCTGTCACTGCGATTACCAGCCGGCCTGTCAAGACTGGCGATTACGGCACTATTTTCTCACTTGTGGGCTTACGTCCAATAACGTTCATCAAAAGGCTGAATAAAGTGCAAATTAAATATTAGACTTAGCAACAGGAATAGAAATTAAAAATAAAAAAAAAAACGCGATAGAATCTGTTAAACTAGTTTTATTTCACTGACCGGGAGGCCGACGATGACAGTGTTTCGCCCGTCACGGAAACCGAGATGGAGGTGGCGGTGGCGCGCATGCGCGGGAAATCCACCTCTCCCGGGCCCGACGGTATTCCCAACCGCGTACTGGCCCTGGTCCTCAATCACCTGGGACCCCACCTCAGGGGGCTGTTCGACGCGTGTTTAGCGTCCGGGCGGTTCCCTGGGTGCTGGAAGGAGGGGAGGCTGGTGCTCCTGCCGAAGCCGGGACGGTCTCCCGAGTCGGCCTCGGCCTACAGGCCTATCGTGCTGCTCGACGATGTGGGCAAGCTATTGGAGAGGGTGCTGGCTGCCCGCATCGAGCGGCACCTCGTTGGCACGGGGCCCGATCTGTCGGACGCCCAGTTTGGGTTCAGGAGGGGTCGTTTGACGATCGCGGCTCTGCTGCGCCTGAGGGCCGTGGCGACTGAGGCCGTCGCTGGCGGAGGAGTGCTGTTGGCGATTGGGGCGGCGTAGGCGCGATTATTTATTTAATCTTCATGCCCAAAATAAAAGTACATAGGCGGACTTAATGCCATGGGCATTTTCTTCCAGTCAACCTTTGGGTGATGATGAAATAATATAGTAGGTGCCATTTATAAAGAAAACTGTTATGAGAACTACTGCTAATTATGTTAAAAAAAAAGAAATGTATATAACTAAATAACAATAATATGAAAAATAATAAACCCTATATATATTTACATATAATACATACTCATATAAAAATATATACACAGATACACATACACATTAGGACGTCGCTCAAGGGGAGGGTACCTCTCAGGGGGTATTCCGTCGGGCCGGCCACTGACGACAAGTTCACGCTGCTCCAGTGGCCGGTCCAACGACGTAGGCGAGGTTCGTGGGTGGTCGTTCGTCGTTACGGGTATGCGTGCGTATGCCCCTCTGTCACCCCGGACGGAGTGGTGCGAGAAGAGCACCGACCATAACCCACCCCTAAAAAAAAAAAAAAAAAAAAACTAGTTTTATTTCGAATGTATAATACTCGCGTAAACATTAAATATCAAATATATTTAAATAAAAATCCAACAAATATGTTTAAATGTCAGAAAACATTTAATTTCACGCTGCTATTTTTTTTGTTATTTTATTGCTTGTGGTGGCATACGAACAAGCAGCACACCTGATGGTAAGTGGCACTGCCGCCCATGGACCTTTGCAATACCAAGGGTATAGCTAGGCCGCTGCCTACCAATAAAAACCTCAAACCCACCCAATTAGGCTTCCGGCTAACTAAAATTACATTTATTTACAAATAATCTTCCATGTAAATCATATTATTAAGCAGTATCTATTTATGATTTTGGCAGTAGTATATGGTATAATGACAATACCAAGGATTGACAATATAGAGGTATTTAATGTGAAATCGATACATATCACCTAAACTATTTCTCTTTACTGGGTATTTACTCATATGGTTGTGATCTAAGTATTTTTATTTACGGGGTATTCTAAAAATTTAATAACTACTCATGTACCTGGCCTCCCGCTTTTGCTAAAAGCATTGAAAAGCATCGATTATATAAACCTTAAATATAAATTTACAAATACCTCTATAGAGCTACTATAAATTGTAAAGTTTTTTCTTATGAACTTATTAGTATGTATATTCAAAATATAATCATTTTCATCACCCTCTATCTAGCATATATGCAAGCGAAGGAACTAAAAGTAAAACACTATACCGACTCATCTGACCAGCATGGCACAGTAGTTCAATTTCCTTCTCAGTGTGAACGAGGCTCGAGCCTGAGTCAAGCTTGAGTCAAAAAAGATAGAAAATCTCTGCGCACATGTGGCCATCTATCATTGACGCATAATATCATCCAATATTGACTTACTTACTAAAATTGCTACAGTTAGCAGCCAAGATGGCAATCGCAGTTAATGTATTAATTATGAGTTAGAGGAGTGCTATTGGCCATGCTCATATCTCTCTCAGCCGGTTTTTATAACTTTCATGATAGTGAGGTAGTGATATTTCGTATTTATTTTTTCAATTTTTATTGCACAGATGCTGTGGTAGTTAACTTATTGATTACCATGCAGGTTAATATTTTGTGCAATTTATCAATTATTATTCTGAGTCTAGGTGTAAATTTTATCTATTAATTATATGTGTTTTAAGAACCCAAAACAGGGAACGAGGAGAATTCTCTTCTACCTATACCTTCGTATCTTAGTATACAGGCATTCTAAAAAAAATACAAAAATTATAATTTAAAGAAATATATAATTTCTCTGTTATCACATTTCATATTCCAACAAGAAATATTTTTTCACCTCTCAAGTAGTTCTTTGACCTTTACATATTAAGCCAACTTGTAGTACATTTTGTTTATTAGTTTTTTTATATGTGTATGAACCAACAATAATTTATAAGTTTCATTAGTGCTATCCCTAACTGCGGCACCCAAATTAAATGCCGCCCATTGTTCTTGACTATCCAACAATATGTGTACTAGATTTTAGTAATTTCACGCTAAGTTAAATCACCTATGTTGTATAGGCGACACAAAAAAATGGGCGTCATTCACTCTGTTTATTAACCCCCGCCATCGCTAACGGCTGAACCCCAACTTTACGCATTGTTGAGCATGTAACTTGTCGAAGAAAGCGTACGCCATTTTACGGCTCGTCGTACATTCTTATGTTTATTTTATCGCAAATACTGTACGAGATCATATTGCTTCCATGGATTTTTTTTCCGATGGTAAATCTTTCTTATTTTCAGCAACATTCATCTTAATCATAAACTATTGATTCAAACGGATAATCAAATAGCCAATAAATAATGATCGTTCACAAACCGATTTTTCCTGTCCTTCTATTGTGTATTAAAATAATTTACAATTAAGGCTTAATTGTAATTGCTTGTGGTAACGAAATAGAAATACAACTCACCACTATTTCCTTTCAAATCTTATTATTTACTATGTTTAAGCCCCATAGAAGTTACATATTGTCAAGTCATAGTGGTAGAATCACACTGTTGATAGTTTTCTGTCTATAGCCGCGGGCCGGTCCGTCCGGGGTAGTCATACACTCTCGCAGAAAATCGACGTCTGAGCAATGGCAATGTGGTGTTGTGCTTCGTTCAGTAAGCGAGAGCCTGATCTGAGGTTGGGTTTAGGGTTTTCATTGGCAGGCAGTGGCTACGGACCTTTGCAAAATCAGGGGTCCGTAGGTGGTATATAATATTCAGTAATCAGTGCTAATTTCTCGTAATATAAGCAATAAAAAAAATAGGATTTTACTTTTCATCTTTCAAAACATATTACAAAAAAATGGACTAGTTCTCATAAGGGCAGCAGATTACGATTTAAGTACTAGAGCAGCCGTCATTCTCTTTAACCGTATTATAGGAATAGAGAAACTTTCCCTTGATTATCTTATTTTTGAGAAATTCAAGTTTCCTTAACATGTCCTACAATTGGTCGCGGTAGTGTAGTGGCAGCACGATTGGGCCGGAATCCCAATAGGCGCGGGTTCGAATCCCGCTTGCGACATCAATTTTTCATTTCGTAATCGGATTTTATAAATTAAGCATATTAAATGCTAAAATTTCAGTAAATTTAAATAACAAGGTTGTGTCATCGTTTAATACAATTCTAACTGTAAAGTTTGAAGTATTAAGCCTATAACATTGTGTAAACATTGTCGGGTAGATAGCATTTTCGTGTGGTGACGGAGTAAGAATACAATTCACCACCCCATATCTTACCCGTGAGTGATCGTACGAGACGACTAAGGGATATAAAACGTATATAATATCTATACAAGAGAAGGAAAACTCGAAATAAAACCCTATATCAATACGTCAGACCAGCGTGGTATAGTGATCATTTTCTCTCCAATTACGGAGGAGGCTCGAGCCCAACAGTGGGACATATATAAGCTGTGATGATGATGACTATGGAAGAGTAAGAACCATCCAAATTATACTGTTCTTATAAAAAAAACAACTGAGACATTACGTAGCAATAAAATACGAACGCACCATTTTCGAAACAGTTGTTACCTGTCTAACAGAATTATGGCCATCAAACAACCAAAACTTAATACATAAAGCCTTTAATATAATATCTTGTACAAAGCGGCCTCCAGCCACAGGAGGCTTTGCTTACCTCTTTGTATTCTTTGTAACAATATACTGCATTATTAAAAACGTCTCTTTTCCTTCTCGTGGTAAAATATAAATGTATCTCGAAGTACTCGCGGCGGAATGGGTTGTGAGGAATACGTTACAGCCAATTGTTTGAATGACTCGAAGCGCTCTTAGCGTTTGGGCTTTTATCTGTCGTAGAGAATCCTTGCATCGGTCGCGTGTCGACTTGCTTTTACTTGGCTGTTTTGAAGCTTATATGTTTGCATTCGTATCTAGCGAAGAACTATATAACTTGAGTATTATGTTATTAGGAATTTTCTTTTAAAGATCAATATTATTTAATTTAATTCAATGTTTGTTATAAAAAATACAGTTTATGAACTTAAAATTTTGACTTAAATGTAGTGGTAATTAAAATGATAAAATTAAATGCTTTATAATCTTTGTCTACATATATATCTACATTCCTAGCCTTACGCCTGTTTCCCAGAAAGATAGGTAGAGACTACAGATTGCCACAAACCACGATCCTGGCATACTTTCATCGTATCATTCACACTTATAATAATCTTCATGCATGCTCTACGATTACGCATACTTTTAACATGACCTCTGGTCAATACATATTCAATTTGGTCCAGAATAGTTTGAGGTGGTCTTCCCCTTATTTTCGTCCCATTTATGCTTGCTTTATACATATATTTGCTTCATCAACGTCTCGTCGCTCATTCTTTCTAAGTGTCCAAAACACCTCTGTATACTCTTTTTGATCGTTGTCACTACTTCTTCATTAACACCACAGCGCTCTCTTATTTATATATTAACATTATTCTTTGTATATGTAGAAGAAGGAATCAGACACGAGGAATATAAATGCGGATATAAAATTGCAAATGACCGTACTGCAAGTAATCACAATTACCTTCACACCTATACACCAATGACACCTCACACCTTAAGTGAACTCACAGGACAGTCCCAGGCAATCGCCTTTGTACAAACAACTATATGGTATGGGTGGCTGACACAGGATAGTCTTTCCCGTACAACCACGGGACAAGACTACAACCGGCGCCACCCCTTTACCTGCCCATGGATTCCTCAGCCAAATCGCCAAAGGGTTCACCAAGAGAACGAGCAACAGGTCTTCCCCGGGAAACGTACAACATCCACCGCTACCATCAGCCCATCTGCCAAGCGCAGCAACCATGACACCACTCTCTCACAAGTGGCCCCCCCATATCTTGCATAGATGTTATATGCGTTTTATAACTCTTGGTTGTCTCTTACGATCACCCACGGGTAAGATCGAGGGTGGTGAATTGTATTCTTACTCCGTCACCACACGGATAATGTTGACTAGCTATGTATTATTTAAGATTCCGAAATAGTGAAGACATCTTGAGAAAGAGACACTTTGCAAAGACCTCAAAACATACACAGCGTACTTATATAATGTCGAAGATTTTTTCGTCGAAGTTTTATGTACTTATAATGTCTCCTAGTCATTTATGATCAAGAAAGGTTGTAGTGAATTTTATTCTTACTTCGTCACCACACGTAGAATATTATGTTTTAATATTATACATATTTAATTTAAGTATATTTATATATAATAAAAATATTTATATTAAGTGAGATAAATTTTATCAATCACTGAACAGGGACTTAGGGACATTGTAATTCATCATTTCATCATCATTATCCTGCTCTTATACCAGTTACTTAGGGTTGACACAATATTAAATCCACTTCCACTTCGTACATATTGCAAAAGTTGTTAGCAATAGTTTTATGATCGACCGTCCGCCTGAGGGCAACCCTTTGTTTTTTTTTTGTTATCGTTGTGGAAACGCATTTACGCGCTATACCCCGTCAGTCAGTGACAGACGGAGGGGAGTGTGGTGAGTGTGTGTCACCTGCCAGCTGAAGCCTGACCGGAATACCCACTAAAACCACAGCGGCGCCTTTCGCGCTTTTACGGGGCGCCGGAGAGATCGTCTCCTGACATTCGATCCCCAGTCGACCTGCGCCACGACGTGGAGCCAGTAAACCTCAGCCAGAGCCAACTGAGGTCAACCCACCTTAGATGTGTAATTGTTGACCAAACAGCATCAGATCATCAGAGTTGACTTTTACAATGTCCACGAGCAAAGTAAAAGTTGATAGTATTCATAGCCGCTATCACACAGCAAATAAAGAGCTATTATAATTAAAATAAATAAAAAAAGAAACAAATTATATAAACACAGACCGTTTGCAATTCGTTTAAAAAATGTATCTTGGGTCAGCGATATAATACATTATTATGATTCAGTAATATTCTCACAATAAAAACCAGTATAAAATAAACCCCCAATTCAAAATAAAGTTATTCAAGTTCTCATATCGGCAATATTTATTCAAACGCTAGCCGTATCTATTTGATATCATATCATTTGGCAGTTCAAACAGTTTTTTTTTCCCTTGGAGTGTGGGAGCTGCAAGAATTGATTGTACGCGGTCTGTTCTGAATATTTATGAGGGTTAAGTGTGTATGCGAACTCGTTGAATGTTTAATCTCTATTTGGATGTGGGAGCAAGTGAGCTGGGTGGATTTCAACCGCAGTAGTCGCAAGCACGCCTTGTGGGGACAAAGAGTGATCGCCTCAACATATGCGTGTGTGTGAGAGGATTTAAAATATATTTGAATTATATACTCTTTATCGATTTGCAACTAAAATGCGTGTAATGTTTTATTTCGTTATAAACTAGCGTAACGCCGCTTCGCTTTGGTATTTCATCGCTTCGTCCTAGTATTTCAAATCTCTGGTAACCTATAAGATATTTATTTCAATAATGAGCTGTTTGTTAAAACCAGTTTAAATATACGTTAAATACATCATTTATCTAATGTATTTAATTGGATAAAGTGTAATACTATATTGTTAAAAATAGCTTCCTAAATAACTCGTTGTATTATAGGCCGCGGGCTGATCCGTCCGGGGTAGTATCACACTTGCGCAGAAGATCGACGTCTGAGTAATGGCAATGTGCTGCTGCGCTTTGTTCGGTGAACGAGAGAGCCGAAAGCCCAACTGGGTGGTTTTAGGGTTTATATTAGAAGGCAGCGGCCCAGCTATACTTTTGGTATAGCAAAGGTCCATGGGCGGCAGTAACACATACCATCAGGTGTGCTGCGTGGTCGTTTACCACCAAAAGCAATAAAAACAAAATATATCATCACGGACTTTTTTGTACATATCCTAGATACAAATAGGTTGGCCACAGAAGTCAAAAATCGGGTACCGGTGGCCCGCTCGCACGGCGAATAGAGAAGGTTTTACGGTGGGTCTATGGGGTCACGCGCCGCCTTTTCCGTCACCCTGGACCGATTTGGCGGGGCGAGACGCATCCATAGTCCACCAAAAAAAAAAAAAAAAGATACAAATAGGTTTTTACGACATCACATTATAAATATTTTAAGTTCTCGGCTCCTTTTGACGTTCGAATATGCATATATCATAAATGTAAATCAATTTATTGAAGCACTGTATCTACTGAAGTAAACCTCATCAACATTCGTTGTATGTATATGTATATATATATATATATATATGTATATATATATATATATATATATATATATATATATATATATATATATATATATATATATATATATATATATATATATATATATATATATATATATATATGTATATATATATATATATATATTGCTAGTGGTAGCAAAAGAGCAAGCAGCACACCTAATGGTAGGTGTCACTGCCGCCCATGGATCTTTGCAATACTTTGCAATACCAAGGGTATCTCTCTCGCTCACCGAAAGAAGCGCAATAGCACATTGCTATTACTCAGACGTCGATCTTCTGCGAGTGTGGTACTACCGCGGACGGACCGGCCCGCGGCTGTAGACAGAGATCTTATACCTACAGTATATACTGTAAAAGTTATTGGCAATAGTTTTATGACCGGCCGCCTGCCAGACGTCAACCCTCCTTGGGAATGTAATTGTTGACCAAGCGGCCTCGGATGGAGTTGGCCCAGGTCATTATAAGGCTCTTAGTCGTCTTTTACGACATCCACGAGCAAATTAAGGGTTTTTTTTCGGTCTTTTTTTTATTACTTGTCAGCTAGTTAAGTCGTTCTTTTATACTAGCGTTGTTTACACAATCAAAGGTATCCTCTTAGCAATTTAGCAAAACATGAAACCAGAGGTAAAGTACTGTTATAGCATAATCGCTACATTTTAACACATTATCTGCGTTACATTATATAACAACAAAATTACGTAAAATGACACCATGAAACGGCCAAAATATTGAATTACATTCAATATTTAAGTTCATATTTTCACGTTCCCGCCAAAACTTTTGATCTGTCTCATTTGGATCAGTGTATATAGAACGATTGAAGTATTCGAAAGCGATATCTAACTGTGCCGCTTCACTGCCCCCTGTAGCCTTACTTCACAGATAAACGTAAATATCACAACCAACGATGTACACCGACCCATTTTTGATTTATTTGAACGGAATTGATTTGCTTATGAATATTAAACCATTTAATAGATAAAGATTGAATATTATTCTTTATGACATATTTATTTATTACGTAATAAAGAATGAAGTAATTACCTTTTTTTTTATAAATACCCGATTACGAAACGAAAAATGATGTCACAAGCGGGGTTCGAACCCGCACCTATGTTTTGAAGTATTAAGCCTATACAATGTGTAAACATTGTCCGGTAGATGGCACACGTCACCTTGAAGATGTAAATATGATATGAAGCGAGATTTGCATGTCCTACAATAGTTCACGGTGGTGTAAGTGGCAGCACGATTGGGCCGGACTCCCAATAGGTGCGGGTTCGATCCCCGCTTGTGACATCATTTTTCGTTTTGTAATCGGGTATTTATATATAATATAATTATGCATATTAAATGCTAAATTTCAGTAATTTAATTATCTTTTTTTAATAATTTCGTCTTTGCAATGTCAAGTCGCTGTGGCTGAGTGACATACATTATTATATAGCCATAATCGCCACGCTTGGTACTCAGAGCTGTGACTGCAGTTACTGTTATATCTTTACTTAGTAGTTTTAAGACTTCTACGGGGAATATAAGTGATAACATATATTTTCTTACTATATCGAATAAAATAATAAGAATAACTATTATTATTATTAGTTAATCTATATATATTTGTTTCAGGTTCGAGAAGGCTGCGCTGTTGGCGACAATCGTTCTTGGCAATCATAGTTATAGTACAAGTGGACCTGCTCGTTTAAGGCTATTTTGTTTCCCCTTATCTGTAGTGTTGTATTCAACAAATTCGACAAATTTTTATGTCACTTTTATCAAATCTTATAACCTTTCTTTCTTCATCGACTGTATTGTTTCAGTCATCTACTATGATCACATAAATACTAGATTCACAGTGTATAGAAATATCGACAAAACTATTCCTGATAATATACAAACAGCAATACATAAATTTGAAGCTATTATTTTGTTCAAACACCCACTTGAACAATGTTAGTAACAATATTAACATTAATAAATATTTTTACATTAGTTATAATTTTCGTTATCTCAGCAGTTATCATGACAATGGTGCAAAGCACTTGATGGCCATTGTTACCATATTTTGCCCAATGTTATATATGTATGTTAAATGCTCGAAGTTTTTCTATTATAAATTTTTAAATGAAAACATATCATCAAGAATTTTTACAATCATATCCAAAGTGATGAATGTTAGTGAGTGAGATAATTGTAATGTTTGAATAATTTTAAGTTCATTACCAATATTAGATTTAGGAATAAGGTTTTATTTAGGTCAGGACAAATAATAATAATCAGTTTTATGCATCTGATTGACTGGCTAACGGTAAGTAAAAAGGGTGGAGTCAACATAAACTCAATAACTAAAACTAAAAACTACATTTAGGAGATGAGTAGATAATGAGATGAATAATTCTCTATTTTTCACTTCAGATCCAATATTGCTATGATTAGGTATTTTTTTGCCAAATATAGGTCCCTGGTTCAATTCAGGCTCGAAAGACCTGCAGGTCCTTCCAGTCGGATTTAATAATTTTTGGTGAAATTTCTATTTTATGTTGGCCTGATTTGTGTACAGCGCGTACCCTGTATAAAAAAAAGAAAATAGTGAATAAATGGAAATTACTAATAATCAGGGGTAACTAAATATGAGTTCAAACAATCAACTGATCTCCAGTGAAATTCTTTCGAAGATGCACCCTACAGATCATCAGAACAACATTATTGCTAAGAAGTAACTATGTGCTCTATAGTTAAAACACATAAAATGACAGTAATTTCAATATAAAATATTTCACTTGAAATTATATTATAGATTATATTATAATCGCATGCCATAATTTAATTAACGAGTTAATATGATGACCTTGAAGAAAAAGGCGCAATGCGCAAATACTGAAATTAAATATTCATTGGCGTTGTTTTATTTAAAATGTGTCTTAACTTGATATCCTCGGCCGATGTCCCACTGATAACAACATATATTAAATATTAAATTAAATTTTTGAAGAATAGAGAATACGTAGTATTGAAAATAAATTACATAATATTGCTGATATTCAAAGAACGGTCAAACATTAGATGTTTAATAATTCTAACTAATATTTTAAAGAAATGGTTGGTTACTTTTTTACGTTTTAACTACACCGATGATTTCAAAATTTTGCTCACACATTGTTAGGATTACAGAAAAAGTTATGAGTACGTTTCATCTAAGAAAAAAGTGCTATACCTGAGAAATAGAAAACTGATTGAAAAATTCTCATTAAGGCCGGTTCAGATGTTACCCACATCTGAACCGGCCGGCGGTATAAAAATGACGAAATAAAAAGTGACGCCTTATCTAACGAAACTTACAGTCATTATAACCACATAACTGCAAGTATGTGGTTATAATGACTGTAAGTTAGATCACCCATCCCAAGGCGGTGTAGGGTTTATCGTTCGTAAGTCTCTCGTAGACAACGTGGAGAGGATCGAGAGTTTGTCGACAAGGGTAGCATACCTTGTACTCAGAAACGGTATTCGCTGAAGGTCATACAGATTTATGCACCGACCTCGACATACTCCGACGATGTAGTGGAGGCCTTATACGAGGATATCTCGAGAGCCATCCACACTTCCAAAACCCACTTCACGGTAGTGATGGGAGACTTCAACGCAAAACTAGGCAAAAGGACAGACGATGAGTTGAGAGTGGGGAAATATGGATTTGGACAGAGAAACCAAAGGGGCCAAAAACTGGCCGACTTTTTAGAGAAGGAGGGCCTCTTTATGATGAATTACTTCTTCGAGAAGCGGCCACAAAGGGAGTGGACCTGGATTAGCCCCGATGGATCCACTAAAAATGAGATAGACTTCATCTTGAAGGACAAACGACAAATATTCAATGATGTCGCTGTGATCAGGAGGGTTAAAACTGGGAGTGATCACCGGATGGTACGAGGCACATTGAATCTTCGTACGAAAGTCGAGCGGTCTCGCTTGATGAAGTCTATACTCCGACCTACACCTGTCCAATACCATAACCCCGATAGCTTTCAACTCGAATTACATAATCGCTTCCAATGCCTGGAAGAATGCGAATCGACGAACGATATGAACAACAGGTTCGTGGAAACTGTCCACGCGGTCTGGTCACAATTCTTCAAGGCCCGCCGCGCAACTAGAACAAAAAAGCTTTCTGACCGTCTGGTCAAACTCATGGAGAGGAGAAAGGAAATGACGATATAGTCTCCAGCCGATTGGTCCGAACTTAGGCAGCTTAATAGACAAATCTCCAAAGCTATGCGACGCGACATTCGCCAATTTAATACACTGCGTATTGAAGAGGCGATAGGGCAAAATCGAGACTCCAAAGTGTTTGCACGAGATTTGTCTATCGGGCAGAGCCAAATGACCAAGCTGAAGACCGATAACGGTACTGTCATTTCATCCCAGAGTGAGATCTTGGGGGAGGTCGAAAGGTTCTATGGGCAGTTATACAAATCATCCTTGAATCCTGTTGTCGGCTTGGTCCAAGACCCCAGATCCGAGCTAACTCGGCACTACACTGAAGAAATCCCGGACGTCAGCTTGTACGAGATCAGAATGACTCTGAAACAGTTAAAGAACGGAAAGGCACCGGGAGATGACGGAACTACCACAGAGCTCCTGAGGGCAGGAGGCAAGCCGGTTTTAAAAGCCCTACAAAAGCTGTTTACTTCTGTCATTCTCGGGGGCGACGTTCCAGAGTCGTGGACCAGGAGCGTGGTGGTGCTGTTTTTCAAGAAGGGCGATAAAACGCTCTTAAAGGATTACAGACCCATCTCACTCCTGAGCCACGTATACAAACTGTTTTCAAGAGGCATTACGAACCGACTCGCGCGCAAGCTAGATGACTTCCAGCCGCCCGAACAAGCCAGTTTCCGAAAAGGTTATAGTACCATAGACCACATCCACACGCTACGCCAGATTATACAGAAGACCGAGGAGTATAATCGGCCTCTGTGTCTAGCGTTTGTGAGAAAGCCTTTGATTCTGTCGACAATTTCGAGAAAAAGGTCAGCCGACGAATCCAACTCGGCTGGGCAGCATTCGAGAAACTTAGGAGGATCTTCTCGCCTAATATTCCGTAGTGTCTGAAAACAAAGGTTTATAACCAGTGTGTGTTACCAGCGATGACTTACGGAACTGAAACGTGGTCTCTAAATGTTGGCCTAATTAAAAGGCTCAAAGTTGCTCAGCGTGCTATGGAAAGGGCTATGCTCGGTATTTCTCTACGTGATAAAAGCCGAAATACGGAAATCCGTAGAAGAACGGGTGTAACTGATATAGCCCGAAGAATTAGCACGTTGAAGTGGCAATGGGCAGGCCACATCGCTCGACGGACCGATAACCGTTGGGGAAGAAAGGTTGTCGAGTGGAGACCACGAATCGGACAGCGCCGCGTAGGACGACCCCCCACTAGGTGGACTGCCGACATTATTAAGGTCGCAGGAAACCGCTGGATGCAGGTGGCGCGGGACCGTGTTGAATGGCATTCTCGTGGGGAGGCCTATGTCCAACAGGGGACGTTTATGGGCTGATGGATGGATGGATGGAACTGCAAGTACAATCAATTATACATCTGTCTTGCTATTTCATACATCTCTAAATACATTTTCTTGGAGACTATCTATAGTCTGGTCAAAATCTGCCTTATCATTCCGGGGCGATAGAAGAAACGGCGTGCAGCTCCATAATCTTCCGAACATATAACTCTCTAAACCCCTTGTGCCACCGGTACCTGTTCTTTGTCATCGGTGCCCCGTCCGGCGAGGTATCCTTCTGCTACTAGGTCTACGGTACGGTATTTCTGCTAGTGGTGGCAATCGCATCCCAGATACGTCAAAACACATACTGAGATATTTCAGATAGTAGTTTCTTAATACCGAAATTGTATTTTGTTATATTCAAAGTTTAAAATTATTCACCGCCTACATTTTCCATTTAAAATGTATACAATTATTTGAGAATCCTGTAAGATTGTAAATGAATGAATCCAAAAACACGAAACCTAACCAATAGTTGTACGTAATTATTCATGAACCTCGTTAAACTGTTCAACGTTTCCTATTCCCTATTTACATTTTAAATCATACATTACGTATTTAATTATACTTGCATTGTCCTGACTAGTGTAGCGCCATACGAGTGTTTGTGATCCAGCTTCGCTTAGAATAAATCTCATTAAAATGTGCCAAAGTTGACCACTAGAGTACAGTTAGTATATTTATAAGGTCAGGATATTCGAACAAATATGAATAGTATCTTTGAAACATCAATCCATATTTTATTTTGGCAAAACGACATTTAATTTTAGCAAAATGTCGTGTTAAAAAATATTTTAACAATAATCCTAAAAAAAATATTCCAAATTACATTTTTTATTTACCAGTAAAATACCTATATTTTCTTAAAAAAAATATATTGAATTTCTAATCGAGTAACCTGATATTTTCGTAAATGTTGAGTTTCAAATAATACTAACGAAAACAAATGCAATAATAATAATTATTTATTCGACATAAGATTTTTACAATATATTTTGAGTTTCCTGATTCCTACGCTAGTTGCATACTGTGTTGCAGGAAACAATGTCCTCCACTGTTTAATGACACACCCCTATTTGATGGCTATAAAACTAATTTTACAAATATTTTATCGTGCATTTGTTTTATTTGGTTTTAACTTTCCCGTCGTTTAAAACACTTTGAGCGTTTATAATCACGGAACTGGCCATCCGTAAAAAATAATTTTATTTCTTATGTGTAAAACTCGCTTAAACATCAGAAATTATTATGAAAATATTTAACAAATATCATTAAATTAAAAAATATTTATTTCAAATGCCCTGACCTTATAATATAAAGAGTTAACCTTCCAATTTAATTAAATCAAAGCCTACTTTATAAAGATTGTTAAATATATTCTTTGTATAAGTAACTAATTGTATAACCAAGCTTGCTACTCACGCTTGTCGAATTGTAAATATAAAAATTAATGCACAGTAATAATTAATGAAACATTTTTAACGTATATCTTCGTATCTGAATATAATTTGTTAATTCTATAATATAGTTAATGTTAATGTATAAACAATGTATCTTTTATTATAAATAAGAGGTATATATATCTATATCTATAGAATACAACGTATATATTTACTGTACAGATTGTGTGAATTTTGAAAATGTAAATAAATATTATAATAAATTAGTATAAAATAATGTACAGTATTTTTTATTCTCTGGATTCCTTTGAACAGTAGCTAACTAAAGACTCGAAGGCTACTCCTTAATGCTTGAGAAATATTTTTCATTGGATAAGATATTTTTTTTTAATTTTAGCATAGATACTAAAATATCTTACTGTCTTGTGTGATAGCAGCTGCGAATACCTACTATCAGCCCTTATTTTGCTCGTGGATATCATAAAAACGATCTAAAGAGCTTTATATCTAAGCCAGCTCCAACTGATTCCGTTTGGTCCATAAACACATTTCCAAGGAGGGTTAACATCAGGTAGACGGCTGCTCATAAAATGATTTCCTTTTGCAATACGTACAAGTACATATTTCGATAGGAGCAAGAGAATGAGGACAATGATAAATGATGACTAAAGTATTTCAAACTCATAAATCCTTGGTATGGTTCCATAGTAATTATTTAATTGTAAATTAGTAAATTTTAAATAGGGGTGTGCGAATAATTCGAATTTACGAGTTATTCGTATCGAACGAATAGTATTATTCGATTTGAAATTCGAATCGATTGATTCGATTTTACGAATTATTCGAAAATTTTCGAATAATTCGATAATTTTCGAATTATTCGTTATTTTTCAAATAATTCTAAACCTTTCGAATTATTTGTTATTTTTCGAATATTTCGAATTTTTTTTTTTTTTGGGTGCGCTACGGTCGGCGCACTCCTCGCACCACTCCATCCACGTCGCCTTCGTCGTTGGGCCGACCACCGGAGCAGGGTGACTTGACGTCAGTGGTCGGCCCGACGGAATACCCCTGAGGAGTACCCTGTCCTCGACCGACGTCCCCCCCCTCGGGTAGGATGTCGGTCTTTCCTCACGCGGTCAGCCTCTCGACGGGTGACGGACTAATTCCCCGATCCGGTCACCCGCGGCCTCGGCTAGGGTGGCATCAGGCGCAGGTAATCGCGCCTGCGCCGCCCTAGTCGCCGGCGGCAGCTCGCGCCGTCGAGGAGACGCTTCTCGCGCACGCGCTCCGCCGCCTCCTTCCGCGAGACTACTGCCTTGCAGAAGGTTGCGACCGCGTCCCAGTTCCTGACGCTGTCGAGCATCGCCCTGGCGATGGTCGGCAGCGTCAGGTCGGCACCGATACCCGATATTCGAATTTCGAATCAAATAGTACTATTCGATTCGATTCGAACGATATTCGCACACCCCTAATTTTAAACAAATATAAGGAAAACTTGAAATATTTTTTTTTAATATATCACTCCATGTAATAAAAGGAAATCCCATCATGAATAATGCTCGTACTCATCGCAGTGGTACATAGGTTAAGAAAATTAGTAAACCAGTCTAATGCCGCCTGGCGATCTATGTCGTGTGTAACCATTGATTTGCCTGGCAGAAAAATCCGATAAAAATTACCCTTGATTTAGAACTCAAATCTGAAACCTAACGGTTGGCAGCCTTTATCTGAACCAATGATGATTCTATCACTACGCAAAACATTTTTTTGTGAAATTCATATATGTATACTTATTTCAAATCGTAAATGTTCTTTAATTATATGTTCACTAAGGCTCTCACAATTTTCTCGACATTTATTACTTAGATTCTTATCTTTATATAAAAAGAAATTGTAGATGTGTATATTTAAAGAGAGTATTGGTATAAAGATGCGAAAGGGAATGCTCCGATGGGTCGGACATGTGGAAAGAATGTCGAACGAACGTCTGGTTAAGCAGATATACCATGTAAAAGTGGAAGGATGTAGGTACCGCGGGAGACCGAGACTAACCTACCCAGACCAGATCGGTCATGTACTGAAGGAAGGTGAAGTCAAGAGTCTCTGAAATAGGCGAGCGTGTATGAAGAGAATTATGAATGTTGAGGAAGCGAGTGAAGTATGCAAGGATAGAGTTCTCTGGCACTCTGTTCTCTCTGCCTACCCTGCAAGTGATATGGCGTGATGATATGTATGTATGTATGTATATTTAAAAATCACATCTTGCACCTAAAGAATAAATCTTAGTATCAAAAATCACTTTAAACAATAAAATTAACGAAAGCAAACCCACAATCGCATTAAAACTTATCTTGCACTGAGATCTAACCCACAAGAGCGTGGAAGGTACGCCTATTACTATGGTATTTATACAGCAAATTAAAGTGAAAATAATATATAAATTTTCACGGAATACAGGAAACGATATCGGGCCAGTCTATTCTCCCACGTTAAAGCGATAACCGTTTGAAATAATTAAAAGTGGCCAGTGTAAGGGCGAGGTCGAGTCGCTAGCGACGTTCACACAATGTTATCGCGCCCTCGGCCGCTGACAGACGTTATCGGCCGCCAACAATCGACGGCTCGCTTTAATTGATTCCCCACTCAGTAGCTCCACAATCGGCTCTTTGTCTTTTTCTAATCGAAATTCAGTCGAAGTAGGAAATTTTTCTTGAATTCACTGAATGAGGAAAATAAATACTGTTTGTTAAATTGGCTGTAGAAAAAACGAGACCTTAATGGTAGGAGCTCCTGAACTAACTACTAAACTAAATACGGTTTTGCTACGTATAAGTTTTATTAGATGCAGAATATTTAGTGACAGCAATTATTTAAGGTATTTTGTATTGTCTATACAGAAACGTAGTATTCCAAGTAATGTTTTCTCATGCAAGTTTGATAATTATAGCACTTTTAGCAACCTACAAATTATTGACCTGAACTTGAGTTTTGTTTTTCTTTGTTATATACATACGTTTTTGAATTTTTGCACTTCCTCCTCCTCCAATTCCTTTCTCGCAATTGATCATAAAATATTACTAAGGAACGCCAACAAACATCCAAAAAAAAAGAAAGAAAACTCTAAAAAAAAGTCCTATACCAATATCTGACCAGTGTTGTATAAATAATAGATTAATTTCCCTCCTATTTTGAAGAGGACTTGAGCCTAGTATTGGAAACGTAGATGAACTGAGATGATGAAGGTAATGATAGAAATGGATAAATATAATTATGTTTAACGTATATTCCGAAATATTCCATTGTCTCTACATTTTAATAACATGAAAATAACTTTTGGGGATATAGAGGTGGAGATGCTCTCCGACCTCTACCGGTGGGTGACCTCAGTGCGCGACGCAGGTGGCTCCCCATCGCTTAGCGAGATAGCCACCTGGCGCGAGGACGCCCGCCGAGACGTCATCGCTCGCTGGGCTACGCGGCTGGAGAGGCCTAGGCACGTTGTTCTTACCGTAGAGGCTCTCCGGCCCGTATTGACGGAATAGATGAAGCGGCGGCACGGAGTCCTCTCTTTCCGGTTGGTGTAGGTGTTGTCGGGGCACGGGTGCTTCAGCAAATACCTGCACAAGCTCGCAAGGAGGGAGTCGACTCCATCCTGCCACTAGTGCGGCAGTGACGAGGACACGGCGCAACACACGCTGGAGGTCTGCGCGACCTGGGCCCGGCAACGCTGTGACCTCGTCGCTGTCATCGGTACAGACCTGATGCTGCCGGCTGTCGCGAAAGCGATGATCGACAGCATCAGGAACTGGGACGCGGTCGCCGCCTTCTGCGAGGCTGTCATCTCGCAGAAGAAGGCCGCCAGCGGCCGGGGTGGCGCAGGCGCGAGTATCTGCGCCTGATGCCGCCCTAACCGAGGCTTCGGGTGATCGGACCGGGGAATTGTCCGATCACCCGACGTGAGGCCACCGCGTGAGGACTACGCCCCGACGGCGAAAGCTGTCGGGGCATCGACAAGAGAGGAACCCGCAAGGGTATACCGCCGGGCGGGCCACAGAAGTCAAAGATCGGGTACCGGTGGCCCGCTCGCACGACGAAGAGAAGTGTTTGCAGGGTGGGTCCATGGGGTTGCGTGCCGCCTCTTCTGTCGCCCCGGACGTTTTGTCGGAGCGCGACCACATCCATGGTCCACCTTGCGGGGGAAAAAAAAGTCCATATAAATCCTATCATCGAGACTATATTGAGGTAGTCAAACGAGTTTGTATATTGGATTTTATTTTGAGTTTTTCTCTTGCATTACTTGCATTAATTTTTCATGATACCCCTGAGAAAAAATATTACTTTTAAGCAGTGTATGCTACAGTAAAAACTCAAGATTATATAATGTTTTTCCTTCCGTGTGGTAACGGAGTAAGAATACATTTCACCACCCCCTATCTTACCCGTGGGTGATCGTAAGAGACGACTACGGGATATGAAACGCATATAATATCTATGCAAGAGAAGGAAAACTCGAAACAAAACCCTATACCAACACGTCTGATCAGCGTGGTGTAGTAGGTTAATTTCCCTCCCATTAAGGAGGAGGCCCAAACCCAATAGTGGGACATATATGAGCTGTGATGATGATGATATAATGTTTTACGCAGACTCCGACATATTATGAACAATCTAATTATTTTTTCTTAATTTAGTTATATTTATTTACCCCGTATATACTATTTCTGAACACACATCACACGCAATTGGTACTCTGGTTTTTCGCTCATTAGGTCAAGAAAGGAAACGTGCCTTGTGAAATGCCCATGCCATCCTTCTATACCAGAGTGACTGTACGAGAAGAGTCATATCATAGCCAAAGAAAAAAGAAATACAATTTATGAATTATTTGTATTACAAATAATTGTATCGTTAACGTATGATTACACATTTGAATTAAAATTATTTTTACGAATTCTATCGCATTTATATTTGATTTTTAATATCTCGACGATTCGAGCACTTTATAGTGTACACGGTCACGGGAGAATTAAGGTGTCTTATGTCTTAGTAAGATAAAGTAAGCCGCCTCTCAAAAGTCGGTAATTAGCATTATGACTACTAAGTTTTCTTGCCAGTATGGCCGCCTTTCGATCTGGTGATAGCTTAATAGTTTTATTAGTTTTTTAAACAAGTATATTGCTACTATATAATAATTATCATAAATTAAAAAAATAAGAATACAATAAATAATATAACATTGTGTATATAGATTTTTTTTTTGATTTTCTTTCTGTGCTGGCAATGAATTTTTATTAAAAGTGTGGGTCAAAATTTAATAACAGGTACTCTGTAGCGGATAGATATAAATCTCTGTGATAACGATGACTTGTTGGACGTAAGACACTAGTCTTCCGGTGACCATGGACGCTGTAAAATGTTTGAAACGTCAGGAAATTAAAAATCAAATACATTCAATCAAATATAAAGACGATGAAATCCGTAAAAATAATTTTATTTTAAAAGTGTAAAACTCGTGTAAACATCGGCAATTATTAAGATTAAGACATCTTTCAGTAACACTTTAATCAATTATAATAATATGTAGGCATTCCTAATATATGGCGTGTAAAACATTTCTTGTAATTAAAATAGAGTCACAATTTCTATTATACGTACCCACACTGACCTAATTGGTAAGTTGGTTATAATTTTTTTTTTTTTGCATTTCCAATAAAAGTAGGTTCAATTTACACACGTGGCAAGCATTTCTCGCTCTGAAATACATTTTAACATTCCTAGTTACTCTCTGCTTGGTTTACTCCTATCCTTAAAACTACTCCTACATAAATAAAAGATGAAAAATAATCATCCGACAACAATAGCGGTCACTAAAGTAAACTTACATGCTGAAACTGCAGTTGATCAAAGTTTAGCTGAAGTGGAGAGCCTGCGGGTTTCCTGTGTCAATTAAACTTTAGCTTACAGTTGCTACCCGTTGCAGTACGACGTATATATTGATTCTGATTATCTTCAGTCCCGAATAATTGTAAAATAGAAATAGTTAGCAGTATTTTATGATAACGGCTTCAAAATCCAATACATTGCCACTCTTGACTTACTCATTGTAATAAATCGATTAAAGGAACATTTGGAGAAAAGGCAGCATCATCCTCTTGGAAAATTTAAAATATTAATTGCGATCACCAATAAGCCCATCAAGTAAGCCTCAAAAGGGCTCTTACATGTTGTCAATATTACAGGTTTTTTTTAAATTAATCTGCCACTGGATGGAAAGCGGCCACAAACTGAGAAGATCCGGCAAGAAACACAGCGGGCTCGTCATTTTTTAAATTACAGATTAATAAGTTTAAGCTCCAATGAGATGCTCTTCGAGTAAAGATTATTTTTTAAAAAAGTTAAATACATAATTAAACAACACAATCTTAATATATATAAATTACGCGTCACGTTGTTTGTCCGCGATGGACTCCTAAAGTACTTAACCGATTTTAATCAAATTTGCACAGCATGTGTAGTTTGATCCAACTTAAAAGATAGGATAGCTTCCATCTCAATCTATAGTCGCAATATTATTGTATTGCAAATTATTTGTTTATTATTAGACAGTCACAATTATCTGTTATCTCCAAACGATTCTAACAGATAGCGGTGCCTGTTGACTGGATTAAGTAAGTATTTAATAGATGGCTCTATGTTAAACGTATAAACGTTTCATATAAGCTACAATTTATTAGCATAACCACCACGTGTTACTGAGGTTACCTTAACTACAGCAACGCGTAGCCGAGTCTGCTAGTATATGTATATAAAAAAAAATGGCTGGACCAGATCCCACCCGATCACGAGTTAACTACTAGAAGCGCTTGTACTATACTCGTTTCGTAGGCAATTCTATCTCGACACGGCGCAGCATACGCTCGAGGTTTGTGCCGCTTGGGCAGAGCAGCGTCGTGAACTCGTCGCAATCATCGGTGCTGACCTGACGCTGCCGACCATCGCCAGGGCGATGCTCGACAGCGTCAGGAACTGGGACGCGGTCGCATCCTTCTGCGAGGCAGTAGTCTCGCGGAAGGAGGTGGCGGAGCGCGTGCGCGAGGAGCGTCTCCTCGACGACGCGAGCCGCCGCCGGCGACTGGGGCGGCGCAGGCGCGATTACTTGCGCCTGATGCCGCCCTAGCCGAGGCCGCGGGTGACTGGATCGGGGAATTAGTCCGTCACCCGCCGAGAGGCCGACCGCGTGAGGAAAGACCGACATCCTACCCGAGGGGGGGACGTCGGTCGAGGAGAGGGTACTCCTCAGGGGTATTCCGTCGGGCCAACCACTGACGTCAAGTCACTCTGCTCCGGTGGTTGGCCCGACGACGAAGGCGACGTCACGGGTGGGTTACGGGTGTGCGCGCTTACGCCCCTCTGTCACCCCGGACGGAGTGGTGCGAGGAGTGTGCCGACCGTAACCCACCCCCCAAAAAAAAAAAAAAAAAAAAAAAAAAAGGCAATTCTATCTCTAAGTGAGGTTGTCATTAAACTAATGGATGGATGAATGGAGGAATAAATAATCGGTACAAGTTTACAAATCTATTTGTGGTAGGACCATTTTTAACAGTTGTATGTTTTCAGCCGCGGGCCGGTCCGTCCGGGGTAGTACCACACTCTTGCTGAAGATCGACGTCTGACTAATGGCAATGAGCTATTGTGCTTCGTTCGGTGAGCAAGAAAGTCGGAATCCCAGCAAGGTGGGTTTGGGGTTTATATTGGTAGGCAGCGGCCTTGCAATACCACTAGTATTGCAAAGGTCCATGGGCTGCAGTAACACTTACCATCAGGTATGCTGCTTGCTCGTTTGTCACCACAAGCAATAAAAAAACTTTAGTTTTATTGAGTTATAAATGTTCTCTTTCTCGTTTTTGAAAATTTTTTGTATTGCTATGAAGCGAATATTTCCATGAGGTGACGGAGTAAGAATTCAATTCATCATAAGTATCGTAAAAGATGGCCAACAGATATGATATCCACTTGCCATCTATGCAAGAGATATAACACTCGAAATAAAACCCTATACCGACACGTCTGACTAGCGTGCTAAGTCGATTTCTCTTCTATTAAGGACAACGCTGGAGCCTAGCAGTGGGATATAAATGCGCTGATTACTATCAAGTGACTATTTAAAACCCATACATATGGCGCCATCTATCAATAATCATGAAAAAAAATAGCTTATTTTATGTTTTACTAATTCTATAAGGAAAAGTAAACAAGTTATATTTATTTCAATATATTTTACTGTAAATATACGGTTTACTATGGATTACAAAAGTTTCTGAATGGTCTCGTATAATCTAATGCGAGACCATTCAGAAACTCTTTTTGTGCAATATTTTATTATCAAAATGAATGTATTTATTACTATAGAGTATAACAATTCTTACCAAGTTTCAGGCGATTCGGACCAGAGGATTTTGCTTGTTTCGCAAATAAATTTCTAAAGAGATAGTCATACATTTTCAATAATGACCAAAATGTATTTTCTCAATGACTTTAACAGAGTATTATTTTTCTCTTTGTTTATTTATATCATCATCATCATCACAGCCCATAAATGTCCCACTATTGGGCTTGGGCTTCCTCCGTAATGGGAGGAGAAGTTAACCTACTATACCTCACTGGTCAGACGTGTTGGTATAGGGTTTTGTTTCGAGTTTTCCTTCTCTTGCAAAGATTTTATTTTATTCTTATTTTTTATGGAGTCTTTGGGCTCATAGAGCATGTCAGCCTCATCGTTCCGTAACCTGACAAACATCTTCAAATAACTCTCATGGTGGAGAATGAAATAGAGCCGCTGATACCAAAGATCTCTCTTGCAAAGATGTTATAATATATGCGTTTTATATTCCTTAGTCGTCTCCAACGATCACCCACGGGTAAGATAGGGGGTGAAATTCTTACTCCGTCACCATACGGACAGATATTATTTATATATTTCTCTGTAATTTTGCCTCTCTGTTGTTTTGTTAAAAGTATAAAAACATGATGGCTGGTGTTCCTTTCTACTTCGTTTTTATCTTTATCTTTAATCTTTAGTACCCAAAGAGAACTTAGTTCAAGTATAAAAAATTGTAAAGACTATTATGTTTGAGAGGTCAATATAAGTCCAAGGGCCAAGTCTTAATATTATCTAAGGTCTAGTGCACATAACACGTTTAGCGTGAACGATCGGTGATTCAGCTAGTCTTTGGAAGTTTTACGTCACAACCAATCGCTGAATACTACAGTTAGAATAATTCTGATTATCTGATAAATATTATAGAGGTTGGATTTCAATTAATTTTAAATAGCTGCATAGTTTGTGTTTATTGTACATTCAGTTAGATTTTTTTTTCTCTTTATTTAAGGGGAACGGTTCATATTTGAACATGTAGTCCCCATAAGAACAACAAATAAAACATAAGTATTCTAAGATTAATATAGCATTACAATCAGTTTGTCGGGAACGTGCGGTTTCTCATTCCCATCTTAGTAATTTTATACAGTAATTTGGCCTCCAAAGAGGTAGGTAAAGCTAGAATGCTATTACACCAGCCTGTGTCTGATAAATTTACATCTAGCAATACTCTAAGTCTTTCATTTCGCACACATTCCACCAAGATGTGGTAAACGTCCTCTAAAACACCACATTCACTACAATTAGAAGTGGAGACTTTGCCTATCATGAAATCGAACTTATTTAGTGGAATGTGTCCGGAACGAAGTCTTAAGCTCGTAACAATATCATACCTTCCCATAGTGCTTCTTCCAAACCACGGTATACGGGCTATGGATGGTTGTATGGTCTTGTACCATATACCTTTTGTAAGTGATCTCTTATCGAAATACTCTGACCATAATGTAACGCAGTACTGCGTAATAACATATAACAGATTAGTATAATAAGGTTCACAACCAAAACCAACACCGTCGTAGCATGCTTCCTTGGCTAGTTTATCCACCACAATGTTACCGTAAATACCTACATAGGAAGGTATCCATTGAAGCATGACAGTCTTATTTTTGGAACTTAACTCTAATATAGTTTCTATGATATCGTATGCTATAGGAATGCCCCTGGCTGTACATGTACACTGCTCCAAATGTTGTAAGGCGCTTTTAGAATCAGTGAAAATTACAAATTTTTGTTTAGATACTATTAATAGACTTAATATACGATAATGCTTCTGCAATGGCAATAAGCTCCGTGATTTTTAACTTTATGGAGTTGATGGTTTGTATGTCGAAAAATGCCGCACCCACCTCTTGACCGTCCTTAGAACCATCTGTGTATATTTTATAATAATTACAAAATTGATGATTTGATTTTTTTTATGCTAGAACTTGACTGGGCTAAGCAACAGTGGACGGTAATTTTCTCATAAATGAATGTTATTACAATCAATTTTCCGTATGGTAACGGAGTAAGAATACTATTCACCACCCCATATTTTACTCGTGGGTGAGAGGGGGTGTAAGGGATATAAAAAGCATATAACATCTATGGGGGGCATAGTCCGGAGCGTGCTCGTTCGCGTCCCCTGCCAGTCTAATTGGACTGCTAATCCGGCTCGATATGCGTACCGCAATGCGGGTTAGGGCGTCCCCCGGAGGCGACGCGTACCGACCCGCCCCCGTCGGTACGAACTTCGGCAGTTGCGGCGATGGGGGCCGCCACCCATCACGCCTTGCCCAGTCAGGCGAGTCGAGGAGAGCAGAGTGCCGGGTGGGCACGTGGAATGTAAGAGGTTGTGTGGAAGGGAAGTTGCACGAGCTGATATCCGTCATGGCGGACAAACAGCTAGACGTGCTCTGTGTAACAGAGACCAAGCGAAGGGGCAGCGACGCCTGCGATCTTCCTGGTGGCGGTATGGCTCTGTGGTCTGGTGTACCATAGAGCGATCGAGCCAGCATGGGTAGGAGTGCTGTTGTCCTCTCGCTTGGCCTCAGGTGTGAAGGATTACGCAATGTATGATCCCAGACTTCTCTGGGTCCGTATAAAACTAGGTGTCACCAAGGTATTCATGGTTGTAGCATATGCTCCTGTAGGATCCTCGGTGGCATCAGACCTAGAGAAGTTTTGGGATAATGTTAGGGAAGTTCTGGATATGGCAGAAACCAGTGAACGCGTGATTGTATGCGGAGATTTGAACGGATGGGTGGGGACCAAGCGTCCCGACTATGAGGGCGTACTTGGTCCATTTGGTGATAAGAGAGTGAACGATGCAGGTAGGCTCATAGCTGATGTATGCATGGAGAGAAACCTTATTGTGTCAAACACATTTTTCCAACATAAGGACATCCATATGTATACATGGAGAAGGAATGAACAGAAAAGTATAATAGATTTAATTTTGGTAGACAGTCGCCTTCGAAGCAAAATATTGGACGCAAGAGCCTACAGGGGCCCCACAGTCGATACGGACCACAATCTCGTTATTGCGAGATTTAGTGGTCTGTTCAGAAGGTGGAGGCACTGGCGACAGCGTGTCCACTTCGGAGGGCTTGAAAGAATAAAGGTTGAAAGGTTGCAAGAAAAGTGTGTAAGAGAAAAGTATGCAGAGGGTGTCCAAGAACGGCTGACGATGGCAAGCCAGCCACAATCGGACATTAAAGAATGCTGGAGAGTATTGAAAGAGAGTATGGTAGACACAGCGAAAGAAGTATGTGGAAGTTCAAAGAAGCATAGAAACACAAATGGTGATGCATGGTGGGATGCGAAAGTGGCAGCTTCCGTAGAGCAAAAGAAGAAAACGTGGCTGGACTATGTCGCTTCTTTGAATCTGAATGACAGCATGACTGAACAGAAGAAAGAAATATATCGGCAATGTAAGAATGACACCAAGGCCTTAGTGAAAGAGAAACGTGATAGAGCAAGTATGAGTGCAGAAGATAGGCTGACTAAAAACTTCGAGGGTAACACCAAACTCTTTTGGAGGGAGGTGAAGAAGTCTCGGGGTGGTTGGTCAGCCTTCAGAATGAATAACATAAGGTCTATACATTCTTACACAAACACAAGACGTGTTAAGCCGATGGAGTGAATATTTAGGCGATATGTATGCGGATGCTACGGTTGGCGCCGGTGTCGCATGTGGTCTAGTAGATCAACATTCGGCGACGGCGTCCTCCGATGGCATCAGTATGGATGAAGTTGAATGGGCGATAAGAAGTTTGAAAAATGGTAAGGCAGTGGGCATTGATATGGTGTCTGGTGGCTCCTGTGTCCGGGAGGCGTTCCTGTTGCTCCTCAATTTATGTTGGCGCTCGGGAATGGTTCCCGGGGACTGGAATAGCGCAGTCATCGTGCGTTTGTTTAAAAACAAGGGTTCACGTTATGACTGCACAAATTACAGAGCCATAAGCTTGACCAGTTTGGCAGCAAAAGTGTATAGTAAAATTATTGAAAGGAGAATGAGGATGGTGTCCGATGGTTTACTGTGTGAGACACAAGGAGGTTTCAGGAGTGGAAGAGGATGCATGGATCAAGTGTTCTCTCTGCGCAACATTGTGGAGAAGCATCTGGCCCTAGGTCAGAGGGTTTTCTGCAGTTTTGTGGATCTGGAGAGAGCATTTGACACGGTTGTACGAAAGGAACTTTGGGACATTTTACCGGAGTATGGTATTAACGGTAAACTGTTGCAGGCTGTGCAATCTAGTTACATGGGCTGTAGAGCCTGTGTGCGGCTGGATGATGGAATGTCGCCTTGGTTTGACGGCAATATCGGCGTTAAGCAGGGGTGCGTTCTGTCAGCCAGGCTGTTTATCATACATCTGGATAAATGTCTCCAAAGGTTGAACGATATGAATGTGGGACTCTAGATGGGTGACTCAGTGGTCACTGCTCTGCTTTATGCAGATAATGCAGTCCTGCTGGCACAGTCAGCGACTGACCTGCAGACCCTAGTCGACACAATGACAGAAGATTGTAAGAAAAGGGGTCTACGCGTGAATGTGAGCAAAACCAAAATAATGGTCTTTGAAAGAGATGAAGCCAGAACAGATGTAAGAGTAACAATAGGTAATGATGTACTAGAGCAAGTGGATGAATTTGTATATCTTGGATGTGGATTTAGCCGAGATGGAAGGTACACCACTGATATAGAGCGAAGAGTGAATGCGGGAAATAGAGTGAATGGAGCGTTGGGGCAACTTCTCGGCAACCACCACCTCAGCCAGAAGGCACGTGTAGCAATACATAACGCAGTGCTTGTCCCAACATTACTGTATGGAAGCGAGAGTTGGGTATGCAGAAAAGAGTATGAAAGTAAAATTAATGCGGTCGAAATGCGATCTCTTCGGAAAATCTGTGGAGTTATGTAGGCTGACCGACCGCATTCGTAACGACGACGTAAGAGAGCGAGTAGGTATGAAAGAGAGTATTGGTGTAAAGATGCGAAAGGGAATGCTCCGATGGTTCGGACATGTGGAAAGAATGCCGAACGAACGTCTGGTTAAGAAGATATACAATGCGAAAGTGGAAGGATATAGGTACCGAGGGAGACCGAGACTAACCTACCTAGACCAGATCGGTCAGGTACTGAAGGAAGGTGGAGTCAAGAGTCTCCGAAACCGGCGAGCGTGTATGAAGAGAATTATGAATGTTGAGGAAGCGAGTGAAGTATGCGGAGATAGAGTTCTCTGGCACTCTGTTCTCTCTGCCTACCCTGCAAGGGATATGGCGTGATGATATGTATGTATGTATGTATAACATCTATGCGAGAGAAGGATAACTCGAAACAAACCCCTATCCAACCAACACGTCTGACCAGCGCGGTATAGTAGGTTAATTTCCCTCTCATTACGGAGGAGGCCCGAACCCAACAGTGGGACATTTATGGGCTGTGATGATGATTACAATCAGTATACTTTTGGATATTTGATGCGTTTTATTTCTGTATGCTTGATGCCGATCACAAATCACGATTAGGCATTTAAAATATTGTATTTTGCGATCAAACGAATATAATACAGTAACGATTGAATCGCAAAGTTGTTGCCAGTGTATATGTTAAAACCTTACATATAGCTCATTCCGTATAATACATGGGCGGGCTTAGATAGGGTCCAGTGACACTAGCAACATTTCACGCTAGGTTGGATGGCTTATCTCGCGGGATATGAGGAGATGACTTATGATTCTAAAATAATACATTTTATGATATCTATCATTATATCTATAGATACTTAAAATTATTTAACTTTATGATAATTCACAATAGAACTTTAGCTTAAGAGCTCACAATCAAACATATACCTAAATTAACATCTAAGTTTCAAACTGGGAATTTTAAGAAAAGGATGTTTAAAGAAGAATACGATGTATACATACCGTTCTTTATATTTTTATGTAAGGCGAGTAAATCGATGAAAAGATCATCAGCAGAATGCTACTACTTCTTTTGTAATAATCCTTTAGCCAAAGTTTGTATTACTTCTATGGGAGAGTACTTGGAGTGTAATATATTATATTCTTAGCTCGTCACCATACAGGTTGTTACAATACAAAACTATACAAAAGAAACTTTAAAATTTATATAATAAAAATTGCTATTACGACTTTTATCGCATTATTTCTGTTCGTTCATTGAGCTAGGATACAATTGACTTCCTCTCTTCTTTGGTGTCATAGAAGACGACTAAGGATTAATACTGAATAGATGCAAGAGAAGAAAATTATATATACCCCATACCAACCCATCTGACCAGAGTAGTATAATCGATCATTCTCCTCTTATAATGGAGAGGGCTCGATACTTCGAGGAAGGAAAAAAGAATACAAATAGGCTAAATGTGTAAAAAATACCTTTATTCCATATGTACTACTCGCGTAAACATCAAAGTACTTTAAAATGATCCAAAGCAAATACAATAAAATATAAAGCGGGCAATATCAATTCATTGTATCCACAATAGAGACACATGGCCGTGTCCGCCGGCGCCGGCCCCCGCGCTGCCATAAACGTCACGCGCCCTAAAACCCTTTTTCTTCATAATACAAGAACACTTTCGGCGTAATATTTCATATTTAAAAGCAATATCATATTTTCCCTTCGGGTACACTCGTGTTACTTTTACGAGTATCTGTTTTTTGTTTGGGGTCCGCTTTTGTTTTAATGTTTCAATCTTTATGTATTAGTTTTCAACATAACGCTTGTTTATAACACGGAGACTCTACAGAGCAATAGATTGCAAAGAGTTCAGTGATACCTCATCAAATCTTATCTTTATATATAATACTAGCAGCCCGGTAACGCTTTGCTGTGGCTAAGGTAGCCTCAGTAACGCGTGGTGGTTATGCTAATAAACTGTAGCTTATATGAAACGTTTGTATGACTAATATAGCGCCACCTATTAAATACTTACTCAACCCAGTCAACAGATACCGCCATCTGTTAGAATCGCTTGGAGATAACAGATAATTGTGTCTGTCAAATAATAGACAAATAATTTGCCATAAAATAATATTACGACTATAAATTGAGATGGAAGCCATCCTATCTTTTAAGTTGGATCAAACTACACATGTTGTGCAAATTTGATTAAAATCGGTTAAGTACTTTAGGAGTCCATCGCGGACAAACAACGTGACACGTAATTTATATTTATTAAGATGATTACAAGCAATAGCCTCCAATACTACAGTTACTAGTACATTACTAGTAGTACTACTACTACTCCATTGAGTAAGAATACAATTTATCACCCTCTGTCGTATCTGTGGGTATCATAAAAGATGGATGAGCGATAAAATATGCATTAAAATCTATAAAAAAATTGAAATAATATCCTATATGAACAAGCTTGATTAGCGTGGGACAATAGGTAAATTTTCCTCTCAGTGTAAAGGAGACTCGAACCTATCAGTGGGACGTATATGGAATGAGATGATGAGGATTCATACTATTAACAAATTATCAGATAATAATATAATATCACTTTTCCGTATGGTGATGGAGTAAGAATACAATTCACCACCTATCTTACCCGTGGGTGATCTTAAAAGATGACTAAGGAATAAAATATGCATAATTATAACATCTATGCGAGAAAATTCGAAATAGAACCCTATACCAACCCATCTGACCAGCGTGGTGTAGTAGATCAACATGGAACATATATGAGCTGAGCTACATACATACATATCATCACGCCATATCCCTTGCAGGGTAGGCAGAGAGAACAGAGTGCCAGAGAACTCTATCTCTGCATACTTCACTCGCTTCCTCAACATTCATAATTCTCTTCATACACGCTCGCCGGTTTCGGAGACTCTTGACTCCACCTTCCTTCAGTACATGACCGATCTGGTCTAGGTAGGTTAGTCTCGGTCTCCCTCGGTACCTACATCCTTCCACTTTCGCATTGTATATCTTCTTAACCAGACGTTCGTTCGGCATTCTTTCCACATGTCCGAACCATCGGAGCATTCCCTTTCGCATCTTTACACCAATACTTTCTTTCATACCTACTCGCTCTCTTACGTCGTCGTTACGAATGCGGTCGGTCAGCCTAACTCCACAGATTTTCCACAGAGATCGCATTTCGACCGCATTAATTTTACTTTCATACTCTTTTCTGCATACCCAACTCTCGCTTCCATACAGTAATGTTGGGACAAGCACTGCATTATGTATTGCTACACGTGCTTTCTGGCTGAAGTGGTGGCTGCCGAGAAGTTGCCCCAACGCTCCGTTCGCTCTATTTCCCGCATTCACTCTTCGCTCTATATCAGTGGTGTACCTTACATTAATATCAATAAAAATAGAACACACTATCCGTATAATTAATATATTATTACAAAATACAACAAAATTTTAACATAAATGTATTTATTAGTTAAAAGAAATAATTATGAGTATCCTTTTAATAGCCTCGCTAAAAGATATAAATCATTATACGTACCAATTCATTCTTTTTTTTATAATTGTACTTTATATAAAAATGGTACTTGAGTACTCGTTGTTATACGAATGCGACTATCGATAACAAAAAAACCTGGGATCATAGTACTTGTAGTGATCACCGTATTACGAGTTGATTTTGGGAAAATACTTTGAGGCTGATATTGGTTAAAATCAAGTGGTATATGAGGACCATTGTAATCCTGTGATGATTTCTTTATCACTGCTCTGCTGCGCATTTTTTTTTCAACAACAGGATATATTATTCTTACATTTAAGTTTTTAATATTTCTATCTCTTAAATTTTCATTGCGATATAAATTGCGTTTTAAATAATTATGTATTAATATCGGTCTAGATTTAGCATTATAGCTCGGTCCATGCGAATTGTAAAGATCAGTCATCGTTATTACTTGACGATAAACGGAGCTAGTATCTGTTATAGAAAACGTGCACAGATTTACTATAGTTAAAATAACTATCCACATAACGTCTGAATTAAATATTGGCGGCACTTATTCTAACTGTATATACAATTGATTAACAATCAACGTGTTATGTTCCGCTTTTAAAATTGTGTTCTTAAACTAAAATTAATGTATAAAAACGTACATATGTATATGTACAATTCTATGACTAGCGTTACGATTACCAACTGTTGATTTCTTTTTTGGCGACGAAGGCAATCGGGTCGTAGCAATGAGTCATTTATCAGCTGCAAGTTATTAATATGGGCTTTCTAACACATCGTGAAGATGTTCAATTAGGAGAATATTGTTATATGTTGCGAAAGAAGGCACTTTTTTTATTTTTTATTGCTAATGCTGGCAAACGATCAAGCAGCACACCTGATGGTAAGTGTCACTGCCGCCCATGGACCGATGCAATACCAAGGGTATAGCTACGCCGCTGCCTACCAATACAATCCCCAAACCCACCCAGTTGCCGGCTCTCTCGCTGACCGAACGAAGCGCAATAGCACATTGTCATTACTCAGACGTTGATCTTTTGCGAGAGTGTGGTACTGTACGGTACCTCGGACGGACCGGCCCGCGGCTGTAGACAGATAACTATCAACAGTGTGGTCCCACTATAAATTAGCCCTGAGTTCTAACTTACATATGTAAGTTGCCTTGTGCCACAAAATATATGTTTTGTGGCACAAGGTTTAAGAAATGTTCTTTTCACACGATAGGCAACGAATTGGCTGTGCTTCTGGTATTGTTAAGGTCCATAAGTCACCAATCAGTATTATATTATATTAGTATATATATTATATTATATTAGTCACCACTTACTATTAGAACTCTATGCTCGGCTGTTAACAAAAGCTAATAAAAAAAGGTAGCTAGTGGAATATTATTTGCAGGTTGACAACGATTTTCAACCAAAATTGTCCTGTGGTGCCCTTAGTTAATTTATTTTAAGCCAACAGTATCTAATCTGGATGAAACAATGAAAGGGATCAAAAGAGTTACGGAGTTTTCTCCACAAGCGAAGGCGAAAACTTTAAAGACATTGATAGCAATGTGTAGAAGATGTACGTTTGTATGTTAAGTAAGATGGAAGATCTGTTGTTTCACGAGTCACACACTGAAGCGATGGTACTTCAATTCACAAAAATTGGCACCTGCTGAGAATTAAAATGCAATTAAAATAATTGGAAATGATCTACTAGTATTTCCGCTACCTTACTCTTTACTCCAACATTATTACAATATCGAAAGCACAAATCCTGCACATATGATATCTCAGACCATCATTCTCCTACTCTTATCCCAATTAATTGAGGTCGATACAATATGTGCTCTTCCTTCATAATACATATTGCATAAGTTATTGGCTTATATATTATTGCATAAGTTATTATATCTCAGACCATCAGAACTAAATCCTACAATTGCAGAGAATTAGAAAAAAAAAATTACATTTCCAAGCAGGGTTGAGATCAAGCACGTGGCGGGTCGTAAAGATATTGCCAATAACTTTTGCAAAACGTATGAGTGTAATTGCGTTCATCATCATCACCATCATCACAGCCCATATATGTCCCAATGTTGGGCTCGGGCCTCCTCCGTAATGGAAGGGAAATTAACCTACTATACCGTGCTAGTAAGATGTGTTGGTATAGGGTTTTGTTTCGAGTTTTCCGTCTTTTGCATAGATGTTGTATGCGTTTTATATCCCTTAGTCGTCTCTTACGATCACCCACGGGTGAAATAGGGGGTGTTGAATTGTATTCTTACTCCGTCACTACACGGATAAGTAATTGAACCACAAGTAATCGGGAATAGATCATGATAATGATGATTGGTAATATCAGAATATGATAAACAGATTATAATTTTAACTCCATTACATCTACAGAGAAGTTTTTAAACTGATTATTCTATAAATAAACATATAATCTTTTTATTATTTCATTTGATGATGTCATAAATGATTCTGTCTCTAGAATGTTGAAATATGTACAAGACACATTGTGGTTAATGCTAAGAATAGTGTTGTAAATAAGATTTTGTAGTGAGAGGTGTTAGCGCGTGCGTCCGCGGCTCACACCATCAGCATTGTATCAAGAAACGTTGTTATTGAGTTCCTTTTATCTGGGTTGCTCACGGTTATTACAGCGGCCGTCTCCCGCTTGACGAGGGTAAATCCCCTTTCTTCATATTCCCGCGCAGGTTTCGTACGCCCGACGGTTTTTATATCTGTCCGTAAAAATAAATATAATGTTGAACATGTCGAAAATGGATACTATTCACAAGTTTCACAATGTTTAGAATTTTGAAGCAAATAGCTTCAAATATACGAAAGTATAATGACATGCTTACTAAGATATTATCAACATAACCTATACCGGTTCGTTTATAGCTGTAAAGGATACGTCATCACGTATATCACTTACTTGAGGTCGACGTAATACGTATTCTTCTTCCATAGTATATTAAACTATTGCCAAAACTTATGACCGACCACCTGCCTGACGTCAACTTCCTTGTAAATGTAATTGTTGACTAAACGGCATTATATGGGGTTAACCCAGATTAATTTAAAGCTTGTTGTTTTTTTTTTTAAGACAGCTACGAATAATGTGACGGTTGGTAATATTCATAGCTACCACCATACAAGAAATGTGTGTATATAATTATTTAATTAATAAAAGGAATAAATTATAATAACAGAAAGAAAACACTGTTCGATTTACAATATTATAATAAAACGATTTTTTTTAAGAAATGGCTTCACAAACATATTTGTAGATCGCACAAAGAACGGACCTTCACAGTGACAAAATCTGAAGAGTGTGAAACCACTAGAAGCGTCCTCCTATACGTCATGGGTTCTAACCCATGATGTATAAGAGGACGCTACTCAAACAACTACGCCATCTATGCATAATTATTTTTGATGTTTTCAGAATATTACACATGAATTACATTAATACTATTTTTTTTGCGGATTCTATCACGTTTGTATTTAATTTTTAATTCCCTGAGGTTTCGAATATGTTACCCGTAGGTGATCGTACGAGACGACGATGGTATAGTAGGTCAATTACCCTCCCATTATGGCGGTGGACGTATATGAGCTGAGATGATGATGATTTGTTCCAAGTATTGATTTGTCCTAAGATACTAAATTAGACCATAAAGTAATTTTCTGTCAGTAAATTCTATGCTGGCCAATCTATTTAAAATTTCTCTGGCAATTTTGGCAGAAAATAAAAATAACCCATTTGTTTAGGGCAATTCTTAACGCCTTGAGGGCGTACCACGGGTGCCCGGTTCTTGTCTTCGGCGGCCGGTCCGGCGAGTTATTCTTTCGGGTACTATCTCGAATCGTTGCGTCGCCCTCATGCATCACTTCTCTGGAGTTGCGGACTAATCCCTGGTCCATCCTCTCGCGAATATAAAATATGCCTAATTCATGTTAGCAATACTTTTTACCACTTTCGGTGCATTACATAAAATAGTTGTAATAGCAATATGAAATTACTAGGTCGAGGTTATTTCATATTTGTATTGGTGGCGCATCTCTTAGCGCTCCCGACACTTACATTTGATGACTAAACAGTGCATAGCTAGAAAGAGATCATTTTAATTGACATTATTCTTATCTTCTTCTTCCTGTATTATTTTCAATATTTCGGTACTTTCAGGTATTATAATAAATTATATAATGCCATATACACATATAATGTCATAAATATAATGCCACCAATTTGGTGGCATTATATTTATGTAATGCCAATAAATTAGTATTCAAATGTATTAAATATGAAAAACACATTATTCATGCTTTCCTAGAAAAAAAAATCAGTAAGGTGCCATTGCTTTATTAACATAAAGAAAATTGACTAACTTACTATATTTTCGTAAAAGTATAATAGTATATATATTTTTCACAAAGGAATACTGTTGTGACAAAACTGCACTGATTTATGTTCCCGTCGTTAGAGTTGTAAAAGTGACTGAGGGATCAGCAGCAAAATAGTAGGAATTTGAGTAGAACTTTTCTACATATGATCAATTGAGAACGCTAACCCGCCTGCCGAACGTGGAGATTACAGCCTTAGGCCTCCTTATAGGAAGACCCTATGTCCACCAAAGGACATCAAAGAAGGATAATAAATGAATAATTTATAGCTTTCAGTGATGTTATTATTTGTTTATTTATTAAAAAAAAAATATAATTATTGCTGATGTTTACGCGAGTATTATACATTTGAAATAACAGTTTTTACGGATTCTATTGCGTTTGTATTTAATTTTGTTATATAACCGACCATTAATGTTGCAAAGTGTTCGAAACGCTATAAAGTGTTCAAATAAAAATACGGCACAATCCGTCAAAATAGTAGTATTATTTCAAAAATTAATCAGATATTTCTTATATCATTTTCTGGCCATCAATAGGAGGCATTGTACTAACAGAAGGACCGGTGTTGGGTGTAACTTTCTCAAACCAATATATATCTTCTGGTAAGGTCTGCGTCCTAGGCTTCATGTTATTAAGCCACATTACATTTGTTGTAAAAAAGTGTAAGACAAATTTAGTTGTTGGTATTGTATTATTAAATGTCACCGTGTTACAGTACCCGCAATTCATTTCGCCATTTTCAGTGGTTATTTTTTCATCATTACTTTCTAAAGATTTATTAACATCTTCACTGAAATTCTTTGTTGCTTCTTTATTTGAAATATTATCTTTTATGGCATCGTCTTCTGATGTGATAATTTCTGTTATTTCTTCATTTACTGTATTATTCTCTATATCTTTTTCATTTCGTGTTATACTTTTTGATATATCTTCATCTGATGTATTGTTTTCTACTAATTCTTTATCTGGTGTATTACTTTCTGTTATATCTTCTCTTTCTATTTCATTGATGTCTGTAAGTAATACTTCCTCGCTGCCTTTTAATAACTTGAAATATGAAGTTTGTTTGGCAATATTTTCTAGCTCTTCAAGACTCGGATCTGCTAGATAAACAATCTTCTTTTTACGTCGTATTGTATATAATTTATGACAATTACCATGGCTATCTTCGCATAAATCAATATTACCAAATATTTGTTTCCTTATGGGTTTTAGTTTTTTATTATATAATGCTCTAGTTTCACTTGGTATGACACTTTTCTCAGTCAACTGATAATCGCTTGTAAGGGGATATAAAGATGTAAACTGAATATATATTGATGATATCACTTGAGCTATAAATATTTTGTGCATCGACATTGTTGTATCGAATAATATTTTTGTTATAAAATTGAATTCTATTTAAGTTTACCAACTCATACTATACATGCATGAAATTAATAAAAATATTTGATTTTCATGCTCAAGGCATTCATAAACATGAACTACTACGACACCTGTACGTCGATTTAGAGTTGCTTATTATTAAGATTATTTTATTACTTAATACAGTACTGCTCAGTTAGATTTGTATGATGGTGCTATGGATTAGCCGCTTTGTAGTCGCACACTGTTCTCGAAATCATAAGGGGTCTGTCTTGTCTTGTCTTTAATTACTCTTCACCATCAATTCAGCGGGCCACCCGACCCGCTTTATGACTTCGGTGACGCGCACAGTGTAGATACCTCTTTTGAGTACTTTGATTTGTGACCCGGCAGCACAATACGGAATCACTTTCTCTCGCAAGCGACTTCACTGTGAGTGGCGAACTGTTTCTCAGTCCATCCATCCACGCTCTCGAGTAAGGTAACATTAATTGTAGATATTCATACCTACGCTACCCCATGCGCTGGTAGCGAAGAAGGTAGCTTGCAGTTTCAAAATCGCCCATCGACCACCAGGATCAAATGTATTATCCGGACGCGGATGAAGATGGGGACTGTACGGTGATCAAAGCGTCCATCGGTCAACCGTTGCGGAACTCGTGAAATAACTGAATCATGAAACAAGAGGTCCATCTGATTTTAAGTTACCCAGCGCTTTGATCCATCTGAGCAAATCCTCGATGCCGAAGGAAGTTAGGCATGCCACCTCTTCAAGCGTCCCACCCCAGATTGTGTGTATGAGCGTGTCGTCATACAACAACATTACGCCAGCCTTTGATTAGGGGTTAGCTGTGCCCTATGTGAATCCCAATATTTTCGCTTTCCCTCCTCAGCAGTAGAGTATTATGTCAAGTTTTCTTTCTATCGCATCGATGTTATTTATATGTCTGTATATGTATGACATCCATGATATAATGATGAATAGCTGACATACTCCATTATCAATCATTTTCATATAACAGCGAGAATATTACTGCTTTTCTATCTTTATTTTTAGCGGCTGGCCATGGTGTGATCACGTCCCGTTAATTTCATCCGAGACGACAGAAACATGTACGATCCCATGGATCCGCCCCATAGTTACCTCTCTTCGTCATGAGAACGTGCCACCGTAACCCGGTCTTTGTCTTTGGAAGCCCGCCCAACGGTTATCTTGCAATAGGAATCAAATCTAAGTCTTTACAATCGCAGCACTAAGTAATTTTTATGCATGAAGTAATCGAAGTATTTATTATATAGTAATAATATTTCTGTTTATGACAATTTAAGTAAAAGTATAAATGTTAATAAGGAAACGTTAGGGTGTAAACATCAGCTGGTATGGGATTAACCCGCGTCACGCGGGACAGACAGACGTACGGATTATAATAATACCCGTCTCAGCTGCCGCCACGCTTTATACATATTCTAAAAAGCATGAAAATATTCACTCTAGCGTTAAACAGCCTTTACAAGGGAGTACATAACGTGAAGAATATCATTAATAATGTTACAATCACGAACGAATGAGATGTGGTAACATTGTTAAGAGACCAAAATATACTGCGCTCTATACTGTTCCATCATAACCATTATCTCTTGATATTAAACCAATTATTTGGGGTCGACGCAATATGTTTTCTCTCTTTTTGATGTGAAACATCTATAAGCAAAGGGTAAACCTGATTGTAGGCGTGGTGCTACAGGCCGTGGCAAGTGGCCACGCTATATTTTTTTTTATTGCTGTTGGTAGCACACGAGCAAGCAGCACACCTGATGGTAAGTGTTACTGCCACCCATGGACCTTTGCATAACCAGGAGTATAGCTAGGCTGCGGCTTAGCAATACATATCCCAAACCCACCTAGTTGGACTTCCGGCTCTCTCGCTCATCGAACGAAGCACAACAGCATATAGCCATTGCTCAAACTTCGATCTTCTGCGAGAGTGTAATAATTATATTGAAAAAGTTTTGGCAACAGTTTTATGACTGCCCACCAGCCTACGTCAACCCTTGTTGGTAATATACATACATACATATCATCACGCCATATCCCTTGCAGGGTAGGCAGAGAGAACAGAGTGCCAGAGAACTCTATCTCTGCATACTTCACTCGCTTCCCCAACATTCATAATTCTCTTCATACACGGTCGCCGGTTTCGGAGACTCTTGACTCCACCTTCCTTCAGTACATGACCGATCTAGTCTAGGTAGGTTAGTCTCGGTCTCTCTCGGTACCTACATCCTTCCATTTCGCATTGTATATCTTCTTAACCAGACGTTCGTTCGGCATTCTTTCCACATGTCCGAACCATCGGAGCATTCCCTTTCGCATCTTTATACCAATACTCTCTTTTATACCTACTCGCTCTCTTACGTCGTCGTTACGAATGCGGTCGGTCAGCCTAACTCCACAGATTTTACGCAGAGATCGCATTTCGACCGCATTAATATTACTTTCATACTCTTTTCTGCATACCCAAACCTCGCTTCTATACAGTAATGTTGGGACAAGCACTGCATTATGTATTGCTACACGTGCCTTCTGGCTGAGGTGGTGGCTGCCGAGAAGTTGCCCCAACGCTCCGTTCACTCTATTTCCCGCATTCACTCTTCGCTCTATATCAGTGGTGTACCTTCCATCTCGGCTAAATCCACATCCAAGATATACAAATTCATCCACTTGCTCTAGTACATCATTACCTATTGTTACTCTTACATCTGTTCTGGTTTCATCTCTTTCAAAGACCATTATTTTGGTTTTGCTCACATTCACACGTAGACCCCTTTTCTTACAATCTTCTGTCATTGTGTCGACTAGGGTCTACAGGTCAGTGACTGTGCCAGCAAGACTGCATCATCTGCATAAAGCAGAGCAGTGACCACTGAGTCGCCCATCTGGACTCCCACATTCATATCGTTCAACCTTTGGAGACATTTATCCAGATATATAATAAACAGCCTGGCTGACAGAACGCACCCCTGCTTAACGCCGATATTGACATCAAACCAAGGCGACATTCCATCATCCAGCCGCACACAGGCTCTACAGCCCATGTAACTGGACTGCATAGCCTGTAGCAGTTTACCATTAATACCATACTCCGGTAAAATGTCCCAAAGTTCCTTTCGTACAACCGTGTCAAATGCTCTCTCCAGATCCACAAAACTGCAGAAAACCCTCTGACCTAGAGCCAGATGCTTCTCCACAATGTTGCGCAGAGAGAACACTTGATCCATGCATCCCCTTCCACTCCTGAAACCTACTTGTGTCTCACACAGTAAACCATCGGACACCATCCTCATTCTCCTTTCAATAATTTTACCATACACTTTTGCTGCCAAACTGGTCAAGCTTATGGCTCTGTAATTTGCGCAGTCATAACGTGAACCCTTGTTTTTAAACAAAGGCACGATGACTGCACTATTCCAGTCCCCAGGCACCATTCCCGAGCTCCAACATAAATTGAGGAGCAACAGGAACGCCTCCCAGACACAGGAGCCACCAAGCTTGATCATCTCGGCAGACACCATATCAAGGCCCGCTGCCTTACCATTTTTCAAACTTCTTATCGCCCATTCAACTTCATCCATACTGATGCCATCGGAGGACGCCGTTGTCGAATGTTGATCTACTAAACCACATGCAACACCGGCGCCAACCGTAGCATCCGCATACATATCGCCAAAATATTCACTCCATCGGCTTAACACGTCTTATGTTTGTGTAAGAATGTCTCCACCTTTAGACCTTATTTTATTCATTCTGAAGGCTGACCAACCACCCCGAGACTTCTTCACCTCCCTCCAAAAGAGTTTGGTGTTACCCTCGAAGTTTTTAGTCAGCCTATCTTCTGCACTCATACTTGCTCTATCACGTTTCTCTTTCACTAAGGCCTTGCTGTCATTCTTACATTGCCGATATATTTCTTTCTTCTGTTCAGTCATACTGTCATTCATATTCAAAGAAGAGATATTGTCCAGCCACGCTTTCTTCTTTTGCTCTACGGAAGCTGCCACTTCCGCATCCCACCATGCATCACCATTTGTTTTACTATGCTTCTTTGAACTTCCACATACTTCTTTCGCTGTATCTACCATACTTTCTTTCAATACTCTGCAGCATTCTTCAATGTCCGATTGCGGCTGGCTTGCCATCGTCAGCCGTTCTCGGACACCCTCTGCATACTTTTCTCTTACATACTCTTCTTGCAACCTTTCAACCTTTATTCTTTCAAACCTTCCGAAATGAACACGCTCTCGCCAGTGCCTCCACTTTCTGAACAGACCACTAAATCTCGCAATAACGAGATAGTGGTCCGTATCGACTGTGGGGCCCTTGTAGGCTCTTGCGTCCAGTATTTTGCTTCGGAGGCGACTGTCTACCAAAATTAAATCTATTATACTTTTCTGTTCATTCCTTCTCCATGTATACATATGGATGTCCTTATGTTGGAAAAATGTGTTTGGCACAATAAGGTTTCTCTCCATGCATACATCCGCTATGAGCCTACCTGCATCGTTCACTCTTTTATCACCAAATGGACCAAGTACGTCCTCATAGTCGGGACGCTTGGTCCCCACCCATCCGTTCAGATCTCCGCATACAATCACGCGTTCACTGATTTCTGCCATATCCAGAACTTCCCTAACATTGTCCCAAAACTTCTCTAGGTCTGATGCCATCGAGGATCCTACGGGAGCACATGCTACAACCATGAATACCTTGGTGACACCTAGTTTTATACGGACCCAAAGAAGTCTGGGATCATACATTCCGTAATCCTTCACACCTGAGGCCAAACGAGAGGACAACAGCCTTCCTACCCCCATGCTGGCTCGTTTGCTCTGTGGTACATCAGACCACAGAGCCATCCCGCCACCAGGAAGATCGCAGGCATCGCTGCCCCTTCGCTTGGTCTCTGTTACACAGAGCACGTCTAGCTGTTTGTCCGCCATGACGGATATCAGCTCGTGCAACTTACCTTCCACACAACCTTTTACATTCCACGTGCCCACCCGGCACTTTGCTCTTCTCGACTCGCCTGACTGGGCAAGGCGTGATGGGTAGCGGCCCCCATCGCCGCAACTGCCGATGTTCGTACCGACGTGGGCGGGTCGGTACGCGTCGCCTCCGGGGGACGCCCTAACCCGCATTGTGGTACGCATATCGAGCCGGATTAGCAGTCTAATTAGACTGGCAGGGGACGCGAACGAGCACGCTCCGGACTATGCCCCCTAGCACGCTCCGGACTATGCCCCCTAGCACGCTCCGGACTATGCCCCCTAGCACGCTCCAGACTATGCCCCCTTAATAATATGGTGTTAATCCAGGTTTACGACAAGCTCTTATTCAATGTCAATGACACTCACAAGCAATGTAAAGGTTGGTCGTAACTTAATAGTGGTAGAACCACACTGTTGACAGTCTTCTGTCTACAGCCGCGGACGGTCCGGAATAGTACCACACTGAGCAGAAAATCGACGCCTGAGCAATAGCAATGTGCTGCTGTGCTTCATTCGGTGAGCGAGAGAGCCGGAAGCTCAACTTTCTGGGTAGGTTTGGGATTTTTATTGGCAGGGGCCTAGCTGTATCCCTGGTATTGCATAGGTCCATGGGCGGCAGTAACACTGACCATATGGTGTGCTGCTTGCTCGTTTACCATCAAGAGCAATAAAGCAATAAAAAAAAAACAATAGTATTCGTAGCTACCACCACACAAGCAGGCTTTACTGTGTCATTTGAGCAGTAAAACTGCAGCTATTAACATTAGTCCAAACTCAGCATCTCACTTTTGACAGTCACACGTTTATACTACTGAACAACGAGAGACCAACAAGGCAAGTCTCAATATTAAACGTTAATAAAACATAATTTAATAATTTATCACCACGTTGAAACAACAAGCATTATTAGTCTTGTAATCCTCTCATCGCATAAAATAGGAAGGAGCTTTCAAATTAACAAAAGAACTCGACAGTTAACAAGTATTTTGCATAAGATTCACCCTTGAGTAATTGGTTAAATTACAAAATTGCCAAGATTTATAATGCAAAGGGTCAATTATGAATTATGGAAAGAAAGCGAATGTAATTTGGTTTGATTTTATAAATCGTAGCGATGTGGCAGCGATGGAGTAAATATAGATCCAGAAGAGAGTTTCCTTCTCTTTACTGTCTCTACTGTACTACAGTACAGTAGAGTACAATACATTGTACTCTACTAGAAATAATCAACCTATCTATATCAACCCATCTGGCCAGAGTGTATTATATTAGGTCAATTGCCCTACTAATATGGAGAGATCTGGAACCTAGTAATGGAACATATATTAGTAATTACTGTTAACTCTTAGACTTAACACCTTCTAGCGGAAATTTAATACTCCCATCAGTAATGACGACGTGAAAATCTGAGCCTCCAAAAAAAATATAAGGTAATTAGTTTTTGGGCTGTATAGCTGTATAGCCATACAGACCAGCTAAAAATCGATATAATTATACTCAGCTATTTGGTGATAATAGAAAAATGATGTGAGACTCCTCAACACGAGGTATCAATGGAAATCTATACTCATCATCATCATCACCTCACAGCCCTTAAATGTCCCACTGTTGGGCTCGGGCCTCCTCCGTAATGGAAGGGAAATTCACCTACTATACCACGCTTGTCAGACGTGTTGGTATAGGGTTTTGTTTCGAGTTTTCCTTCTCTCGCATAGATGTTATATGCGTTTTATATCCCTTAGTCGTCTCGTACGATCACCCACGGGTAACATAATGACTTCTAATGTTTACGCGAGTATTACACATTTGAAATAAAACTACTTTTACGGATTCTATCGCGTTTGTATTTGATTTATAATTTCCCGACGTTTCGAACACTTTACAGTGATCATGGTCACGGGAGGACTGAGGTGTCTTACATGACATATTGGACGTAAGACACCTCAGTCCTCCCGTGACCATGATCACTGTAAAGTGTTCGAAACGTCGGGAAATTATAAATCAAATACCCACGGGTAAGATATGAGGTGGTGAATCGTATTCTTACTCCGTCACCACACGGCTAATCTATATTCTATACTCACAAATACTCTATTAATTAGCAACATTGCTGAGTCTTTGTATTCTGTAGCGCTTAAACCACTGCACCATTATTGCTAACTTCAGGCTTAGGTAGTGAATAACTCATTATATATTTAAATAAATATCTCAGACCTGTTTAGAATGTTTGTTGACTAATAACATCACTGTGTGTGTTTTTCTCAAGATAATGTTGTTACTGTCGTTATACTAAATCTTTATGTGGATGATGTAATTCGGTCTAACTAAAGACAATTTCGCGAGGATAATTGTATCGTTTTCAGCGATATTACTCTGTAACAACAAGTAGAGATAAGAATATCTCTGTATACTTATTACGTTTTGTTTTTTTTTTAATAATTTCAACTGGATTTACTGGCAACTCCATTTATACTATAGAAATTATAAAATTTGGCTATTCTCGTAGTTTCACTAACGTATATTATTCATTTTCCGTGTGGTGACGGAGTAAGAATACTGTTCACCACCCCATATCATACCCGTGAGTGATCATACGAGACGACTAAGGGATATAAAATGCATATAACATCTATGCGAGAGAAGGAAAACTCGAAACAAAATCCTATACCAGCACGTCTGACCAGCGCAGTATAGTAGGTTAATTTCCCTCCCATTATGGAGGAGGCCCGAGCCCAACAGTGGGACATTATGGCCTGTGATGTTCATGATGATGATGATATTACTCATTATCATTTGTAAATAGATGGGATCACTATGAAGCAGTTCCGTATGATGACGCAGTAAGAATAAAGTAGTTACCTACCTTTCCCACGGGTAGTCGTAAAAGTCAACTAAGGATCAGTAATACATCAGTGAAAGAGAAAGAAGACTCGATATAAAATCTTTATCGAATGTCAATAGACGATTTCTCCGGCGCCCCATTAAAGAGCGGAAGGGGCCGCTGTGGTTTTAGTGAGTATTCCGGTCAGGCTCCAGCTGGTCGGCGAGTTCCACACTGTTTATATTTTGGTGTAAAGGAATATATGCTGTAAATTCTGCCATCTATCAATATCACCTACTATTGTAATCAAACTTAAGCCTCACATATAGGCCCCATAAGCTCTGTAATATCCGCGGTGCTGTACTGCTACGCTTCACGTATCAGTATACTTTTTTTTTTTTTTGTGTGACTTAGATCTTAGCCTCTGATGGCTATGACAACTTTACCCGGACTGTGGGTGAGCGCTGAGGGCTCTCAACCCGGATTACATACTCTTATCTATTGGTCTATTACCCAATTTTTCTTTATGTCTCCCGCTTTGCATACGAGAGAAGTGGAATTTCTTTAACTCCTCCTGTTTTTCTTTTCTAATAAAATTTACTGCGGATCTCAAGACAATTTAAAGCGGGACTTCCTGAGGATCAAATCTCAGTGTTTTTTACGGAGACCATTGTGGATTCTGGCTTACAGGCGTAACAGTGGCAGGCATGTGTGGTGGGATTAGTCCCAAAAAAATGCACTATTAAAAGGCTCTGGAAGGGCCACTGCGAGTAATACTTACTAAAAATGTTATATACAATACTATTTAAAAGAAGTTACTTGAAAATGTTATCTAAATTAACTACACATGTGGCGCAGTGGTTAACATACTGACCTACCTTGTCCATGAGATAGGTTCGATTGTTACACAGGACAATACTTTGTGTGATCCATGAATTATGAGTTCTGGGTCTGGGTGTAATTTGTGTCAAATTGTATGTTAATAAAGTACCCCGCAATACAAGAAAAATTCTTTAGTCCTTTGTGAAAAATACAGGACCTAATAACCCCGCTTCTTGCCAGATCTCATTTTGGAGCCGCATGCCCATCTGATGATAGATTATTAGATCAATTTCAAATTAAATTGCAAATCAACAATATGTAAGTACCCTCATGGGGTTTATATATACATATATAAATATAGTGAATTAACAAATGCATACGTAATAGCTCACTATTACGTCACTATAAGTTAGTCTAAGTACTATGGTAGTTTGTCTACGTCTGTTATGTCAAAGCGATACTTATGGCCTCCAGTCACGCAGTCGCCGCGTTCACTCCGTACATTGTACAATGCTCTGTTTACAATCACTTATCTTACTAGCTAGTTACTGTACATTTCAAATTAGCCAACTACTCGCTTTAGTCTAGCAATATAAATAAATTTAATTTCAAGCAATCAAAAATCGTACTAATAATCATTTTCCGTGAGAATACAATTCACCACACTCTGTCTTACCCGTGAACGAACGTAAGACACGACTAAGGGAAATAAAAGGTATTTATTTTTTTTATATTTAAAAGGCATATATTTAAGAGAAAGAAAACTCGAAACAAAACCCTATAGCAACACGTCTGACCAGCGTGGTATAGTAGATCAATTTCCTTCTCATTATGGAGGAGGCTTGACCCCAACAATGGGACATATATGGGCTATTTATAGGCAATTATAATAATCATTAACAATAGGTAATCTAGAATTCGTTAAAAATGAAACCAGTCTTAATAAACGCTATTGTATTGCATTAAATAAGAAACATTGACAAGGTTTGATTAATATTGGTTAAGTGCTTCGAAGATAAATAATAAATAAAAAAAATTAAAATAATTTTATCTGTAGACATTTTTTATTTCAACAAATTAAATAACTTTTTGTTTTAAAATCACCCTGCACTAAGGAAATAATACTTGTATTGCGTGTGACTTTAGAAACATGCAATTAACGCAGAAAAATTATATCCAGATTTTTTACGGATTGCACAAAGTAGCGTCCTGCGTAGAAATCGAACCCTGAAATACTGGAAAAGGGGGTCGGTATCTTAACGACTATGCCATCTGTACAGTCAGTAACCCTAATACCTTTTTTTCTTCAAGCCCTGGGTATTCTAAACGGAAGTCATACACAATGGAAAAAAGATTAGATTATTATATTAGGTTGACCAGGTGAGTTTTCATAGGATTTTATTTTGATTCTGTGTGGCTATTGCTTACGTTGTTGAATCGTTTTAATGCCATCTATTGTTAAAAAATGGTGACAATGTACTCTTAAATGATTCCGTATACAAAATCTGATTTTCTAATTAACCCTAATACATACACATACATACATATCATCACGCCATATCCCTTGCAGGCAACCCTAATAGTACTTATATGTTAAAAAAAACATGAAAATCAGTATGCCGAAAGAAAACCAGTATGCCAAAAATAAATCAGTATGCCGAAAGCAAATCTGTATGATAAAAATAAATAAATATGCCGAAAGCAAATCAGTATGCCAAAAATAAATCATCATTCAATGCCGATTGAAAGGCAAATATTTATAAAAAGTAAATGACATGAGGTTATTTGACTAGCTCTCATATTGGTATACCTATAAAAGAGAAAAAGAAGGTCGATATTTTGACAAGACTATAATTGCAGTACAAGTATTATACACCAAAGGCGTTAAGTAATATGAATATGTAAATTTACAAAGTTACTTTTCTATTAAGTTTATACAGATATCAAATATAAGCGAAGGCAATCTCGAAACAAAACCCTATATTAACCCGTCTGAGCAGTGTGATAGGGGATCAATTTCCTTACTATTGTAAAGAAAGCTGAAGCCCAGTATTGAGCGTACATGAGTTGAAACAAAACATCGAATATATATTTTTTTATAATTACAATTAAAAATATATAGTTTTTTAAGTTTGCTATTATATACAATCGAGTGAATTTCTATTATCTATTAATATCTATTATATACATACATATCATCACGCCATATTCCTTGCAGGGTAGGCAGAGAAAATAGAGTACCAGAGAACTCTATCCTTGCATAGTTCACTCGCTTCCTAAACATTCATAATTCTCTTCATACACGCTCGCCGGTTTCGGAGACTCTTGACTCCAAATCTATACATATAATAAAAATGTAACGGATCGCTGTCTGTACATGGAAGATATATGAAAAAAAATATTACTGGGACCTTTATCAACACTAATAGAACCCAAAACAACAATTTTTAAAATTTTTGTCTGTTTATCTGTTTGTCTGTGTGTTTGTGCACGCTAATCTCAGAAACGGCTTAACCGATTTAGACGATATAGGGGCTAATTTGTACTAACATAGGGGCTAATATAGGGCTTCACTTAACATTTAGGCCTTATTTTATGTCAATTGGTTTATAAAAAAAAAAGTTATGTCAATTTAAAAAATGTTCGGAGAAAAAAATCTTTATCGATTTTTTTCAAATTACGTACAAATATTCTTCAGTAAAAATAAATAAACACATGTTTCAGCATTTGTTGATTTTCACCCTCTGGGGGTGTAAATTAGGCCTGCAAAGCGGGTTGGACGACTCATTAAATCATTAGCGCCAAGTCGATATTATTGAAGCTGGCAACTTGAAATGTTGACAGTGGTTTCCTTATATGACGTAGAGATTTACTAAGAAAGGATTTTACGAAATTATACCCCTAACGGGGTGGAGCAGAGTTGCAAAGTTTGTGTGAAGAGAAAAAATCTTTATTGATTCTTTTCAAATTACGAGTCGAATCAAATATTCTAGGGTAATATGCGGCATTAATCAATTTTCACCCTCTGGTTGTGTAAATTAGGCCTGTGAAGCGGGTTGAACGACTCATTACCGCCAAGCCGAAACTATTAAAGCTAGAAACATTAAATTTTGAAGCACCTTTTTATTTATGACATAGAGATTCAATATGAAAGGATTTTATGAATTCCGCCCCTAAGAGGGTGTAACAAAGTGGCAAAGTGTGTATGGGGAGAAAATTGCTTTATCGATTCTTTTCAAATTACGTACAAATATTCTTCGGTAAAAATAAATAAACACGTGTTTCTCTCTCCCTCTCCATCAACCCCGCACCAGTGCCGTTGTGGCGACCAGTTTCGGCGTGAAAGCTCACACTATACACATAGTAGACGACAATAGGTTCTTGCCTAATAGTTTAAGATACAGGTTAAGTTTAGCTTCAAAAATGTTCACTCTATAACTGAAATAATAAATCATATCTAACGAGGTCGCAACTCTGCTGGTGAAACAAAACAGTCAAATAAAGGGTGGCGATAATTATATTTTTATCACATGGTCATACCGTAAATAGTGTATTAATGGCAATATAATTTGTAGAATGAATAGAACTTTGAACCACCTTATTCTTTAGTGACCGCCGGCTATGGTATATAGACACACGCGCGCCGTACACGTACATCTACCTTGTGCGGGCGGGCCACCGCAACCGGGTATCATCTCGAGTCGAAGCCCTAAATACAGGTACTCACGCTTGCGCCGCCCAAAGCACCGACGGTAGAGCGTGTCAACGTAGAGTATTTTCTCTCGGACCCACCCTATTGCCTAATTCCGTTAGACAATTAACTCGCAGAATCAACACCTCAACACATCCCAGTTTCTGACGCTGTTGATTATCATCCTAGCGACAAACTTTCAACACCTTGCATTGCTTTTTCTATTTAACTCTGTCAGAGATGACTTCTACGTGGACGAAGTCGCGGGCAAAAGCTAGTATAATAATATATCCATATTTTACAATGTATTATGTACTCGTATATTAAAACAAAGATGTATACAACGAGGCTCCGTGCAGTGAGCACGTGCATTTCAAACAGAACTTACTTGTTCACCGACTGCAATGTGTCTTACACACGATGAAATTTTATTCTCTTTGCTGAAAACTTTGTGCTTATATTATTGATATATGTAAAACTTTAGAAAATTTATAAAGTGTAGAAATATTAATTATTTTAGAGAATAAAAAAATTATTATGGATTTTATTTCACTCTGATTTAATTTTGTTAACGCGAATGGCGAAAATATTAAGTATTATTTTACACTTACAATACTCATCATTATCAAATATTATTATTTTATTACTGATTCTATCTCGCTTGTACTTGATTTTTAATTGCCCGACGTTTCGAACACTTTACAGCATTCATGGTCACGGGAGGACATCGGGAAATTTTAAATGAAATACAAATGCGATAGAATCCGTAGTTCCGTGATCATGAATACTGTATAGTGTTCAAACACTTTGTATTTGATATTTCGGGCGATTAAAAGTCAAATCTAGAGCATCCCTAAAAATAGTTTTATATGAAACGTGTAACACTCGCGTAAACATCAGAAGTCATTATAAATATTTTAATTTAATGTTTTCTGTTCACTTAATGAGTAGTAAGTAAGGATGAAATATTTGCTACGAAAACAGCATCTTTTTAGGGTGCCGTACCTCAAAAGAAAAAAACGGAACTCTTATAGGATCATTTTGTTGTCCGTCCGTCCGTCCGTCTGTCCGTCTGTCTGTCTGGCAAGAGCCTTTTTCTCAGGAACGCGTGGAGTTATCAAGCTGAAATTTTTATCAAATACTCTACTGTCCCTTAAAGCTGTGAAAAAATTAAACTTCTAAGCCAATGCAATCAAAAGATACAGGCGTTTATGCCGCAAATTTCCGCAAATTTTCGACACTCGCAAGGGAATCAAAACCTACAGGGTACTTGCCGTGAACTCAGAATCTTGAAATTTGGTATGAAGCAACATCTTATAGCACAGATAAAGGGAAAAATTGCGAAAAGCGTATATTTTTAATTACATCATATAATAAAAATATTTTTAATAATTTTAAACTTACTACCCCTTTCCACATGAACGCGTAGAAGTATTAATTTGAAATTCATATGAAATGCTCAGATCTATAAGACGTTTAAGCTGTAACAAAATCAAACTTCTATGTCAACGCAATCAAAAGAAACAGCAATTTAAGTCGCATATTTTCAAACTCGCCACTACTTGCAAGGAAATTAAAACCTAAAGGGTAGGTACTTTCAATCGACATAGAATCTTGAAATTTCGCATGAAGCAACGATTTATAGCATATATAAAGGAAAAATTCCGAAAACCTTAAATTTTTAGTTATATCACAATTTATTTTTTATTTTTACGGAACACTTCGTGCTCGAATACAACTCGCACTTGGCCGATTTTTTATAAATAAACTGCTTCTTTGGTTTAGCATGAGTTTCCAACCATCAGTATCAATATCTCGAGTTGCACTCACTGTTATAATTTTTAATTCTCTCTTCTCTCATTTTTAAGTCTGTAATAACCCACGAGAATGCCACTTACAATATTCTTGTACCACTTGAAAATTATAAAATGTCATTAGATCACTTAGTGGAGTGTCATCCAATACTAGAGTCGTTCGATTCATGACCACATTCGAGAACTTTCCCCCAAAGTTTGTCACTTCATTGACTCTTTCCATTATCAATTGATTGAACTAATTATATTTGCATTATAGAACAATGTTTTTAATTTTACTGTGCGGTTTACACTTTTCGCAGATTTGGGAGAAAAGTAGCCTATATAATACCAGAAGTACTGAGAGTAGGTTCCTATGACAAAATTCATTTTCCTCGTTCAGACTATATCCTAAAGTAGAAAATGAAGCTGTTGATGTATGTAAAACACGTTTTTTCCACGAACAAGTGCTACGACATACATAACAAAACTCTACAGCCAACGCTACGAGTGCTACGCCGTAGCGCAGCACACTTGAACAGCGTTGCAACTTTTATTGGAAAACTTCACCCGAATTTACATGTCCCGCACATTATTAAAAACGCTTGTAAAACTTTAAAACGTCTATTTTACTATTGTAGAGTACCTTATCACTTAATTGTTAAAGTTAAATATTGCGCGTTTGAAGCGAATGATCGTTGTCGAAGGATTTGTATCGGAGCCAAGAGTTTGAATTTTAAGTGTCGGGCCTGCCTCACCGCTTACCTGCGCCATGACGCTCAAATAGTTGTTTAATATACAATAAGCTTTGGCACAGCTCTATTTATTGGTGCGACTTAACTAATAAACTTGCGAATTTGGTGCTAAACTTCTTATAAAGGTTTAGATATCAATGAATTTGTGTCACGTAATTTTCAAATGAAAATGTTTTTCACGTAAATATCTAAAGAACTTTTTATGCTTATATATTTGGTATTATATGGTTCATAGGTTAGACGAACTGTTTTTATTTATGAATTTAGAGCTATATTGAGTGATCATAATCAGCAACTAAGAAACGCAAGCGAATAAAATCACCGTAAGAGAAAGAAAACTCGAAATAAAAAAATCCTGAACGTGAGCCCAGTAGTGAAATAATTAAGATGATTGTATGTTTAAAGTCTCCTACGGAGTAAGAATTGATTCTTTACCATAAGCGTGTTTTCTAATTCAAAATTTAAAGTTTGTAGTCTACATACATACATACATACATATCATCACGCCATATATTATATATATGTATATTACCTAGTTCTAATTTATGTCAAAAAAAAATATAACAAAACATAATAATTTTAAGCAGCCCCTAATATAAAAAATAAACGCTATTGAACAGAACTACGTGAGACGCGTAGGATTTACTAATAGGTAATCCAAGATTACCTCTCGTCTTCGAGCTCTATTATCAGAGTAGCGCAGTGGTACAATAGTACATGGTTATTTTAAATCTTAAATCCCATATATTTTTAAAAGTAACAAGCTAACCCGGCACACTTCGTTCCGCCTAACAGTTAATGAATGAGCAGATTTCGATTAATTCAAAATTATTAAGTTATTTTTTTATAATGACAATAAATATGAATAATATATTTATTAGTGGTAGGACCACGCTGTTGACAGTTCTCTGTCTACAGCCGTGGGCCAGTCCATCCGGGGTAGTACCACATTCTCGCATAAGATCGACATCTAAGTAATGGCAATATGCTATTGCGCTTCGAACGATGAGCGAGAGTGCTGGAAGCCCAACTGGGTGGGTTTGGAGTTTGTTTTATTAGGCAGCGATCTAGCTATGCCCTTGGTATTGTAAAGGTCTATAGGTGGCAGTGAAACTTACGACCAGATGTGTTGCTTGCTCGTTTGCCATCAAAAGCAATAAAAAAAAATATAAATTTAAAAAATCAAGTATTTTATTAACGTCAACAACGCCAGCAAGACGAAGAAGTACCTTGTGTTATACGTCATTTTTCTTCATGTGCATTAAAAATTATGTAATTGTTAATCTCTGAGATTTGCTCGAGGATTTCGCATTGTCAAGCGAGCCGTTTCACGGGCTGCTTTGCATTGCTCTTGTGATTGAGAAGCACAAAGTCGGGCCATATCTTAAGGCGGTATTAAGTCGGTGGTCTTCCTGTGCAATATCTTGTTCTGCGGCCGTGGTTACATTCGTGATGTTTCGAATTCTAATTGCGTTACGGCTTTGTTGGGAAAGATTTGATCTTATTGGTCGCGGCATTGTTGATGACAATATAGACACAATATAAGTAAGAAAGAAAGAATACTATTTTATTGAATTGATAGCAATGAGCCATCACTCTGCAAATATAATAGCTATTAATGAGATATGGTTGAAAGATGGTGGAGAAGATGATATGAATTTGGCACAACTACTACACTTCATTGATGGCATGATAAATTGTTATAATATGATTTATTATAACAATATTCCTAAAAATTCGTAACACTCGCACTAAACGAAGACTGACCGGTCAAATTTAATTTCAACTTTTCGCGGTATTTTCCAAAAAAAAACCATTACGTGAGCTGTCAGTTGTGTTTTGTTACATCATCAACAAATAAACGTTGAGAATTAATGTTTTACAGTGATTTTTTTTTTGTTTATTAATATCATATTTTATCCAATATACTATTCCCGACGACAACAAACTCAAATACGTAAAAATCATAAAAATTGGTCTAGCCTTTCTTGAGTTATAAGTATTGTAACTAACACAACTTTCTTTTATATATATATATATATATATATATATATATATATATATATATATATATATATATATATATACTTATTAAGTATTTAAAAGCCTTATAGAGACAACAAAAAGATCTGATGATGACCTTGGAAGACCTTAATAAATTGTAGTTAAGATTCATCACGATCACGTCATCTTTCAAAGAGGAGAAACTCAATCAGAATCATTTAGTAGCTGTGATGCTACATACAGGCATACAGATGCACAAATACACAGATACACCGACACACAGATACACAGACACGCAGATATATAGATATACAGCTACACAGACACATAAATACACAGACAAGCAGATACACATGCACATAGCTATACAGACACATAAATACACAGAAACATGGACACACTAAACTTTATAATACTTGTTGTTTTGTGTCTGAGGTTAAAGCAATCGTCATAATCCTTAGTTTTATCTACTCTTACAGGATACTCTTACAAAACGATTATAGATAAAATGAAATCCTTTTGCATTGATATTATCTGCTCGTACCTTTATCGTTTTTCATCGCATTCGCGGGAAAGAAAGGATTAGTCAATTGTATTCTTACTTTATCACCCAGCAAATAGATTTTATATTATGAGAAATAATTTCTTCGATGGTAAAAGCAATTTATCTGTGAATTGGGCGCTTCGCTAGTTGGGATATTTACCCAATTAGGGAGGTGTGCCGCGCGGCTGGCAAGTTCCCGTTCAACTTGTGCAGCACACAGCGCTTTTGAGTTCACGACGCTGATACTCATTGCCAAGTCACAATCTCATAGCGTTAAACTAACGTATGTAACAACTATAATATTTAAAATGATGAACAAAAGTATTTTTTTATTGCTTATGGTGGCAAACGAGCAAACAGCACACCTGATGGTAAGTGTTACTGCCAACTAAGGACCTTTGTAATACCAAGGTTATAGATAGGGCGCTGCCTACCAATAAAAATTTCAAAACCACCCAGTTGGGTCGCTGGCTCTCTCAGTCACCGAACGAAGCATAGTTACATTAAATTTGTTCAGGACCTAGGTGAATAGTGCGGCTTATAAAGAATGGGTTTAATCAAACGGGTAAGCGCAATTGGTCAATAATGCCATACTCTCCAAGTGCGGTAACAATCAGCGTCATCCAGAGCAACAATATCGTCCAGTGCTCGGCGAAGCATCTAGTAATATGTTTATTGGTCCTGAATACGTAGCTCCCTGGAATTAGCGCTCCTAAAATCATATTTGTATAGCCGTTCATTTAACGTGATAGAAAAATGATAAATCGTCACCTTCAATAATTAAATGTCGACATTATTAATAGTTTTCTTTTGAAACTTTTGGTAACATGAAAACGTACGTACGTAAATCACCATTATATAATATTCACTACACATTAGCACTTTTTCTGCATAATATTACACAAAATTTAAATAAAATAATTCTAATAAACTAACACCTTTCAACATTAAAATATTCAATAAAAGATCACTATGTGATAATTTTACGGTACGGCCAAAACAGCCATCATACTCTTTATTTATCAACACATAGATATGTCATACATATATATTAAGATTCGTATATGAATTTATATCGCCTATAGCATGTGCCGCGGATACAAAGTTCGCTTCCCTAGACGCAAGTTTTATTGCAAGTAGTAAGGGAGTCAACTGTGGCTAACATATACAGTAACGCATACTTGCCGTAGAATATTTACATACAAATGCATACTGTCCGTATAGAGACGGAATAAGAATACAATACAAACTGAATGCACAAATATCGTATTGGTTTTGAGTATCTTACTCACTTACCATGCCAAGCGTGATGGATGCGATTTCCAAGCAAAGCAATCGTTTGTACAATCCACAAATCGATTAATTTGTATTCAGTAGTTATTTAGTTCAAAGTGTTGTCAATATAAAAAAATATCCCTGCCTTTCCCGTAGTTACCGTGTAAGTCGACTAAGCGATATAAAATGCACATTGCAATAGAAGGAGCTGCTGAAATATCCTTATGCCGATTGATCTGGTCTATGTGAAATTGGAAAGGCATTTTCCCTCCCAGTGCTTTAAAAGGCTCGTAACTAATCAGCAAATCTATGTAAGCAAAAGATGTGCATTCGTTGTTACAAATAAAATACTGGATTCAATGAAAAAACGATGATTGAATATCTAATATTATATTTTTTTGTTTTTAAATAATGTCATTTGATTTAATTGTAAGTAATACATCATTAATAAGTAAGTAATTAATAAGCCTTATTGGATTAAAACAATATAGAGATTAGAGTAGAGATGCATTATTTAGGAACAAAAGATTAGAATAATTTAAGAACAAAATGGACGGTACACCACTGATATAGAGCGAAGAGTGAATGCGGGAAATAGAGTGAACGGAGCGTTGGGGCAACTTCTTGGCAGCCACCACCTCAGCCAGAAGGCACGTGTAGCAATACATAACGCAGTGCTTGTCCCAACATTACTGTATGGAAGCGAGAGTTGGGTATGCAGAAAAGAGTATGAAAGTAAAATTAATGCGGTCGAAATGCGATCTCTTCGGAAAATCTGTGGAGTTAGGCTGACCGACCGCATTCGTAACGACGACGTAAGAGAGCGAGTAGGTATGAAAGAGAGTATTGGTGTAAAGATGCGAAAGGGAATGCTCCGATGGTTCGGACATGTGGAAAGAATGCCGAACGAACGTCTAGTTAAGAAGATATACAATGCGAAAGTGGAAGGATGTAGGTACCGAGGGAGACCGAGACTAACCTACCTAGACCAGATCGGTCAGGTACTGAAGGAAGGTGGAGTCAAGAGTTTCCGAAACCGGCGAGCGTGTATGAAGAGAATTATGAATGTTGAGGAAGCGAGTGAAGTATGCAGAGATAGAGTTCTCTGGCACTCTGTTCTCTCTGCCTACCCTGCAAGGGATATAGCGTGATGATATGTATGTATGTATGTAAGAACAATATCATAGTTGAGAGTAAAGAGTAAAGAAGAAATTTAATTTTTGAATGTTCATGAACCAATTACTTGTGGTCGACGAAATATGGACTATATATTGCAAAACTTATTAGAAATATTTTTATAACCGGCCGCCTACTTGACGTCGACCCTTCTTGGAAATGTAATTGTTGACCAAGCGGCCTCAGACGGAATTGTTCTAGTTCTAGGTTTTTAATCATCTTCTACGACATGCACGAGCAAAGTAAGGTTTGGTAGTAATCGTAGCTGCCACCACATAGCGCCTTTTAAATTCTAATTTATAATATTAATAATCTTTAAATGGATAATTGTTTAACAATAAACCTTTTAATAAAATAAATATATGTCGACGCGAGACCCAATAACCTAGCAAGTTCATAAGCTTAAATGTACTTAAAGCTGTAATACTTTACGAGATCATTATCCATTACCAATAATATCCGATCAAATAGACCAATTAGTAGGTGGTCTTTTCTACTCTACATTTGATATGGCGGCTGGATTTCACCAAATCCTCATATCAAACAATTCTATTGAGAAAACAGCTTTTGTTACACCGGATGGTTTATTTGAATACTTAACTATGCCTTTTGGACTTAGTAATGCAGTTTCAGTATACCAACGTTGTATAAATAGAGCACTGTGACACCTTTTGATCTCACTAGATTAGGTTTGTCAGGTATATGTTGATGACGTCCTCTCTAAGTGCAGGGAATTTTCTGAGGGATTGTCCCACATCGAACGTATTCTAACTGCTCTTGAGAGGGCTGGGTTTTCCATTAACGCTGACAAATGTTCTTTTTTCCAACGCTCTATTGAATACTTGGGCAACGTCATATCAGATGGACAAGTTAGTCCGAGTCCAAGAAAAGTAGAGGCATTGACAAAAGCACTACCTCCAAGGACGGTCAAACAAGTTAGACAATTCAACAGTTTAGCTGGGTACTTTAGACGGTTCATCTCCGATTTCTCCCGTGTAATGAATCCCTTTATGAACTAACAAAGAGCGATGCCAAGTGGGAATGGAATGAACGTCACGATGAGGCCAGAGCTCACATAATTCAACACTTGTCTATTCCACCCACCCTTACACTTTTTCAGGAGGACGCACCGATCGAGCTGCATACTGATGCCAGCAGCATGGCTTATGGAGCAGTGTCAATTCAGCTCATTGGCGGCCGCCATCATCCAGTTGGATATATGAGTCAACGCACTACCGACGCGGAGAGCCGATACCATTCGTATGAACTGGAGACCCTGGCAGTGCGCTGCAGCATCCAGGATGGGAGAAAACCTTGCAGAAGCTAAGAGAATCATAATGGTTCGACCAAATGAATACAACTGTCAGGAAGTTTGTGGACAATTGTATTGTATGCAGAACCTCAAAGGGATCATCAGGTGCCACTCAGGTGCAATTTCAGCCAATTCAAAAGCCTACGGCGACGTTTCAAGTCCTCCACATGGATATTACGGGTAAGCTTGGGACGAGAGACAAAGGAGGACGACATGAATATGTAATAGTAACTATCGATGCATTCACCAAGTACGTATTACTTGAATACTCTACTGATAAGAGCCAGAGCAGCAGTTTGGCAGCACTAAAGTGTCTCATTCATCTGTTCGGTACTCCAGTACAAATTGTGGTCGATGGAGGTCGAGAGTTTCTCGGTGACTTCAAGGTGTATTGTGACCGTTTCGGAATTAATATACATATAATTGCACCAGGAATAAGCCGAGCAAACAGACAAGTTGAACGCGTCATGGGTACACTCAAGAATGCACTAACAATGATTAAAAACTTTAGCACTGAATCTTGGCAGCCAGCGCTGGGGGCGTTACAGCTCTCCTTCAACTGCACTACTCATAGAGTAACCGGAGTAGCTCCATTGACACTTTTAATTCGCCGACAACATTGTGTGCCCCCAGACTTACTAAGACTAGTGAATATCGACAATGAATCCATAGATTTTAACCTGCTTGAGCAGCATGTACACGAAAAAATGACCGCAGCGGCTCATTACGACAAACAGCGATTTGACAAGAACAGAGCTAAAATACATCCTTTTCAACGAGGAGACTACGTGCTTGTCAAAAACAATCCACATAACCAGACCTCTCTAGATCTCAAATATAGCGAACCATAAGAAATATATAAAGTCCTTGACAATGATCGCTATATGGTCAAGCGCGTTATGGGCAGAGGGCGGCCACGTAAGGTGGCTCATGATCAATTACGTAGAGCACCACAACCAGGTGAACAGGAAACCGTGTCGACAGATACAGAAGATTCCTGTCAAAATGTAACAACCCAACAGACTGACGATGCCATAGTATCTTTTGTTGATCATAACCAACAGCAGTCGTCATCATTAGCCACCGGTTTATTAGGCGCTTAATAAACAATCTATCTATCAATTTTAATTCTATTGCAAAATAGTTTGGCTGTAGTTTATAGCTAAATTACCAACAGTTGGCAATGATTTTGCCTATCTGACAAGCTGCTAAGGCATTAAGGTTATCAATCAATAATAAGACTGTACAAGCCAGTTTTATCCTTAACTTTCTTACCTTTTTTTTGTATTTTCAGAGCCACTGGGGACCACGGTCATACGAGCAAGGCCTAGGCCCCAGCATCGCCCTACCTTCATCCTTTAGAGCCTCTGTGGACCACGGCGTACATGACCGCTTAGCACCATAGCATCAATTTCTCGTGAGCAAATGAGCAATTACCATATAAACTTTTAGAGCCACTGGGGACCATGGTCACATAAGACCTAGGCCTCAGCATCGACCTATACTACTTCCTTTAGAGCCCCTGTGGACCACGGCGTACAAGACTGCCTAGCACTACAGTATCATCCTTGTCTACGAGAACTAAATGCATGCAGCGCGTGGAGCGTTTGCATTGACCTAACAAATTGTGCTGGTATGTGTGGAACATAACAAGCACCTATTATACAGTCTATGCTCACTACCTACAGTTCTTTTGGTTCTTTAAATGTGAAACCAGATCTCTGTATGAGAAACTGAAGATGATAACTTGGTTGGCCACCACCAATTATCATTAAAAATAAAAAGTAGTCCATAATACGTCACTTGATTTTTGAAACGTCATGTTGATAGCTAGTATAACGGTGAACGGATACCTAGCTGAAAAAAGGAAATACTTCTTCATTTCCAGAAACGCGACTGGTGCATAGCACGCACCGTCTCGCAGAATGGCCGTGTCGACGCGAGACTTAATAACCTAGCAACTTCATAAGCTTAAGTGACATTTGAAGATGCTGATTATGCTTATGTTTAGTTTAATAAGATTATTTGATAATGACTGTGTTTCCAAGTTGTGATTTTCTTCAGTTTAAAATAAGTAGTTTTAGTTTATATTTATTCCGGATGTAACGAACCGGCAACCATTAAGCGCAAATATCTTTTAACAATAACTGAACCATTAACGTTATTCCTATCTCTATTTTAAAACTATAACCAAATGACTTTTACGCCTTTTAGTTCAGTTTATAATAATTACAGCACTCAATTTAAAATTAATGTAAAGGAATTGCAATGAATGTGTTTTGAGTTACTTTTAATTTGGCAACCGTTTTTAAATGTTGTAATAATAAAACTTAGCTTTCTATGTTGATTTAAAGAATTAATTGACTTAAATTACATTCTAAACTAAATCCATTAATAATACGGAAATACATTCGAGTAACGTATTAACTTAAAACCGCCATTTGCAATATCTTCCTGTGCTGTAAAATCGTCGTGCAGTGACATTGTTGGAGAAGTCTTGCTCGAAAAAGATTGTGCCAGAAATACGTGTGAGTACATATTGATGGTCATTTAAAGTAGACTTTATATATAGTTAAGTGTTACAATATAATAAGTGTGTTATTATAAATAATTTTCGGACTGCCTACATTGTTTCATTGTTTGCAAATGAGTGACTCTTATGAAGGGGATTGTGATATCAGCCATGCTGACATCACTGTTCTTAAAAACTCTGCTGGTGATCGGAATTCGTTATATATAAAATGTATAAATACATACATTTTATATGTATAAATACATTACCAAGGAGGGTTGACGTCTGACAGGTGGCCGGTCATAAAACTATTGCCAATAACTTTTGACTACGATCCTATGTAATTGGAATAACCGTAGGAGAATGATGATATAAAATGTATAAATAAATAAATTAACTCTACAAAATTAAGTATTTATTAATGAATAGTCCAATTATATTTGAAGTAATTCAAAATAACAGAGTCAACTTGAAACTTTCATAATACACATCCCGTAAGTAGTCACGTGGCCGCCTAAAATTTTAATACACAAAGAGCAGACCTCATATACGTTTTCATTGTCGGCTCGACGCTTTACCGTTAATCCGTCCGCCTGTCCATCCACCCCGACATGGGTTCATGTAAACCAACACTATAATGAAATATACTTTTTGCTGGGACATCATTTCTTCGCTATGTATAAGTACTTCGCTACTTAGTTAAGTACTCTGTATGCCTTAAGCAAAACAGTAAACAGTCTGAATTGCTTTTTTTTATTTTCTAAATTATATTTCACTTTTTGTTGATTTAGGCTAGGATTTTTATGAAACTGTTTCGTGAATTGAATAAGTTTTTGCCATAAGCAATATATGAACCCACATCTATTGAAAATACATTCTAATTGCTTTGCTAATTAAGCTTCTATACTTATGAATAGTAATATTTTTTTTTGTGTATTTTCATTTTTATAGATGATTTAAGAAAAAAAAAATGGTAATGTACTGTTGCTATTCGTTTGGTGAGCGAGGATGTTGGAAGCCCAAACTTCTGGGTGTGTTTAGATTAGTAGGCCTAGCACTACACTCGGTATTGCTAAAGTCTAAGAACAATTACACCATTAGGTTTACTTACTTGCCAAGAATAAAACAAGAGGTTTTATCAGACCATATATTTAGTATAAATCCCTATAATTGGACACGCGCGGGCTGGAAATTAATTATGAGTGATTGAAGAGATATAGATAATAATACTATTCTTTTTTATATTATCGCTGACTGCTCACTGTTGGAAAAGAGTCGATTCTATTATTATTCTAAATCTAATTAACTTATGTTCATTAATTATATACTTAAAAAGTCCCACGCAATGCACGAATACTGAGTCTTTAAAAAAAATTATGACTTTTAAAGTACTTTGTATCTCTATTTAATGTATCAAAAGTCTTACATTGAAAATTTATTTATATCTTTCATAAGTTTAATAAATAAATACCAAAAAGCATAAAATAAATTTTATTACCTAACCATGTTAAAAAAGTAACCAATTTATTAGTTGCAGAGAATATGTGGGTGGTTCTATTATTATTTTTATTACGATTGGATATTAACATACATTCTGTGAATTCTATTCAAATAGAATGTAACTAGTATGTTACATATCATTTATTACATTCAGCGTTAACGTGCGTATTTACACCAATACTCAGAATCTAGTAATAGAAAATGGTAGGTATATATTATACGTAGAAATCATATTAATAGAGTTATTATGAATATGTGAGACTCTTTCGTGTAATTAATAAAAGGATTATGATCAAGCTATATAGTTTTACCTTTTTTGTTTTTTTTTGTATTTTATCAGACCACCAATGACAAGTTATTACTGCTTAACCCACATCGCAATGGAGGGATAATAGGACAGATTATGGGGTTACACGTAGCACTTCAACCGTCCCAGATGGCTTGAACGGGTTTTGAGCGGTTTATCAGAATATACTTATAATTTATAAGCATTTAAATCAGAAAAAAATACGGTCGGAGATAATTATATCTAGGATTACGTAATATATAAACCAACAAATATAAATAAAGAGATAGGACTATTATTCTTTTTTTTTATAAAACACACTCGGTACTAAGAAAATATTGCATAAATAAAAAGATCTTGTATTGCGAAAGACATTACGGACATACCATTAACACCTTCGGCTCCAAGAATGATTTCCAAAATCATACATATTTTTATTTTTTTTATGGTATCCCAAACCCAAATAGACTTAAACATTCGCCCAGGCCAAAGCTTTTTTTATATTTAAAGAAATGTCTGAGAATTGTGAGCATTTGTGACACACGACTTAAACGTAATGGACACGATGTATTATTTTTGATACACTGGCGCCGAAGTTGTTAACGAATAAAACCTGTTCCCAGACTAAAAACAAGAATTTGTCATCAACACGAAGTATTTTTCTATATAGGAATCGAATCCACGAAACTGACAGAGTAGCTCGGCATTTTAATTACTACGCTATCTATATTATTTTTATTAAGAAATATTAAAAGTCGAATGAATATTACGAAAGTGCAGAGAAATGCTAATCGTAAATAGAGGTATATACTATTAATTCTTGAGGATGTATGAATACTGGCTGTGAGGTAATGCATTGTTATGATGAAAAATTGCATAGAGTCACTCTCTATATGGATCCGAAAGGATCATAGGCTGGACGGACCACCACAATCAATGTAGAAGACGCACGACGGGTATATCAAGCTTAGCTTTTCAAAAAATTAAATAAAAAGCAAATATATAGATATAAAGAGTCATATGCTCACCATTGTTAAAAAATGATAAGGAACTTGCAATAAAAAGGATATATTACCATATCGTATAACCAGCTAAGGATCCAATTAGTTCGCACTCACATCTAGTACATTATTTTAACATTATGTATATAAAAACATACGCTCCTTAGAATCGTTGATGTTTAATATTCTTCTGCTGAATAAAAAACTGAATAGTGATAAATTAATAATATCAAAAACATTCAAAGTATTATTCATTGAACATTCAATTCCGTTGCCATTACTTTACATCCTAAACGATAAGTATTAAAAGCACGGTTGCTTTCAGTCCGCACAGATAATCTACTCTGATTACATAATACTTGAAATAGTAATACTATTTTCTCTGGTAACAAGCGAACAAACTGTTTGAAAGTAAATTACATTTTAAGTATTTAGTTCATGAGTTAGTGCGACCACATTAAATATTCTACATTGCTTTGTACGAACTTTCAGTGGGAAAATTCGAAATAAAGTGATGTGTGTGTGGTGTGCTATATCCATTTGGTGTTATCCATATTTTCTCTGTGGTGACGGAATAAGAATACGATTCACCCAATATCTTACCCGTAGGTGATCGTAAGAGACGACTAAGGGATATAAAAGACATATAAAATCTATTCAAGAGAAGGAAAACTCGAAACAAAACCCTATACCAACACGTCTGACCAGCATGGTATAGTGGTCAATTTCCCTTCCAGTATGGTGGAGGCGCGAGCCCAATAGTGGGACATATATGAGCTGATGTGAAAGCCCTATATCAACCAGTTTGATCATAATAGGTACCTTGTTCTTCTATTGTGGTGGAGGAAGAGATAATACATACATACATACATACATACATATCATCACGCCATATCCCTGCAAGGCAGAGAGAACAGAGTGCCAGAGAACTCTATCTTTGCATACTTCACTCGCTTCCTCAACATTCATAATTCTCTTCATACACGCTCGCCGGTTTCGGAGACTCTTGACTCCACCTTCCTTCAGTACATGACCGATCTGGTCTAGGTAGGTTAGTCTCGGTCTCCCTCGGTACCTACATCCTTCCACTTTCGCATTGTATATCTTCTTAACCAGACGTTCGTTCGGCATTCTTTCTACATGTCCGAACCATCGGAGCATTCCCTTTCGCATCTGTACACCAATACTCTCTTTCATACCTACTCGCTCTCTTACGTCGTCGTTACGAATGCGGTCGGTCAGCCTAACTCCACAGATTTTTTCGCATTTCGATCGCATTAATTTTACTTTCATACTCTTTTCTGCATACCCAACTCTCGCTTCCATACAGTAATGTTGGGACAAGCACTGCGTTATGTATTGCTACACGTGCCTTCTGGCTGAGGTGGTGGCTGCCGAGAAGTTGCCCCAACGCTCCGTTCACTCTATTTCCCGCATTCACTCTTCGCTCTATATCAGTGGTGTACCTTCCATCTCGGCTAAATCCACATCCAAGATATACAAATTCATCCACTTGTTCTAGTACATCATTACCTATTGTTACTCTTACATCTGTTCTGGTTTCATCTCTTTCAAAGACCATTATTTTGGTTTTGCTCACATTCACGCGTAGAGACGCGGAAGATATAATGATGACTACATTGTAATCGAGTTTATTTGTTGTTTACGCCTTCATGCCTTAACTATTATATATCTTTCTATTATGCTCAATCAATGATATTGAGATTACATATATACATACAGGATACTGAAAAGACTACAACGTAGATCTTATCTAGGCAAAGTATTGAATAGGGTAAGAAAAGTTAATTGAGGGATTGCACAGTGGTAGGACCACGCTGTTGACAGTTCTCTGTCCACAGCCGCGGGCTGGTCCACCCGGGGTAGTACCACACTCTTGCAGAAGATCGACGTCTAAGTAATGGCAATGTGCTATTGCGTTTCTTTGGGTGAACGAGAGAGCCGGAAGCACAAATGGGATGGGTTTGGGGTTTGTATTGGTAGGCAGTGGTACTAGATATACCTTTAGTATTGCAAAGGTCCATAGATGGCAGGGACACTTACCATTAGGTGTGCTCGTTTGCCACCATAAGAAATAAAAAAAAAGAGGAATTCTACATTATTATATTTATTCTTTTATACTACCTAGTCATATTTTTAATAATTTCTTCTTCTTCTTCTTATGTATTGGCAATCAGCTACATATACGAGCTATTGGTGCCAGTGTCAAGTTATAAATATTTTCACGTTTTTAGTCTTTCAAGTCAGTCGTTGTCTAAGTCAAATTGTCACCATTAACAGTGCAATGGCCACACTGTTAATGGTATCTTGTGGGAATTTTGATGGAAAATGAAAACGTTGTAAAGCACTTTTATATGATATTCACTACATCCCAGTATTTCCACACATCACATTACATAAAATGCCATCAAAATTATCTAATATAACACGTTAAAACACTAAGATATCGAATATAATACAAGAGCACCACATGGCGTTTTCAAATTCCCGTCAAAAGTCCAATATTTTTTTTAAAATGTACCAGGTGTTGGCAGAATATCAGCGCTATTTTATAAAATAAAAAATAGCCATAGCTGAGCCAATAGCCTTTTTTATTTCTCGTTAATGTCATTATATAACAGAAGTTGTTTTCTTTAGTTCTGTTTATGTTTATTAGTTTTTAACGAGAATAAAATAAATGTTTTTCTTTCTTTTTCTTTTTTTCTTTCTTACATTAACGTAATTGATATTATAGTGGTGGTAGGGCTACATTGTTGAAAGTTCTCTATCAACAGCCGCGGGCTGGCCCGTCGGGGATAGTGCTACACTCTCTCGCAGAAAATTGACGTCTGAGCAGTGGCAATGTGCTATTGCACTTCATTCGGTGAATAAGAGAGCGGGTAGCCGGTCTTTCTGGGTGAGATTTGGTTAGTAGGCAATAGCCTAGCTGTACCCTCGGTATTGCAAAGGTTACCCTGGGGAGTGCTCCTTGTCTATGTACCACCATAAGTAACAAAAAAAATCTGATTCTTTTCATTTATTACAAACACCCCACTGCACAATTGGGACGGATTTCCAATAGGTGTGGGTTCGAATCCCACTTGTGACATCATTTTTCGCTTCATAATCGGGTTTTTATAAATAATTAACCATATTAAATGTTAAATTTCAGTAATTTGAATAACAAGGTTGTGTCATCGTTTAATATAATTCTAACTGCAAAGTTTGAAGTATTAAGCCTGTACAATGTGTAAACATTGTCGGGTAGATGGCGCACGTCTCCTTAAAAGACTTAAATATAACACGAAGCAAGATTTGAATGTCCTACAATAGTTCATGGTGGTGTAAGTGGTAGCACGATTGGGACGAATTTCTAATAGGTATGGTTTCGAATCCCACTTGTGACTTCATTTTTACTTCGTAATCGGGTTTTTATAAAACCCCACTATCAGACAGAACAAGACACAAAGTAATTCACAACAACCATTTGCGAACAATAATTCCTTCACAATAATTAAACCCTGGACACTCAGAACGGAAGGTTGGTATTTAAATCACTATGCCATTTGTGTAGTTGTAGTTATATAGAATCTCATATCACATTACCCAACTAAAATGCGCGCACACTGGTCACGTTCGTCGGTATGGCTAACGTGTGACGTCACTGGCTCCCTAGTAAGTTACCTACGTCACTAGCTCACAAGTTGTAGTGAGTACAAGTTTGGCCCTTCCCAATTGCTGTAATCTCCTCGCGATTGCCATTCATTTATTGTCTTGGTACGGGTGCATGTTTTGGTGACAAGCGGCAGCGGATATTCACTGCTATTTTATTTTACATATTTTTTAAATGTGACTATTAATTTCTGTCAATAAAAGCCTAAACTCATCCAAAAATTTGGATTGTCATCTCTCGACACCAAACGAAGAGCAACAGCACATTGCCATTGCTAAGACGTCGATTTTCTGAGGGAGTGTGATACTACCCCAAATAGACCGGCCGACTGTCATAATGTGTAACTTACCACTATTGGCTAGTACCCTTTAATAATTTAATCGCTCAATTAATCGTCTTGAAATTTTCTATAACGTCTTCATAAATATAGAATAAGCTATAGAATACCTCTCTAGCAATAGGCTAAATAGGAGATGGATAGATGAATATATAGAAAAGTCATTATAAACATAAATTAAATAATTTCCTTTTTAATCGTATTAGGTGCCCTTATTCCTCAAAATGACAAAAAAAATTGGGGTGATTAGTAGGTGGCTGGCGTGTTGGGCAAAATAAAAGTTGTAGACTGTATATTTATCATCATCATCATCACAGCCCATAAATGTCCCACTGTTGGGCTCGGGCCTCCTCCGTAATGGGAGGGAAATTAATCTACTATACCACGCTGGTCAGACGTGTTGGTAGTTGGTAGTTGGTGTTGGTGGTAGGGTTTTGTTTCGAGATTTCCTTCTCTCGCATAGTTGTTATATGCGTTTTATATCCCTTAGTCGTCTCGTACACCCGCGGGAAAGATATGGGATGGTGAATAATATTCTTACTCCATCACCACATGGAAAATATATTTATATGCTGTGAATATTTAAAGTATTAAGTGAAGGTAAATATGTGATGTGTGCGCGCGAAACAATATATGGTGCTCGGCTGACGTATGATTCGTTGACGCGGCGCGCACGGAAAACAGATGTTGATCCCCCCTTACCACAGTACCCGCAGCGTAGTCTATCCGAGCTGAGTAGATGACTCAACACAAATCTATTACTGACTAACTCCCAAACTTGCCTAGAACTTAGTAGTATAGTTTATTAGTATCTTCTATCTATTCTATCTATCTTAGACTTAACAAATAAGATACGATTACAGTTACCCATTTACTTATGAATCTAAATCAATAAGTATGTGTAACGGATTGCTTAATATTTTATAAACCTTTCTTAAACAATTATAAAATACTTATTGTATACTATCGCCAGTAGGACAATACATACAAGTATGTCATAATTACTTACACATATACATACAGGCATAGACATACCTATTGCCCAATCATTACTACGGAATACGACGTTGAATCCAGGCACACCTCCATCTCTTCATTCTCACTCAATACAGTCTTTGTACATGTTCTATGATTACGTGTACTCTTAATATGACCTTTCGTCATTACGTAAACAATTCAATCCAGAAACATATGATATGGCATACATACACATACATACATATCATCACGCCATATCCCTTGCAGGGTAGGCAGAGAGAACAGAGTGCCAGAGAACTCTATCTCTGCATACTTCACTCGCTTCCTCAACATTCATAATTCTCTTCATACACGCTCGCCGGTTTCGGAGACTCTTGACTCCACCTTCCTTCAGTACCTGACCGATCTGGTCTAGGTAGGTTAGTCTCGGTCTCCCTCGGTACCTACATCCTTCAACTTTCGCATTGTATATCTTCTTAACCAGACGTTCGTTCGGCATTCTTTCCACATGTCCGAACCATCGGAGCATTCCCTTTCGCATCTTTACACCAATACTCTCTTTCATACCTACTCGCTCTCTTACGTCGTCGTTACGAATGCGGTCGGTCAGCCTAACTCCACAGATTTTCCGAAGAGATCGCATTTCGACCGCATTAATTTTACTTTCATACTCTTTTCTGCCTACCCAACTCTCGCTTCCATATAGTAATGTTGGGACCAGCACTGCGTTATGTATTGCTACACGTGCCTTCTGGCTGAGGTGGTGGCTGCCGAGAAGTTGCCCCAACGCTCCGTTCACTCTATTTCCCGCATTCACTCTTCGCGCTATATCAGTGGTGTACCTTCCATCTCGGCTAAATCCACATCCAAGATATACAAATTCATCCACTTGCTCTAGTACATCATTACCTATTGTTATTCTTACATCTGTTCTGGCTTCATCTTTTTCAAAGACCATTATTTTGGTTTTGCTCACATTCACGCGCAGACCCCTTTTCTTACAATCTTCTGTCATTGTGTCGACTAGGGTCTGCAGGTCAGTCGCTGACTGTGCCAGCTGGACTGCATCATCTGCATAAAGCAGAGCAGAGACCACTGAGTCACCCATCTGGACTCCCACATTCATATCGTTCAACCTTTGGAGACATTTATCCAGATATATGATAAACAGCCTGGCTGATAGAACGCAGCCCTGCTTAACGCCAATATTGACGTCAAACCAAGGCAACATTCCATCATCCAGCCACACATAGGCTCTACAGCCCATGTAACTGGATTGCACAGCCTGCAGCAGTTTACCGTTAATACCATACTCCGGTAAAATGTCCCAAAGTTCCTTTCGTACAACCGTGTCAAATGCTCTCTCCAGATCCACAAAATTGCAGAAAACCCTCTGACCTAGGGCCAGATGCTTCTCCACAATGTTGCGCAGAGAGAACACTTGATCCATGCATCCCCTTCCACTCCTGAAACCTCCTTGTGTCTCACACAGTAAACCATCGGACACCATCCTCATTCTCCTTTCAATAATTTTACCATACACTTTTGCTGCCAAACTGGTCAAGCTTATGGCTCTGTAATTTGCGCAGTTATAACGTGAACCCTTGTTTTTAAACAAAGGCACGATGACTGCGCTATTCCAGTCCCGGGGAACCATTCCCGAGCTCCAACATAAATTGAGGAGCAACAGGAACGCCTCCCGGACATAGGAGCCACCAAGCTTGATCATCTCGGCAGACACCATATCAATGCCCGCTGCCTTACCATTTTTTAAACTTCTTATCGCCCATTCAACTTCATCCATACTGATGCCATCGGAGGACGCCGTCGCCGAATGTTGATCTACTAGACCACATGCGACATCGGCGCCAACCGCAGCATCCGCATACATATCGCCAAAATATTCACTCCATCGGCTTAACACGTCTTGTGTTTGTGTAAGAATGTCTCCACCTTTAGACCTTATTTTATTCATTCTGAAGGCTGACCAACCACCCCGAGACTTCTTCACCTCCCTCCAAAAGAGTTTGGTGTTACCCTCGAAGTTTTTAGTCAGCCTATCTTCTGCACTCATACTCGCTCTATCACGTTTCTCTTTTACTAAGGCCTTGGTGTCATTCTTACATTGCCGATATATTTCTTTCTTCTGTTCAGTCATACTGTCATTCAGATTCAAAGAAGAGACATAGTCCAGCCACGCTTTCTTCTTTTGCTCTACGGAAGCTGCCACTTCCGCATCCCACCATGCATCACCATTTGTATGATATGGCCTTCCCTTATAATCATCTTGCTCACATTTGCTTCGTCAATCGCTGTTTTTACCTTTTCAAACCACTTCAAGACACTTTTTTAGATCTTTCTGACTTTTTATATATTCGTATCAGTATATCATAGTTACATTTCATAGTAATTAGTTATAAATAATACGAATTTAATTGTTAATTGAGACATGCTACTCCAACATTAATTAGCATTGGTACTTTATAATACATACATTCAGTCAAGAAAGAATTAGGAATGGATGATTTGTTTATGGATCCAAATTCATTTTTTTTGTTACTGTTATGTTAGATTGGCACAACTGTTTTCCATTTTGGCGAGGAGTTTGAGTTGCATCTGTTATTTATATTAAACATAGTGCTGTTTTTAGTTATATCATGTCTAGTGTGTATACCCCTGGTATTGCAAAGTCCGAAGGCGTCAGTAACATTTATCATCAAGTGCTCTGCTTGTTCGCTTACACTACCCACCATTAGCAAAAAAAAATATATTTTTAAAGACCTTTTACTTTATAAACATTTAATTGAATGGACATAAATTACACATAGACTTAGAACAACAATTTGTGGATCATACAAAGTATACATACATACAAACATATCATCACGCCATATCCCTTGCAGGGTAGGCAGAGAGAACAGAGTGCCAGAGAACTCTGTCTCTGCATACTTCACTCGCTTCCTCAACATTCATAATTCTCTTCATACACGCTCGCCGGTTTCGGAGACTCTTGACTCCACCTTCCTTCACTACATGACCGATCTGGTCTAGGTAGGTTAGTCTCTGGGACGCGGTCGCCGCCTTCTGCGAGGCTGTCATCTCGCAGAAGGAGGCGGCGGAACGAGTCCGGGAGGAATCCCGCGACCCGGGCCGCCGTCAGCGGCCGGGGCGGCGCAGGCGCGAATACTTGCGCCTGATGCCGCCCTAACCGAGGCCTCGGGTGATCGGACCGGGGAATTGTCCGGTCACCCGACGTGAGGCCACCGCGTGAGGGCGACGCCCCGACGGCGAAATCTGTCGGGGCGTCGACGAGAGGAACCCGCGAGGGTAAACCGCCGGGCGGGCCACCGAAGTTAAAATCGAGTACCGGTGGTCCGCTCGCACGGCGAAGAGAGAAGGTTTTACGGTGGGTCTATGGGGTCACGCGCCGCCTTTCCGTCACCCCGGACCGATTCAGCGGGGCGAGACGCACCCATAGCCCACCAATAAAAATAAAAAAAAAAAAAAAAAAAAAAAAAGGTAGGTTAGTCTCGGTCTCCCTTGTTACCTACATCCTTCCACTTTCGCATTGTATATCTTCTTAACCAGACGTTCGTTCGGCATTCTTTCCACATGTCCGAACCATCGTAGCATTCCCTTTCGCATCTTTACACCAATACTCTCTTTCATACCTACTCGCTCTCTTACGTCGTCGTTACGAATGCGGTCGGTCAGCCTAACTCCACAGATTTTCCGCAGAGATCGCATTTCGACCGCATTAATTTTACTTTCATACTCTTTTCTGCATACCCAACTCTCGCTTCCATACAGTAATGTTGGGACAAGCACTGCGTTATGTATTGCTACACGTGCCTTCTGGCTGAGGTGGTGGCTGCCGAGAAGTTGCCCCAACGCTCCGTTCACTCTATTTCCCGCATTCACTCTTAGCTCTATATCAGTGGTGTACCTTCCATCTCGGCTAAATCAAATAATCAAATAATAAATCTAATACAAAGTATTGTAAGCGTTAATCGAATCCAAGACACACTAGACTATCTGTGCAATTACATATAATATTTCTCAACAGCATTTTTATATCAATAGCTAAAATACTGAATAATTATTAATATTTCACGCGTCATTTATTTATCTTTATGGTTTCCTCTTAATGACTAAAAATTAGGTAAATTTGAATGTTATTTTAAAGACTACAATTTACATGTAAACTTTTTTTAAATAATTATCCAGTAGCAATGGATTATCCTTATGCAATGGATTCACATAGATATTTTCTTCTTTTTTAGTTATAAAGTAATAATAATAAACTATCCGTGTGGTGACGGAGTAAGAATACAATTCACCACCCCCTATCTTACCTGTGGGTGATCGTAAGAGACGACTAAGGGACATAAAACGCATATAACACCTATGCAAGAGAAGGAAAACTCGAAACAAAACCCTATACCAACACGTCTGACCAGCGCGATATAGTAGGTTAACTTCCCTCCCATTATAGAGGAGGCCCGAGCCCAACAGTAGGACATATATGGGCTGTAATGATGATGATGATGAATAATAATTTCAATGAGTTAATTGCTCTCTATTTCAAGACACTTCCAAGAGTAGGCAACATTTTTAATAATCATGTAGTCACAAATACATATACTATAGACACCTAAATGCGGCAATAAAACTTTAAATTAAAACTTTTGTATATTTGGGTTATCCGCTTTCGCTTATGTGTGTGTCCTCATACCATACGGTACTCGCATGGGAATAGTTGTGTATCGCAGTTTATATGGGCGAACTATCTCCAACAGGGACTAACATTTGACGAGCGAGTGCGTAACTCTAAGCGATTGAGTGAGAACGCCCATTTGTTTCACATAATAGCACTTACACTTTGATTGTCTTAGCGTTTATCGAGTCACATGGATGACTGCACCAATGGTTATTTGATTTTAAATATCGACCTTTCAGTGTTTGAGTCAATTTTCAAACAATATACCTAACTAATTATGCTAACTACAATTAATGTTTTAAATTATAAGCGGTTTTACGTCACAGTTTTCTTTGTCAAGCATTTTTTGCCTAGGAGTGTTGAGAACTTTTACAATATAAATTATATCCAGATTCATTACAAATACTTATGGTTCTCATAAGAAATTATCTTACGTGGGAATTAAACCCTAGAGTGGTACCTGGAACTGTACATTGTCTATATATTTGATTTAATATTTCTAGTATAATTATAAACAATAAATTGAATTAATAGTGTTAGGACCACGCTGTTGACAGTTCTCTGTCTACAGCCATGGGCCGGTCCATCCAGGGTAGTACCACACTCTCGCAGAAGATCGACGTCTGAGTAATGGCAATGTGCTATTGCACTTCGTTCAGTGAGCGAGAGAGTCGGTAGCCAAACTGGGTGAGTTTGGGGATTTTATTGGTAGGCAGCGGCCTAAGCTGTACTCCTGGTATTGCAAAGGTACATTGACGGCAGTGACACTTACCATCAGATGTGCTGCTTGCTCGTTTGCCACCATGAGCAATAAAAAAACATAATGACGTTATTAGCCGATGGTACAGTGCCATCTCTCGACGCGTTGGACGACTTGTTTACATAAAAATCTAATTTGACTATAATTTAAATGGTTTTTTTTTTTTTTGGGGGGGGGGTGGGCTACGGTCGACGCACTCCTCGCACCACTCCATCCGGGGTGACAGAGGTGCGTAAGCGCGCACACCCGTAACCCACCCGTGACGTCGCCTTCGTCGTTGGGCCGACCACCGGAGCAGAGTGACTTGACGTCAGTGGTCGGCTAAATGGTTTATTTAACAACGATTTCATTTGAAATAAAAGATTGTATAAAAATCATCAAAATACAATAAAGAATTTATGTTAAATGCTTTTAAACTATTTAATATACTGGTATAGTCTAATTCATGATTCGCTGAGATATTTTAGTTACATTCAGAAGTGCAGCTGGAAATTCACTTCGATTTAATATTCAGATAGAATCAGCAGGAGGATCCTCTTGATTTATTCTTTATTATTCTTATCTTTATTATTGTTTTGATGAGAAAAGTCGATATCCATTCGTCCATTGGCTCGTAGACATCCTAATGATAGAGATATGTCTGCCTACGAGAATACCACTCAGAATAGTCCTGTGGCACTTGTACCCAGTGCCTCTCTGCAATTTTTGAGGTGTCGTCACTCCAGTTAGCGGGTAGAGTCCTGCGCTTTCATCATTCTCCTCATCTTATGCCAATTACTTGCGGTTGACGCAATAAATATTGCAAAAAATATTGGTAATAGTTTTATGACCGGCTGCCTGCCTGACGTCAACCCTCTTTGAAAATTTAATTGTAAACCAAATGGTATCGCATGGCCCAGATCGATATAAAAGTTATTAGTCATCTTTTACGACATCCAAGTAAAAGTAAAAGTTGGTAGTAATCGCAGCCGCTATTACTCAGCACCGACGCTATTACAGTCGATATCGTGAATCTGTAACCTCAAATATCGAATCTAATTTTAAAATATATTTATTACATACATACATATCATCACGCCATATCCCTTGCAGGGTAGGCAGAGAGAACAGAGTGCCAGAGAACTCTATCTTTGCATACTTCACTCGCTTCCTCAAGATTCAAAATTCTCTTCATACACGCTCGCCGGTTTCGGAGACTCTTGACTCCACCTTCCTTTAGTACATGACCGATCTGGTCTAGGTAGGTTAGTCTCGGTCTCCCTCGGTACCTACATCCTTCCACTTTCGCATTGTATATCTTCTTAACCAGACGTTCGTTCGGCATTCTTTCCACATGTCCGAACCATCGGAACATTCCCTTTCGCATCTTTACACTAATACTCTCTTTCATACCTACTCGCTCTCTTACGTCGTCGTTACGAATGCGGTCGGCCAGCCTAACTCCACAGATTTTCCACAGAGATCGCATTTCGACCGCATTGTATATTAAAATTAATATATTTATTAATTTTAATATACACTTCGTGGCATAATGAAAACAACAGAAAGACGAATAGGTAAGCCGATCACAATACGATCGATAATAACAAAGGATTAGTTCTTTATTTAAATTTAAATTCAACAAAAAAAAAATGAAAATTCTTAACTATTTGTTCAACATTGCCTGTATTATAAGTATTACCTGTAGTGAGTTCAACATTACCTGTATTGTGAGCACAATTAATCTATGACGGTATGAGGTCAGCCGTGATGAGGGCGAGCCGATCTCTAATTTACGGGGCGGACTGCTCGTCATTGAGTATTTTTGTTACGTAAACACCTTAATTATTTTTCCCTTGAGATATCAACTGTGTTTATTTCACTAATGGGCTTATTGACGTAGATTAATAGAATTTCGTGAAAAATAACTAAGTTATTATATGAATCGTGATATAATACTAATTCTGTTACTTTTTCTTATGTAACTGTTTAATATTTTTCTTCTACTTCGTCGTCATGGTGATGGTTTAAAAATACAATTTGTCACGACCTCCTTCTTTTGCTGTTGCATTCACAAAAACTTGCACCAGCATCTGCAGCGTCATTCATCAATAAGAGAATAACAGCCTTTATGATCGCAAATCCGCCTGACATGCGTGGTGATTTTGGAATTATTCCGCTTCGCAGAGTGGCCTATGTCTAACTTAGATATGGACGTCAATAATTGAAGGATGTATAAACAGCTGAATTTTGACAATATCCTATTAATCTAATAGAAATGTAATTTTTAAAAGGTTAGAGCTACCTACATGTCTTGTAGCTACACAAACTTCTCGAAAATAATCAATTATAAAACTCTAGCCAGGCGGTTTAGCACGAAAAAATCTACCAAAAAAAAAATCATACAGTCATCAGGGAAGTATTTGATTCGAAGGCAAAATATATCGAATCATTATTAAAGTTCAACTACTGTAAATCGAAAGATCAATCGAGAAGAGAATTTTCTTTATCTCTTGTCCTACCTTAATCCGATTTCCTATCATGCATTGCAAAACAATATATTTAATTATTAAAAAAAAAGGGCACCCGGTAGTAAAGAATTAATCCTTGTATAGGGGAGCACTTTACAAACATACCATTAACGGACAAAAATTATGTTCAGACTCGTAACAAAAATTTGTGTATTTCACAGCACATTAACCTGGATGGGAATCGAACTTAAGACACTGACGTGATAGCTAGGTGTCTTAATCACTACACCATTAATGCAGTTTTTTTTTTTTTTTTTTTATATTCTTTATTTTAGCCATACACCAGTTAGGTAAGTCGGCTATAAACAAACCACAATGATATAATTGAACACAAGTCAAACTTAGAACTAAGAAGAAACTAGCTTAACTTAAGAGACCTAAAAAAATCTTAATTTACATCTTTCAAGAAAGAACAAACTAAAAAACTCATAACTCTATCGCTATAATCACAATTAAAACCGGATACAAAAATATTATGCAGAAAAAAGAACAATTCATACCTACTATAACCTGTATCTTGTAACAGTTCTACTCTATCTCGCTCGTTCTGGACACATTCCATCAGTCGATGGTAGAGATCCTCTTTGACACCGTGGCATGTGGCACAGTTGGGATTGTCTTGTACACGCATTAGGAACCTAAATGCACCCAAGGGAACGTGTCCAGAACGAATCCTCATACAAAGTACCAGCTCTCTTCTATTTAACCTACATGCGGCAAACCAAGGGAAACTAGGCGGCTCCCTAACTATAGTACCATACCAAATACCCTTCTCTTTTGAGATTTGACAAAATGACACTTTCCACAATTCATATATACTTTCCCGAATTTGAGTTAAATGATCAAAATGATACGATTTGATCTTTAGCTCTACACCGTCGATTAAGGACAACCTGGCAAGAGCATCAGCCACTTCGTTCCCGTGGATTCCCACATGGGAAGGAATCCATTGTATCCTGACTTGAACACCATTATCTATTAAATACCTAATACACTTTATAATGGAGTAAGCCTCCGGTCTTCCAAAAGAGCCCCCTCCACAGCTTATCAAATGATGCAAAGAAGACGCCGAATCAGTAAATATTACAAAGTTTTTATATCCACACGATTTCGCATAATAAAGTGACTCCAATATTGCAAGCAACTCTAATCCCATGATGGGAATGTGTTTGTTATCAATATTAAACTTAGCGCTAAATGATGTACTGTGATCAAAAAAGGAGCACCCCGCATTTACTCTATCTTTAGAAGCGTCTGTGTATATTTGAATAAAACTATGAAATTCATTTTCTAACATTGTTGCAAAAGCGTTATTGTAATCACTTTGATTTGTTTGCTTTTTAGGCGTGGTTATTGTCTTTATTCCTGTAGATATGATATCGTACAACGGTAGTTTTGTTATGAGAAAAGGTAACTGATACTGTAAGGGTGTCCGATTTTGGCAAACTTCAAATTCTTTAACTCTTTTATATGTATCAACTAATATAACACCACCAGTTCGGCGCCAATATCGTACACCATTTAATAATAAATCAACGAAAACATTGATACGTACATTTAAATAATCATTTGATCTGGACCAAACCTTCAACATATATTTATGACATAAATATTGTCTTCTTAACTGTAATGGTTTTATACATAATTCAGATTGCATTACATGAATTGGAGTTGTTCGAATGAAGCCACCACAAGCGCGCAGACTCTGGTTTTGAATCAATTCTACCTTTCTGAGAACTCCTGTATTCGCACTGTCGTAAAGAAAGCTACCATAATCTATCCTACTCTGTATCAAGGCACCGTACAATCGTCTTAGCTGCAAAGGATGTAAACCAGAACTACATAGATATCTAAAAATGTTTACGTATGGCACACACCTATTGACTAATTCATTTATATGTCTGGTCCAGTTCAATTTAACATCAATCCACATACCAAGAAATTTTATACATTTAAGAACATCGATTTGCACACCATTAATTCTTATCTCTATGGACGGAATCTTATACTTACGTGTAAGAATACAAAGCTTAGTTTTAGTATAGGAAAGATCTAGGCCTATTTGTCGTAAAAGTGTAGAAAATTTGTTGAGAGAAGTTTCCATATTTTTAACACAGTATTGAATATTCTTGTTCACACAATAAAAAGTAAAGTCATCAGCATATTGAGATATTCTCACCAAAGGTAATTTACTACTTAAATTAATTGTAATAATATTAAAAAGTATAGGAGACATAGGGTCTCCCTGACAAAGACCTTGGCGGCACAATCGCGATAAACATTCACCATTCTGAAGAAACAAAAAAAGATGTCTTTCTTTTAAAAATTCATTGATATACACACACAGATAAGGATCCAAACCAAAACTAACCAAACAATTATAAAGACATTCAATTGAAACATTATTGTAGGCGTCAGATATGTCACAAAAACCACACAACATGTATTCTTTGTTTGTCATAGCTATTTCCGCATCCATTACAAAACGAGACAAGTTATCTACACATGAGAAACCACGACGAAATCCTAGTGTATGTTCATTAAACAGTTGTTTACTTTCAAAATAATACTCTAGTCTTTTAGTTACCATTAGGTTAAATAGTTTGCAAATACAATTTAAAAGGGATATTGGTCGAAACTTACACGTGTTGTTATTTTGTTTTGGGATCGCTATAATTTTGATATTTCTCCATTGACTTGGAATAAGGCCAGTAATATAAATGAGATTATATACATACAACAGCAAAACCTTAACGTCTGGTGGTAGTTGAAAAATCATAGAGTACACAATATTATCTAGCCCCGCGGATGTATTTTTTTTCTTGAGTATGGCGTTTAATTCTGACAAAGTGAATGGATGAGACTCTAAACTACTACAATTAATTTTACGTGACTCAGAACTAACGCAGTCAGGTGATAGACTTGCCAGAAACTTTTCAGCATCCTTATCTTGTAAAAAATCTTGTTTTTTGGGTGCTCGATAACCTTTCAACCATCTTAACTTCTTCCATAGGTCAGAGCATGAAGTTTTTGCATCTATACTACTACAAAACCGCTGCCATGACTCTCTTTTAGCTGCTTTGATCATATGTCGAGCTTCCCTAATTTTATTTTGAAAAATATTAAAATTTTGGACAGAACGGTTTTTACGGAAATTTTTCAAAGCTAAACGTCTTTCAGCGACTATTTTTGACAGGTCTTGATTCCACCAGCTTTTTGGTATAAATTTTGAGTGTGGGTTGTCTGGAAATTTTGTGTAGGGTATGGCTTTATTAGCCGCATTGTCAATAGCTGCGATAAGTCTATCGTAGCAGTCTTGCAAATCGTCATTCAAGGCAAAATCCACACAGTTTGTGCTAATCTCAAGTTTATATAAAGACCAGTCAGCCTTTTTAATATTACGTTTATTGCTTGGAGGCACATAACTATACAAATCATGAAATTTTAACAGAACTAAACGGTGATCACTACCAAAACACTCATTAGTTACAGACCAGTCAAAATCTAGGGCTATATCTGAGCTTGCAAACGTGATGTCTGGTGCAGAAAAGATGGCTTCACCATTATTCATTGCAATTCGTGTATGTTCACCATCGTTTAAATACAGAAAATTATTATCCATACTTGCTTCTGCAATCAAACGTCCCCTAGTATCAGTTTTAAAGGACCACGCCACGTGGTGCCCATTAAAGTCTCCAGCTATCAATGTATTTCGACCACAGAAGCTAAATAGATTATCATAATCTGATCTACTGACGTTAACATTTTGCGGTGAATAAATAGCTATAATGTTTTTAATTTTACCAAAGTTAATAATTTCTATACAGATGAGTTCCATTCGACAATCCGGAATAGTTGTAGTAACTAACTTTGCTTTAATAGAACTATGAACGAAAATAGCGACTCCTCCGTAATCATCATCTCTATCCTTCCTAAAGCAATAAAAGCCATGCATACTTACCCTTTTCTTAGATGACAACCATGTTTCCGTACAAATACAAATATGAATTTTCTCTTTAACTAAATATGCTTCTAATTCACTCAATTTAGGACTAAGGCTTCTACAATTCCATTGTACAATTTTTATATCGATATTTTTGACAACTTTAACATTACTAGACATATTACTTATTATCTGTTTTTAATAGATTTAAGTTTAGTTACAATACGGGTAATTCTATTTTTAACAGTACGACATTAAATATTGGGGATTAAGTCTTTAAAGAGTTCCATTAAATCGTCTATGTTATCAGTGTAATTAGCGGTGATTTCTTCAATGTCTTTGACTCCATATGTATGCTCCAGATATTTCTTTATTTGAGTTCCTGTGAGTGGGTAAGGTTTGACAGAGCTCGATAAAAAAGTTTCGATATCTTGCCAGTTTATTGAATCTAAATCATGTTGAGATGACTTCTTAAGCTTTTTCCCACTGTTCCTCTTAACGACTTCTTCTGTACTTGATTGAGAAAGAGTTTCGCTATCGTAGTCAACCAAAGTGTCCTCTGGGGTCTGCTTTTCAAGTGTCTGAGGCCCATCGGTTGTAGAAGATTCAGTAGGTGGATGTGGGCGTTTAAAGTTTGAAAATTCATTTTTAGACATGATGATTTCTTTAGCTTCAATTGAGGTAGTTGTGTCTAGCTCACTTTGAGGACATTTCGAAGCAATATGGCCCTCATTTTTACATACGAAACAGGTCATGGTATCTGAAGATAAATAAATCCAGTAGGTGGTGTCTTCGAATTCTATTGAGATCTTTTCTGGAAGGCGTTGAAATTCCTCGGGTGTCACAAAGAGTTGACGCCGGAAGCTTAGTATGTGGCTGTAACCAGCATCATTGATACCAGCTCTCAAAAAGGATATAGGCGACATTGGGTTGATTCCTACTTCCTTTAGTTTCGTTTCTATCTCGGAGTGAGGAATAATGGGACATACATTTGAAAGAATAATGCGTTTGTTCCTATTAATCAATGGTCGAATTGGTAGTTTGTGGTTCTGTATGGTTATATATTTTTTGCTGTCAACGATATCATCGGCCACGGATTTTGAAGACAAATATATGCATATGCGGTTATTGGAGATTCTAGACAAAAACCTTATTTGAGCGGGATCTGTAACCTTGCCTAAAGCTTGTGCGTAGTCTTTAATTTGTACATTTTCTATAGCGTCGATCACAATAGCTTGATCTTTTTTTGGAAACATCGTATTTTGTGTAACTGTCGCGTAACTGGGGCTGTTAGCTAACGTTTGGGTACTCATTTTGTTCCTGTAGTCAGAAACAACTTAAAATCACACACTAAACTCTTATTGTCACTGTATACCAATTAAGTACTTTGGTATCATCTTATCGAATAATTATACAAGCGAGGGTAGTTATAACTAACACGTGAAAAGGTACGCGACCGCGAGACGCAACGAACGACTGGCGGCGCGTGCGTTCTTTGAGGCACCCGCTACGTAACTGATTAATGCAGTTAATATAGGATTTTCAATAAATATCAACTAATTATATTAAATATACCTGCAAAAATAATTATACAATGAATAATAACGTGAACAGAAACTCAATTTAGTTAGATACGTGATGAACTGGGACAGAATGTGAGACACGCGTTAACACCGCCTTTGTTATAGAGGTGACACACATCCACCTTGATTAATCATCTCACAAGATGATTTGTTCAAACTTCGCATTGTATTATCATAAAATAACTGAGTAAAGTATCTATTTGTCTCTAATATTATTTTATTTTGAACCATGCTTGTTTAAAAGCGATAATCTTTTATAACTATATCTATACTATAACTATATCTGTTATCATTTTTTTTTATTTCAAAATCTAAGCAAAAATGTATAATTAGCGTGTAATTAAAAATCTGTTTAAAATACTAACAATCGTGCCAGAGGTGCTGTACGATGCTTATGTCCATGGTTTGCTTTCAGCTGACCACCTGTGGCACCAAGCCCGGAGATGTAGAATGGTTTCTAGTATGAGCCTTGAGGTTTCTCCTATCCCGTGACATTGTGAAAACTGCTAAATTAAAAAACAAATTGTTTTATTTTTTGAGCGATTTTTATTTTAGATCAGTAAATTTTTCAATCTCTCAAAAAATAATAATTTTGCCCGACTATTACTACATGTACTCCCAATATTTTCTTCTGTATTCGTGACTATATAATCGGATACAAATCGATACTTTGAAATATTGGCTTAGAGCGTTGCTGAAGACAGAATTGGTATTCCCACGATTTTCCGATAAAGATTTAGTGTCTAGCCTTAAAAATATGATAGGTAGCGTATAATTGTGAATCTTAGAAAATAATAAGGTCCATATTCCACGACGCGACTATATATGACTAATAAACAAAAGACATGTACAAAACGATATGATTATGTGTATTAAAACGCTGGCGTAGCGCATAGAACGGCGCGTTCCACTCGACGCGCAATGTATGCAAAAGCGAGCGATTTATGCCACCACCCATGTATGTGTAATGCTGTTTGAATACGAACACACGGTGAAACGGCATACGCTCACACCGTTTAGTTCCATTTGCGAACATTACGTCGTTTCCTAGAGTCATCATTTGAGATTATTTTTATACTTATAGTTAAGTGTCATTTCAGTTTGAAGAAAAATACTTGTAATGCGATATAAAATCCTTTCAAAGAATCGCTTTGCAAGATTTTCTTCTATTACTTTTTTGTATAAAGTATATAGGAACATTTTTACAGACTTTTCGTTTATTATATTTGATATGCTTTTTATACATATATTCGCAAATTATAAGACACTTAATGTTACATTCATCACTTCAGCTTATATGTCCCACTGGGCTCGAGCCTCCTCTATAATGGGAGGGAAGTTTACCTACTATATCGCTGATCAGATGTGTTGATATGGGGTTTAGTGTTTTGAGTTTTTTATCTCTTGCATAGATGTTATATGCGTTTTATAACCCTTAGTCATCTGGTACGATCACCCAGGTAAGATAGGGGGTGGTGAATTGTATTTTTACTCCGTCACCACACTGATAAATGTTACATTAAAATAAAATTATTTTTATTTATATTTTAAACACATTAGTTACTATTTAAACTTAGCAGTTTGATAAAATGATCATGTACTGTAGGAGGTTAATTGGCTTCCTATTTAATAGACAGATAGATTTAGTATTAAAAAATATTTAATTTTTTATTTTAGATAATTTTTTGGACTATTCCCTTTAATTTTCGACAGGCTGGTCTGGTCACACTTCGCATAAACCGCCCAGGGTGACGACGATAAGACGTGTAGTCCTATAACATGCCACTGGTATCATGCATGGCCGATGCCCCTTTCAAGTAACATACCATGTCGAGCTTCTTTAACATTTTATAAATATTGCCAAAGCATCGCCCTCACGCAAGAACTACACTAAAAATATATATCCTTATCTTGCGAGAGAATTTAAAAACATATAATTAGCAGACATAATACCCAAATTCGTAACAGTTATTTAAGAATCACAAAAACGTTGTGCCGAGTGGGGATGGAATCCACAACACTCGGTATGTGAGTTACCTATTGTGAGTATGTACTTACCGGTATATATAGATGACACTAAGTTATTACGCATCTGTGTGAGTAGAACTCCCCTCGCAAGTTTACTCAGTGAACTAATTATGTCGGCTGCTCGGTTTGTCAATCATGCACCGTGTCTCCTACGCGCCACGTTTGTGCTAATTATTTAACTTCGTTCCCACTACTTATTATCTTCACAGCATTAGTAGATTATGAACCTCGAACAATACTTTGAACGAATCTGAATTAGGTTGAAACTAATTTGCTAGATTGCTAATTTTGATCTCATCTTCTGCCATTAAACAAAAAGGATTGTTGTTTTTTTAATAGTTTAGTCTATCATATTTTTGTGTAATCGCTAACGGTAAATCATCGAAAAATACTTACCACTGATGATATTTGATCCTAAGAATTTGCAATAGGTGTGTTTTTCAGGCCAGCGTGCTGTAATCATTTTTCGTTTAAGTAATCAGTTTCTTTTTTGACACCATTCTGCACTAAGGAAATAAACTTTGTATTGCGGCCGACTTTACAAACAAGCAATAAACGCAGACAAATTATACCCAAACTCATAACAACACTTTGTGGGTCATACAAAGAGAGAAAAATAGTTCTGCGTGGGTATTGAACCCATGGCACTAGTACGGAAAGGTCGGCATCTTAACCAATACGTCTGTTCAGTCCAATTTTATCGTACTATACAATTCACCACTCTCTCTCTCTCTTACCCATAGGTGATTGTAGAAAACGATTAAGGGATAAAATATACATAACATCTATGCAAAAAAAGAAAAACTCGAAACCAAACCTTATACCAATACGTCTGACCAGCGTGGTGTAGAAAGTCGATTTCCCTCCCATTACGGAGGAGGCTCGAGCCCAGTATTGGAACATATTTGAGCTGAGAGTAGCATAATACAATATTCATATTAACAATATACAAATATGATTTAGAAAAGCAATTAATTATCATTGTATGATAGTGGGCCTACCTCGCGTTACCCTCACGTCGCCTCGTGTTGTTCTACGAGTGTATAGGTAAGTGTGTTTACGAGGTGTTTGTTTTCCAAGTGTTGGTTCCCAAGTGTAGTTAGTAAGCTATCAGTAGTTCGCACATCATTACAAGTTTAAACGCGTCTTCGCTAAGCGTATAATGTACGAAGCTTTGTAATACATACACTAAACTTGTTTACACTAAATCTCATTACTTGTTTTATACAAGACATTTTATACGTTTTACGAAATTATTTTTGAAGTGAAAACTTCTTTAGCGGCGTTGTGCGCTTTTTTGGGATGTGTAAAAAATATTAAACTCGCGTCAGGACACGTGACCTGATCGAAAAAACGTAAAACGGATGGAGAGCGGACCGTAAGAGAGGAGATTCGTAAGACGACGGGAGAGTAAACCGTAGGATAATATTGGATTTAACCACATAAATGATAGTACCTATATACTGACTATGGTATGGTCACACCCATACATACTCCCTGGGGTACACTTTTTAATTATTTGTATTTTTTTAATAGGTTTAACTTTTCACTTCTGTTGGCAGTCCTCGTTTGTGTTTCTTTTTTATTTCTTTGTGGTGGTAGCTACGAATACTACAAACACCTTGCCATGCTCGTAAGTGTCGTAAAAGACGAACTGGGCCATTTTCATTTGATGCTCCGGTCAATAATTACATTGCCAAAGCAAGTTGACGTGAGGTAGGCGGCCGGTCATAAAACTATTGCCAATAACTTTTGCAATATATTCAATATAAGAAGAGTACATATTTCATCGACCACATGTAATTGAGATAACGATAGAATAATGTTTTTTTTATTATTGATACAGTTAGATTGAAGCGTTTTCTCTGATCAACTCACGTTTTTACTCACAAATGAATAAGCAAATATATAAATTGGTTATTTGTGATGAAACTTAATTTTATTTAACTGCAGTAATAAGTATTATTTTCTTTAGCTGATTCATAACAGAATATAACAACTGTATGAAGAAACAAATGTATACATATTAATAAAACTATCTTTTTCTTCTTATTTTACGGATTCTATAGCGTTTATTTGCGTATTAGTTATCTTACTCGATATATCGTATCTTGTCAATCCGCCGGGCTGGCCACGGATGGTAAGGAAGCGGTACCAGTGGCCGGCCCAATGGCGATGGGGAGGGAACACTGTGTTATGGGGCCACGCGCTGCCATTCCATCGGCCCGGACGGAACGGGCGACGTGTGTACGGACCATAGCCTACCCAAAAAAAAACCGATCGGGTCAGTAAATTAAAAATCAAATACAAACGCGATAGAATGAGTAAAAACAGTTTTATTTCAAACTCGCGTAAGCATCAGAAATTGTTAGTTCACCGAAAAGTCAATAAACTGCAACTAAATCTGTTATAGCTTTGAACCTAAAACATTTAACATAAAAGTCCATTATTTACTTAAAATACACCACGTATACACCAAAATAATTTCATTCTATTCTCCGTTTTCATGTATAATATAAGGTTACCCACTGAATTACAGATGAATATAATATCCAAATTTGTTATATACCTAGTAGGACTTAGAGAATTCTCGAATATCTAATAAAATATAAAGATATTTATTCTAACAGATTTTATTGTGAAATATTTTTGTGTATTATTAATGTCCCGCGGGCATCTCCACACATATCAGGTTTCTCGAGACATTGAAAACTGAATTACTGATTATTTGTGGGAATAAAGGCAGCCGTCTGTCACTTTACCTAATTGTCAAGCGTGATGCCGCCGCTAGGGTTGTCAGGTAGGAAAACTAGAAGGAACAAGAAATTACAGATACAGAAGATCGGCAAAGAAACACGTGAAATCATAGCAATATTACGCAGGCAACTTTCGAAATAACATATTTTTTACGAATTTCACAAGAAATATAATTTTGTTTTCAGAAATATTTTTGACATTTATAGAAGTACTATTTTTATGTATTTTACTGCGTTTTAATTTCATTTTAAATTAAAAATATCCAACGTATTGTATACTTTTCAATGTTCATAATATATGAATGTATAAATATATATTAAAACATTATCATCCTTCTCTTATCCCAATTACTTTGGGTTGACACAATGTTCTGTTCTTCCATCGTAGATATTTCAAAAGTTTTGGGAAGAGCTTTATGACCAGCCCCGTGTTTTTTTTTCGCGGCAGAATATGATCTAGTCACACCCCGCCAGATACGTCCGGGGCGACAGAAGAGGCGGGGCGTGATCCCAAAGACCCACCTCGCAATGCGCCTCTCTTTGCCGAGCGAACGGGCCACCGGGACCCGATCTTTGTCTTCGGTGATGAACAGTCACCTGCCTGCCAGACGTTAACCATTCTTGGGAATGTAATTGTTAGATCTATATAAAGCTCTCTATTCACAAGAAAATTTGAGTTGGTAGTATTCATAGTATCCACCACACCTACCAGTGGCCGGCCCAATGGCGATGGGGAGGGAATACGGTGGGTTATAGGGTCACGCGCTGCCCTGCCGTAACCCCGGATGGAACGGACGGCGTGTGTCTAGACCATAGCCTATCAAAAAAAAATCTTCACCACACCGCAAGACGTAATTGAAGAAATTAAATAAACATTTTTTTTAAATACCCGCTAATCATATTAGCTTAACATTAATTTTCAACTGAATTTCGCTTTGATTAAAGCTAGCACCTAGTGTTAGGTGTGACCTAGTTTTGTCTGTAGTATATTTTTTTAGATTGTATTGGCAAAAAATGAATAAAAAAAAAACCGGAGGTGTCAAGGGACACCCGGATGGAACGAAGTTCTATTTTAATTATATAATTTTTTTCTGCCTTAAGCGATTTTTATCGTTATATTTTAGCCAATTTGCAAAATATCTTTATAAATTATAGCCTATGTGTTATTCTGATGTGCAAGCTATATTACTATAAATTTCATCAAAATCCATTCAGTTCAGTAGTTTTTACGTGAAAGAGCAACAAACATGTTCACATCCATACATTATTACAAACTTTCACGTTTATAATATTAATAATAGGATATACAATTCCACTAGACTACCAAAACTTTTCGGCCCCGAGCTCGAACGCGAGCCGGCCACGCGGCCCGGTCACGGGCGAAAATAATTTCGTTGCGCATTATTTTGATTTTGCTATATCTCTTAAGGTATTGATTTAATTTGCATGGTCTGAAGGAAAAAAAATATCTTCATGAAATGCTCAAGCCAACTAATGTATTTAAAATGATAAGGATTAATACAGTATTTGTGTAAATAGCTTTTCAATTACCGTTTTATAATAGAACATTTTTTAAAGTATTAAAATGGATATAGTATGTTATCCTTAAGAGATAGATATATACCATCGCGGACTTTTTTGTAGGCCTTTTTAAGCTGTATAATACTGTAGTACTTTATTTTGATCTATTTCGTAGGGTTCAGCCAGCGTTTGCAATGTAAGCGCAAAATAATGTGTTTATTTACGACATCACATTAGAAACCTCTAAAATTATCAGTGTTTCTCTAGTACATTATGCATATATTATACATATAAACCTTCCTCTTGAATCACTCTATCTATAAAAAAAATCGTCGCGACACCACACTGTTCAATGCGAAATAGAAATGAAAATATCTGGCTTGCTTTCTATAAGAGAGCCGACGAGCGACGCCGCACAGCTTACAATAGCTTACTATAGCAAAAAGTGTCGTGACAACTTTTCGTAAGAATTTTTTCCGTCTAGCCCCCTTTCACAACGCGCGATAAGGAACTTCGTTCCAAAAGGGTGTCCACTTCCAATTATGATGTTTAGTTTTAAATAGATTTTTTACAGTTTTCAACTTTTTTAAAACTAACACACTAATATGATATTGAGATTGCGTAAAACTTTACAAATATAATAATTGACGGATACAAATTTCACCTAGACGTACAGCGATTCATTGATCACAGAGTTATTCTCCTGAGCTGGAATCCAAACCCTGGTACTTGACATTGTGGTTCGCTATCTTAACCACTATGCCATTTGTGCAATCTTCAATATGTATAGTAGGTGACAACCCTATCGTCAGGTGTGTCTCTCATTGCTACGGAAATATAATTTGTCGTTTACATTGACAAGTCGACGTAATTGTAATACAATATGGCGGTTCGTGTATTGTTAACACTTAAATAAAATAGTATTACACAAATTTAAGTAAATCACTAATGTTTTAAATTATTTATTTTATTGTAGTTGTAGACGAAAGTTTAAATAATGAAGATCATAGATTCTCAACATAAGCCCCCAATAATAAGCCCAACAAACCTGTGAGCTTTTGAAAGTCACACATGTGTTGTAATCAAATATAATCACATATGTGTCTTAATCGTAGTTAATACTGCAAAATATAGAAAAAATCATCATCATCATCACAAATATCTCGCTCTTATACCAATCATTTGTGATCGACTCAATACGTACTCGTATCTACATATCAAAATTGGCCCACTATGTTACGCTGGTCACAAGTGTTGGTATAGGGTTTTATTTATAGTTTTCCTTCTCTTGCATAGATGTTATATGCGTACGGCTCGCCACGGGTAGAATAAGGGGTAATGAATTATATTGTTACTCCATCATCATATATATATATATATATGAACATAAATTTAGGCTAATAGAATTAAATTTAAAATAAGTTATTACGTATGAACCCAGTGGGGGCAATTCGTCATTAGCCTGTAGAAGTCCATTGTTAGACATTAGCCTCCCCAACGAGAATGCAACTCAGAACGGTCCTGTGCATATCCATATTTGATTTGGGGGGAAATAATGCCACAATGGCCACGCTGGGCAGGCGGATTGTCGATCGCGATAGATGTTATTAAGTTTACTGGGAAATAGCGGCAACTCACTCTCCCGGTGAGACTCAACCGATTTTCATGACTGCCACAGGCAATTCTCGACACCAATACGTACCCGTCGCCACACGAGTTCAGTGGGGGAAAATTATATATTATCAAATTTAGCATTTTATTTTAAATTAATTAATTAAACTATCACCGGATCGGCACCGCGGGTGTTCCTGAAAAGGTCCGATAAGAAACACCTAGTTTGTCGGCAATATTCTTGTCCTCTGAGAGCTATCTCGCCGCGCAATAACCGAGTAAGCAAATGAATCCTGGATAAGGATATAGCTTGGCTACCTATTTATCAATAAACCATGCGTGAGAAGCCGCAGGTGGCAGATAGTAACTGATAATTTGATTATAAAATATAACAAATCCTTTTTATATAATTATTTCATTAATAACATTTATCAACATCAAAGTTATTATAAATACTTAGCCGATAAACAACAAATTCAACTTGCTGTAAGTAGCATGAACGTAAATAATTTATAAGTATTTTTAGAGCTTTAATCCACTTTGTAATATTAAAGACAAAGCGTTGATAATTACAATTAAATATTCATATCGCGTTACCAAATGTTACTAACACCTGCTTTTATAAACTTTACAGCAATTTCACCACCCCTGTCGACTGAAACAAGCTGTTTTATCTTAATTATTTCAAACGTCTAGCTAATTTTAAAGTTTTTGAATCAGTTTCTAAAGTGTTCACTATAGAAACAATTTTTTAGTGAATATAAAATACTCTTGGGAAATTAAAAGTACTAGAAAAACTGAAATAATCAAAATATAATTTAATTTAGGTAGATTTTAAAAGACGTCTAAGAAGTATGGTAAGTGTATAACACCTATTCAAGAGAAGGTAATCGAGATATAAAACTCTAAAGCATTCGTCTGACCAGGATGGTATAGAAGGTCATTTTTTCATCTATTATGGAAAAAATAGACCAATAATAGGACGTATGCGGAATGAGAAGAACAAAAAGAAGGTTTTTTAGTAGTTTTCTGGTAATTAAATGATTTTTTTAAAGAACTAATGCAGTACATCTGCACATTCATCGATCGAAGCTCACAATATATAAGGAATTAATGTTACAATCGCTACGCTTGGTAGGCAGGTTTGTAATCGCAAACGGTGTTCCTAGTTTCCCGGCTAAAAACAGCTGCATTCTCTTGGTAATTCCTCAGCCAATATTGATGAATACTCCAGGGCGACGGAAGGGCGGCGCGTGGCCCTATAACCCACCGTATAGGCATGCCATCGCGATTGGGCCGGCCACTGGTACCGTTTCTTTGACATCCATATCCAGCCCGGCATGTTACCCTCTCGGGTACCAATCCCCGTCGACGCACCGGCTAACTACCGGGGCGTCGCTCTCGCGCGCAATGTTTATGACTCCTACGAGAAAGTCTACTTACCTTTATGTGACACATTGTGTTCAGTGCTGAGCTCGAGCTTCCTCCACAATAGGAGAGCAATTAACTCACTGTACCACGCTAGTTAGATGAGTTGGTTAGTATAGATTTTTTATCGAGTTTTCTTTCTCTTGCATAGACACAGAGAACACTTTCTTGTTATTGCTTCATAATTTTTTTATCGAAAGTGGTTAATCTTCTAATTTCATTACAAAAGAGAATAATGAAATTCACTATGTTAATATTTCTATAAAATATATTAAACTGCTGCTCCAATTTCACTATTCGGGTTGTCCTGGCGGTGATACTATGAACACTAAACCTGATACTAATTTCCCGGGGGATGTATAAATTGTATCGTGAGATCGAGAGATTGTTAGTAAGGCGGGACTTTTCACTCGTCTAGTCACAGTTTGATTAGGCCGCCCACACGCATTAGAACCAAATTAGACATTGATTTTATTCAGACCAATTATATATCCTCGCACTATATTATGATTATTATCGTCTATTTTTGAAGTGATATCATATTGTGGGAGGGTAAACCGCTTCGTTACGTAACACGTAATGGCGCCAGTCTGTCTAGCTTCCCTTTCCCTCACGCATACGGTAGCGGTAGGCAGGCTCCCCTCTCTCACTCTAACCCACAGCGCTAGACGTATTAAGATATGTTATAAGATTTTATTAAAAAATAACCTTTCCGATAATGTAATTATCATATTAATGTACATAAAATTTAAGTAATAACCTAAGCCTTTCTCAAGTTAAACAATTCCAATATTAAATAGTTCAACTTAGATTAGTTTAAGTTATTACCTCTGCCGGGCGTCCCAAGTCGCACATGTTTTTTATTCCTTTTTGTGTTCATTGTACAAATAGTCCACTTGATGGTAAGTAAAGGGCATAGCAAGGTCCTTGCTTACCGTAAAAGTGAAGTTTAGTTCTCCAGTTCTATGGGTCATTGAACAAAACGTAGTAGCAAATTGCTGTTATTATTATTATTACTTATACGTCGATTTTCTGCGAGAGTATAAATACTATACTCTCGCAGAAAATCTGGATAATAATCCCTGATGAGTAGATTGCTGGTTGTAGTATAGTAGTCTGTATCTTTAACAAAACTACGTTGCAACTTAGAAACTGCTCGTCTTAAATATCAGCTTTTTTTTTTTTTTTTTGTGGGGTGGGCTACGGTCGTCACGCTCCTCGCACCACTCTGTCCGGGGCGACAGAGGGGCAAGCAGCATGAAGGGGTAAGCACGCACACCTATAACCCACCCGTAAACCTCGCCTTCGTCGTTGGACCGGCCACCGGAGCAGCGTGAACTTGTCGTCAGTGGCCAGCCCGACGGAATACCCCCGAGGGGTACCCTCTTCTTGAGCGACATCCCCTCCCGGGGAGGACGTCGGTCTTTTCCTCGCGGTCAGCCTCTCAGCGGGTGACAGACCTATTCCCCGGTCCAATCACCTGCGGCCTCGGCTAGGGCGGCATAAGGCGCAGGTAATCGCGCCTACGCCGCCCCAGTCGCCGGCGACGGCTCGCGTTGTCGAGGAGACGCTCCTCGCGCACGCGCTCCACCGCCTCCTTCTGCGAGACTACTGCCTCGCAGAAGGCTGCGACCGCGTCTCAGTTCCTGACGCTGTCGAGCATCGCCCTGGCGATGGTCGGCAGCGTCAGGTCAGCACCGATGATTGCGACGAGTTCACGGCGCTGCTCTACCCAAGCGGCACAAGCCTCGAGCGTATGCTGCGCCGTATCCTCGCCGCAGTCACGGTGGTGGCAGGACGGTGTACTCTCCCTCCTAATGACCGTGTACAGGTATTTGGCGAAGCATCCATGCCCCGTCAAAACCTGCACCAGTCGGAAGGAGAGCACCCCGTGCCGCCGTTCCAACCACCGCATCAGCACTGGCCGGAAAGCCTCCACAGTCCGCACACCGAACCGAGGCCTCTCCAGCCAGACTGCCCAACGGGCAATGACGTCTCGGCGGGCGTCGACACGCTAGGCAGTGAGCTCCCTCAATGGAACCACACCGCCCCCGCTCGCATCCCCGACACCCGCCGATACAAATCGGTGAGCATTTCCGCCTCCAGGTCCCACGGGGGAGTTCCGGCCAACAGGCAAGCTGCTTCCGTCGCCACCGTGCGGTACCCGCGTATGGCCCTGACCGCCATGGCCCTCTGTGGTTGCCACAGAAGAGCCCTGAGTCGGACGGTCAGGGACCCCACCCACACCGGTGCGCCGTACAAGGCCATCGACCGGACGACCCCCGCGTACAGCTGTCGGCACGTAGCGCTCGGTCCGCCCACATTCGGCATAAGCCACGAAAGGGCGGACGCCGCGCCGACGAGCCGTGGAGCGAGCCTGCGAAAATGCTCCCGAAACCACCAACGCCTGTCGAGCACCAGGCCCAAATACTTCATATGGGCCCGGATGCTGATGTCAACCGAATTGACGGTGATCGAGACGCCAATGGGAGGGCCCATGCGGGGCCCATGGAATAAAAGGGCCTCCGTTTTGTCCAGGGCCACCCTCAACCCCAGCGCCTCAATCCGCCTGACGATCTCCTCGGTGCCGAGAGTCGCCAGGCTTGCCGCCTCCTCAAGCGTTCCACCGCGGGCTGTGACGAGCGTGTCGTCGGCGTAACAGATCACGCCCAGCCCGGGTCTTAAATATCAGCTTAAATATATTTTACAAATGGTTCAGCTATTCCTTAAAAGAAATTAATAACTTTATTAGCCTAATAATGTCAACTTTGCGTATGATATAAATAATAAAGATATACTTACATCGAACTGGAGCAACTCTATCTGATGCCGTCAAATCAAAAATTACATTGCCAAGAAGAGTTGATGTTAAACAGGACCCGGTCATAAAATTATTGCCACAAACTAATACTAATTAGCATAAGAGTAAAATGATAAATAATATATGATGACGTTCACTATTGGACAGAGTCTTCTTCACAAAGGGGATAATACGAATCGCTAGGCTCGGTGATCCCTTATTTAATTCATAAGATTTCTACAGAAAAACACTGGATGTTATATTATTATTAAAACTAAACAAAACATTCTCGGTTATAAACTTATTTTTTTACTGTAACTATCCTCCAGCTCTAACCGCTAGTTCGTTTGCCGCGATATTCCAAAAGAACTTCTATCATTTTATTACTCCCATATGGCTCGTGAGAACGAACTTCGTACCGCACTTACTTTATAGAAAGTTTACAGACATTTTTTGTCAACGCTTCCCCTGCACTGTCTTAGCTGTGAAATTATTTTTCTCAAAGTTTAATGTTAGACAAAATTGCGCCGCGCAATAATAACTCTTTGTTGACAGTTGTGAAATTTATTAAAGTTGCCTAATATCAAGGTCTTGAAATTTCTTCGTACATTATCTTAGCTAATACCCTTGATATTAGAGTAAGAGTGTTTAGGAGTTATTCTTAAAATATTACCAGCCTTATAATGCTATTCTATCTCTACTTCTTTACTATCTTCTTATATTTTCAAAAATCTAGAATTTTCTTTACAACCTATTGTAGTCGTACTACTTACTCCTGTTTTTACTATTATTAGTTATTATTATGATAATAATTGACAAGAGATTTCTTGAATATGAAATAACATTAATATTCATAATTTCATCATCATCATCACAGCTCATATATGTCCCACTATTAGGCTCGATCCCCCTCCGCAATGGAAGGGAAATTGACCTAATACGCTGGTCGGATGTTTTGGCATAGGGTTTTGTTTCGAGTTTTCCTTCACTTGCACAGATGCTATATGGCTTACGATCACCGACGGGTAAGATAGGGGATGGTAATTGTATTCTTGCTCCGTCACCAAACGGATAATTAATAATAATTTAATATAATTAATAATTTATTCGACAAAAATAAAAACAGAAACATCTTTATGAAAAGAAACTGTTGCTGCTATGTTTCTTCTTACCCTTAAAGTCTACATTTATATTTTGTTATCAATTTTTCGTTCAGCTATTTGCATCGCATGCCGTTTCAACTTTTCAAGACGTAATTGCCATTATGTAAAGAGTGCTATGTTCTGATTATTTAAAATCTGGATTCATTACCCAAATAATATCTATAACAAGTAAAGTACACGACAAACTCTCGTGCGTGTATGACGCACCGCTGTATTTATTTCAATACAAAAACAAAATGTTATAAGGCGTCACGTATCCAAAACGTCGAGTCCCCTTCAACCCTTTAGGGAGTAGTATCTCGTAAATATTCAAGGATACATTGGAGCTCACAATTTTTCTGAATTTACTCGTCCCTAAAACACGAGGGCTGTATTATAAGCGGACGACGAAACGCAAGTACACCTACGAAATATTCGTAAAGTGTATGAAAATAAGATGGTATATATATATAATATGTTTATTTATAAAAAAGGGGTTCATGAGTTACTCTTCAGTGTACTGCTTATTTATTTGTAAATACCGCAGAGTATGATCACTTAAAATGAGTGCATTTTATATATAAATGATAGAGATATACTTCTTTATAATAATGCGTATTAAAAAGCCGGTAAGGTATTTTGTAGATTTTTTTATGAACAAACAGCATTGGTGGAAAGATACTACTTATTCATTACGGAATATTCCAGCCAGCTATTAACAGAAAAGTATACAATAGAGAATTATTCAAAAAAATCGAAAAGGTGTATGTCTCATATACTAGTTTTTTTTTCTTAATTAAATTAATTCTTACCGAAGATGTTATGTCATCTTGAGAATACGGTAAGTGTAAAAGAAGAAGATACATTTTATTGTGGATATGAGAAAAAGAAACTTAAAAATCTCCATGATTAATTTAATGACAGTAAACTTATAGAAAATTTATCGATTTTTATGAATATCTTTCAATTCACAGCAATTTCATATTAAAAATGGACAGGTCATGTACTAATTATGAGAACATTTATTCGATAAATAGATGTTTGTGAGTTGTTTGTGTGTGATGACAGACAGACATACATACAAAGAGACGGTGATGCAAATATATTCTCGTGGCATTTTTCTTTTATATTTTCATAAAAAAAATATTCTTAAAAACACAATTATCTAAAATTAGCCATTATCAGAAAACATATTAATGCTGTGTGGTAGCGGCTATGAATACTACCAACCCTTATTTTACTCAGGGGTGTCGTAAAAAACTAAGAGCTTTATATCGACCTCGCTATGGAAATGCTTTTACGCACTATCCCCCGCCAGTGACAGACGGGGGGGGTGTGTGGGACTCACTGGCCATAGATGTTGGCGGCCGGGATACCCACTAATACCAACAGCGGTCTCTGCCGCGCTTTTACGGGATGCCGGCGAGACCGTCTAATAACGTTCTATCTCCGACACCCCTACGCTTGGCCATCTGGCCATGTCCAGTCAGCCGTCTAGGCGGTGGGAGGAGATGCGCGTAGCGGCGCCTCCCTCTCCCTGGTCGCCGCCGGCGGAGCGAGTTCACAGACGAGAGTGCTTCGCGTTCCCGCTCCGCGGTATCCTTTGCAGAGATGACTTCCTCGCAAAAGGAGGCCATCGACGTTTAGTACCTGTCGCTGTCAAGCATCTTGTTGATGACGGTCGACAACGACAGGTCCGCTCCAATGACCGCCGACAGGTCGTGGTGCTGAGGCCCCCAGGCGGTACATACCTCCAGAGTGTGACGCTCGTCATCGATTTGCGCGCCACACTCATGGCATCCAGGGGCCTCTTCATGTCCAATTCGGTGGAGGTACATACCGAAGATCTCGTGTCCGGTAAGTACCTGCTTTATATCGACCTAGGCCAACTCCACCTGATGCAGTTTGGTCAACAATTACATTCTCAATTCCTTCCATCCTCTTTGGATTGACGTTAAACAGGCAGCTGGTCATAAAACTATTGCCAATAACTTTTGCAGTATGTACATGAACATATTGCGTCAACCATAAGTAATTGGTATAAGAGCAGGGGAACGATGAACGATGATCAGAAATTTAATTATTTATATATTTCCGTGTGGTGACGGAGTAAGAATACTATTCACCACTCCATATCTTACCCGTGGGTAATCGTACGAGACGACCAAGGGATATAAAATGCATATAACATCTATGCTAAGAGAAGGAAAACTCGAAACAAAACCCTATAACCAACACGTTCTTGCAGCAAATTTAGTACAGAAATGTTCTTGCAGCAAATTTAGTAAAATACACAAATTACACAGGGATGGCTGAAAATCAGCGCTGTACTTAAATACAATAGCTGAACTAACTCTTTTTGCTTTTTACCTTTAATTTACTTTTAACTTTAATCTCTTATTTATAGTTTTAATTAAAAAGATAATGAATTATTATTATAAATTGATTGTAATGTATTCGTTATTACTAGTTCTTATATATTTCTCATGTGTACGGGGGCCCCTTATGCTTACATTTGAAACCCGTATTTTAATGTATTTTTATCATTCACACGTGTTTGGTTACAATATCAAGTTGTTCACTCAATCATCACTAATGTACACACTATATATGATTTACATGAAAACGTCACAACATCTTTCTATCGGAAGAGTTAAATATTTATTTGATAAAAATAACGCTCGATGCGTAGCGTTATTTTTAGCATTTGAACTCTGAATAAGTATTTGTGTTTTTGTATGAGGATAGGCTAAAAATTCAGCACACTCTTTATAGGCTCAGTGTGTCCAATACGTCCGGGATAATGGAAGGGCAGCGTGCAACCTCATACACTACCTTATCAACTTCCCATTGAAATTAGGTTGAACAAAGTGATACGTGACAGTGCATGTTTGCGTTTGGACGTGTGTGCATTCATGTCTGCGTCCTTGCGTGCGTGCGAGTACCGAGATTCGAGCAGAATATTATTCGAGCAGGTGAATGCACAACCGTAAATGTGGATGGTGGATAACCGTAGATACAATACATTCAAGGTCAATTGAAAATCGCTTTAGAATTTAACTTCATAAAAGCAAAGAAAAATACACATCAATTTTTACATCATTCTGCCATACATACCAGGTATATTCACATTACAATAGTTCTGGATTATTAAAAAAAAAAACAAATAAATCACCTTGACCTTCATCATATTATCATATTTATACGTAGGTAATAGGCTTCACAAAAGTTTAGATTAACATGCTATTATATCTACTAATAAAAGAGTTTCTTTTGTAACAATCGGCACTAAGGAATAAATCCTTATATCACGGGGTACTTTATCAATATACAAAAAAAAAAAAAAAATACGAATTACACCCAAACTCGGAAAAAAAAAATTATGCATAGCGATCGAACTCACTACAATCGATATGAGAGGACGATACTTGGAGCACTCATCCATTTCTTTAATTTCATCATAGCCGTCATCACATACGCCCCACTACTGGGCCCAAGACTGTTCCACAATAGAAGGGAAATTGACCTACTATAGCACGTTGGTCAGACGGGTTGATACGGGATTTCATTTCAAATTTCTTTCACTAGCATAGATGTTATGTGCATATTATATTCCTTATCCTCTTTTACGTCACCCACGGGCACGACAAGGTGGATGAACTGTATTCTTACTCCATCAACACACGGATGTCTCTTTCGTTTGTGTAGTCAGAATATATCAACTATTCAAGATTTAAATTTTAGTAACCTTTCTTGTTGTCAAGCTTCCAAGTAGCGTGCTCATTACATTAGTTTTCATTAGCTGAAAAGCTTCGGTGGATATAAAGCTATACGCATAAACTTTCTTACATTAAAAGTTGCAACAAAATTCTTAATCTAAATGAGCTATTTAATTAAATATGTGTTACTAGTTTTTACTCACGACTTAGTCCGAGTAGAAATCATGTGTGATTGACGGTTCAAAATAATTTTCATTATTTGTGTTGTAGGGTGTAAAGTATCAAAGTAAATCACCTCCTTGCCATTACCTGACCACGAATACCGATTCGTTGATCACGGTAGTCGCCCGGACCTATTTATCTATTTTTTTATTTGTCTGGCTATGACCTAAATACGTCCCGCACAAACTATCCGGAGCAACGGAAGCATGATGCGCAACCACATAACCTACCGTCTGAGGAGGGCTCCTCATAGTCAAATGACTGATCACTGATACTAAATCTTTGACCTCGGTGGTGTAACCATTTATCCCTGAGCTGGCTTTTATAACTCGACTGATACGTGTGGATGACATATTGTGTTCTTAACCTGTTGGTTGAATGGTGAATATAAGTCAAAACAAATCGCTATGCTCGCATTGCTCACTCCAGCGCCGAGTCTAAATAAGTTTGTAATATTATCATTGTTTCTCGCGAGTCGGCTCCGGCGGCGGCGGCGGCGGGCGTCCGCCTCGCCTCATTTGAATATACCCTGTTTATTGTGCCACGCTCTTTTCGAGCCCATCCGGCCTATTCCCGCAGAATTATCGAATAATATTTTTTTTTTCTCGAAAGGTTCAACATATTATCGCGGGATTCCGTGTGAGTACGTACGTAAGATTATTTGATTTGCTGTCGTTGAGTGATGGATGCCTGTGGAAATTTGCTTTTATTCACAGCGTTAAACAATTATCTTATCTGTTTTGTTTATTTATTTATGTTTTGAGTTTGTTTGTCTTGTGTTTAGTTGTGGTAATGGATTTCCTTTTTGTTAAGATTTTATTCGTATTATTATTTATATTTTGTGGTATCTTAAATATACTAAACTACTGTTTCTATTTATTGATTCAGCTTTTAATATGTCATCATTCATTACGGAGGTTTCAGGAGTGGAAGGGGATGCATTGATCAAGTGTTCTCTCTGTGCAACATTGTGGAGAAGCATCTGGCTCTAGGCCAGAGGGTTTTCTGCAGTTTTGAGGATCTGAAGAGAGCATTTGACACGGTTGTACGAAAGGAAGTTTAGGACATTTTACCGCAGTATGGTATTAACGGTAAACTGCTGCAGGCTGTGCAGTCCAGTTACGTGGGCTGTAGAGCCTGTGTGCGGCTGGATTATGGAATGTCGAGTTGGTTTGACGTCAATATCGGCGTTAAGCAGGGGTGCGTTCTGTCAGCTAGACTGTTTATCATAGGTATATCTGGATAAATGTCTCCAAAGGTTGAACGATATGAATGTTGGAGTCCAGATGGGCGACTCAGTGGTCACTGCTCTGCTCTATGCAGATGATGCAGTCCTGCTGTCACAGTCAGCGACTGACCTGCAGACCCTAGTTGACACAATGACAGAAGATTGTAAAAAAAGGGGTCTACGCGTGAATGTGAGCAAAACTAAAATAATGGTCTTTGAAAGAGATGAAGCCAGAATAGATGTAAGAGTAACAATAGCTAATGATGTACTAGAGCAAGTGGATGAATTTGTATATCTTGGATGTGGATTTAGCCGAGATGGAAGGTACACCACTGATATAGAGCGAAGAGTGAATGCGGTAAATAAAGTGAATGGAGCGTTGGGGCAACTTCTCGGTAGCGACCACCTCAGCCAGAAGGCACGTGTAGCAATACATAACGCTGTGCTTGTCCCAAAATTACTGTATGGAAGCGAGAGTTGGGTATGCAGAAAAGAGTATGAAAGTAAAATTAATGCGGTCGAAATGCGATCTCTACGGAAAATCTGTGGAGCTAGGCTGACCGGCCGCATTCGCAACGACGACGTAAGAGAACGAGTAGGTATGAAAGAGAGTATTGGTGTAAAGATGCGAAAGGGAATGCTCCGATGGTTCGGACATGTGGAAAGAATGCCAAACGAACGTCTGGTTAAGAAGATATACAATGCGAAAGTGGAACGATGTAGGTACCGGGGGAGACCGAGACTAACCTACCTAGACAAAATCGGTCATGTACTGAAGGAAGGTGGAGTCAAGAGTCTCCGAAACCGGCGAGTGTGTATGAAGAGAATTATGAATGTTGAGGAAGCGAGTGAAGTATGCAAAGATAGAGTTCTCTGGCACTCTGTTCTCTCTGCCTACCCTGCAAGGAATATGGCGTGATGATATGTATATATATGTATTCTCCTACTCTTGTCCCAATCACTTGGGGTCGATGCAATATGTACCCTTGTTTCATAGTACATATGGTATTGTAAAAGTTATTGGCAATGGTTTTATAACCGGCCGCCTGCCAGACGTCAACCCTACCTGGGAATGTAATTGTTGACCAAACGGCATCAGATGGAGTTGGCCCAGGTCGTTATAAGTCTCTTAGGCTACGTCCTAATTGGCAAGTCGTTCTACGACAAAATCGGTTGTTCGCATTGCCGTGCAACAAGTTGGTCGTACGACAATATCATTGTGTCCAAATTGCATTGTCGTCAGTCGTCGAAATGTCGTTGTCAAAGATATATATATGTCATAGTATTCATTTTACTTATCAACCAAAAACACGTGTTGCCCGGACAACCGACACGACAAAATAGAACAGATTTGAATTTAAAACACAACGACCAACAAATGCGATGTCGCACGTCAGTGCGAGTTGTCAGTTAGGACAGCTCCATTCAAAAGCATGTGTTTTAATTTTGTCGCATTAGTTGATCGGTTGGACAACAAAAGTCGTGTCGTATTGCGACAGCCAATTAGGACATAGCGTTAGTCGTCTTTTACGACATCCACGAGCATAGTAAGGATTGGTAGTATTCGTCACCGCTACCACACAGCTAATAATTAATTTAATATGTATTTTAACTATTGACTTTTTGTAAAAATTGTTTTTGAAGTGATTTCTCTCTTGCGTTTTATATAAAGAAAAATAGTTTATTTCTCCCTCGTAGGGGACACATATGTAGGTAATTGTATACAATATAGTGAATTATAATAAACTAATCGATGTACCGAGAGATATGTAGACATAATACGTAAAATCTGAAGTCCCACCCGCGATTAAGTAAAAGGATCGTTGCTCAGCATAATATTGTGGTAGCTTATATGAAAACCACAATGTTGTTCATACGTAGCGTCCTGTAAAATGTTTCTTTTTTTTATTGCTCATGGTGGCAAACGAGCAAGCAGCACACCTGATGGTAAGTGTCACTGCCGCTCATAGACCTTTGCTATAACCAAGGCTATAGCTAGGCCGCTGCCTACCATTACAATCCCCAAACCCACCCAGTTGGGCTGCCGGCTCTCTCACTCACCGAACGAAGCGCAATAGCACATTGCCATTACTCAGACGTCGATCTTCTGCGAGAGTGTGGTGCTACCCCGGACGAACCGGCCTGTGGCTACAGACAGAGAACTGTCAACAGTGTGGAACTACTAATGAAAATGTAGTATAGAAATCTAGTAGAAAATTTTAATTTTAATTGGATTTAAATATTTGTGCTGTAGATATGTACCTATTACTGCGCGTTAAAATATATTGCACAACGACGTGAATTTGAACAGGATATTGATCTTGATAGGTTTGTTTGAAGTTTCCCTTCTTTCTTTGTCTTTTAATCGTTTCTTACAATGTCACAGAAAAGACAATGTGGACGTAGAAAAAGGTGTCTATGAACTGAAAAGAAGAAAATAGAATCCTTAATAAAGAATCTTTCACCAAATAAAAAATATTTTCAAATTTTATTTTTTTATTTAAAATGATATCTTAAAAGTACCAAAGTACCACCACAAATGTAATAAATGTAGATATGGTTAAATTATAACCCGCAATAATAAATTATGAAATGATTCGTTTACTTAGGGCCGTATGTTCTTCTTATTTAAATAACGGTGAATGGATTTAAAGGTTTAGCCTGAAATTATTTGTTTTACATTACAACATTGAATCAGTTTAAAATAATTAAATACTAACTCTGTACCACGGTGAATAAGTATATAATTTATTATGTCTATATTATATTATAATATATAGCCTAAAAAAATTAATATAATATTTAAAAATGTTCTAAATGACCTGAGGAATCCATGTCTTGTTGGACAGATTATCCTAATGCTTCAAATTATTATAACGGCATTCAACGTCTTATGCTAGGGCCGCACCTGCGTATATCGTCCCGAAGTAATGTGTGGCGAAGCTTCGTACGATTTGTACACTATAATGTTATCGCGATAATACTGTGGTCATATTAGCGACTTCGGTATTTTACACGAAGTATCGAGCAATAATTAAAGATGGCCGAAATCATTTTCATGCGTTTAACTATGGATGACGAGTTGCTTTACTATTACAGCTATATTATGCTAATAATTACATAATGATTTCTTTTGGATCCCTTCATGGGTTCAGCTTCATAACGGTGTAAAAATTCTTAGACCATTTCATCGCTCCACTCCATATTTATTGATTAACTGGAGATCCTCGATCGCGTCTAAACACATCGAAAATTGCCGCTGAATGAAAAACGCTAGTCTGACCACAGAGCGAGATATATTGGCGCGCTAAAACTCTTTGACTTATCGCCACCCAAGCGATAACGCACACGAAGACCGAATGTTCGCGACGATAGCCAATAATAACCGATCACATCTGCGTGTATCATCTCATTGCACGAAGCTTCGTGACGATACACGCAGGTGCGGCCCTAGCATTAGCAACATAGGCTAGATCATATATCATCAGTATACTTAGGAGTTAGGTATCCTTCACTTTATTAGAAGGTCACCGTATAAAATGTTACTGCTAACCTTTCAGACTATGTTAGTAATCGCCACCGAAGACAAACATCGGGTACTGATGGCCCGCTCGCACGGCGAAGAGAAGCGCTTTGCAGGGTGGGTCTATGGAGTCGCGCGCCACCTCGTCCGTCGCCCCGGACCGATTTGGTGGGGCGTGACCACCTCCATAGTCCACCGCAAAAAAGGCTATGTTAGTAATATCTGTTTTAATATATCTGCGTGACTCATTGTATTTGTAGCTGTGTGGTAGCGGCTACGAATACTACCAACCCTCACTTTGCTCGTGGATGTCGTAAAAGACGACTAAGAGCTTTATAACGACCTGGCCCAACTCCATCTGATGCCGTTTGGTCAAGAATTATATTCCCAAGGAGGGTTGACGTCTGGCGGGCGACCGTTCATAAAACTATTGCCAATAACTTTTACAATATGTACTATGAAAGATGAGTACATATTGTATCGACCCCAAGTAATTGGGATAAGAGTAGGAGAATGATGATGATGACTCGTTGTATGTGCCTTATTTATCCTAGTTACATAATAATTGGTAACTTCCAGAATTAACATTAGATCTGACCAATTTGCAAATCAAAGATGAATAATAGACTGCACAAATGGTTAAGATACCAATCTACCATGCTAGTGTTATGGATTCTTAGGCAGGACAATTCTTTGTGTAATCCATAAATTGTTGTCTGTCTGGGTGTAATTTTCCTGTGTTAATTGTATGTTTACAAAGTCCCCCGCAATACTTCTTAGTCTTAGATTGTTTCTTAGTCCAGAATATTGACTTTATTAAAAAAAAATGTGTAAATGTGATATTAATTTATTTTTAACATTTATCAATATATTCTTTATTAATATTTAAACAAATCTATAATATCGCCAAATAGGCTCCAACTTAATCTACTCCTAGATAAATACTGATTCACCTAGGTAACGAAGATAGAATAATATTAAAAATATTACATAAAAAGAATGAAAAAGTTATACCTGCCAGAAAATTCTCTATCCATTCATCAATCAATTGAAGCCCTAATAGACATAAGCTTTTCCAAGGAGCATAATTTTAGAAACAAAAAATGCACAAGGTATACAAATAATACTCAATAAAAACAATACTCCATTTATAACCTATTTTCCAAAAAGTCTATACAGAATAAAGTCCGGTCCAGTTTGTATTTCAACACGAATCCTTTATGTAAATAACTGCATGAGACCGACCGGGCTCCATTTGTATCAAAGGTAGTATTTACATTCTTAATGTTCATATTTATAAGATATTTTTACAATGCATGTATTTTACGATAAAAATATGAGCATTTTTCATGTGAATACTATTTTGTTATGATTTTAATAAAATATTTAAAGGTTTAAAAATAAATAAAATGATAATTCTACTGTTGACAGTTTTCTATCTACAACCGCGGACCAATCAGTCCGGGGTAGTACTACACTCTCGCAAAAATTATGATCAAACTATGATGATGAGCAGTGAAAATGTACTGTTGCTCTTTGTTCCTCAACTCATGGAGGATTTGGGTTGGTAGGTAACGGCCTGTAAAGAAGTCCATGAGCGATAGTAACACTTATAGTCAGGTGTGCTGCTTTCTTGTTTGCCACCATAAGCAATAAATAAGTAAATAAATAATTACTAATTCTTTACTACATATACTTTATACGTTTTAATACGAAGTAAAAAATGTGGTTGTTACACGTGGATTACACTCCTCTAAGCTACTAAAACGATTGTAACGAACTTCCAGTAGATGGTGCTACACATGTCATATGTTGTTATCATTTTTCGCTTGTAAATATCAATTATTAAGATATTTTAGAAAAGTTTTGGTTGGCATTTAATTTTAATACAACTTTATCATTCCAGGTGTTATTTTTTAATGTATAACCTACATTAATTGATGTCATCATGGTTTTTTTTTGGGGATAGGCTATAGTATAATCACACCTCACCCAAACCATCCGAGGGACAGGAGAGGCGGCGCGCGGCCCTATAACCTGCCATACACATATCTCTCTACACCAGACGGGCTACCGGACCCGGTATCTTTTACGACACCCACAGACAAGATATAGGGTGATGAGTTGTATCCTTACTCCGTCATCACATAAAATGATTGATTATTGGTTCGTGAGAAAGTATTGAATTGATGACTTTACAAGTTTCACAAATAGCAGGTTTTTACTGCACGATTGTGCTTCAATGAAGTTTGATATATTCTCCATTTATTGATTACCACTTTATGACTCTCTTTATGATTACTCGTAGGTACAATAATAATGTATCGTTTGATATTAACCATTACATTAAATACTTGAAAATGTATAAACATATTTTGCATTCAATGTTAATATTCTTTTAAAGAATTTTTATTCACGGACTGATAAAAACCAATGATATTTTTTACATCTCACCCACACTCTGCTCTTTATAACATAAATATAAAAAAATCAACGTATTTTTAAAACCTTGCAATAATTTCCACATAAAAACCAAGAATAATAGCACCGCCTACAGCTACAGGTGGCCAAGTCCCTTTAAGTATATTCCTTATATTAAATTTACACGTTTTTTAACCAAAGCCTGCCTGTCCACGTTCCCCGGCCCTTAATTAGCCTTCGCCTTACAACTTCCCCATCTTGTAACTCTCAATTAAGAATAAATTTAAACTAAATATAAATTTCAGACTCAAAAGATGCGTTCACTCCTAATTAGGAGCTAATGGAGGAACACGGGGTACATTATTAGAACTGAAACCATAAAAAAAGTTAGATAATTTTTCCTTGACCCCCTTGCAAGCGAAAACCGCTTCTATTTTCTTAAAATTCATGGACTTTTAAGACTTTGTTTGCGTACTATTGGACATTGTCCCGGGGCGAAACAATTTCTTTCAATAATTCTTCGGTAATGGTCTAAGTAAACCAGTTAACAAGTCACTCTTGGAGTGACTCCCAACAAAAATGGATACAATTTTAAGTTTTATTGAATTATTTATGGTCGACAAACGTCTTTCGTCACCTGCCGTTTAGAGATCAATCCAAAATTATGTCTATTCCACATTTATTCATGTTATATTTTTGCTTATTCGTTAGCAGAACTCACAGGATATTTTTACGTTTGGAATATGGACTTGCGGTTTCGCACCTTGACTACGAAGACGGAACTGTTGTTATTAATGTCGTAACTTTTAATCCCTTAGTTATTCTTTAAGCCTTTTAAGAAAAATAAAGATGAACATATTATATTCTTAACAGAATGTTTAAGAATATACTACACGCATAGGGTACAAGGACTATAAGTATGTATAAATATATGTACAATAATATGTCCTGACAACTTAATTGAGAAGTTAAGCGTTGTTTACGTTGAAAGCGTACTTAAATACTAAATTCCCCTCAAACCAGATATTTAAAAATATATGTAATATATATAATCCACTCAAATATAAATAAGCACTAAAATATGTAATTGAGATAATAAAGTTCGTATATTTTGTTCTTAACGTGAGCTAATCATCATTTTACAGAAGCGTACTTAACTTAAAGTACTTGCATTAGAATAAAAGTAACTCTATCCGTAGTTTCGTATGTGTTTATTTTCTTCTTTGTATACTTATCTAATATAGCTGATATAAAAACAAATATACTGGAATTTTCTTAGTATTTATATAAGTAGTAAAGCCATGATAGTGCAGGGATTTTGATGAGGTCTGCAGCAATAACTAGATAGATGTCATTTATCTGGGCGTACCTAATATCACACTCTTGCATAAAATCAACCTCTGAGTAAAATTCTTTTTGCAAATCTAATTGCGATTTTGAACAGGCAGCTCTCTATTTGTTCTGGAAATTAAAACTCTACCGCCACGTGCGCGATCTTAGGTTACATAGTCTGCACTAACGTCTGGACTAAAATACTATATGGACTATGTAGCAACTCGTGAAAATTGCCATGCCTTCAAGCGTTTCTACCATACCTTTTTTTTTCTTTTTTTTTCGCAAGGTGGGACCATGGATGTGTTCTCGCCCCGGCAAATCGGCTCGGGGCGATGGAAGAAGCAGCAAGCAACCCCATGGACCCACCCTGCAAACACCTCTCTTCGCCGTGCGAGCGGGCCACCAATACCCGATCTTTGTCTTTGGTGGCCGGCTCGGCGGTATACCCTTGCGGGTTCCTCTCTTGTCGATGCCCCGACAGCTTTCGCCATCGGGGCGTCGCCCTCACGCAGTGGCCTCACGTCGGGTGACCGGACAATTCCCCGGTCCGATCACCCGAAGCCTTGGTTAGGGCGGCATCAGGCGCAGATATTCGCGCCTGCGCCGCCCCGGCCGCTGGCGGCGGCCTGGATCGCGGGAATCCTCCCGGACTCAGACGGAGTCTACTCCCTCCACACGACCGTGTGCAGGTACTTGCCGAAGCAACCGTGCCCCGACAACACCTGCACCAGTCGGCAAGTGAGGAACCCGTGCCGCCGCTCCATCCACTCTATCAGTACGGGCCGGAGGGCCTCAACGGTAACAACACCGTGTCTAGGCCTCTCCAGCCGCGTAACCCAACGGACGATGACGTCTCGGCAAGCGTCCTTGCGCCAGGTGGCTATCTCGTTCAACGATAGGGAGCCACCTTCATCGCGCACTGAGGTAACCCGCCGGTAGGGGTCGGAGAGCATCTTCGCCTCTAGGTCCCACGGGGGTGTCCCGGCCAGTAGGCATGCCGCCTCGGTCGATACCGTGCGGTACCCGCGAATGGCTCTGACCGCCATGGCTCTCTGTGGTCTCCACAGAACAGCCCTGAGCTGGGCGTTCAGAGCCCTCGCCCACACGGGTGCGCCGTACATGGCCATCGAACGGATCACCCCCGCATACAGCCGTCGGCCCTCGAAGCTGGGTCCGCCCACGTTCGGCATGAGCCGTGATAGGGCGGACGCCACGCCGACCAGCCGGGGAGCCATTCGGCGAAAATGCTCACGGAACCACCATCGCCCGTCAAGCACCAGACCCAAGTACTTCATATGGGCCTGGATACTGATCTGGATGGAGTTGACGACTAACGAGGCACCGATTGGCAGCCTTACGCGTGGCCCATGGAATAATAGGGCCTCCGTCTTATTTAAGGCCACCCTGAGCCCCAGCGCCTCGATTCGCCTGATCATCTCGTTTCTACCATACCTACTATTGTGATCAATTTATGGCTCACTCATTAGGCTCCATAAGCTCTGTCATATACATAGTACTATACCGCTGTGTTTCACATATCAATAAATTCTCTCATCTATTGGCTTATTAGCCAATTTTGTTCTTATTTCCATTCAGATAATTGAAAGTATTCCCCGGGGCTTTCTGATGATCAAATCACGGTTTTTTTTAAGGGAGACATTTTGGCAGTGGCGCGCATGCGCGGCAAATCCACCACCCCCGGGCCCGACGGTGTTCCCAATCGCGTGCTGGCCCTGGTCCTCGACCACCTGGGCCTCCGCCTCAGGGGGCTGTTCGACGCGTGCTTAGCGTCCGGGCGGTTCCCTGGGTGTTGGAAGGAGGGGAGGCTGGTACTACTGCCGAAGCCGGAACGGTCTCCAGAGTTGGCCTCAGCCTACAGGCCCATCGTGCTGCTCGACGATGAGGGCAAGCTATTGGAGAGGGTGCTGGTTGCCCACATCGAGCAGCGCCTCGTCGGCACGGGGCCCGATCGACAACCTACCCGAGGGGGGAACGTCGATCGAGGAGAGGGTCCTCCTCAGGGGTATTCCGTCGGGCCGACCGCTGACGTCAAGTCACTCTGCTCCGGTGGTCGGCCAACGACGAAGGCGACGTCACGGGTGGGTTACGGGTGTGCGTGCTTACGCACCTCTGTCGCCCCGGACGGAGTAGTGCACGACTGCTTCGGTGTTCATATGGTCCGGATCAAGTTCTCGGTTTCCAAGAGTCTGGCTTCAGGCGACCTACGACTAGGCAGCGTGTTAGCCTCCACTGTGGCAATCAAACCCCCACCGAAGCGATCGGATCCAGCACAGGCGATCTTCCGGTAGCAGCAACTCAACACCGCTATGGCAAGTCGAGTCTATACCTGACTTGATCCCAGATGTCCGGAGCAAGTCCAGTTCTAGGTGGCTCGCGACAGTGGCTGTGACTCTTCGGAGAGTCGCAGGTAATCACGTGGCTTCAAATAGACGTCTCGACACTATGAGCTCGCGAGAGAGACTTGGCCGGAGTCCTTTCGTGACAATGAACGGTGTTAATATCCTCGAAACATCGGGCAATTAAAAGTTAAATACAAACGCGATACAATCCGTAAAAATAGTTTTACTTTCATATAAACACCATCAACTAATGTATAACCCATAATTGCAAAAGAAAAGTGACTCTACTCAGAATGTTATAGCTTCATAAATATTGTTCAAGAATACAATCTCAGCTGACATATGATTGACAATATAAACGTTGTCCATTTACGGTGCGGGGCGAGTTCGGCCGTCACCCGCCACCCATCAACCATCAACCGGTTAGACATCAACCTGTCACATACAATTTGTAATCGCACACAACGACATTTGCAAAAAAAAAATGCTTTTGCTAATAGTTTTGTGCAATATTATTTATCATACTTTTGGTTTAAATATCGATACTATTAATATAACAACTGATTATGTCAAGTATAAAAATTTGAAATACGTTACCTACATTACATGTGAAAATAATTATTGTAAGTAATTTAATTTTTATTTTATTACCATCATTCACATTACCTCAATCTACATCTCACTATAGAGCTCGGGCCTCCGTCACAATGGGAGGGAAATTTACGTACTATGTGTATATTAGAATGACGTATTGGCATTAGAGTTTAATATTGAGATTTCCTTCTCTTCTATCGATGTAATCTACATATCATATCCCTGAATAGACTTACGATACCCACGGGCGTGCACTTTTCCATGTAGTGACGGAGTAAGAATACAATTCACCACCTCCTATCTTACCCGTGGGTGATCGTACGAGACGACTAAGGGATATAAAATGCATATAACATCTATGCGAGAGAAAGAAAACTCGAAACAAAACCCTATACCAACACGTCTGATCAGCGTGGTATAGTAAGTCAATTACCCTTCCATTATGGAGGTGGCCTGAGCCCAACAGTGGGACATATATGTGCTGAGATGACCCACGGGCATGAACGGAGGTGGTGAATTGTATTTTTACTCCGTCACTAAACAGAAAAATAATTTAATTAACAATTAAATAAAAGTCATCCTTCGAGATATAGTAAAAATACAATTAGCCACGTCATATATTACCTGTGAGTGATCCTAAGAAACGACAAATGAACATAAACAAATTAAATCACTGCATGAAAAGAAATATTTGAAATAAAACTATAGTGCCTTACTAAGTCTAAATCACACCAGCTTGGTATAGTAGATCAATTTCCCTCCTATTTTCGTCTTGATCCTAACAAAGTAAATAATAATGTAATGAAATCGGTTACGCTCCAAAAAACGTACTACCAAAACCAATACCATATACCAAACTACACTACAAACTGTAGAGTATCTTATATTCTAAAATAGCAAAATCTTTTGAATAATAGATACTCGTACATTATGAGGCTATGAAAACATTATTTCAGATAACAATATTCTAGCTCAGACTTTAATGAAACAGAATATTCAAATATCAGTGCACGTTGATAAAGAAATGGATATTGATGTTAGTAGGTCGCTACGTCACTACTATGTATCTCTTGGCATTATACTTGATGGGACTTGTGATGATATACAACGAGTACTTTTAAAGGTTTGTTTACAATTATCACTATATTTTAATCTCAAGTTATCTGTTATTGCAGTTAAGAATACCTTAAAGAAATCCGAATAGATATGTGCTACTATCGTATCATCATCATCATCTCAGCTCATATATGTCTCACTGTTGGGCTCGAGCCTCCCCGTAATGGAAGGGAAATTGACCTACTATACTACGCTGGTCAGACGTGTTGGTATAGGGTATGTTTCAAGTTTTCATTCTCTTACATAGATTTCATATGCGTTTTATATCCCTTAGTTGTCTTTTACGATCACCCACAAGTAAGATAGGGAGTGGCGAATTGTATTCTTACTGCGATAATACACGTCAAGTATTTTTATTATTATAAAGTGTAATTTAACTTTATTAGCTGTGTGTTAGCGGCTTCGAATACTACCAACCCCTACTTTGCTCGTGGATGTCTTAAAAGACGACCAAGAGCCTTATAACGACCTGGGCCAACTCCATCTGATGCTGTTTGTTCAACAATTACATTCCCAAGGAGGATTGACGTCTGGCAGGCGGCCTGTCATAAAACTATTTCCAATAATTTCTACAATATGTACTATGAATGAAGAGTATATATTGTATCGACCCCAAGTAATTGTGATAAGAGTAGGAGAATGATGATGATGAATTTCTGTAAACCTGTGTACCATAAACCACCTCGCTACAGCTGAGCAACGACTTATCTATAAACAGGGCTGCCATTTTATTTACATACCTTTTAAGAACGGCCATTAACTGACACCCAAACATTTTAAAATACCAACATTTTAAAACAAAATATAAACTTTATAATTAATTTTGTTATTAAGTACAATATTTTTTAAAGCCCTAATAGAAATAACTCACAAAATGTGTGCCAAACTCGTGGCTCTAGATTGCTGGAAGAGATATTGGAGACTCCTAGGGGATCAACTCCGAAAATGGATAGTGCAATTGATACAAATATGGTTATCCCGATGTTATTATTTTAAAACGAAAAGAATACAACTGTCGTACTCCATACTTGCCCATGGGAATTATAAAAATTAGCTGAGGCTGAGAGAGTGGACAGCAGCTATCTCCTGGGAAATTTAATAGCACCTATTGTGATCGCCAATTCATCTACCAAGCGTGGCTATTATGGAATTATTTCAATAAATAAATATCTATGAACGCATAAAAAGTGTGGAGGCCTATGTTTAACAGTGGACATCTGCGGGCTGATGTATTGATTATTATAATTTCAGATATTGTTCACAGTCTTGTTATTTCAATGACATTGCCGTCGTACTCACATAGTCATATTCAATCGGTTCATATCTCCACACGTAACCATAGTTATATACTGAGTCTTAAGTGACATGCTTTACCGATAACGGCAAACACTAGAATTAACTCTACATGTTACACACGTATCACACGTAAGGCTTGACCCTCCTCCACAGTAGGAGGTATACCGATCCACTATACTGTGCTGAACAGGCATGTTGGCTTAGAGTTTTATATCGAGTTCTCTTTCGTTTGCATCTGTCTTAACTACATACTACATTTGTCTATTTCGGCACTCACGGGTAAAATAAAAACAGACAATACCGGAATTGTATTCATATTCATACATACTGGTACTAGCCTCATGCCTGTTTTCCAGAGGGGTAGGTAGAGACTACGGATTGCCACAAACTACGATCCTGACATACCTCCATCGCTTCCTTCACGCTCATCACAGTCTTCATGCGTGCTCTACAATTACGCGTACTCTTAATCTGACCTTTCATAATATGTCGTCATCAAACTGTCAACATGAATATATATGTTATATAATTCAAAAACTTAAAAGATTCCAATAATTTTTGGACGAGTCTAATTGTAGAGAGATCTAAGTATTGTATTATATATATCTAAGTATTGTATTATTCCATCAGGCAACTAATTACCATTCATCATCATTCAGCCTTTTTGTCCTTCACTGCTGGAACAACAACTGCTGCTTCTTCATAGTGCGGTCTTATGCCGCCTGCATTCAGAGACTCCATGCAACATTCATCAAGTAGTTGGTACATCTGGTGGAAGGAGTTTACTATTCAAGAGTATTTTTTTTTTCTATTTTAAGGTGTCAAGATCCAAATTATTCGATGCTGTTCATTCTTGGTTAATACTGACCAACATTACACAGCGCGATAATCACACTGAATATATTAACAATAAATTCTCTGTGCTTAATATAAGCATAGATTCTGACATCGTCGTTGTTGGATATAATGGTAATTATATATTTCGCGTTCAAATAATACTTTAATTAAAACTGATTTTAAAATGTTATTTTCCAACAGGTGTTTGTTATACTTTAACTGATGTATATAATTTTGGAAGAATACAAGGTAATGAATTAGAACAAACACCTTTTGGTACATGGTGTGTGGATAAAGGTAGGTTTAAAACATTTTTTTTTCATAACTTGTTTTAACTTAGAAAAAGTAAACAAGTATAGATGTGAATTATAATAATCTGGGTTCTTATTTAGATATTGAGATGATAAAGTATCATTAAAACCATTTGAGTTATCACTAGAAAAATGGTCAGCAGCACTTGCCTGAGAAAATTATGACCCCAATTGCCATCGCCAATCCACCTGTCAAATGTGACAATTAGCCCTTTTTTATAGCCTCTATCTACGTCTAACATATAATTTAGATAAGCTGATTGATACATAGAAGCAAAATGTAATCACAGAGACTAAGACGACAATCATAAATAAAAAAATATTTAATATTTAAAGAAAAATCTATACTAATGTCTAAATGAAAGAAGATTACTGTTGACAAATAATAGTTAGTATATGAATAAACGTGGCAATTGATCATCATTTTAGCTCACAATATAGCTACTATTGAGCTTAAACCTCTTCTGTAATACGTGGACAATAGGACTTAATGTACCATGTTGATCAGATACTTTGGTATAGGGGATTATTTCGAATTTTGCTACTGTTGCATAATTGTTACACGCATATCACTCCCTTAGTCGTCTATTAAGACACCCCCTAGTGAATTGTATTCTTACTCTATCACTATACAGAAATTTCATAGTAAGTGGTAAATACCGCACATTGTCTATTCATCATAATTAACTTAATTAAACATTATTTCAGCTTTCAATTAGATCCATAACCCAAATAACGACAGTTACGTGAATATATAATATTTATATAACAGTAGCTATGTACAATGAAAATTCACGGTGATTTGATTTGAATATTTCAGGTCTGAATATTATGCTAAATGGATACAAATATTATAATCGTTGGGATTTACATAATTTGACGCTGCGAGCTATAACTGTGGTTAGTTTTATTTTATTTAACTGGAGGCCCTGTACCGCGAGCACACCCGAGTACTTGCTATCTCATAAAATATGTACTCGTAGGTATACTTATTTTAATAACTGCACGCCTATAGCATATAACTTGAAAGAAATAGACAGAGGTGTATACAAACTGTATTCCTATAAATAGTCCTTATTTACGTATAATAAGTGATGGGTATAATAGTCTAGAATTCTAGATCCTAACAGAACATAATTCTTTTAGTTTAAGCTCGCTGCTGAGAATTTTGCTAAATATATTTCAAAAACTTGAGGCGTATATCAAACATATAGGGTCTTTCCTATTAGATTCGTATATTTTAGAAAGGGTTATTAGATTTTACCATCAATTAAATGGCATAAAATCTGTGAAGACGCATGATACAAGACAATAGAGTCTTAGGTATTTGAATTATATTACAAATGTGGGTTTTTCATACCGCTTTCAACAACACTAAGATGCATAAGATGATAGAAGCTTAACTTCCTATTTTGCGACTTTAAGTAAATAATAATAATAATGTTTAATAAAAAAAGAACAAGTCTAAAAGTATATATTCTAAAGCTATACCTTTGAAATGAAAGGTCCAATGTACAGACTATCGCTGAGATATTATTGCCTTTCCGACAAAAAATATAAAGTAATAATAGGTAAGTTAATTGATTTTTAAACAGAGAAGTCATTGTTGAACATTCATAAGAAATATATAATATATAAAGTTGGAAATGTTCTTTATGAAGGCTGCGTGAATACTCTATGTATATTATCATAAAAGAACTTTTGCTAAAATTTAATCATACCGATTCAGAATTTTTTAAATTGCAGATACTTAACTTTCATTTTTAAAGACAATTCAGAGTGTCAGTTTCTTGTTAATATTTTTTTGTGTTTTTCAGCTTGTAGAAAAACCGAAAATGTTCAATTCAGACATACTTTCAGAAATGGGTTACACTTTTGGAGTAGCCGTAATGACTAAAATTGCATCACAGCTACTCAACACATTAAAAGAGCGTCACAATTTTAGGTGAGCGGAATCCACAATATGTTTACAGACTTAATCACTTTTTTTTTAATAACCCGAACTCATCCTTGTATCAAAAGCCCCGATATAAACATATAATTAACGAACACAAATAACACTATGCACTATGGCTATGGACGTCGCACCCCGCCAAATCGGTCCGAGGTGACGGAAGAGGCGGCGCGCAACCCCATTAATCCCCCTGCAAGCATCTCTTCTTCGCCGTGCGAGCGGACCACCGGTACCTGATCTTTGTCTTCGGTGGTCCGCCCGGCGGTATGCCCTCTCGGGGCTCTCTCGTCGACGCCCCGACAGCTTTCGCCGTCGAGGCGTCGCCCTCACGCGGTGGCCTCACGTCGGGTGACTGGACAATTCCCCGGTCCAATCACCCGAAGCCTCGGTTAGGGCAGCATCAGGCGTAGGTATTCGCGCCTGCGCCGCCCCGGCCGCCGGCGGCGACCCAGGTCACGGGAATCCTCCCGGGCCCGTTCCGCCGCCTCCTTCTGCGAGATGACAGCCTCGCAGAAGGCGGCGACCGCGTCCCAATTCCTGACGCTGTCGACCATCGCTTGTGCAACAGCCGGCAGCGTCAGGTCGACACCGCTGACAGCGACGAGGTCACGGCGCTGCCCGTCCTAGCTCGGACACACCTCCAGCGTATGTTGCGCCGTGTCTTCGTCGCTGTCGCAATGATGACAGGACGGAGTCCACTCCCTCCGCACGACCGTGTGCAGGTACTTGCCGAAGCAACCATGCCCCGACAAGACCTGCACCAACCGGAAGGAGAGTACTCCGTGCCGACGCTCCATCCACTCCATCAGTACGGGCCGGAGAGCCTAAATGGTAATAACACCGTGTCTAGACCTCTCCAGCCGCGTAGCCCAACAGGCGATGACATCTCGGCGGGCGTCCTCGCGCCAGGTGGCTATCTCGTTGAACGATGGGGAGCCACCCTCGTCGCGCATTGTGGTAACCCGCCGGTAGAGGTCGGAGAGCATTTCCGCCTCTAGGTCCCACGGGATGTCCCGGCCAATAGGCGTGCCGCCTCGGTAGACACCGTGCGGTACCCTCGAATGGCTCTGACCGCCATGGCTCGCTGTGGCCTCCACAGTACAGTCCTGAGCTGGGCGTTCAGAGCCCTCGCCCACACGGGTGCGCCGTACATGGCCATTGAGCGGATCACCCCCGCATACAGCCGTCGGCCCTCGAAACTGGGTCCGCCCACGTTCGGCATGAGCCGAGAAAGGGCGGACGCCGCGCCGACCAGCCGGGGAGCAATTTGACGGAAATGCTCCCGGAACCACCATCGCCCTTCGAGCACCAGACCCAAGTACCTCATATGGGCCCGGATACTGATGTGGATGGAGTTGACGACTAACGAGGCGCCGATGGGCAGCCTCACACGGGGCCCATGGAATAAAAGGGCCTCCGTCTTGTTTAGGGCCACTCTGAGCCCCAGCGCCTCGATTCGCCTGACCATCTCCTCGGTGCCGAGAGTGGCCAGGCTCGCCGCCTCTTCGAATGTCCTGCCCCGGGCTGTGACGAGCGTGTCGTCAGCATAGCATATAACGCTCAGCCCGGGGGGGAGACTCCCTCTCAACGCCCAGTCGTAACCGATGTCCCACAGAGTCAGCCCCAGAACCGACCCCTGCGGAACACCACACGACATGAGCGTCCGCACAATGTCCCCTGCGGGGCAAACACAAATAACACCCTGGCCACCGAAGACAAAAATCGGGTACCGGTAGCCCGCTCGCACGGTGACGAGAGGAGTCCTTCCACGGTGGGTCTATGGGGTTGCGCACCGCCCCTTCCGTCACCCTGGACCGATTTGGCGGAGCGCGACCACATCCATAGTCCACCGCAAAAGAAAAAGCTTTAATACTATATGTAGTAGCTAATTATATATGTATGTAGTTCGTAAACTGATTTGCGTGGAAATCGAAACGTCACTAGACGTGGACTTAGACCAATAAGCCATTTAAGTGTTCGATTACAAAACAGTGAATTTCGGTTTTATTATTATGGAATGAACTCTTGTTAAAATCTGAATAAAAGTGTAATTCACTCCCTCTCTCTTAATCATAAATATCGTAAAAGACTACTAAGGTTTATAAAATGTAGTTAACATCTATGCCAGAGATGGAAATCTCAAAATACATTCTAAATCAACTCATCTCACCAGCGAGGCCTAGTAAGTCAATTTCCCTCCCATTATAGAGGAAAATCGAACCTAGTAGTGGAAAGTATGTAATAATAATGAAATATTGATTCAATTTAAATTAAGTATTGTGAATTCATCACTAAAGTAAAAATAACAACAGAATCATAGAACCAAATAAGATGTCAAAAGATAACAAATGCTAATAGAATTATTTTTTCTACACGAGTGATTCAACAAATGTATCGATATTAGATGGTATTTCAATATTTGTTAATTTCCACAGGTTTGACTACAATATTGCAGGCCGTTGGATAGGATCGCCCGAAAGAAATTCTACGCTGGTAATATTTTCGTTTCTGTTCTGTACAGAATTCATTTCCGCTTATTAAATATGAAAAATAAATTTTTCATTGGGGAGAGAAATACGGATACGAGTTTTGTTGTAATGATTTTTTTTTTGCAGACTGTGACTAACTCTCTACTTTGGGAGGAACAAGATTTGTCAAGCACTTCTGCTAGAATATTCCCTAAATGGCTCGACTGGGTAGACATCATTCATCCACCAACAATGAGTTTTCAGTAATTTTATTCTCAATATTATTTTTCCCTAGTCTTTATATAATTATACGTCGTCATACAAGTTTTTTCTTTTTTTTTGTTTGCCTTGCCGGAACCGCATGGGCATTAAAAAAGCGACCTAACGCATTACTTCCTGTTTGCTAGTTAGACTGATCCCTGGTATCGATTCCTTAACATCGATGCCAAATATAGGATAGTAATCAAATTTTTAGTCATTTATTTTAATGTAATAAAAATTAATTTGATAAAAATATTATACAGGATATGATATGCAGATAATATCAATAGAAGAGAAGGAAAACTTGATGTTAGGTTAATCTGCCCCCCACAGAGGAAGAGACCTGATCCTGACGTTGGCTGACACGATGATGATAATATTTTTTTTCGAATAATATTCTCTTCGCTACTAGATATGAGCCTTCTATACAATGATAGAGGCAATGGCCATTATACCACATTAACTGGATGTATTAGCGTTGTATGGTTTTATTTCAAGTCTCCTAATATTACAGTGAATCTAGGTGCGAGTAAATAAGTGCTTTCACCTAGATTTTAAATAATTTCGTGGTTAACATGCCGCCTACAATGCTCCGAAAATATTAATATTTGATAACCTAAAGAAAATAAGAACGTGGAGTATTTAATTAAATAAAACTTTTAATATATATAAATAATTAATAAAATGGAATCAATAAATCGGTTTTCAATAATTGTTAATTATTACCATCAGCGTATAATTGATCCGTGTGGTGACGGAGTAAGAATACAATTCACCACCCCTTATCTTACTCATGGGTTTTACGAGACGACTAAGGGATATAAAATGCATATAACATCTATGCAAGAGAATGAAAACTCGAAACAAAACTCTATACCAACACGTCTGACCAGCGCGGTATAGTAGGTTAATTTCCCTCCCATTACGGAGGAGCCCAACAGTGGGACATATATGGGCTGTGATGTTGATAATGATGATAATTGCTCAGTTAATGAAAATATTTAATTAATAGAAAAGAATGGGCGTCAGTACTTCTGGTAAACTTATAACACTCTCCGAGTCCACAAAACCATTTACCATGATTAGTGATTGTAATAGAATTCTAATGGGTGCAATAGTGTAATACAAGATTTTTTCCAGAACTAAAATTTACTACCTAATCCCAAACAAAGGAGTGGGCAAATATGAGAACCGGTTTCTAACCCCTATGTCTAGTGGTGTCTGGTTGTGCTCGTTAGGTGCTTGTGCCATCTGTGCTTTAGTTTTGGCAGGTACATCTTTAACAGAGCAAAGATTGGAACCAGGCACTTATGCATTCTTTAGCGTCTTTGCTATTCTTTGTCAACAAGGTAAGTTGTTCGAACATTATAATTTATATATTTCTGTGATCAATAATCATATTTACTTAATAAGTTGACATTAGTAGATTCACAATAAATTACTGATGTAATAATTATATTTTTGGAAAAGTTTACGATGACGGAATTCAGCTGCTGGAGAAGAAAGGTAGTCAAGGTTAGAACGTAACTAGAAATAATATTACTTTATACTAAATCCAAATATTTCTGTATAAACATATAATTTAAATAACTAATTTTCAAAATATATAAATAAAATTTCTTAAGAGTATCTATAGATATTTAAAATTCTGACTTTAATATAACGTATCCTTTGATTTTATAGTGATATAAATAAACAATTTGCAATTCACCATCCTTATCATTACTGCAGATATAGAAATAAATTCCTTATCAACTGCAAGAAAACTTAAAGCAAAACGATTTTAAAAACGTAATCTGCCGGCCCTAAAGTTTTGCTAGTAGGCTATATTCTTCAATAAGTCACGCGTTCTTGAAGTAATATATGTTGAGGATGGAGAATAAAAGCTGAATATTATTTTTATATCATCAGGTCGTCGAGTAACACTATTAGTGATTGGAGTGATGAGTATGTTGTTATATAACTACTATACGAGTAGTGTTGTCTCCTGGCTCCTGAACGCTGCCGCGCCTTCTATATCAGATTTGGATGAACTTATCAACAGTGATTTTGAACTGATATTCGAAGATACCGGATATACTAGAGGCTGGCTGGACGTATGTATCGTTATCAAGATATTTATTTTTTAACTGCCATTCTTTTTAGATTTATATTTTTTTGTTTGAACAGAATCCAGGATTTTATTACTACAGTGGTTTTAAGAATCCAAAAGAAGATGAACTGAGAGATAAAAAAGTTACAAAAGCAAAAAGAACAGTTAATATTTTGCAATCTGTGAATAAAGGACTTGAACTAGTACGCAGCGGTCGTACGTATTTGTCCTTATAAATATCATTAGTCACTGTTGTTTGATGTTTAACTAAATTTTGTTGATTATTTTAAAGAAAAGTATAATGTAAAGTACATTTTTTTTACACATATTTTTACATACATACATATCATCATGCCATATCCCTTGCAGGGTAGGCAGAGAGAACAGAGTGCCAGAGAACTCTATCCTTGCATACTTCACTCGCTTCCTCGACATTCATAATTCTCTTCATACACGCTCGCCGGTTTCGATGACTCTTGACTCCACCTTCCTTCAGTACATGACAGCTCTGGTCTAGGTAGGTTAGTCTCGGTCTCCCCCGGTACCTACATCCTTCCACTTTCGCATTGTATATCTTCTTAACCAGATATTTTTAATTATATACATATTTTTAATTACAATTATCTAAAAAACTAAATGAAATTTAGAAGTAAATACTTGAATTTTAATGATAATCTCCGTTAATTTAGAAAATGTTTTAACTAAAATTTAGTAGAAAACCTCCATTATTACTAAATTATAGTAGAAAACCTCAATTATTACTAAAATATAGTAGAAAATATCCATTATTACTAAAACATAGTAGAAAATAAAATATATAAAATATAGTAGGCTGACCGATCGCATCCGTAATGACGACGTAAGAGAACGAGTAGGTGTGAAAAAAAGTATTGGTGTAAAGTGAAAGGGAATGAAAAAAATGCGAAAGGGAATGCTTCGATGGTTCGGAGATGTGGAAAGAATGCCGAACGAACGTTTGGTTAAGGAGATATACAATGCGAAAGTGGAAGGATATAGTTTATTTATTTATTTATTTATTTATTTACACTTTATTGTACACCATATTATATACAAAGTAGAGAATTATTATGACTTAAGTAAGTACAATGGGCGGCCTTATCGCTAACAGCGATCTCTTCCAGGCAACCTTTGTATGGAAAAAAAAAACTAGCATACAGAGAGAAAGAGGTAGATTATGGTGTAATAATAATAACATGCATTTATATATACATATACATACACATACATAATATATATAATCACAGAGGTACATAAATTTAAACAGTAGTACAAACATAACTCTAAATATAACAATATAAACTAATATATAAATAAGTAACATGAGAAATGCGTAAATTATAATTTCATATACAAAAAGTCCTACATTTTTGAATAATGCGTTTTTAGTAACAGCTTAAATGCAGACAAAGTTTTAGCCTGACGTATTTCCAGCGGCAGTACGTTCCACAAACGTACTGCTGTGACAGTGAAAGAGTTGGCATAAAAAGTTGTGGAATGCAGAGGTATTTTTAGTTTTAAATTTTCTGATGATCTCAAACATCTTTCATGGGTTTCGTGTAGATACACGAAACGTTCTTTGAGATACGAAGGAGCTGAAGGATTGAACAAGATATTGTAAAGTATGGACAGAATGTGAGTATTCCGGCGAAGGCGTATTGGTAACCACTTGAGTTCAGATCGAAATTCTGAGACATGATCATATTTGCGAAGACCAAATATGAATCTTATACAGACATTTTGAAGGCGCTCAAGTTTATCTAATTGGTTTTCGGTGAGATCTAGATAGCTGACATCGGCGTAATCAAGGATAGGAAGGAGTAAAGAACTAGCAAGCGTAATCTTAGTGGCAGTAGGTAGAAAATTGCGCAATCTTCTAAGAGATCCTACAGAAGCAAACAGTTTTCGACTCACTTCCTGTAGTTGCGAATCCCAGCTGAGATTTGAGTCAATAACCAATCCTAAGTTTTTTACATTTCGGCTTATGGGAATAATGGTACCGTCGAAAAGAATCGGAGGCAAATTCGACCAGTCAACTTTCGAAAGCAGTCTACTACTACCCACAAGACATATCTGTGTTTATAAAATCCGATTACGAAATGAAAAATTGATGTCGCAAGCGGGATTCGAACCCGCGCCTATTGGGATTCCGGCCCAATCGTGCTGCCACTACACTACCGCGACCAATTGTAGGACATGCAAATTTTCATATCGTATTGTATTTACGTCTTAAGGTGACGGTGTGCTATCTACCCGACAATGTTTACACAATGTTATAGGCTTAATACTTCAAACTTTACAGTTAGAATTGTATTAAACGATGACACAACCTTGTTATTTAAATTTACTGAAATTTTAGCATTTAATATGCTTAATTTATAAAATCCGATTACGAAATGAAAAATTGATGTCGCAAGCGGGATTCGAACCCGCGCCTATTGGGATTCCGGCCCAATCGTGCTGCCACTACACTACCGCGACCAATTGTAGGACATGCAAATTTTCATCTCGTATTGTATTTACGTCTTAAGGTGACGGTGTGCTATCTACCCGACAATGTTTACACAATGTTATAGGCTTAATACTTCAAACTTTACAGTTAGAATTGTATTAAACGATGACACAACCTTGTTATTTAAATTTACTGAAATTTTAGCATTTAATATGCTTAATTTATAAAATCCGATTACGAAATGAAAAATTGATGTCGCAAGCGGGATTCGAACCCGCGCCTATTGGGATTCCGGCCCAATCGTGCTGCCACTACACTACCGCGACCAATTGTAGGACATGCAAATTTTCATCTCGTATTGTATTTACGTCTTAAGGTGACGGTGTGCTATCTACCCGACAATGTTTACACAATGTTATAGGCTTAATACTTAGTAGTGTAGTGGCAGCACGATTGGGCCGGAATCCCAATAGGCGCGGGTTCGAATCCCGCTTGCGACATCAATTTTTCATTTCGTAATCGGATTTTATAAATTAAGCATATTAAATGCTAAAATTTCAGTAAATTTAAATAACAAGGTTGTGTCATCGTTTAATACAATTCTAACTGTAAAGTTTGAAGTATTAAGCCTATAACATTGTGTAAACATTGTCGGGTAGATAGCACACCGTCACCTTAAGACGTAAATACAATACGAGATGAAAATTTGCATGTCCTACAATTGGTCGCGGTAGTGTAGTGGCAGCACGATTGGGCCGGAATCCCAATAGGCGCGGGTTCGAATCCCGCTTGCGACATCAATTTTTCATTTCGTAATCGGATTTTATAAATTAAGCATATTAAATGCTAAAATTTCAGTAAATTTAAATAACAAGGTTGTGTCATCGTTTAATACAATTCTAACTGTAAAGTTTGAAGTATTAAGCCTATAACATTGTGTAAACATTGTCGGGTAGATAGCACACCGTCACCTTAAGACGTAAATACAATACGAGATGAAAATTTGCATGTCCTACAATTGGTCGCGGTAGTGTAGTGGCAGCACGATTGGGCCGGAATCCCAATAGGCGCGGGTTCGAATCCCGCTTGCGACATCAATTTTTCATTTCGTAATCGGATTTTATAAATTAAGCATATTAAATGCTAAAATTTCAGTAAATTTAAATAACAAGGTTGTGTCATCGTTTAATACAATTCTAACTGTAAAGTTTGAAGTATTAAGCCTATAACATTGTGTAAACATTGTCGGGTAGATAGCACACCGTCACCTTAAGACGTAAATACAATACGAGATGAAAATTTGCATGTCCTACAATTGGTCGCGGTAGTGTAGTGGCAGCACGATTGGGCCGGAATCCCAATAGGCGCGGGTTCGAATCCCGCTTGCGACATCAATTTTTCATTTCGTAATCGGATTTTATAAATTAAGCATATTAAATGCTAAAATTTCAGTAAATTTAAATAACAAGGTTGTGTCATCGTTTAATACAATTCTAACTGTAAAGTTTGAAGTATTAAGCCTATAACATTGTGTAAACATTGTCGGGTAGATAGCACACCGTCACCTTAAGACGTAAATACAATACGAGATGAAAATTTGCATGTCCTACAATTGGTCGCGGTAGTGTAGTGGCAGCACGATTGGGCCGGAATCCCAATAGGCGCGGGTTCGAATCCCGCTTGCGACATCAATTTTTCATTTCGTAATCGGATTTTATAAATTAAGCATATTAAATGCTAAAATTTCAGTAAATTTAAATAACAAGGTTGTGTCATCGTTTAATACAATTCTAACTGTAAAGTTTGAAGTATTAAGCCTATAACATTGTGTAAACATTGTCGGGTAGATAGCACACCGTCACCTTAAGACGTAAATACAATACGAGATGAAAATTTGCATGTCCTACAATTGGTCGCGGTAGTGTAGTGGCAGCACGATTGGGCCGGAATCCCAATAGGCGCGGGTTCGAATCCCGCTTGCGACATCAATTTTTCATTTCGTAATCGGATTTTATAAATTAAGCATATTAAATGCTAAAATTTCAGTAAATTTAAATAACAAGGTTGTGTCATCGTTTAATACAATTCTAACTGTAAAGTTTGAAGTATTAAGCCTATAACATTGTGTAAACATTGTCGGGTAGATAGCACACCGTCACCTTAAGACGTAAATACAATACGAGATGAAAATTTGCATGTCCTACAATTGGTCGCGGTAGTGTAGTGGCAGCACGATTGGGCCGGAATCCCAATAGGCGCGGGTTCGAATCCCGCTTGCGACATCAATTTTTCATTTCGTAATCGGATTTTATAAATTAAGCATATTAAATGCTAAAATTTCAGTAAATTTAAATAACAAGGTTGTGTCATCGTTTAATACAATTCTAACTGTAAAGTTTGAAGTATTAAGCCTATAACATTGTGTAAACATTGTCGGGTAGATAGCACACCGTCACCTTAAGACGTAAATACAATACGAGATGAAAATTTGCATGTCCTACAATTGGTCGCGGTAGTGTAGTGGCAGCACGATTGGGCCGGAATCCCAATAGGCGCGGGTTCGAATCCCGCTTGCGACATCAATTTTTCATTTCGTAATCGGATTTTATAAATTAAGCATATTAAATGCTAAAATTTCAGTAAATTTAAATAACAAGGTTGTGTCATCGTTTAATACAATTCTAACTGTAAAGTTTGAAGTATTAAGCCTATAACATTGTGTAAACATTGTCGGGTAGATAGCACACCGTCACCTTAAGACGTAAATACAATACGAGATGAAAATTTGCATGTCCTACAATTGGTCGCGGTAGTGTAGTGGCAGCACGATTGGGCCGGAATCCCAATAGGCGCGGGTTCGAATCCCGCTTGCGACATCAATTTTTCATTTCGTAATCGGATTTTATAAATTAAGCATATTAAATGCTAAAATTTCAGTAAATTTAAATAACAAGGTTGTGTCATCGTTTAATACAATTCTAACTGTAAAGTTTGAAGTATTAAGCCTATAACATTGTGTAAACATTGTCGGGTAGATAGCACACCGTCACCTTAAGACGTAAATACAATACGAGATGAAAATTTGCATGTCCTACAATTGGTCGCGGTAGTGTAGTGGCAGCACGATTGGGCCGGAATCCCAATAGGCGCGGGTTCGAATCCCGCTTGCGACATCAATTTTTCATTTCGTAATCGGATTTTATAAATTAAGCATATTAAATGCTAAAATTTCAGTAAATTTAAATAACAAGGTTGTGTCATCGTTTAATACAATTCTAACTGTAAAGTTTGAAGTATTAAGCCTATAACATTGTGTAAACATTGTCGGGTAGATAGCACACCGTCACCTTAAGACGTAAATACAATACGAGATGAAAATTTGCATGTCCTACAATTGGTCGCGGTAGTGTAGTGGCAGCACGATTGGGCCGGAATCCCAATAGGCGCGGGTTCGAATCCCGCTTGCGACATCAATTTTTCATTTCGTAATCGGATTTTATAAATTAAGCATATTAAATGCTAAAATTTCAGTAAATTTAAATAACAAGGTTGTGTCATCGTTTAATACAATTCTAACTGTAAAGTTTGAAGTATTAAGCCTATAACATTGTGTAAACATTGTCGGGTAGATAGCACACCGTCACCTTAAGACGTAAATACAATACGAGATGAAAATTTGCATGTCCTACAATTGGTCGCGGTAGTGTAGTGGCAGCACGATTGGGCCGGAATCCCAATAGGCGCGGTTCGAATCCCGCTTGCGACATCAATTTTTCATTTCGTAATCGGATTTTATAAATTAAGCATATTAAATGCTAAAATTTCAGTAAATTTAAATAACAAGGTTGTGTCATCGTTTAATACAATTCTAACTGTAAAGTTTGAAGTATTAAGCCTATAACATTGTGTAAACATTGTCGGGTAGATAGCACACCGTCACCTTAAGACGTAAATACAATACGAGATGAAAATTTGCATGTCCTACAATTGGTCGCGGTAGTGTAGTGGCAGCACGATTGGGCCGGAATCCCAATAGGCGCGGGTTCGAATCCCGCTTGCGACATCAATTTTTCATTTCGTAATCGGATTTTATAAATTAAGCATATTAAATGCTAAAATTTCAGTAAATTTAAATAACAAGGTTGTGTCATCGTTTAATACAATTCTAACTGTAAAGTTTGAAGTATTAAGCCTATAACATTGTGTAAACATTGTCGGGTAGATAGCACACCGTCACCTTAAGACGTAAATACAATACGAGATGAAAATTTGCATGTCCTACAATTGGTCGCGGTAGTGTAGTGGCAGCACGATTGGGCCGGAATCCCAATAGGCGCGGGTTCGAATCCCGCTTGCGACATCAATTTTTCATTTCGTAATCGGATTTTATAAATTAAGCATATTAAATGCTAAAATTTCAGTAAATTTAAATAACAAGGTTGTGTCATCGTTTAATACAATTCTAACTGTAAAGTTTGAAGTATTAAGCCTATAACATTGTGTAAACATTGTCGGGTAGATAGCACACCGTCACCTTAAGACGTAAATACAATACGAGATGAAAATTTGCATGTCCTACAATTGGTCGCGGTAGTGTAGTGGCAGCACGATTGGGCCGGAATCCCAATAGGCGCGGGTTCGAATCCCGCTTGCGACATCAATTTTTCATTTCGTAATCGGATTTTATAAATTAAGCATATTAAATGCTAAAATTTCAGTAAATTTAAATAACAAGGTTGTGTCATCGTTTAATACAATTCTAACTGTAAAGTTTGAAGTATTAAGCCTATAACATTGTGTAAACATTGTCGGGTAGATAGCACACCGTCACCTTAAGACGTAAATACAATACGAGATGAAAATTTGCATGTCCTACAATTGGTCGCGGTAGTGTAGTGGCAGCACGATTGGGCCGGAATCCCAATAGGCGCGGGTTCGAATCCCGCTTGCGACATCAATTTTTCATTTCGTAATCGGATTTTATAAATTAAGCATATTAAATGCTAAAATTTCAGTAAATTTAAATAACAAGGTTGTGTCATCGTTTAATACAATTCTAACTGTAAAGTTTGAAGTATTAAGCCTATAACATTGTGTAAACATTGTCGGGTAGATAGCACACCGTCACCTTAAGACGTAAATACAATACGAGATGAAAATTTGCATGTCCTACAATTGGTCGCGGTAGTGTAGTGGCAGCACGATTGGGCCGGAATCCCAATAGGCGCGGGTTCGAATCCCGCTTGCGACATCAATTTTTCATTTCGTAATCGGATTTTATAAATTAAGCATATTAAATGCTAAAATTTCAGTAAATTTAAATAACAAGGTTGTGTCATCGTTTAATACAATTCTAACTGTAAAGTTTGAAGTATTAAGCCTATAACATTGTGTAAACATTGTCGGGTAGATAGCACACCGTCACCTTAAGACGTAAATACAATACGAGATGAAAATTTGCATGTCCTACAATTGGTCGCGGTAGTGTAGTGGCAGCACGATTGGGCCGGAATCCCAATAGGCGCGGGTTCGAATCCCGCTTGCGACATCAATTTTTCATTTCGTAATCGGATTTTATAAATTAAGCATATTAAATGCTAAAATTTCAGTAAATTTACATATCTGTGTTTTTGTAGGATTAACAATAAGTCCATAATCTTTGCTCCAGGAGTTTATTTTTTCTAGGTCATTGTTGACTTCAGCGAACGCATCCGATAATTGTGACAAATGAGCCTGCGCGTAAATTTGTAGATCATCTGCATAAAGGTGAAAGGTAGAAGTAAGATTATTGGAAATGGAAGTAATAAAGATTGAGAAGAGCAGAGGGGATAAAACGCCACCCTGAGGCACACCGACAGTTGTATTACACCAAGAGGAGTAGTTATTTTCCATCTGAATACGTTGTCGGCGGCCACACAAGTAACTACGAAGCCAATTTGATACAGTCTGCGATAGATTAAGTGAGCAGAGTAAAGTTACCAGGATATCGAAATCCACAGTATTGAAGGCATTGCTAAAATCTAATAAGGCTAAAACCGTTAATTTTCCACACTCCATGCCAGATCTGATGTCATCCGTAATTTTGACGAGGGCTGTGGTGGTGCTGTGACCAGGACGGAAACCGGATTGGAGAGGATTGAAAAGGTTGTTTCTCACTAGAAAATCACTAATCTGAGTGTGTACGAGACGCTCAAGGACCTTGGAGAGGAAAGGCAATATGGATATTGGGCGGTAATCGGTAAATAATGTTGGATTTGGTTTTTTAGGCAGAGGAGTTATTAGGGCATCTTTCCACGCAGAAGGAAAGGTGCCACTGGTTAAGGAAAAATTAAGAATGTAACAAATAATGGGAAGGATTTCATCAAGGATAGGAAGGATCATTTTACGGCTGACACAATCAGTACCAATTGCATTGGATGTAATTGACATTATGATTTTTTTAACATCACAAGCGGTACATAAATTAAAAACAAATTGTGAGTAACTAGGTGTTGGAAGAGATGAAAGATATTTTATAGTATTAGCCTTAGTTGATGTTGGAAAGTTAGAAGAAGCAGAGAAATGAAAATTAAGGAGGTCAAGATTTATGTCTTTAGGATTCGTTTCTTGACGTATTTTACCAATTCCCAATGTTCTAAGAAATTGCCAGATTTTAGCAGAGCTTCTATTTTGGACAGCATTATGTATATGCTGACGCTGTGCGTCTCGGCACACCTTATTACAGTGATTTCGGATTGAGACGTATCTTTTCAGATTGAATTCATTTGGCTTAATTTTGTACTTAAATTTTGCCGAAGCTTTTTGAGATATTAAAGCTTTAATATTGTTTGTAAGCCACGGTGCAGGCGGATGTTTAACTTTTACAGCTCTAACAGGCGCATATTTGTCATAAAGCCGAATAATGTTAGATGTAAGAATATCAATTTGAACATCAGTGGACTCAGAACTAGTTAATGGGGTCCAGTCGATACTGCCAGCATCTGCACGCAGATTGTCTAGATCCATGCCAAGAAAATTACGCTGCATCATGATTTTAGGTTTGTGTTTAGGAGATCGAAGTTTATATGATAGAAACAGTAAATCATGATAAGAAAATAAATCAGCTGTGCATTGCCCATACTTAGCAACATATTCGTTTGAAGAAACCATAATAAGATCGAGAAGAGAAGGAGTACAATTAGGAAAATTGTGAGTGGCACCAAGAGGTAAAATAGACAGATTACAAGAGTTAGATACAGCGCGAAGAGATTTGGAACGGTGGTCATTTTTTAAGAGGCATGTATTAAAATCGCCCATTATTACAGTATGACTGTAAGGCAGCATCAGATTAATCAACAAATTTTCAAAAGAGGAAAAAAGTCTAGGCGTAAAGAAGGACAATAATATACACCAAGGAGAAGCTTTGTATGGTTGAGTTCAACCTCCAAGAATAGACACTCACCACAGTTTGAGGGTGGAGGCTGGGAAGATGTGTGCAAAATTTTAAAATTAACGTAGGTGCGGAGATAAATGGCGACACCACCTCCACCGCCGACAGTGCGATCATTTCTAATCAAATTGAATCCAGGAAGAGAGTATGAAGTAGAGGGAAGACAAGGTTTCAACCAAGACTCCGAGATAAGGATAGCATGTAAGTTTTTACAGTCAAAGTTAGTCAGCATATCTGGGAAATGAGCTGGAATACTCTGGGCATTGATATGAATAACATTGAAATTCTTAGAAACATCAGAAAAGGTGGATTTAATGTTATCGTCTAACGCTGGAAAATTTAAGAAACTGTCGTGAGAGTTATTGCTACATGCAGAATAAAAACTTCCACTGTCGCTGACACTGTCGTCAGAAATCATACCTAAGATAATACCTATTAAAAATAATAATTATAATAATAAATAAATGAATAATAGCAATACTGATATTAATTAATATATACCTATAAATAAACATATACATATACAAACATTATCCTAAACTTATAAAAATGAGGGTACGTACGTTCTATAGTAGCAGGTAGTAACCTGCCAGTTGTAATAAATCACATTGTTTAAGAAGTAACAGAAAACAACTAATCATTAGATTATACAATCATACAAAAGGATATAGAGATTATATATAGATTATATATATAGATTATACAAAAGGATATAGGTATCGGGGGAGACCGAGACTAACCTACCTAGACCAGATTGGTCACGTACTGAAGGAAGGTGGAGTCAAGAGTCTCCGAAACCAGCGAGCATGTATGAAGAGAGTTATGAATGTTGAGGAAGCGAGTGAAGTATGCAAGGATAGAGTTCGCTGGCACTCTGTTCTCTCTGCCTACCCTGCAAGGAATATGGCGAGATGATATCTATGTGTGTATGAATAGTAGAAAATCTTTATTATTACTAAAATGTAATAATCTAAATTACTGAAATTTAGCATCTAATATGCTTAATTATTTATAAAACCCGATTACGAAATGAAAAATGATCTAATTTATTTGGTTACACCAATTTTGCATATATTTTACAGGTTATGCTTTCCACGCAGAGCCATATACAGCTAGCAGAGTGATCTCTAAGACGTACAATGAAGATGAACTTTGTAGTCTTGGTGCTTTGCAAATGATGATACCAACACATCTATATATTATGGTGCAGAAAAGGAGTCCATATAAGGAGTTTTTAGATTGGAGGCAAGCTATAGTTTTATTTATGAAAGTTTAATACAGATGAACGTACAAAGAAAAACAGTTTTGTTAATAAAAATATAATTAGCGATTCCCATCACTCTCGTTTGGTGTCAGAATGAAAATACCACCGACCTTCAATGCCAGTGCTGAGGTTTCGATTCTCACGCAGTTCAATACTTTGTGAGATCCAAAAAGTGTTATTCTGAGTCTGGGTGTAATTTGTAGATATGTGTTAATTGCATGTTTGTAAAGTCCCCCGCAATACAAGGATAATTTCCTTAGCGCAAGGTAGCGTCTTGTATAAAAAAAAATGTATAAAAAAAAACTGTCAGCGACCTTTATTTAGCCGTCGGAGACGATCACTAACCTGTCTACCAAGCATGGCGATTACGGCACTATCACCTTATTTGTAAGTGAAGCGTACATTTACCACTGGATAGAGAAAAGCTAGCTAACAAAACAAATTAAATATATTTTTTTTAATTGTTATAGTTTGATTGGTTTAACTGAAAGAGGTCATGTCGCAGCAGTTAGAGCACGATTCACCGCTACAGTGCCAGCGTGCTCAGGTGTCAAACCAAGAGCACTCGCTCTAGGGCAGGCTGCACCAGCTTTTCTTCTGCTATTACTGATGACAATATTAGCTTGGATTATTTGTATTTTAGAAATAATACATCATAAAAGGTATTAATATTTTTATACTAAATATTGCCCAAATATTTTAAAAGGTATGGTGTAGTTATGATTTGAAGTTAGTGTATAGTTTTAAACTTAGTTTTTTCTATATATGTATATAAATAAGTTGATTAACTGACTCATCAACGCTAGGTAGAAGCTATTGTAGGAACATGAAATGGCGCGGAAAGGCAAGTCACTCTTTATATCCATGTACGGACAAGCTAAGCATACAATGTGTCGCTTACTTTCCTATGGAAGTCTTAAAAAGTTGCTAAGGGAACACAAGAAGAATGATCAGCTGCAAACTCCGGTTCTATTCTTTATAACACCAATTACGTTCGCAAAACCTTTTTTTTTTGCTTATGGTGGCAAACGAGCAGACAGCACACCTGATAGTAAGTGTCTCTGCCGCTTATAGACATCTGCAATACCAAGGGCATAGCTCCAAGGGCATAGGTCGCTGCCTACCAATACAAACCCCCAAACCCACCCCAGTTGGGCTGCCGGCTCTCTCGCTCACCGAACGAAGCGCAATAGCACATTGCCATGGCTCAGACGTCGATCTTCTACGAGAGTGTGGTACTACCCCGGGCAGACCGGCCCGCGGCTGTAGATAGAAAACCGTCCACAGCGTGGTCCTACCGCTATTAAACCTGACGATGATGACACCGTGCTGATCATAGACGTTACTATATCTTTGATTTCGAGGTTTTGTTCTCTTGTTTACTCATATTCCTTAGTTGTATTTCACGTCATCTTCGAAAACTAAAAAGTTATATCTCAATTAATTGTTTTATCTTCTAATCTTACTCAGACACCACATGAAAAATGATTTTCGGATTACCTTATATTAATACTATATTTTATATATAAAATAATAATAGAATAAAAGTATCTTCTAGATTTTAACATAAAATAGTCTAACAGCATTTGGTTCAATGTGTTAAAAGATTACGTTCACATATTTCTTAGTGGATTTATCGGCTCAGTCTGCAGATATCGTTTGAAATGACATCGTTTATTTCAGGTCTCTTCTAAAAAAGTGCGCTTAGTGGCATTGGACAAAAACGAGCCCACTGTGATCGGTTTGTGATCTTAGAACTAACGCACACTAACACTCACACAACAGAAAAAACAACGAAGGGAAAATATTTCACGTGAATCATTCACTGTAACGATAACACAGTAGTTTAATCGCAACGTGTGTTTGAAATTATACATTAAATTATAGTATTCTATTAAATTGTTTTTTTTTATACTTTAAGATTTAAATTACTGAAATTTAGCACTTAATATGCTTAATTATTTATAAAATCCGATTACGAAATGAAAAATGATGTCGCAAGCGGGATTCGAACCCGCGTCTATTGGGATTCCGGCCCAATCGTGCTGCCACTGCACCACCGCGACTAATTGTAGGACATGCAAATTTCACTCCGTATTATATTTACGTCTTAAGGTGACGGTATGCTATCTACCCGACAATGTTTACACATTGTTATAGGCTTAATACTTCAAACTTTACAGTTAGAATTGTATTAAACGATGACACAACCTTGTTATTTAAATTACTGAAATTTAGCACTTAATATGCTTAATTATTTATAAAATCCGATTACGAAATGAAAAATGATGTCGCAAGCGGGATTCGAACCCGCGTCTATTGGGATTCCGGCCCAATCGTGCTGCCACTGCACCACCGCGACTAATTGTAGGACATGCAAATTTCACTCCGTATTATATTTACGTCTTAAGGTGACGGTATGCTATCTACCCGACAATGTTTACACATTGTTATAGGCTTAATACTTCAAACTTTACAGTTAGAATTGTATTAAACGATGACACAACCTTGTTATTTAAATTACTGAAATTTAGCACTTAATATGCTTAATTATTTATAAAATCCGATTACGAAATGAAAAATGATGTCGCAAGCGGGATTCGAACCCGCGTCTATTGGGATTCCGGCCCAATCGTGCTGCCACGGCACCACCGCGACTAATTGTAGGACATGCAAATTTCACTCCGTATTATATTTACGTCTTAAGGTGACGGTATGCTATCTACCCGACAATGTTTACACATTGTTATAGGCTTAATACTTCAAACTTTACAGTTAGAATTGTATTAAACGATGACACAACCTTGTTATTTAAATTACTGAAATTTAGCACTTAATATGCTTAATTATTTATAAAATCCGATTACGAAATGAAAAATGATGTCGCAAGCGGGATTCGAACCCGCGTCTATTGGGATTCCGGCCCAATCGTGCTGCCACTGCACCACCGCGACTAATTGTAGGACATGCAAATTTCACTCCGTATTATATTTACGTCTTAAGGTGACGGTATGCTATCTACCCGACAATGTTTACACATTGTTATAGGCTTAATACTTCAAACTTTACAGTTAGAATTGTATTAAACGATGACACAACCTTGTTATTTAAATTACTGAAATTTAGCACTTAATATGCTTAATTATTTATAAAATCCGATTACGAAATGAAAAATGATGTCGCAAGCGGGATTCGAACCCGCGTCTATTGGGATTCCGGCCCAATCGTGCTGCCACTGCACCACCGCGACTAATTGTAGGACATGCAAATTTCACTCCGTATTATATTTACGTCTTAAGGTGACGGTATGCTATCTACCCGACAATTTGCCTTAAGACGTAAATATAATACGGAGTGAAATTTGCATGTCCTACAATTAGTCGCGGTGGTGCAGTGGCAGCACGATTGGGCCGGAATCCCAATAGACGCGGGTTCGAATCCCGCTTGCGACATCATTTTTCATTTCGTAATCGGATTTTATAAATAATTAAGCATATTAAGTGCTAAATTTCAGTAATTTAAATAACAAGGTTGTGTCATCGTTTAATACAATTCTAACTGTAAAGTTTGAAGTATTAAGCCTATAACAATGTGTAAACATTGTCGGGTAGATAGCATACCGTCACCTTAAGACGTAAATATAATACGGAGTGAAATTTGCATGTCCTACAATTAGTCGCGGTGGTGCAGTGGCAGCACGATTGGGCCGGAATCCCAATAGACGCGGGTTCGAATCCCGCTTGCGACATCATTTTTCATTTCGTAATCGGATTTTATAAATAATTAAGCATATTAAGTGCTAAATTTCAGTAATTTAAATAACAAGGTTGTGTCATCGTTTAATACAATTCTAACTGTAAAGTTTGAAGTATTAAGCCTATAACAATGTGTAAACATTGTCGGGTAGATAGCATACCGTCACCTTAAGACGTAAATATAATACGGAGTGAAATTTGCATGTCCTACAATTAGTCGCGGTGGTGCAGTGGCAGCACGATTGGGCCGGAATCCCAATAGACGCGGGTTCGAATCCCGCTTGCGACATCATTTTTCATTTCGTAATCGGATTTTATAAATAATTAAGCATATTAAGTGCTAAATTTCAGTAATTTAAATAACAAGGTTGTGTCATCGTTTAATACAATTCTAACTGTAAAGTTTGAAGTATTAAGCCTATAACAATGTGTAAACATTGTCGGGTAGATAGCATACCGTCACCTTAAGACGTAAATATAATACGGAGTGAAATTTGCATGTCCTACAATTAGTCGCGGTGGTGCAGTGGCAGCACGATTGGGCCGGAATCCCAATAGACGCGGGTTCGAATCCCGCTTGCGACATCATTTTTCATTTCGTAATCGGATTTTATAAATAATTAAGCATATTAAGTGCTAAATTTCAGTAATTTAAATAACAAGGTTGTGTCATCGTTTAATACAATTCTAACTGTAAAGTTTGAAGTATTAAGCCTATAACAATGTGTAAACATTGTCGGGTAGATAGCATACCGTCACCTTAAGACGTAAATATAATACGGAGTGAAATTTGCATGTCCTACAATTAGTCGCGGTGGTGCAGTGGCAGCACGATTGGGCCGGAATCCCAATAGACGCGGGTTCGAATCCCGCTTGCGACATCATTTTTCATTTCGTAATCGGATTTTATAAATAATTAAGCATATTAAGTGCTAAATTTCAGTAATTTAAATAACAAGGTTGTGTCATCGTTTAATACAATTCTAACTGTAAAGTTTGAAGTATTAAGCCTATAACAATGTGTAAACATTGTCGGGTAGATAGCATACCGTCACCTTAAGACGTAAATATAATACGGAGTGAAATTTGCATGTCCTACAATTAGTCGCGGTGGTGCAGTGGCAGCACGATTGGGCCGGAATCCCAATAGACGCGGGTTCGAATCCCGCTTGCGACATCATTTTTCATTTCGTAATCGGATTTTATAAATACTTTAAGATTCTTCTTGTTTTAACAATATTAATACTTTTGGTTTACTTTCACATCGACCTGGACCAATTTTATCTGATGCCATCTGGTCAATAATTACATTACCAAGGAGGGTTGACTTCAGACTTGGGGGGGGCACAGTTAAAACATTACTTATTTTTACTGATCGTCGCGCCGCCTACAGATTGTTAGTACAAACATAGCTGCCATTTTGTCCTGATTGTCAAAATTTTGACAACTGAGAATTGTTATTTTGTGTTCCTAGCGTATGTACTTATTGTCATTAATCTATTTTCGGTTATTGATGTTCTTTCTGGAAATTATCTCAATTTTCATTGTTAAGTTTATACTATTGTCATTTCGTTAACGGCTGATATGGTTTTTCTTTTATATTTCAGGGTAGGACTCATAGTAAAAAAGAATCCTATATAATTACATACACACATGTAGATACGTAGGTATATATGTATATTACTTCAACTTTAGTTCATCGCCTAAGCTCTAGGTAGCAGCACTTTCCATACATGCATATTTTACCATCGAGTTGCCACTCTTTTTCAGTTGATATAATTTTACTCTTTGCTACAGACAGATGACCGGCCATAAAACTATTGACAAAATCTTTGCAATATTTTGGATGAATGGAAAGTACATTATTTTTAATAGTATAATCCCTAGTAATTGGAATAAGAGTAGGACGATAATGATGAATTATAAGATAAGATAATTAATCGCTAAGAATATAGTACAAATATATACAATGACAAAGTAGAAGCCCGACACATTCGCCTTTAAAAGGCATGTGAATTTTTGAATATTACAATTATACAAAATATATAATTTATGATTATCCGTGTGATGAAGAATACAATTCACCACCTCTTATCTTACCCGTGGGTGATCGTAAGAGACGACTAAGGAATATCAAATGCATATAACATCTATGCAAGAGAATTAAAACTCGAAACAAAACCCTATGCCAACACGTCTAACCAGCGCGGTAGTAGGTCAATTTCCCTCCCATTGTGGAGGAGGCTCGAACCCAACTGTGGGACATACATGAGCTGATATGATGATATGATGATGATGTAATATATGTATATAACATTAATAACAATAACTTAATTTAAATTTTATATACACAACAACAATCATTTAATGTATAGAAGCACTTTTCAGTAAGCCAAGACTTTAGTTTAACTTTAAATTTTTTTATCGGCATTTCTCTGATCAATTGTAGAATGTGATAGTAAATTTTTATTGACATATGATAACTATTTCTTGACTGAAGAGTACTTTTGCGTAGTTCATTTATCTTAACTTGGTAAGATCTTTTTTCAAAAATTTACTTCCTTCACTGACAATAGAAAAGTATATCTTAATTATTTTTAACAAACATAGTGATTTTTATGATGTATATGGATGTCAACGTTAAAATCTTATGCTTCTTAAATATTGGTTTACAACTTGTTAAAGGAGATGCTCCAGTTGTTGCTCTCAAACATTTTTTGCACTATGAAGGCTTAAGGTTATGTGCATAGAGTTACCCCATAAAAGTATACCTTACCTTAATACTGACCCTACGTAGGTATGGTAAGCACTAAGAGCAGCTTCTACATTAACAGTTTGCTAGCCGTTTTAATGCATATACAAAGGTATTTAATTTGCCAGATATGGTACTGATCTGAGCCTCTCAGTTACAATTATTGTCCAAAGTTATTCCCAAAAATGTTATATTCATTTTCATGTTAATTTCTGTATTATTATACATACATACATATAATCACGCCTTACCCCTACAGGGTAGGCTGAGAGAACAGGGTGCCAGAGAACTCTATCCTTGCATACTTCACTCGCTTCCTCAAAATTCATAATTCTCTTCATACACGCTCGCCGGTTTCGGAGACTCTTGACTCCACCTTCCTTCAGTACGTGACCAATCTGGTCTAGGTAATTTAGTCTCGGTCTCCGCCGGTACCTACATCCTTTCACTTTCGCATTGTATATCTTCTTAACCAGACGTTCGTTCGGCATTCTTTCCACATGTCCGAACCATCGCAGCATTCCCTTTCGCATCTCTACACCAATACTCTCATACCTACTTGCTCTCTTACGTCTTCGTTACGAATGCGATCGATCAGTCTAACTCCACAGATTTTCTGTAGAGATCGCATTTCGATCGCATTAATTTTACTTTCATGCTCTTTTCTGCATACCCAACTCTCACTTCCATATAGTAATGTTGGGACAAGCACTATAATATGAAAATTGTAATAATTTAGTCTTTGTTAAATTTATTTTGAGATTATTTAATGATAGCCAATTAATTATATTTTCGTTTAAAATTATTAATCATTAAATGAAAAATAAAGGTTAAATTCGAAATCTCAGTAATTTGGATAACAGGGTCGTGTTATCGTTTACTACAATTGTTTAATCCGATATGTTGAGGAATAGTTCAAGAGAAAATAAAAGTCAGCCGGTGTACGCTAATGCAGTGAGTTTAATAATATAATGAAGGTCTTACAGAAAAAAAGTACATGACATAGCATTATAAAATAGCGGGGCGAACCCCACTTGGCGCGACATGTTGCTATGTAGTTTTACACAGGCATTATCCAAAATACCGGCCGGCGTTGAAAGCCATACTTTCAACCAGACTCAGTTTCCAAAGACAGATATAATGGGCATATCCTGTTGAATGCCCTTCGAATCACTCCAGTAGAAGTCCTGATATCCGCCACCCGAACCATCCCGTCAGATCCTGGATGAACAGCAACAATTCTCCCCATTCTCCATTTTAATGGTGGAAGCAGGCATCTATATCTAAACCATCCTTGCTAAGATAGCACTTGGTTCGTTCCTGTAACTTAGCAACATCTCCTTACTCCACCTAGTACAGCAGTGCTGGCGTAACTGCTCAATCCGTGGATATCGAAACAGGTGGATTGTGGGTCATTTCTTATAATCATTCTGAGGCAATGCTGTAAGTGGTCGGCTGACGAGAAAATGACCTGGGGTCCAGTGGGTATGATCAGCGGGATTTGATGACAGCGGCGTCAATGGGCGTGAATTTAATCCGGCTCGAAGGACCAATATGTTGGGGAATAGTTTAAGAGAAAATAAAAGGCAGCCGGTGTACGCTAATGCAGTGAGTTTAATAATGTAATGAAGGTCTTACAGAAAATAAGTACATGACATAGCATTATAAAATAGCGGGACGAATCCCACTTGGCACGACTTGTTGCTATGTAGTTTTACAAAGGTATTATCCAACAACAATTCTAACTGCAAAATTAGAGTATTAAATGGGTACAATGTGTAATCATTGTCCGGTAGTAGACACGTCTCCCATAAAGATGACAAAATAATACGAATTGCAAATTGATTGTCACACTTGTCTAGACGATTAAAATGAATTTCCAATTGGTTTGGGTTCGAGTCCCACGTATGACAATAATTTTTCGCTCTAATTAAATAATAATTTAACATTTTAAAAGCTAAATCTCAGTCATTTGGATCTTCAAATAAATAACACAATATTGTATACAGATGTCCTATTCCCTAGTGAGTGGGTTGTTCCAATAGTTAATAATTGTACTTCTGTTATCTCTATACTATGTATTGAGTGATGGCGCTTGTCGCGTCGGCTATCTAAATGGCACGTTATAAATGATCCGATCATTTCTTGTTTACTCCCCGTGGAACCTGATTCAATTCGCGTTGCATTCCCCTGTGTGCCTTACCTTATTATTTTATAAGTGAGATTCATTCTTTAGATAAAAATATTAATTTAACTTTCACAAATGTATTGATTTTTTTTATAAAGTGATCAGGATTACTACCATGTGAGTGAAAAATTGGTGCTCATGCTCATTTAATTGACATGACGATTGGAACGTATTTCCAGTAGACTTTTCGTAGTGGTCTATATTTTTTTCATAGTGGTAGGGCCACTCTGTTGACAGTTTTCTATCTACAACTACGGGCCATTACGGCTGGTCTGAATAGTACCAAACTCTCGCAGAGAACTGACTTGGTAATGTGCTGTTGCACTTGGTTTGATAAGAGAGTAAGCCAGAAGCGTTTAAGTGAGTTTTATTTGGGAGGTGGTGGCTTAGCTATAACACTGATTATCAGGTGTACTACTTGCGCCTTTGCCACCAAAGGCAATTAAAAATATAGCATTTGGCCAAAAATACCAACTGCAACAATACTTTTCGCTCACTAAACAAGTTTTTATGTCCCATATTTATTTTCGTTTTCCTTCTAATATATCCACAAGACATTAGATAAATTATCCCCATGTCCAAGCGACATAAGTATGCTACTCCGATTATGAGTTAGTGGATTGAAATCCTATCCATTGTTATTTCAGTGTGGTAATTTGGACTGTGTCGATTAGGTACAACCATTTTTCTACAGATTATTATACTCTGAGTTATACCACGTAATAAGCCTTCTTACATAGCCTTCTCCATAGAACTGAGAAAGACTTTAAGCCTAATTATTAAGTCAACATTTTTTTCTGCTAACTCCTTCGGGAATAAATACGTGGGATTTATTAAGACTGTTACTTAAGTGATTCGTCGCAGTAATGTTGTGTGTCGTCCCGTCGTCGTGCCGTTGTCGTGTTGCCACTTGCATTTGCATACAAATGGAAAACGTCACTCGTATATTATATTACTGGGGGGAGCAAAAAATGCTGTCAACTAACTTCTTAATGCCGAGAGATAAGGTTCAAAATACCAATGAATGAAAAACATAAAGTTATAGTCGTCACAAATGTAGAAAGGTTTTTTTTTATTGTTCCTTCACATGTTATTAGCATTCAGACAATGCAATTTAGTTCTTAGTCAAGAAATACTTTTTTTTCTAGTAGTTATGAAACTTACTGTGAGAAAAGATGTATATTTGTAGACATATCATCCTAAAACTACTGGCAATCCTCCTTCCTCTCAGCTCATGTATGCCCCACTGTTGGGCTCGGGCCTCCTCCATAACGGAAGGGGTTATTGACCCACTATACCACGCTGGTCAGACGTGTTGGTATAGGGTTTTATTTAAAGTTTTCCTTCTCTTGCACAGATACCATATGCATATTATATTCCTCTATCGTCGTGTACGATACCCACGGGCAAGAGAAGGGGTGGTAAATTGTTGAACTGCCAATACACTGCATGAAATTTAATATATTTTCACTGTATGTATTGATAAAAATCTAACTTGAAAGCTCTAATGATAAATTACAGTATATTCTTTAGCAATAACTATCACTACTCACGAGTCACTTTATAATACGCTCATAAAAATATAACTGACGTCATAAAGTATCAATATAATTGAATCCCGTCGGGTCCAGTTCGATCCGAATGGCGTATCTTAAACAAATATGATGATTTATAGTCTGTTTTAAGTAATCGCCGTGTGGAATTCTAGGCTATAAAAATGACATCCTGGTTTTATGATGCTTAGAGATCCGTATCCATAGGTATAGTGGTAAGGCTACCCTGCTAATAATTTTCTGTCAATGGCTATAAATGTGTTGACTAGTCCGGGACAGTATATTAATGCAGAAAACCTACCAATCTCTGAGTAGTAGCAAATTACTACGCGAAATGCATAACGGTGTAAAGACCACCTTAGGGGATGTGAGACATTAGCTGTTTATTATTAATTTCATAATATTTTCAAATACGTGTGTCTTGAAATAATAAACGAAGTACTAATTATATAAAATTTTAAAATTGTTTTATTTTCTAATAATATAGCACTTAAATTATCTTATGCATGTATTTATAAAGTCTTATTTTAACACTACCTGATGCCCGTGACTTCGTTCGCGTGACAGTTTTACTACGCCCTCCTATTTGAAACTTAAAAATTCAAACTCGACCAAGTATTTCCGGCAGCCACTTAACCATTTTCATCAAGGAGAACGCTTTCTCCAATTTTCTTTAAAACATCGGCAAATTCTTAAGCATGTGAATTAGTGTTGCCCAAATGCAAGACTATTTTGAGGCTCGCAAATCTTGCAACTTTTACTTTTAGAATAACACAATGTCACTTGTTTTAATAGAAATAAAAATTCCACATAGACATTAAAAATCCAACTAAATTAATGAAATTCTATTCATTTAGTGGCAGTAACTGTACAACTATCAATAATTAGGTACATACCACTAAACGGAAGTGGGGCTATTATTCATCCGTGTACTGGTATTACTCGTAAGAATACGAAATGTTGACAAACCTTTCTTTGCTTAGAAAATCGTAAAATCATGTCTAAGGGAGCACTGCGAAACTCTTGCAGCAAGTCTTGGTCTTGCATTTGGGCAACACTAATGTGAATGGTGACCTTGGCTTTGCTTGCATGTTGATGGTTAGGGTCAGCTTTCCTTCACTGAAGTATTACCTAACCTAATACTTCAGTGAAGCATTGATCTCATCAGTTCTATTTCCTTGAATTTTAAAAGGAAAGATTTGCCGAAAATCTTCGAAGAAAATCACCATTGACTTTTCATTACGATCTCGTAGTGCTCGATCTACGACCTCTACGATTTTTTTTTGTTTATCATTGTCCAATCAACGCAAACGATTAGACAGCAATAGTTAATAAAAACACTAATAGTGGTAAAGCCACAGGTGATAGTATTTTTTCTACAGCCACGGGCCGTTCCGACCCCCAGTCGAACCTAGTACCCCACTCTTGCAGAAAAGTAACGTTTGAACAGTGGCAATGTGCTATTGCCGCTTTATTTGTAAGAGGAGGCGGGGAGGCGCAGGCGCGATTACCTGCGTCTACTTGCCTTAGCCGAAGCCGCGGGTAACTGGAACGGGGAATAGTCCGTCACCCGCGGTGAGGCTGACCACGTGACGGTGAAGCCCAATGGCCCGGGGCGTCATCGGGGATGGTACTCGAAAGGGGCAATGGTGATGGCTAAGGCAAACGGTGGGTTATGGGGCCACGCGGACGAAATGCAAGGCGTGTATCCAGACCATGGCCTGCCAAAAAAATAAGTGCATGCTGCTTACTCGTTTACCACCATACAGAATAAAATAAAGAACAATTTGAATGTGTTGCAGTTTCGTGTTATTGAACATCTCGGTGTTGCATTGCTTTATAAGTCTATCGGGTTTATAAACAATGTGCATAAATCTATCGGGTTTTTAAACAAAGCTCTTTTACCACCAAGAAGTAATGCAGCTGCAGTTTCTGACGTAGTTACTTCCAAAGTTATTTTACGCTGTCTCCTCATTTTGGGAAGATTGCTCTGCTCAGATAAGTCTTTTCAGGGCTACCTGGGGACATGGACATCTACCATCTCAGCTTATATACGTCCCACTATTGGGCTCAAGCCTCGTCCGTAATGGGAGGGAAATTGACCTACTATATCACGCTGGTCAGACGTGTTGGTATAGGGTTTTGTTTTGAGTTTTCCTTTTCTTCCATAGATGTATAATATGTATGATGTCCTTTAGTCGTCTCGTGGGTGATCGACCCACGGGTAAGAAAACGGTTGGTGAATTGTATTCTAACTACGCAACCGCACGGATAAATGTATAATAAATGGCTTTCATTACGAACGAATTAATAAAAATGATTTCAATAAAAATTATGATGTTCATGTCGCGTTTTAGTAGCGTAGAATATCTTTTATATTTTATAATAATGTGAAATGTGTGAAAATGAAAGACTGTAAAACAATAACATCATTAAAAGCAAAAGACTCAAACGAATGGGCTATGACTGTTACAGGCCTACTCGAGGGTGTCATCTCAGCGCTGATCACCTTCAAGTGCTCTGCAAGCTGCTTGAAACGTACTCTATGCTATCAACAGTGTATAAAAATGTAAAAAAGTAAGCCCTCGCACACTATGCAGCAACAGGTGGCAGTAACAGCACTATTGCTAAAGTGACTGGTGTAGTGATGGGGCATGGTTGCTTCGGCGTGTACCTGCTCACGGTCGCAAGGAGGGAGAGCACACCGCCTAACCACTACTGTGATTGTGAGATGAACACGGCGCTGCAGACGCTTTGAGTTTGCGTGGCCTGGGCAAAGCAGTGCCGTGCACTCATCGCAATCATCGGTGCCAAACTGGCACTGTCGACTATCGCAAAGACGATGCTCGATAGCGTCAGGAACTCGGACTCGGTCGCCGCCTTTTGCGAGACAGTCGTCCCACAGAAAAAGGCGGCGAAGCGTGTCACAGAGGAGACTCTCCATGCTGACACCCTCTGCCGCCGGCGAATCGGACGTCACAGGCGCGGCACCTGCACCTGTTGCCATCCTAACTGAGGTCGCGGGTAGATGGACCATGGGAATTAATCTACCACCCGCACAGACACCGACCGCGTGAGGGCGATATAACACTGTTGTTTGCCGGGGTGTAGACGGAGACGATACCTGGAAGGGTAAACTCCGGACCGGCCACGGATGTCCAGTAAGCGGTACCAGAGGCCAGCTTGATGGTTTGGGCAGAGAACACGATGAGTTATGGGGCCACATGACGCCCTTCTGTTACCCCGGAAGGAATGGCCGTGTCTAGACCATAGCCTACCAAACAAAAACAAAAAAGGGGGCACTTTGCATACTCGCCCCAAAGTAGCATCTTAACTAAGAAATGTACGTTTTGTACGCTCCATGCTGTGGACTTTACTTTTCTTTTTCGTATTTGACTTAGTTGTTTGTCGCAGATGGCTATGACAACTTTTCTCGGACTGTTAGGTGAGTGCTGAGAGCTTTCCACCCAAAGTACCTTTACTGAGTTCAAGAAGTTAATGTAGTAGCTTTTAAAAATATAACGAAAAAATGATTTAAAGTTTTGAACTAAATTATAGCGCCATCTATTGGTCATTTAACAAACTAAATAAATCATGCATTTTATTAATTTATAGCTAAATTATATATTATTAACTAATTAAAACATTATTTTTTATCACAAATAGTTTTTATAGTTATTTTGACTACCTGACTAATGTTATGTATTATGTCAACTTCCCTTCAACTTTGAAGGCGGTTTGAGCCCCGCAGTGGGATGTATATGAGCTGAATTGATGAAACTACTACATATTAAGTAATACAAATACTTTCCTTACACTATAGATAAATTAAATAATTATTTTGAATTGAACCTTCTAGTGATATAAAAGGCGAGCGGTGATTTTAAAAACTTAAATGACCATAACTTTTTTTACAGACATCAGATTTCAATGAAACAAAGACTAAATGTTGCTCTGAATTGGGCTTAATCTTTTTATCAAAATTGCGAAACGATCCGTTCAGTAACTTCGGAGATTATCGATTACAGACACAGACACACAAACATACAGACAGACAAGAAATTCCAAAAAAGCGTTTTGGTTTTCTGTTAGTGTTTTCTTACTGCCTAGATTCATTTTTTAATAAATTTATCAAATGTACAGACACGGGTTTTCTACTGGTTTATTATTTTTTAATAAATTTATCAAATGTACAGACACAGGATTTCTACTGATTTATTATATGTATATGTTGTAAACATTTTAATTTTATTTTGTTGAATAGATGAAACCATTTCAAGGCAATAATTAATAATTTCTGATTCAAATCAATGAAATTTAGCATTTAATATGCTTGATTATTTATAAAATCCGATTACGAGCGAAAAATTATTGTCACAATTGGGATTCGAACCCACGCCTATTGGAAATCCATTCCAATCTTGCTGCCACTTACACCACACTGAACTATTGTAGGACATTCAATTCTCGCACCGTATTAAATTTTCTTCTTTAAAGAGACGTGTGCCATCTACCTGACATTGTTTTCTAAGTACAAAGTTTGAGTATTAAGTCTATATAATGTGTTAAAAACAGTATGTAAAATGTCTTTCATATAACTGAAATTATTTCACTACAACAGATCAGAAATGGATCTGTCGCCCTGGACAGAGTGGTGCGAGAAGCGCGACGACCGTAGCCCACTCCACTAAAAAAAAAAAATACGTAGAGTTATATTTTAAGAACTATTAAATTTATTCTCTGAAAAGAAATACCGAGAACAAATAACAGCAGCTCCGTAACGTAGTTAGCATAATATATATTGTAGCAAACTGTGAGAATACCGGTAGGAATATACGAACGCGTGTAGTTTGTTATTATTAGCCTGTCAGCACCTACTTTGTGGGGGTAATCTCTACAAACTCACCAACTACACCTTATATCCATACTAAAGACAGATATTTCGAATACCTATCTGTAAAATTGATCTGTATATATTATGAGGTGGTTTGAACACTTTTATTAAGCAAGACAAAGTTTTATTAAGCAAGACAAAGCGAGTGTAAGTGGGACAATTACAAGGGGAAGACCACGTCGTACTTTTCTGGATCAAATTGAAGATGTGTTAGCGAAAGGTCAGATTAAGAGTACGCATAACCGTAGAGCATGCGTGAAGACTGTGATGAGTGTGAATGAAGCGACGGAGGTATGGCAGTATCGTAGTTTGTGGCAATCCGTAGTCTCTGCCTACTCTTCTAGGAAACAGGCGTGAGGCTATGTATGTATATTATGAATCCATGCGCATTACAGGACATTAATGTATAAATAGCATATGATCAAGCTAGTAGGCATTATTTCTATCCAAAAAATAGAAGTCGAACGTGTAAATATCCCAGCTCATGAATACTTAGGGCTGTTTGTCATCTGAAGTAGATCTGAGGTAAATATAGTGTTTGTGTTAAGCGGACGTTGAGTTGCAGAGAAAAGATTAGAGAAGACAAAGCTAGGCTTTCAGGGAAAGGTGGTGGTGATCCACTTCATATGCGGGTTAGGGTACCTCATGCTAGCCCTCCATCACACATTGTAGTTAGATGGTGTATTATCAAAAAAATGTCAAATAAATAGAAAACGTTCTAAATTAAAACATATGATACTTATTATCCCTGTAACGTGTTTCCTTTAGTTCCACTTTAGGAAACATAAAAGAGTTGTAGGGCCACACTGTTGACAGTTTTCTGTTTCCAGTCGCGGGCTGGACCACACTCTCACAGAAAATCGACGTCTGAGTAGTAGCAATGTGCTGTTGCTTCGTTTGATGAGCGAGAGAGCCCGCAACCCAACCTTCTAGGTGGGTTTGGGATTTTCATGGGTATGCAACAACCTAGCTATACCAGTATTGAAAAAGTCCATGAGCGGTAGTAGCACTTACCATCAAGTGTTCTGCTTGCTCGTCTGCTGCCATCAGCAATAGAAAAATTTATTACGAGCGAAGCGGCGTAGTATATATATAAGTATGTAGATATATATTAGAACATATATTATAATTTAACATTACGTACTTGCCAAACATACAAAGGCTACTATAATATTTTAAATATTACCTATATTATTAAAGTAATATATAAATAAAATAATTTAAATGAGTATTATTCATTTCATGTATAAAGCAAATTTCAATTTCATCTTTTTTTTTTTCATTTCTAATTAATATTTAATTAAAAATGAGAATCCTGATATGATATTTGAAATTATTTGGCTCACGGGCTCTCGTATAACGATGTTTAATAATGAGCTATGGAAGCGATCAATTTCTAATTAGTGTTATATCAACATTGTGTTGGATATGAACACAAACATCTGTGTCGGAGTCGGCTCACACCGCGCTCACACCGCGAGATCAATTACTTATCAAAACTGTACGAGGATATCATTCTATGAAATTATTTATACTGAAATAGATCGTAATATTGAATAGTATAGACATTATTTTTAGCCTTAGGAGAGATGAGCATCAAAAAGGGCAACAGGTCTCGTGGGACACTTATAATAGAAACTCCGTTCACCAATACGCCTATGAAAGGTGGCGATTATAACATTTACCGCTTGAGGAGGTCTGGATATAACAATGTACATCGTCGTCAGGACTACTAAGAAATGATCACATAATTAATTATTATGATGTCTTATAACGATTATGAATAGTCCAGGCGCGAGTATATGCGTTTGATGCCGCCCTCGCCGAGGCCGCGGGTGACTGGAGCGGGGAATAGTCGCGGCTCCTGCAGAGAGGCTGACCGCGTGAGAGCGACGTCTCGACAGCAAGCAAAGTCGACGGGGGATAGTACCCGAAAAGGTAACACACCGGGTTGGCCACCGATGTCAAGGAAGCGGTACCAGTGGTCGGCCCAATGGCGATGAAGAGGCAATACGGTGGGTTATTGGGCCACGCGCTGCCCTTCCGTCGCCCCGGATGGAACAGACGGAGGGTGTACAGACCATAGCAAGCCAAAAAAAAATAAGGGTAGTACCATATTCTAGCAGAAAATCGACGTCTGAGCAATGGTAAGTTGCTGTTGCGCTTCGTTCGGTGAGTGAGAGAGCCGACAGCCTAACTTTTTGGGTGAATTTTAGTTGATAGGCAACAGTCTAGCCGTACGGTTGGTATTGCAAAGTTCCACGAGCGGCAGTAACACTTACCATCAGGTGTCCTGCGTGCTCGTTTGCCACCATAAACAATAAATATCTTTGGTATCAAGCTAGTAGCAGTAGATATTTAATAAAATAACGCAAAGAATTGAATAATATTTTAGATATATGATGAAAAACTATTTTTAAAAGTCTTCTTTCAGGATGCTTCAACAAAAACATCGTATAAAATTTTACTTGAAGTATTATATTCTTTTATGAAGGGTAACCATGCCTCCTCGAGATAGTGTAAGTTTTTATTTTGATATTCAGTACGGGATTATTAGTTGATTTAATGTAAACTATTTTTGTGTTTTGTTATGATTATGCTTATTAATGAATCAAATTAATATAATAATTACATCTAACTTAATAACTTAATTTTACAATTGCATTTGATAGCTATATTTTTTTTAAAGCAATGAATCCTTGTAGTACGGGCGATTTTGTTTATAGAATACATTGTAACTAACACATTACACCCAGACTTAAAACAACAATTTGTAGGTAGCACAAAGTATTGTATTGTGAGTTTATCACAGTATTCGTCATGAATCATTATATTTCGATGGGCTGATGTTTAATAAAGTTAAAAAAGGTTTTCATAATAAGGAGATACTACATAAAGTATCCGGTACCCATTCAATAGGTGGATTCAAGTATTTCGCGGTCACACTACTCGTACTCTAACATATATTGCACAAGAAATCTTTATTTAAATCGTGATTTGAACTGACGAGAATAATGTGTACCTTTTGTATTTTGATTCAAATAACAAAAGAACAAATATTTGAACAGGTTTAAAGCAGCTTCAGTAATTCAATAAAAATTGACTGCACAGATGGCGTAGTGGTTAAGATACCGACCTTCCGTGCCAGTGCCGTGGGTTCGATTCCCACGCAGGACATTACTTTGTGTGATCCACAAAGGGTTGTTCTGAGTCTGTGGTGTAGGTGTAATTTGTCTGCGTTAATTGCATGTTTGTAAAGTCCCCCGCAATACAAGGTTTATTTCCTTAGTGCAGGGTGGTGTGTAAAACAAAAAAAAAACTGTGTTTACAGATAAATAATATAAATAAACATTATATGCTAATGATAAAAAGTACCCTATATCTATTTCAGTTTGATTCTATCAAATTAAGAGAAATAGTTGGATACTATGAATAAATGCCTGTACCAAAGCAAGTAGGAAATCTGCTTTATCGCGTAAGTATAAGTAAAAAGTTGCACTAAGATTTTCTTCGTTAGAAGCCAAAGTTATAAAATAAATGACATTTTACGCTGTGTGTGATGACTTTATTTGGGGTGTTTGCCATGTATAGTGCTTCTAAAATTAATGTTGTATCTCTAACATTCATTTTTATTTATACCATAATAATGCAATGGATAGCAAATTTTCAATAAAAATAGTTTACCGCTTCAATGAACAGATAATTTTCTTATTATTATGGAAGAAAATAATTTTATCTATTACAGTCATTAATATATAAATCTAGTTTCAATTTAGGTTAACAAAATGTAATAAATTATGTATATATACATGACAGTAATTTTTGAAGCCTTGAGTTTGAAGCTTAAATAAATTAATAGGGTTCACGCATTTGACAACATTAGCCAGGCTGTTTACGTTAGTGAAAATATTAACATTATATTAATGTCTCGCTTTTAAACATTTTACGGTCACCCTAATTTCGGACGCCAGCCTCGAAGCAAAGTTTGCTCGAATATTAGTTGCGTTTACATTTTAACGGGAACGTTTGTACTTTGTTCGAGCGAATTTGATAATTCAATTTGATGCTAACTTTCAATCGTTATGTTGATGTTAATCTTGGTTTCAGAAAAAAATACAAAGCTTTGAGTTTATGCCCTTCATGAGCTCTTGAATGAGTTTCTTTACAGCTCGTATACGTCTCCTCGTTGTGTTTGATTTTCATTCAGTTTGAGCAAGAAATCGGCACACAAACATCTGGTAAACCATGATATTTTATTTTGATTTGTCCTTCTCTTGTCACTATAAGAGATGGTATAACTATCGTCATCATCGGCAAGTTGGTAGGCGATTCCCAGGAAAAAGAGCCACCCGCTTTCCTGGTGAGACCCTCAGCCTATTTTTAGGATTCCCACTGACAAGTAAAGGATGGCGACAATTGTATTCTTATCCTATCGCCACACAGGCTATAACTATAACATTTAATTAGTCCGTTATCACATTGCAAAAATAATTAATTATCTTTTATATCACTAGCTATTATATTATTTACCGAAAAAAGAACTGCAACTGTCGGCAATAACACTCAGTGATATTGCTTTCATCGATCCCCCAGTTAAATGTACCATAAATACTCAACTAATAGATCAAATTCTTACAGTAAGTAACATTAATATAATTCATCCATCACTATGTTAACGTACATGATCGAATATAGTGCTCCCACAAGAAAACCACTCCGAGAAGTCCTATGCCACCTACTCCTAACGAAAATAGATATAAAGATAAAAAATAAACAAAAACCTTTTACCCATGCCAAAGATTGCAATGGTCAAATAAAGTTAATGAAAACAGAACCCTTTACTTGACAGTAGCATTAATAATTAAATGATAAATATTGCAAAAGTGGTCATATTTCTACATATAAAAGTCCAAATATAATAAAGAATATTTACATTTATTTTGACAAAATCCTTTCTAAAAGCTCAATTTCCTCTTATATAAAATCATTCAAAAAACTAACAAAATAGCTTCGATTTACTCCCTTATATGATGCAGGGGACCACAACGGACTCTCTAATGCCTTAACCAAAACAACCTTATATCCTATAGAGCAACCATTATGATAATAAAACAAAGTGAGTACAACCACTTATGGGGTGATAAATCAAACGGTGTAAAGTATTGCGTTTGGTCTTTCGGATTGTTACTGACTAGGCATACAATTTGTGGCTAATTATGAGCTAAGTAATGTACACACAGGAAAAATCCTATACACATATATTGAACCTTTTCTTACCCGTAGGTGTCGTAAAAGACGACTAAATTATATCATATTCAAACAACATCACTACAAGAGATAAAACTCGAAATAAAACCCATCCATATGAGCTGCAATAACGCTGCTCAGATGGATAGGGTTATATTTATTATCTAATATCATATACGTCCCACTGTTAAGCTTAAGACTCCTCCATAATGGGAAGGAAATTGATGTAGCATAGCACGCTGTTCATCTGACCAGCGTGCTATAGTACATCAATCCATCTGGATTGGTATAGTAGTATGTAGTAGTATAGTATTCTATATCGAGATCTCTCTTTCACAAATGTTATCTATGAGGGACATATCCTTTAGCCATCTTTTAGGATACCCATAGACAGGAATGGTGAATTGTATTCTTACTCTGTTACCGCATGAAAAGTTTTGAATATAATTAAACAGTTTCCCTTCCATCTCGTAATTAGGACCCCACGGCGGTACGCATATGCAGTAAGATAATGATGTTGATGATAATGAGAGGTAAGATAATGACAGTATAAAGATATAGTAATCAGATAACATGTTTTTAAAAGAAGATAAACTCGAAGCATAAACGTATGGCAAAGCGTCTGACCAGCGTATTATCGTAAATGAATTTCGCTCTTATTGTGTAGGAACTTCATTGCTAATAGAAGAACATATAACTGAAAAAATTATGTCGAGAGCTCAATGTGATCGCAGACTATAGACCATAAAATTAATATATATTAATATATATTATTAATAATGGATAGAAAACACAATGTCATGCATTACTTTCTCTTGGGAATCGTAAAAACCAGCTGAGGGTTTACCAGAAAAATGTTCGGCAGTATTCTTTCTTATCCGTGTGGTGACGGAGTAAGAATACTATTCACCACCCCATATCTTACCTATGGGTGATCGTACGAGACGACTAAGGGATATAAAACGCATATAACATCTATGCGAGAGAAGGAAAACTCGGAACAAAATCCTATACCAACACGTCTGACCAGCGTGGTATAGTAGGTTAATTTCCCTCCCATTACGGAGGAAGCCAATAGTGGGACATTTATGGGCTGTGATGATGATGATGTTGATTCTTGGTATACAATCGATAACTCATCATTGGCCGTAAGTCTTTATTGGAGTGTCAAAGGTCCGCCTTTGGGAACATACAATTCTGATACTCCAAAAATTTCTTCTGGTCACACCCCGCTGTCAAGTCATCACGGCGGGGGCTGTATATGCGGTTACCGTCTTCGTTCTCTCATAGCTAATTAGTGTGGAAGTCTGACTAATCAAGAACCCGCCGCCTGCCAAGAGTGATTATGTTATTATACTTCTCTTAGAAGACCTACGTCCAACAGTGAAATCGATAGGCGTACTAATGAATGAACTTTCAAAATATGGATATCTCTCTAGCACGTATATTATTTTAGAGTTATCATGCATATATGTGTTAGTGCTGAGTGATAGCGGCTACGAATATTGTCAACCTTTACATTGGTTGTGATTGTCGTAAAAGACGATTAAGAGCTCTAAATCATCCTGGAGTACTTCCATTTGATGCCCTCTGTTCGCTAAGATTGATGGATTAATAACACAAAATTTTTACTAGTAGTACTATTGACAATTTTCTGCCTACAGCCGTGGCTCGACCCGTCTGAGGCAGTCTGATGTCCAGTTGCGCTTCGTTCAGTCATTGAGAGAGCCAGAAGTTCGAATTTCTGGGTGGGTTTACCATTAGGTGTGCTACTTGCAAGTTTGCGTAAGTAATAAAAAAACAACTTGCAATATATGCATTAGTAGAAAACATATTGCTAAGAACTCAAGTAAGTGGTTTTTCAAAAGTATGCATTTGTCCATTCTCCTGGCGACCTCCTTGCCTGTTTTACAAGTCACATGGAAATGTAGGGGGTAGTGACCCTCTATAATCTAACCCCGTTAATACAAAAGAGTAATTAGATAAGGCTTAGCGATATTGGATTGGCACCTGCAAAATATTTTTATATTGAGCCACAGTGTAAAATTACCCCAATTACTTGGAGTAATTGTACATAATACAAAGATTTTAGCCATAATTTAACGATCTGCCGCCTGTCTGAGGTCAACCCTCCATACGATTATATATGTTGGCCAGATGGCATAAGATGTTGTTGGTCAAGTCTATGTAGAACTTTTAGGCATCTTTTACGATACCCATGAATACATTGCAAGGTTTCATGGTATTTGTAGCTAATACCACTCAGCAAAACCACGTATATTAACTTGCAAACAGTACGCCTCCTGAGTAGATTTTCTAAAGTACCAATGTTAGGTACATTAAACTTGGTCGCGTATCCGCGCGCTCTCTGGCCGCGGATTTTCACTTTGTCGGCTTTATTCGCGACTCTTGCCCGGATCTGGGGGCGTATATGTGTTTTAAGTTATGAGAGGCAAGCGAGAATATTTCATTTCTCATTGATTTAGCTACATCAGACATTTTTTTTATTAGGGGCAGCAAGCAGTCCACGATTGTTATAAACATTCATGACAGTAATGAATAGGTTAATATGCTATATCAGCCACGGCATGCATTTACCTTATCTGTTTTGATTAATATAGTTTGTAAACCTACAGATTTCTTCAAAATAAGTAACAATTACGACTTATAATTATTCAAGTTACTCCATAATCCCAGAATATCCAAGGCACAGATCCTTGGGAATCGAACATTGAAACCTTGAAGTGACAATCTATTACTCATTCCGTCACACCAATAGTATTTACTTGTTTAATACCAAAATCTATAGATAACTCGAAACGCTATGAATGGTTATAGTATTATAAACCCATCTATTATTCGAATGTTATAACGGTTATATTTGGGACATTAATTAAGATCAAGATATAAACTATATACAGTGAGACATCGATGTTATCTGCTTATAAATTACGGGGTCTTTTAGAGTACATAAATAAACATTGAATACTAAGGGTGCACAGATTCTGTATATGCATCATCATCTTCATCTCAGTTATATACGTTTTATATCCCCTATTCGTCGGTTACTATCACCTATGGGTAAGATAGTGGGTGGTAAAATGTATCCTTACTCCGTCATCATAAGGTAATTTGTATATTAAATAATATAAAAATGGTAATTTATTTTTCTATGTAATCGCGGCTATGGATATTACCAATACTTACAATGCTCATATGTATTTAAAAGACGATTCAGAGATTTACATGACCTAGACCTATACCAACTTCCTATTTAATGTCGTCTAGTCAAGAATTATATTCCCAAGTAGGGTTGACGTCAGTCAGGCGGCCAGTCATAAAACTACTACTAAAACTTTCGCAATATAATACGACGGAAGAAATGCACATGTTGCGCCCACTCCAAGTAATTGAGGTAAATTCAGGATACTGATAATGTGGAACGATATTTTTTTCTTCATAACTATAATAACGACCTTGTATACCATGAAGTTATTTTGTCGTCGAATATGAAGTTATAATATTTTCTTGAGCGTTGAATACAGACAGCACAAATGGACGAAAATCCAATAGAAGTCGTCGAGAGTCTCATGAATGGACTCCAACATACTGCTTTTATCCCAATGATTTGTGGTCGACGCATGTACTTTACCTCTATCGTATATATTGCAAAAGTTATTGGCAATAGTTTTATGACCAGCTGCGTGTCTGACCTCAACGAAGGACAACGCTTGAGAATATAATTGTTTACCAGACAGCATCAGTTAGAATTAGCCTCATTAGTGGTAGGATCACGCTGTTGACAGTTTTTCTCTACAGCCTCGGGTCGGTCCTTCCGGGGTAGTACCGCACTCTCGCAGAAGATTGACGTCTGAGTAATGGCAATATGCTATCGCGCTTAGTTCGGTGAGTGAGACAGCCGGAAACCCAACTGAGTGAGTTTGGAGATTGTAATAGTAGGCAGCCAACCTTGGTATAGGTTCATGGGCCATCAGATGTGCTGCTTGCTCGTTAGCCACTATAAGCAATAAAAAAAGCCTGGGCGATATATAGCTCTTACACGATCTTTTAAGGTATCCACGAACAAAGTAACAAAGTAGTATTTGTAAACATTATTACATGACAGGAGAATCTCTACAGTGTAAAAGTAAACGCTGCTTAGTACTTTATTTTGGTATTTGTGCTAAGTTTTAATTCAATCTGAAATTAAGAAAAAGCATCACCGCAATATTTACTATCCTATTTTACACCCTTAGAAGATGAAAATTAATTAACGCTAAAACATGGTTTATTTATTTTTACAGCCTGATTTTACCATTATCTTCAGGCAATGGATAAAGATTTTCTTCTCCCCATACAAATTTTGCCTCTTTGTTTTACCCTTTTTGCGATTACATTTCATATTTTTTTCTTTGTAAATCTCTACGTCACAAAAAGAACCTGTTGTCAAAATGTCATGTTTCTAGCTTCAGTAGTTTCGGCTGCACATTGATAAGTTAATCAACAAGTTCCTTTATATAAATGGATATACCTAATGTAATTAATTGCCCTATGACCCTTTAAACATCAACAATTGCCTGTAACATACACCACCGCCAGCTGGCATTGATCTCTACCCTGAAAGGGTTCACTTCTAAGCCGACCATGGGAGCCCAAAGCTTTGTCAGATAAGTCTTGTTTTCCCAATCTCTTACAAAAACCAAGTTATCAATTTAATCATCGAATACCCACTTTTTATTTATTAAGATTTTCTCTTTAGAGCTTTTTTTGCGAGTATATTTATGTCAAAGGGATCATTTTGAAAGGACTCGTTATATTTGATGGGATAAAGAATTAATAATGTTAAGTAATATAAAGGTATAGAGAGAGACAGGCTCGAGTAAATATCATTGTGCCGCCTCTATACGGTATTTCCATTAAAGTATTAGCAAGATGGCTGGTCACTTCTCGGACAATACTTCTTTGAATTGTCACATCTAATTATATTATAACATTATATAGGAATAAATGTTTTAAAAACGTACGACGTAGACTTGATTCTGGAGGGAAAACCACAATCGCCACGATTGGCAGGCATTTTAACATCTATGGCTTCAGGAGCTCAGGATGATTAAAATAAAATTAAAACGTGATAAAATCTATAAAAACAAATTGACATCTTATATCATCATCATCATTCAGCCTTTTGTCGTCCACTGACGAACGTAGGTCTCCTTCATACATTCATAAGAGGGAATAGTTTTTCAACCGCCTTGCTTGGCAGGCAGGTATGCGACCGCAGTGATCTGTTATGTGTTTCATAGGCAAGAGCCACTCTCATAGGGATCCTTCAGCCAATTTTTACGACTCCCACGAGCAAGTAAGAGGTAGCGACAATTATATTCTTATGTCATCGCCACACGATGGAATGTCTTATATAGAAACACATGAAATCACATAAAAATACTAAAACTAATTTTAAATAGTTTATCGGACTAGACAGGTCTCTCAGAGAAAAGAGAAACCAAAGCTCAAATACAAATACAAACACGGTAAATTAATTAAATATAACTTTATTATATATGTACAATTTTCATGCAAACATATAATTTTAAAAATCAAATAAAGTATTGTAGCCACTATGACTATCGCAATAATGTAATTCACTGTTGAGCCGTGTACTCACTGGATTTGTGAATAAATCTCACTACAGTATTAACTAACTATAAATCTGATAATGTAAGCTTTAAACATTCAACGACAACACCGGCCGCGGTCGATTGGTACAATGTTCTGAATGTAACAGCCTCGTGAAATGTGGTCAATGAAACTAGATATTTGTTGAACGATATCAGTACACAAAAAATGTTTATCAGAATATTATAAACCGAGAAAGAGATTACCATGGGTGAGGCTTAATGCGCTCATCATCACCATCATCATTCTCCTACTCTTATCCCAATTACTTGGGGTCGATACAATATGTACTCTTCTTTTATAGTACATATTGTAAAATTTATTGTCAATAGTTTTATGACCGGCCACCTGACAAACGTAAACCCTCCTTGGGAATGTAATTGTTGACCAAACGGCATCAGATGGAGTTGGCCCAGGTCGTTATAAGGCTCTTAGTCGTCATTTACGACATCTACGAGCAAAGTAAGGGTTGGTAGTATTCGTAGCCGCTACCACAAGCACACATAGAAAGACTTAATAGATATGTATTGAAAATTACAGACTATTTATTAAATAAGCTACTGTGGCAGCCATGTGTAGTTATATTTTTTTTTCCTATATGTTTTGTGTAACAAAACACTAATTATAATCAGTAATCAATGTACCGATTAAATAGATTTTAATAGTGATAGGGTATGCAGGGCACTGTTGACAGTTTTCTGTCTACAGCCGCGGGCCGGTCCGTCCAGAATAGTACTCCGGACGGATACTCTCGCAGAAAATGGTTGTCTGATCTAAGGAAATTAAATGCTATTGCGCTTTTTTCAATTAGCTAGAGCCGACTGCCCAATTTTCTGGGTGGGTTTGTGGTTGTCACCGGTAGCGGCAGAGCTGTATCTCTGGTATTACAAAGTCCATGGACAGCAGTAACACTTACCATTAGGTGTGTTGCTTGTTCGTTTACCACCTTATGAACCTTAAAACATCACTGCAGATTTTATTGTTTAAATATGTAGTAATTAAAATTCAAGCTCACATTTAGGTGGTAAAGCCAGTTTGGTAGTGGTAGGACCAGACCAGGACCAGTACCACACTTTTGACAGTTCTCTATCTACAGCCGCTGGCCTGTCCGTCCGGATAGTACCACACTCTCGTAGAAAATCGACGTCTGAGTAATGGCAATGTGCTATTACACTCCGTTAAGTGAACGAGAGAGCCGGAAGCCCAACTGGGTGGGTTTGGGTTTTGTATTAGTAGACAGTGACCTAGATATATCCTTAGTGCAAAGTTCGATGGGCGGCAGTGATACTTACCATCAGATGTACTGCATGCTCGTTTGTCTCCATAAGCAATAAAAAAAAGTTCTTAAGTGATAATCGTAAAAAAAATATCTATGTAATGACGAAGTAAAAATACAAGAATCACCATCACTTTTTATGTACGACTAAAGGGCAAATAGATAAAATTATAGTAAGAGAAGGAAAACTGAAAATAAAAACCTTAACCGGTCTGATTAGAATGATATCATAGGTTAATTATATTGCTAGATGATGATAACAAATCCTGAATGCCTGTTGGGTCTGTAATGTTTCTTCACAAATTGTATACAGTATATTTTTATCTCAATCGATTCTGTATTTAAAACGTGAAAGCGAAACAAACTCTCGTTCGCATTTATAATATTAGTTAGAATTAAAAAGTGAACGGAGGGCTAAAGGGGGGGGGGCGTATGCGGGGCGTCGCTTGGGAGATAATAAACGTTGGCATAATACAGCGATATCGCCTCACAGTATAAATACGAAGCGGAATGAAAAACGTGGCAAGATTGAGAACTCTCCACAGGGCTGGCACTGAACGCATTCATTCCATCACCATAACAACTTTTTGTATTATGCTCAAACATATAAGCTATATCGGCTCAAAACAACTTTATACATATTAAACACGTATCCGCTTCGAGATTAATGATAAATGTCACTACTCAATGATTATTAGGTAATTCAGCGAATAACATTTGTTTTTATACTTAGAAATATCCATCTATTCATCAGCCTATTGATATTGAGCCCATAATCTACGGCAGATTACAAGTACCTCTCACTATTGGACCACCTTGATTACGATGACGGTTCGACAATATCCACTTGGGTTTACACAGAGTACACAGACAATATTCACTTCAACGACTCATACGGAAAAAAAAATACACGTTAATCTTACTTTACAATATATATGTTTTTCTAACATAATAATTGTACTGAGAAAGAAAACTAAAAAGAAGAAAAATTCGAAATAAAATCTTATACCAACACGTCTGCCTAGCGTAGTATAGTAAATCAAAATCCTTGTATTCTGTACGAGAGTCAAATCTAGTAGTGGGACATATATGAGTTGAGATGGTGTACTGAGAGTTATATCCTACTTTTCGACAATTTATTCCTTATACTCTGATTCAAAACTATGAAGCTGTGTGGTAGCCACGAACACTACCAATCCTTACTTTGCTCGTGGATGTCGTAAAAGACGACTAAGAGCCTTATAACGACCTGGATGAATTTCACCTGAAGCTGTTTGGTCAACAATTCCATTCCCAAGCAGGGTTGACGTCTGGCAGGCGGCCGGTCATAAAGCTATTGCCAATAACTTTTACAATATGTACTATGAAAGAAGAGTATATTATATTGTATCGACCCCAAGTAATTGGAATAAGAGTAGGAGAATGATGACTGTGATTCAGAACAGCCTTTTCGTGTATCGTACAATGAAATTTCTTGCATTCGCCATTTTAATATCACCTTTACTAAATTTAATTTATGATAGTAGAATATAAGGATTATTAGTATTAATAACTCTCTATATAGGTACTATCACAGGTAACTTTTTACAGTAAAGGTGATGATGATGAGGTGTAATGATCACATGGAAAACAGCACGCCTTTATCAGTACCAGAAAACTATCCAAGAAGTACTTATCGATATTTATACCTACATATAAAATCTTCATAAAACCTATTCCCATCGCCATATCAATTAGTCCAGTATGGGTACCTACCCACACCAATTATGCCTACTTAACTTAGTTTAACTTCGATTTTTAATTTCTCTTAGTACTTAAAAACGTTCAAAGCGACAAGACGACTAGGTTGACTGTTAAATATAGGCCTTTTAATGAGTTTTAAGAACTAGGTCACCATAAATATGTTTAGAAACCTAAACCATTACAAAAATGAGACAAAGGTATATATCCCAACTAAATTCGACTACAGAAGTGACATATCAAAACTCCAAAATGTTATTGCAAAAAGGTCGGCAAATTGGTGTCACGAAAATATAAATATGAGTATAGTGTCAGTGAGACCAATCCGATGTCTGATAACCCTCGGTCGCTTCGGCAATTTAACCACTTGTGAGTGACATTGGCGCGGCCAAATTTAATTTAGACATCTCACACCTCGGCCTGATGCATAATACATGTCCGCACTTCGAGAACATTCATTTGAGCCGCCGAAATTTTCACCTTTTGTATTTTAATGAGACACTGCGGTATATATCTTCTGTCACGGTAACGTAACGAGGAAATTTTTCTTTTCAAAATTATATTTGCATAGTAATAGTTCTTTATTGTATACATTTGATATAATTTAATCAATGAAGCTCATCTCATACAAAATAATAGCTGGCTGGCTGTAAGTCAAAATTAATGTTGTGATTGAATGAATGAGTATTAGAAATGCATTTATTCATTCATCAACCCATTGAGCTTAATTTTTAATTAAAGCCTAACTAAAAGAGACAATACCGCAATCGCAAGGCTTAGCAAAATATTATCGATCGCATTAGGTGTTCTAAGATTCACTCCAGAATATATTTTACGACTTTCACGAAAAATTAAGGGGATGTTAACGGTGTGGCTTTCACTATAAATACAAATTATTATTATTAAATGACTTCATATTTTTTCTTTTGTTTACAAGTTTCCATTTCCCTCGAGTTCAATTCCTCGACATAATAATAATTGTGGGATCCACAAATTAATGTTTTGAGTGTAGGTGTTATTTGTATCCGTCAACTGTATATTTCTAAAGTTCCTCGTGATATAATGATTTTTTGCATAATACATAAAAATAATGTTTAAATTACTGAAAATTAGCATTTAACATGCTTGATTATTTATAAAAATTTGATTACGAGTGAAATCAATGTCACACATGGAATTATAACCCATACTTTTTGTAAATGCGTTCCAATCATACTACCACTTACACCAGCGTGAGCTGTCGTATAACATTCAATCATCAGCTCGTATTATATTTTTGTCTTTAAAAGGGACTTTTTTTTTTGGTTGGGTTACGGTCGGCGCACTCCTCGCACCACTCCACCCGGGGCAACAGAGAGGCGTAAGCACGCACACCCGTAACCCACCCGTGACGTCGCTTTCGTCGTTGGTCCGACCACCGGAGCAGAGTGACTTGTCGTCAGTGGTCGGCCCGACGGAATACCCCTGAGGAGTACAGGTCAGCACCGATGATTGCGACGAGTTCACGACGCTGCTCTGCCCAAGCGTCACAAACCTCGAGCGTATGCTGCGCCGTGTCCTCGTCGCAATCGCAGTGGTGGCAGAACGGTGTACTCTCCCTCCTGACGACCGTGTGCAAGTATTTGGCGAAGCATCCATGACCCGTCAATACCTGCACCAGTCAGAAGGAGAGCACCCCATGCCGCCGTTTTAGCCACTGCATCAGCACCGGCTGGAAGGCCTCCACGGTCCGCACACCTAACCGAGGCCTCTCCAGCCGGACCGCCCAACGGGCAATGACGTCTCGAAAGGAGACGTGTACCATCTAGCCGATATAATACGAGCCGAAGATTTAATTTCATAAGACAGCTCACGCTGGTGTAAGTGGTAGCATGATTGGAACAGATTTACAATAGGTGTGGGTACGAGGCCCATGTGTGACAATCATTTTTCGCTCATAATCAAGTTTTTATACCTAAATAATCAAGCATGTTAAATATTAAATATCAGTAGTTTGAATAACAGGTTCGTGTCATCGTTTAATACAATTCTAACTGCAAATTTAGAGTATTAAATCTGTATAATGTGTTATCAATGTCGGGTAGATAGCACACGCCTCCTTTAAACACGAAAATATAACATGAGGCGAAGATTGAATGTCATACTACAGCTCACGCTGGTGTAAGTGGTAGCACGATTGGAACGGATTTCTAATAGTTATGGGTTCGAGTTCTATGTGTGACAATCATTTTTCGCTCGTATTCAAGTTTTTATAAAAAAAATGTGTTTTTGTTTAGCAATGAAATCAATGCCATTAGAAGCCTTATATTTATGAGAGATTTTAGGTTGTTAGGCTAAGAAGTGAATTAAATATTTTCTTTGTGAAAGAAAACCAATGATGATGATTGTTGAGTACCTACTCAACAATCATCATCATTATCATCTCAGCTCATACACGTCTCATTGTTGGGCTCGAGCCTCCTCCATAATGAAAGGGCAATTGACCTACTATATCACGCTGGTCACACGTGGTGGTATGGGGTTTTGTTTCGAGTTTTCCTTCTCTCGCATAGATGTTATATGCGTTTTATATCCCTTAGTCGTCTCTTACGACCACCCATGGGTGAGATAAGGAGTGGTGAATTATATTCTTACTCCGTCACCACACGGACAACTCAACAATAGGACTCCATAATAAAATTAATGAAATTTCCTACACCGTATGATCTTCTTCCATGAAAGAAAAGGCCATTTCTTTTAGGTGGATAAAATATATAATAATTTTATTATTTTTGAAAATGAAATTATTGTAATGCTTAAATTTTAAGACTGATAAATATACACTCCGAGTATTGGAAAATGAAAGTGTAAATGCACTCTACAGATATTATGTTTTAGTATAAATATTTGGTTGTACCAAGTGTATATTTGTATCTGGTTCGGTTAACAGATTTAATGGTTGTTTATCGAGTGATATTTAAACTGTGCCCCGAGAACAGTTTAAAAATAAATTCAAAGATCTACGAGACTTGCAAACACATAAGTACTTACTTTTATTCTAAAATAATTATGTTTCTAATAGTGACTAAAATTTACTTGAATATTACAGATTTCTATGTAAAATAAAAATAAGATTTTTACGGATTTTATAAAATAATATTATTATATTTTTACTGCTTTTATTGTATTTATATCTGATTGGATTTGCCCCCGACTTTATCCGCGTAGAAGTCGAAAATGGTTCTAATAAGATTCTTGATTGTTTTTTTACGTTATTGATTTTCTTATAGCATTTATATAGTGGTTTAAATGTTAACTTATAAAATAAAATAATATTTATTGTAGTGAAATCCTTAGATTTCAAGGTGAAAATAAAATAAAATTTTGTTATATTTTTTAAACACAATTTTTTTTAGCAGGCTATGATTTTAACATACCTCAATGGTTCCGCTCGGGGCTAAAGAAGGACGGTGTGCCGCCACATACATATACACCACCTTGTTTTCTATCGCCATAAACTGACCACTGATACCGCTTCCCTGACATCTGCGCCCGGTCCGTCAGATATCCTTTCGCGTATTATTATCATTGCCTCACTGTGGGTGGTAGACTAATCCCCGGTCCAGCTAAACTAACCCGTGATACTTCACCTGCAGTAGTATTTCTTTGTAAATAGTATTTTTGTTTTTCCTTCGGGTGCTAAAATCACCAGGCTACTCTGTGAGCTTACTCTGAAGCATGTCACATATAACTGCCCGTAGGAGAAGCAGCTTTCTCTCAAGTCTACTCAACAGAATGAACCTGCTTTTATCATAATTATTTGGAATCGACGCAGTGTGTATACTCTTTTATTTCATCCTATATATTGAAAAAAAATATTGGCAATAATTTTATGACCCCGCGTCAAAATACTGTCAACCCTCTTTGGAAATATGATTGTTGACCAAACGGCATCAAAAGAAGGTCCAGGCAGATGTAAAAAGGTAAATCGTCAGGCTGTCGAGCAAGGTTAAGGAATCGGTACTAGTGGTAACTCTAATAGTTATGGGGAGGGAGTATGATAAGTTGTGTGGCTGAACGCCGCCCTTTTGTTGTCCAGATGGGGCGAGCAGGGTGGGTCCAGACCATAGCCAAATACAAATAAAAAACTAGATGTAAATATATTATTAGATATTTTACAAAACTTACGGGTAATGTAATTGGTAATATTCATAGTCCACACCATACAGCAATCGTTTACTACCAAATGCAATAAGAAAATAGTCTAAGAGCATTACTTTACGGTACTATACTATACGACACTAACACGTTTCTGCCAAAACTCCGATGTTAACATCTAATTATTTATGACACGGTTTGATTACAGCACTTTTACTTTTAGTATTTACTAGTTGTCCCTCGTCTACTTTCCTTCTTTCAAGATAATTTATCACCAACATATCATATACTAAAAACTTTCTCCGAAACACCTTACATCTTATGGTATAAGTATTATACCGATTGGTTTAGTAATTTTCGCAGTTTAACCGAACAAAGAAACTGGCTCTCCATTTATTATTATTTATTAGTATAGATTTTTAAACTACTTGTATATTTAAAATGTCAAACGTAAACAATCAATCTAGCTTTTAATGTAAACAGCTAACAAATAAAAGCGTTATATGTATTTCGCAACAAAAAATAGAAGTTTTTTATCCGAACAAGTTGGCAGGAATTATGATTAGGAAAAACACATTGTAACAACGATTCAGTCGTAAGCGGGGACGTCGTATTTTCAATTTTGTGGGATTACACAAAACGGAATTCACGCGAGCTCTGCCCCACGTCACGGGCGTGACACGGTGGTAATCCACCACCCCGCAACCCGCCGCGGAGCCTCTGTTTTGTTGTTGCAAATTATATATAAACATTTACCAATATTTAACGCGATTATTGCCATTTATTTATAAGTTATTTTAACTGAAATAATTGTTATTTGGCCGTGCACTCTATTTGGGTTTCATGACAAGGCTTAAAATTCAGCGTACACTGAAGTTTGAGCTATGTTTGATTTTATTTTTTTACAAGATAAAATCTGGCATACCTACAGATATTCATGGAAGGATGAGTTTTACCAACATAGCTTTAAAAATTAGCACGTTTAAGTGGCACGTATGAGCAAACTACATTTCTCTTCAAACAGTTGATAGCTGGTTGATAATATCTTAAAAGTAATTGGACATTGTTGAATGCAAGCACAGGCACATTATGAGTAAGATTTTGGTGGGCATGCCTATATCCAACAGTTGACGTCTACAGGTTGATAAATGGATTGAATTGCGTCTGATGATAATTGGCAGTAAGTATCAACAACTTTAAGGCAGACAACAAAAGTCTCTAGTGCCCTTAATTGGGCAAATACTAAAAACAACTACAAAGCAAATACTTTTGTATAAAATACATGTTCGTGTCTAATATAGCCTTCTTTTATTTGATAAGAAAACATTGTGATAATAAGCTTATCGCACAGTTATGAAAAAATATATGTTTGAAGATGTGATGTATGTCTACGATTAAGGCGCTTGAGAAGTCATACTCTTACTATGTTTAATTATTACCAAACAAATATTCATAATAGAATTTGAAAACGAGTTTAAATATTGTGTGTGGGTCGGCCTCATGTGTCATTGAGCCGGTGACCGCCGGCCTGACAGCCGGCCAGTCGCGGTGGCGGTCACCACACACGCTACGCCTCCTTCATTATACATTCACAAACTCTAATTCTCTATAACAAAACATTCGCAGAATCCGGCCATGTTTTGCTCAAGGCATTGTTATTAAAAGACTTTTTGTTGGGATAATATTAAAATTATTTATGTTGAAACCGGAAGCGTCGTATTAGCTTATCTACATGTTGCCCCGGGGCACATAATGTTTACAGAAACGAGTTATTAGAATACCAAGAAATATAGATAAGAACTATTTAAGAAATGATAACATACCCCTTAATATCACATATTTATATACATAATCTTGATAGCTAACTTACTTGCCATTTTAGTCGAAACTTTCTACACCTAATCTTGAATCCCTGGGAGGATTTCAAAATTGGGCTGGAATAAAACACCTCTCTTGATTATATGCCTTTTTAAGGTAGATATTTTCTACGTTAGATACGCTTAACAGGATGATTGGTAATCGCAATTGAACTTTTCCAAGAGATTACATCTATCTATGCTCCTGAAGATAGATCAGTGAGTGCTGACGTTTTCCATAGAAAAGTAAAGGTTACACATTGTATTCTTAAGCTATTAATTGAGATATAATTTATACATAATGAGCTTTAGTAGATAATAATTATTTAAGAGCATAGGTTTTAGCTAAGAATTTGCAGTGGTCGGGCCAGACTGTCGACAGTTTTCTATCTACAGCCGCGGGCCGGAACGTCCGGAGAAGTACCACATTCTCGCATGAATTCAACGTCTGAGCAGTGGCAATGTGCCGTTGTACCTCGTTCGGTAACCGAGTGAGCCGGAATCCTAATTTCTGGGTGGGTTTTAGTTGGTAGACAGCGACCTAGCAGTACCCTTTCTATTACAAAGGTCCATGAGTGGCAATGACACTTACCATGCACGCTGCTTGCTCGTTTGCCACTATAGGAAAAAAGTAAAAGATTGGACAAGACCTTAAGCTTGACCTAACATTCATCACATATCTCTTTTCATTATCAATATCATCATTCAGCCTTTCATCATTCACTGCTAGACCTCCTTCATATTTCGCGACAAAGTGCGGTCCAGTGTCACCCGCATCCACGGTTCATTTATTTTCATATATTGTTATTCTTTTTTAATAATAACATAATTATATATTCTAATAAATGCTGATGCTAAAATAGCTGTGTAGTAGTGGCTACAAATACTACCAACCCTTACTTCGCTCGTGGATGTCGTAAAAGACGACTAAAAGCTAAGGCTTTAAAAAAAAAGATCGTTATAAGGACCTTTTTTTTGTGTGGAAATACATTTACGCACTATCCTCCTACCTGTGAAGACGAGGGAATTTGTGTAGGACTCACCGGCCGCCGCACGACCGAAATACCCACTAAAACCACAGCGGCCCATCCGCGCATTTACAGGGTGCCGGAGAGATTGTCTGATGACATTCAATCCTCAACACCCCAACGCATGGCCGTCTGGCTACATCCCATTGTCATTTAAGGCGGTGGAAGAAAAAACGCCTATCTGCGCCTCCCCCTTCCTGGTCGCCGCCATCAAAGCGAGTCAGCGGAGGCAAGCGCCTCATGCCCCCGCTCCGCGGCTTCCTTCCCCTTTATGACGGCCTCACACAACGAGGCTATAGACGTACCTGTCGCGGGCAAGCATCTTGGAGATGATGATGGGCAGTGACAGATCCATTCCCAATTCCGATGGCAGGTCGTGGCGCTGGGGCTCCCAGGTGGAGCATGCTTCCTCTATGTGGCGTGCATCGTCGTAGCGCGCCACACTCATGACATCCTGGGGCCCTTTCCCTTCCAATTTAATGCCGATACTTACCGAAGACCCCGTGTCCGGTAAGCACCTGCACCATTCAAAATGTTAGGCTGCCGTGCCAACTCGTAAGCCAGCGGTGAAGGTGTTGTGCAACCGCCTCCATAGTGCCCCGCCCTGCTACAGAGGACTCCAGATCTTACCTACACCTGGGCCAATTCCATCTGATGTCGTTTGGTCAACAATTACATTCCCAAGGAGGGTTGGCGTCTGGCAGGCGGCCAGTCATAAAACTATTGCCAATAACTTTTACAACATGTACTATGAAAGAAGAGTACATATTGTATCGACCCCAAGTAATTGGGATAAGAGTAGGAGAATGATGATGACGATAATCTAATAAATTTATTCGAGTTTGGAGTTCAGCTCTAAATTGCGCTAAAATTTTAACTCTAGTTATAGTACTAATTTTTATATCTCGATTAAGATATTAGTTAGAGACGTAATTGTATAATGGATTAATGTAGAATTAAAGCCTTATAACATAAAAACTATAATTTGCATACTAACAGAAACCATTGCTATATTACTTATAGCGATCCAGCTTTTACTGAAATACAGCTTTGGAAATTTTTGCAACGCGCACTGTATTTTAGCTTAAATTTCTTTTTAGTGGTATGTTGCAAGTCTCTCAAAATATTTTTATTCTTTGTAATCTTTTTCATATATTCAACAAAATTCTACTTTAAATATTCAATCTGTGATAAGTACACTAAAACTGTATAATGATAAGTTGCGAATACTATGCGTTGTCGCCTCTTCCTTTCCGGTAAGAATCATCAAAATCAGCAAAGGGATTTTCAGAAGAATGTACAGAACTCTCCTAAGAAGTTCAACTTTGATAAAAATAAGCTAACTTGGAGCCTTAGAGGTTCATTCATGTATTCAAAAATATGAACATATTTAAGTCATGCACTGATGTTGATGAAATAAGTATTATATATATAGTAAACAAACAGCGTTTAGTTACAACAATTAGTTACAACAATTAGTTCTATGATTCCTGATGTTTGCTTTTTGTTTTCAAAAATAGAATTACTTCCAAAATTGATAATAAAATAATGATTACATAGTACGTACATAGAATTAACTTTAAATAAAAATGCTCTACCTGTTTATTGAAACTCTACCAGTGATTTAATTGAGTTAGAATAAAAATAGACCTTGATCAAATCAAGAATCAAATAATTAGTTAGTACTCGTCAAAAGCCATCTTTTACGACAACCACGTAAAAGGAGAGTGTGGTAACATAGTATTCTTACTATTTTCAGTACGACCCCTCACTAGGTGGACTGACGACATCTCAAAAGTCACAGGATGCAAAATGCAAATGATATAGGAACATTCTGAGAGGCATTCTCGTGGGTAAGCTCACAGTTACAAGAAACTTATCTATATATGTAAAGAAGCTGAAGAAACATGAAACTTTGAGAGTAACTCTGTAACTTAAAGTGATTTTATAACTTAGAGACTAACTAAGAAAAAAAATTACGAGTCAGTGAGTGAAAATTTTTTGAATTTTAAGCCCAAAGAAATGATACACACTGGCAAAGTTTGTATGTGAAGAAATAAAACTTTATGCTTTGTCTTCTAATTAAGTACAAATACTTTCAATAAAAATAAATGAATGCTCATTTATCAAATAGGAAATTAACTTTTAGAGGGACACTTATTTGATTTTTTATTGAATTAATAATTAGCACATAGGTATAAATACTAAATACCGACTTACTTTTGTGATATAAACACTTAATTAAAATAAATATCTTGTAAATCTAGCACTCAGAGGATATATTCCGCCCTAAATGGTTACATTTTACATTGTCATTTTTCACCTTATTAATATTTTACCCAATGTGGCGACAGGATAGAAATATAATTGAGTTCACCCCTTACTTGCTGTAGATGTCATAAAAATTGGCTAAAGGTTTATAAGGAGAGCAGGCAGCAGCCCTTTCCTGTGGAACTTATGACACCTTACTACGATCGCTAATCCGCCTACCGAGCGTGACGATTCCGGCAAGTTTCCTTTATATATGAGTAACACAATAAAAACGGTCAGTTACGGCAGCTCTGCTATTCATTTTGTAGTACAGGACGAACCAATGATTTGCTGAAGAATACTGGAAGTTGTTGGATGAGGGCAGGATCACATTCTTGGAGTTTACTCCTTAAGAATCGATTTTCATATAAGGCGCCCGGTATGAGAAAAAATTGAGGAGTAAAATCTAGTGATCGAATGACCTCGTTACGTTTTTGGTGCGCAACCTATTCTGCGCACCTTTCACTTTCTGACGTGAGATTATATTTCACTGAACAGTTTTAATAAATGTAAATAAATATATATATATATATATATATATTATTTTAGTCAAATGAGCTTTTTTGCGCCTGTTTTGATAATCGTACTTAAGGAGTAAACTCCAGTCGTGCGTCGTAGCTGATACACACACTTTTTTTGTTATTCTATAAAAATAGCCCAGCAATAAACAGCTAAAGATTGAGAAATGATAATAATCATTTTTACTTCGCACCATAAAGAATGAAAATCATATTTAACGCGTAAGTCACAATGACTATGCAGACGAACTTGAATACAAAAGCTTGTGTAATATAATTGTAAAGTACTTTATATAATTCCCAGACACCCTTAAGCCAATGTTCCACCAAACATATTTTCCTCATGTCGGAAGTTCTGCTGAGAGTTTGTAGAGCTCGCGGCTAACCAACTAGACACTGTTATATTACCATACCTATATAACGATACATAACTCTACAACTCTGTGTACTATATATATTATGTACAACACAATCGATTTTTACGACTCCCATCACAAAATTAGAAGTAATGATACATTGTTTTCTCATCACCACAAGTGGATTAAAGGATTCAAAATATTTTTTGTTGTTCTTAATAGTAGATAAGCAGACAACAGATAAATAATGACAGCCAATCATGGATCTCTGCAATACTGAGGCACAGATAAGTCACCCACCCTAAAGATTTGGGTCTCCAACTCTCTGTCACACCAGTGGAAGCGAAGTAGCAAAATTCTATATTCATACGTGGATTTTCTACGATAATATATAAATGGCCAGCTCATACTACACCAGGTGAGCTGGCCATTTACAGCTGTAGGCAGAAAATAAAAAAAGTTACAAAACTTGTTAACAAGTGAACAATAGAGCTAAGCTCCCCTGAACTACTCAAAGTTCTAGTATCATCCTATTAGTTGAGAGCTAGAATATACAATGAGCGGCCATTTTCGTCCGTCTGATGAACTTGGTTATTGACTAATTAATGTATCGCCATTAACTAAAGTGCGAGTGATCAACTCTGATGTAGTCTAAATAAAGGCTTATTTTCTAAATATAGTTTCATGGATTTTTTCCATTTGAAATAAAACTACTTTTACGGATTCTATCGCGTTTGTATTTGTATCTATGTATTGCGGGGGACTTTACAAACATGCAATTAACGCAGACAAATTACACCCAGACTCAAAACAACACTTTATGGATCGACAAAGTATTATCCTGCGTGGGTCCTGCTATATCCAATCCACGGCACTGGCACGAAAGGTCGGTATCTTAACCACTACGCCATCTGTGTATTTGCTGGAAAAGAAAACCGTCTCCAAAGACATTCCAAGAAAGTAATTAGTCTATTATACGACTCAAACTAATATGGTTTTTAGGATTTAAATCTGATTTGCGCTCTTTTACCGTGGTATTATCTTCTAACGTCTTTTGATTGACTATCACAGAAGCATCCATATTTGGTTTTTAAACCTATATTGTGTATCAAAAGTTTCTTTCTTAAGACAGCTGAACCCTAGCTAAAGGATATTGACAGGTCAAAGTGTGTCCGGAACTGTAGTGACAACCCTAGTCGTCGGCTTTTAGCAACTCAACAATATAAATAGTTTGTTCACTCGCCGACTGAAGTGATATTGCACAGTGCAATTAATGAAACACTCGAAATAACTAGATTGAACCTATTTGTGTGATGAGAAGTTACGAATACGGTGTATGACTCTTTCCCTTCTCTTGGGCATTGTAGCAGATCACGGGTAGTTATCTCAGCTAGCTAGGGTGATAAACAGAGGAATATAAAGCGTCAAAATCCGAACATGATTGTTTTTCGCCTTTTGAAAACACTTCTTTTTGTGTATGTGTGTCACCGTTAAAGATCTATATGCAAACAAAGCTTAACTATTTTCATAAATGCGAACGTGTGCTTATATGTTTATTTGATATGCTTTAATGTCTTAACTGTTCGACCGCTTCTTCGCTTCCAAATTTTATTCACAGTGTCACGAATACAGAAAAAGTATTTTTCATCCAAGAAAATAGCTTTCTTTTCCAAAGGAATAAGAAAACTTATAGACAAAATATTTACTAACACGAAGTAAGCCACTGGTCTAATTATAAAAACGTTAATTAAGAGCAACTATGAAAAGTTTATCAATTAACGACAAACACGAAGTTCATAATTAGTACAATTAAATGTTAAGTACCGTCAATCCTCTTTTTACAAAAAATCTTACGAAATAACACAGGTAATATGAAATAAGATGCACGCCGTTCTGCGAAATAACCCAAGTAATATCAAACATAATGCATAGCAAAGTTTGTAAAATATGAGTCATTCAATTTATTGTTCTTGCATATTCTAGAATTTACTGTACCTGCATCTACATACACAAAGCACGTTCATCACATTTAATATCGCACACTTAGAGAATAGTTCCCGCAGTACTGCATGTGACACGATGCCTTAAGGTATTGCAGTATCTTTCCGCCTTAAGCGCCCCGACAGATGGACTTATTTATTACGAAGTGGCAGCCCTAAAGCTAAAATACTTATGTTCAAAATTTAAACTTATCTAATTCGAATAGGGTTTAATATCCTGTGTTGTAGTTTTACATTTAACTAGGTAATACACAAGCGAACTATAAAATAACATGTACATATCGTTGGATATAACGTCGTACTTGCAATATTGGCAACCTTAATTTATTTATATATTGTGAATAAATATGAATTATATTGAAAAGACATGTATTTGTTATGTTACCATAACTTGTAGAGCGCAAGTAATTATCAATTTAAGTTCTAAGATTAGCCTTAGCTAACACTTTTAGCCTTAGCTAACACTTTTGTGTCACTTTAGCTCGCTTAAGACTTCTCAGTTTATGAATTCAGAAGGACTCCTGTAATCGAGATTGTGTATAGGTTGAAGTATTTCAAATAATTTGTAGTAATCAAAGCCTTCGTTAACTTAAATATTAATATCTTGTTCATAATAATTACTTACAATGGTTGTTTTAACTTAAGCTTTAAAACAAGTACCTACTTACTTTTGGCAGTAACATGAAATGGCTAAACTTAACCTAAAACTGTCCCAAACGTGAAATAAAAACAAAAGTTTAATGAAGTGGCTTGTTCCCGCAGATATTTCTACTATGGTATTGTGAAGGGACGTCTGAAATATTAAAAGCGAAACATCGCATTTAATAGAGAGATGGACGTCAATTTGTACCCACTTCAGCTGCTGCGAGATATTTGGTGCCAACCATAATGGTGTGGGTTGACTCATAAGCTTAAGCGATTTTTGTAAATTAACATTATTTCTGCCGCCATCCTTCATTCAATACATAGAAACAAAATCGTGAAAAGGAACAGAAATATATAAAGAAAGCCACCTATTCGATTTGATTATTAAACAAGCAGAACCTTATAGTAAAACGACAATGAAACGAAGATATTATTTTTTATAATAAAAAGTCTCAAACCAAAGGTATATCTCATGGCATGCTAACCTTCACTAAAAAGTAATAAATAAATACTAAAGAATTTCAGTAAAATTATTCAAAATGTTACTATCACTGTACAGTTTTAGTATGACGCTATCTAGTTGCATATGGTATACGTATTTACTCTTTTTTATCGTACATAAATATCTAATGGGTACATAATTATACTATTACTACCCCTAATGGGTATATTTTTTCAGTCACAGCTACGGGAAGCCTGATATAAGTAAGTCAAATAGTTATGTTTTCATAGGTATGACAAATAAAATAAAACTATCTCCATGGATAGTATCGCGTTTGTATATTTCTACATGCTAACGTATAGATAAACTCTCCTGAAATAACAAAAACTTTTTAGACGTGAAATACGTTAGTGATACCGTGACTAACGCTGAAAAGAAATGTTTGAAATATCGTGAAAGTATAAATCCACTACAAATAAGATAAATACCTAAAAAAAAATAACATTACGTTGTAATAATCTTATAATAATAAATAAAGATTGATTGGCGGGCCAATTCTTATTTTCCACCGAAGACAAAAATTGGGTACCGGTGGCCCGCTTGCACGGCGAAGAGAGGTGTTTGCAGGGTAGGTCTATGGGGTCGCGCGCCGCCTCTTCCGTCACCCCGGACCGATTTGGCGGGGCGTGAACACGTCCATAACCCACCGCAAAAAAAGGGCCAATTCTTATTTTCATTATATATACTTTTAAATTGAAATATTAAATATAGTTATTTATTTGTTAATATTAAATCTTTGCCATTGAATCTCAAATGAAACGATTAAAGACACCATCACCGTGAAAGAAGAGTAGCTCGATCTAAACTCATCTATTTAACGCGATATAGTGATAAGTCAATTTACCCAAACATACATTTATTGATATAAGAGGAACACCAAAATGAATGAAATGGATATAATTTATTATACGTAAACCTCTATAATTACGTATAACTTATTAAGAGGCTTTCTGTACCCTTTTAAATTTAGATATTACAACCGAATACCGGCTACACGTTTGTGTGCGCAATTTATATATATTGTTCGTCACGAAACTACTCAACAGTAACGTACCAATGTTACCAGAGCACGCTTTCTGCATCGCCACCTTTCAATGGGCAATAACGATAATAACTTTTACGCGTGTAAAGAATTACATTATCGCTTTTCGCTTATGACTTGTGTAACATCACAAAATAAAAACAATATTATAAAAGTTGATGGTAGCTGATCAGAAGTGACGCGACCGAAGTGTGCTATATATACATAGCGATACTATCGTATACTAACTATAGCGAGATATCTATTTTGTTTTTAATAGTAGTATTTAGATATTAAAAGGTTATGACGGCGTTTTAGAGTATATTTAGAATTATATATTAATGAAATATGAATACTTTTTACACTATTTATATAAAAAAGCTATGAATTAGTTATTTAAGTAGAAAAATAAAAAATAAGTGATGTAAAAACAAAAGTATATTAAAGATTAAATAATGTAAAAACCAAGGAATGAACCGGAACAACCTGGATTAAACTGCTATATTTTCCAACTAAACTGCCATTCTTTGTTTGCAGTGGCCAAATTTATCTTCATATTTTAATTATAATTTTTCATTGGTTAAAATCACTGATAAAACGATGACAGATCGAGTTATCGCCCTTGAAATCTTTTACATACTTCATGGCAATCGCTGATACTGTTGTTTAGATTTTGAATACATAGAAATATGTCAGAATTTCGCGTTAAAAGATATTAAATAGATAAATAGATAAATTGATTAAGACATTTAATCTGTCTTGGAATTTTTAAAGCAAAGTTACAAATTTAAATAAAAAGTAAAATAATATAATTTTGTGTGATAACGGAGTAAGAATATACCACCCCATATCTTCGTAAAAATTTCCCATTTTTTTACTGCTCTTACTGGAAAACGAGTAAGCGGCACACCAGATGGTAAGTGTTACTGCAGCCCATGTACTTTGCAATACCACGGTACAGCTAGGTCGCTACCAATAAAAACCTCAAATCCACCCAGAAAGTTGGGTTTGCGGCTCTCTCGCTCTCCGAACAAAGCACGATGACATATTGTCATTACTCAGACGTCGATTTTCTACGAAGTGTGGTACTACCCCGGACAGATCGACTCGTGACTGTAAATACAAAACTGTCAACAGCATGGCTCTACCACTAGGCTCGGTCATCCCGATATTATTACTAAACCGAATTATGATCATCATTCTACTACTCTTATCCCAATTACTTGGGGTCGATACAATATGTTGGTACTCTTTTTTCATAGTACATATTTTAAAAGTTATTGGCAATAGTTTTATGACCGGCCACCTGCCAGACATCAACCCCCCTTGTGAATGTAATAGTCGAACAGCATCAGATGGAGTTGGCCTAGGTCGTTATAATAAATCGAATTATGATATACCTAGAACTGAATTATAATATTTGATAGTACATAAACTTTAACATTTTTTAAGATTGAAAATGGTTAGGTTATGGTAATATTTTATAATTAACTTACATTATATGAGATATTGAATACGTTATTACCAGTTTCACGCGCGTATATTAAGTACCTATTAATTAAAATTGTTATATTGTTTAATCCATGTAGTAATGGGGTAAAGAGTACAATGCACTCCTATCTCACCCGTGGATATCATAAAAGATGACTATGTGGATATAATATGCATATAACAAGCAAGAGAAAAAAAAGCTCGACATAAAGCTTTGTAATAACACATCTGATCAGCATGACACAATAGGTTAATTTCCCGCCTACTGTAAGACCCTTCGTCTTGACTCTTGGACGTAAATGAGCTTAGATTAAGTATTTTCATCTAAAATCATCATCATTCTAAAATTATTTCCTGAATTTCAAATGGTTGCTTTCGATTTTTACTTATCCTCAGCACTAACCGCAAGGGACATGAAAGCTATTATAAATTTAATTACAATGCAAACATTGACACTTTTTATAATAACACGGCGCGGAACACCCCGTTATTAACTTGCGAAACCGCTAAATTAATACGTTAAATATCGTTTGAAATAATTTACAAACATTAAACAGTACGTTGACGCTGTTTTACTACTGAAAATGTATATTCCCCTAGTCAAACCGGTAATGTATTAAATCGAAAACGTTATAAGCGTATCGATAATATTAACGTGATATTGGTAGCACGATTGAGACACACAAATGTTTGTATTGGGATCACTTTGGAATTGAAACGTGCCTACGAAGACGGCCGCTGCTTCAGTTATTTGAGTTTCAATTATCGACGGACTCGAAGCAAATACTGAATGGATTGTGTTACGATATGCATATTAGCGGTGTGATCTCTACAGAGTTTTTGTTCCATAACAAATATTGAATTGAATTAATTTTATCGGGTTTTCGATTGAGGATTTTATATGTGCCGCGAATGGTGCTCAACTAGATGGATCTCAACGACGGATGTTCGTTTTATATATTAGCATATCGAAGTGATATTTTATTTCTTTAACAACAGCCCGGAAGAATTTTATTGGCATTTATTTTATAGCAGGATAAAATATTTCCTTCATATCATATTAAATGTTCATAGTTATATAAGTATATCTTATATAATTATTTACAATTTATTTAATCAAAATCTGGATTTTTTTTTAAATACTCGACTCTGCACTAAGTAAAGAATTTGCGAGGGACTTTACACACATGCAATTAACGTAGACCAATTACACCCAGACTCAGAACAATACTTTGTGTATCACACAAAGTATTGGCTTGCGTAGAAATCGAACCCTTGGCAAACCACGGAAGATCGATATCTTAACGACTACAACATATGTGCAGTCACATCAAAAGACAAATGTTTATTATATTGCATCTATAAATCTTAAATATAATATTGTTGAATCTGGTCCAGCAGGGTATTTTTTTTTGCGCCTGATGCCGCCCTAGCCGAGGCCGCGGGTGACTGGATCGGAGACTTAGTCCGTCACCCGCCGAGAGGCCGACCACGTGAGGAAAGACCGACATCCTACCGAGGGGGGGACGTTGGTCGAGGAGAGGGTACACCTCAGGGGTATTCCGTCGGGCCGACCACTGACGTCAAGTCAAGTTTTTAAATAAGATATTTTTTAATACATATGAAATTTTGACTCCCATTTTTAAAACAAATTGATAACGAGTCCAAAACAAAATGATTCTAATTTATTATTTATTATTGATATTTAAAATGATTCTTATTTTTTATTGATATCTATCATTTTCTTTCTTTCTTTTTTCTTCTTTTTATTCGAACCGCATTGAAGTTGTAATAACATCTAGTTTTGTAATATCTAGTTAAATATAATACTGCAGTAAATTGTAGAGTAACAGATATGTATTAATTATTAGTAGGTCGAACCCATTTCTCAACTAATAGTCATTTAACTAAACGATATTCCGCATTACAATTCAGTTAATTTTGACATCACCATTTACTTAATTATGTATTGTAATACAATATTAAACAATTTCATATTGTATAATATAAGCGAAATAATTATATTATAAGCTATTGTTGTTAGCATTTGCTTGGTGATGGGAGTAAGAATATTAGTCACCCCCTAACTCAGCCGTGGGTGTTGTAAAAATCGAGTAATAAATGTAATATGCTGATAACTTTTGTGCAAGAGAAGAAGAAAATTCGAAATATCGTAGGTCCATTTCCCTTCCATTGTGGAAGAGGCTCAAGCCGAGCGATAGGACATTTATGAACTGGTGTAATGATGATCAGATTCAATGTTAATTATTGTTTTAGATAAAAGGAACGAACACTTGATTACTAACATTTTAAGACAAATAATAAAGAATATTGACTTGAGCAATCCAATATATAAAGTTTAATAAAGTTCTCATATCTATTCTAATTCAACCTTTATACAAACACGTCTCATGGCCAGCGTGGTATAGTAGGTCAATTCTCGTGGAGGAAATTTGATGAGTCTTGAGGCCAGCAATGGTTGATGTATCTAAACATAAATTAATAATTGAAATATGTTTAAACAAACTTTTTAATATTTATCTATGTGTGGGAATGAAGTGGGATTTCACTTTATAATAATCCATCCTTTCTCTTAAACTCCAATGAAAACCCTAGGCCGGAGCAGGGTCAATCGGTTTCCTTTTAATTATATATAATAGGTTATTTTTGTTGTATAATGGTAAGTTTTTATATTAAACTCAGAAAATAATGCTTGCCTCTTCTTGTTTCAAAAATAAAAAAATAACGGACACAAATTACATCCAAACTCAGATTAATAATTTGTGAATCGCAAATTACTCTACATGGGAATTGTACCTATTATACTGACACAATTCGGTATTTTAATCACTACACAATCTATACAGACAATAAATAATAATAAGCTATAGAAAAAATAAAAATCTATCCCGTAGCCGACTGGTTCATCATCATCATCACAGCCCATATATGTCCCACTGTTGAGCTCGGGCCTCCCCCGTAATGGGAGGGCGATTAACCTACTATACCGCGCTGGTCAGACGTGTTGGTATAGGGTTTTGTTTCGAGTTTTCCTTCTCTTGCATTGATGTTACATGCGTTTTATATCCCTTAATCATCTTTTACGATCACCCACGGGTAAGATAAGGGGTGGTGAATTGTATTCTTACTCCGTCACCACACGGAAAAACTGGTTAAACGGCTGATAATTATTATATTTAATCTGTATGAAATAGAAAGGCATAGCTTAATCTCTTCGCTCTATTATATAACATTTTAAAAGTTACATAAACAAAGTATGGCTCCTCTAACATCTAAAGGCATCAGACTAAAGAATACGTTTTCTTTTTCAGTTTGAGTTTAGTTTTCCGTCAGCAACATAATAAAACTAATATATATTTGACGCTAATATAACATATTGAATGGGCACAATGTTACCTACTCATAGATATAACAAAGTTAACAGTAATTATGCTCACAATAGAACAAAACTTGTAGAACTCCATTAATAGTAAATGAGAGATCAAACCAACATTGTATAAGTAGATTAGTTCGCGTAGTTCACAGTTTCTTGGAGCTGAACATATTTCGCATTTAACTTTAGCTCACCCAACTATACATACCAACTCTCTAGTGCATGGCGGTAATAATTAATATTTTTTAATGTATTTTTATCAAATTTCATAGCGATTATCAATTGGATTATCAAATAATACAAGATAATTGGAAATTAAACTTCACTATTTGGAAATAAATTAAGAGGGGGCAACCTTAGGTACTGTCAGGAGACTATGACAGATGGAGTCTCAAAAAGCGTCTTCTTCTTCCAGAGAGGAAGAGAAGTAACGGAAAAAAGAACTTAGCGAGTAATCCACTGAATTTGTACCACTAGTCAATATCTAGTTATACCACTAGTCTATTTCTACCACTTGTCAAAATAAATGCACCCGTTTTTTATACATGATACAGTACGGAGTATATCCATTTTATCCGCTTATGTATCCAAGCCTCTTTGTGCTGGGTATTATTGGTTACGATCGATTGAGTGTGCGCCGCGATATGTCATTGGCGTGCTATGTTTGGCGTGTACTACGTGGCCAGCTACACCACCCTGCCATACTGGCAATGCTACACCTGTGTACACCAGCAGGCCATATGGTTATAAGGGGCCAGCGGCCCGCACTAAGCATCCCAGCGGCCAGAACTAACATGCTCACTTACGCCCCCCTGACACGTGCTATTAAATTAATAAATATAATAAATTATACAGTAGATATTTACCACTGCAGCCTGCGTGAATTCACAGAAGTTGCATACACTTGTATGCGTGTTAAGGTGTGTAAGGCGTGTTAAGGTATGTGTGTTAAGGTGACGGTATGCTATCTACCCGACAATGTTTACACATTGTTATAGGCTTAATACTTCAAACTTTACAGTTAGAATTGTATTAAACGATGACACAACCTTGTTATTTAAATTACTGAAATTTAGCATTTAATATGCTTAATTATTTATAAAACTCGATTACAATAATAAAATACCTTAAGACGTAAATATGATACGAATTGAAATTTGCATGTCCTACAATTAGTCACGGTGATGTAGTGGCAGCACGATTGGGCCGGAATCCCAATAGGCGCGGGTTCGAATCCCGCTTGTGACATCATTTTTCACTTCGTAATCGAGTTTTATAAATAATTAAGCATATTAAATGATAAATTTCAGTAATTTAAACTATTATTTTTGTTGAAAATTAATATATTTACAAATAATAGTAAACGGGGCTATTAATGGTTATATATTTTAAATGATTTCATATTTATAAAATCCGATTACGAAATGAAAAATGATTCGTATTGACATTAGAAATGAAATTTGCATGTCCTACAATTAGTCGCGGTGGTGTAGTGGCAGCACGATTGGGCCGCAATCCCAATAGGCGCGGGTTCGAATCCCGCTTGCGACATCATTTTTCATTTCGTAATCGGATTTTATAAATAATTAAGCATATTAAATGCTAAATTTCAGTAATTTAAATGATTTCATATTTTTTTATTACTTACAGTAGCAGACGAACAAACAGCATACTTGATGGTAAGTGTGATTGCAGCTCATAGACTATTGCAATACCAAAAAGCCACCTAGAAAGTTGCTTTTGTTGAGACGTCCATTTTCTGAGAGAGTGTGATACTACGATTACCCTAGTTGGGTCGGCCTGCAGCTGCAGACAGTTTTCTGTCTGCAGTGTGGCCTTACCATTAGAATCTATCTGTGTAAACATATTAAAGACCAATAAAAATTCTCTCAAAGATCAGGCTTTGCATTGATGCTTTATCATTACCAGCAAAACACAAAGAAACACAAAATCTAATCCAACTAATACGTAGAACATTATTATAATTTGACTGCAATAGCGTCTATTGTATTCTTATCCCATCACTAATAATCAAGGTAAACCATGGACAATTACTGATGTTAATGTATAACAACTACGTTATACGTGTGTTTGGTTCTATTCTGTCATAACTTTTCAAAAAAACCTATTTCTACTGAAGGCGGTTACTTTACTTACTGACAACTTAACTGTTATTTGTTTTGTTTCACTGCATAAATAACGTAGTTATCCAGATGTTCCTACCGTTCCACTTGTCGAACCTTTGATGCCCTACAGAACATCACTTTATCATCATCATCATCATCTCAGCTCATATACGACTCAATTTTAGACTCGAGCCGTCATAAGTAATAGGAGGGAATTTGATCTACTATACCACGCGGGCCAGAAGGGTTAGTATACACTGTTATTTAAAGTTTCCCTTCTTTTATTCAGTACTAACACTTTGTACAATCTATAAATTATTGTTCTGCGTCTCGATGTAATTTGTATCCGCAATATGTATTGTATTAATATGCATGTTTGTGAAGTCCCCTGTAATACAAGAATTATTTTCTTAGTACAAGTTCCTTGAAAAATATTTCAGTTTTATATACCTACATTCTAACAACTAAAATTCCATTTTTATCACTTGATAAATGTTATAAGTTTTTTAAGATAATGCTTCAGCTCCTTCTTTTGGTAATCTCTCTGCCAGTTCTTAAACAGCCCACGTAAGTGAAATAATTTTAACAGTAATCAAACAATATACATTCGAATATAACAACATTAATCAAACGATTTATGAGCACAATTTAACGTTAACAGTATATACCGGTATCAAACGGACAGATAATCAGCTGACAGTTTCAATTTAACCGGTGTTTCACTGTAATAGGTCCGCCCTACCCCTTGCGATGTTAACAGCCTGTTTGCTTCTTGGTCGTGGGTCGTGGATGCCTGTCCGCCGGGAAATTAATACCTGTGCCGAACAAACTTTGCGTATAACACATAGCTAACATGTGACTCAGGACACTATGGACTTAGGGAATTTTGTATTATTCTTTTATTATGTTTACAATATTTTAAATTCCTGTCTTGGAGGCAAGCGAAACAATTATTTATACATTTCGAAAATACTTGTCTTATCATAATAAATATTTTTATTTATCTAATCATATATCTACATAATATCATAGCTCATAATCATAATATAAGCTCATATGGCCCAATGCTAGCCTCCTCCACAATTAGGAAATTGACTTACTATACCAAGCTGGTCATAGGGGTTGGTATAGGGTTGTATTTATAGCTTTCTTTCTTCTGAACAAGTATTATTTGTCTATCATCCCTTAATCGTTTTTACAACGTCCACGGGCAAGACAGAGGGTCGTGTATTCTTACACCATCATCATACGGAATTGATAATAATTGAGAGTATAATTTCAAAATTAAACAACGTTAAAGCAAAGCAGGAGTAAGATATAAAAAGAAGGAGTGAGAGAGTGATATATATATATATATATATATATATATATATATATATATATCAACGCTTTGGGAATGGAATAAAAGAGATAGATATATACTTAATAGTAGAGAATAAAAAGACTGTACAGATCAATAGTGGTAGGATACTAAGAGCCTTATAATGACCTCGGCCAACTCCATTTGATGCTGTTTGGTCAACAATTGCATTCCCGAGGAGGGTTGACGTCTGGCAGGCGGCCGTCATAAAACTATTGCCAGTAACTTTTACAATATGTACTATGAAAGAAGAATACATATTATATCGACCACAAGTAATTGGGATAAGAGTAGGAGGATGATGAGTCGTAGGACCACGCTGTTGATAGTTTTCTGTCTACAGCCGCAGGCTGGTCCGTTTGGGGTGGTATCACACTCTCGTAGAAGATCGGCGTCTGAGTAATGGCAATATGCTGTTACGCTTCCTTCGGTGAGACCCGGAAGCCCAACTGGGTGGTTTGGGGTATGTATTGATAGGCAGTGGCCTAGCGATAGTAATATAATAAAACATTGCATTTTGTTCGCTAGTTCACAGTTTTCGTGTTAATACGAGTTGGGCACACGCCGCTTGTATTATGCCTAATTGTTGCTATTTTATATCCCGCGAACATAACGCTCTGCTATATTAGCCCCCTCTCAATTGTAGCCGTGAAGCACCCCCCGGCCCGAGCCATCACCGCCTCACGGCTGTACAATTATCCGCGAGCTCACGGCTCCACTGTCGAATTAACATCATCCATTTTGCCGAGTAGTACGTAATAACTGATAGTTCATTATACTTAATGAACTTTCATATACTCGTTCGTTATGTTACCTCCACTGTAGCGTCTTACAGACTGTCATAGCCTGGGTAATATAAATATATTAATGTACCATTTGGTAAAAGTGTTTTTGCTAATTTATCTGATTCTCTTCACGATTAAAACTCTCTCGTTTTGTTGGTTCACTTCTGCATACTGATGTGCAATGTGGAGCCTTTCTTCTTATATTTTTGTCCTTTGTTTAATATTCCGTGGATTATATCCAGCCTACTTAACGGATATAGTATTGGTGACGGAAGGATCATGAGTAGTTATCGCGTTTGGTAAGCAAGTTGGCGATTGCATTTTTGTATATTTAACTGACTTCTGCCCGCAGCTTCGTTCGTGTAAAAAGTGATTTTCATGATTTAATTTTTTTTACTAAATTATCCCAAGGGCATATTGAAAGGGATTAAAATGTTCCTATGTGTTGATCCATATAGGGTTGTTTCATATAGGTTTATAATAGCTAAGCCATGTAATTTTAATTTCTTTATTTTGGCGATTTTAATTGTTTGGGTGCTGACGGAGTAAGAATACAATTTGCTATTCCTTATTTTACTATTTTTTGTCGTACGAGACGAATAAGCGATATGCGCATACAACATCTATGCAAGAGAAGGAAATGCCGAAACAAAACCCTATCCTAACACGTCTGATTAGCGTGGTATAGTAGGTCAAGTTTCATTCTATTGTATAGGAGGTTCTAGCCCAGCAGTGGGACGTATATGAGCTGAAATGGTGATGAATATTCGGAAAGAAACGAATGAAAGAATAAAATAATTCTGATCACATGTGAAAGTTTGAAATAAATGACACTTTTGTTAACATATTTGGCACACATATTTTATAGTTTTATTGTCAGTCACGTGTCTTCGAAGGCAATAAAAGAGACTTAATCTGCATCTCATTACACAGACTGAACTCTCATTGAAGCACTTCACGAATGATTACTTTCTCGTATTATAACTATTTCATCATTTCTGTAACCTTTCTTTTACATATTCAAAAGAAAATTCAAAGATTTCTTTATTAAAAGAAATCTTTGAATTTTCAAAAATATTTATTCGCTTTTATATTAATAAAAGCGAATAAATATTCTTACATAGCAGGACAACAGACGTACAATGGATAGATACAAATTAGACTAATCTAGTCTCAATAAAACCAACTCATTTCCCTTTCATGGCAATGGAACCCACAAAACTCGACAGAAAATTTTAACCACTACCTGTGTCGTGTGAAAACAAATCTATTAATCATTTATTAGTACAGTCTAAAGATTATCATCATCCTCCTACTCTTATCCCAATTATTTTGGGTCGATACAATGTATACTCTTCTTTTATATATATATATATATAATAGTTTTATGACCGGCCGCCTACCAGACGTCAACCCTCCTTGGGAATGCAATTGCTGACCAAACAGCATCAGATAGAGTTGGCCTAGGTCATTATAAGGCTCTTATTCGTTTTTTACGACATCCACGAACAATGTAAGGGTTAGTAGTATTCGTAGCCGCTACCACACAGCATAGTAAAGTCTAAAGATGTGGTCATCAAAAAGTAGCATTATCAGCATTATTTATGACATCAAAACATTAACGGGATGGGTATCTTCAATTTTGGTGGGAATGTGGTTTTGTGCGACGAAAGGCCTTTTTATAAACGAAACCTTATATAAAAAATGGTCGTCACAACAACACAAAATTAATATATAACATAAGTCCACAAAAAAACTTTTTTGTCACAAAAAATCTTTGTCTAACACCCAGCACAGACCACTTGGTCTGTGCTGGGTGTTAGACAAAGATTTTCCGACGCATTTTTTATCGCTGAATACGAATCTGAAATCAAAATTGGGGGTTAAATACTTTTTTGGTGTACCTGTATTTATTATGCAAAAAAAAAACTGATTAGATCGTAAAATTTCGTCGATTTTTTTTCGTTTTTTCCAGTTTGACCCGTAATTTTGACTTTGACGATTAAGAAAGGTTATATTATTTTATCCTCTCTACTATCGGTTAAAGTGTTTTAATAAAGTTATACTTCTTTTGGCGCGTTAGGGAAAAATGATGAGAATAATTTGTTACTATGCGCGCGCATACCATCACGAAAAACCGACACCCTGAAGTTAGCTATAGTCAATATTTTAATTTGAAATAAAACTACTTTTACGGATTCTATCGCGTTTGTATTTAATTTATAATTTCCCGACGTTTCGAACACTTTACAGTGATCATGGTCACGGGAGGTCCCCCCGGGAAATTATAAATCAAATACAAACGCGATAGAATCCGTAAAAGTAGTTTTATTTCAAATGTGTAATACTCGCGTAAACATTAGAAGTCATTAGTATTTTAGTTTTTTTTAAAAAGTTACCAACAAAGTAAAAGTAAGGACATCTACGTATATTTCGTGAGAACTGACAACTGTATTCAAGATATTTATTTAGTGCGATATTTAAATATACTTTATTTAACTAGATAATGCGTTATAATAAAACTTTTAATCTATTAAATACTTTTTTCTATTATTAGTGTCGTTTTTTCTACAAACGTAGAATAAAGCGAAAGATAAAATTTTTGAAAAGGTTTTTATCTTGTTACCCCAAAGAAGTATAACTTCTAACGCGTGTACACACACACACACACACACACACACTTTTATTTTTAAATTGAGCATCATAAAATTAGATGTTGCAATTCAAAAAAATACAAAGGTATAAACGTAGATTCATATCATACATCGATCGTTGGTCGTCAATTCATGCCAATATCACCGCTATTCGTTTTATGTCGGTTTGATCCTAAACCGGTGCGTCGTAAATCAACATTTTTTTTTTCTATACCTGAACGTTTTAGTTGATTGCGGTCCAACAACTTGTTGGATTATAGTTTGTTTGCACTTTATGAAATACACTTACATTTTCTTTGAGTGAAACATGCTGCTCATTCCAGAAATGGAAATTAGTGGAGTGTTTATATCCAATGAAAATCTGTGACGTGTTAATATAGTACCTAGAAATTAAAAACAGTTATGTTCGTAATAATATTATTATATCCACACCCACGGGTAAGATAGGGGGTGGTGAATTATATTCTTACTCCATTACCACATACATGATGTGGTAATGGAGTAAGAATATAATTCACCACCCCCTATCTTACCCGTGGGTGTTCGTAAGAGTCAAAGAAGGAATATAAAACGCATATAACATCTATGCAAAAAAAGGAAACTCGAAACATAACCCTATACAAACACGTCTGACCAGCGTGGTATAGTAGGTCAATTTCCCTTCCATTATAGAGGAGCTCGAGCCCAACAGTGAACATATGAGCTATGATGATCATATCAGTATAATGATGGGGAAAGAATACAATAGTCACCATTTCTTTATTTCCATATCATAAAAGACGACTATGGGACGCAAGTAGATGGTATGAAAAGAATAAAATCTTTAATTAAAAACCCTTTACTAACCCGCCTGACTAGTGTATATCAGTTTTACTACCGTGGACAGGCTCGAGCCAAGCAGTGTAATAATCTACCAATGTTTACTGCTGGTCACTTCCTGAAAGTGGAATAATACCACTATAGCCACTCTTAGTAAGCGAGTTAGCGATCATTATGTTTTTCAAGTAAGGCAGTAATGCTACATTTTTTTAGTGATAAATCAGCTGATTTTTAAAACTATAACTTATACAATGAGTGGTGAAACATATATTCTTAACTCTCACTAAACAAAACTTATGCGACGTGCAACCCCATAATACAATACCATCGTCATTTGGGCGAACCGCTGATAGTCCATGTATTCGATACACCACCTCGGTGACGAATGAATGCGCAATCTTAAATGACGATGCCTCTACTCTATCCCCATTAATCCCTTAATGAAAACAAGCTGAAAACATAAATATCTAATCATTTACAAGACGATAATTCCTTCCATAAATCTATATTCTTATATAATAATATTCGTTAAGTACTGTTCCTTGGCTTTACTTAAAGTATCAGCTGTACTTAGCGTTATTATCCCAGTTCATACCACTTTAAATTAGGCATTGTCTGCCTTGGAAAGTTTCGTGAGCGGGCGCTGTGAGCTCTTTAACTTGGCAACGTTACAACTTGCCAACTAATTAGTTAAAGTATTAGTTATTGTGTAAGGGTTAGACTTGTTCTTACCTTCAAATTGGTTAATGAGACTTAATGTAAATTTGCATAAACATTTAACAAAATAAAATTATTTAAAAATTTCTCCTGTTTACGTGAATGAAATAAAAAAAAATCACGAATTTTATCTTGTTTCTACATTTATCAGTGCTCATGATCTTCCAGTCAAGTTATGTCCTTCCGTGACCATGACCGTTAAAAGGTGTTTAAAATATCGAGTAAATATCTGCTATTGCGCTTCGTTCGGTGAGCGAGAGAGCCGAAAGCCCAACTGGGTGAGTTTGGGGTTTATATTGGTAGGCAGCGGCCTAGCTATACCCTTGGTAATACCAATAGTAAAACTTTTGCAATGGCAAAGGTCCATGGGTGGCAGTGACACTTAACACCGGGTGTGCTGCTAGCTCGTTTGCCACCACAAACAATAAAAAAAAACTAATACAAATGCTTTAAAATTCATAAAAATAATTTTATTTAATAAGAATAAACTTTTAAGATCAATAAAAATAAATAAAAATACATTTTATCGTTTATCTTGTGCTATGTGCTTTATATCGACCCGGGCCAACTCCACCTGGTGCTGTTTGGTTAACAATTACATTTCCAAGGAGAATTGGCGAGAGGCAGGCGGCTGGTCATAAAACTATTGCCAATAACTTTCGCAATATGTACGAATATATATTGCGTCGACCACAACAAATTGGGTTATCCCAAGCAAGAATAATAATACAGGCTCTTTCACGGCGAGTGCTCTGAGGAACTGTTTGAGTTGGTACCACCGTCACCATTTTATCACCGTACCACTCGACACCGCAGCAGGGTTCATCCATTTCATCTGGAAACGATACAGACGTCAACTGTACGTTTTCAACGATCATTTCTCCCACGTACATGCAAGATCTGGAATGAACTACCTGCTGCTGTGTTTCCCGAGCGCTATGACATGTCCTTTTTTAAACGAGGTTTAAGAAGAGCACTTTCTTCACGGTAGGCAGCGGCCTAGCTATACCCTGGTATTGCAAAGGTCCATGAGCGGCAGTGTCACTTACCATCAGGTGTGCTGCTGGCTCGTTTGCCAACACCGGCAATTAAAAAAAAAAAATAATGATGAATATTGCAAAAAACAAATTATATTTTTTGTGTAGTGTCTAGGTAATGGTAACAGTAAAAATATGTAAGTAACCTTGCCTTTTTCCATGGGTGATCGTACTCCTAAAAGACTACCAAAAAAAAAAACAAACAGATAATGTCATTTTAAAAGGAAACAGGAAATAAAAACCTATATCAATCCGCGTAATATTTATAGTTCAGTATGTCAACATCCCTCCCACTGTAGACAAGGAATGTCCTTTATGCGAACTTGTGATTAAATAGGTAGGTATATGTACTCAATTATCGCGCAAGAAAAATATTTTATTTGCCACATTAAATACAAATTGTGGATATCCTTGAGTCCATATACATTGTATTATTAGACGCTGGCCTCGCTCACAATGCGAGAGCGAAAAATAGTTTAATATATTACACTCTACATGCTTGCATGCATATGCACCTGCGTGAAGTCAAAACTTGATATCTGTCTCAACTATTAATGAAACAATATGTTTGTTCTGGTGCTGATATTCTAACAGATCCTTTAATGAATTCATTTGTGTCAAATCAAGTGTCATCTTAATCATCTTTCTCCTACTCTTATCGCAAATACTTGAGGTTGATACAATATGTGTCGTGTTAATAAAAGTCATATTATTAACCTTTTGCAGGCGGGTTAGCGATCGAAGCTGTTGTTATAACTTAAAAAACTACTTTTGCAAAGAGACTGCTCCACATGATCCCCAGGCCGCCTCTTGAGGCTCATTTTAAAAATACTAATAATTAATAGATAAGAGTAGGAGAATTACGATGAATTTAAAATTCATCGTCATTCTCCTGCTCTTATCTCAATTAGGTACTTGGGGTCGATACAATATGTACTCTTCTTTCATAGTACAAATTGTAAAAAATATTGGCAATAGTTTTATGATTGGCCGCCTGCCAGATGTCAATCCTCCTTGGGAATGTAATTGTTGACCAAACGGCATCAGATCGAGTTGGCCTAGGTCATTATCAGGCTCTTAGTCATCTTTTACGACATCCACGAGCAATGTAAGGATTGGTAGTATTCGTAGCCGCTACCACACAGCAATTTTTATTAACACACAATGTTTATTTTTATATTTAAAAATACTTTAAATTATTAGCTTATTTATATATATATTTTATTATTTCGTAATAAGCATATAAAATAATTAAATATAAATAAATTACCTCTCATTATAGCCACAACAAACAATTTCACCACCGCTTAAATCCATGGCACGTAATTATTGTACATTTAATAATTAAATTCCATAATATTATTCCAACCGGCAATTATAGACATATTTCAATGAAGTAAGCGTATAATCAGTTCGTATAAAATATTCGTCTGTCCGATAGGAATTTTAATTGCCTGAATCAATACAGTCTGCACTACAATGTGTATTTGTAGAACGGGACCGAGAAACAGACTCGTGCATTGTATACTAACATCACAGAACCTACTTTCAATATAGAATGATACAGCAGATGCCCTTACCATCAATAAACGCACTCATTATTAAAATTTACCTTTTTTAAAGACACCCACCCTGTGCTAAGGGAATAATTCTTGTATTGTGGTGGACTTTACAAACATGCTATTAACGCAGACAAATTCTCCCAGATTGAGAACAACACTATGGATCGCATAAAGTAATTTATTGTATGGGAATCAAACCCACGGCACTGACAGATCTTAACCACTACGCCATCTGTTACCTCCTCCACCTTTAATTAGAAAAAATAAAAGTAAAATATATTCGCATATATTATAAAAAAAAACCTTTTTTTGAAAGGCTGTGATTCCAGATCAGATAATCACAACCAACTCGAAATATCTGGGACGACGAAAGTGAGCGAATGATGGCTGTTAGAAAAATGGACAAAAGCGCTCTCTTGGTAAACGTATAATACATTACTATAATTACCAACAAATATTTTAAGTGACAATTATAGAAAATCCGCAATAAAGTAATACCTCATCATCATCATCATCATCTCAGCTCATATATGTCCCACTGATGGGCTCGAGCCTCCTCCATAATGGGAGGGATATGACCTACTATACCAAGCTGGTCAGGCGTGTTGGTATAGGGTTTAGTATCGCGATTTCTTTCTCTCGCATAGATGTTATATGCGTTTTATATACCTTAGTCGTCTCGTACGATCACCCACAGGTAAGATGGTGAATTGTATTTTTACTCTGTCACTACACAGAAAAACAAAGAAAGAAGAAAGAAAGTAATACCTCATTATGTGGTATTCTATGGTGGAGGCTTACGTTGCCACCGAAGACAAAGATCGGGTACCGGTGGCCCGCTCGCACGGCGAAGAGAGGTGTTTGCAGGGTGGGTTCATGGGGTTGCGTGCCGCCTCTTTTGTCGCCCCGGGCCGATTTGCCGGGACGCGAACACATCCACCTTGCAAAGGAAAAAAAAAGGCTTAAGTTACGTTCGTTGTATGGCGTAAGACAAAATGATAATAATGACGACTGAGAAGATTTTTTTTTACTCGACAGTGGTATATCTATGTACTGAGAAGGTATAAGATACCGTATCAATAATCTCTAAATACTTTCAGATTACTTTATATAGAAGCCAAGACAAAGGGGTATAGTGTATCACAAGTATCACACTCTACTCGAACCCAAAACTTTTATATGAGCATTTACATTTTCAAGAGCATACCCTAACTTTGGATACTGTAGTGTATGCACATTTAATATAATTCGTAAATGCGGGTAGACCTAATATAATTTGGTAATTATGTTAAACGTATATAGTCCTTAAAATTGTCACTTAATTGGCTTTGCGTGACTTATTATAATTCGTCGCTCTTATAATTTAAAAGTGCTTATGGCGTGGACTTGTATATAATACAGTCCCTTAAGGTTATTGATTGATAGGCGTGGCCCTTTTTTTTACACATTGGATAGTTTTTAAGTAAAGCTATTTTGATTCACTTAAATTGAGCTAACATGCGAATAGAATTGTATTCGCGTCTAGACAAAATTGAATAATAATTCAATAATAATTTAACTGTCATTATCTAAATGACGCGTTTAATAATAGAATAATAAATATGGCATTAAAATAAAATTTAAAATTTAGGTGCTCAAAATGCCAACTATTACGTATACAACGACAACATATTACGTTCATATTTTTTTTTTTAAATTTCTTATGGGTAGTTAAACAACCATAGTTTTACATGACCTTATTTTTGATACAAAGCATGGCCCTTAGTAAGAAAGGATAGTAGTAAGAATTTGCTTGTCAGAAACAATTGTTTACGTATCATCTTTGTGTCAAAAGCTATTTATAATTCATTGTATAATGAGCATTCATTAATTTTAAATCAATATTTATTTTATTATAATACCACAATTTCTAATACGCTATTAGAAACGTGGCTATACGTAAACCACCGACAGGCAATCATTACCTATTCCTTCCTTAATTTTAATATTTTTTACAGTGTACTCACGTTTATCCTCGTCGCCATTTGTAGTGTATGCGTGTAATATTAGAATTACACGCTTAACTTCGAGACACGTTTCACACTATTGCACAACTGTACTCAACGATCCGCAACGCACAAATGCCCCGCGACAAGTCTCTACAGAGCTCTTATACCCATATTATTCGATCTACCCGCATTTACGAATTATATTAAATGTGCATACACTACAGATACTATCGAAACAACGAATTTAGATATTTTCTTGAGAATTTCGCACGTATGAATAAAAAAATCTAGTGTGGTGACGGAGCAGGAATACAATTCACCACCTCTTCTTCTTGCTCGTGGGTGTTATGAACACATTCTCGTATAGAATCATTTCATTTCTTTGTTGATAATTATTACTAAAAAGTAATAAATACCCGATTACGAAACGAAAAATGATGTCACAAGCGGGGTACGAACCCGCACCTATTGGGAATCCGGCCCAACCGTGCTTGAGTGTGTGTGTAGTAAATCATTCAGTGTATTAAATCATTCACTTATTTCTACATACATACATACATACATATCATTACGCCATATCCCTTGCAGGGTAGGCAGAGAGAACAGAGTGCCAGAGAACTCTATCTCTGCATACTTCACTCGCTTCCTCAACATTCATAATTCTCTTCATACACGCTCGCCGGTTTCGGAGACTCTTGACTCCACCTTCCTTCAGTACATGACCGATCTGGTCTAGGTAGGTTAGTCTCGGTCTCCCTCGGTACCTACATCCTTCCACTTTCGCATTGTATATCTTCTTAACCAGACGTTCGTTCGGCAATCTTTCCACATGTCCGAACCATCGGAGCATTCCCTTTCGCATCTTTACACCAATACTCTCTTTCATACCTACTCGCTCTCTTACGTCGTCGTTACGAATGCGGTCGGTCAGCCTAACTCCACAGATTTTCCGAAGAGATCGCATTTCGACCGCATTAATTTTACTTTCATACTCTTTTCTGCATACCCAACTCTCGCTTCCATACAGTAATGTTGGGACAAGCACTGCGTTATGTATTGCTACACGTGCCTTCTGGCTGAGGTGGTGGCTGCCGAGAAGTTGCCCCAACGCTCCGTTCACTCTATTTCCCGCATTCACTCTTCGCTCTATATCAGTGGTGTACCGTCCATCTCGGCTAAATCCACATCCAAGATATACAAATTCATCCACTTGCTCTAGTACATCATTACCTATTGTTACTCTTACATCTGTTCTGGCTTCATCTCTTTCAAAGACCATTATTATGGTTTTGCTCACATTCACGCGTAGACCCCTTTTCTTACAATCTTTTGTCATTGTGTCGACTAGGGTCTGCAGGTCAGTCGCTGACTGTGCCAGCAGGACTGCATCATCTGCATAAAGCAGAGCAGAGACCACTGAGTCACCCATCTGGACTCCCACATTCATATCGTTCAACCTTTGGAGACATTTATCCAGATATATGATAAACAGCCTGGCTGATAGAACGCAGCCCTGCTTAACGCCGATATTGACGTCAAACCAAGGCGACATTCCATCAACCAGCCGCACACAGGCTCTACAGCCTACGTAACTGGATTGCACAGCCTGCAGCAGTTTACCGTTAATACCATACTCCGGTAAAATGTCCCAAAGTTCCTTTCGTACAACCGTGTCAAATGCTCTCTCCAGATCCACAAAACTGCAGAAAACCCTTTGACCTAGGGCCAGATGCTTCTCCACAATATTGCGCAGAGAGAACACTTGATCCATGCATCCCCTTCCACTCCTGAAACCTCCTTGTGTCTCACACAGTAAACCATCGGACACCATCCTCATTCTCCTTTCAATAATTTTACCATATACTTTTGCTGCCAAACTGGTCAAGCTTACGGCTCTGTAATTTGCGCAGTCATAACGTGAACCCTTGTTTTTAAACAAAGGCACGATGACTGCGCTATTCCAGTCCCCGGGAACCATTCCCGAGCTCCAACATAAATTGAGGAGCAACAGGAACGCCTCCCGGACACAGGAGCCACCAAGCTTGATCATCTCGGCAGACACCATATCAATACCCGCTGCCTTACCATTTTTCAAGCTTCTTATCGCCCATTCAACTTCATCCGTACTGATGCCATCGGAGGACGCCGTCGCCGAATGTTGATCTACTAGACCACATGCGACACCGGCGCCAACCGTAGTATCCGCATACATATCGCCAAAATATTCACTCCATCGGCTTAACACGTCTTGTGTTTGTGTAAGAATGTCTCCACCTTTAGACCTTATTTTATTCATTCTGAAGGCTGACCAACTACCCCGAGACTTCTTCAGCTCCCTCCAAAAGAGTTTGGTGTTACCCTCGAAGTTTTTAGTCAGCCTCTCTTCTGCACTCATACTTGCTCTATCACGTTTCTCTTTCACTAAAGCCTTGGTGTCATTCTTACATTGCCGATATATTTCTTTCTTCTGTTCAGTCATACTGTCATTCAGATTCAAAGAAGAGACATAATCCAGCCACGCTTTCTTCTTTTGCTCTACGGAAGCTGCCACTTCCGCATCCCACCATGCATCACCATTTGTGTTTCTATGCTTCTTTGAACTTCCACATACTTCTTTCGCTGTGTCTACCATACTCTCTTTCAATACTCTCCAGCATTCTTCAATGTCCGATTGCGGCTGGCTTGCCATCGTCAGCCGTTCTCGGACACCCTCTGCATACTTTTCTCTTACACACTCTTCTTGCAACCTTTCAACCTTTATTCTTTCAAGCCCTCCGAAGTGGACACGCTCTCGCCAGTGCCTCCACTTTCTGAACAGACCACTAAATCTCGCAATAACGAGATAGTGGTCCGTATCGACTGTGGGGCCCCTGTAGGCTCTTGCGTCCAATATTTTGCTTCGGAGGCGACTGTCTACCAAAATTAAATGTATTATACTTTTCTGTTCATTCCTTCTCCATGTATACATATGGATGTCCTTATGTTGGAAAAATGTGTTTGACACAATAAGGTTTCTCTCCATGCATACATCCGCTATGAGCCTACCTGCGTCGTTCACTCTCTTATCACCAAATGGACCAAGTACGTCCTCATAGTCTGGACGCTTGGTCCCCACCCATCCGTTCAAATCTCCGCATACAATCACGCGTTCACTGGTTTCTGCCATATCCAGAACTTCCCTAACATTATCCCAAAACTTCTCTAGGTCTGATGCCACCGAGGATCCTACGGGAGCATATGCTACAACCATGAATACCTTGGTGACACCAAGTTTTATACGGACCCAAAGAAGTCTGGGATCATACATTCCGTAATCCTTCACACCTGAGGCCAAGCGAGAGGACAGCAGTACTCCTACTCCCATGCTGGCTCGATCGCTCTGTGGTACACCAGACCACAGAGCCATCCCGCCACCAGGAAGATCGCAGGCGTCGCTGCCCCTTCGCTTGGTTTCTGTTACACAGAGCACGTCTAGCTGTTTGTCCGCTATGACGGATATCAGCTCGTGCAACTTACCTTCCACACAACATCTTACATTCCACGTGCCTACCCGGCACTCTGCTCTCCTCGACTCGCCTGACTGGGCAAGGCGTGATGGGTGGCGGCCCCCATCGCCGCAACTGCCGAAGTTCGTACCGACGGGGGAGGGTCGGTACGCGTCGCCTCCGGGGGACGCCCTAACCCGCATTGCGGTACGCATTTTGGGGATGATCGTAAGGGGCGACTAAGGGCATATAGAATGCATATAACATCTATGCAAGAGATGGAAAACTCGAAACAAAACCTCATACCAACATGTCTGACAAGTGCGGTATAGTAGATTAATTTCCCTCTCGTTGCGGAAGAGGCTCAAGCCTAACACTGAGACATACGAGTATATGAGCTGAAATGAAATGAATTACGGTTGGCCACCGAAGACAAAGATCGGGTACCGGTGGCTCACTCACACGGCAAAGAGAGGAGTTTGCATGGTGGGTCTATGAGGTCACGTGCCGCCTCTTCCGTCACCCCGGACCAATTTGGCGGGGCGAGACGCATCCATAGCCCAAAACAAAACAAAAAAAAGAAAGGGCGTTAGCTATTAATAGCTGAAGTAACAATATAAATAGTAGTTATTCTTGTTTAAGTTTTTGGGAATCAGTTAAAAATAGGCACTATTGTTGTTTTCTAAGTTAATTTTATATCTCTATTATATATTTTCAATGTTCGTCAAAACAACCTTACTAAAATTTTCTTTAGAAAGTTTTTTTAATGAAAGCCACGAAATAAAACATACAAACACTATTATTTTATATTTACTATCCTTTAGCACTTTCTCGACATTGCATTACATAAAATACCATCAACCTTAAAATACTGAAATATCAAATACAATACAATACACGTATAAAATTGACATTTAATTTCCCATCAAAACTTTGTAATAGATTATTAAGATACATTGAGTAGAACGAAACATTATTTTAGTGAAAAAAAGGTATACGTGATTATATATATTAAAAGCATAGAGCGTAATTAATTATAACAATAATACTGTAACAGACGACTAAGCAACCAAAAATAGTTTAATCAAACCACATGATTTCAGCACAAAGAAAACTTACTGCTCTGTCTTTCGAGTATCTAACAAAAGCATTTACTATTTCACTATGTCTAGCGGCGGAATATTTATAAATAATAAAAATTATATATTTACCATTCTACGAATTTAATTTATGTGAACAATTCTATGTTTTAAGATAATTTAAAAATATATAAAACTAGTTTTTTATTGCTTACGATGGCAAACGAGCAAATAGTACAACTGATGTTAATTATTAGTGTTGCTCATAGAACTTTCCAATACCAACAGATGTTGATGACTGCTCAGCGTGGTACTACCCCGGTCGGACCGGCCTGCGGCTGTAGACAGAAAAGTGCCAGCAGTGTAGCAATACTACTATTATTTCTTAAAAAATAACACAATATGCTCTAAATAGCATTATATTTTTAAACTGTTTCATAAATCTAATTAGTTGAAGTGAGACAGAAATAGTGTTTCAAAGCGCGAGTCCCGAACCATAAAATATTATGATAAAATAAAACCTTCACATATAAATGAAATAGTTAATAAAGCCGTCGAAAATTTATAGTCACATCAATAAAACGGTGTGTATAAATAAATCAGGGCTGCGACAAAGCCCAGCTTCAATACGTCAAAGATAACCGATGGTGAATAATCGCGTAGTTGCCAACAATGGCCATTTGCATTTATAAATGATTCATGCGCGACGCGCCCTGTTGTAAGAGAAAACGTTTCGGTTGATCGTTGTTGGTGGAATTTTGACGTTTGCCAACCCTACGCTAGTAAGCCGCGAACATATACATTAGCGATGCTATTATGTTAACATTAATTATGAATTTAAATAAAAAAACGTTTAAAATTTTAATGAAAATATCAATTATTATTTCTCAAAAGGTGTTTTTTTTTATTTTAAAATATATTTCATAATTTGGCATAAATATTATTGTGGATTAAGGCCTTTTAAAAATTAACTTTGTCTCCAATGACGAAATAAAACATATTATGATTTTAAAATTATGTTTTAATGAAAAATTCATATAAAGAAACATTCAGATTGTTTTTTTATGAAAGTGCGTAAATAATCCATACCAAGGGATAACACGGCAGCGACCAGGACACGACGCAGCATACGCTCGAGTTCTGCGTGACCTGGGCTCAGCAGCGCCGTGGCCTTGCCGCTGCTATCGGTGCCAACCTCTCGCTGACGGCCGTCGTGAAAGCGATGGTCGACAGCGAGAGGAATTGCTCCTCCACAGCTCCGCCGGGACTGAGGCCGCGTAGGCGCGAGTATATGCGCCTTATGCCAACCTAGCCGAGGCAGCGAGTGACCAGACCGGGGAACCGGGCAGTCTGGTCGCCCTTGGAGCGAGGCCACCCTGTGAGGACGACGCCCTGACATTGATATCCATTTTATAGATCGAGTTGATGGGGCGTCGACTAGAGAGGATACCCGTGAGGGTATACCGCCGGGTGGGCCACTGAGGAATAAGACCACGTTCCACTGACCCACCCACACGGCGTCAAGACGTATATTGTAGGGCAGGTCTACGGGGTTGTGCGCCGCTTCTTTGTCACCCGGACGGATTAGCGGGGAGTGACGTATCGTAGCCCGCCGCCAAAAAAAAAACAGCAAGGGGTAACAAGCAATTACAGTTACGTAAAAAAAATCTACTACGTGTTTGGTAGGACCACGCTGTTGACAGTTTTCTGTCAACATCCGTGGGCCGGTCTGTCCGGGGTAGTACCACACTTTCGCAGAAGATCAACGTCTGAGTAATGACAATGTGCTATTGCGCTTCGTTCGGTGAACTTGAGAGCCTGAAGCCCAACTGGGTGGGTTTGGGGATTTTATTAGCAGGCAGCGGCCTCTATACCCTTGGTATTGAAAAGATCCATGGGTAGTAGTGATACTTACCATCAGGTGTGCTGCTTGCTCGTTTGCCACCATATACAATAAAAAAAAATCATAAGTTTCATTCCGTTCATGTATATTTATGACACGTCCTATCTAATTTCCTTGATTATTTTTTAGACCATAAATTGTACAACAAGTTTAACTCTTATATTTTTGTAGAACTGGTATAAAAGATTAGCGTTACCTGTACTCCACAGGTAGCACTCTTTTGGGGCACTTATAATATTTGCAACTTCTAGTATTATACCTTCTGGCATTATCTCATGCGTCCCGCCTATATCTACATAATATTAGGTGTCTGTAAGTTGATGGACAACAGATTGAGTTTATTTGCCACTGTCCGAGCATTTATTTACTTGTTAATTTGCTAATGCTATAAATAATAAGTTATATTCTTCACTTTCTCTATCTGAATAGTTTTTTTAAATAACAGTGCATAATTAAATAACCGTTGTATTGCGGTGAACTTTGGAAGCGTCTAATTAACTGAAACAAAGTACAGTTAGTCTACAACATATGTAGATCGGACAAAATATTATCCTTTGTGGGAATTAAACCCACGACATTAATATGGCAGTTCGGTATCATAATCAAATGTGTAGTCTGTTGGAACAGTCAATTATATTGCTGAATCTAAGTCAAGTCACAATTTAAAGGAGCCACGTCTAACAAATAAGATTATTATAACACGAAGTTTTAGAATTCAAACTTTATTTGTATTTAAACTTTAACACCCAAGCTATGTAAAGAAAATTTTACATATACGCTAAAATATTAATTCTTATCATGTGCAGGACTTTACAAACACAATTACAGTATAACAAAGTATAAAAATATCGACTTCCAATACCAGTCGATATTTTAACTACTACGTCATCTGTGCAGACAATATTAAACATTTATAAAAGCATTATCCCTTTTCATAGAGTGGCCTATCTGACAATGGACATCGATAAACTGGTGTATAGATAATAATTAACATGAAAATAAAATTTATTATATAAATTAATAAAAAATAAATTATGTGCAGATCGCTAATTTCTCCCGCTCCTCCCGTCACTATATTATGAGGTCATCTAATACAAACACGAAATCCGACTCTATAAATAGATATTGTGTGTGGAAAACCAAATATTTTCCCAACGATATCGTTTTGATGAAGTTCGTCTACAATGTTTTATCAGAGTATACTTGTTTTTGTCACAAATACATTCAAACGTACGTTCACATTTGAACAGCAATATTATAAACCCACACATCCATACATTTATACAGAGTGATTACAAAACAGTATATTTTCTAATCGATGTACTATAATTATTATTCAAAGTTTAAAATTATATAATAATTTCTGGTACATAAATTTAGAAAACTATTTTAAGTTAAAATAATTAATATCATTGATTTATTTTTACTGAAAAATAAAAATATTTTGATATATATGGTATATAGCCACATTAATTAGTTTAAATATAAAATTTCATCTAATAGTTAATATGGACCGTTTATCAAATTTACTGTAACATCTCTAATTTCAATAGCACCGTCACGATTTGATATCAAACGAAATATGCATATCAGTAATAAACTATGAATATAAAATAGCAATTTGCTAAATATTTTTGAAGTAGGTATATCTCTTCAGCTGCCAGAACCGGATCTGGGTTCTGCCTACTAGTCTGACCTAAAGGGGGGAAAGCTGATCGAATGAGACTGCATATAGCGAAAATTTATGACAGAAAATTGAGAAAAAATCTACTCCTTTCCTTATCCATGATTAATCCATATAAAGATAAAATCAAAAATAACAAGTAAGAAAATTGCTTCACTCCTATGCAATGAGCAGCTTCAAAAATTTCAACTTGCAATTTGACACTTAATTCGCCTCCTTCTTATATTCTATTCCACTTTGATCCTGTCTCATATAAGGAATATTTCTTGAGGTGTGCGGTACATTTATTAACGATGAAAAAGTACACTAGAATATTATTTCCAATTCGTTAACACATTTCATTAGGAGTCACAATTATAAAATATAATTGAGAAGTGATAGTGTGTAGGAAACTTTAAAATAAAAAATACTTTATCTTTCTATATCTTTATATATATAATTCTTATGGACGTGTGTATGTGACTGAGCTCCTCCTGAACGGCTGGACGCATTTTGTTGAATTTTTTGTGCGTGATCAAGTGGATTCGAGAATGGTTTAGATTTACATTTAGACCCGATAAATGGCGCTGCGATCGAGTTGTGGGATTTTTACTTTACGTACATTGACCGTTAGGCGGAACGAAGTTTATCAGGTCCACTAGTATTTAATAAAATTATAACTATGTATACCTATACAATATTACAACCCCCAGAAGAAGCTTATATTACAACTCTAAATTAATATGCTGATATTTTATTTGAAAACCAATTTAGTTACTATTATATTTGAATTTGAAAAACCAGTTTAGTTACTATATTGTGATCAACCTGTATAAGCGTTCACGCACACATAGCCGCGGCATGTTCCATTAGTCACAACATACAAATGTTTGCAATAGCATGTCATAAAATAGTGCTTGAATAGTAAAACTATGTACACGGAAACCTATGTAATGCAAATACAATATACAGCCAATATATATGTGTGCACATTGTATTTGGTCTATGATTCATGAATTGTATCTACATTTTCTAAAATTCTTGGGACATGATAAAATAATTTTAACGTTAATATTATGGGTACCCCTCGGGGGGTATTCCGTCGGGCCGGCCACTGAAGACAAGTTCACGCTGCTCCGGTGGCCGGTCCAACGACGAAGGCGAGGTTCACGGGTAGGTTATGGGTGAGCGTGCTTACACCCCTCTGTCGCCCCGGACAGAGTGGTGCGAGGAGCGCGACGACCGTAACCCACCCCACAAAAAAAAAGAAAGCGTTAATATTATCGTTAATTTGACACATATTAGACTAAATGTTTTTTTTTTTTTTTTATTGTTCTAAGTCATCATGAACTTAGTCTAAATTACCCCTGACTTGATCAGGGACCTAAATTAGTTGTAATAATTTATTATCAGTTACAATAAAAGGTAGAAAACAAATTGAAAGAATACATAGTAACATTATAAGAATTAAAATAAATTTAACAAGGAAATATGAAAAATAATTATGCTAAGAGAGAAGTAATAAAGTAGTTAAAATTAACAGCACTTAATAGGATAATGAAACTATTTAGATATAGATAAAACAAGTACTACTTGTTGATACTTATTATCAGGAATCTTAGTTAGTTGAGGAAATGAATTAACAATATATGTACATTTGGTTTTAGAAAAGGATAGTGCTAGTGACATAAGAAAGGTATGAGAAGTTAGAGAGAATACATAGTGACATTATAGGGATGGGGTAACAAAAGTAAAAACTATAAGTTTAATCATGAAACACTTAAAGTAATTATACAAAGGAAGTAAAAAGTAGCTAATTGTAAGATATAAAAGAGGAAGTTAACAGTACTTGAAATTATACTAAACTACATATAACATATAGAAAAACAATAACAGGTTATTACTAAAAGAAATACATATACATATGTATGCATATGTTACATATACACACATACATATTTATATATATATATATATATATATACATATATACATACACATATATATACATACACATACATACATATATATATACACACATACATGTATGACTAAATGTATTTAACAGCAGTACTCTCGCGTTAGAGTCGAATATGTTGACCAGCGCACGGAGGCTCTTAGACGCGGCTGTGCAGTTGTACACTCGCCCTAATGATGAACATTTGATATTCGGAACCCGGGTCGACATAATCAATTCTAATACGTAATATTGCCGTTAAATACATTTGTCTTAAAAATATTTTTTCACAACAGCCAAAAATATTTCTTTTTACAACAGCCAGTACTAAAAAAATCTTTTTTTCACAACAGCCAAAAATATTTCTTTTTACAACAGCCAGTACTAAAAAAATCTTTTTTTCACAACAGCCAAAAATATTTCTTTTTACAACAGCCAGTACTAAAAAAATCTTTTTTTCACAACAGCCAAAAATATTTCTTTTTACAACAGCCAGTACTAAAAAAATCTTTTTTTCACAACAGCCAAAAATATTTCTTTTTACAACAGCCAGTACTAAAAAAATCTTTTTTTCACAACAGCCAAAAATATTTTTTTCACAACAGCAGTACTAAAGAACTAATCCTTATATAAGGGGTTGACTTTACAAATATACAATGAACAGAAACAAATTCAGAGGCTCATAACAACAATATATAGATTGAGCGTATAATATTACCATGCGCGGCAGTCAAACTCATGACATTGGCACGACAGGTATGTTAACCACTTGGCCACTTGCTAGACATCAACCGTCATTGGGAATGTAATTGTTGACCAAACGGCATCAGATGGAGTTGGCCCAGGTCGTTATAAGGCTCGTATAGTCGTCTTTTACGACATCCACGAGCAAAGTAAGGGTTGATAGCATCCGTAGCCGCTACCACACAGCTTGTGTAGGTTGTGTGTAGTTGTATTTCATTAAAGTCATATTAAATCCTTGTCACGGGGATTTTAACAAATATGCAAAGTCTGAATGATGATAATTATGAAAACCAAAGCAGCTAGATACACAAAAAACTATACAAACATGTGTGCGCACACGCAAGCTTGACCACATCGCATTTAGTTTGTAAGGCAAATTTAATATGTGAAATATTTTCACTGCCGCTGTTTAGCCGCCAACTGTACAGCGTAATGAATAAAACATCCCTCACTCATACGACGCTTCTAGCCTTTTTGATGGGGCCATGTAAATAGCGTTATTGTTAGTGATCTCAAAAAATAAAATAATTTTAAACAATTGTATTTTTTTCACAAACATTCAATGAATGAGCAAACATTAGCAGACCAAACAATCATTATTTATCTATATAAATATATAAATAAAAGAGCTTGTCCTGATTGACTGATTCATCATCGCACAGCCTAAACCGCTGGGGCTAATTACATGAAATTTGGACAGTTGCTGCCTTTTATATTGTAGGTGCTCACTAAGAAAGGATTTTTGGAAATTTCTCCTCTAAGGTCAGTTTAGAAGTTACATGCCTGAAAATTTGTATTCGCCTATTTAATATTAAATAAATAAATACGTGTTTCAGCATTTTTGGAAATTTCTCCCCAAAGGGAGATAGGGCTTACAATTTTTTTTATGAAACTATAGCCATTGTCAATTTTGAAGCTAGAACCGTTAAAATTTGGATTTACGTATTTAATATTAGATAAACAAACACGTATTTCAGCATTTTTGAAAATTTTCCCCTTAATAGGAGTTGCAAGTTTGTATGAAACTTGGTCAGTTTTGTAGTTAGATTCTTGAAAATTTGTATTCGCCTATTTAATATTAAATAAATAAAAACATATTTCAGTATTTTTGAAAATTTCTCCCCAAAGGGTGAAAAATAAGGGGTTGCAAGTTTGTATGAAACTTCGTCAGTTCTAAAGTTAGATCCCTGTAAATTAGTTTTCAGCCATTAAATGTTAACTTAAGAAATACTTTATTTTACTTTATTCATGGGTAAGATGGGGTGGTGAACTGTATTCTTACTCCGTCACCACACGGAAAGTTTTAAAGTTAGTACCTTGAAAATAGTTATTTGCCTATTTGATATTAAATGAATAAATATATAATTTCAGCATTTTTGGTAAAATGCCCACTAAATATGTAAAATAGGGGTTGCACATTGGTATGAAAATATGCATTTGGCTACTAAATATTTAATAACAAATACGTATTTCACCATTTTTTAAATTAACATTCCCTAAAGAGAAATTGATGTTGGAAATTTGTACGGAAATTAACTTATAAACAAGTACGGAACTTTGTTTGCCTTTTTTTTTAATAATAATATCTGTAATTTAACTACAATTCATCATTCTCTTGCCCTTATCCCAATTACTTGTGTCGCAATACGTACCTACTCCTGTTTCTACATATTGCAAAAGTTATTGTCACTAGTTTTATGAACTGCCGCCTGCCTGACGTCATCCCTTCTTGGGAATGTAATTATTAACTAGACGACATGAAGTGGTGTTGGCCCAGGCCGATACAAAGCTCTTAGTCGACTTTTACGACATCCACGAGTAAAGTAAGGGTTGGCAGTATTCATAACCACTACCACACAGCGACTGTAACTTAACCAAATACAAATATTTAATTAAAGATGAAAAACACGTACTAAAGTTTTATTTTTAATCATCCCTTTTTTTTTAGGGGTGGGTTATGGTCGGCGCTCTTCTCGCACCACTCCGTCCGGGGCGACAGAGGGGCGTACGCATGCATACCCGTAACCCACCCACTTTGTGAAAAACACGTACTAAAGTTTTATTTTTAATCATCCCTAAAGAAAGTAAAATATGATATTAAAGTTTGTATGAAAATGCGTCAATTTGAAAGAGAGATCCCTAACAAATCCAAAAAAAAAATGTTGTTATATTAAAAATAAGTAAAGGCGTGTTTCAATGTTTTTAGAAAATATAACCCTATGACGATTAAACTAGAGGTTATAGTTGTATGAAAATTGTCACTTTTGGAATTAAATCTATAGAACTTAGTACACGATGCTTAAGTATAAATAAATTCATAAGGATGGTGGACGTTAGGCAGGCGGCTGGTCATAAAGCTGTTGCCAATAAATTTTGCAATATGTAGAAAGAGGAGTACATATTGCGTCCACGCCGAATAATTGGTAATAGTAGTAATATAATAATATAAAATAAACTTATATTTAGTTAAAAAAACATAAAATTAAGAACAATCTATTATCAAAATAAAAGTGTTATATTATTTTTTGTATAGATATTATATAGTAAAGATATTATATTAATTAATTTTTGACCATTCAAACAACTAGCCATATTTTAATATATCCACACGGGCGAAGCCGTGGCAAACAGCTAGTATATCATATATCTTTCAATCCTTTATTCCCAACTGAGGTCCAAGGAGAGCACTTAAGTAATAGTACCAGTGGCCCACCTGCTGGATTCACACACACACACAAATAAACACACATATTTACACATAACGTATATATAAAGCAACTTAACATTAAGACAATATTAATACACTGGTTGCTAAATAGCAAAACTAAACACGTGTCGAATCATTATTCAAAGTTCTACAGAAAATTACAAGTTGAAGTTTTGGAGGCTGCTCATCACAGTAATCAGATTTCCTTATATCCTATTCCACCTCGATCCTGTCCCGTATTCCTTCCTTTCTTGAGGTGTGTGGTATATTGATTAACCAAGGGAAAGTGGTGGATCTTTCTAAAAGTATATTTAAGATTTATGGTTATACTAAAAGTTAATTCAAATGTTACAATTTATAAACACGTATAGATAATATTATTTATTTTCCATGTGGTGACGGAGTAAAAATACAATTCGCTATCATCATCTAACCTGTGGGTGATCGTAAGAGACGACCAAGAATATAAAACGCATATAACATCTATGCATGAGAAGGGAACTCGAAACAAAACCCAAAATAACACGTCTGACCAGCGTGATATAGTAGGTCTCATTGCCCACTCATTACGAACTCATTGGCTTGAACCCAACAGTGGGACATATACTAGCCGAGATGATGATGACAATACATAACATTATTACTCATAACATAGAATAATATCTTTCGATTGAGCACTGTTTAACATAATACAGGCTCTGGCCTAGTTTGTAAAAGAGTACAACTGTGTTTATATATCTCTTAGTGACATAGTTTTAAGTTACAAATAAGAAACATCAATTTTGTATTAAATAAACTTTTTTTTACTTAAAGAGTCATCAATCACGTTTTTTTACCTCAGATGACTGAAATAGGTAGAATCATTGCCAAAAAGCAAAGCCGGCCAAAAAGTGCTAATAAAGATTCAACAGAGTGATGTTTTGCTTTTCTGTCGGGTATAAAGGGGCGACCGACTTCACGATGTTTGATTTGACATTTCAATATACATGCTGCTACTATGAAATATTTGAAAAAGAAAATATAATAAAGATTATAGGTATCAAAACTGGTTATTCATCAGTTAATAATAAAACATGGTGTCAGCAATTACTGTGCTGTGAGATCGTAAAAACGGATTAAGCTAAACATTATTTTTATAGCATTATCTACCGTTCGTAGTACGTATGTTGATATAAATAATGTAATATTTACAATAATATTTGCTTGTTCCTGTGTTATACTTAGGCATAATTTCGGACTCACAGCTTCGAAGCGTACGTCTGTCAAACATAATTATAATGAATAGTAACTTAATAACTAATAATTTTAAGTAAAATACATATGTTTTTGTATGACATTTTTATTTTCTCTTATAATGTTAGGACCAATAACAGCAGCCATAGAGCTATTTATATCAACAAATCTTTATTTGTCACAAAACTTCACATAAGTGAGAGAATAAATTTAATTTCATTAAAGTTCTCATGGCCCCACAAGGAGCGAGGCAATATAAAGCTTTGACGATTTTCTTTTCAGAATTTCAAGTGATTCTAAAGTCCTTCGGAGTTATACGACAGGTTTGCATACCGCAATCACACACACAGACATAAAGCTAATATACTCATTTAAATACACTCACGCACTGGTCTCTAACAAAGTATTCCTTTTAAATATTGAAGATTTTAATTTCTCAGTAAGAAGTGCTTTAGATGGAAGAATTTTGTTTAAAAGTTTAGAAGGCTGATTTAATATAATGGGTAATTATAAGGCAAGAAAACATAATTTAACACTCACAGATAATTTCTTGACTGTTTAAAATAATACGTGAGAAATTGTTTGTTTTCCTTTTAAATTCAATTTAAGTTGGGTTTCACACGCCGGTGTCATTGATGACTAGGAGCCGCAAACACATAACGTCATATTAAAGAAAACGTTGTCATAAGAAATATCATCATAACAAGAATATCAAATTACCTTTAATATTATTTTACACAAATAGATAGATTTTCTTGAATTTTTTAAAGGCCCATAATCGCTTCAGTCCTACCCTTCATCATTCTGCTACTCTTATCCTAATTACTTGGGGTCGATACAATATGTACTCTTATTTCATAGTACATATATTGTAAAAGTTTTATGACCGGCCGCCTGCCAGACGTCAACCCTCCTTGGGATTGTAATTGTTGACCAAACGGCATCAGATGGAGTTGGCCCAGGTCGTTATAACGCTCTTAGTCGTCTTTTACGACACCCACGAGCAAAGTAAGGGTCGGTAATATTGCAAATTGAGCTTGAGTCCTATCCATAACAAGTTTAATATATATAATAATGTATTTAAAGAGTTTGTATAATATATTCATTCAACATAATACGTGTGTCATAGTCACAAAGTGCACAGAAGCCTTCAAACATACGTAATTGAATCTGCTGGAAGATCCAATCCCGTGAGATGAGACAAGACATTTGCATAGGAGATGCGCCGCTAAGCGCGGACAAATACTTCGCTGCATGTTACTGAACGTTCAACATGAATTAGATTTAGAATAGAAATACTGCGGGCTGTTGCGGTACCTAACTGTTTTAATGTTGTTTAATGCAAGATATTTTTAAAGAACTTTTTATATTGTTCTGTATTTAAAGGAAAGTAATACTTGATGTCTTTCTTTGTCTGTTTTCGTGTGGTGACGGAGTAAGAATACAGTTCACCACCCCATCTTACCCGTGGGTGATAGTAAGAGACGACTAAGGGATATAAAACGCATATAACGTCTATGCCGGAGAAGGAAAACTCTAAACAAAACCCTATACCAACACTTCTGACCAGCGTAGTATAGTAGGTCAATTTCCCTCCCATTATGGAGAAGGCTCGAGTCCAACAGTGGTATATGTTGGAGTTGGGATGATGATGATGAATACTTGATGTTATCCCATGTAATAGTGAATTTAAATGCGGTTTTAGATACTAAACTCTACTATCTTCCAGTTTATATTTACAACTCAGTTCATCATTACCCTGGTCTTATCCTAATTACTTGGAGTCTACGCAATATGTTCTCGCTTCCGTCGTACATATATAAATACTTATAGACTTGCCTGACGTCAACCCTCCTTAGGAATGTAATTGTTCACCAAACAGCATCATATGAAGTTGCCCAGGTCGATGTAAGTCTTTTAGTAATTTTTCACAAATAAGAGAGTCGTCTTTTTGATAGTGTTTGTAGCCTAACTATTATGACAGGATTAGACAAGCCTTAAAAATATGTCAACGAAATGCCCACTGGGTACTTTGTTCATGTATATACACTTTTATCAAATTATGTTTTGGAAAATTAATTTATACAACCTTTCGCTTATAAACGACGTGTATATGGGACTCATCGACATAGAAAATAATTTCTGCTTCAGAATACCGGCTAACAACGAACAACTATTTTCCCTTTACCGTCGTCCAAAATTCGACTTTCGATCACGTAACTCCAATGTCCCGCGGCAGGTGGCTTAATCGTCGCGCCCTGGGATCGTAATGAAGAGGGAAGAAAACGTAGATGAAACCTGTTCCACTTTCCACGTCACTGCCTGTGAAGCGAAACAGTAATGATATTTGCCTTACGTTCCCAATCCACCAACATCTTTTGTGATATTATAGCCTTCTTCTAAAGTCATCATCATTCCCCTACTCTTATCTCAATTACTTGGGGTCGATACAATATGTACTCTTGTTTCATAGTAGGTACATATTGTAAAAGTTATTGGCAATAGTTTTATGACCGGCCGCCTGCTAGACGTCAACCCTCCTCAGGAAGCCTTCTTCTAAAGTATAGTACATTAAATTTAAGGAGGATATCGTAAATAAAAACTACCGAATTTGTACAAAAGAGATAAAATATCTTTCTCTTTATTTTCGATTTAGTATCATTGTGTAAAGAGAAGGAAAACTCGAAACAAAACCTTATACTGACACGTCTGTCCAGCGTGGTATAGTAGGTTAATTTCCCTCCTATTATGGAGAAGGGTTGAGCCCAACAGTGGGACATATGTGAGCTGAGCTGATGATGATCATTTTTTATAAAATACGCATATATTATAAAAATGAAACATTATAAAATGAAATACCTACTGAGATGATATGAGCCACGTACGGCAATATGTCTTCGATCGATATAAGCATTGTCCAGCTCTGTGCAGTATTAGTTTAATATATTGTATGAAACATAGGTATGACGGTAAGTTCATGTGTTGTGTGTCGTGTGTGGTGCATGCAATTTGTTCTTCAATATAACTTTAGATTAGTTTCGCTACATTACTATTATATACCAACATAACTATATAAATTTATAGACCTTTTGTTTATAAAAATGTACACCTCAAATAGAATTACGAATATATATAGGTCATTCATAGGTCACAATAATAGATAAAGAATATTCATTATTTACTAGAATATACATAATAATATTCCAAATGTATAAAATATATTATTAGCAGACGAAGGATTTTTAATATAAAGAGGAAACAACTAAATGGTTCCTAATGTGTAACACTGAAATATTATTTATCGCAATTACTTTCATTTTCCATAAAACCAACCAATAAGCAAATTATAAGCACTCCTTAGACTAACTCTAACACTTCAACGATATAAATATAAAATGGTAATCGGTACACGAACAAGCAGAGCTCCCGCACACTAGAGAGCTCGATGTGTAATGCCGTCTCTAGTCTCCGTAACTGCGCTTTATATAGGCTGCGCTACCCGCTTTTCGTTAATATTAATTAGACTCCTAATAATATATATAGGTATTAATAGTACAGTTTGCCGTGTGGTGGCGGTGTGAGAATACAATTCACTACCCCTTATCTTACCCGTGGGTGGCCGTAAAAGATAACTAAAGGATATAAAACGCATATAACATCTATGCAAGAGAAGACAAACTGGAAACAAAATTCTATACCTACACGTCTTACCATCGTACGTCAATTTCCCTCCCATTATGGAGGAGGCTCGAGCCCAACTGTGAGACATATATGAGCTGAGATGATGATGATGATGATGAATAGAACAGAATTCAGGTTACATACCCCCGCCACCCCTCACTTGTGGGATTTGTAAGACCGCGTGAGTATACTTGGAGAATAGTCATCTCCTGGGATACTCGGGTTGAGAGCCCTCAGCGCTCACCCACAGTCCGGGTAAAGTTGTTATAGCCATCTGAGGCTAACAACTAAGTCACACAAAAGAAAAACCTGGGATACTTGAAATATCAACTGCTTATTACAGATGTAACAAACTGAGCAATGGTAATATGATGTTGTATTTCGTTTGGTAAGTGAGAGAGTCGGAAGCCCAAATTTCTGGGTGTGTTTTGGTTAATACGTATTGCATAGATCGACGAGCGACAGTAACACTTCCCATTAGATGTGCTGCTTGCTATTTGCCACCATAAGCAATAAAAAAAACACAAACAGTTAATTTAAAAACGTACTAAATGTCTGTCAACTTTTAGTAGTTCATCATCAACTCAATTATGCCCCACTGCTGGGTCTACTCTGTCCACCCTTCCCCCACAACACTAGGGAAATCGATATGATATAGTACCACAGTGGTCAATTAGTAAAACCCTGTGTTTTATTTCGAGTTTTCCTTCTCATACATAGATTTTATCTACATATTACATTCCTTAGTCGTCTTTTACGACTGTTTTGCTGTGTGGTACCGGCTACGAATACTACCAACATTTACTTTACTCGTGGATGTCGTAAAAGATGACTAAGAGCCTTATAACAACCTGGGCAGACTCCATCTCATGTCGTTTGGTCGACAATTACATTCCCAAGGAGGGTTGACGTCTGACAGATGACCGGTCATAAAACTATTGCCAATAACTTTTATAATATGTACTATGAAAGAAGAGTACATATTGTATCGACCCCAAGTAATTGGGATAGGAATGATGAGTCGTCTTTTAAGACACTCACGAGCAAGAAATACGATGGTGAACTGTATTCTAATACCGAAATTTTTATTAATAACGATTATAAAATTCATTTTCTCAAACATGCTTGGAAATTTGAGCATTATTTTGACAACCCTCTTCGAGATAAATCGAAATTGCTGTAATAACCAAATACATGCGAGCAGCGGCCGGCAAAAAATGTATGAAAATCCATATCTGTGGTGTTTTAGCGGCCAAATAAATATATATGTAAATTCATATCTGTTGTGTATTTTAAAAATTACGGAACGATTTGTTATTTCAAAATATTGCAACCATATATATAGGCAACTTATCAGAGTTTTATTTAAATTTCGAACTGGCTTGAAAAAGAAACCTGTTTGATAATGAAAATGAACAAATGAACCCTTTAGCACGTGAAAATTGTTGTTCGTTGTTCGTCATGTATACAGTTCTACTTAGTACTACTTAGTTTTAATTTCCGCGAATTATTTAAGAAAAGCTCTATACTTGCCCACAACTAGGAATTGATGGAGTTACGTATGTGTGTCTCAGCTACGCTTCGGCCCACATTTACACGTTCGTCCATCAATTCCTCTTTTGCTGGCCGCTGCAGTAATGTACTTTTTACCATATTTAGCAATTTAAAATGGCTGAATATCGATAACTGCTAATAAATATAATGTATTACACAATAGAGTTTATATAAAAATATACTCCCACTCGTAACGACTTATGAATAACAATTCGTCCTATATAGAAATGGTACCCAGAACACCAGGCTGAAAACATAGCTATGTAAATCACTAAGCTGTATGTTATAAATATGTTAAACACAGAGGATGTCGCATTTATTGAAGTTAAAACATTTAACTTTGCATGTGTGTAAGTAAAGGACAGTTAAAGTAAATTCTTAAGGCGCTGGTCTGATTTACGCTGTTGTTGTTGTTGTAGTTGGAACGTGACCGCGAACGGAGACGGGCGGATACTTTGTATAATTTATACAAATTTCGCGGCAGTTATCTCAAACGTTATGGGAATTGGGCCGGACCACAAGAGCGTAATGACTGCAATGTTTTAGTTCTGTTTGCAGAGTATAAGCCGGGTACACAATGAATTATAAAGTCACTTAGTACAAAAATATACAATAATAATATATGAATCCGTGTGCTAACAGAGTAAGAATATAATTCACCATCTCCTATCTTATCTGTGGGTGATCGTAAGAGACGACTAAGGGATTATTCCTTAGTTTATAAAACGCTTATAAAATCATTATTATGGGTTTTATAAAACGCTTAAAACATGTATGCAAGAAAAGGAAAACTCGGAACAAAATCCTATACGCCTACTAATTAACCTACTATAACACGCCTGACCAGCGTGGTATAGTAGGTTAATTTCCCTCTCATTATGGAGGAGGCTCAAGCCCAACAGTGGGATATATTGTATATACGTTGAGATGAGATGAACGAATGATTTAGTATATACTCTTGCATATAGATTTACCCAAAGGGTAGTAATGCATTCTCTGTTATCGCATCACATTCATTTTCCATTCAGTGTGCTGGAATGGCTTGACCGATATAGGCAAGAGTTATAATTGTTAAGATGAATATTGAGATAGACCTTTTCTATGGTGTCTCGCCCGCGGTCCTATAGGGTATCCTCTCCAATCAACAGCATCGCCTTCGATTAATCCCCGATCCAGCAACCCGTTACCTCGCTAGGGCGGATACCTTAATAACTTCCAGTTTCGTTGAATGAACCAAGATTTTTTATTTTATAAATCTAAGAAAACATATTTTCAGCATACAACGCATTAAAAAGAAAATCTCCATAAAAATATTGGAGTTAAGATATAAGATAGATACCTACCTTATATACCTATCATCATCATTTGCCTGCCCTCTTCCCACGCTAAGTGGGGTCGGCACAACATGTTCTAGCCCTCCATACGATTATATCAGCCGTCATATCTGCACTTACACCTTTCATACACATATCCTCTTTCAAACAATCCATCCATCTCTTTTTGGGTCTGCCACGATTCTTCCGTCCATCTACAAACATATTGATAATCCTTCTTGTCACAAACCTTTCATCCCTTCTCATTACATGTCCATACCAAGACAATCTCGCGCTCCTAATCTTCTCTATCACTGGTGCCACTTTCAGACTTCCCCTAATATACTCATTTCGTATCTTATCCAATCTTGTCACCCCACACATCCATCTTAACATACGCATCTCAGTAGCATGCAATCTTCTCTCATCCGTCTTTTTGAATGCCCAACATTCAGATCCATACATAGCGACAGGTCTAATGACACTTTTGTAGATTTTCCCCTTAAGTTTAAGGGGCATCCGCGCGTCACATATTGTTCCCGAGACCTGTCGCCATTTCATCCAGCCTGCATTCATTCTATTACTAACCTCCCGGTCAATATTGCCGTCGTTTTGGAGAAGGGAGCCTAAGTACTTTAAATCGGAGCAGACCGGTAGGCATATTCCGCGCAACGCAATATGAGAGAATTGGGAAGAGCCACCGAAGTCACAGAACAAATGTTCAGTCTTGGTGCGGCTGATCCTAAGGCCAACTCTTTCCAACCTCTCCTGCCATTTTTCCAGTCTGCTCTGTACCTCAGCTGCCTCCTCTCCGACGAGGACAATGTCATCTGCAAACAGCATACACCAAGGTGCTTCCCCTTGTATGTCCGATGTCAGAGCATCCATCACCAGGAGAAATAGATAAGGGCTTATAGCCGAACCCTGGTGCAAGCCTACTGCCACATTGAACTCGTCAGTAACTCCGGCTTCGGACCGGACATGCGTGCGTGCTCCTGCATACATAGCTTTTACTAACCTTATATACTTCCCAGGCATTCTGCGTTCTTTTAAAGCCCACCACAGAACTTTCCGCGGAACTCGGTCGTACGCCTTCTCTAGGTCTATAAATACCATGTGCAGATTTTTATGTGCACATTGGTATTTTTCCATGAGTTGGCGCAAAACAAAAATTGCGTCCGTGGTGCCCAATCCTGGCATAAAACCAAATTGGTTCTGGGTTATCTTACATTCCTCTCTCATTCTTTTCTCTATTACTTTCTCCCAAATCTTCATGCTATGTGACGTAAGCTTAATCCCTCGGTAGTTGCTGCATTCTTGTACATCACCCTTATTTTTAAAGATGGGGACCAGTGAACTGGCACACCATTCATTCGGGATTGACTCTTCATGCAACAGCTTGCCGAAGAATAAAGTCAGCCAGTTCCATCCATCGGCTTTCAGAATTTTCCATACCTCTACTGGTATACTGTCTGGGCCTACTGCTTTACCATTTTTCATACTCTGGACAGCCTTTTTTACCTCATCTATGCTTACTTCCTCTACCAAACTTAAATTGGTCGGTAGATCCTTTAATTTACCACTCCAAACGTTCTCCTCATTCATTAATTTTTCAAAGTAACTCTTCCACCGCTCTTTTATTTCTTCATCATTCGTTAATACTCTTCCATTACCATCTTTTATACATTTAACATGCATAATATCTCTAGCTTTCCTTTCTCTTGCTTTCGCTAGACGGTATAATTCCTTCTGTCCATTGGGACTATCGAGACTTTTATATAGTCTGTCTTGGATCTTACCTCTAGCGATTGCTACACCTTTCTTACCTTTTTTTTTACATTCCACATACGCTATTTTTTTCTGCTCTTTCAATACCGGGTTATCGTCATTCACACTTTTCCATTCTTTAAAAGCATTCTTCTTTTCTTTCAAAACTTTTTGAACACTGTCATTCCACCACCATGTATCCCTATCAATCAATCCTTTACCTTTTGTCTCACCCAAGACATCCTTCGCTACTTCCCTTACATACGAAGCCATCTCGTTCCAACATTCATTTACTGTCATTTCTGTTATTCTATTTTCCATCTCAATCATTTTATCAACCACTCTCTTCCGTAATTCTTTAGCACAATCCTCTTTCTCCAGCATGTACCACTTAATTCTTGGTGGAGGCTTAGGTTTGAACTTAGCTAATTGCACTGTCATTTTAATTTCCAGCAACAATAGGCGGTGTTGGGAAGTTAAAGGCTCACCTGGGATAACTTTGCAGTCCACTATTGTGCGTAACATATTCCTTCTCAGAAGAAAATAATCAATCTGGGTACTATGGGTTCCACTTTTATACGTTATTAGGTGACCTTCACGCTTTTCAAAGAAGGTATTGGCAACTGCCAAATCGAAAGCTGAAGCAGCCTGCAGTAGGGTTTCGCCCTCCGGGTTTCGCCTCCCTAAGCCCCACCCGCCATGCACTCTCTCATATCCTACTTTCATCTTGCCTACATGCCCATTAAAATCACCACCTATATAAATGTTTTCACTCTGTGGAATAGGCATTAATATTGAAACAAAATCCTCCCAAAACTTACCTTTCGCTACATCATCGCATCCAACCTGTGGCGCATACACACTTATTATGTTCAATATTAAATTTTCCATAACCAATTTAATTATGATGATTCTATCATTTACTCTCTTTACATCCGTCACACATTTTTTCAGTTCCTTATCTAATACTATACCCACTCCATTTCTCTTTCCATCACCTCCAGAATAAAAGAACTTATAACCCATTCCAATCTCTCTAGCTCTCATACCCTTCCATCTCGTCTCTTGCACACTTGCTACATTTATTCGCCTTCTTTCCAATACATCCACTAACTCTCTTCCTCTTCCGGTCATCGTTCCTATGTTCCAGCTTACCATCCTCATTCTTACTTCACGGACTTGCGTCTTACGTCGCACCCGTCCCTGATGCGACAACCCTAGTCCATTTCCCGCAGGTGCCGGGTGCTGCGCCTGCGCGTCGCTTCGGGGGTACGCCCTAACATTATCACTCATATCGTTCATTTTTAAGATCATGTTGTTACAGGATGTGGCTATTGGTTTTTTTTTATGACCGGCCGCCTGCCTGACGTCAACCCTCCTCAGGAATTATCGTTTATGGGGAAAGGACAAGGGTATGGTGGATGTATATGTTGGGAAGCGGGTTACGGATACTACTGTCATAGGATATAGGGTAGGGGTATGAGAGCAGTAGCTGGAGTAGTCCGGGATTGCGTGCCCGTAGTGACACTAATCAGTTGACGGACAGACAACTGGTAGTGACACCCTCTGAACAACCTACCTTATATACCTATATCCATACCTATACCTATAGATACCTTTTCAATATTTGACACTTTGATATTCATTTCTTCGGTTTCATCAATTCTTTAGTTTGTGTCTTTATATAATACAGAGCGAGATGTAAATAAGATGTGATGGTAATATGATGACTGATGAATATTAGGTAAGCAGTAAAGGGATAATAATGCCGACGCTGTTATGACTCTTATATAATAACGCGCAATATTTTTTTTCTTGTTTGTATAAAGAATACGGACTCTGTTATGACTCGCTAACACGCGTTTTTTTTAATTTGGTTTGTGTAAAGAATACGGACGCTGTTATGACTCCCACATAATAACAACCATTCATTTGGTACTTATCAATCGACTACCGACGACCTATAGACTAGGTGGAATACCCATTGAATTAATTATATTAGTAAAAAAACGTTAAATTGCTAAATTATGTTCAATTTGAATAAACAGGGTGTTCGTTTGTTACTCCACCACACTATTATACTGCATATAATAGAATATTCAAATGCATAATGGCTAATTAAATGGATAGGAAGATACTACTTACCAATTATTAGAGCTTATCGTGTCAGTAATAAACTTCAAATTAAAATCATCCTATGTATCTGTGAAATTTGCCTTACACAATCAAATTGTAGCATTGTATATGTAAAATACAATTACGAAGTAACTTATTTAATACAGGTATTATTTAACCATACAATTTCACTAATTATTTTTTTCAGATTATTTGACAAATTTTTACGAAGCCCACACTGTTGACAATCGCCTGTCTACAGCCGCAGGCTGGTCCGTAGTACCACATTCTCGCAGATAATCGACGCCTAAGTAGTGGCAGTGTGCTGTTGTGCTTCGTTCAGTGAGCAAGAGAGCCGAACGTCTAACTTTCTGAGTGGATTTAGGTATTTTATTGGTAGGCAGCTGCCTGTACCCCTGGTATTACAAAGGTCCATGGACGGCAGTAATATTCATTTGCCACCAAGAGCAAAAAAAAATGCCTATTCCACTAAAGAATCAGAAGAATAAGAAGAAATAAGTTTAAAAAATATATATATTTTTAAATGTTCTCATTGTGTCTATTACTTTACAGTAGCATCGCTCAGTCCAATTTGACTCTGGCGCCGTAACACGCGTTCATTAACACAAGCTCATTATACGCACACACTTAACCATCCTTTCTGTTGTACATTAACGCACCCGCACACCCGCGCACCCGCGTACCGCCCTCGCACAACACAGCCTCTTTAAAATTATCGTGTTTGTTACTGACGTCATAGTTATTGCACGGGGTGGTTCAGTATTTATGACGAAAAGGTTTAACAAATTAATTCAGTTATTTCGCTAGTTCATATTTTTTGACGTAACAGGGTTCGTTTTTCGCCCTGTAGTGATGATATGATGATTAAGAACACATTATGTGCTTAATCCTTCCTTTTCTTTTTCTTTTTTTTTTCATAAAATACAACCTGTATATAAAAAAAACTGATTTCCAATTGCATAGACTAGTTAAAAAAAACTTTCATAATAACGGTGACTTATTAAACTTTAAATACCTTAGTCTTGCCGTAACCATAAATTGGGAAAAGTATTCTAAATCCAATAAAAATAAAATTCCAAAAAACAATTTCATTCCATATCGTGTCGATACAATTTAAATATAAACGAATACTAGTATTTATTGGTTGCCCTACATGACACTGAAGTAAGCCACTCAGACTTGAAGCACTTTTCCACTTAGGGCGCGTACGAGGGACAAATCGGCTACAAGTGTGCCTGCGGTGGGAAGCTGTGAGGCGACGGCTAAAAGCTTTGTCTTGTATCGGCTGGCCATACCGTGCTGATGCCAATTTAACTTACTACCTATTAACGTTACTATGAATGCGAATACGTAGATTTTAAGGCATTTAAACATATCAATACTTTTTAAAGAAGTAAATAGATTTAATCTATTATTGAATTATTGGATGATTTTGGCTATCATGACCTGATTGTGAATCAGCTGCGGTCTGCCTTATCTCCGTTTAGATTTATAAAAAAACTGAAGAGAGGTTCTATGACCCACCACGCTTTCTCTTTTCATCTATTGAATAGGCCTTGACCTTGTGTAAATAAGACAATATTTTTTGCTTTTGCTATTAGTCGTACACTTAAGTCAGCAAGTCATCAAGATAATATATCAGTATATATAGATCGCAAAAAAAAAACAATAACACTTATTTGAACCTAAACTTTTATTAAAAAAAAGGTCCTTTTTTGTTTTCAAAAGACACCGCCCTACACTAAAACAATAATTCTTGTATTGCTGGGGACTTTGCAAACATATGCTTAACGAAGACAGATTACACCCAGACTGAGAATTATATTTTATGGATCACAACTAAGTATAGTCCTGCGTTGGAATCGGACCCATGACAATGGCATGGAAGGTCGGTATCTTAACCACTACGCCATCTGTGCAGTCTAAATTTAATCATCAGACTTTTATACTCCACACTTTATTTATGTTCACTGAAAATGTTAGGCCTTAGCTCAGTTGACTAGATAGGTCCTTTGAAGTCATCCAATAACTACTGCGACAGTACGTCACTCAGGAGTTTGATGCTCCAATATACAAGCCGTTGAGCAGACATGTAGTATTTTTTTTTAAGAACTGACACCATCCTGATTTAAGGACAGTAAGTACTGCGAGGCACTTTACAAACATATTATTAATTGACACAAATTGCACTCAGACTCAGTACAAAACTTTGTGTATTGTCGTCCGTGGAAATCGAACCGAACGGAACTGGTATTATAGGTTGGTGTCTTAACAACCACGCTATATGTTTTGTCAAAAGTTGGACATACGAGTAAAAGCACTGATGCAGAAAATGAGTACGTGGCAGGTTATATTATTTTACGTTTCGTCGCTGTCCTCCTAGATTACAGGACGAAGGACGATAAGACTATAGATGAAAATATATAAATTATTATATAATAAGAAGTAGAGCCACACGTAACCTTATTATATTATATTGAAGGACTCCACATAACGACGAGAATATTCGTGAAGCAAGCAGACTTGCTCACGATATTTCCTTTGCCGCTTAAGCACGTATATGATTTGGAAAAGTCAGGAGTGCATCGAATATCAAATAGAGCGAACAAACTTTAGTACTTGTCTGTCGGTGATCTTATTGAAATGTGAAATATATATATATATATATAAAGTTAGACCCAAAGTTAACACTACAGCATTCATAGGCAGACGAGCGGAAAGTCTTCGTAAAAATAGTTTTTTAGCAGTTTAGTTTTATGACCGGCTGCCTGACAGCATCAGGTAGAAATGACTCCGGTCAATGTAAAGCTCTTAGTCATCCTTTACAACATCCACAAACAAAGGTAAGGTTGGCAGTATTCCGCATTTCCGCTACCACATAGTGAATATACATCAGTAATTCCATGTGTCGCGGGAAACTGCAATTATTAACGAATACAATATTACAATCAGTCTTAGAACATCTCACAAGCAATTGTCCCGCATGGAGATCAAACCCATGTGACTCCTTATGGAAGGTCGCTAGTGAGACCACTACGCCCATCAGTGTCGTCAGATAAAATAGGAATATATGTATATATTAAAAGACACAACATTATACTCACATATATTTTCGCGTGTCGTGACGTGGTTAAAATTAAGGACATCACTTTCCTATATGAGTCGAAAAAACTTATTGAGACTTCAACAAGAAAATCATGGGGGACGTAGTGCTTACTACTCTCCCTAAAGAGGCCAATATACAAATACCACTAGTCTTATGGATGGAGAAAAACAAACCCAAATTCTATACCTTTTTTTTGGGATTGGTTACGGTCGGCGCACTCCTCGCACCACTCCGTCCGCGGTGACAGAGGGGCGTAAGCACGCACACCAACCAGCCCGACGGGATACCCTCTGAGGAGCACCCTCTCCTCGACCGACGTGCCCAAAGTGGAGAACGTCGGTCTTTCCTCACGCGGTCGGCCTCTCAGCGAGTGACGGACTAATTTCCCAATCCAATCACCCGCGGCCCCGGCTAGAACGGCATCAGGCGCAGGTAATCGCCGTACGCTGCCCCAACCCAATTTCTATACCTAAAATGATGTTAGTTAATGATAATTATAAATTAGCTAAAGCAAAATTACTATCTAAATTCTAATTATGATATTATATTTATTACGTAATACTTATTATACCAATGTAATAAATTAATTAATTTTTAACCTTACATAAATTTCTATTTTTCCCACGACATTTGTAGAAAATGTGTAAGGGATTTAAATATGTAGAAAACAAGTCTTGAAATAAAAGCATACCGACACATCCGTCTAGCGTGATAACTTAAATCAATTTCCTAATATGCTATCAATGGATCGACATACGGCCACACTGATAATGAACATGCAAAAAAATCTTAAATTATAATTATTGACTTTTAAATAAGCCGCATTTTTTTTTTTTTTGCGGTGGGCTATGGATGTGGTCCTTCCCGCCAAATCGGTCCGGGGCGACGGAAGAGGCGGCGCGCAACCCCATTGACCCACCCTGCAAACACCTCTTTTCGCCGTGCGAGCGGGCCACCGGTACCCGATCTTTGTCATCGGTGGCCCGCCCAGCGGTTTACCCTCGCGGGTTCCTCTTGTGTCGACGTCCCGACAGCTTTCGCCATCGGAGCGTCGTCCTCACGCGGTGGCCTCACGTTGGGTGACCGGACTATTCCCCGGTCCGATCACCCGAAGCCTCGGTTAGGGCGGCAACAGGCGCAGATATTCACGCCTCCGCCGCCCGAGGCACCGGCGGCGGATCGAGTCCGCATGGAGGGAATCCTCCCGGACTCGCTCCACCGCCTTCTTGTGCGAGATGACAGCCTCGCAGAAGGCGGCGACCACGTCCCAATTCCTGACGCTGTCAACCATTGCTTTCACGACAGCCGGCAGCGTCAGGTCGGCACCGATGACAGCGACGAGGTCACGGCGCTGCCCGTCCCAGCTCGTACATACCTCGAACGTATGTTGCACCGTGTCCTCGTCACTACCGCACTGGTGGCAGGACGGAGTTGACTCCCTCCTCACGACCGTGTGCAGGTACTTACTGAAGCAACCATGCCCCGACAAGACCTACACCAACCGGAAGAAGAGGACTCTGTGCCGCCACTCCATCCATTCCATCAGTACGGGCCGGAGGGGCTCAACGGTAACAACACCGTGTCTAGGCGAATCGTCAGCATAGCATATCATGCTCAGCCCGGGGGAGGGAGACTCCCTCTCAATGCCCAGTCGTAACCGATGTCCCACAGAGTCGGCCCCAGGACCGAACCCTGCGGAACACCGCACGACATGGGCATCCGCAGCAGTCCGCAAGCCAGCGCAGCCCGCAAGCCATTCAGTCCGCAAGCCGCCTTTCCATAAGGAAAGTAAAAATGAACTAAAAAGGTGATAATATTAACAATTTAATTTTTCTTGTTCTCAGCACGTGTTGAGCTTTCTTCTCAGCATAAATCATTCAAAACAGGAGAGAAATTGACCGAGTGTCATACTCTAGTTAAAGCAATTGGTAAAGGGTTTTGGGTTCCCTTCTTTTGCATCGATCTGCACATTATATCTCTTAGTCGGCTTTTACGACACCTACTGATAAATTATTTGAATTTTAATGTTATTCTGTCTTCGCACCGAAAAATTATTATAAGGGCAAAAGTAAAATTATAAGCGAACATTTTAAAATATTGTATTACAATGTATACTTGCGCAGAATATTTAGGCTTGGTTTATTATATATGACCATAATTGCTGTGAATTCAGGTAAAATTGACCTCGGCTCATCCAGGTGGCAATTACACGTTGGGCTTTGTCTGCCGGAAAACTTCAATGTCGAAACAAACAAGTTATTTTGGAGGCAACACAAAGAGTCCATGAATTTATAATGCGAAGGGAAATTAGCTTTTTCCTCTCGCCTCACGACTCAAGACGGTGCCGGGGCGCGTGGCACTAGTCGCGGCATATAGGTACGCTCGCTACATTGGGATTTTTAGTTCTATATAATTTTATTTTGCTATATTAATTATAAGAAATATAAAACCAGGTAAATGAAGTGGTAATAGACGAGCCTTCGTCTCACCAATAACCGTTAGAGAATGAAAGTTCTTTAATAGCGATCACGAATCAGACATGTTAAACTCTAGCACTATACCAAGTGGGCTGGCTACAGCAGCAAAATGACAAGGAATCGTTGACTACAAGCAGCTAGAAAGCGTTTAATATATCATTCTCGTACAGAAACCTATGATCAGTAATGGACGTTGTCAGGCTGATAGATGTTGATATTTTGATATTATTTAATGTTATATGTACAATACTATACATATATATGTATAATTTCTATTTTTTTTTCAAAAGAGACCACCCTGCACTAAGGAAATAATTCTTGTATTACGGGGGACTTAACAAACATATAATTAACAGAGACAAGTTACACGGATGTTTGGTATTTTAACCACTACACCATATCTGCAGTCAATCAGTCAATCAAACTCAAATACTTATCCTTTGGAAACAGGCTACGATCTGGTCATCCACTCAATCCGTCCGGGGCGACAGAAGAGGTGGCGTGCAGCTTCATAAACTGCCGTATAATACCTCTCTACCACCGTTTGGATAATTCACCTATACTGAATCCTATATCCGGTAATCTGCCCGGATAATGCTCGAACACTAGAGATATATTTCAACCTAGAATCTTAAAAATCGATAAAGCATCGTTGAAATGCGTTAGACTTGGAATAAAATATCTTAGTTTCAATCTGCTGCTTTCTTTGTCTCGCGAACAACTAAGCAAATAGTATGGTAAGTTGACTCAGTCCATATCATGTAATATCTGTTGCAGATGCTGTAGGCACGAGTTGGTTATCAACCTTCTTTTACTAGTGATTGGGTCATACTGTTGACAGATTTCTGTTTATAGCTGCGCGCGGACCCGTCCGGTATAGTACCACACTCTCGCAAAAATAACGACGTCTGAGCAATGGACATGTTCTATTATGCTTCGTTGAGTAAGCAAGAAAGCCGGTAACCCAACTTTCTGTGTGGGTTTGGGTTGTTAGGCAATAGCTTAGCTGTACCGTTGGTATTGCAAAGGTCCATGAGCGGCAGTAACACTTACCATCAGGTGTGCTGCTTGATCGTTTGCTGCCGTAAGCAATAAAGAAAAAAATATCTAATATCTAGAATTTATTATTGTACTTCAACGCAAAGAACTATATTGTGACACCATTAAATAGTCACCAAGTCAAGCACTCGGAATATTAAAAAAAAAGCGCATCACCGTCCAAAAGCGAAAGAACTTCGCAGCAATAAGCGCGAGAACGCGTTCATATTTAACTGTTTTTTTAAGGTTCCCCTAACCCCCTACACACCCCACCCTAGAACAATTTACCCTTGTACCTCCCGGGAAAAGGAATTTTTAATGTACTTACATTTCTCATGCACCTCGAGAGATTTTATTTCGAAAAAAGACAACAATCACACTTTAAGTCTGCCGAGAAATGCCCTCAATTATTTACAACCGACTCGGAGGAACAATATCGTTATCTATAAATGAATACGTCACACAATACACATTTTAACCCTTTTTAAAGAAAATTACGAGAACAAAAAAATAGTGAAATTGTTGCAATTGAAATTTACAGATAGCTAATATTTTTATTATTGTTAATAAAACATTGCTGTGTGGTATCGGCTACGAATACTACCGACTCTTACTTCGTGTGGATGTTGTAAAAGATGACTAAGTGATTTATCTCGACCTGGGCTAACGCCGCCGGTCCGTCCGGGTTAGTACCATACTCTCGCTGAAGATCGACATTTGAGTAATGGCAATGTGCTATTGCGCTTCGTTCGGTGAGCGAGAGAGCCGGAAGCCCAACTGGGTGGGTTTAGAAATTGTAATGGTAGGCAGCGGCCTAGCTATACCCTTGGTATTGCAAAGGTCCGTGGGCGACAGTAACACTTACTATCAGGTGTGCTGCTAGCTCATTTACCACCATAAGCAATAAAATAAAAAATAAAAAACCACCTGATGCCGTTTGATCAATAATTACATTCCCAAAGAGGGTTGATGTCAGGCAGGCGGCAGGTTATAAAATTATTGTCAATAACTTTTACAATATGTAGAAAAAGGCGTACATATTGCATTGACTCCAAGCAATTAGGATAAGAGTACGAGAATGATATGAGGTAGCTAATATCTTTAAATATCATATATTATAAACACAATAAATTTATTGAAATAAAAAAAAATGTACGTAAATGTATACGAATCAGAACAATTACAATTATCATCATTTATTAATTATTAGGTTTATTACAATATTATTAATTATAAGATACACAATTTTTATCCAATCCCCATATATGTTCAATTCAGGTCAATATTGATGGTCGATACACCCCCTTAATTTATCAACTACCATAAAAAAATAACATTTGTAATTGTTCCCGTGTATTAAGCATGAAATATTTTAATTTCATAAAACAAATATCTAGAATGCTATAAAGTTGATAGTGGCGGCCGAAGTCGCGATAATATCTAAAGGATCTGCACGATTTTTATCGCTATCGATATATCAGTACTGGCGCAGTACTACCAAATTTTATGTTCCTTATAAAGTATCGAATTTATATTCCCAGTTATTAACGATTTTATCGTACAGCCGTTACGTTATTTTAAATAGATATAAAATATTTTATGAAACGTGAACGATCAATCTTTACCCAACAAAATATTCATATCCTTACTATAAACATATATTTATTTCAGACTAAAAGAATATTTGAAACATTATATATACAGACATCATATATAGTCACTCGCTATTACTTACGAAATGGTAAGCATGTTATACATTTTAACTGATGCTTCCCTAGCCGAGAGCGTGGATAGTCGTATAGAGAATCCCACAGAAGTAAAGTAGTCAGCCTATTTGTATTCTACAGCATATAATGGAGAGAATATACAGAAACTACATGAATTAATCTTTACCTTTTACCAATATTGATGCTACGTCGGTCTACCACTGTATAAATCATTTCAAGCTATCATAGTCTAATTCAGATCAATACAATTTTTGTAATAGTTCAAACCATTAGAGACCTTTTTAAATTATAATATTATTGAAATTTAGCACACTTTTTACAATTTGGTACAAGTTCTCTTAATGTGATAAAGTATATTTAGAAAAAGATTATATAAAAATATAAAATAAAATTAAAGCTACATAAATTATTAGATTTTCTTATGTATTTTTTTTTATGTAATTCATATACCTAACGCAGCTCAGCATAGCCTCATCCCTATCGGTACAGAAATTAGCCTACTACGTGGTACTGGGTAAACTGATTGCCATAGAATTTTAAATGACCTTGTCTTACATAATCACCCCTCACCATACCCACAGGTAAGGAAGGGATCTGGGCACAATATATTTTCAGTCTATCGACCATCAGCAATCACGCGGAACCAATAAGCTCTTACTTATTGGTTGTATAAAAATATATTTTTTCGACAGTCAGACAATACAATTCATTTTATGAGTTCATATTTTATGTTAAAAATGATAATTTAAAATTTATAAGCTGTCTAATAAACAGCTTTTTTGAAATGTAAATCGAAATGTAAAAAAAAATGTTCGTCCCAGTGAGCCGTAACGTTTCATTTCCTGTGACGTCACATTATTAGAGACACCTTATTTTCACGTGGCGAAATTATAAAGCAAAGTAAAGACAGGACATTTATTAAACACTTGGGAAGGTACCGTTTACTGGACGGCTCCACAGTCAGCGTATTTGGGCCATATCTATATACTAATATTATAAAGAGGAAAGGTTTGTATGTATGTTTGTAATGAATTACCTCAAAAAGTACTGGACCGATTTAAATAATTCTTTCACCATTAATGCAACATTATCACTGATTATTATAGACTATTTTAATTGTAAGAAAAATATAAGGATCCCTAATTTAATAATGTTACCCAAGGTGTAAAAAAACGCCCATAAAATATCTTTCATCGCATGTGCTGCAAAAACTATTGATAATAGAACCAAAAATGTTCCACAGTATTAAAGAACATATCAATATCTACAAAAAATGTCGCGATGCATGTGTCTAACTATTGTAGTTATGTCACTCTAACTACTTTTTAACATTTTAAAATTTAATAGAAATTTCGACCATAATCAGACCAAGTTATTTATACCTTTGCCTTAATTCTTACCTAAATAAATGATTTCTCAAGCAAGGCTTTTTAAATATCTGTAAATAACTTTTTATTTTATTAAAATCGGACACTCCATTCGAAAGATATTACGAGTTTAATAAAATTGAAATAAAATTAATTCGCCGCCGTGACGAGCCGGTGCGGCGGGGGCGGAGTGCAGGAGAGGGGCACATCTATGAAATAAGTAGCCGCGCGGCTCGCTCTGAGAAATTTAAGCCCTCCCAATATGTGTAATGGAACAAGACTTTTGGTTATGGAATTGCGAGACAATGTGATTGTAGCTACTATCATCACCGGCCCCGCGGCCGGACAGCTTGCTCACTTTCCGCGGATCCCGATGATACCGACGGATTGTCCTATATCTTTTAAAAGATTACAGTTTCCTGTAAAGATATCGTTTGCACTTACAATAAATAAATCCCAGGGACAACTTCCAACTTTTTCTATGGTTGGCATCGATCTAAGAAAAGAGTGCTTTTCTTATGGCCAACTATATGTTGCACTTTCTCGAGTAGGGTCTCCTGAAAATCAATATGTTTTATTGCCATCTACAAATACCACTGCTAACATAGTGTATAGTGAAACATTAAGGTAAAAATGGAAAATTAAAATAAAAATCTAATAAAATTTAAAAGTCTTTAAAATAAAAGATGTACTTGAATAAAGAAATGATACACAAATAATAAAAAACTACATTAAAATAAATAAAAAATATAAATCAAAAAGGAAAAATAAATGTAAAAAAAAACTTAGCACATAAGTCGGGGTGCTATATTTTTTATTCTATGAAATATGTGATAATCAGTACTTATACAGTAATAGTAGGTATATAATGTATCTAATTATTATTAGTATACCTATACTCTAAACCTCAGTGAAATGTTTTTAAAAAATACCAGTTGATGTCATTTATTCTGTTTACTCATTTTGTTTTCAAACATCAACCCAAGGGAAGCCAGCGATACACTATTGCTAAATACATTATTATTTAGGTATGTCCTGCATTTACTGTACGTTTATGCCAAAATGTTTAATAAATAAATGTTCACCCGTGCGAAGCCGGGTCGGGCCGCTAGTCTATATATATAAAAGAAAGTTGTGTTAGTTACAACACTTATAACTCGAGAACGGCTGCACCAATTTTTATGATTGTTATGTTTTTGAGTTTTTTGTCGTCGGGAATAGGATATAGGATATTAAAATATGATATTAATAAACAAAAAAAAGAAAATTAAAAAAACATCAATTCTAAACGTCCATTTGTTGATGATGTAACCAATGGCAACTGACAGCTCACGCCATTACGTGGTCTAATGGTTTGTTTGGAAAATACCGCGAAAAGTTGAAATTATAATTTGGAAAATCCAAAAGTGCGCGCCTCATAATTTTTATATTATTTATCATTTACTATTAGTCAATGCTATAATATTCACGATAAATAAAGCGCCTTAATTATTTAATTGAGCAAGATCTGGTACTAATATTTAAAAAAATGCACAATAAAAAAAAACTAAAAATTATGCGTGCGTATAAAGTACGTACACATATCAGAAGTGACACTTTGGATAACCTCTCTCTCTCTCTCTCCCTCTCTCTCTCTCTTCCTCTCTCTCTCTCACTCTCTCTCCCTCTCTCTCTCTCTCCCTCTGCCTTTTTTTATATTGCTTATGGTGGGAAACGAGCAAGCAGCACACCTGATGGTAAGTGTCACAGCTGCCCATGGGCTTTTACCAAGGGTATAACTAGGCTGCTGCCTACCATTACAATCCCCAAACCCACCCACTTGGGCCGGCTCTGGGTACCGGCTCTCTCGCTCACCGAACGAAGTGCAATAGCACATTGCCATTACTCAGACGTCGATATTCTGCAAGAGTGTGGTACTACCCTGGACGGACCAGCCCGCGACTGTAGAAAGAGAACTGTCAACAGTCCTGCCACTATTAAAAATCCTCTCTCTCCCTCTCCGCCTCTCTCCCCTCTCTCTGTCTCTCTCCCTCTCTGCTTCTCTCCCTCTCTGCCTCTCTCTGTCTCCTCCTCTCCCTCACTCTCTGCCCCCTCTCTCTCTCTTCTCTCTACTTTCGTGCGCTTATAATCTCAGCTCATATATGTCCTACTATTGGGCTCGCACCTCCACCATAATAGGAGAGAAATTGACCTACTATACCACGCTGGTCAGACATGTTGGTATAGGCTTTTGTTTCAAGTTTTCCTTCTCTTACAAAGATTTATATGCGTTTTATATCTTTTACCTTAGTCGTCTCTTACGATCACTCACGGTGAAGATAGGGGGTGGCGAATTGTATTCTTACTCCGTCACCACACGGATAACCCTCCCATGCACTTTACACTTCAAAATAAATATGGCACGTAACAGAAAAAACGTTACAATATAAAATTTCTCCAATACGTCTACAAAAAAATCTTACTTCAAAAAGTTAGAGAAACAAAAAAAATGCAATATTTTTAAGATACTGAAGTTAACAGACATGTGACAATTTTTCATTATTTTATTTATCATTTACTATTAGTCAATGCCATAAATGAAAAAGAAAAATAATTTCGTGCCATTCTTGACGCAGTACTAAACATAGCTGTTCGTTTACAATAAGCTGTATGGGATCTATTTCCTTTGCCTGTCTGAATGGACGAACAAAAAATGTAAACGAACCCAATTTTCATAAGGTATAACATACACTAATGACTAAGCAGTTTCCATCCATCCATCCATCAGCCTGTAAACGTCCACTGTTGGACATAGGCCTCCCCACGAGAATGCCATCTATAACGGTCCTGTGCCACCTGCATCCAGCGGTTTCCTGCGACCTTGATGAGGTCATCAGTCCACCGAGTGGGGGTCGTCCTACGCTGCGTCGTCCGATTCGTGGTCGCCACTCGAGAACCTTTTTTCCCCAACGGTTGTCGGTTCGTCGAGCGATGTGGCCTGCCCATTGCCACTTCAACGTGCTAATCCTTAGGGCTATGTCGGTTACACCCGTTCTTCTACGGATTTCCGTATTTCGGATTTTATCACGTAGAGAAATACCGAGCATAGCCCTCTCCATAGCACGCTGAGCGACTTTGAGCCTTGTTATGAGGCCGACGTTTAAAGACCACGTTTCAGTGCCGTAAGTCATCGCTGGTAACACACACTGGTTATAAACCTTGGTTTTCAGACACTGCGGAATATTAGACGAGAAGATCCTCCTAAGTTTCCCGAACGCTGCCCAGCCGAGTTGGATTCGTCGGCTGACCTCTTTCTCGAAATTGGATCTACCTAATTGAACTGTTTGTCCTAGGTAAACATAGTGATCGACAACTTCGAGAATCGCATTCCCAACCAGGACCGGTACAGAAATGACATGGGCATTAGACATGATTTTCGTCTTGTCCATGTTCATTTGCAGCCCTACTAGTTGGGAGACCTTGCTGAGGTCATTGAGCATGGTGCTAAGGTCCTCCAGGGATTCTGCCATGACTACGATATCATCTGCGAATCGAAGGTGAGTGATGTATTCGCCATTGATGTTGATGCCGAGTCTGGTCCAGTCTAAGAGCTTGAAGACATCTTCCAGCGCAGTGGTGAACAGTTTCGGAGAGATAACGTCTCCCTGTCTCACGCCTTTCTGCAGCTGGATCGGTTTCGTACTCTTATCCTGGATGCGGACTGACATAGTAGCGTCTTTATACAAACACTTCAGCACTTCGATATATCGATAGTCAATTTGGCACCTCTGAAGGGACTGCAGCACTGCCCAAGTTTCGACAGAATCAAAGGCTTTCTCATAGTCCACAAACGCTAGACACAGAGGCCGATTATACTCCTCGGTCTTCTGTATAATCTGGCGTAGCGTGTGGATGTGGTCTATGGTACTATAACCTTTTCGGAAACCGGCTTGTTCGGGCGGCTGGAAGTCGTCTAGCTCGCGCGCGAGTCGGTTCGTAATGACTCTTGAAAACAATTTGTACACGTGGCTCAGGAGTGAGATGGGTCTGTAATTCTTTAAGAGCGTTTTATCGCCCTTCTTGAAAAACAGCACCACCACACTCCTGGTCCACGACTCTGGAACGTCGCCTCCGAGAATGACAGAATTAAACAGCTTCTGTAGGGCTTTTAAAACTGGCTTGCCGCCTGCCCTCAGGAGCTCTGTGGTAATTCCGTCATCTCCCGGTGCCTTTCCGTTCTTTAATTGTTTTAGAGCCATTCTGATCTCGTACAAGCTGACGTCCGGGATTTCTTCGGTATAGTGCCGAGTTAGCTTGGATCTGGGGTCTTGGACCAAGCTGACAACAGGATTCAGGGATGATTTGTACAACTGCCCATAGAACCTTTCGACCTCTCCCAAGATCTCACTCTGGGATAAAATGACAGTACCGTCATCGGTCTTCAGCTTAGTCATTTGGCTCTGCCCAATAGACAAATCTCGTGCGAACACTTTGGAGCCTCGATTTCGCTCTATCGCCTCTTCAATACGCAGTGTATTGAATCGGCGAATATCGCGTCGCATAGATTTAGAGATTTGTCTATTAAGCTGCCTGAGTTCGGACCAATCGGCTGAAGACTGTACCGTCATTTCCTTTCTCCTCTCCATGAGTTGAAGAGTCTGGTCAGAAAGCTTTTTTGTTCTAGTAGCGCGATGGGCCTTAAAGAATTTTGACCCGACCGCGTGGACAGTTTCCACGAACCTGTTGTTCATATCGTTCGAAGATTCGCACTCTTCCAGGCATTGGAAGCGATTATGTAATTCGAGTTGAAAGCTATCGGGGTTCTGGTAAAGCAGTTTAGTTTTTTATTAATTGCAATTAAACGACAAAGAATTACCAAGCCATTTTCGAAAGGAAACCGCACGTTGCGATTATGAAGCTTTTAAAAAAAAAATATTTTCATACATTAATTTTTATGGTCGTATTCTTACCAGATCCGGCATATTTTATCCGACGTCTGTGAATAGTTTTTTAATCAATTATTTTCTTACTTTACCCAAAATAATTGCTTTTTAAAAATATCAAATACGTTTAAACGAATGTTTTTCTTGACATATGTATGATAATATTACCCTATAAGTGCAATGTGAGAAAAATACAATCATTTTTAAGTTGGAAAAGTGCTTGATTTTCATATATCTAGAGTAGAGCAAGACCTCAACGCTTCGCTTATGAGGCGTGCAAAATTTGACCGGTCAGAGTTCGTTTTGTGCGAGTGTTACGAATTTTTACGAATATTGTTATATTAAAACATATTATGTCTATATTGTCATCAACAATGCCGCGACCAATAAAATCAAATCTTTCCCAACAAAACCATAACGCAGTTAGAATTCAAAACGGCATGGCAGAAGAACAATTTATTGCTCGGGAAGACCGCCGCGTTAATATGACCCAACTCCGTGCTTCTTAATCACAAGAGTAAAGCGAGGCAGGCCGTGCTGCTGACAATGCGAAATCGTCGAACAAATCTCAGAAATCAACAATTATTATTAGTTTATTTTCAACGCATATGAAGGAAAATGTCGTATAACACAATATAATTCTTCGTCTTGCTGGCACGTTATTAAAATACTTGATTATTTGAATTTATATATTATTCATATTTATTCTTGATTCTCCTTCTCTTATCCCAATTATTTGGGGTCGATACAATATGTACTCTTCTTTCATAGTACATATTGTAAAAGTTATTGGCAATAGTTTTATGACCGGCCGCCTACCAGACGTCAACCCTCTTTGGGAATACACCTAATTGTTGACATGGCATCAGATGGAGTTGGCCGAGGTCGTCATAAGGCTCTTAGTCGTCTTATACGACATCCACGACTAAAGTAAGGGTTAGTAGTATTTGTAGCCGCTACCACACAGCTGAAAATAACTTAATAATTTTACATTAATCCAAATCTGCTTATCTCATTCATTAACTGATAGGCGAAACGAAGTGTGCCGGGTCCGCTAGTTATCTATAAAAAAAATAATTGTGAAAGATAAAATATTACCACTTACAGAAAATGAATCCATATGCATAGAAAAATCATTATAACTTCTTTATCAATTAAGCTAATGTGGCACAAACCAATTATCCGGTCACATGTTACGGTAAACGTTTCACCAAGCCATCTATCAGTTTCGATACAATTTTAACTAAAATGTTGTAGTATTTAATGAGAATAATATCAAATAAAATCATTTATTATGTATAAGCCCCATAAGGGTACTTACATATTGTCAATTTTAAATAAATATTTTTTTAATTAATTTAAATTAATATACCACTGGATCGGAAAGTGGCTACAAACTGAAAGGAATATATAAATATTTTGAGTCATCGTCATCATTCATCTGCTCTTATCCCAATTACTTGGGGTCGACGCAATACGTACTCGACTCGTATGTACTGCAAAAGTTATTGGCAATAGTTTTATGACCGTTCGCTTACCTAACTTCAACCCTCTTCTTAAGAATATAATTGTTGACCAAACGGTATCAAGTATAGTTGGCCCAAGACGATATAAAACTGTTACTCGTCTTTTACGTCCCTCACGAGCAAAGTAAGGGTTGGTGTTATTCTTCACCACTACCACACAGTACATATGTTGAACTATAAATAATATTTATTAAATCTAGATTGACAATTACATTAGTTCTCATTTTAAGGCAACCTTCTCCTCCCAAAACCCTCTCTCTTTCTTGTTTTTGTACAAATTTCACAATTAACTTATTCTATTAAATTATGATTTTCTATCGTTCACTCGTCTATCCTTGTATTCTGAACTGAACGAATGGATTACTTGTTCATAAATACTCAGACTATCCATATGCTCTTCGGATATTTCATTATTCGGTTATAGGCTGCTTCGGCTATATGGTTGATATCAAGATCAAAATGTATATATATAAATACTCGATTACGAAACGAAAAATGATGTCACAAGCGGGGTTCGAACCCGCACCTATTGGGAATCCGGCCCAACCGTGCTGCCACTTACACCATCGTGAACTATTTTAGGACATGCAAATTTCGATTCATATTATATCTTACGTCTTGAAGGTGACGTATTATATATATATATATATATATATATATATATATACATATATATGTATATATATTTATATATATATATAGATATATATATATGTATATATATGTTATATTTGTGTCGTGGTTAGAGGGTGACGACATTGTAAAATGATAGTACAATCTTTATGCAATCACTTTTATATTTATGAACAACTTATTTAAAACAATCGATGTGAATTTCTAAGAAACTCAAAGCGTTTTGTAACTACGCAGGAGCGATCCGTCACGTACTAGAAGTCGCTCGCATCTGAGCTCCGGAGGCAAGAACGCTTGCTTTTATAGTCAGCGGTGACGTAGTAGAGGGGCGTGTCGTTTGACAACACGTGTTACATGTCAGAACATGTTTAACGTGACGTAATTTTGTCGTTGTTTATTGCTCGCGCCGACACGGCCATACTGCACAAGACGCGTCTCTGCGTCAAATATTTTTAAATATTACACAAATTGTTTGTAGGTATTTTTTTTTACTAATGAAGAAGCTAGTTTACTAAACCCTCTCACATCCAATATCAACACACTGTTTTTAATCACCTAATCAAACTAACTTATAAGTTTATATTCCTAAGTACGAATTAGATGTTTTGAAGATCCGTATAAACAACCAAGCCTGCACACTGGTGTTCCTGAATCGGAACTCAACGTGCTTAACATTCGAAATGTCTGAACATCCAAGCCTGCACGCTGGCGTTCCCGAGTATGGCCTCTACGCCCTTAAGTTTTTAAGATATATGAACAACCAAGCCTACACGCTGGTGTCCACGAACAGCCAAGCCTACACGCTGGTGTCCATGAACAGCCAAGCCTACACGCTGGTGTCCACGAACAGCCAAGCCTACACGCTGGTGTCCATGAACAGCCAAGCCTACACGCTGGTGTTCATGGGCAACCAAGCCTACACGCTAGTATTCACGAACAACCAAGCCTACACGCTGGTATTCATGAACAACCAAGCCTACACGCTGGTGTTCATGTATTTCAGCCTCGACGCCTTTCACATTTGAGATTTATGGACAACCATGCCTGCACGCTGGTGCCCATGTATTTGGACTCGAAACTTTTCGTATAAAAAAAAAAGACAATAACTTCATGCAATGATCACAAAAGCAAACATAATAAATACCGACGGATCAGATACTTTAGTTTCCAATGCTATCAGTTTCCTCAAGCTCCTCCGCCGACACGGCTAGTTCGTTTTGTTTGCCGAAGTCTGGAGCTGCTCTTAGATGCTCGTGGGCTACTTTTCTGGGTCGACCACGACCTGTAATTCTCTTGATTTCGTAGCGATCATTAGGGAGTACCTTTTTCACCTCATAAGGTCCTCCAAACTTTTGGCTTAACTTGGTACCTAAGCGAACTGGTTCCTTAACGAGAACGTATTGTCCTTTTTTAAAGCTATTAACTTTAGCCTTATTGCTGTCGAATCTTGCTTTAGATTTATTGGACTGTTCGGTCATCCTTGCAAAGATCACTTTTCTTAATGATTCAAAATCTACTCTTTCATTTTCTGCATCGATAATAGAAATTAATTCTGGAGGTACACAACCGTTTTTGCCTGTGAGAATTTCAATTGGGCTTTTACCTGTAGTTTTTGATACTGTGCAATTGATAGCAAGTTGTAAAGCTCCTAAAGTATACTGCCAATGATCTTTTTCTATGTTACTGATTACTGTAAGCCCATCTTTAATGACTCGCATAACTCTCTCTACCTGTCCATTTGCTCTACTCGTATACGCTGCAGTATGATGTAACTCAATACCAAATTGAATACAGTACTTTTCATATTGCGAAACAAATGCACCGACACCATCGACGATTATTCTTTTGGGAGCTCCATATAGAAATATAATTTCCTTTAAATGTTCTAAGGCAGACTCCTGATTTTTCTTAGTTGCAAATTTTAAAATTACAAATTTTGAGAATGCATCTACAGCTACGAAAACATATTCTTTATCAGATGATGATCCGCTTAATTTGCCGGTGATATCAACATGAATAGTGTGAAACGGTTCCGGTACCTTTTCAATAGGATTTAATTCGATTTGTGCTGCACCAGAAGTTCCTTTCATGGTTTTACATACTATACAATTTTCTATGAAATTGCGAGTTTTTATACTCATTTTTTCGAACCAAAATTGTTCTTTGAGCTTCAGAAGAGTTTTCTCCCATCCAAAATGTTTTAGAGCTTCGTGATAATGGTTAATTATACTCCATTGGTAAGATCGTGGTATTACCTTTAATATTTTGGTGCTTCCGTTGTCCAGTTTCACCTTCCGACACAAAATTTCATCTTTAATTACATAATCCGCTTCTTGGTTGTCATTCCGATGGATGTTTTGAATAATCACACTTAGAGTAGGATCTCGGTGTTGTTTCATTATCAACCAATCTTTATCAGTTGTTAAGTTGAGAATATTTTGGTTCACTGGATTTCTACTAAAAAAATCTGCATGTTTCAATTTTTCACCCTTGCGATATTCCACATCAAAATCATAGTGCTGTAGAAAGGCCCACCACCGATGAATACGAGGTAATAATTCTTGTTTATACCGAGACGCCTTCAAAGCATTGCAGTCGGTAATAATAGTGAACTTTCTACCATATAGGAAGTGGTGAAAATGTTTTACTGATCTAACTACGGCCAATGTTTCTAGTTCGTCAGAATGATAGTTTGATTCGGGTTTAGTGGTTCTTTGACTAAAATATCCGACGACATGTTGTCGTCCATCTTTGATTTGAATTAATATGCCACCAAAACCTGAAGCACTTGCATCCGTGTGTAGTTCAATCGGTAAACCTTCCTGAAAAATGGTGAGAAGTGGTGCCCGTGTCAAGAAGTGAATTATTTTCATCTTAGCAGATTCATGATGCTCGGTCCACTCCCATTTAGCGCCAGTTTTCGTCAATTCGTAAAGCGGTGCCATCTCCGAGGAGAAACCTGGAACGAATCTTCTGAAGTATCCTGCTAGTCCATTAAATTGCCTAAGCTGTTTGATATTTCTGGGAACCGGAGATCTTGCCAAGGCATCAACTTTCAAAGGGTCAGGTCTCACTTGCCCATCGGTTATGATATACCCTAAGTATTCTATGGATCTCTTCATAAATGAACACTTATTAAGATTTATAGCAAACCCAGATTCGCCGAGACTTTTTAGCACAGAGTCTAGCCTTTGCAGGGTTTCTGTAACCGTTCTTCCTGGTATCAAAACATCATCCATATAGACTAGAGCTGCTTCTCCTCTCAAAGGCCCAAGTGCTTTATCAATACATCGTTGATACACAGAGGGAGCATTCGTCAATCCAAACGGCATAGTTTGATATTCATACTGTCCATCTGGTGTAATAAAGGCAGTCTTTTCAATGGAGTCTTCGGCCACGGGAATTTTGTAGAACCCGGCTGCCATGTCAAGGCAGCAAAAATATTTTGCATCAGCGAGCTTATCAAGTTGATCTGAAATAAGCGGTAACGGGTAGTGGTCGCGGATCGTGTTAGCATTCAACTCCCGGTAGTCGATGCATAGACGATCTTGTCCGTTTTTCTTTTTGACTAAGATTATTGGACTCGCAAATGGAGAGTTGCTTTCGCGTATTATACCTTTATCTAAAAGGTCTTTTGTTATTTCTTGAACCTTTAGTCTTTCAACTGGAGCCATTCTATAAGGCCGTCGCTCCACAACTTTATCAGGATTCTTGAGCCTAATAGTAAGCTCACCAGTGTTGACTCTGTTTGAACTAGTACCCGAAACAAAAGCGTGTTGGTATTTACTTAGAACCTGCATTAGAGCATCACGGTCTTCGTTGTTTAAATCACCGTCAATGTTTATGTCGCTGGAACAAATATCTTGAATTTGGAGAACCATATCTTGGTCGGTACGTCTTACTATAGTGCCATTCATGGATAACTCCACTGTGATTCCAGGTATCGAAAGTAAGTCTCTTCCAATCAAAAGATTCATAGGTGATTGGTGATCAAGAACCACACAAAAGTCAATTTCTATTAAAATAATAAATAATCCGTTTATCTTGCACTCAGTATTTATTTGTGTATGAGAGTAAATTGGAACTGGCCCAATACCTTTTAAGCATTTGGAGATGCTTTTCCTTTGACCTGGAATACCGGCGGCTACGGATTCTTGAATCAAGGAGCAGTCCGCCCCACTATCAAAAATACAGCCTAATGATATTTGACCGATCTCGACTTCTATTATGTTGGATGGCATGGCTTTATTGGTCCCACAAAGGTTAACTCTTTTATTGCTTTGTTCATCAGCAATCCTTTTAAAGCAAGTCTCAATAGTATGACGAGTACCGTTACAATAAGAGCATTCTTTAGCCGGCTCTACGTGCACGTTTCTTGTTGACGAAACTGGTGTAGTTGCCGTAGATGTTCGGCGTCTTACGGCATTCACTGAGCAATGTCTGGCAAAGTGACTGGATTTTCCACAGACATAACAGACCACGTTCGTCTTTTCGCGATGTAATTCTAAACGAGGTCGCTTAACATTTTCATTATCTCTAGGTGGGAAAATTTTGCGTTTCCTAATAGTTTTGGCTATGGCAATTAACTCTGGAACTGAACTTGATTTACTATTAAGAAGCTCTATGCGGATTCTTTCATCACCAATGCTTCCAATTACGAATTCGACAGCATCTTGTTCCGTTGGATTAGGTTTCACGATCCTTTTGAACATTCGCCAGATGTTGGATATATAATCTTGTACATTGTCTGCGTTTTCAAGTGTGTAATTCCGGAATCTTAAAACTTCAGCAAAGTACCTTGATTCAGGTTCGAAGGTTTGCAGCATGTCATCACGCATCTCTGCCCATGTTGTTGTTCGAAGAAGACTGCTGTCGGCCCAAGTTTTTGCACGGCCTAAAAGAACACTAGCCGCTTTGAGCCTCACTTCATGGTCTTTTAACCCATATTCACTTTGAGTTCGTGAGATGAGATCAACCCAATCACGGACGTCAATCCCAGTATCAGGGTCATATGTTGGAAAATAGACATCTGCAATACGCACGCGCTGATTTTGTTGGGATCTCATTACATTCATCAAGTCTGACAAGGTAGACCGATGGTCATGGGATAACTGAGCAATCATATCGTTCATCGCGGCCTTAAAAGTATTTGCCATAACCTGGATGACGTCATTATTGCGGTCTTCGCGTGGTATTCCATCTTCTGATGTTATATTTGTGTCGTAGTTAGAGGGTGACGACATTGTAAAATGATAGTACAATCTTTATGCAATCACTTTTATATTTATGAACAACTTATTTAAAACAATCGATGTGAATTTCTTAGAAACTCAGAGCGTTTTGTAACTACGCAGGAGCGATCCGTCACGTACTAGAAGTCGCTCGCATCTGAGCTCCGGAGGCAAGAACGCTTGCTTTTATAGTCAGCGGTGACGTAGTAGAGGGGCGTGTCGTTTGACAACACGTGTTACATGTCAGAACATGTTTAACGTGACGTAATTTTGTCGTTGTTTATTGCTCGCGCCGACATATATATATATATATATATATATATATATATATATATATATATATATATATACGTATTATATATACATCATTTTTCGCTTCGTAATCGAGTATTTATAAATAATTAAGCATATTAAATGCTAAAAATTTCAGTAATTTGAAAATGTATATAGTCTCCGTTTAAGAATAAATAAGCTATAAGTAAACAAGCTGTCAAAACACTCAATTACAGATCATATTAAATGGTTGATCGACGCCTATTATTACGAATTTGATTCACACAAAAAAAGATTGCTGATCTGAAAATATTTCTCATGAGCTAAAAACAATGAGTTATTTTATTTCTAAAGAATAATGTAATGTAACACAGACATCTATTCTTTCTCTAGAATATAAGATATATTACAAAAGTGATTAACTGAAACGTCAAGACACTCGCTAAATGCATGGCCCCACTTCGTCCCTCGTCCTACTAGTGATAGATCACCCGCCACGGGCAGCCGGTCTAAAATCTGCATCTACTTACTTACCCTGACTTTGCACTACACTTTATTTGTGCTCTTATTGATCATCACAGTTATACGCTATTTCACAATTACCGAAATTTTATTACATTTTTTAAAAATTAAATTACAATTATAGATATTCATTTTCACCTAGTAACCTGCCCCCAATATAGGTGATGGCTATTCATCTTTGGTTACCAGTAAATTAGCTTAAAACCTTCTAATAATCTATTTTATTTTTCCATAGCGATGCGAAAAATCATAATTGTAACCCACAAGATGCAAACTTTCCACCAGTGCTAAAAACTTTTAAAATTTTAAAAAAATATCAAAACTTTTTAATATAATATTAAACCTACGAATAGCGTATTTTGAGAATAACTTTCTGTTGTAATTAGCTATCAATCACGTGGTGGCAGCACGATTGGGCCGGAATCCCAATAGGCGCGGGTTCGAATCCCGCTTGTGACATTATTTTTCGCTTCGTAATAGGGTTTTATAAACAATTAAAAGTTTTTAGTTTTTTCAACTATTATCTATTATTGTAGGGTTTATTAATATCAATATAAATGAATTTTTTAATATTGTAGTTGAAACGGTAAATGGTACACGTGATGAAATTTATTAACAAATTGGCTTTGTTTATTTTGAGCTCGCTATAGTAACACCCTACCCAACCCCTCTAGGTAAAGAAAGAACAGCATAGGAATTAAAAAATTGCAGTATAAACTTTCTATCTTCGTCTACTGAGCGGACCATCGAGACTAATCCCTTAACATTCCTGTTACCCTTTCAGGTACAGTAAGTGCAATCTCGACGCAAGTAATCTCGTAGACGTAGAGGATTGTTTTCTAACTACATAATAAAACTTAACATAATGCAAATATTATACAATTCTTCTTCTACTGCCTAGTATAACCAGAGAGCACAGATTGCATCGCACTGCATATAAATAATGTAAAAGACACCATTATTATTCTGATGTCAAATTTAGCCATTTATTTTCTCTATAATGATATTACAGGGTACATAATAAAGTTTGGTTGGCAAAACTCTTTCTTGCAAAAGCTGGCGTCGTTCCAACTCATTGTTATCCCATTTTAGTCGAATCTTATAAGCTTTGAGACTAAACGTAGGTAAACGTTTTTATTGGGAACGCTCTTACATGTATTACATATAATGTTATAACATTCAATGTTCATTACATTGTTTACAATAATTATTTGGCAAGGATTACAAGCGGGTGACTGCCAATCATATGGTAGATTTGTTTCTGTCTAGTAATAAATTAATCGGTAAATCTTCTATATATTAAGTTTATTTTTATTGCAAAAAATAATCAGCTAACTGAGACAATAAAAGCTGTACAAATCTATAAAATATAATAATTCCTTGAAATTTAATGCAGAGCCATCTACTGAGCCCAATTTTTAATCTAAACCATTCTTAGATCCAACGGAACATACACAAAATATATATGAAACTCGCTCTATCGGACAACGATTACACGACGTGTACAACAGCTCACACTAGTCAGATTGGTTTGACGATTGGAACGTATTACCAAATAGTGTGGGTTTGAATTCCACGTGTGATATTCATTTATTGCTCGTAAATAAGTTTTTATAAATACCCTAACATGTTAAATGGTAATTTCAAATTCAAAATAGATAGTTTAAAAAGTTCAGTTTAACATTTTTAGTAACGTTTCTAAAAGGAACGATATTAATTTTTGTTAATTTTTTTTTTTATTTTTTTTTGTTTTGTATTATATACAAAATTTAAAAAAATGAATCTTTACTCGAAGGGCATGCCACTGGAGCTAACATAAATTAAATATGTATGTATCTCTTTCGTGAAAATTAATAATTAAAAAAAAAATGACGAGCCCACTGAGTTTCTTGCCGGATCTTCTCAGTATGTGGCTGCTTTCCGATCCGGTGGTAGATTAATGAAATTTAATTTAAAAACAGTAATGTTAAATTGACAATATGTAAGTGCCCCTATGGGGGCTTATGCATAATAAATTATTTGATTTGATTTAAATGTTTTTACAATTTATATGACCGTAAATAAAATCTCTCGATTTAATTTTTGAAGTGAAACTTCTTTAGAATCGTTGTGATTTCAAACTCGATGAAACCAAAAAATAAGTCCATAGAGACACAAACACATAAATGTATAGGATTCAGCCGGCGAGAGAATGAGATAGAACACATTAGACGGTCTCGGTCTCCTCTTTGTGCGACTCTTCGTAGCATCCCTACTATCTGACCCCCACTAGAGAGATAGTGAGAGATAGAGAGCTAGGGAGATAGAGAGATAGAGAGAGAGTACACGCTATTGGTTGATGTATCTAAAATAGATTTAAAAAATTGTTTGCCAAAGTTTCACTTCTGTCTGATATGTGTACTTTGTATGCACGCATATATTTTTTTTTAATTTGCATATCTATTACTTTTGTATTAATCCATTTCATCATCATGATCATCTCAGCTCATATATCTCCCACTGTTTGGCACGAGCCTCCTTTATAATGGGAGGGTAATTGACCTACTATACTACCCTTGTATAGGGTTGGGGTCGTGTTGGTATAGGGTTTTGTTTCGAGGTTTCCTTCTCTCGCATAGATGTTATATGCGTTTTATATCCCTTAGTCGTATATCACCCACAGGTAAGATAGGAGGTGGTGAATTGTATTATTACTCCGCCACCACACGAAAAATTAATTCATTTCCAACAGGTAAAATATTGTAATGCCCGATTATTCAAATAATAAATCGACAATGTAAGATGTAACATTTTAAGTATTAGCCTCTGTCTTAGCAATTATTGTCAGCTTCATTCTCTTACTAAATATTATTTCATGCTATCTACAACCAGGTATATGTTTGTATCGACTGTAAAAGTGTATTTTATTTGTTCGAGTAGGTTTATAATAGACCTGTCCTTGTTAGTTGAATGGTTAAGAAAGTCATGTATCGGCGACATATATTTTCTCGTGGGTTTTGTCAAAACTGACTTAAATATGACCCGAGTATGAGCAGCGTTATTTTAGGAAGCTCATAACAATTGCTGTCGCCAACCCATCAGCGTGGCGAGTTTGAGATTGTTCTCTTCTCATTGCTATACCTATGTTTAAAAATGAACATTAAGTTGATGGATGGAAGGACAGAAAGTCCTCAGCAAGACAATAATTAATTTCTTTTGCAATATTTTTTAATATAAGTACACCATGAATACGTAATAAACATTGAAATTATTGAACTGAACACCTAATCACCGCTCGCCCACAACTTGTTCAATACACTAATCAATCATTCATTGCACCTCGTTACTTGACCGCGCCTCATTAAATACAGCTCGCGCCCGTCCCGCTCTACCTACATATATAAGACAGAGATAGAATGTAACCGTGTATCAGGTTTAACACAGTTAGCAGGGGCAGTCCGCGCTGAATTAAACGGTGCATTTGTGAGATAAATGCCCAGCTGCATAATTGTGCGGCACTGCGGCGCTGAGTAGCGCCCGCTCACCGAGAGATGGCGCTGATTGTAATAATTAATCACGTCAAACTGGGTCGGTATAGCGGTTTATAGTGGCATTAACTACTCTATTACATACAGTTGAATAATTTTGTTACATTTATTTGCGAGTTTCTAAATTCCTTCTTACTGTTGAGAATTTCATCAGAAAACCTGTGAAAGAAACCGATTGAGGTTCGTAATTCGACTGAAAACAAAGATCGGGTTCCGGTGGCCCGCTCACTCGGCAAAGAGAGGCGCATTGCCTGGCGGGTCTATGGGGTCACGCGCCGCCTCTACTGTCGCTCCGGACGGATCTGGCAGGATGTGACCAGATCATAGCCCACGGCAACAAAAACAATGTTTATTATCCGATATAGTAAGATTGGTAAAAATTGAGCCGCCGTTACCACATACCATCAAATATATTGCTTGCTTCACTGTCACTAAAAAATAAAATCCCAATGAAAGAGATGTTTCTATAATTATCTTCATCATGATAAAATATCATATAAAATTTCACTTGACACACATTCATGACGTTTAGTTTCGTGCTATGTCACCTACATAGTAGGTAGCAGACGAGCCCTAATAAGGGGTCGTTAATAACGCCCGACCACGACATCGCGACGTATCGCGCGACTCGCTTACAACTAATGTCATCATTTAGACAAACATGACAAATATACGGCAACGTAAGTGGTACGCGAACGCTTCAATATTATTAAGTATATATATCCGTGTGGTGATGGAATAAGAATACAACTTACCACCCCCTATCTTACCCGTGGGTGATTGTAAGAAACGACTAAAGGATATAAATCGTATATAACATCTATGCAAGAGAAGGAAGACTCGAAACAAAACCCAATACCAACACGTCTGACTAGCGTGGTGTAGTAGGTTAATTTTCCTACAATTACGCAGGAGGCCCGAGCCCAACAGTGGGACATATATGGGCTGTGAAGATGATAATGATGAAATATATCCGTACATGGTGACGCTGATGAGTTTAAGATATAATATGTCAGTACCTCTTACTTTCTTATATTAGTCATAAAACCAATTCAAGAATCACCAGAAAAAGACAGCAACACTCTCCTTTGAAACTTATAACAACAACTACGATTTCTAAACTGCATTATGCATCAACACGATATATTCAAACTTAAATAAAGATATTTCATAACCACATTTCGCGACTTCAGTCCTCAGACTTCAATCCTTGTCCCCAATGGCGATGAGAGGGAATACGGTGGGTTATGGGGCCACGCGCTGCCCTTCTGTCGCTCCGGACGGAACGGGTGGTGTGTGTCTTAATATCCCTATATAAAATACTACTTAGCGCTATTATTTACGCACTCTATATTAACTTATTTCTTATTTTTTTAAGTTAAATTATAAATTAGTTCATGGCTTATAATTTATTTCCCCTTTTTTTATTCTTTTAAAACACTACCTTGCACTATGAATGGAATGGTTCCCAGGGACTGGAATAGCGCAGTCATCGTGCCTTTGTTTAAAAACAAGGGTTCACGTTATGACTGCGCAAATTGCAGAGCCATAGGCTTGACCAGTTTGGCAGCAAAAGTGTATGGAAAAGTTATTGAAAGGAGAATGAGGATGGTGTCCGATGGTTTACTGTGTGAGACACAAGGAGGTTTCAGGAGTGGAAGGGGATGCATGGATCAAGTGTTCTCTCTGCGCAACATTGTGGAGAAGCATCTGGCTCTAGGTCAGAGGGTTTTCTGCAGTTTTGTGGATCTGGAGAGAGCATTTGACACGGTTGTACGAAAGGAACTTTGGGACATTTTACCGGAGTATGGTATTAACGGTAAACTGCTACAGGCTGTGCAGTCCAGTTACATGGGCTGTAGAGCCTGTGTGCGGCTGGATGATGGAATGTCGCCTTGGTTTGACGTCAATATCGGCGTTAAGCAGGGGTGCGTTCTGTCAGCCAGGCTGTTTATCATATATCTGGATAAATGTCTTCAAAGGTTGAAAGATATGAATGTGGGAGTCCAGATGGGCGACTCAGTGATCACTGCTCTGCTTTATGCAGATGATGCAGTCCTGCTGGCATAGTCAGCGACTGACCTGCAGACCCTAGTCGACACAATGACAGAAGATTGTAAGAAAAGGGCGCGCGCGCGCGAAAAAACGCGTGAATGTGAGCAAAACCAAAATAATGTTCTTTGAAAGAGATAAAACCAGAACAGATGTAAGAGTAACAATAGGTAATGATGTACTAGAGCAAGTGGATGAATTTGTATATCTTGGATGTGGATTTAGCCGAGATGGAAGGTACACCACTGATATAGAGCGAAGAGTGAATGCGGGAAATAGAGTGAACGGAGCGTTGGGGCAACTTTTCGGCAGCCACCACCTCAGCCAGAAGGCACGTGTAGCAATACATAACGCAGTGCTTGTCCCAACATTACTGTATGGAAGCGAGAGTTGGGTATGCAGAAAAGAGTATGATAGTAAAATTAATGCGGTCGAAATGCGATCTCTGCGGAAAATCTGTGGAGTGAGGCTGACCGACCGCATTCGTAACGACGACGTAAGAGAGCGAGTAGGTATGAAAGAGAGTATTGGTGTAAAGATGCGAAAGGGAATGCTCCGATGGTTCGGACATGTGGAAAGAATGCCGAACGAACGCCTGGTTAAGAAGATATACAATGCGAAAGTGGAAGGATGTAGGTATCGAGGGAGACCGAGACTAACCTACCTAGACCAGATCGGTCATGTACTGAAGGAAGGTGAAGTCAAGAGTCTCCGAAACCGGCGAGCGTGTATGAAGAGAATTATGAATGTTGAGGAAGCGAGTGAAGTATGCAGAGATAGAGTTCTCTGGCACTCTGTTCTCTCTGCCTACCCTGCAAGGGATATGGCGTGATGATATGTATGTATGTATGTACCTCGCACTAAGGAAATAATCCTTGTATTACGGGGGACTTTATAAACATGCAATTGAAGCAGATAAATTACACCCAGACTCAGAACAGCACTTTTTGGATCGCACAAAGTGTTGTCCGTGGGATCTTAAGCACTCCATCTGTGCAGTCAAATTAAAATATTTCCGCCCTAGCCGAGGCCGCGGGTGACTGGATCGGGGTATCAGTCCGTCACCCGCCTAGAGGCCGACCGCGTAAGGAAAGACCGACATCCTACCCGAAGGGGGGACGTCGGTCGAGGAGAGGGTACTCCTCAGGGGTATTCCGTCAGGCCGACAACTGACGTCACTCTGCTCCGGTGGTCGGCCCAACCACGAAGGCGACGTCACGGGTGGGTTACGGGTGTGCGTGCTTACGCCCCTCTGTCACCCCGGATGGAGTGGTGCGAGGAGTGCGCCGACCGTAGTCCACCGCAAAAAAAAAAGCGTGAGTTCCAGTTATGGAGGTTTCTCACTTATCCAAGTTTCACTGTATTACAATTTAACATATTTTTTTACTTTTTGAACCTACATAAGTTAATAACTCGTTTCTTTATCATTATGTGCGTGATTATTCTATAATAGAGAATATAAATCACAACGGTGATATATTGTATTTTTAACACTGAAATAAATTGTATTTTTGTATATTAAACCATATGAAGACCTATGTGAGTGTAGATAAATAATTTAACTCAAAATGAAACATATTATATGTATTATGAAATTAATAGAGCGTTATAATTACATTTAATAATGGATAAGTTTAATACTTATCCATTATTAAATGACTTAATATTGATAAATTACAACCTTAATATTAATATTTCTGTTAGTTTTTACTCAGTCCAACAACCTTAACTAAATCAAATTCCACTAAACTCAAAGACAGCGTCACTAGAATTCCACGTTAAAAAAACAAGCGCGCACTTCATCACAAAATGCTTGCGTATGTTTTCGAGAAAGCGCGCGAGATATGTTCAGCAATCAACCGTCGAGAAACATTTACTGTAGGAGTCGCGGCCGCGGCACACATCGCGGCGCGACAGACACCATTTGTTACTACATATATACCATGCATATCTCGGCGTATTTTTCTCTTCATTACTGCTCTCCATCTTGTCACGTTTAAACGGTTCTTATGATCGTTCTGTTTACTTATTAACAAATGTTTGAAGAATCAAAGTTAAACGGTACAGTTGCTTATAAAGACATTTTATTTGCCCTAAGTAAGAGCAAAGTAAAAATATAAAATATTTTAACCCACATCATACCCCAATAACTGAAGAACGTTAAAAGATATCATAATTGCAGTAGACGTTTACGGACTGATAGATGGATGAAAGAGACATTTAAAGCTGTGCAAATAATTTTCAAACGATTGGCAAGTGGAATTAGTGCGCAGTTATTTTTAAATGTTTACTAAGAAAACACTAGAGCCGATTCACCGTGTCTTTACGAAGCCCGTGGAAAAATATTCAGTGGTTAGATGGTTATGATAATACGTTTATAACGTGGAGTACATTTAGATTTAGTACAGTCAAAGTTCGTCCAACTCCACGTCAATCGATCAATTACTATATAACTTACTGCGAGCTCAAAGTTAAAACTTGCATACACACACACACACTGTAGTTGCAAAATTTTGTTACGGAAATATAATATAGCGAACGTAACAAGTCTACCAGAGAGTCTGCTAAGTTTGAGGTACGTCATAGGGCTGATACACACTAGTTGTGTGATAGGGCTGGCAAATATTTGGCTCCAATTTCTCCATACAAATATGGTTATACGCTTGTTATGCTTTCACGTTTTAACAACTTAAGATTGTCAAGAAATTTAGTTTTATGGGTTGTCAGGAGACCTAGAATAACTGCGTAAATAACGTATTGGTTAAGGAAGCGACCTACCATACCAAGTACTATTGGTTTTATTCCTACGCCGGATACGTAGGTGATGGGATAATAATATAGTGTGCCAATACCATTTACATTACAGTAGGAATCTAAGAGAGTGACAACAAAACTCTCTTAGGCAGCTTACATCTACAAATGTGATCGTCAACTCTTCTGTGCCATGACACACAAAAGTGGAAGTTGGATGTTGACTTAGGGTGGAATGAAGGAGGCCACCGAAGACAAAGATCGGATACCGGTAGCCCGCTCGCAAAGCGAAGAAAGGAGCCCTTGCAGGGTGGGTCTATGGGGTTGCGCGCCATCTCTTCCATCGCCCCAGACTGATTTGGCGGAACGCGACCATAGTCCACCGCAAGGAAAAAAAAAGGGCTGGAATGAATCCATCAACATCTAAACATCTAAAAAAATAATCAAAAATGACTACAAAATTTTCCGTGTGGTGACGAAACAAAAATACAATGCCTCATTTCTCGCCCGAAGGTGTCGTTAAATACAACTACGAAATACGATATATTGATAACATCTATGCAAATGAAGGCAAACTTGAAATAAAACCCTATACCAATTCCATCCGACCAACGTGATATAATAGGTCAAAATCTGTCCCACAGTAAAGGAGATACAAACCCAACAGTGTGACATATTAGAAGTGAGATGATGACTGCTGATATTTAAGCGAGTATTAAACATATCATCATCTCAGCTCATATATATATACATATATATATATTACGCGTTTCTTACTTTTTCTCGATTGTCAAATAAGTTATATGTATTTGTATATTGTAATGTAAGTACCTATCATAAGACTCGTTTATTGGCCTCGCTGTTTGAATGTGAGTACCTATACAAACTTAAAAAAGTTTAAAGGTACAATAATAATTAATATGTATTTTCTTTATGGATTAAATAAATTAAAAAAAAAAAAAAATATGTCCCACTGCTGGGCCTCAAGCCTCCTCCATAACGGGAAGGTTTTGTTTCAAGTTTTTCTCTTGCGTAGATGTTATATGCGTTTTATATCTTTTAGTCGTCTCTTACGATCACCCGCGAGTAAGATGGATGGATGGGTGGTGAATTGTATTCTTACTCCGTCAGCACAAGGAAAGTATTAAACAATTTAGATAAAACTATTTTTATGAATCTTATCACGATATACCTGCCAGTATTTGATTTTTAATTGCACGACGTTTCGAACACTTTTGATAAGTATTTCTACCATTTATTTAAAGCTATGATGATAATGACTCCAAGATATGACAGTAAGAGTTGTTCGGTCAATACGCATACCCTTTTATTTAAATAGCTATCACTATGTAGTACCAAATAGTACTCCATGAAGCTGCTTAAAGAATAATATAAAACTACAAGTAAAATACTTGAAACATTCGCGTACCTCTCGAGTGTGAAAAACTGGCGTCAGCATTTCGAATACCAACCTTTGTATACAATTATACAGTTAATATAAACTTTAAGTCGTAGTAGTACAGTTGATTTTTGTTTGTTGTATCTATTCTCACTCTCTTAGTGAAGTATTTAGAGTGCATTACACATTCGTGGCAGTTAAGTTGGAAGTTGTGTGACGCGATCGGAATGTTCAGGAATGGTGCTGTAGGGGCGCATCCACATACATAATTATACACGTTTGTAATTGTCTATATGTATAAACATAGATATACTTTGAATATTGCCTTAGCGTCCATAATATATATATATATATATATATATATATATATATATATATATATATATATATATATATATATATATATATATATATATATATATATATATATATATATATATATATATATATATATATATATATATTGAAATTCAGTCTTATTAAGTGATACTCTAGTGTTTATCACTAATTAATTTCTCACAGCTGTTGTGAAACCGATTGAAGGTGCACCAGAGAATGCTTAGCAGCATTGTCTTGTGAAATATTTAATACCATTTACGCTAACCCGTTTGCTGCCCGTAGCAACGTAATACGGTGGCTTATAGGGCCACGCATTGCCCTTTAGTTGCCCCTGTAATGTCAAAATTTAATAAACACTTTAACAAATATATCACAAAATAAATGTAGCTGTTAAAAAAAAATGAATACGAAAAGTAGTTTACTTATGGTTTCATAAATAGATTAAGCTCATCTTTTTCATAAGTTATAGACTATAGTGTGGTTAGGTGGTTACATATCACCCAATCCGTCCAGGGTGATGGAAAGAACGGCGCGCAACGCCATAACCTGCCGTACGTACACCTAACTAACGGCATGTAGATGGGCCACTAGTAAATTAAACTCATGTTTTTTTAATTGCTAGTGGAGGCAAACCAGCAAGCAACACAACTGATGGTAAGTGTCCCTGCCACCCACAGACCTTTGCAATACCAAGAGTATAACTGAGGCGCTGCCTACCAATATAATCCCCAAACGCACCGAATTGGGCTTCCGGCTCTCTCTATCACCGAACGTACATTGCCATTACTCAGACGTCGATCTTCTGAGAGAGTGTGGTACTACCCCGGACGGACCGGCCCGCGGCTGCAGACAGAGAACTGTCAACAGCGTGATCCTACCACTATAAAATATTTAGCTTTACTCCATTGATATAACATTTATTCCATTTAAATCATAATATCAGTGAAAATAAGTACAATTAATGATATCAATTGAATATAGGCAACAACTGTTATTAAAAATATATGAAAGTTTTTTTTTATTCTTTATTCCATCTAATCGAAAACTAATGCATTCACTATTTTTTGTAAATAAATACAATTATCAAAAACGGTAACAGATCCCATTTTTATCTTATTACTTAACTAAAACTCATCAAAGATGTAAATATCAGCACAGCGACAAAATTAAGCTCAGTTTAGTACAAACACGCTGAGTTTGAATTGCAATACTTAGTCTAATCAGGACTTATCAAACTAACTAGACAACTTGCACGAGTGCTATGCGATCAAATGTTTGTACAACTAACCGCACACATACTTGATAACTTCTTCCCATCTTTACATTGCCGACACGGCACACTCTTTGTTGCCATAATATCAGACGAGAAAGATGGCCGTCTAACGGTAACTAATTAATTGTGCTCATGGGCTCTCTTACTATACATTATCATCTCAACTTATACATATCGCACTGTTGGGCTCGAGCCTTCTTCGTAATGGTAGAGCAATTAACCTAGTATACCACGTTGGTCAGACGTGTTGATATAGGGTTATGTTTCGAGTTTTCCTTCTCTTGAATATTCAAGATATATGTTATATACGTTTTGTATCCCTTACTCGTCTTTTACGATCACCCACAGGTAAGACGGGTAAATTGTATTCTTATTACGTCACTATACGAATAAGAAAACATATTTGGTTATATTTTACGCTTAGCAATATTATATACGAGTCACAAATTGTTATTTTGTGTCTGGGTGTAATTTGTGTTTGATTTTTATTTGTAAAGTCCCAGGTAATATTATAACATTGCGCCTGATGCCGCCCTAACCGAGGCTTCGGGTGATCGGACCGGGGAATTATCCGGTCACCCGACGTGAGGCTACTGCGTGAGGGCGACGACGACGACGAGAGAGGAACCCGAGAGGGTATACCGCCGGGCGGGCCACCGAAGACAAAGATCGGGTACTGGTGGCCCGCTCGCACGGCGAAGAAGAGGTGCTTGCAGGGTGGGTTAATGGGGTTGCGCGCCGCCTCTTCCGTCGCCCTGGACCGATTTGGCGAGGTGCGACGTCCATAGCCCACCGTAAAAAAAAAAAAAAAGGTAATATTATAACATGTAAAATATCAAATACGACGTGAAATAGACTGATATTAGTGTCGCTTGGACATCAAACCAATATGTTATGAAGTTAAAAAATCACTGCCTTCACACATGGGGAGATTAGTTATTTTTGTGGTTTATTCTTTTTTTTATCTTTCTTTACTTTCTTTATCTCAAATTATTCGTGCAAACTAAGATCCACCACAATAGTTCACGTAAAAGAAATAAAAGGAAAAAATTCCAGGAGATATTATATATAATTATATAATATCGCCTGAATTTTTTTATATATACAAATTATATATAATCTTACACATAACTATTTAAACACTTTGAAATTAAAACAATATTTTATTTAAATAACCCAACAGATGTATGCATATAATGCATTATATAGTTATATTAATACCTGCAAGTACGCCTACTTATATACACGAGCACTATCTTATACCATACATAGTAACACACAGTAGTATCACACGCAGACGCACACACTTGCACATGCACACACATACGCGCACACACGTACACACACACGCACACAAGCTCATGCACACACGCACGCACACACACATAAACACACACAATACAATAGATTCACGGGGATGGCTGAAAATCAGCGCTGTTCTTGTGACAGCAGAAGCTGAGCCAATTCCTTTTGCCTACTAGATTTAATTTTGTTTATTCTAATTGTTACTTTTTAGTTTAAGTTCTGAAAAGGCAATAAATTATTATTATTATTAGATATTCTAGTTCCCACGCAAAAAGCAAGAGACATGAAGTAAAAATTGTTTAATAAGTCAATAGATAAAAAGACTATATTGATATTAAGACGTGAAACGCCGTAGTACAACACCGACCGACCGACTTGGCGGGGTGCGACGTCCATGGCCCACCGCAAAAAAAAAAAAAAGACTGTCTAACATATCTATTCCATATTATGAATACAGCACCTCGTAGTAAGGAATAAATCCTTATATCATTCCTAGGACCATAGGACAATCATACAATTAACAGACACAAATTACACCCAGACTTAGAACAATCATTTATGTATCGTATGTGTATGGACTGTGACATTCCACGTCTCCGAATTCAGAGATCATTACTTGACCATTTTGTCGTCTATGCAGTAAATCACACTTAAATCTTCATCTTAGCTCATATCAACATATTGTTGATGATGATATGAGCTGTTACTCGTGTATGAGCTCAGCAATAGGCTCAAACCTACACAATAGGAGGACAATTGTCCTATTACTCATGACGGTCAGACGCGATGACGACGGCTTTATTTCAATTTCTTGCATAGGTATTATCTGTGTATCCTTTAGATTAGTCATCTTTGATGACACCCACGGGCAAGAAAGGGAGTAGCAAATTGTACTCTTACACCACCACCACAAGCAAAAAATGGTGTTAAATTATTTTCAAGAAATTCTTAATAATTTACCTTCTATAATTAGTAATTTCTCTGAAATTCTAAAGTTAATTAAAATCAAAGTTATATTTAAGTGATGCTAATAAACCAGTAAATATAGAGTGCGAGTACAATCAGCAATTCATTCGGTGTGTATAGCAGTGGCGCGTGGCTCGCCCGGCATCCCGGCCAGTCCGGGATTGCGCCGGGATCACGGCGTATCGCCCGTCTGCCACTGTGGAATTCGAAACGCGCTGCTGTGGATTTGTGTACAATTGCTTTAGTGAAATGCTTTTTAAATGATACAAACGTACACGATACAGTTAGCAAATGAAATTATTTTTATTTTTAACAATTTTTTAATGTTTAACCATTCATCATTATTCGCAGTTGCAGTGAGATGACTTTCCAGATTGACTGAATTTATCATTGTAAGGACATTTTGAAGTTCTATAATATAAAATTCAACGTATAGAAATGAATTGAGATTAAGAATACCTTTTACCCGACACACCTACACACAACCTGTAAGTATTATACGAGATGAGACGAAATATGGGGTACTTATAAAGTTTGAAGAGAACCAAGGTCAATCTCTCCTACATATGTAGGCGAATTAACCTAAAAGGTGCAAAAAAAAAGTTAAAAATAATGTACCGAAATAGGCTCGGCCATTCAGATATTTAAAACTACTATATGCGAGCTAAAAATTCTTACCACACGTAGAACTAGAATCTAAATCAATTGCCTTAAATTCTCCATAACATGCTAACTAACATCTTTATAAATATATAAAGTTTAAAATATTATAAAATGAAATACTTTAGAATACTTCTATAACGTTAATATTATGTTGAGTCGATGTGCAGCGTGAAAGGCGACGAGCGAGTACTGCGAGACAAACTGCACGATAATTTATGTGCCCCGCGGGAAATTACACGAGCCGACTGCAGCGGACTTCCGCTCTGAGCCTGTTAGTGTTGAGCGACACATAACGTTATTCGATTCATTATACCTTCTTATAGCCCCGTCATAACGACTGAAGTCATTATAGTCTACAAAGGAAATGATCCTTAATTATTTATAAAGCATTATTAGCATTACATTAGCCAGCAGGAAAACCTGGAGTTCTAAATTCGATATGAAGACACGTAAGTCTATCGTCCAGTTTTGTTTTTGTTATGATAAAAATTCCAACACTCATCTATCCCTCAAACTACCTACGTCCTCTATTTAACATACACCTTACTCATCTTTCATCATCATCTCAGCTCATATATATATCGCAATATCGGGCTCGAGCCCCGTTCACACTAGAAGGGAAATTGACCTACTACACCACGCTGGCCAGACGTGTTGGTATAGGGTTTTAATCGAGTTTTCCTTCTCTTGCATAGATGTTATATGCATTTTATATCCCTTAGTCGTCTCGTACGATCACACACGAATAAGGTAGGGGGTGGTGAATTGTATTCTTACTCCGTCACCATACGGAAGATACTCATCTTTATCTTTATCCTCTTATTCCAATAACTTGCCATTAATACAATATGTGTTCTTCTTCTATCGTAAATATTGCAAAGGAGTTGATGTTATTCGTATCTGCCACAACACACACATCTAACAAAGGGGAATGATGTCATAATCGCTACGGTAGGTGGTTTAGAGTTTGCATTTATTGTTGTAAGTTTCCCAGGATAACGCTGCCATGTATCGTGCAGGTAATTAATGCCTTTAGGCTTTACCCGGCGCGATCACATATATTTAATCCTATATGAGTCAACTATAGTTATATGAAGACAATAAAATAGAATAACGTTAGGCTAAAGTAAAATATACTAGTAATATATATTACAATCACAGGAAAATTCCTAGTATTTTAAAAAAAAAAATATAGTAATAATAATTCTAATTGAATGAAAAATATTATTTTTCCTGAGTAGAAATTAAACCCACATTCTTCTTTGCTTTGTGACTATTATTCAACTGATAATAAATAGATGTATACAGTTTGTTTATATTTTAATACACACAATAGCAATTACTGACTCAGTCGGAGATCGCGACCTTTGCACCGGCGTAGCACCCCTCGTAGCGCTAGCGTAATCGTAGAAACCGGCACGCCGCCATACGTAGCACTTGCACTGTAGCTGCGTAGCGCTGCATGTAGCAACAATACATCGTCCCTCACGAGATACGCTACTCACACACCTGGTTAACTTATAGCCGAATTATGTGGCACAGGCTTTAGTTTAAATAATTTTTAACTTCAGTTTAGATTAAAGTAAAATATAATTTACTCCTTGCTATCCCGTGGGGTTTGTACTAAAGGACTAAGGGAGCATTATGCTTTTCCAACAGTTGGTATTCTTCACCGGATTTTTAAAACTCCCACGAGAATTTAAGGTGATATTATCTAAGGTAGCCTACTCGTATTTATCGAGTAAGGTTTCAGTTTATAATAGCGCTATGTAAAATAAGAACAATTTCTAATAATATTGGCAAATTGAGTAAAATTTGATAACAATTGGATATAGTTCATCAAGCGTTTAGCACAGTCACCGTTTTCATAGCAACAGTTGATCTAACAAATATGGTAGGTAATATGTTGTGGATTATATTAATCTTGATTATTAATTTCACGACATCGGTGTTCACACTAAATAAAAACATTAAATATTTGTAGTATTTCATCCACGCAGGGGAAGCTGTAGACACAACTAATGTCTATATATGTCGCGATGAGACTTCAAGCGTAATTATATTTAAATTGGAGATACAAGTATATATTATTATGGTTATCATCTCAGCTCATATTTGTTTCTCTATAGGTCTTCACTATAATAAAAGAAAATTGACCTACTACGCCACGCTAGTACCTATACTAAATAAAACCGTAGTTTTATTTCGTAGTTTACTTTCTTACATAAATTTGCAGTTAGCAATACATCTAACTTATTCATATTTTACAAAACTAACGAGCTGTACAAGCAAGATGTTTTCTTACTTCAATACTACACGAAATGTAACAGAAAAAAAAATGACTTGAAAAAATCATTGAAGTAAACAGATGATATTAATGGTAATATCAAAGCCGTTTCCACTGCAGCGGACATCTTGCATAACTGAGGTATATTGAAGCGGCTCATCTCGTGAGATGCACATTTGCACCCCCGACGGGCGGCCATCGCTCGCGACACGACACCAACGCCATCTTTGTGAAACCTTTTAGGATATCATCTCACCCCTAAGGAAATAGTACGACACCGTCACCGTGAAATATTATTCAATTTTATTCTAGCCATAAATATAAGATTTAATTAAAGTAATTATTTAGAGTCTAGGATTTTTTATGCGTATTGATTATATGTACCTATATAAAAAAGAGTGGGTAGCGCCGCTCTCTTTATCAACTGAAAGATTAAATCAAAGGCGACTAAGAACCATTCACCTGGGTCAACTCGCACTGATGCTGTCTGATCAACAATTACATTTTCAAGGAAGGTTGATATCAAGCAAAAGGGCTGGTCATGAAACTGCCAATAACTATTTGCATAAAGTACGATGGTAGAGGAGTACATATTGCGTCAACCCCAAGTAATTGGGATAAGAGTCGGCTAATGATAAATGAACTTAAAAAAACAAAAGTTTATTTCTATTAAATAAACAGAGTATTTACTTTTTTTTTTTTTTGTAAATTGTATACAAAGTTATAGTACCTCGTATACATTATTTTTAATTCATAGACTTGCCATTATTGAGCTCGGACGTCCTCTACGTGGGAGTGAAAGTGACCTAATATACCACGTGGGTTAAACGTCTTGACATAGAGTTTTATGGCGAATTTGCCTTCACTTTTATCGATGTTATCTGCAGGTCATACTCCTTACAACACCCACAGGCAAAAAATTTAATGATTTGTATTCTTATTTTGTCAACAGACGACAAATATATGGCAATAGTTTATTTTGATACATTCCTGTGTGGTAGCGGCTACGAATACTACCAACCCTTACTTTGCCCGTGGATGTCGTAAAAGACGACTAAGAGCTTTATAATGACCTGGGCCAAATCTATCTGATGCTGTTTGGTCAACAATTTCATTCCCAAGGAAGATTGCCGTCTGGTAGCCGGCGGGTCATAAAGCTATTGTCAATAACTTTTACAATATGTACTATAAAAGAAGAGTACATATTGTATCAACCCCAAGTAATTGAGATAAGAGTAGGAGAATGATGAGTTTATTTTGATACATTAGCATATCAACATAAGTTATATCAACATAAGTAAAAAACTTTTGCTGTCTATTCATTTGGTAAGCGCGTATCCGATTTTTACAATTCCTAGGGTAAAATCAGAGGTAGTGTATTTTAACCTTGATAATAACATTACCAACTGATTAATACTTGAATACACTTACTTAGTAGGTTGCTCTATAATTATCGTTTTTATCATATTCCTTGTATAGAGCTTTTAGTGCGATGCTAAGTCATCATCTCATCGTTACCATGCTAATCCTATACCAATTACTTATGGTCGATACATCTGCTTGTTCATTAACCTTTATTATTTGTTTATTATCCATATATCAACGTCAAATACATAATTAACTTAGTAATTTTGTAAGATAAATCTTACAAACAATAAAACAAACATATGTAAAATATGGTGGTAACGGACTAAGAACATAATTTTCTAATGTAATTAATAATTTATTTTCTCACCACAATACATATAACAAAAAGAAAACAATGATCTGCAGGATTAGGAAAAAGATACATATTGAGCAAGACTAGCGCCTAAACTAGGCTCAGAGCCTATATTTCAGATCACTAGGTCTTCAACCGCAAGCCTATCTTACCCATTAATTAGTTAATTGATTTTCCATATTTCACCCATACAACAGAACAATCTCAAAATATTGCAAAATGTGTGTATAAATTGTGACAAAAAAAAAATACATGTAATGTCCTATATTTAGTAGGTGATATTATATCAGTGTATATGTGTAGTGAGTGATATATATGTGAGTGTACAAATGTTTATTTAATATCAGTGCTCTTGCACTAATATTAAATAAACATCAACAGAGTTTACCAATTGCCTTGGCATAGTATATTAGGTCAATTTCCCTATCTCGTACGAAATGCACGTGTCCAATAGTAAGATGTACATATATGGGCTGAAGCAAAAGAAAAATAAAAAACATATAATATATATTGCTCATGTGTCCCTTATATTTTTTTTCTGTAAAACATAACACAATTGAAAACTATTTATCTTGTCACACTATACATATTGTTAGTATTATAATACAGCGAATATATTAAGAGGGGTATCAGTAAACTGTATGAAGGCTCTTCATCTCATGCCTACATTGTTAGTTTGGAGCTAGAAGTGGCTTGCTAGTGTATAACTTTAGTGACATTTAGTTATCTAACTATAAACATAGGAATCGATTAATGTACGAAATTAATGATATGGTAATAAAAGATAGACTGCATAGATGTGTAATTAGTACCTACAGATGGTGTCGTGGTTAATATACTGACATACTATTCTAAATGTCGCATGTTCGATTCCCACACAATGCAATATTTTGTGTAATCTACAAAGTATTATTTTGAATTTGTGTATAATCTGGGTCTATTAATTGCATTTTTGTAAAGTTATATATATTCAAGTTCTTAATGTAGAGTTTTGTTTTTTAAAACAAATAGAATTTGTAGCAGTAAGGTAACACTGTTGACTGTTTTTTGAGTACAGCCGTGGGCAAGTCCGCCCGGAGTAGTACAACTCTCTCACAGAAAATATACGTCTGAGCAGTACCAAAGTGCTGTGTTGAACTTCGTTTGATGAGTGAGAGAGCCAGAATTTCAACTTTCTGGGTGGATTTTGGTTGCTAGGCAGCGGCTTAGCTGTATCCTGGTGATACAAATTTCCATGAACGGCAGTAGCACTTACCATTAGGCTATTGCTCATTTAATATGAAAAGCAATAAAATAATCTGTGCTTTCAAATCCTATAAATTCCTCTTATTATATACCTTGATTCCCATGTTGTTAATGACTGGATCTGATACTGATAATAATGAGACTGGTTAACTGAGCGTCCACTTGTATTACTATATGGGATGCAGATCTAACACCGAGTTTATCATCGTTACATCAGCTCATATAGCTGCCACTGCTAGGCTCGAGCCCCATCACAGTGATAACACAATATGCTCTGTTACACCAAGCTGATTAGATAGGTTAATATAAGATATTATTTCGAGTTTGCCTACCAATTACATAAATGCGTCAAACAAAATATCCGTATGCTACCATATAAATCTTCTCCGACTTGACCACCGCTGGCTTAAATTCGATAGACACTTACTGCATAACCATTTCTAGTATATACCAGTCAATGCCAAGCAACAAAATTTGGGAATATTACGCCGCTGCTCCATTATAAATAACTTCACCACAATTTCAAAACTACGTCACTCGGAACATACTTTTAACAATATTCGCTCGGAGCGCAGCATATAGCTGTGAACAAATCGCGGGTAAGGAACCTTACACAATGACGTCACAGCACGTCACTCGTGCGTCGACTTAACGACACCAGAAACATATTATAGTGTATGTACGTAACTGATACTGAATAAAAATCTTTGATATATTTTGAAGCTGAAAGTGAAAGCACATGAGAATAATATTTTTATATATGCTTAAATAAACATCGTATTCTTCTTTCTCGTTGAGGATGGGTTGAGAATACATTTAAGTAGTGAAAGTTTAAAAGAAAATGCGCTTAGGGATGACTAGAAGAATGGACGGTAGAACACTCCTAGGAAACATATACTACCTTACTGCAATCTGCATCTCTAATGGCAAACGTTGCAATTGTTTATTTATTTATTTCATTATGATCGTCATCTCAGCTCATACAAATCCTACTGTTGGGAGCATACCTCCTTTACAATAAGTGGAAAATTGACCTACTATACCATGTAGGTCAAATGGGACGGTATAGCGTTTAACTTTAAGTTTTCTTTCTCTTCCATAGATGTTATATGCATATTATATCTCTTAATCTTTTCTTAGGCCTACGGGTATTTCTCGATCATACAAAGAAAATTTGTTTATTTATTAAAAACAGAAAACAATATTAAAAATAAATTATGAATCTACATTATAAGAGTGAATGACTAACAACATTGTTCGCGTATGCTTCACAATAACCCTGACAAAAAATTACCACAGCAGGTGGTTTCCTACAAAATCAATTCTTATAAACTATACCTGTATCATTTTTAAAGATGTGTAAATGAGATAAGCAATGCGGGATTTTCTTCATTTAGAAAAAATCGGTTACCAACGAAAAATAATTGTCACCCTAACCCACACCTATTGGTAATCCGTTCCAATCGTCCCACTACTTTGACAAGTGTGAGCTGTAAACTGACATTCAAATTGTAGCTCGCATTATTTCGCGGTCCTTATGGGAGACGCATGGCAATATATTTTTTTGTTAATAAAAAGAGACCACCCTTTTTTTTTTTTTTTTTGGGGTGGGTTATGGTCGGCGCTCTTCTCGCACCACTCCGTCCGGGGCGACAGAGGGGCGTAAGCACGCACACCCGTAACCCACCCACGAACCTCGCCTACGTCGTTGGACCGGCCACTGGAGCAGCGTGAACTGGTCGTCAGTGGCCGGCCCGACGGAATACCCCCTGAGAGGTACCCTCCCCTTGAGCGACGTCCCCCCCCCCCCGGGGCGGACGTCGTTCCCTCCTCGCGCGGTCAGCCTCTCGGCGGGTGACGGACTAATTCCCCGGTCCAGTCACCCGCAAAAAGAGACCACCCTACGCTAACGAAATAAGCCTTATATTGCGGGGTATTTACAAACACGCAATTAACGTAGACAAATTACACCCAGACTTTTGTGGATCGCACAAAGTATTCTTCTGCGTGGGAATCAAACCCACGTCACTGGCATGGCAGGTCGGTATTTTAAATACTACGCCATCTGAGCAATCAAACAACAAACATTACTGAGATTTAGCATTTAACATTATATCTATAAAAGCTCGATTACGATCGAAAAATTATTTGATGATAATGATGAATTACGAGTCACAATTTGATTGTCACACAATAACACATACTTGTCTAATTGGTAGGACAATTGGAACAGATTTTAAGAAGTATGAGTTCGAATCCCTCGTGTGACAATTATTTTTCGTTCGTAAACAAACTTTTATATATAACTTAGCATATTTAATGCTAAGTCTCAGTATTTTCTTTTTTATTAAATATCTTTGTAGAATATGCCATGGACTGAGGATTAAACGGTTACGTCATGAAAGACTTGCCTGCGTGGGCATAGCATTTACAACACTGGGTAGTTAAATTTGATACTTAGACTAGATCACTCCACTATCTATATAGTAATATCAGTCATATTCATAGATTAGTATAAATTTGAATCAAAATGAATTATTTTACTTACAACCAACAGTTACCTATATCTGCAGTGGTTATATCAATCATTGTCACGGTGCGCGGTGGTTAGAACACTAATTGTGTGATATTCGTACAATTTGTGTAATAACTCGCATTGAAAAAATGAACATTGAATTGTGACGTGGCCGCCATTAGCCGAATTAAACGCTCGTGTGTGGCCAATGTACTACCGCTGTCGTGCGGCAGGGCTGTCCGACCACCACCGAATATTCTACTTGAAAAGTCACATTATATTTTTAAAACAAAAAGAATTCACGTATTATTAATAGTATAGTTTAACCTTTATATAACGAACCTCAATATAACGTTATCCTCTATTTAACAGATTTTCTTAAATCCCCTAGAAATATATGTAAGATTTAACACAAAATATACCTTTAAATTACTAATAATTTTATCAAAAACCTGTACATAACGAACTTTTAATTAATGTAAAATATAAATAGGGATAACAATTTACTACTAAATTCTAGTAATCAATTATATACAATAATTCTACAATAACAGCAACAAATGTCTCGACAATCCTGTATAAAAATGTGTAATTTATTAATAATTAAAATCGCTATATATATAGGAATAAGTATTTAAGTTAATTAGTAGATAAGTACATATTGTTAATGTAAAGATCTCTTACGTTGTTAAAACGAATTTCAGACCAGCCTAACCTCTATATATATATATAACGAACCTCACTTGAACTACTTAATTGATATAATGATTATTATGAAATCCCCTTGAGATTCGTTTTGTCAAGGTTGCACTGTTTATTAAAAATTAAATAAAAACAATATATAATAATAAAATATAACACTATTAATATAAGAGGTCACTAAAAGACGTAATCAGATAGCGTCACTACTAGAGAAATAAAAATCATAATATATTTCTATATCAATCCACGTAATATATCAGGGATATGGTAAAACGAATTTTGCCTCGATTGACTATATAGAATTATAGATGATACAATGGTTAAGTTACCAACGTAATGTACTAGTTTCGTGGTTTCGATTCCTATGCAGGACAATACTTTATGTGATTCATAAATATTTGTTTTGAGTCTGGATGAAATTTGTATCCGTTGATTATGTTTGTGCAGTCCCCCGCAATATAAAGATTATTTCCTTAATGCAGAATGTTGTCTCTAAATACAAATAAAAAGGTAACAAGTGCCATACTAACAGTGTAATGTATTGTAGTGTGGTTTGCAAGTAAGCATTTGGAATCACGTAGCCACATAATTTATAATGTATTAGTTATAACTCTAGTTGTAAGCATATATTAAACAGATAATACACGTATACAGACATTGACATATCTCATAATAGGACAGATAAATAACATCGTAGCTCATATGGGGAGCTCTCTATATAACTCTATGTTTGTGTCTCATTTCCTAAATCCTTGCTCTACACACCAATATACTATAGCTTAAGAAACAAAATAGTAACTAAATATATATAAAAAAGCTTCAAGATTCGTAATGTACTGAACACAAACAAATAAATAGGGATGGTGAATTCGGTTCCATTGTCAGTAATGTTGGATGAGTTGGTTTTCTTGGGACGGAAATAGATATATAAATAGCTGCTTTCTTTCTCTAAAGACTATAATGACGATTTGCTTTATATCCGCTTCCGACAGACCAGAAACATTTTTTGAAATAGATTATTTTATATTGTCCTTGCCAAAGAACCGAGACATTACTTCACATATTATCATCGGCCTATGAGATTTCCATATTTGGATATAATCATCCTCACAAAAGAGTGGTAATGTTACCTCTTTTGTGAGTATACCTAGAATAGCTTCACTGCAGTCGTTTCCCTGGTGCTGTCTTAGCCGATTCATATGACTCCAATAACCAAGTATTGAATAGCGAAATATTGTATTTAAAAACCATCACCACACATAGAAAATATTATTTTCTAAACTCAACTTATACAAACAACCACTCAACTTATATATATATATATATACGTTGCTCTTGATGATTTCCTTAAACTATGCAGTATTATTTTTTTATTACACAACATCTTACTACTAAGCAATTAATACTTGTACACACGAATTAAACTCAGACTCAGAACGACATTTATGGACCGCACAAAGTATAGTTCTGCGTGAAAAATCGAACCCTTCGTTAGATCAGTATCGTAGCTACATCATCTGCGCAGACAAAGCAAAAATTAAACAATTGTAATATTCTATACCTAAAATTGTCTTGTTCACTTTGTTCGCATTATATATATTATAAGATGTATACGTTTTATATGAGCTATGAACTAAAAGCAGTATAAGTAATGAGTAAGTGAGACAGCCCTATTTTAGAAGAAGATGTGAGCAATATAGCAGACGTCATAAGTAATGTGGATGTACATTATTGTGTCGTAAGTGAGCGCTCTCGGGAACAGCCCTATTTATTTTTTAATCTTGCGGGAGGCACGAGCCGAAAGAAAGACATTTTGTTATTTGTTAAGTAGCTATCAACTTTAATGTATTGTTTACGTGCTTTAATATAAAGCTTTTGTTTACAATGTATTATTATTGATCATGTTATTGTTGACGTTGTTAGTTTTGTAGCGATATCTTATATTGATTGTTTACATTTTTTTAATTTTTCATATGTTCATTGGTCATACTGCCTGCATCTGCATCTGTCTGCATGCAGATATATACACATATTAAATTTCTCATTATTTATATACTAGGTAATAAACGACCGGGCCACCGATGACAAAAATTGGGTACCGGTAGCCCGCTCGCACGGCGAAGAGAGGTGTTTGCAGGGTGGGTCTATGGGGTTGCGCGCTGCCTCTTCCGTCGCCCCGGACCGATTTGGCAGGTCGCGACCACGTCCATAGTCCACAGAAAAAAAAAATGTAATAACGGACCACCGGGCTGGCCACAGATGTCAAGGATTTAGTACCAGTAGCAAGCTCATTGGCGATAGAGACGGAATACGGTGGGTTATGGAGCCACGCCCTGTCCTTCCGTCATCCCGAACGGGGTGGACGGCGTTTGTACGGCCTGTCAAAAAAAAAAGAAAAATAAATAACAAGTTAATAAACACGAACCGGATTTTCTATCATTATTATAGTGTGTTAAAATTTGTGTCATATCCAGTGCTTTTCAATTACGCAAAACATTTAAGAATTTAAAATAGTTTCTTTTAATTTTTTTAGTTAAATATTGTTTTAAGTTATATTCCTAACTATTAATTATCAGAAATAATATGAAAGCCCTAAGAGTCCAGTTGACCTCAACGTTGCCATCACCGCTGTCACCGCTGTGCTCTCGCTACATTGTGACTAATAGATTGTGCCTAATTAACTAATAAATTATTACCGGTGCCTACCTCCCTCCCTAAAGCACTCACAACCGGCTATTTACGCCGTCGTTAGGACACCGCACACCAAATTTACAGCAAAATATCTGCAAATTCAGTAATTATATTATTAAAATGTGCACGGTAAAGGCGAGAAGTGAACGAGATATTAGTTACTACCTTTAATTAGAAATTTCTCGCAAAGAATTACCAAAAGATATGAGTTACATGGAGCAGAAAAGTGTTAAATATAAATTATTTTCATTAAAATTATAAATGCGAATGTTTATTATGGTATCAGGCATGGCGTGAAATATTTAAATCTGAAAAAATATTACTTCGTTCAAGTGAGAGAAAATTGATTGATGAACTGTACATCACATCAACATCAATACAGAATTGTTTTTATGATGGCAAACGAGCAAGCAGCTCACCTGAGGGAGAGTGTCACTGTCAACCATGAATCTTTGCTATAACCACGGCTATAGCTAGACCGGTACCTACCAATACAATTCACAAACCCACCCCAGTTGGGCTCCCGGCTCTCTCGCTCACCGAACGAAGCGCAACAGCATATTGCTATTACTCATACGTCGATCTTCTGCCAGAGTGTGGTACTACCCCGGACGGACCGGCCCGCGGCTGTAGACAGAAAACTGTCAACAACGTGGTCCTACCACTAATAAGTGTCAATGTATCAGAGTTATATCATTACACGAAGTAACGAACGATTCCTCTTGTATCCCCGTCCAGGTTCAATTTTCTTGAATATAATTATAATAATGATCATGAATTGAAAACTTTTTTATAGTTTTAATTCATACGTAGAATGTCTCTATTCATATAATATTTTTATTATTTTAATATTACTATTAATATAGAACATAATAATAATATTACTATTAAAATTAAAATTGCTTATATTACACGTGCGATCACAATACGATTAGGAATAATAGCAGTTGAAGAAGTAACAATTCTTACCACTATTAAACTTGGGTCATATAAACAACTCCATACTTATGCAATTCGCATTCAAAGAACTGTCCTTCTGTTTAATTATTACTTGAGTTACCTTCTTCCCCAATTTTTATTCCCCAATTATCACTCGAGTGATATGGTGGGTTTGCATTACTTCAGTCAATATTTCGAAAATTTAACATTTTCTTAAAACATTCCTTGCATATTTTGGCGGATGCGTAATTATTAGATATGGAGAATAGGTATAAATTAAATTAAATCATTTACAATACAGAGATTGCCACAAGATATATAATAATACCTATTCACCTACTCGACTAACATAACGTTAGATTAAAATAACACAACATTGAACAAAAGCAAATATTAATTTCCTGCAGTAGTGAAGAGATATAATTTATTTAAAACAAATCTATCTCCAGCTACAATGACACCTGAAACCTGTCTACGTACCGGCACAAGTGTAAAGAATAGATGGAAATGCAGCGGCCTCTCGCGGTAATAATTGGTAACGGACACCGAGCGAACGGTGTCACATGACGACACGACAAGCAACTGCACAATGCGAAATAAAAATAAGAAACTTGTTTATATAATGTAAATATATTGTGTCAGAATTAAAAATACACATCTATTAAGTTACTAAGTCGTGCTGTGTGGTAGCGGCTACGAATACTACCAACCCTTACTTTGCTCGTGGATGTCGTAAAAGACGACTGAGAGTCTTATAACGACCTTGGCCAACGCCATCTGACGCCGTTTGGTCAACGATTACATTCCTAAGGAGGGTTGACGTCTGGCAGGCGGTCGGTCATAAAACTATTGCCAATAACTTCTACAATATGTATTATGAAAGAATAGTACATATTGTATCGACCCCAAGTAATTGGGATAAGAGTAGGAGAATTGTGATCTACTAAGTTATCATTAGATTTTCGGGTGAATAAATTTCTATCAACAGGCATGTGCTAATATTATTATAAATGCTAATTTAATAATAACTTACTTGCGAGCAAAAATCTGAGTCAATCGCATTTTTGCCTTTGCGGGAGACGTACACAATTTGTCGCAAAATATTTATACATTTTTTTGACTCTATATTCTAGCTTCAGCTAGAAATCTACTAAACGATGACATGTTCTATAATCTAAATGGAGAGTAATTAGTTTTCTGTACTGCCTTGATGGTGACTGAATTTTCTTTAATTTTTTTAGGTAGTTATCTATTACGATAGCCGTAAATGAAGAAGGCGTGGTGATATATTGTACCGGTGACGACCGTGGCACTCTAACCTGTCACCACACGCACAACGCTGTAAGTAGGGACACATAATCTCATTGAATACTTTTACACAACAGTGTTCGTTGATATCTTTTATAAGAACATTGACACTTTGGTTACTTTGTGTATTTCGAAAAAAAATGCATGAGAAATGTGTATATTACTTGTTCTCACCGTTATCTATTTTTTTTTAATTTGACACAAAATTCATTTTTAATTAATATGTACAATTAAAGCTAAGTTTTAAATTAAAATATTTACAGAAAAATAGAAGAAAATAGAACAAGGAACAACAAAAATTAATCGCTGCTTCACGTGATCAGAGGGCTGGCCTATATTTTGCACAAAAGGTTAGCATTGCCATTCAACGTGGCAATGCTGCTAGCCTTCTGGGCACATTACCAGTGGACAGTGATGCGGAGGAATTTTTCGATGCCTGATTGCGTCTTTTGTTTCTCTTTTTATTTATTTATTTTTTATTCCGTTATCTAATTAATCAATATATGCCGGATGCCCACTAAAGACTTCTCGATTATGAGAGGAAAATTGACTTACATATAACACGCTGATCAAACTGATGAAGGATTTTCTTTCGAGTTTTCCTTCACCTGCAACTATTTATCTACATATAATAACCCCTATTCATCTTTTGAAATATTTACAGGTAAGATTTGAGGGGTGTTCAATTATATTCTTATTCCGTCACCACACATATACGAATATTTTTTTTATTTAAAAATAATTAATGTCGTAGATAGAAAAATGCAGCATATTAAAAATTTTCTCCTAAAAGTTTGATTAATTAAGCATTAATATATTTTCATTACCAAACATTTACTCGAGGAAGAGAAGGCAAGTATTCTCAAGAGAACTGGCAGAACCTTGCGGAGTTATATGTTTTTGTTTTAAGAGTATATATATAGAATAATGCCGTACTGCATATATGCAAATATAAGTATACTTGAGAATATGAGTTTATAGTTTTTGAGAATATTATCACTAATTATTCGAAAGAAAGAAAAATAATTTATTGCACTTTCACGGAAAGGACACAAAACAACATAATGGTTTAAGTAAAGTAAATAATAAAAGTATATAAAACAGCACTAAAAAGTAAAAGTTAATAAACAAAATACATTGACAAAACAGACAGCGTAGTCAATATAAATAATAACAATGGCGTCCCGTCCGAAAATGAAGAGGCGGATGGCTGCTCAGCTTAATGTTGTGGTATCTACTATAAAAGTGACACCACAACGCTGTTATTCTGCAGCGTCCTGTGACGTCCGTCAGCAGAGTAGGTACATTAAAAAACAAACACAATAATAGGTCCCGATAATTACACAACGACATCTGAGGACTTATAATACATAGGTAACTTGTGACTATCTATTAGAGTAACAGATAATTCAAAAACTTAAAATAATAAAATTACTTAACAATCTACACTTATGTACACATGTATTAAAAAAAAATATTAACAATCACGAACAATTAAACAACCAAGTTAAAAAAAATGTATTTACTCGATATTCCATGCGGTGCAAACACAGATAAGGCGCCAAACTGTGACAAATGCAAAGCACCAATGCTCAATGCGAGAGACAGCTAAGTAAAGCTAAATTGGCAGAAGGAATTATTAATGGCGTAGCCATCACTCTACTGAATGACAAGATATAATCTGACAATCAAATGAACATTAGTTACAATATTCTTATAAAATAAATAGATGTGGAATAATTATAATAGTTTGCTTCTCTGTTCGTACATTACGACAGGAAAAAAAAATAAAAAAAATTAAACACCATACAGCCAAATTTTTATACTATTTCTCAACAAATTATCCTCCTAATATTGAATAGCCTGTTCATATTTAATTGACCGCCAGTAAATCAAGCTTTTACCATTAATTAGGTGCTATTCGTTGTTGTTATTGTTTTCCCATGTTTGGACAAAATACGCAACCAAAATAATTACATCTTAGTACCCCACCCGCACCACGCCACACCAAACACCAACAAAATCATACAAAACAAGAAGCTAAAATAATGAATATAATTTAGGAGCGCGACAAGCATTTGCATACTGCTGCCAAAAATAACTCCTCCAGCCATAGACACAGAAATAATATTTGTTGTAGCGAGTGACTATAGTATATTATCTATGGTGAAGATCCTGGCTGCATGGGTCCCGATCTCCTTGTCCGTCCGAACGGACGAACAAAACCACAAAAAAAAATCAATGGTGATTATTTACCTACATAACCTAACCTATAAAAGGAGTTTTGGCGCGAATGTGGAAATGTCATGTTACGCTCCTGCACTATATTCATTTCCTTAGTGTTTTGTAGTGTAATTTTGCTGGTATTTTATGGAACACGGTACATATAAAGTGCTATTATTTTATTATACTATTACATCAAGCTTCCAAAATTTGTATGGGAAACGTCTCTTGAATTATATTATACCGATATTAATTAATCAATTACCATTTACATTAAAAACTGAAATGAATAACAACAACTATAAAAATAAACTAAGACAATATATTTTATTAATACTTTAAATAACTGAATTAAGTTCGCAAAAAAAAACATTAATTAAAACAACCTGTATTAACATTCATTATCAATTAATACAAAGATTATTTTTTCAACTACCCTTTCTCTTTTTTGTGTTTGCTGTTTTATACGGGCATTTTACCTTAATTTTAAAACATTGTTGTATATTGAAATTTAAATTGCTAAGACGAATCAAATATGCGTATAAGCCAACACAGGCTTTTGTCGTATTTATAAGTTAAATGTTAAGGAATTGTATAGGATTGTTTTTAATTAAATTTAAAAAAAATCTTTTGAAGATATTAAACGTATTTTTCCTGAACACGAACCTCGGTGACAAATTTAGTCCAACTAGCCTATTATATAACACATTATATATAACTTAAATAATAAAATACAAGCTTTACTATATTCAAATATATTGCCGCCAAAAAAGAACACAATAACAAACACAAAGTCAGGCACTTCTCCAGATCTAGTAGACTACTATAGACTCAACAACTATTGCTTTATTAAATTATTTAGCGAATTATGGATTTACTTCACATAGATTAAAATACTAAAACTTCAAGTTATGTCTATTACAGACTATGTTAGAAGTATCTTTAAAGGAATAAAGCGTTAAAAATTGTCCTTGTTAATGTAATCCTATTGTGGAGTTTAGTTGCTTTTATTTAGTCGTAATTGTTTTTCATTGGTGGTTCGTTATGTATTCAAATCACTATATTCAGTTTAAAAATTAAAATATGGACAACTTTAAAGACCATATTAATAAATGCAAATGCATGCTGTATGGTAGCGGCTGACCACCGAAGACAAAGATCGGGTACCGGTGGTCCGCTCGCACGGCGAAGAGAGAGGATTTTACGGTGGGTCTATGGGGTCACGCGCCGCTTTCTCCGTCACCCCGGACCGATTTGGCGGGGCGAGACGCACCCATAGCCCACCAATAAAAAAAAAATAAAAAAAAAAAAATGGTAGCGGCTACGAATACTACCAACCCTTACTTTGCTCGTGGTTGTAGTAAAAGACGACTAAGAGCCTTATAACGACCAACTCCATCTGATGCCGTTTGGTCAACAATTACATTCCCAAGGAGGGTTACTGTCAGGCAGGCGGCCGGTCATAAAACTATTGCCAATAATTTTTGCAATATTTACTATAAAAGAAGAGTACATATTGTATCGACTACAAGTAATTGGGAGTGGGTGAATGACGAATGATTAATAAATGCATATAACACTTTCTATGTTTCTTCACATCTTTTTAAGATCTTAGAAAAGTGACATGTATAATATACAGGGCGGAAGTGCACCGCTCCTGAAAACAAAGACAGGTCCCTACTAGTCCTATTTGTAATGATAGGCCAGAAAAAAATCGATTCGCATGAAATTTCTTTTTCACAACGAATTTTAAGTGTTTTTACATTCCATCGTATTAGGACGGTGTTATGTAACAATATTTCCATAAAAATACGTAACTATACTCAGATGAGAAAAGACGCAATCTATTCAAAACTCAAAATGTTTAATAAATTTCAACGACCTCGTGTGGTAAAAAAAAAATTTCTTTAATCTGAATCGATTTTTTCCCTAGCCTATCATTACAAGTAGGACCAGTAGGGTTACCTGTCTTTGTTTTTGGGAGCTATCCCTTTCCATCCTGTATATATATAAAAAAATATAGTAATATCATTATTTAATTTACATTAACTTAAATTATAATAACGTATTTGCAAGATGGCCTTTACAAAGTGCAGGCACCTTGAAGAGCTATAGCATGTATAAGTTCGCCGTATCCCTTTAACGGCCTTTATAAATTACGAGTATCAGAATAAGCAATAAACAATTTGGTGCTATATTACTTGGTGCTTAATTTTTAACGTGAGGGTTGTCATTAAAACTACGATAACGATCTCTTAACACACAAATAAGTAACTATAAACATCCATCCAGCCAGTAACTTAATGACATCAGAGTACAATGAGCAAGTAAAGCATGGTGATATTATAATTTTAACCCGTCACTAAATAAAAAAACATCATCTTTCTGGTGACGAAGTAAGAATACAATTCACCACCCCCTATCTTACCAGTGGGTGATCGTAAGAGACGACTAAGGGATATCAAAAGCATATAACATCCATGCAAGAGATGGGAAACTCGAAACAAAATCCTATACCAACACGTCCGACTAGCATGGTATAGTGCGTCAATTTCTCTCCCATTATGAAGGAGGCTCGAGCCCAATAATGGGACTTATATAAGCTGAGATGCTGATGATGAAATAAAAAATGAATTAAATCTCTACAAATACAATGACTAGATAAGTAAGACAAATGACTGCACAGGCTGGGTAAACATCAAGGTAATGACTTACAGAATCAAGTGTAGCTGGTACATTTAAAAAAAATATGGTAAAGGCATCTGATACAAGCGTTTTATCATCAGCTCTTATGTACACAACCGTTGGACATTAGCTTCGACAAGATGGGAGAATAATTGACCTACATACATACCATCACGCCATGTCCTTTGCAGGGTAGGTAGAGAGAACAGAGTGCCAGAGAACTCTATCCTTGCATACTTCACTCGCTTCCTCAACGTTCATAATTCTCTTCATACACGCTCGCCGGTTTCGGAAACCCTTGACTCCACCTTCCTTCAGCACATGACCGATCTGGTCTAGATAGGTTAGTCTCGGTCTCCGCTGGTACCTACATCCTTCCACATTCGCATTGTATATCTTCTTAACCAGACGTTCGTTCGGCATTCTTTCCACATGTCCGAACCATCGGAGCATTCCTTTTCGCAGAGATCGCATTTCGACCACATTGTACCTTCCATCTCGGCTAAATCCACATCCAAGATATACAAATTCATTCACTTGCTTTAGTACATCATTACCTATTGTTACTCTTACATCTGTTCTGGCTTCAACTTTTTCAAAGACCATTATTTTGGTTTTGCTCACATTCACGCGTAGACCCCTTTTCTTACAATCTTCTGTCATTGTGTCGACTAGGGTCTGTAGGTCAGTCGCTGACTGTGCAAGCAGGACTGCATCATCTGCATAAAGCAGAGCAGTGACCACTGAGTCGCCCATCTAGACTCCCACGTTCATATCGTTCAACCTTTGGAGACATTGATCCAGATATATGATAAACAGTCTGGCTGACAGAACGCACCCCTGCTTAACGCCGATATTGACGTCAAACCAAGGCGACATTCCATCATCCAGCCGCACACAGGCTCTACAGCCCATGTAACTGACCTGCACAGCCTGCAGTAGTTTACCGTTAATACCATACTCCGGTAAAATGTCCCAAAGTTCCTTTCGTACAACCGTGTCAAATGCTCTCTCCAGATCCACAAAACTGCAGAAAATCATCTGACCTAGAGCCAGATGCTTCTCTACAATGCGGCGCAGAGAGAACACTTAATCCATGCATCCCCTTCCACTCTTGAAACCTCCTTGTGTCTCACACAGTAAACCATCGGACACCATCCTCCACCATCCATAATCGACCTAATGTTGTTAAAACTGAACTGTTATCAATATCAAAATGCATGACTACGCAGATGGCGTAATGGTTCGTAAAAATTCCATGTCAGTGCCGTGGGTTCGATTCCCACGCAGGACAATAATTTATTCAGTCTCGCTGAGGGAGCTCACCGCCTGGCGCGTTGACGCCCGCCGAGACGTCATTGCCCGTTGGTTAGTCCGGCTGGAGGAGCCTCGGTTCGGTGTGCGGACCGTGGAGGCCTTCCGGCCGGTGCTGATGCAGTGGTTAAAACGGCAACACGGGGTGCTCTCCTTTCCACTGGTGCAGGTTTTGACGGGACATGGGTGCTTAGCCAAATACCTGCACACAATCGTCCGGAGGGAGAGTACACCATCCTGCCACCACTGCGATTGCGACGAGGATACGGGGCAACATACGCTCGAGGTTTGTGCCGCTTGGGCAGTGCAGTGCCGTGAACTCGTCGCAGTCATCGGTGCCACGGTAGAACTGGGACATGGTCGCAACCTACTGCGAGGCAATAGTCTTGCGGAAGGAGGCGGTGGAGCGCGTGCGTGAGGAACGTCTCCTCGGCGACGCGAGCCGCCGCCGGCGACTGGGGTGGCGCAGGCGCGATTACCTGCGCTGATGATGCCGCCCTAGCTGAGGCCGCGAGTGACTGGACCGGACAATTAGTCCGTCACCCGCCGAGAGGCTGACCGCGTGAAGAAAGACCGACGTCCTCCCTGAGAGGGAGGACATCGGTCAAGAAGAGGGTACCCCTAAGGGGGTATTCCGTCGGGCCGGCCACTGAAGTCAAGTTCACGCTGCGCCGGTGGTCGGTCCAACGACGAAGGCGAGGTGTCACGGGTGGGTTACGGGTGTGCGTGCTTACGCGCCTCTGTCGCCCCGGATGGAGTGGTGCGAGGAGTGCGCCGACCGTAACCCACCCAAAAAAAAAGGACAATAATTTATAGCGATTCATAAAGTGTTGTTCTGAGTCTGTGTGTAATTTGCATTAATTGCATTTTTGTAAAGTCCCCGGCAATACAAGGATTATTTCCTTAATGCGGGGTGTTTTTAAAAAATATAAAAATTGTGATAAAGGCGACCACATCTAGTAAGATACGTGACGAAATCACCGTGTAAAAGATTTGTAAAAGCAAATCCTTCGTTTTCAGTTAACGTTAATGTTTATTGATTTTAAATAGCCGCTTTATTTTCTAACGACGAGCAGTTAACTGTTTGATGTGCTGGTATAAAGCGCTTTATCGGTGTATTACTGACTTCAAAACCGTGACTTGAATAATTGCGAACGTTATCGTATAGCCACTATTATATATACTCTCAATTAACGCCGACAATGCAAAACAAAGTTTAAATCAGCATAAAACATTTAGTTACGCATTGGGGAGTTACATTTCTCGAACAATAATTAACAAGTACTATGTCCTATAGTACTTTTCTTCTATTTAACCCAATGCAGTACTGATTTTTTTATGAAAGATCAAGTATTAATAGTCCAAGACTTCGCTCGTATTTTATACCAAACGACTGACTTAAAGTTATCTTTCTATCTCTAGGGAACAATCCTTCGTTTTCTTTATTTCTTCTAAAAGACGTTTTCTTTATTGTAGACACCAGTCATGAAATTGCACAGATACATACCTATGCAATTTCATGACGATTGGTTGAGTAGTTAAGATATGCATGTGTAATAAACTGTAATGTTATTAAATATAAAGAATATTTTTTTTTTATTACGTTCGTTAACAGATGAGCACGCAACCCGGATTATGGACCAGGACAGTGCCCCCGTGACTATGAATGCTGTAAAGTGTTCGAAACATCGGGAAATTCAAAATCAAATACAAATTAGAATCCGTAAAAATAGTTTTATTTCAAATATGTAACACTCACATGTACATTTTTTTTAATGCTTGTGGCAGACGAGCAAGCAGCACACCTGATGGTAAGTGTTACTGCTGCCCATGGACCTTTGCAATACTAAGGGTATAGCTAGGCCGTTGCCTACCAATTTAAACCCAAAACCCACCCAGTTAGGCTTCTGACTCTCTCGCTCTCCGAACGAAGCGCAATAGCACATTGCCAGTACTCCGACATAGATCTTCTGCTCAGTGTGGTACTACCCCGGACGGACCGGCCCGTGGCTGTAGACAGAGACTGTCAACAGCGTGGTCCTACCACTATTATAAATAGATACTAGAATATAGAAATCATTATTGGTAAATTATTTTAGCTACAATGAAACCATTGTTACGAGCATCGTTAATGAACTCATTACAGTTCCACAGTACTCAGGTCGAACACAGACTTAACTAATTAAATGTAAGCAAACTCATTACGTTTCAGCACTTCTTTAAGTAAATATACTGTGAAACGTCTATTAATTTAATATTTTGTTCAGCTGTCGGCAGCAAACCATTATTGTTAACTCTGTGTGTTCTTACAATAATGTTACCAAAAATATATATTACAATCCTTTACATGTAGGCATGTAGGCAGACACTTACATATTATATGATATACATATGATATGCAAATGAACATAGACAAGACGAAAGTCATGTCTAATGCCCATGTCATTTCTGTACCGGTCCTGGTTGGGAATGCGACTCTCGAAGTTGTCGATCACTATGTTTACCTAGGACAAACAGTCCAATTAGGTAGATCCAATTTCGAGAAAGAGGTCAGCCGACGAATCCAACTCGGCTGGGCAGCGTTCGGGAAACTTAGGAGGATCTTCTCGTCTAATATTCCGCAGTGTCTGAAAACAAAGGTTTACCAGCGATGACTTACGATACGATACGATACAGCGATGACGGAACTGTAACGTGGTCTCTAAATGTTGGCCTCATAAAAAGGCTCAAAGTCGCTCAGCGTGCAATGGAAAGGGCTATGCTCGGTATTTCTCTACGTGATAGAATCCGAAATACGGAAATCCGTAGAAGAACGGGTGTAACTGATATAGCCCGAAGAATTAGCACGTTGAAGTGGCAATGGGCAGGCCGACCGACAACCGTTGGGGAAGAAAGGTTGTCGAGTAGAGACCACGAAGCGGACGGCGCCGCGTAGGACGACCACACTAGGTGGACTGACGACATTATTAAAGTCGCAGGAAACCGCTGGATGCAGGTGGCGCGGGACCGTGTTGAATGGCATTCTCGTGGGGAGGCCTATATCCAACAGTGGACGTTTACGAGCTGATGGATGGATGGATAACTTACATACGAGTATTATTAATTATGTGCTCTGTGGTGGTGGTACTACCAACTCTTACATTGCTGGTGGATGCCGTAAAAGATGATTAAGAGCTTTACATCGGTATAGACCAACTTTATCTGATGCCGTTTGCTTTAACAATTATATTTCCAAAAAGAAGTTGCTAGTGGTAGGACCACGCTGTTGACAGTCTCTGTCTACAGCCGCCGGCCGGTCCGTCCGGGGTAGTGCCACACTCTCGCAGAAGATCGACGTCTGAGTAATGGCAATGTGCTATTTCACTTCGTTTGGTAAGCTATAGAGCCGGAAACCCAACTGGGTGGGTATGGGGATTATAATGGTAGGTAGCGGCATAGTTATAGCCTTGGTTATAGCATAAGTCCATTGGCGGCAGTGACACTTGTCATCAAGTGTACTGCTTGCTCGTTTGCCACCATAAATAATAAAAAAAAAAAGGTTTGACGTCACGCCGACAGCGGTTATAAAACCCCTGTTAAAACATATCACATATGTTTTAACAGGAGTTGTATAACCGCTGCCGGCCTGAAATAGAAAAAGAGAACATATATTACGTCGACTCTTTCTCTCGCTGAGTTTTATTTTTACAAGAATTTTGGTGATTAGAATTTCAAACCGTCCGATAAAAAGTATCACTTCAAAAATGGTGTACATCAGTAGTATTATAACGCTCGTTTGTACCAAGTTGTAACATCTATTACATTACAATACATAGCCACTATAGAGCATTGGGGAGAGACGAGCGCCTGTGCCATCAAAGCGTGACGGCATCACGCACCCGCTGTCACGGCGATGATGTATCATCACGTCGCGGCGGGACACTATACAACGCACCAGGTTCACCGTATCAACTATCTGAGACCGCAACTTTGCTAGCCTCAACATATTTATACACTACACAATTGGCGTTACTGGAAGTAGCAACCTTCGATGATATAAGGTTTATAGGTTAGTGACGGATGCAAAATTTATAAATAATTGTTTTAATTAGGTAAATGAAATATATATTTTTTAAATAGTTAAATAAAATATTTTTTTACAGTAAATTGCATTTTATAGAAGACATAGAATATTTATGCCACTGAGTGAACAGGACAAATCATTAGTTTTTTTATATTATTACTAACAATCATAGTGTAGTATATTGCAGCATCTTCCGCGGCCTGGTATCTGAAAAGGTATCTCGTCAGGTTGAGCACCGAGGTTAACATTTTCGATTTTTTTTTTATATTCCTCCAGCGACCCGCCCTTGCTTCGTTTCAATTTCGATTGCACAGACTCCGCACTTTAAGTCTATGATTAGTTCTAGAATACGCATTGTAATAATATGCTGTAAAGGAACATTTTAATCTACATTAAATATAGCACATGCCAAAATCATTTAATAGATTAACAAATAATACTGCGTTGTTTAAATTATATGGTTCATCATCACATCATCACCACAGCCCATAAATGCCCCACTGTTGGGCTCAGGCCTCCTCCGTAATGGGAGGGAAATTAACCTACTATACCACGCTGGTCAGACGTGTTGGTATAGGGTTTGGTTCCGAGTTTTCCTTCTCTCGCATAGATGTTATATGCGTTTTATATCCCTTAGTCGTCTCGTACGATCACCCACAGGTAAGATATGGGGTGGTGAATAGTATTCTTATTCCGTCACCACACGGATAATATGATATGATATGGTTACTGCGGGCTATTCTTAGGAGATAGATATTTACCATTGCAGACTTTTATGGTACATAGGAAATTTTGTAGTACACTATTACTATCTATCGCGTAAGGTTTAATTGTATCTATTATAAAATGAATGTGTTATAATACATATCAATGTTCCTCTTCAATCACTTTACCTTACGAAATATGCATTAAAATTTGTTGCGTAGTTTAAAAGATCTAAGCGTACAAAAGTATCTAAGCGTATAAAGTATTTTTGTATTATACTATACAAAAATATAGCATTCCATTTTTAAAATATTGTAAAGTTTCCCGCGCAATATTGTCTATGTTTTATTTCATATTTTAAATATATGACGTTATTATGAATTCGACATGCTTCATTTTCGTAAAAACTCGCAGTAATGTATCATTACGCACTATTTATTATATTTAAATACTAAACATTTTCACATAATTGTACATTCCTATAAAACGTTGTTTATTTATTGACAGTGACATATTTATTACTATAATATAGGACGCGGCCCGACTCATATTTGTTCTCTGTGACAGTTGCTTTTATAAAAACCCTTTATGGTAATATAAAATAACACTCTCTAAGCAACAACAGTATCAGAATACTAATGTAGAAAGTGACAGATAATATATTAATATGACATTTTAAATTCTTATATTCAATTTAGCTCATATATGTCCCATAGCTGGGCTCTAACCCCCTCCACATTCGAAGAGAAATCAATGTAGACCATGCTGATCATAGGTATATTTCTGGCGATCCCTCAGCCAATTCCAACAAATGTAAGGTGTGGGAGCACACTGTTAAGGTATCAATGCATGTGTAAAGGACGCTTTAATATCCCTACTAATATATAAATGTGAATTTAAGTTTGTTTGTTACGCTTTCACGCTAAAACTACTTAACCGATCATCATGAAACATTGTACACATATTCTTGGAGGTATGAAAAGTAACATAGGATACTTTTTATTAAAAAAAACATCTAAATTTTTATATGAAAAATAAAAAAATTGTTTGTCAAAACATCTCAAAATCTAGCTTCTTCAACGCCATATAGCAGTCCAGTAATGAAGTTCCAACCCTGAGTATTGTAATACTGTTGCACTGTATTACCGACGGCCAAAAATAAAAATAGGTGATCAAAAACTTTAGGAAAGTAACCTTTTACGCGGAGCCGCGGGCAGAAGCTATTTTATAATATTTCCGATAGAACAAATGCGTATTTATGTAATCAATATATTTTACACTGACTCTATAAAACTTTTGTTCTTCTCCGAATAGATATTATAAGATATGACTGCATAGATGGTGGAGTGGTATATATGGTAGTAAGTATCTCTCAATGTCGTGGGTTCGATTCTCATTGAGGACTGTTGTTTGTGCTATCCACATATGATTTTTCTGCGTGTAATCCACATATGATTTTTCTGCGTGTGTGTATTTTTTGCTCATAATAATAATTAATCATTGTCTAGACTTCCATTAAACGAATTTGTTTTCTGTCTCCCGCATTGCCTAGGGAAGTGGAATCATTATTTCCAACTCCTGCTCCTTAACCTCTTCTAATGAAATTTATTACGTGTCTCATGTCAATATCTGAAATCTCCCATCGCATGTGTCAGGACTGCCTAAGCATCAAACTTTGGTGTCATTTATATAGACCGTTGTAGATCAATTTGTGAATACAGTCCTTCAGTCAAATACTCTGTTAGCTTAACAATCTGAATATTACCAAGTCTTGTAGAATTATATTAATAACTTATAATATTCCACTTCTACATATTAGGTAGCTTATTCACGATCGATAATTGGGCACTAACAGTCAGAACACGATTCCTCTTTTGTAGAACATGAAAATGGCTTACGTGTATTTTCATATACCTACACCTAAACCACTATTATATCCTATTCACTGCACTTCAGCATTTTCTCTGTATACATCATCGTCATTCCAGCTCATATAAATATGACCCACTGCCAAACTTAAGCCACCTCCACAATGGAGGGATTATTTGTATATACTACGGTAGTCAAACAGGTTGGTATAGAATTTTATTGGACAATTCGTTCCATCTCTTGTATATATGTTATTTGCATATTATATTCCTTTAGTCGTCTTTTATAAGGCCCACGAGTAAGAGAAGTGGTGGTGAATTGTATTCTTACTCAGTCACCACACGTACCTAATTGTATTCTTACTCAGTCACCACACGTACCTAAATCTATGCATTACATAAATTCACAATAGAATTCATTGTAAAATGTTAAATATTTACATTTGTATTGAATATAATTTGCGAGCAAAGTGACATTTTCACGTTCCCTCATAAAAAAAAGTTGCTTAAATATAAATATATGCTACTTCTTCTACGTCTTTTTTTATGTATTGGCAATCAACTACTTATACGAGTCATTGTTGCCAGTGTCGTATTATAATTTCCTAGCGTCTTTAGTTTATTTTAGATTACTCATTGTCCGTCAATAAGTTAAATCGTCGCCATCAACAGTGCTATGGCCACACTGTTATCTTCTGGGAATTTTGGTTGGAAACGAAAACGTTGTAAAGCACTTTTATATCATATTCACTACATCTCAGCAATTCCCCCTGCATCGCATTCCATAAAATATCATCAACATTATTTAATATAATACGTTATAACACTAGATATCGAATATAAGACAAAACGTGACACCATGACCACATGACGTTTTCAGATTCCCGCCAAAAGTCCATAAATGTTGCTATGTTATTGTGCCTAAAGTTATTTTTTTAATATTGTGTTTAGGTATAACATAATTATAACAAGAACAAAACTTATTTGTATGTAATGTATGCTAAGCGCTATAATGCTGTTGTTTACAAATTAGCATAGCTAACAGCTATTATTGTGTTAATACACCCCTGACAGAGTTCGGGAGCTCGCGCACGACTGCTGTGACGTCACCGATATTGCCCCATCACATAAATATACATTTTTATTACTGACGTAACAAATAATAATATTTGTGCAATGACGATGTAAGAAGACAGATACTTTCACCCCTTACTTGTCATTGGGATTAGAAGAAAATAGGGTTACAGTGCCCTCCTGAGAACGACATGACAGCTTACTATTACCAACCCGCTAACTACGCGTAACGATTATGATAGTGACAACGCAGTATGGCATTCTATGGGTGAGTTCTACGTCTGTTAGTGTCCTATATTTGATTAGGTTTATTACATCTATAAGTATATATACTACGTTACTAGCACGTGGGATAATGGTATAGCATTAAAAAATACGTAATTATCATTTAAACTAGTGCAACTATACCAATAGCTTAGCTTCGTTGATTACTTTGTTATTATTGTTTTGAATATATTAGAAATAACATCAAAATTAATAAAGTACATGATAATATTAACTACAATATTTGTCATCTCAGCAGTTACCATGAAACCGGCGTCTGCGCACAACACTTGATGATCTATATTACGAGTACCTACTATATTTTTACATATTTACTAATATTAAATAGAGACTAGTCCGTCTATCAATGTTATCTAGTATTGCCTGTAAACTGTTTTGAGATAGGCAAACTACTCACTTTTGGGAATTTAACTCTTAGTTCCATAGATTTTTTTTTGGTTCTGTTCGTCCATTCGGACAGGCAAAGGGATCAAAGCCCATACAGCCAAGTCTTATTTAATTATTTTTCATATATTGTTCATCATTTCTTCATATTATGTAGCCTTAATAGTCATTGTCTGTCAGTAAATCAAGTCGTTACCATTAATCGGGCGCTGATAACCTAATCAATGATTTTCTTTGGGAATTTTGGGCAAATATGAAAATACATGTAAACCACTATTATACCATATTCACTACACTTCAGCAATTTAACTGTACCATATTGCATAAAATACCAGCAAAATTATTCAATATAACACCACAAAACACTAAAGAAATGAATATAATACAAGAGCGTGACATGACATTTCCATTACTGAAATTTAGCATTTAATATGCTTAATTATTTATAAAATCCGATTACGAAATGAAAAATGATGTCGCAAGCGGGATTCGAACCCGCGCCTATTGGGATTCCGGCCCAATCGTGCTGCCAATATGGTATAATAGTGGCAGCACGATTGGGCCGGAATCCCAATAGGCGCGGGTTCGAATCCCGCTTGCGACATCATTTTTCATTTCGTAATCGGATTTTATAAATGACATTTCCACATTCGCGCCAAAACTCAGTTCCATAGATTACAAAAAACAAAAACATGCTCTTCACCTTTTTAATAGTAACTAGCTGTGCAAGGTGCTTCGCTGTCGTGGGTTATACATTTATAGTACATTACTGCAGCGGCCAGCAAAAGAAGCATTACGTTAGTGCATCATTGCCCAGTTGTGGCCAAGGCTTGTATAGTGCTTTTCTCAAATAATGCGCGGAAATTAAAACTAAGTAGTACTAAGTAAAACTGTATACATGACGACCAACGAACAACATTTTTCACGTGCTAAAGGGTTCATTTGTTTTTATTTTCATTATCAAACAGGTTTCTTTTTCAAGCCAGTCCGAAATTTGAATAAAACTCTGATAAGTTGCCTATATATATGGTTGCAATATTTTGAAGTAACAAATCGTTCCATTTTTAAAATACACAACAGATATGAATTTACATATATATTTATTTGGCCGCTAAAACACCACAGATATGGATTTTCATACATTTTTTTGCCGGCCGCTGCTCGCTTGTATTTGGTCAGTACAGCAATTTCGATTTATCTCGAAGAAGGTTGTCAAAATAATGCTCAAATTTCCAAGCATGTTTGAGAAAATATTATTAACAGCCACAATATATCAATCATTATTTTTGTTATCTCAGGAGTTGTTATGCAACGGCGACTGTGTAGAACACATGCTACATGATATCCTATTGTTACCAAATTTTGTCATTTTATTAACATATATATTTCACCGCTCGTATTATAGCCGAATTTTATTCTGATACAGATGATCTTAGCCAAGAAAATCCAGATATCAAATTGTTTCTTTAGATTTATAATAATATAGATCAATTATTTAACACGGTGTTGATGTAAGGTAACATTGGCTGCAGTTTGATTCCCAAGCAAGACTGACACAGCTAACGCTTGTTACACGATGAGCGGACGACACCCGCTCCACACCACAGCCTACCACAGCTAGCGCTCGTATGTACCACCTCCGCGCACAGCTCCACCTCGACCTATAAACTTTATAACAACACCTAATGTTATGGTTGTATTAAATATATTCCACGAAAATGTACCGCAAATATTAGCTGAGAAACTTTACTTAGTAAATTTCTTTGACGCCTCATTACCGCTCAGCTATACGAGCGCAGTCCTTGTTTGTATTATTATAAGGTTCAATTTGTTTATATAATTAATGTACGAGGCAGTAGACGGTGTTGTCAAACTTACAATGAGCTCAGAGCAGATGATTTTGTTCCCATACGTACAGTTATACGTCGGAGTTCGATATATGTGTATGTATGTGCAATAATATTTTTGGTGTCGAACGGGCCGCTACTTGCGCAAGGTTCTGGCATACAATGTTATCAAATATTATACAGAGGGTGTAATTGTTTGTTCTATTGAATATATTTCTAATATCTTTATATATTTATCTAATATCGATAATCGAGTAATACAAATGTATAAATATCTTCTACACCGTGACATTTATATCGTCTTACAAAAGAAGTGCCATAAAAGTGTCCGACCAAAGAAACATATCTAACATATTTAATTGTTCAATAGTGGTAGTGATAAAAAAATAACAAAATAAATTAAAGTTAATATTTTGTAACAGCCTGTTTATAATGTTTACATTTTAAACAAAAGAAATCATGCGGCATTCCGCATGACAATGATTGGCTCTCGCATGATATTTAGATATTAATATCTAAACATATCTTTCAAAAAGCACTTAAAGAAAATACTGAGGTAAGCGATTGTTCAGATATATCTTGTTAACAGAACAACTGTCAAAGGAAAACTAGAGTAGATAATCGGTACCCCAAATAGTGACAAGAACTAACGCGACAAGTTATTAAATCGCATAGTTCCCTTCCGTTGCTTCGCACAATTCGAGTAAGGTGTGTCCAAACCATAGACAAAAACATAAGAAAAATCATCTTTTTATCTGCCTACACTTCTATCAATTACTAGAAGTCGATGCAAAATTTAGAAAAAAATAAATATTGCAAAAGCTTTTGCAATAATTTTTTGACCATCTCTCGGACGTTAACAATTACATTACCGAGGAGGGTCCTTGGTACTGTAATTGTGCCCAGACTACATTTGATGATGCAGACAGCCCAAGCCGATGCAAGACTCTTGTTCGTTTTTTACGACATTCATAAATAAGGTGAGAGTTGATTAATATTCGTAGCCGCTACAGTACAGTCAACTAAACTAAACCTCATACGATACATTCTACTTTCTACTAATATTACTAATATATCAATATGTTTGGATATTTATACACTAACACTTGGTTACGAACGAAAAATGTTTGTCACATATGGGATTCGAATCCACCCTTTAATAATAATTCTAACTACAAAGTTTTCGCTCGTAAACTTACTACGTACTCGTTTTATAAATAATCAAGCATATTAAATGCTTCTCTTTTTTCGTCTCTCAATTTCCCGTGTGGTGACGGAGTAAAAATACAATTTACCACCCCCTATCTTACCCGTGGGTGATCGTAAGAGACGATTAAGAGATATAAACCGCATATCTATGTAGAGAGAGATGAGATGGAAAAGAGAGAAAAGAAAGAAAAGAGATGGAAAATTCGAAACAAAACCCTATACCAACACGCCTGACCAGCGTGGTATAGTAGGTCATATCCCTCCCTCCCCCCCTCCCTCATCATGGAGGAGGCTCGAGACCAACAGTGGGCAACATATATGAGCTGAGATGATGATTAAATGCTAAATTTCAGTAATTTGAAGATGTTTGGATGTCAGTTACTCAATCACGTGTAAACTATTAAATAGATTTGAATGAAATTAGCATATAGATAGATATTTTTCTCGATATAGGATACTTTTTAACCCGATAATGAATTTCCTTGGGACAATAGTTGAACTTTGGTAAAATTACTTGTACGGTGGTGAATTTTCATGCAGAAGCTAGTAATATATAAAACAAGTTTCACAAATTTAAAACAAATATTAAATATTCCATTATGAATGAATTTATTCCAAAGGAACGTAATTTACTGGAATTAGTAAAGAAATATTAAAATAAACTCATTATATATTCACAGATAAATGATAATTTCATCCCTTGTCTCGATAAACCGCCCCGAAATATAAATTACTGTATAAGACATTGTGTTGTCCACAATAATATATAAAATGGGTACATTTACAGTAGATTGTAACAGTCGGTGGGTGCTTGTAGGGTGCGGTGACATCAACGGCAGATGTCGTCGCAGACCCACGTCCACGCACCTCATTCACAATTGTTAAAGACTTTAACTAAATTAATTTCCATTGTACTGAGAAATATCTCTCACTACAGAATACAATTTGTACAATTTACTTGTTTGTTATTTATTGTAACGAATACAAGTAACATGCAGCGATGGTAATGATAAACTAACAGACGGTAACGCAAATGTCTCAAGTTTGTTCCCCGTATGCTACACGTATAGCTTTGATTTTACGAAGTTCTGTGTATATTGTATTTTTTACCATTCTTGCCGGTAGGTCTCGTAAAAGACGACTGAGGTGTATAATAAGCCTTTATCATCTATAACAGAGAAGGCAAACTCGAAATAAAATCTTATAACAAAACGTCAGACTAGTTATATATAGTAGTAGCACAATTTTCTGTTAATGTTGAGAAAGCTCAAACTGAGTAGTGAGAAATTTATGAGCTGAGTTGATGATGTTGAAATTGTAAATTATTAATCATCAGTTGTTTTAACGGTGATGACAGACGTCGCGAAGACAACCACACATCTAAGTATTTGATGAAAAATGTTCTTTAAGATTTACATAGTGTACTGTGCCTTAATGAACACGTGAAGTCATCGGTAATGATTTCATAAATATCTGTGATGATTGATATGAGGACTTAATACCCTCAAGATATCCTGACGTCTGATCAAATCCTATAATATTATTATCACTTCAGCTGACGAAGGTCAAACAGTAATTGGTCCTTGGAGAATTATATTCTACAACATCTGATTAAACTGGATATATAAATTGTCTTTCATTTCAATCCCATAGTTCCTACCTTTTGATTCTTCATTATAAAAGCTACTAGAACTGACCACATTGGATATAAATAGCGTGACTTAATTTAAAACTATTATAGTTAGAGATAAGCTATTTTATCATAACTAAAGCATAGCTTCATGAGTTCGTGTAATCAAAAGTGAGTCCACAAGACAAAGTTACATTTCAATAAACATGACACTACTGTGAATATTTCAGTGTTGAACTAGCATTGGACAGAGTCGGAGGTGGCGGGGAGGCGACACAGCGACAGGGAGGTGCTGGGAGGTCAAGCGAATAAAACGTCGCCGTAAGTGAGGATAAATTCCCCTGAATTTATCCTCTAAAATTCAGGTGAATTTATCCTGTTGTGATTTACGGCATAGCTCGTGAAAGCATTCGCAAAGTAGCCTGAGGTCTGTACTATATACGTTATAAACTGCGTCTGCAAGCTGCGTGTTCCACTAGCTACGTTTCTCTATCAATCTGTTAACTGATTGATGGGGCTGCATGTTGGAATTCCACGTATAACCAGCGTATTATGTGCCAATGTTTTTAGTTATGTCTTAACTCTTAAAGTGTCACCAATCTTTTTTCTCATGAGAGTCGTAAAAACCGACTACTACTTAGAAAGCACCGGGATAATGCGATACATTATTAAATATCGATTGCGATGACTAACTCGCCTAGTAAGCGAAACAATAATGACTACGTCACTCTACTGGAGAGGGCCTCCCTCCAACAGTGGATGTCTAATTGTCTGATCATGTTCTTGTATTAACTCAATTTGGATCTAAAACAAAAAAAATGAGCAGTCACGTGACTGCTGGCAGATGTGAAACATCGAAATTATTTTGTACAAATAATACGTATACAGTACAGACTGACAGGAACTAAATATAGCATGATGAAAAAATACAATATTACGAATTTTCTCCAGATTTTCTGGTGACTGTTTATTTAATAAACATTTATTTTCTTTCTATACCAAAAAAAATTCAAATTTCGTTAAAATTGCGATAACTCAATTATTTTACTAGTGACTTCGGTAATAGTTATATTCGATGTTGCCTCTGACGGTGTGACTGTATGGTAATATTAAGATAAAATAAGTCTAAATTATAAATATTGAGACAATTAAAAACATTATTTTAAAACAGAAATAATAATTTATTTCAATATTAATTATAATATTATTTATTTCTGTTGATATTAATCATGAGCAGGATAAATACAAGTAACATATAATAATATTACAATAAAACGTATAATTATATTATACGTTAAACATATAAAAGAGTAAAATATACCTACGTCTTATTAAGTAGTCTCGGCAATGTTTAATTATAACATAATGTATAATGAATTAAATTAGTAGGTATATAAAAAATAACATGTATATAAAATAAATTAATTAATTAAAATGTATATATGTTAACCTGGGGGGGCACACTTAAAACATTACTTATTTTTACTGACCGTCGCGCTGCCTACAGATTGTTTGTACAAACTTAACGGCTGCCATTTTGTCCTGTATGTCAAACGTTTGACAACTGAGAATTATTATTTTTTGTTCTTAGCGTAGGTACTTATTGTCATCAATCTATTTACGGTTATTGATGTACTTTCTGAAAATTATCTCAATTTTCATTGTTAAGCTGATATTATTATTGCTTCGTTATCAGCTGATATGTTTTTTTTATATTTCAGGGTAGCTTTCATAGTAAAAGAAAATTCTATATAATTACACATACACATGTAGATATGTATATATATATATATATATATATATCACTTCATCTTTAGTTCACCGCGTAAACTCTGGGTAGCAGCACCTTCCATACATGCATATTTTATCATGGAGTTGCCACTCTTTTTCAGTTTAATAACTTTACTCTTTGATGTTAACTTAAATAAACTATACTTGGTAATTATATTACACTTCCGGTTTTATTCTTACTAATTTAAATATCTTTATCAACCGACACAACATAGGATTCTTTTATATATATAAGTTATATATATAAGTTTAGCCTTTTATTATTAATTATATTAATAATAAAAGGCTAAACTTGTAAATTCTGAAACTTAACAAGGAGTTTAAGTGCAACCTATTCGAACTACCGCTGTCAGCCTAATGCCTATAGGGCATAGGCATTCAACAGGTAAACCATGGAGACTAGAGTAAGGAGTACCATCTCAGTGTATTAAGAAGTGTCCAATGAACGGGAGCAAATTAAGGTGGCGCTATAGTAGCAAGTGGAAGCATTTTAAAAAGAGCGCCACAAATTTCATAGGTTCGTAGGTTATTATTTATCAAATCACAGTTGACTACGTAACTCAGCACACTTCACTCTGCTTATTACTGCTACATTCATATCATTTCCACTTGCTACACTAGCGCTATTTCGGTGAGTGTTCGAACAATAATTTGCTGTTTACAAGTGGACACTTTTTTGACTAATCTCCCATACAAGATGGTACTCCTTACTCTAGTCTCCATGAGGTAAACATAAAATTAAAGATGGCGCTCGCTCCACAACGTTGCTGCGCCACGATGTTGCCAACGCTCCCTCCACGATGTTGCTAGCGCTACGATGTTGCCAACACAATGACGCCCGCTCCACAATGTTGCTAGCGCCACGATGTTGCCAACACAATGGCGCCCACTCCACAATGTTGCTAGCGCTACGATGTTGCCAACATATATAAATATGTAATTTAATAATATAATATAAAATAAATAATTATCAATAATATTTTAAATTAGAAATATTTATAAATACAACTTTATCATTATAAAAATATTTTAAATGAATTATAATAATGATAATCATAAAAAAAAAATTCACGTAAAACACTATACCTACACACGTATACTATAGGTATGCGAGCTCAGTGCGGGGATAGAGGTCACAGTGGCTTGCGCATAACATCACCTGACCACTTCTCACTAGACTTGGGTAGCTCCTGAATGAGAGATACAAATGAACTAGCTCTTTGATTTCAATCTAGCTCAGTAGCTCAGTTAATAGTTCAACAGCTCAATCGGCTCTTTTACTCGCGTCGTCGTGTCGTGCGAGCAGTCGACGACCGAAAACTCCCGATCTATGCCGATCACCGCCGAACAGAAAAAGTATTGAGCAGGTTCCGATATGCATTGCGAGCCGATTGAGCCGTAGACGGTAAAACTAAACACGATCACTGCGGCCGTACTCCGTACATATAAATATATTTTATATCTCATCCTGCGATCACCATTCAAAATTTACATGCCCATGGACATCAAGGTTATCGCTTCATGATCGCGTAGTTCAGATTTTGAACTATCGCTTCATGATCGCGTAGTTCAGATTTTGAACTATCGCTTCATGATCGCGTAGTTCAGATTTTGAACTATTCAAAAGAGTTAGAGCCGTGAACGAGTTGAAATGAAATGAGCTAACTCAATAAGAGCTAGCTCACTTGATGAGCTAAATGAACTGAGGATATATATGAACTAAGTGAGCTAAAAGAGCTAAAGAGCTAAAAGAGTGATATAGTTCTTTTGATCAAAAGAGCTATATCTCTCTTTAGTCTTTTCTTTTCAGTGAGCCGTTTTTCGCATCGCTACTTCTCACACACTACTACGTAGGTATAGATGGTTCACATCAAAATCCATAACATCAATTATCACAAAAGAAGCCATTACTTTATTAGCCGCCTCACACTTAAATGACCAAAAGTTACTAAAATTTAAAAAGTATTACCTAAACGCGCACTTCCCTCTATAGATGTAGCTCTTCCCCTTGTTCATAAAAATTGTAATTACCAAATTATAAATTTATAATTAGTCTAGTCGAAATTCTCTGAAAAACTCACTAACAATCTCTTAATCTCATGAAGAGGAGAAAGCAAAAGACAGTGTAGTTATCTCTACCAGTTGTTTTCGAAAATCATTGCAAATCGAATCATGCGTAAGTTCGATGACTTCCCGCTGCTTGAATATGTCTATTTTTATAAAGACTAGATGGTCCAATCTATACTAATAAATAGAGAGCCGCTTTATTTGTTCGATTATATTGCGAAAACTATTGAACCGATCGGAATAATACTTATACCATAAGATGCAACGTGTTCCTGAGAATGTTTAAGTATATGATATGTTGATGACTACTTATCCGGAAAAAGGGAAGCGAGCGGGGTGACAGCTATCTTGTTGAACAATAAATACAATCGGACAATATGTCTAGCATTTCAGAACTATAAAAAAGCTTTTGATTCAGTATAATTTCACACACTATCGGTATTATGCTTTATTATACCGATAGCGTGTGAATTAAAATATGACTTAACATTCTGGATATGAGCCATCATCATCCTATCTCCATTTAGTCCATAAATGTTTTATGTTTAGTACGGGTCACCACCGGGAAAATTTACCTACTATACCACGTGGGTCTGACGTATTGGTATAGAGTTTTATTTGTTTCGTTTCAAATGAATATGAGACAGCCGGCAGCCCAACTTTCTGGATAGGTTTGGGTTTCTCATTGATAAGCAGCAACCTAGCTGTACCCCTTCTACTGCAAAGGTCCATGGGTAGTAATAACACATACCATCAGGTGTGCTGGACTATAAGAAATAGAAAATAGTAAATGTTTACACATAAAATAATATTATTTTTATAGATTTTATCGCGTTTATATCTATTTTTACCTATGTCGATAAAATTATTATATTTTGTAGATATACTTTCAGTAATAATATCTAATGACTTTTTAAAGGTGAAACTTTTTGTGTGGTGACCGAGTAAGAATACAATTTACCCCCTCCTCTATCTTACCCGTGAGTGATCGTAAGAGACGACTAAGGGATATAAAACGCCTTTAACACCTATGCAAGAGATGGCAAACTCGAAACAAAACCCTATACCAACATGTTTGACCAGCCTCGTAAGATTAATTTCCCTCTCATTATGGAGGAGGCTCGAGCCCAACGGTGGGACATATATGATGAGATATAAATCGCTTTCGTCCTGCCATACTTAGGAATGCTGAAGTTCCAAACATCAGAGACAACAAATAAAAACATGATAACAGTCATAAAAATAGTTTAATTTTATAATCATGTAATTGGTTATATCGATGTATTCACAGACAGTGTGTATTAACTCGATGAATTAGTGTCGAACAAGATATCATCGCGCTATCTTTTTTCCTTTATCACACACAGACATATTTGTACAAGTTCACAAACGTTAACGGTATTGTTTAGAATCATATTACCGTGACGGTTTTCTTACAAGATATTAAAGAGGCCAAATAGATCAATGCTGATACATACTATATTCGCGTGAGGACGAACTATGAATACACAATGACGCCTCGATCTCATTTGTTCCCGCCGTTTACTGCTAGCGCCATCTAGAGAGGGCGATTATGTAAACGAATAAACTATCTTGTGTATCGCTACTACATTTTTTACATTAAACGTAGATGTTAGAAACACGGGGTACTATCCCAGAAACCTCCACGCGGTGTACCCTGGGTGCGGGCGGCGGTCCCCAGTTCTTCTGTTGTACTGTCGTCCGTAGCGAATATCTGCGCGATTTCGCTCCTTACTCTACTACAGTCGTAGTAGAGGGTATAGGACGCGAAATATTGGGACGGGCTCAGTCACTCATTCATTTGAGGGCTGGGCAGGCACATGCCACCGCCCACACATCGTAAACCTGGTATCTTGCTTCAAGACACGTTGTCTTGAGGCGTAGTATCAGGAGCGAGGTTCTTGGCTTAACCGCCCGGACCGCGAGGAAGACAACCTCTATAAAGAGTTCGAAGTAACATTCGGACTCAGAAATCACCCAGAATCTTAAGTTCTGGCGTGCGGCGAGAAGATGCATGGCAGATGGGTTGTTCTGTCGTTAGCACGCTCCAGCCAGGGCACCGGCTGACCCCCTGGTTGGTAAATGTAGGCTTGCCCGGGTATAGGGATCTCTGCCCGGGTCGACGAAATGTATCTCCCATTCTCGTGGGAATCTAATGGATACTGCAAATTTAAAAAAAACCGACGGGAATCCTAGCGATTCTCACCCCAAGGCCCAGTCATGCCAACGCAAAACTGACCAAGACGACGCCTCGTCCTCAGGACTTGAGGCGTCCGCCGAGGGCCCGGCACAAATCGTGGAGGCCCAGAAGAAGAAGAGGAGGTCGCCTCGAAAGTCTCGGGGCAACGGCCTGAGCCATAAAAGGCGGCTGGAGGAGCGGCGAGCGCGCAGGGAGGCTGCCGCCGCTGAAGAGAAGAAGGACGGTAGACTCGCAGCAGAGCCGTCGACGGACGAGGGCGACAGCGATGTCGCAGAGCCGTCCGAAGACGAGGGCGGCGGATCTACCGTCAGAATGGACGAGGGCGGTGATATTCCCGCAGGGCCGTCCAAAAAGGACAGTGGGTCGGCTGGTGAAGGCCCCACTAGGTCGTCGGCGCGTCTAGCAGCAAAGACGCCGCCGGCGACCGCGACTAAGAAGGAGGAGGCCCTCCCCTCGCAGGTGCGAAAGCGCCCCCTGAGCAAGGGAGGCAGCTCGAGCGCCGAAACCGAGGGGAGCGTGGCCAACATGCCCCCACCCAAGATCCAGGCCTCCCGAAGAGGGCGAGGGACCTCGGTCATGGAAAGGGCGGCGGCGGTCGCTGTCCGCGCCGGCGAGGCCACGGATCTGCAGGCCGAAAATGTCCGCCTTAGAGGCGAGATGTCAGGCCTGCGGACCCGAAACCGGAACCTGGGCGACATGCTGGCGGAAATGCGTCGCGCAAACCGCCAGCTGTTGATAGACGTGGCCGACCTCAAGGCGCAGGTGGCGCTGTTCGTGTCACCCGCGCCAGCCGCGCTATCGGCCAGGGCCGGATACTCGGCGGCCGCTGCGGCGCCAAAGCCGCCTCGCGCTGCGGCGCCGACGACGTTGGGTGATGGCGTCAGCGTCACACCCGTCCCCGCGGCGAGGAAGACGCCTGCCGCCGCGAAGCGCGCGCCGCCGGCTGACGCTGGCGCGGTCACCGCGGTGAAACTCCCTGTTCCCGTGGTGAGGCTGACGCCTCTCCCCGCGGACCGCTTGCCGCCGGCTAGCGCCCCTGCGGCGCCAAACCCGCTAGGCGCCGTAGAACGGGCCCCTAAGGAGGCTCAGCCGACCCCGTTTGAGGTGGGAGGCATATCGGACGAGGCCCTCGCAAAAATCATCGGCGCAGTGGGCAAGCTCGTCGATGCGCGCTTCGCCGTTCTGGAGGCGAGGTTGCCTCCAGAACCACGTGTCCGACCACCTCTCGCCGCGGACAAGCGGCCGCATGTGGCACCAGCCCCCGCTCCGCTGCCTTGTCAGGGTGGCCGCGTGGGGAGCTACGCCGCGGCCGCGGCCGGGCCTAAGCCCAAAGGCCCCGGCCCAGCTCCGAAGGGACCCGCCCTGAGGAGGAAGATGGCTCCGGCCCCTGCCGGACCGCTGAAGTCGCCCGCAACAACACCGCCGGCGACGACCAGCGAGGCCGCGACGAGACCTTCCGCGTCTGGCACGACTGCCGTACCCGAACAGGGTTGGCAGGTAGCCGAACGCGACAGAAGGAGTCGCGGCCAAAGGAGGAGAGCGGAGGCCAAGCGCGCCGCTGAGGTCCCCGCTCCTCAGGCAGGAGCCGGACAGAAGAAGAGACCGCGCAAGGGGCTCAAGTCGCCGAAGACGGCCGCAGTGGTGATCACTGTGCTGCCCGAGGCGGCCGAGAAGGGCCTCAGCTACGAGGCCGTCTTGAGGAAGGCCCGGCGGGAGCTAGACGTCTCCGATATTGGAGGCGTCGAAGCCAGGACCCGCAAGGCCCGGACGGGGGCTCGAATTCTCGAGTTCCCAGGGGCCGAGGGCGCCAAGACGGCCGACAGCGTGGCCGAGAAGCTGAGAGGTTTGTTCGCCGAGGAGGGAAGCATCAAGATCGCCAGGCCCGTCAAGTGCGCCGAAATGCGCATTTCGGGTTTGGACGATTCAGTGACGGTGGAAGACATCCGGGAGGCTATTGCCTCGAAAACCGGGTGTCCCATAGACACCGTCCGGGTCGGTGCCATTCGTCCCGGTCCGGGTGGCGTAGGTGCTGCCTGGGCGCAGTGCCCGGTGGAGTCGGTCAGGCAACTGGCCGGCTCAGGCAGGCTCCTCGTGGGCTGGAGCTCGGCGCGGGTAACCGTGCTTGAGCACCGGCCTGCGAGGTGCTACAAGTGCATGGCGGTCGGACACACTCGACCGACGTGCACTAATTGCTTCGACTGCGGCGGATTGTGTTTCCGCTGCGGTCAGACCGGGCACGTGGCGGCATCTTGCGCCGCCCCGCCCCACTGCCCCGCGTGTGCGGCGGGCAATAAGCCCGCCAAGCACCGCATGGGCTCTGGGGCGTGCAAACCTCCAGCTTCGGCCCCAAAGGCGCGGGGCGGCCCTACGACCACGGCCGCTCCCGCTCCTAGTGCGGTCCGATCGCCCGCTGGCGAGGAGGTCATGGACATAACCCGATAATGGGTACACCAGCCATGCACCTCCTCCTGCAGGCCAACACCAACCACTCCGCCGGAGCGCAGGATCTCCTCCTGCAATCCATGGCGGAGTGGTCGATTGGTGCAGCCGTAGTCGCGGAACCGTACGCCGTGCCTGATCGCCCCAATTGGGTGGTCAGTCGAAACGGTACCGCGGCAATCGTCGTCTCAACGCAGCGGCACTTCCCGTCCTTGTCCCTTTTGGATAGGGGCGAGGAATTTGTCGCGGCGGAGTGGGGAGGGGTCACGCTCTACAGCGTATACCTCTCCCCCACTAGGAGGATGGACGATTTCGGGGCCTCACTCACCACCTTGGAGGCCTCGATACGGCGACTGGCACCGGGCCTCGTCCTGGTTCTGGGGGACTTTAACGCCAAATCCACGGCGTGGGGGTCCCCTACGACGGACGACCGCGGGCGGGCGGTCAACGAGTGGGCGGCTTCACTGGGCCTCTGTGTTCTGAACAGAGGCTCGGTGAACACGTGTGTGCGGCGGCAGGGCGGGTCGATAGTGGACTTGTCGTTCGCTAGCCCCGCTGTCGCGCCACGGGTGAGGAACTGGAGTGTCCTGGAGGAGGCGGAGACCCTGTCGGACCACCGGTACATCCGGATGGAGGTCTCCCCCCGGGAACCCGGTAGGGGTCACAGGGCGGACGGAGCTCCCGCGTTTCCGCGGTGGGCTGTGGGTCGTCTTGACAGGGATCTACTGGCGGAGGCGGCCATTGTCAGCACGTGGCTGTCCTCACCACCCCCAGCGGACGGAGTGGACGCTGAGGCTGTCCGCATTCGCAGTGCGTTAACGCAGATCTGCGATGCGGCCATGCCCAGAGTGCGGCGGCGTCCACCTCCGAGGCAGGGGGTCTACTGGTGGTCCCCAAGACTGGCGGACCTTCGTGCGGCGTGTATCAGTGCCCGAAGGTCCTACACCCGCAGCCGGCGGCGTCACCGCGACGTCGAGCGGGAGGGCCAGCTGTACGAGGCGTACCGCAGTGCGCGGACTGCCTTTCGGCTGGCCATCCGTGCCGCCAAGGGCGCGAGTTGGCAGGAGATGCTGGACGGTCTCGACCGTGACCCCTGGGGTCGCCCATATCGCGCGGCGCTGAACAAGCTTCGCGCGCGGGCCCCCCCCCTCACCGAGACCCTCCAGCCCGACTTCCTTCGTAGGGTGGTCGAGGAGCTGTTTCCACGGCAGTCGGAGCACACGCCCCCGGTCATGGCTCCGCCATATCAGGACCGGGAGGACGACGACGACGAGAGTGTTCCGCCCGTGACGGAGTCGGAAGTGGGGGCGGCCGTGGCGAAGATTCGTTCCGCCACCACGGCCCCCGGCCCGGACGGAATTCCAGTCCGGGTGCTGACGTCGCTCCTCGAGCACTTCGAGCCTCGCCTCAGGCAGCTGTTCAACGCCTGTCTGACGTCTGGACGGTTCCCTGAGTGCTGGAAGGAAGGGAGGTTGGTTCTCCTGCCAAAGCCGGGACGGTCCCCGGATTTGCCGTCGGCCTACAGGCCCATCGTGCTCCTCGACGATGTGGGTAAGCTGCTGGAGCGTGTGCTCGCTGCCCGCATCGTCCGACACCTGGAGGAGGTGGGGCCCGATCTGTCGGACGCTCAGTATGGGTTTCGGAGGGGGCGTTCGACCATCGGGGCCCTATTACGCCTGAGGCAGGCGGCCGCGGAGGCCGTCGCCGGGAAGGGAGTGCTGTTGGCGGTGTCGTTGGACATCGCCAACGCATTCAATAGTCTGCCATTCGGCTGCATCAGGGAGGCGCTCCGGTTCCATGGAGTGCCCCTCTACCTCAGGCGGCTGGTGGCAGACTATTTGGAGGGCCGCAGTATCCTCTGCGCGGGTCCCGCAGGGGACATTGTGCGGACGCCCATGTCGTGCGGCGTTCCACAGGGGTCGGTTCTGGGGCCGACTCTGTGGGACATCGGGTACGACTGGGCGTTGAGAGGGAGTCGCCCCCCCGGGCTGAGCTTGGTGTGCTATGCTGACGACACGCTCGTCACAGCCCGGGGCAGGACACTCGAAGAGGCGGCGAGCCTGGCCACTCTCGGCACCGAGGAGATGGTCAGGCGGATCGAGGCGCTGGGGCTCAGGGTGGCCCTAAACAAGACGGAGGCCCTACTTTTCCATGGGCCCCGTGTGAGGCTGCCCATCGGCGCCTCGATAGTGGTAAACTCCATCCACATCAGCATCCAGGCCCATATGAGGTACTTGGGTCTGGTGCTCGACGGGCGATGGTGGTTCCGGGAGCATTTCCGACAGATTGCTCCCCGGCTTGTCGGCGCGGCGTCCGCCCTTTCTCGACTCATGCCGAATGTGGGCGGACCCAGTTTTGAGGCCCGACGGCTGTATGCGGGGGTCATCCGCTCGATGGCCATGTACGGCGCACCCGTGTGGGCGAGGGCTCTGAACGCCCAGCTCAGGGCGGTTCTGTGGAGGCCACAGAGAGCCATGGCGGTCAGAGCCATTCGCGGGTACCGCACGGTGTCGACAGAGGCGGCGTGCCTGTTGGCCGGGACACCCCCGTGGGATCTAGAGGCGGAGATGCTCTCCGACCTCTACCGGCGGGTTATCACAGCGCGCGAGGAAGGTGCCTCCCCATCGTTGAGCGAGATAGCCACCTGGCGCGTGGATGCCCGCCGAGACGTCATCGCCCGTTGGGCTACGCGGCTGGAGAGGCCTAGGCACGGTGTGGAGACCGTTGAGGCCCTCCGGCCCGTATTGATAGAGTGGATGGAGCGGCGGCACGGAGTCCTCACCTTTCGGCTGGTGCAGGTATTGACGGGGCACGGGTGTTTCGGGTTGTACCTGCACAGGGTCGTGTATAGGGAGTGGACTCCGGCCTGCCACCACTGCAGGAGTGACGAGGACACGGCGCAACACACGCTGGAGGTGTGTCCGGGATGGGAGCGGCAGCGCCGTGACCTCGTCGCTGTCATCGGTGCCGACCTGACGCTGCCGGCCGTCGCGAGAGCGATGGTCGACAGCATCAGGAACTGGGACGCGGTCGCCGCCTTCTGCGAGGCTGTCATCTCGCAGAAGGAAGCGGCGGAACGGGCAAGGGAGGATTCCCGCGCCCCGGGCCGCCGCCAGCGGCCGGGGCGGCGCAGGCGCGAATACCTGCGCCTGATGCCGCCCTAACCGAGGCTTCGGGTGATCGGACCGGGGAATTGTCCGGTCACCCGACGTGAGGCCACCGCGTGAGGGCGACGCCCCGACGGCGAAATCTGTTGGGGCGTCGACGAGAGGAACCCGCGAGGGTGAACCGCCGGGCGGGCCACCGAAGTTAAAAATCGGGTCCCGGTGACCCGCTCGCAAGGCGAAGAGAGAGGAGTTTTACGGTGGGTCTATGGGGTCACGCGCCGCCTTTTCCGTCACCCTGGACCGATTTGGCGGGGCGAGACTAATCCATAGTCCACCAAAAAAAAAAAAAAAAAAAAAAAAAAAAAAAAAAAAAAAAAAAGATGTTAGAAACACTTGTAAAAAGTTTGCTTTGACAAAGTGGTTTTATGACAATGTTTCTTCTCCAGCCCATAAAAGTTCCATTAGCCTACTCCACAATGGGAGGGTCATTGGCTTACTACACAACTATAATCAGATGAGCAGTTATATATTATAATAAAATGTTATTTGCCAACAAAAAATTATAACTATACATAGGGCTCGACCTAAAATTTATTGGCAAACGTTTCAATTGGTTTGTCCATTAGACCAGTGTGGTTAAGAACGTATAATAATCATAATCAAATCGTAACTACTACCTGAATAGTTTCAAAGTCATCATCATCACTCTACTCTCATCTCAAATACTTAAGTTCGACGCAATATGTCTCTTCATCTTCTTCCATCGTAAATATTACAAAAGTTTTGGCAATGGTTGTAAGACTGATAAAACCTGTCATCAACCCTTCTTAAGAATAATATGTAAAAATTATATAAAATAATATGTAAAATATGAAAGCATATGTAGGTAACGTGTATATGGAACGTAAACTCGTGCAGTCAATGCGTATGCAACACATAGACGCATTACATGCACTGCGTAGATGGAACGTAGGTAAAGCATAGATGTAGAGTTGAGAACGTATAGATAGTGTTGAGGTAACTTTTATAAATTAATACATAAATATAACAATCCATAGCTTTTTATCGTCTCACACCTTAGGCTCAAAAATGTCGACAAAACGTATATTTTAATTTTATTTATTTATCATTAAGATATACAATTATTTATTTATCATATTGGTTAAGAAAATATACAATGCGAAAGTGGAAGGATGTAGGTACCGAGGGAGACCGAGACTAACCTACCTAGACCAGATCGGTCATGTACTGAAGGAAGGTGGAGTCAAGAGTCTCCGAAACCGGCGAGCGTGTATGAAGAGAATTATGAATGTTGAGGAAGCGAGTGAAGTATGCAGAGATAGAGTTCTCTGGCACTCTGTTCTCTCTGCCCACCCTGCAAGGGATATGGCGTGATGATATGTATGTATGTATGTATTTATTTATCAAGCAATTCAATTTTATTTATCTAGCACAGCTCAAGACATATTTCTTCCCCTTTTGCTGTTAAAATATTCTAAGTGAAAACTCTAAAAGCACGTTTCGCCCCACTCAGTATTATAATCTGTGACCACACGATTAGCATTACGCTACCGTACTATCAATACGATAAGTACATGTAACGTTCCTTCATTTTACAAAGATAATGTCAATGTTGTTAATGTAAGCCATTTACAATGTGTACACATGTTACTTAAATAAACACATTTGTTACAGTTCTAAACATACGTGCGTATTGTCACCTGTGAGGGAGCCGCCGCGTTCATTAAAGTATTAGCCGTGTTGATATAAAGGTAACTAACCACTTATAGTATAAATATAAATTCAGATGGACGCCGTTCTCGTCCACGGTACAACGCATCTCTCGCCCGCTGTCGCCCAGGATGTACTGATCTCCAACAATACTAAAATAGTTGAAAATATTTTATGATACTTCTGAAATAAAATTCTAACTTCTCAAATATGTATTTTCTTTTTAAATAAATTCGATGCTTAGTCTGTACATTATAGAATATTCTAACAAATTAAATAAACATTACTCTGAATGGCCTAACTCGGGGTACAAATGTCCCTTCTATTCATTCTTAAGTTTACAGAATTATGCTATTTTACTTTTTCCAATAACGAAGTAATGTGGTATAAAATTGACTAACCCTTCTTTTCTCGTGTATCTTTTACTTATAAAAGACAGTTAATGTAAATCCCTAAATAGATAATATTATTGCAACAAACGGAACTACACCGATCGGTCTGACCAGCGCGGTATGACAGGTCAATTATCACGTGTGGTGGAGAATTAAAATGTCATTTTCATGATTTTCCTTCCTTACTTTTTAATGGATACACTAAAAATACACTAAACATGTAAGTTTCGCCAGATGACATCGCTACAAGAGAAAATCTTGAAACAATAGGTACTCTACACTAACTCATTAGTGCAGGGTGGTATAATGGTCTACAATGTCACCCTTTAAAAGAGAATAGTCAAATCTACATGGAATTTAGCTCGAGAGCCAACGCTCACCCATAGTCCGGGTTAAGCTGTAAAAGCCATCTGCGACTAACAGCTAAAAGACACGACAAAAATAAAACCCACATGGAATCTTATCAATTACTTGTAATGATTTCTAATGTTTACGCGAGTGTTACACATTTAAATAAAACTACTTTTACGTATTCTATCGCGTTTGTATTTGATTTTTAATTTCCCGACGTTTCGAACACTTTACAGTGATCATGGTCACGTGAGGACTGAGGTGACTTACGTCCAATATGTCATTGTTATTACAGAAATTTATATCTACCCTATTTTGACTGAAATATAAAACCTCGATGTTGATAGCTATCTAAAAACCTTCTCATACAAAGAAAGATCCTTAACCGACAATGCAACAGTTAAAAAAAATATGAATGGAACCATAACAAATTCTGTTATACTAATACTTACCTCTACATCTGTATGAAGAGGAAAGTTATCTATATCGTTCTACTTACAGAGCATTAAAATTATTTTTACAGTAAGTACAAGATATGCTTGTGAGCTACGACTTTAAAAGGATTGTAGTTATTAATAAAAAAAAGACCTCACGTATGAAATAAAATGTATCTAATACGTAAGTGAATGTAGACCTTTACACTGCGGTGTAGTACGACGCGGGCTCAAAGGACCGCGGTCCGATAATGATTAATGTTTTAATTTAACTTAACAATTAATTAACGGCAGCGTAATATAAACGACATACAAATATTTATATTAATTGAAATAAACTATTTTTTTTCACTAAGCATATGCTGTTCTGTACAGATAAAAAAATTGAACGCAACGCCACCTACTATTAGTCCAATTATTATTCAAAACCAATTTTAAATTACCTGAATACACAAAACAATCTCCAAAATTTGCTTGGCCGTTTAGAGGGAGTCCACTAAAATACACGCAAACAATATACAAAAAAAAAATGTATCTGGCATTTGGTTAATATCTGTTATTGGGTGTGCATCTCCCCAAGTGATGATAATGCTACAATAGCCACGCTCAATAAGTAGTTTAACGTTCGTAGCTAGTGTCAAACGGTTCTCAGGAGAGCACTGACGCCCTACCCGGGTCATCCCTCAGCCGGTTTAAATGATTCGACGGTCAAATAATAGTTGATGATACATGGACATGTTATATACTTACTCCAAAGTATTAAGATGAATAGACACGTTATATTCTTACTCCAAAGTAGTATTAATTGACTGTATAGATTGGCTTAGTGGTTACAATACTGACCTACCGTGTTAGTGTCTTGAACTCGATGCGTGTACAACTTTATGCGATCCATAAATTGTTGTTCTGAGTCTGACTGCAATTTGCGTTCGTTAATTATATGTTTCTAAAGTTTCTCTTAATATAAGCATTATTTCCTTAATGATGGGTGTTGTTAAAAAAAAACTTAATTAACAATAATTAACATAAAATACAAAAATTTTGTTTACATAGCATGTTTCAGCGTAAGTATCCATATATATATTCTATGTTAGATACTTACAAAACACTCGTTACCGAAAATTCTACTAACTAAAACTACATATAATTGTTACTCGAAATTATAAGGCTTTTACATTATATTTAAATATTAATTATTAAATGACTTTCTATCGTCGCAGACATTTTATAATCGCTAACTTGTTTTATTTTTAATTTAATTTTTCATTTACATAACAGACTCTTTACATAATTTAAAAGAGTTTTAAGGTTAATTTGACTTGTTTCAATTTAAAAGCTTTACACCAATGGACTGACACGTAAAGATTTTAAATTCGAATCTGCGACTATATCTTTTGACTTTTTAGTATTCATCATATTATCACTATCCCACCTCATATTTGGGAATTGATTTACTTACAACACTGATCAGGTTGATAATTATAAAATTTCAATTCGTGTTTTCCTTCTCTTGCAGGCGATGTTAATTGTTTGCATTCCTTAATCCCCTACGCGAAAGGTAGAGTCACTGACCTTTGCATTCTTACTCAGTTTCCATATTAATAATTTGTCTGTTATGAAATTCACGTCACGATCAGCCCGTATACGTCCATTATTAGACATAGGCCTCTCCACGAGAACGACACTCAAAACAGTCCTGTGCCACTTGCATCCAACGGCTTCGTTCAAGATGTCGTCAGTCCACGTAGGGAAATACAAATACTGAAATAATGAGAAATGTAGGTAATTAAGTAATTATAAAATAACACTAACTATTGTGGGGAAAACAAAGGAACTTACACGTATGTTTATATACTGCTTTTATTTCAAAAATGTATAAAATCTTCAGTAAGCGATATCTACAGACAGCACACGTGTGGTTACGAACTACAATACAAGCTGTCTCCAACCTTATACTTCACGTAGTAGTCGTAAAAACCGACTGAGCTGTGATCAGAAAAATTGACACTAGCGCTCTTCAGGAAAACTATAACATCAGTTGCAATCACCTACACGTCTACCAAGTGCAGCGACTACCACGCTCATTAACTATAACATCAGTTGCAATCACCTACACGTCTACCAAGTGCAGCGACTACCACGCTCATTAACTATAACATCAGTTGCAATCACCTACACGTCTACCAAGTGCAGCGACTACCCCGCTCATTAACTATAACATCAGTTGCAATCACCTACACGTCTACCAAGTGCAGCGACTACCCCGCTCATTAACTATAACATCAGTTGCAATCACCTACACGTCTACCAAGTGCAGCGACTACCCCGCTCATTAACTATAACATCAGTTGCAATCACCTACACGTCTACCAAGTGCAGCGACTACCACGCTCATTAACTATAACATCAGTTGCAATCACCTACACGTCTACCAAGTGCAGCGACTACCACGCTCATTAACTATAACATCAGTTGCAATCACCTACACGTCTACCAAGTGCAGCGACTACCCCGCTCATTAACTATAACATCAGTTGCAATCACCTACACGTCTACCAAGTGCAGCGACTACCACGCTCATTAACTATAACATCAGTTGCAATCACCTACACGTCTACCAAGTGCAGCGACTACCCCGCTCATTAACTATAACATCAGTTGCAATCACCTACACGTCTACCAAGTGCATCGACTACCCCGCTCATTAACTATAACATCAGTTGCAATCACCTACACGTCTACCAAGTGCAGCGACTACCCCGCTCATTAACTATAACATCAGTTGCAATCACCTACACGTCTACCAAGTGCAGCGACTACCACGCTCATAAACTATAACATCAGTTGCAATCACCTACACGTCTACCAAGTGCAGCGACTACCCCGCTCATTAACTATAACATCAGTTGCAATCACCTACACGTCTACCAAGTGCAGCGACTACCACGCTCATTAACTATAACATCAGTTGCAATCACCTACACGTCTACCAAGTGCAGCGACTACCCCGCTCATTAACTATAACATCAGTTGCAATCACCTACACGTCTACCAAGTGCAGCGACTACCACGCTCATTAGCTATAACATCAGTTGCAATCACCTACACGTCTACCAAGTGCAGCGACTACCCTGCTCATTAACTATAACATCAGTTGCAATCACCTACACGTCTACCAAGTGCAGCGACTACCCCGCTCATTAACTATAACATCAGTTGCAATCACCTACACGTCTACCAAGTGCAGCGACTACCACGCTCATTAACTATAACATCAGTTGCAATCACCTACACGTCTACCAAGTGCAGCGACTACCCCGCTCATTAACTATAACATCAGTTGCAATCACCTACACGTCTACCAAGTGCAGCGACTACCCCGCTCATTAACTATAACATCAGTTGCAATCACCTACACGTCTACCAAGTGCAGCGACTACCCCGCTCATTAACTATAACATCAGTTGCAATCACCTACACGTCTATCAAGTGCAGCGACTACCCCGCTCATTAACTATAACATCAGTTGCAATCACCTACACGTCTATCAAGTGCAGCGACTACCCCGCTCATTAACTATAACATCAGTTGCAATCACCTACACGTCTATCAAGTGCAGCGACTACCCCGCTCATTAACTATAACATCAGTTGCAATCACCTACACGTCTATCAAGTGCAGCGACTACCCCGCTCATTAACTATAACATCAGTTGCAATCACCTACACGTCTACCAAGTGCAGCGACTACCCCGCTCATTAACTATAACATCAGTTGCAATCACCTACACGTCTATCAAGTGCAGCGACTACCCCGCTCATTAACTATAACATCAGTTGCAATCACCTACACGTCTATCAAGTGCAGCGACTACCCCGCTCATTAACTATAACATCAGTTGCAATCACCTACACGTCTATCAAGTGCAGCGACTACCCCGCTCATTAACTATAACATCAGTTGCAATCACCTACACGTCTACCAAGTGCAGCGACTACCCCTTTTTTTTTTTTTTTGCCGTGGGCCATGGACGTCGCACCCCGCCAAGTCGGTCCGGGGTGACGGAAGAGGCGGCGCGCAACCCCATTGACCCACCCTGCAAGCACCTCTTCTTCGCCGTGCAAGCGGGCCACCGGTACCCGATTTTTGTCTTCGGTGGCCCGCTCGGCGGTATGCCCTCTCGGGCTCCTCTCACGTCGGGTGACCGGACAATTCCCCGGTCCAATCACCCGAAGCCTCGGTTAGGGCGGCATCAGGGGCAGGTATTCGCGCCTGCGCCGCCCCGGCCGCTGACGGCGGCCCGGGTCACGGGAATCCTCCCGGACTCGTTCCGCCGTCTCCTTCTGCGAGATAACAGCCTCGCAGAAGGCGGCGACCGCGTCCCAGTTCCTGACGCTGTCGACCATCGCCCTCGCGACAGCCGGCAGCGTCAGGTCGGCACCGATTACAGCGACGAGGTCACGGCGCTGCCCGTCCCAACTCGGACACACCTCCAGTGTGTGTCTCGCCGTGTCCTCGTCACTGCTGGAATGGTGGCAGGCCGGAGTCCACTCCCTATACGCGACCGTGTGCAGGTACAGACCGAAACACCCGTGCCCTGACAATACCTGCACCAGCCGAAAGGAGAGGACTCCGTGCCGCCGCTCCATCCATTCCATCAGTACGGGCCGGAGGGCCTCGACGGTAACGACACCGTGTCTTGGCCTCTCCAGCCGCGTAACCCAACGGGCGATGACGTATCGGCGGGCGTCCTCGCGCCAGGTGGCTATCTCGCTCAACGATGGGGAGCCACCTTCGTCGCGCACTGAGGTAACCCGCCGGTAGAGGTCGGAGAGCATCTCCGCCTCTAGGTCTCACGGGGGTGTCCCGGCCAATAGGCACGCCGCCTCTGTCGACACCGTGCGGTACCCGCGAATGGCTCTGACCGCCATGGCTCGCTGTGGCCTCCACAGCACCGCCCTGAGCTGGGCGTTCAGAGCCCTCGCCCACACGGGTGCGCCGTACATGGCCATTGAGCGGATCACCCCCGCATACAGCCGTCGGCCCTCGAAACTGGGTCCGCCCACATTCGGCATGAGTCGAGAAAGGGCGGACGCCGCGCCGACCAGCCGGGGAGCAATTTGGCGAAAATGCTCCCGGAACCACCATCGCCCGTCGAGCACCAGACTCAAGTACCTCATATGGGCCTGGATACTGATGTGGATGGAGTTGACGACTAACGAGGCGCCGATGGGCAGCCTCACACGGGGCCCATGGAATAGTAGGGTCTCCGTCTTGTTTAGGACCACCCTGAGCCCCAGCGCCTCGATTCGCCTGACCATCTCCTCGGTGCCGAGAGTGGCCAGGCTCGCCGCCTCTTCGAATGTCCTGCCCCGGGCTGTGACGAGCGTGTCGTCAGCATAGCAAATAACGCTCAGCCCGGGGGGGAGACTCCCTCTCAACGCCCAGTCGTACCCGATGTCCCACAGAGTCGGCCCCAGAACCGACCCCTGCGGAACACCGCACGACATGGGCGTCCGCACAATGTCCCCTGCGGGGCTCGCGTAGAGAACACTGCGCCCCTCCAAATAGTCTGCCACCAGCCGCCTGAGGTACAGGGGCACTCCATGGAACCGGAGCGCCTCCCTGATGCAGCTGAATGGCAGACTATTGAAGGCGTTGGCGATGTCCAACGACACCGCCAACAACACTCCTTTGCCGGCGACAGCCTCCGCGGCCGTCTGCCTCAGGCGTAGCAGGGCCCCGATGGTCGAACGCCCCCTCCGAAACCCAAATTGAGCGTCCGACAGATCGGGCCCCACCTCCTCCAGGTGCTGGACGATGCGGGCAGCGAGGACACGCTCCATCAGCTTACCCACATCGTCCAGAAGCACAATGGGCCTGTAGGCCGACGGCGAATCCGGGGGCCGTCCCGGCTTTGGCAGGAGAACCAACCTCCCTTCCTTCCAGCACTCAGGAAACTGTCCAGACGTCAGACAGGCGTTGAACAGTCGCCTGAGGCGAGGTTCGAGATGTTCGAGGAGCAACGTCAACACCCGGACTGGGATTCCGTCCGGGCCGGGGGCCGTGATGGCGGAACGAATCTTCGCCACGGCTGCCCCCACTTCCGACTCCGTCACGGGCGGAACACTCTCGACGGCCTCCCGGTCGTGATCTGGCGAAGCCATGACCGGGGGCGTGTGCTCCGGCTGCCGCGGGAACAGCTCCTCGACCACTCTACGAAGGAGGTCGGGCTGGAGGGTCTCGGTGAGGGGGGGGCCCTGCGCGTGAAGCTTATTCAGCGACGCGCGATACGGGCGACCCCAGGGGTCACGGTCGAGACCGTCCAGCATCTCCTGCCAACTTGCGTCCTTGGCGGACCGGATGGCCAGCCGAAAGGCAGTACGCGCACTGCGGTACGCCTCGTACAGCTGGCCCTCCCGCTCAACATCGCGGCGACGCGGCCGACTGCGGGTGTAGGACCTTCGGGCACTAATGCACGCCGCACGAAGGTCCGCCAGTCTTGGGGACCACCAGTAGACCCCCTGCCTCGGAGGTAGACGCCGCACCTTGGGCATGGCCGCATCGCAGACCTGCGTTAACGCACTGCGGATGCGGACAGCCTCAGCGTCCACTCCGACCGCTGGGGGTGGTGAGGACAGCCACGTGTTCACGATGGCCGCCTCCGCCAGTAGGTCCCTATCTAGACGCCCCACAGCCCACCGCGGAAATACGGGAGCCCGGTCCGCCCTGTGACCCCTGCTGAGGTCCCGGAGAGGGGAGACCTCCATTCGGATGTATCGGTGATCCGACAGGGTCTCCGCCTCCTCCAGGACACGCCAGTTCCTCACTCGTGGTGCGACAGCGGGGCTAGCGAACGACAAGTCCACTATCGACCCACCCTGCTGTCGCACACACGTGTTCACTGAGCCTCTGTTTAGGACACAGAGGCCCAGTGACGCCGCCCACTCCACGATCGCCCGCCCGCGATCGTCCGTCATCGGGGACCCCCACACCGTGGATTTGGCGTTGAAGTCCCCCAGGACCAGGACGAGGCCCGGTGCCAGTCGCCGTATCGAAGCCTCCAAGGTGGTGAGGGAGGCCCCGAAATCGTCCATCCTCCTATTAGGGGAGAGGTATACACTGTAAAGCGTGACCCCTCCCCAATCCGCCGTGACAAATTCCTCGCCCCTATCCAAGAGAGATAAGGACGGGAAGTGCCGCTGCGTGGAGGTGACGATTGCCGCGGTTCCGTTCCGGCTGACCACCCAATTGGGGCGATCAGGCACGACGTACGGTTCCGCGACTACGGCTGCACCGATCGACCACTCCGCCATGGATTGCAGGAGGAGATCCTGCGCACCGGCGGAGTGGTTGGTGTTGGCCTGCAGGAGGTGAGTGGACTGGGCAGCCATTAATGGGCCGTGTCCATCATCACCTCCTGGCTTGCGGCGGGCGATCGGGCCGCGCTAGGAGCGGGAGCGGCCGGAGTCGAAGGGCCGCTCCGCCCCTTTGGAGCCGAAGCCGGCGGTCTGCACGCCCCAGAGCCCATGCGGTGCTTGGCGGGCTTATTGCTCGCTGCACACGCGGGGCAGTGGGGCGGGGCGGCGCAAGATGCCGCCATATGCCCAGTCTGACCGCAGCGGAAACAGAGTCCGCCGCAGTCAAAGCAATTAGTGCATGTTGGCCGGGTGTGCCCGACCGCCATGCACTTGAAACACCTCGCAGGCCGCTGCTCCAGCACGGTGACTCGCGCTGAGCTCCAGCCCACGAGGAGCCTGCCTGAGTCGGCCAGTTGCCTGACCGACTCCACTGGGCACTGCACCCAGGCAGCACCAACGCCGCCCGGACCGGGCCGGATGGCGCCAACCCGGACGGTGTCCATGGGACACCCGGTTTTCGAGGCAATGGCCTCCCGGATGTCTTCCACCGTCACGGAGTCGTCCAAACCCGCGATGCGCATTTCGGCGCACTTTACGGGTCTGGCGATTTTGACGCTACCCTCCTCGGCGAACAGACCTCGCAGCTTCGACGCCACGCTATCGGCCGTCCTGGTGCCCTCGGCCCCAGGGAACTCTAAGATCCGAGCCCCTGTCCGGGCCTTGCGGGTCCTGGCTTCGACGCCTCCTATGTCGGAGACGGCGAGCTCCCGCCGGGCTTTCCTCAGAACGGCCTCATAGCTGAGGCCCCTTTCTGCCGCCTCAGGCAGCACAGTGATCACCACTGCGGCTGTCTTCGGCGGCCGGAGCCCCTTGCGCGGCCTCTTCTTTTTCGTGCCACCTCCTCCGGCTCCTGCCTGGGGGGCGACGACCTCAGCGGCGCGCTTGGCCGCCGCTCTCCTCCTCTGGCCGCGACTCTTTCTGCCGCGCTCGGCCACCTGCCAACCCTGTTCGGGCGTAGCGGGCGTGCCGGGCACTGAGGGCGTAGTCGCGGCCGCGCTAGTCGTCGCCGGCGGTGTTGGTGCGGGCGACGACTGCGTTCCGGCAGGAGCCGGTGCCGTCTTCCTCTTTGGAGCGGGCCTCTTCGGCTTGGGTCCAGCCGCGGCTGCGGCGTAACTCCCCCCCACGCGGCCACTCTGACAGGGTAGCGGGGCGGGAGTTGGTGCCGCATACGGCCGCTTGTCCGCGGCGAGAGGCGGCCGAACTCGTGGTTCCGGAGGCAGCCTTGCCTCCAGAACGGCCAAGCGCGCATTGACTATATTCCCTATGGCGTCTATAATGGCGCGCAAGGCCTCGTCCGACACGACCCCCACCGCAGGCAGTGGGATCGGTGTTACCGGCTGGACCTCTGCCGGGGCCTGCTCCACGACGGCGACATTTGGCGTGCTGGCGTTGGTCGGCGGCGCACGCTTCGCGGTCAGAGGCGTCTTCAGCGCGGCGGCAACCGCTGGACGGCCGTCGCCTCGGGGCGGCTTCGGAGCGGTGACGACGGCGACAGCTCCTCGGCGGCTAGCACTAGCCGGCGGCGCAGTTGGCGCAGGCGGTATGAGCCGCGCCATTTGGGCCCTCAGCTCAGTCACGTCCTTGGCGAGGACGCGGTTGGCCCTCCGCACCGCGGCCAGCTCCGACTCCAGCCGGCGGTTTTGGGCCCGCAGGCCTGACACCTCGCCACCAAGGCGGGCGTTTTCGGCCTGCAGGGCCTCCATATTTGCGGCTGGGGCGCTCGCGCGGGCACCAACGGCCGCCACTTCGGTGGGAGGGATGCTGGACAACACCCCCAGCACCCTCGCGGCGGCCGCCTCGTTGTCGGCCTGCCTGCCAGTTTCCGCGCCTCCACGCACTCCGCCGGCCGGGGAGTGGGTCGCCCTTCCCGACGCCGCGGCCCCTCGCCCTCTGCGAGAGGCCGGCACTTTAGGAGGAGGCATGATGACCACACTCCCCTCGGAATCGGCGCCTGAGCTGCCCTCCCTATTTAGGGGGCGCTTCCGCACCTTCGAGGGGAGGGCCTCCTCCCTTACCGTCAGGGCCGCGGTCAGGGTCGCCACCGCAGGGCGCGGCGACGACCTGGCGGCGGCGTCTTCCTCAGCCGACCCGCTTACCTCCTTGGACGGCTCTGCGGAACTACCGCCCTCGTCCATCACATCGGCAGATCCACTGCCCTCGTCTTTGGACGGCTCTGCGACAGAATTGTCGCCCTCGTCCGTTGACGGCTCTGCAGTGGATCTGCCGCCGTCCTTGTCAAGCTCACGCGCGTAACGCTCGCGGATTTCGGCATTCCGCTTCTTCTCGCGAGCGTTCGCTTTCGCAGCTTTCCCCCATGTGAAGCGTGCCTGTCGACGCTTCTTCGTCTTCAAGAGGAGGGGGGCCTCCTTGGTCGGTGCCGGGCCCTCGGCAGACGCCTCAAGTCCCGAGGACGAGGCGTTGTTTGTGCCAGTTTTATTTTGCCTTGGCAAGGCCGTAGGTTGGGAATCCGAAGCTTCCCCGTCTTTATTATTTTTTGTAGGCAATTCCATTTTGTTCCCACGATTATGGGAGAAATAAACGGTCGACCCGGGCAGAGATCCCTGTACCCGGGCAAGCCTACATTTACCAATCAGGGGGTCGGCTGGTACCCTGGCTGGAGCGTGCTAGGAACAGAACAGCCCATCTGCCATGCATCCTCTCGCCGCACGCCAGAACTTAGGATTCTGGGTAATTTCCGAATTCAAATGTTAATTCGAACTCTTTATAGAGGTTGTCTTCCTCGCGGTCCGGGCGGTTAAGCCAAGACCCTCGTTCCTGATACTACGCCTCACGACAACTTGTCTTGAAGCAAGATATCAGGTTTACGATATGTCGGCGGTGGCATAAGCCTGCCCAGCCCTCAAATGAATGAGTGACCGGGCCCGTCCGAAATTTCGCCTCCTGTATCCTCTACAAATAGAGGGTCAGGAGCGAATTGGGGCTCAACCCATCGCTGGGGAACCCCCCCTCGCGCCAGAGATTCGCTACGGGCGACAATTCGACAGAGGGATCTGGGGGACTGTCGCCCGCACCCAGGGTACACCACGCGGAGGTTTCTGGCGTCGTACCCCAAGTGCAGCGACTACCCCGCTCATTAACTATAACATCAGTTGCAATCACCTACACGTCTATCAAGTGCAGCGACTACCCCGCTCATTAACTATAACATCAGTTGCAATCACCTACACGTCTATCAAGTGCAGCGACTACCCCGCTCATTAACTATAACATCAGTTGCAATCACCTATACGTCTATCAAGTGCAGCGACTACCCCGCTCATTAACTATAACATCAGTTGCAATCACCTATACGTCTATCAAGTGCAGCGACTACCCCGCTCATTAACTATAACATCAGTTGCAATCACCTACACGTCTATCAAGTGCAGCGACTACCCCGCTCATTAACTATAACATCAGTTGCAATTACACGTCTATCAAGTGCAGCGACTACCCCGCTCATTAACTATAACATCAGTTGCAATCACCTACACGTCTACCAAGTGCAGCGACTACCCCGCTCATTAACTATAACATCAGTTGCAATCACCTACACGTCTACCAAGTGCAGCGACTACCCCGCTCATTAACTATAACATCAGTTGCAATCACCTACACGTCTACCAAGTGCAGCGACTACCCCGCTCATTAATAGACCTGTGTTACGCTCATAGGCCAGTATATATCTAGACCTTTAATCTAATCCTGGAATGTTGTTATCTGTTTGGGTCTAGGTGATGGTACTCAAACAGTATTCACTTAGTTAAAAAATATTACATTTTTCAATCAGATTACACCAGAACATAATTTAAGATAATAAAGCGTGAGAATGCAAAAATGATTTTCAAGAAATACGTATATTAGATATCAATAGTGGGCAAATGAAAGTATAGTGGGTAAATGATATGGTCAACAATTACATTCCCAAGGAGGGTTGACGTCTGGTAGGCGGCCGGTCATAAAACTATTGCCAATAACTTTTACAATCCATCCATCCATCCATCAGCCCGTAAACGTCCATTGTTGGACATAGGCCTCCCCACGAGAATGCTATTTGCAGCGGTTCTGTACCACCTACATCCAACTTTTACAACATCTACTATGAAAAAGAGTACATATTGTGTCGACCACAAATAATTGGTATAAGAGTAGAAGAATGATGATGACGAGTGGGCACATGATATATACTATAGTGGTTGGACCACACTATTGACAGTTTTCTATCTACAGCCGCGGGCCGGTCCATCTGGGGTAGTACCACACTGTCGCAGAAAATCAATGTCTGAGCAGTAGCAATGTGCCGTTGCACTTCGTTCGGTGAGCGAGAGAGTCGGTAATCCAACTTTCTGGTTGAGTTTGGGGTTTTCATTAATATTCAGTGGCCCAGCTGTAACCCTGGTATTATAAAGGTCCATGGGTGCTAGTAACACTTACTGTTGTCTCCTGCTTGCTCGTTTGATACCATCAGCAATAAAATAAATGAAAGTGTATCAGACAAGGAAAAAACCAACTCGTTTGACCAGTGAGGTATTGTAGATCAATCTCCCTTCTGTTGTGGAGATGGCTCGAGTCCAGCCGTGATAGGTATATCAGCTGCAATGGTGAAGGTGTATCTTGAAATATATATTTTAAAATGACCTATGTATGAAGTGAGCATATAATCTTTTTACTCCTTAAGAATCGATTTTCATATAAGGCGCCCGGTATGAGAAAAATTTGAGGAGTAAAATCTAGTGATCGAATGACCTCGTTACGTTTTTGGTGCGCAACCTATTCTGCGCACCATTCACTTTCTGACGTGAGATAATACTTTACTGAACAGTTTTAAAATGTAAATAAAAATATATATATTATTTTTAGTCAAGCGAGCTTTTTTTGCGCCTGTTTTGATAATCGTACTTAAGGAGTAAACTCCAGTCGTGCGTCGGCGCTGACACACACACTTTTATTTTTATTTTTGTTACGTTAAATGAGTAATAATAGATAATTTTAACATAAAAAAACGACTTCAACTAGTAATCAGTGGACTAAATGAAAATGGAACCACACGGGAAGCACCAGCTTTAAAATAAAAAAAGAATCATCAAAATCGGATCACCGAGTCGAAATTTTTGAAGTAACAAACATAAAAAGTCGAATTGAAAATTTCCTCCTTTTTTGAAGTCGGTTAAAATATATTTAATCGTTGCATTCAGTTCGAAGATAGCACTAAGTACTAGAACACTATGGTTGCTTATAACTAACACAACCATTAAAAATGCAATAAATAAATTAATCGTATCATAAATAAAGGAGATAATTCTTTCTGGTCACGCCGCAGCGCCGTTTATTTGTTTAATCTAAATGCTAATTGTCCAGGACGGGGACGCGCTTGTCCCCCGCCACCCTCACTGCCGCTGCCTCACTGAGCGCTGCGCAGGGGGAGGGTGGCATTGACAGGCTAGACTGAGACAATGAATGGGTGCACCCGGACGGAGGCCGAGGGCAGATACTGTAAACAATATCTCGTTCCAGTGGTGTTTGTCTTACTGTGTGATATCCAGGTATTGTACCAGTATATCATTTATCACTATAACTGCCATCTACTCTATATAGAGGAGATTTTATTGTTTGTGATAAATAAACTCATAAACTGCTTGAGCGTATTATTTTTTTTACAATCATGGAAAGTAGCGTCCAATATTCCAACGTTAGAGGGAGAGAGAAAGAAAGATACACAAAGGTAGAAAGTAGGAGAGAGAAAGAGAGTGAGTCGGTAGATACCAAGCACATGCGCCTGGTATTCTTGCTATGCAGCGAAGTAAACAGTGTGAGCGTCGTGAAATTAGCTGAAATACGTACTTGTTGTTCTAAGTATTTTAATTTACAATATTCATTATTTTCATAATAATAAGATTTCACTTCTGTCGGCAGTCCTCATGACTGTTTTGTGTTTTTTTTTCTTTTCAAAGTTTCCGCTGCTTAAACAGTTAAAGTTTAGTGAAAATCATGACAGAATTGTTCCCCTTTAAAAGATTCAAATAAAGTTTGCAACAGTATATGTCTATCTTCTGTGGATGGCTCACTATAACCTTTTTTATGCTAATCAAATTTGTTCTAAAATAATGTGATATTTACGGAGGTATTTCTATAAACACGATATTACTCTTTATCCAAGTAAATACGTAATGACGTATTAAATACTTATAATGGTTGCATCACCAGTATTTTATTTAAAACAAAATTGCCCTGTAGGTACATCATTTGATTTCAATGATTATCTTAGGAGATATCGCAGTTTTAAAATAACATCGCAATAAAATAATGATCAAGTTTTTCGCACGAATTTATGACTCGCTTCTGTCCGCGACTTCGTCCGCGTGGAACAATTTCTTTCGGCCAACGCTAATTTCTACACGCTACCTCCATCACGTAGAAAGTGAAAATATTTTAGAATAATATTCTTCCACGAGACGACCGTCTCGTAACAAGCGGCAACCGCTTACCAGTCCCTGGCGCTCTCAAGCATTGTCTTAACAATGGTTGTCAGCATCAGGTCGGCACCAATGATCGCAACGAGTTCACGGCGCTGCTCTGCCCAAGCCACACAGACCTCGAGCGTGTGCTGCGCTGTGTCCTTGTCGCAATCTCAGTGGTGGCAGTACCATTTACTCTCCCTCCTTATGACCGTATGCAGGTATTTGCCGAAGCAATCATGTCTCGTCAGAACCTGCATCATTCAGAACGAAAGGACCCCGTACTGCCGATCCAACCATTCCATCAGCACCGGCCAAACGACCTCGACGGTTCGAATACCGAACCGAGGCCTCTCCGGCTAGATTACCTAACGTACAATGACGTAAGAGTGGGCGTCACCCCACCAGGCGTCTACTTCGCTGAGCGAGACGGTGCCGCCCCATGCCCACGTCACTAACGCCCGCTGGTACAGTCCGGCGAGTATCTCCACCTCCAAATCTCACAGGGGAGGTATCCGCGTATCACCTTGACCGCCATGACCCTCTATGGTCATCATAGGAGAGCCCTAAGTCGGACGGTCTGGAACCCACCCACATGGGTACGCCGTACAGGACCATCGAATCGATCGAGTCCATCCCCGCGTACAGCCTTCGTCACGTAGCGCTGCGTTCGCCCTTAACCAAATTCAGCATTAGCCAAAAGAGAGCAGACGCCGCGCCGTCAAGCCGCAGAACTCGATGGAAATATACCCGGGACCACCAATTCCTGTCGAGCACCAGGTTCAAGTACTTCTTGTGGCCCGGATGCTGATGGGAACCGAATTGACGGTGATCAAGGCACCGGTGGGTGAACTGACGCGAGGTTCGTGAAACAGTACGTCCACCGTCTTATCCAGGGCCTTCCTTAATCGCAGCGCCTCGTTGCGCTGGACAACCTCCTCGGTAATGAGTTGTCAGGCGTGCCGCCTCTTCTAGGGTCCCACCCCGATCTGTGACGAGTATATCGTCGGCGTATCAGATTACGATCAGCGCAGAGGGAGCCTGACATGCTAACAAATAGCTTTATTAATTTCACAACAATCTAAACAGTTTATATCTAACCTTGTAAATGCCTAATACCTCCACTAACTCAACGATCTTGTCTAACAGATAAAAATAACGTTCATTCGTATACAAATAACATGGCTCTCGGTAGTTTCATATAAAAAATGTGAAAACAACATCAGATATTTACATAGTTGACGTGCATGAGCACGTCAACTATGTAAATATACATGAGTATATATACGGTGTGGGAATCGACTCCCAAACACTAGTAATGCGATAAGCGCGCGTATGTAAACTGCGCAGCCCCACTACTCCAATAACACAAAACGTGCATATTTATAGGGATTCGCGTCACAGCGACTACGGACCGGGGGACCGACCACACTCACACCGTTACCGAACACATTTTATATTACAAACAAATGAGTTCACTACTTTTTCTCATTCCATATAAGTCCTTTTTACTAGGCCCCTCCATAATGCAATAGAAATTGTTCTACTTAGGTCCTTTTTCTCTCAACCTGCCGTTTTGAGAGGCATTTTCGTGGGCCCTATATCTAACAGTGGACGTTTACGGGCTGAAATGGGAAGGACATTATTCAAACTTACCACCACACGTAAGAGTAAATAAAATTTAATACCTATACTAAAAGTAAAAGCGACTAAACGAATGCCGTATTAAAATGAATGTAAAAACTTGATTACGAGTGAAAAATAGGACTCGAAACCACACCTATTGGAAATCCGTTCCAATCGTCCTACTACTTAGACAACGAGACGTGTGCCATCTGCCCTATAATGTGTAAACATTGTTGGGTAGATGGCACACGTCTCCTTTAAACACGAAAATATAATACGAGCCGCAAATTGAATATCATACGACGGTTCACACTTGTCTAAGTGGTAGGACGATTGATAGGTATTTCCAATAGGTGTGGGTTTGAGTTCCGCTCGTAATCATGTTCTTGTAAATAACCTAGCATGTTAAATGCTAAATTTCAGTAATTTTAAATTTAATGTAAGATGAGCGTGGTACGCGTAGGTGTAAGGGTCGGCCGAGACGAGCCACGATCCTCTTATTCAATACTGGTTTAACATAAACTGTTTACAGAGCTGCCTCGGGCCGAGCCCTCGTCGCTGTCGCCTCGCTGCCTCGCCGCTCGACTGACAGCGCGCCTTTTGACTGGTGACGCGTGCGTCGGCGGGCTAAACAGTTTGAACAGTGTGCATAACTATGTTTTGTGGGGTATACGTTAACTGCGTATGGTCGCAAGTTCAAAATAGAATATATAGTCACTTCTTACTTTTCTCTATTAAATTTAAAACCAGCCGGCAAAATACCAGGAGAATGGATAGTAGGTATCATTTTCAGATCGGCTGAACTGAGTGACCCACTCAGTGAATGTGAAGCAGTGCTCGCGTTGAAAACTAATAACATCGAGTACATCCGCCAATCTGTCTGTGTGTCCAAGCGTGACGATTATAGCATTATACTTTTAATTAGACCTATGTTTCATTGTGAACCTTAATAATCTGACGAAGGGATCTTTGTAACGACTATGTCAGTGCACAATCAAGTAACTTGTCACTTCTTTTATCATCATTATCCTGCTCCTATCCCATTCATCGCAGTCGACGCAATATGTACTCCTCATCCAATGAGGATATTCCAAAAGTAATTGGCAGTAGTTTTATAACCAACCGCCTGCGTGCCTCTTGGCAATGTTGGCCAGACGGCATCAGCTGGAGTTGGCTTAGGTCGACATATAACTCTTAGTCGTATTCGTAGCCGCTACTACAGCAAAGCTTCTTTTATGTACAGTAATTATTTAATTCAAAAACTATGGAGATTTTTTTTTAAATCAATTACTAGTACTACAGAGCTAAAATATTTCGTTAGCGAGTTACACGAGCCACAAGTAACCGTGCCGCAAGTATTAACATCTGCCCGTATACATGTAACACTGACGAAGCTCTATATAGACTTGTCTTGAACCGAGTGAGGCGGTCGCGCCGTCGACCACAACGTACCAATGGTTCACACTTGGGCTGCGGTCGCAACATTTCTGTGTTCGGTTTATGTGCATACTACCGCCGTGACCAAAGCAAGGATTTACCAGTGGTTTTTATAACAATAAAGATATATATTCACTACCTCATGTGTTTCTATAAGTATTTAATTTAGTTTTTTGCGTAGTATCTATTGGCAACACTAAAAGCGTATAGTAAATGTGTTATACCAATTTACAACCCTCTTTAGTTACGAAAGTAAAATGTCCTACACGATATTTATAGAAAAAAAATAAAATCAGTTTCTGCCGTTTATAATAGTTATAATCGTCCTTATTAGATTCAACAAGTCATATTAAAAAAAAAACATTTTATACAACTTTTATTACTTTGTAGACTAAAGCAAAAGACTAAGCTAAATTAATTCGCCAATACGATATACATTGCACAATCTTTGTACAACTTCAATAGCAATAAATACACAAAAATACAAACAGAAATGAGCGTCCACGAAAACGACACTGATTCACAATATTTCGCTTTATAATCTGAAACTGTACTACTCTTCTCCGAACTTATATGTCTCTCTATAGATATTGAAAATTCATACATATTTTTATGATAAAATTCTCATGAGTATACCTATATCCAGGAAATATCTACGGACTAGAGAATAAATAAATGAATCATAGCGCTCTAGATCACCGCAAAATATAAAAAAAAATATTATTACAAAATAACAGAGCTTGCAGTTCTAAGCATTATATGTATCACTGTACTTGACTTATTATAGATAGATAACTTAAAATAAAATAATTTATTTTATTCTATGCTACACTCACACCTACAGAGGTCACACACACGCGTGTACAGCTCGTCGTGTACACACAACACTTATTTGCTCGCTGATTAAACGTGAGCTTCACTTGGATTATCTTCTTTGTGATGTGAGTTTGTCAACATCTAATGTAATACAGAGTTGGGACTTAACTTTGGAACTAATCATATTACACACAATATTTCTTATACCTATATAAATTATTAAGGAGAAAAATCTTAAATTTACTGAAATTTTAGCATTTAATATGCTTAATTTATAAAATCCGATTACGAAATGAAAAATTGATGTCGCAAGCGGGATTCGAACCCGCGCCTATTGGGATTCCGGCCCAATCGTGCTGCCACTACACTACCGCGACCAATTGTAGGACATGCAAATTTTCATCTCGTATTGTATTTACGTCTTAAGGTGACGGTGTGCTATCTACCCGACAATGTTTACACAATGTTATAGGCTTAATACTTCAAACTTTACAGTTAGAATTGTATTAAACGATGACACAACCTTGTTATTTAAATTTACTGAAATTTTAGCATTTAATATGCTTAATTTATAAAATCCGATTACGAAATGAAAAATTGATGTCGCAAGCGGGATTCGAACCCGCGCCTATTGGGATTCCGGCCCAATCGTGCTGCCACTACACTACCGCGACCAATTGTAGGACATGCAAATTTTCATCTCGTATTGTATTTACGTCTTAAGGTGACGGTGTGCTATCTACCCGACAATGTTTACACAATGTTATAGGCTTAATACTTCAAACTTTACAGTTAGAATTGTATTAAACGATGACACAACCTTGTTATTTAAATTTACTGAAATTTTAGCATTTAATATGCTTAATTTATAAAATCCGATTACGAAATGAAAAATTGATGTCGCAAGCGGGATTCGAACCCGCGCCTATTGGGATTCCGGCCCAATCGTGCTGCCACTACACTACCGCGACCAATTGTAGGACATGCAAATTTTCATCTCGTATTGTATTTACGTCTTAAGGTGACGGTGTGCTATCTACCCGACAATGTTTACACAATGTTATAGGCTTAATACTTCAAACTTTACAGTTAGAATTGTATTAAACGATGACACAACCTTGTTATTTAAATTTACTGAAATTTTAGCATTTAATATGCTTAATTTATAAAATCCGATTACGAAATGAAAAATTGATGTCGCAAGCGGGATTCGAACCCGCGCCTATTGGGATTCCGGCCCAATCGTGCTGCCACTACACTACCGCGACCAATTGTAGGACATGCAAATTTTCATCTCGTATTGTATTTACGTCTTAAGGTGACGGTGTGCTATCTACCCGACAATGTTTACACAATGTTATAGGCTTAATACTTCAAACTTTACAGTTAGAATTGTATTAAACGATGACACAACCTTGTTATTTAAATTTACTGAAATTTTAGCATTTAATATGCTTAATTTATAAAATCCGATTACGAAATGAAAAATTGATGTCGCAAGCGGGATTCGAACCCGCGCCTATTGGGATTCCGGCCCAATCGTGCTGCCACTACACTACCGCGACCAATTGTAGGACATGCAAATTTTCATCTCGTATTGTATTTACGTCTTAAGGTGACGGTGTGCTATCTACCCGACAATGTTTACACAATGTTATAGGCTTAATACTTCAAACTTTACAGTTAGAATTGTATTAAACGATGACACAACCTTGTTATTTAAATTTACTGAAATTTTAGCATTTAATATGCTTAATTTATAAAATCCGATTACGAAATGAAAAATTGATGTCGCAAGCGGGATTCGAACCCGCGCCTATTGGGATTCCGGCCCAATCGTGCTGCCACTACACTACCGCGACCAATTGTAGGACATGCAAATTTTCATCTCGTATTGTATTTACGTCTTAAGGTGACGGTGTGCTATCTACCCGACAATGTTTACACAATGTTATAGGCTTAATACTTCAAACTTTACAGTTAGAATTGTATTAAACGATGACACAACCTTGTTATTTAAATTTACTGAAATTTTAGCATTTAATATGCTTAATTTATAAAATCCGATTATAAAATCGTAATCGGATTTTATAAATTAAGCATATTAAATGCTAAAATTTCAGTAAATTTAAATAACAAGGTTGTGTCATCGTTTAATACAATTCTAACTGTAAAGTTTGAAGTATTAAGCCTATAACATTGTGTAAACATTGTCGGGTAGATAGCACACCGTCACCTTAAGACGTAAATACAATACGAGATGAAAATTTGCATGTCCTACAATTGGTCGCGGTAGTGTAGTGGCAGCACGATTGGGCCGGAATCCCAATAGGCGCGGGTTCGAATCCCGCTTGCGACATCAATTTTTCATTTCGTAATCGGATTTTATAAATTAAGCATATTAAATGCTAAAATTTCAGTAAATTTAAATAACAAGGTTGTGTCATCGTTTAATACAATTCTAACTGTAAAGTTTGAAGTATTAAGCCTATAACATTGTGTAAACATTGTCGGGTAGATAGCACACCGTCACCTTAAGACGTAAATACAATACGAGATGAAAATTTGCATGTCCTACAATTGGTCGCGGTAGTGTAGTGGCAGCACGATTGGGCCGGAATCCCAATAGGCGCGGGTTCGAATCCCGCTTGCGACATCAATTTTTCATTTCGTAATCGGATTTTATAAATTAAGCATATTAAATGCTAAAATTTCAGTAAATTTAAATAACAAGGTTGTGTCATCGTTTAATACAATTCTAACTGTAAAGTTTGAAGTATTAAGCCTATAACATTGTGTAAACATTGTCGGGTAGATAGCACACCGTCACCTTAAGACGTAAATACAATACGAGATGAAAATTTGCATGTCCTACAATTGGTCGCGGTAGTGTAGTGGCAGCACGATTGGGCCGGAATCCCAATAGGCGCGGGTTCGAATCCCGCTTGCGACATCAATTTTTCATTTCGTAATCGGATTTTATAGAGAAAAATCTTATAAAATACCTGGTGTTGATGAATTATAAAACCCTTATTTGTGAATTGAAAATAGATTAATACAGATAGTATTTGAAACCACGAATATCGGTAATTCGTTATATAAAGTCGGAACAATGTATGAACATATCCGACAGGAGGCGTGACAAAACGTTTACAGTAAAGACGAGATGCCACAGCAGCTCACTGTACCTAGGTACCAAAGGAACCTTAATGATAAATCAGTTGAAATGAATCTGCAAACGTAGGTTCAAGTTCTGTCTATAGAAACCTTTTTTGGTTCATAAATAGCTTATACTAATTCAATAAAATGTAATCAATAAGTAAAACAATTATTTACCGTGTGAAGTAGAAATATAATTCATCATCCCCTGAAAATATAATGTGCATATAACATCTATCCGTGTGGTGACGGAGTATGAATAAAAATCACCACCCCCTGTCTTACCCGTGGGTAATTGTAAGAGACGACTAAGAGATACAGGCAGGGCATATAACATCTATGCAAGAGAAGGAAAACTCGAAACAAACCCCTATATCAACACGTCTGACTAGTGTGGTATAGTAGGTTAATTTCCCTCCCGTTACGGAGGAAGCTCGAGCCCAATAATGGAACATATTATGAGCTGAGATGATGAAGATATAACATCTATGCAAGATAACCTGAAATAGAATCCAATACCAACCTGTTTGACCGGTGCGGTACAGCAGGTCAATTTCCCTCCTGTTCTGAAGCCCAGCAGTGGGAGGTATATAAGCTGACACAAGATTAATGAAATGACAAATAATTGCAAAAAAAAATTATAATATTTACTGCGAGAAAACCATTAATATTTGGGAGTAAATTGTTTCTTTTCAAATAAAAAATATACATAATAGTTTCTTCTTCTATATTAATAAATAGAGAGCCGGTTTCTTTGTTCGGTTATACAACATAAACTATTGAACCGATCAAAATAATATTTATACCATTTTTTTTTTGGGGTGGGCTACGGTCGGCGCACTCCTCGCACCAATCCGTCCGGGGTGACAGAGGGGCGTAAGCACGCACACGGCGTAAGCTCGGGCCGTGACGCCACCGTCTCTGGCGACAGAATGCCATGAGACACATCCGCCCCGTCGGCCCTGGGTCAAATCCGCCGTGCGCTCTGCTTCCAGAGTCGCACGCGGAGACCCCCTCTCGCCGAAACTTCAGCCGTCCGCCTGGAAGTTGCCCGGGGTGCACCTCGTGGAGGTATTTCGGCATGGCACCTCATAATATTTATACCATAAGATGCAGCGTGTTTCGGAGAATGTTTCAGTATTATGGTATGTTGGTGATTACTTATCTGGTACCTATTTTCTTTGACTTAAAAATAATGAATTTTTATTGTAACTTAAATTATCCTATTCGATTGTCATTTGTTTAAAATATTTCAATTCTATTGTTTATGTTATAATATGCCACGCAAACCGGGCAAGGATAGCTAGTTTATCATAACTCTCCTACGTAATATGAAACAAATCAAATAAAAAATATATTTTTTTTACTGATTATCTCAACTTAACTTACCTAGATCTATCTATCTCAAATAGAAATTAATTTTATTACTAATAATCCTCAAGTACGTTAAACCTAAGTGGTTTTATATAACAGATACTTTAGGTAACATTCCCACATTTCAAATGTGCCACACAAGCAATTTCTAAATCTCAATCATCTTAGCTTCGGGTAGGAGTGTGCGCGCTGTGCCCGACCTTATAGGAGTTACACGTGACAGAGTGAACGAATTGTTCGCTTCACTTTCGCAAACAGTTTGCCACATATCCACCGCTCACACTATATACATCATTACCATCATTTCAGCTGAAACACATCCCACTTCTGGGCTCAGTCCTCTTAAACATTAAGAGGGAGTATTGCTCTACTATATTATACTGGTCAGATGTGTTGGTATAGAGTTTTAGTTCAGGTAATCTTTTCTTGCATATACAAAATAAAATAGAGGGTGATGAATTGTAATCTTATTTTATCACCGCACTGAAAAATAATTATACATATACGGCGCTATTTAAAACCCGAATAATTCATCCGTTCGACATGATAGGTAGTTAATTCCCCTGTCTCCTCCATCCACTTGTCGAAGTTTACAGTTGGCTCTGTGGACGATGGGATGATAACCTTGTAACCGCCACCGCTACACTTGGCATATAAGTTGGCGACCACAACTTTTTATAAATTTTGCACAATAATGCTGTCACATACTCCCGCTGATACTCCTTCAAATAGTTTTTACAACTTCCACAGGCTTGTAATGAGTGACGACACATCGCATCCTAAAATCATCACTACATGGAGAATATTAAATAATATATTATGCAAAAAATGTATATATGATATAATTTGAAATAAACATGACACAACATGAGAACTTCCCGTAACCACGGACGCTCTAAACTGTTCGACACGTTGGGAAAATAAAAATCAAATACAAACGTGATAGAATCATTAAAAATTAGTTTTATTTTAAATGTGTAATATTCATACACATCATAAATCGTATATAATTCATAAAAATGTTCGTTATGTGTTTCGTTGCATACTCATCATTCTCCTGCTCTTGTCCCAATTACTTGGGGTCGACGCAATATGCACTCCTCTTCCTAAATATTACAAAGGTTATTGGCAATAGTTTTATGACTGGCCATCTACCTGACATCAACTCTCCTTGGGAATGCAATTGCTGATCAAATGACATCATGTAGAGGTGGTCCAGGTCGATATAAGGCTCTTGGTCGTCTTTTACGACATCCACGAGCAAAGTAGGGGTTGATAGTATTCGTAGCCGCTACCACACAGCAAAGTTTTGTTGCATACTATTAGCTAGATATGAACACGCCCTATTAACTGTCAGTACGTCAGATTATACAAACGAGTATCGCCGTATACGAGTGCTATATAATTTAGTTAATCCTAATGACTGTGCAAAACACTAACAACAGTTACACACTCGTGCTGTTGCCTCGTGGGTAAGTACACTCTGTGCCCTCTGTCGAGCTTCACAGTTTAATTATACACATTATGTAGTATGGGAATGTAGTTCTCCCCGAAGTGGGATAACTTTACCTACTTGTAAATGTCGCTGAGGCAATCAAAAATATCCCTATTTATGAGGACATACATACATAGATACCATCACACCATGTCCCCTGCAGGGTAGGCAGAGAGAACAGAGTGCCAAAGAACTCTATCCTTGCATACTTCACTCGCTTCCTCAACATTCATAATTCTCTTCATACACGCTCGCCGGTTTCGGAGACTCTTGACTCCACCTTCCTTCAGTACATGACCGATCTGGTCTAGGTAGGCTAGTCTCGGTCTCCCCCGGTACCTACATCCTTTCACTTTTCCTTTATGAGAACATAATTTCCACTTATCTATTACAAAGTCTTCCGCATGGTGAATGAGTAAGAATACAATTCACTACACCCATTCTTGATAGTGGATATCGTAAAATACAATTAAGAAAACGTTAGCCCAATTTTTTAGGTGAGTTTAAGGTTTTCATTGGTGGACAGTGGTCCAGCTGTATCCGTGGTGTTGCAAAGACCTATAAGCAGCAGTAGCACTTACCATCAGGTGTGCTGCTTGGCCACTGACCACAAACAAAGGGCGTAGCCCAAACGCACGGCGTGGACACGCCGCTTCATTTGTCGCCCCCGACGCATTTAGCGGGGTGTGAACAGATCATAGCCCGCCGCAAAAAAAAACTGCAACTGCTTGCTCATTTGCCACCAAGGGCAATAAAAAAGATCAATTTCTATTCCGTTATATGTGATGAGAAAAAGTAAAAAAGCTTAAGTTATGCGACAAAGTCCGTAAAATAAAATATATAAAAAAAAAAAAAAAAAAAAACTTAAGTAATTTGAATATAAAATACGTTTGATAACGGTTTGACTGTGGTCGGTCCCCGATCCATAGTCGCTGTGACGCAAATCCCTAAAAAGTGAATCCCTAAAAAGTGAATCCCTAAAAAGATAAGCATTAAGAAAAAGAAAATTGGAAAAGCAAGACCCCATAGCAACCCGTCTGAGCAGCGAGGTTTTAGTAGGTCAATTTCCCTCCTATTGAGAAGGAGACTTGAACCCATGAGTGGGGACGTATATGAGTTGAGATGTTGATGACCCTTTACTTTTCATAGAAGTTATACAAACAATGAGCGGTAGTAGTATTCTTTTAGCAAACTTACTATTAGCAACTGAGCTATATATATATAATTTGATTTTACTTCAAGTTTTCCTTGTCTAGTAATGATATTACCGAACTACTTAAGATCCCTTAAGGTGCTTAAACACCAGAGTTATACCGTCACCACACGCATAAAACTTCACACAGCGTTAATTAGTTCGCTCTGATGTACCTACAGTTGCCGTTATATTTTCGTTTAGACGTTATAGTTCGCCGTATCATCGTTACATTCGTCTATAACTAATTAAGTACCAAATTCGAAAGTTAATGTTCTAAACAAACACTCAATAATCATCCCAAATTATTTCACTCAGAATTTTTATTTCCTATGCACAATGAATTGTATGAATGGATGCCATAAGCTAGTGTGCCAAATAGCAAAGGCAGGATTGATCGTTAAACCTGTAAATCTTTGGTGTTAAGTCATCATGGCATCCATCTTCGTCCGAATGTCGTGGTAGGGCTAGTTTCTAGTCTCACCACAGAACTATCGTTGAAAATTTTGTAAAATTTTACGACTATATTCTGAGAGAACACCCTACTCTCAGTGACTTACTCAATATTACAATAAATAAAATTAAATGTATATTGCTATGTACGTATATTGTGAGACGTCATTCGCTATTACAACAAAAGAAAAACAAATATCGTTAAAGTTGAACAATAAAACATAACCGCAACAGTTACCATAACACTAACCTTCAGTGGGGCATCGTTGGAAGTTGACCGCCCCCCTCCGTCCCGGGCCGCCGCCCGGGGGACAGGTGATGCCGTCATTCGTCACTACGCAACGTGGGGCCGAGGGGGCAAGGAAATAGAAAAACTTGGCTCGTTTACAGTGAGCGCCAAGTCGCGAAGGTATTATTTTTACGAGCTTCATCGCAGTAACGAGTGTATTTGTTACGAGTTGAGTGCGCGGGGCTCGCTAACGGGCCGGCCGGGAGCGCCCGCACTTTCATTGTGATCTAAACAACTAACTTAAATGAATATGCCACTCGGTTATATTTTGTTTAGAGCCAATGTAAATAACATAGTATTTTTCATTGTTTTGAAGGAAATAAACTACTTACATATTTTCACTATGGTCGCTTCTGCAAGTTAACAAGTCCTAAAATGTATTTTAGTATGAAATGATGATAAATTGAAATAAAAAAAATAAAGAAAATTTTAGACAATAAGTTTGACATTTGAAACTCATTGAATACAAAAAATAATTGGTAATGCAATAGAGAATAATTTCCGCCTATAATTAATTCATAAATATAGACATTAAAAAAGCACTCAAGGTGGTTTTATTTGCAACAAAATAGCCAACTTATCAGATGGGAACAAACACTATTGGTTAACTTAATGGTTTCTGGTGTTCACGTGAATATTACACATTTGAAATAAAACTACTTTTGTGTGTGTCATCATGGCCACGGGAGGACTCCTCCCGTCCTCCCGTGGCCACGATCACTGTAAAGTGTTCGAAACGTCGGGAAATTAAACATCAAATACAAACGCGATAGAATCCGTAAATGTAGTTTTATTTCAAATATTATTGGATAATGTATTTAATATTCTAACTAAAATTGTACCCACTGCTTGCTGTAAAAATACGTTCACGTTTCAAACTAAGCACTACAATGTATTCTAATTAAATGCAACAGATTTTACTTGACCGCAACTTAAACAACTTTCACAAATTTATATAGCTAACTTACAAAGCTAATAATATTTATATATATTTAACTAAATCATCGGTTACTTATTTATAGAAAAGAATTTTATTATACTATTTTTGGGTACTTAGGTCTCAAAATACAAAAGACTTAGTTATTGCAAGTTGTTAAAAAAATCTTAGGATTAAATAAGCATATTATCATTTTGCCACTCATTATTCCCTTGCCATTCCCGTGTGACGACGAGATAAAGATGCAAACGTCACCAATCTTATTTATCCGTGGGAGTCGCAAAAATCACCAGACAAATGCTGTGCAGCGGCTCTCTTTCGGGGAAACGTATACTAAATCACTGCATTCGCTTACTCACCTACCAAGCATGGCGGTTACGGCACTACCTCCTCATTTATAGGAAAGCCCTACTGGATGACGGAGAGCTGAATGCTATGATGATAATGGCGTTATTAGCAACACTGAGGAGAGCTCAGGGCCCGGTGCACATCCCTCGGCGTATGCACGATAGTCAACTCGCCTGAATAAGCATAATACGCGACGATTGCACAGCTACGTAACTGCTCGAATACAAATATTTAATAATAATATTTTGTTAATTAACTAATAATTATTTAATAATAATATTTTGATAATTAATCAATTATTAATTAATTAATTAATAATTGTTCATTTAATATAGTAAGTAGTATTGCTGTGTAATGGCGGTTGCGAGTTTTTCCAACACTTGATCAATTTTATTGCGCAATATTACAAATTGTGCAATATAATTGATAGATTAGGCTAAATATTGAAGACCGCGCAATGATTGAACAAAAGTTTGAGAGAGTTTAACTTTTATTGTACAATATTTTGCCATTGCATCGTGTAGGGTTAGTATTACGCAATATTTTTTAGTCCGTGATTCATCTTGTCATGGAGTACACGCAATAATACTGTGGTATACAGCGGCAGATGTGTCTGCAGCAGTATCTCGTTCGAATATGTTGCTCCAACTGAACACGAAAACATTGAGCAATTCGTATTTTTGTGTAATATCGATATTTTAAATATAGATTTAATATATATTTTTGAGATTTTTTAGATTTAATATTATTTTACCGACTCGCGCGCAAGCTAGACGATATCCAGCCGCCCGAACAAGCCGGTTTCCGAAAAGGTTATAGTACCATAGACCACATCTACACGCTACGCCAGATTATACAGAAGACCGAGGAATCGGCCTCTGTGTCTAGCGTTTGTGGACTATGAGAAAGCCTTTGATTCTGTCGAAACTTGGGCAGTGCTTCAGTCCATTCAGAGGTGCCAAATTGACTATCGATATATCGAAGTGCTAAAGTGTTTGTTTATAAACGCTACTATGTCGGTCCGCATCCAGGATAAGAGTACGAAACCGATCCAGTTGCAGAAAGGCGTGAGACAGGGAGACGTTATCTCTCTGAAACTGTTCACCACTGCGCTGGAAGATGTCTTCAAGCTCTTAGACTGCACCGGACTCGGCATCAACATCAACGGCGAATACATCACTCACCTTCGATTCGCAGATGATATCGTAGTTATGGCAGAATCCCTGGCGAACCTTGGCACCATGCTCAATGACCTTAACAAAGCCTCTCAACTAGTAGGGCTGCAAATGAACATGGACAAGACGAAAATCATGTCTAATGCCCATGTCATTTCTGTACCGGTCCTGGTTGGGAATGCGATTCTCGAAGTTGTCGATCACTATGTTTACCTAGGACAAACAGTCCAATTAGGTAGATCCAATCTCGAGAAAGAGGTCAGCCGACGAATCCAACTCGGCTGGGCAGCGTTCGGGAAACTTAGGAGGATCTTCTCGTCTAATATTCCGCAGTGTCTGAAAACAAAGGTTTATAACCAGTGTGTGTTACCAGCGATGACTTGCGGTACTGAAACGTGGTCTCTAAATGTCGGCCTCATAAAAAGGCTCAAAGTCGTTCAGCGTGCTATGGAGAGGGCTATGCTCGGTATTTCTCTACGTGATAAAATCCGGAATACGGAAATCCGTAGAAGAAAGGGTGTAACCGACATAGCCCGAAGAATTAGCACGTTGAAGTGGCAATGGGCAGGCCACATCGCTCGACGAACCGACAACCGTTGGGGAATTTTATCGATCGATCTTTTGGATGCAAAGCACCTTTACATCTTATTGTCCAATAAAAAATATTGCACAATAAAATTTAAACTCGCTCAAACTTTTGTTCAATTTTTGCGCAATGTTTCAATACCAGCCCTACACGTTAAATAATATTGTATAATCATCTATATTGTGCAATATTATTGTACGTGTATGGGGCGCCTAAGAGCGTTACATCGACCTTGGTCAACTCATTCTGATACTCTCTGGTCAATAATTACATTCCCAAGGAGGATGGACGTCAGGTAAGCAGCGGGTCATAAAACTAAAGCTAAATGATGATGGAGTACATATTGAGTCGACCCCGAGTAATTGGGATGAGAGCAGGATGTGTCGAGCATTATATATTTAATAAGGACATTTATGTGAAAATTTAGTATTTATGTCTGAATTTAAATATCCAATATCATTTCACCATCATAAACATCATCTTAGGTTATATACGTCGAGTTCTAGTCCACCAATATAAGAGTACAATCCACTATACCAAGGCGCCGGTGGTCAGATAAGTTCATATAAGGATTTGCAAGAAAAAAAAATCTGCATATTATATTAGTTCTTAATCTTTAGATAGACGTTAACGTAAATATGTGATGTGCATCTCGACTAATGTAACTATTCTTTTCACTTTTATAATACTCGCTGAAACGAGATAAAATAAGATATCTTTAAGATAATTTAATGAATAACATGATTTGCGTCGGTCTAAGATTGATGGTTGAAATGAATATTTTATTTAATATCAAAGAAGTGTTCTTCTTCGTTAAACCATGTAGGACCCACCATTTTGCTACAAGCTTCCTTCACAACAATCTAACCTTCACAATATTAAATATAAATAAGCTTGAGACCTTCGTTAGATGTTGGACAACATACTGTGTAAACACTGTATATATAAATAATACATTTCCATAACTAATTCATATAAAAAATCCCAAGTTATTAACTTGATTGTTTATAGTTACTGCAGTTACAACATCTATATTACGCAGATTTGATTACGTTTTGAAAATTAGATAATATAAGAACAAAATTAAAACTGTAAACCCAACCCCTCTTTCTTTATTTTTTTATATAAGCAAATTTTGAAAAATGCTATAATATAATAATTATAATATAACACGCAATATATTGACAGAACAGATCTCATGCAGTCGCTCTACGAGGTCCGGAAGTATCACAGACACAGCTTCCGTCCATATCTCTCCGCCTCACTAGACAGTGACCTTGCCGCTATTTACTGACCTACAGCACGCATATATCACGGCTACATTGTACGTGACCGAGATAGTTACAACCCTAAAAGATTAAAGTTAATGATGTACAGTTAACCCCTTGTGAGGCAAAGACATGGAACTAGTAATTCATATTATATTAACTCACTAAAAGATTATTGTATTACGTTTACACTTTTTGACTCGCTGTGGCCTGGTCACATCATCTCTAAAACGATCTTTGGTGATGTAAAGGCCACGTGGAGATCCATTACCAACAGTATTTTCCCGTACCATTAATTGAAAGAATCATCGATATCAATTACAATAGTTACTACTATATAGTTACCCCAAACATACTAAAATCATTTGGGTGACAGGTAATGTAGCTAAATTACTAAAAATTAACATTTGACATGATTTTATAAAAACTTATTGTGAAAAGTATTGAATGAATACTATTGAAGAAAATAAAATATATTCTAATAATGGAACGTAACAACTGAACAGTCGGTATCCATTATTCGACACTGTATAAATAGGTAACTAATTTGGAATGGATTTTCAATAAATGTGGCTTTAAATTCCACATGTAATATTTATTTTTCGCTTAAAAAATATTTTTTTATAAGTAACTAGCTAATGCAACAGACGCTGTTCTGTACAAAAGTAAAAAAAAATAGAATACCTGGAAATCTGTTACAACGCCTACAAAGTCTAATTATTAATATTCAAAATAATATCCTAATTGATCTAGCCGTTAAGGAGTAGCTCAGTCACATACACACGTAACATAGCATTAGGAAATGTAAATAATATACCACTAAGCAACACAGATTCAAGTGATTGTAGAGCAACTTATCGTTAGTACTCACCGGTCGCTCTACAGACACATAAGTTACAATCGTCCAATGAGATGTGCGTTTTTTATCCTCCGCTCAGTTTCAGATATGAGTGGCAATCAGTGTGAGTGCCCTAAGCTTTAATATATATGTTATACAGCGAGTGGGGGCAGACGGACAAATCGCTTGGAACGTTTACTGATATGAAATACTTGTTACGTCAATCAACCAAATGGTATCGCCAATAACGTATAGATACTTACGCACGAGACCTATCATATAAAACTATACCTTTACTATTAATTATATTGTGTTTTATTTAGTTCTGCTATGTAAGTTATTTTTCCACGTTGTGACCCCTAACTTTATCGTGGTAATCGTATTCAACTGAGGAGACACCATGGGAATAGTCAGTAGCACACTCCTGGTAAACTTATTACCAACTGCGATCACCACTAAGGCAGAGAAACGTGGAGATGATGGCATTGTCCTCTCTTAGGTAGACTTATGTGAACGAAGTTGACAGGCTGATGAATGATTTTGATATTATATTCTATTATTTTCGCATACTTTAGAGAACGTAGTTTATTAATAAATCTACTCAGGGCATAGGTTGTTTTTAAAATATCAGTCTGGATTGAAATTAGTTCTTGAACGTATACTACTGGTGCTCATTGTGGAGGGAGAGGGAGCTAAAAAATTTAAAAAAAAAGTGTCATGTATTACAGATACGATCTCTTACAATATTTAATTAATGATTTTCCGTTTTATTAGTTAATAATGTTTCATATAATCATTGGTATACATGAGGTATTAAAACCCCCTTTTTTATTGCAGATGGTGGCAAACGAGCAAACAGCACACCTGATGGTAAGTAATACTGCCCCTCATGGACTACCACAATATCAGAGCATATCCAGGCCGCTTCCCACCATGAAGAAAGTGCTCTTCTTAAGCCTTGTTTAAAAAAGGATATGTCATAGCGCTCGGGAAACACAACAGCACATTCATTCCAGATCTGGCACGTACGTGAGAGAAATGATCGCTGAAAACGTACAGTTGACAACCATAACGTTCTAGGTGTAATGTGAACTACACGGAGTAAATAAAACTTGTGAACTAACTGTGTAATTATGTATTTACATAATGTTTTAAACGCCAAATACTCCTCAATCTAGATCTCTTCAATTACTTTGAAAATTCAATTATTTGAGTTTTATGATGGGTCCTCGCGGACACACTCTTATACGCTGTACTCTTGACATTACTACGTGCGGCGCTTACCACCCTCATTCTTCTTAGCTCATACATCAGACTGTTGGACTAATGTCTCCTTCACAATAGTCGAAAAATTGACTCAATGTACCACGGTTTTGTGTCGAGTTTATTTATTCTTGTATCGATCTTACCGTCAAATCATCATTCGCCAGCTCTTATCCCAATTACTCGTGGTCGACGCGATATGCACTTATATACATTGCAAAAGTTATTGACAATAGTTTTATGCCCAGCTCCCTATCTGTCATCAATGCACCTTGGGAATGTAATTGTTGAACAAACGGTATCAGATGTTGGCTATAGGACTGTTTAGTCGTATTTTACCACATCTGCGAGCAAAATAAGTGTTGGTAATATTGGTAGCGGCTACCACACATCACTGTCAGCAGGTTCTATCGTCATATAATATCCATTAATCGTCTTTGACCAGACCCATGGGCAAAAAATGCTAGTGAATTGTATTGTTACACCGTCATCATATGGAACACAGTTTGATAGTATAGTGTATCCATCACACAGTTTATTCGATCCATGCGCAATGCTCGCATAAATGAATATAGGTCAAACGGCGTCACGTAGAGTAAACGCTGCTCATTTGAATAAACGATGGGATGTTGTTTAATGCTAATTTCAACTGCGAAAGTGAACAGAACCTGTCACCTGAGAGGCAGATAGACGGTAGAACGACTAATTCGTCTACGGAAAACTTTCTAATTCTACGCTTATAATTGTATTAAAAATAGGCGTACATCTACTATGCGTAATATGATATTAATTCTTTCATAGTATAGTACCTTAACGACTATAGCAAGCAAGATTTAACTGTCATTACGACAGGCATGTTAAAATGAAAATAAAGTCCACAGGTAACAAATCACTCTAAGATTTCATTGTTTGACTCCATGCAGATTTTAGGATGGCTCGTTCTAAGCATTTTTGAAGTGCATTCTTTGCGCGCATGAGGGTAAAATTTTTACAGATACACATACATACATACATATCATCACGCCATATCCCTTGCAGGGTAGGCAGAGAGAACAGAGTGCCAGAGAACTCTATCTCTGCATACCTCACTCGCTTCCTCAACATTCATAATTCTCTTCATACACGCTCGCCGGTTTCGGAGACTCTTGACTCCACCTTCCTTCAGTACCTGACCGATCTGGTCTAGGTAGGTTAGTCTCGGTCTCCCTCGGTACCTACATCCTTCCACTTTCGTATTGTATATCTTCTTAACCAGACGTTCGTTCGGCATTCTTTCCACATGTCCGAACCATTGGAGCATTCCCTTTCGCATCTTTACACCAATACTCTCTTTCATACCTACTCGCTCTCTTACGTCGTCGTTACGAATGCGGTCGGTCAGCCTAACTCCACAGATTTTCCGAAGAGATCGCATTTCGACCGCATTAATTTTACTTTCATACTCTTTTTTGCATACCCAACTCTCGCTTCCATACAGTAATGTTGGGACAAGCACTGCGTTATGTATTGCTACACGTGCCTTCTGGCTGAGGTGGTGGCTGCCGAGAAGTTGCCCCAACGCTCCGTTCACTCTATTTCCCGCATTCACTCTTCGCTCTATATCAGTGGTGTACCGTCCATCTCGGCTAAATCCACATCCAAGATATACAAATTCATCCACTTGCTCTAGTACATCATTACCTATTGTTACTCTTACATCTGTTCTGGCTTCATCTCTTTCAAAGACCATTATTTTGGTTTTGCTCACATTCACGCGTAGACCCCTTTTCTTACAACCGCGCGTAGACCCCTTTTTATAGATGAAACGCAATATTGGTGACACGAAAATGTGGGACGTTTTTGTTCAAGAAGAGGGAGAGAGCGATTGGGACCGATTGAGAGAGAGTGAGAGAGGACGAACGTAGCATGAAGCACGTAGCCATGGAGCGAGAGTAGGAAGCAAGCGAGTGATAAAGATCGAGAGAGAGAGAGAGACAGTGAGATAGAACGAACGTCGCATCACGAACAGTGCCATGGAGCGAAGGGTGAGAGAGAGCTAGCGAGAAAGAATGAGAGAGAGAGTAAGATAGGGCGAATGTCGCATAACGCACATAGCCATGGAGCGAGAGGAGGGAGAGAGCGAGTGATAGAGAGCGAAAGGAAAAAAAAGAGAAAGGGAGATCGAGAAAAAATACACTCTATTGATTGATGTATGTAAATGAGATTTAAAAATTAGTTTGTCAAAGAAGTTTCACTTCTGACGTCTGTACTTTGTACGTGAGCACTTTTAATTTTTAATATGTATATTTATGTAGATATAATATTTACACGAGTGCAGTTTTATCGTATTTATATTTGCTACTTTACTTTCTCGATGTTTCATACACTTTTCAGTAGAAGATACTAGGCGAGCTCAAGGACTTGACATGGATATGGTTCTCCCGTGACCATGAATGCTGGTTCAGCTACGTTATAAATAAAATCTCACATCCTTAAGTATCAGGTATACACTAAATAAGTTTAGTCAAGGAAGAATTATTAGGGTTTTTTTTTAATTTATTTAATCCATAAAGAAAATACATATTAATTATTATTGTACCTTTAAACTTTTTTAAGTTTGTATAGGTACTCACATTCAAACAGCGAGGCCAATAAACGAGTCTTATGATAGGTACTTACATTACAATATACAAATACATATAACTTATTTAAAAATCGAGAAAAAGTAAGAAACGCGTATCTTAATAATAGTACACATATTTTCATTTTCTTTTAAAGAGAGTAGTTAAAATAAAATTCACTCGCAACAGATGAGCAAGCGAACCTTATACAGCCGGTTTCATATATATGCTATTTCAATATCTGTCACTGTTTATTTAATTTTTGCAATGTAAAGCTACTTCACACTGTGAATACACAGTATTCCAAGTATAGTGCAATCATTTTGAATTGTATAATTTGAAATTAATGTTCAGCAAATTGTACCCAAATGGTATTTTTTATATTTTTGCTTGTAGTTCATACTATTTATTTCTATATTAATTCGTATTGGTATTTCATTTGTTAGTGAAGGAATTATGTAAGCAAGTGTTCGTGTCCCGTAATAATTGCAGGCTTTTGCACTCTATAATCTATTTTGTGTTCTACTTCTAGTACCTATATTATGTGATATCGGTATTTTTACGGCACTATTATTATATTGTTCGATTAATAACGACATGTTCACTCTTTTATGGATAGGGAGTATATTACAATGGGAGAAAAGTCCGGAAACGTTATCTTTCGACTTATTTAAAATATGTTTGGGTGCGATACATTTTAAAATTCTAGATTGAAGAGAGAATATTTTACCTAAATGCGATTTGAATGTACGACCATAGCTTGTTATACCATATGATATTATAGATTCACCTAAAGCAACATACATATTTAAGAGTATTGCGAAAGGTATTTTGTGCTTAATTATAGTAAATTTAGCAAGTATGGCACATAACGTTTCGCATACACCATCAATATCATAATTCCAGCTGAATCGATTGTCGACGATCAATCCAAGGTATGTGTAATGGGCCACTTCTTCAATATTGTCACATAAACATTGATCTGTGTTAACTGTGCTATGTAAACAGTTTTGAGTATGGGCTCTTATTTTAAAAGATCCGGGATGCCGCATATAACTGGAGTGTGCGTACATAACCTTCGTTTTAGTACTATTTAAGACAAGGCCGGCATCATGGAACCATTTGGAAACCAGTGTAAAATCACCCTGAAGCCATTTGACCGCGATATCTATATCTTTGTTAGCGACAACAAGGCATGTATCATCTGCATATTGGTAAATAGAACATCTTTTAACCACATTTTCCATATCGTTCACATATGCAAGGTAGTGCAAAGGCCCTAAAACCGAACCTTGGGCTGTTCCTTCCGTTATCTGCATAGGATCGCTATATGAACCACCTATCTTAACACAAAATTCCCTATTTCAGAGATAATCTTTACACCAACGCAACAGTGGTTTACGTATTTTTATTTTCAACGATTATTCTGCCCTGTCGGCAAAAATATAAACTCAGCCACCAGCATCAGCACCATACCATTTGTAGCACTATATAATAACAACACAAACTTAGGATCTAAGTAAATTATCTCAAGACCATTTAGTTTCATGTTACGAGTATAGTATGTATTTCTAAGTCAATTCAATATGTAATCAAACTAAGTGAGTATACAAATGAGTTTCATTTTTTTTAAATTTCTAAACTAATGCAACACAAAGCGAGTCATTCGTTTGGTTTATAAAAGAGTCAGTACGGCATACATTCACCGGTCTATGAACAAATCACAGTCTCACAAAGAAAATGATTCAAGAAGCGACTTTTTGGATAATTATAAAAAATATATTATGAAATTTGACTACACAGATGGCGAAGTTGTTGAGATACAAACCTACCGTGCCAGTGTCGTGGGTTTGAATCCCACACATGACAATACTTTGTGCGATACACAAACTGTTGTTCTGAGTCTGGGTGTAATTTGTGTCCGTTAATTTGATGTGTGTAAAGTCCCCCGCAATACAAGGATTATTTCCTTAGTGCAGAGTGTTGTCATTAAAAAAAACAGTGCTATTTTGTATTCGTAAATTAGCTATTAACGATATACTCGTAAAACGATATCCGATTATTTTTTTTCCGTATGGTGACGGAGTAAGAATACAGTTCACCACCCCCCTCTCTTACCTGTAGGTATTGTAAAAGACGATTAAGGGATATTATATCCCTGCATATTGCATATACCATCTGTGCAAGAGAAGAAAAACTCGTAATAAAATCCTATACCAACACGTCTGACCAGCTTAGTATAGTAGGTCAATTTCCCTCCCATCATTAAGGAGGCCCGAGCTCAACAATGAGAAATATGTGGGCTGAGATGATGAGGATGACTTTCTTTTGCATTATGAGTAAATATACATATTGCATTAGATATTATGGATCACACAAACTGTCCTACGTAGAAATCGAATCTATAACTCTGGGAAAAATTCTATACACAAAACACTGCGGAGTGCCTGCAATAAAATAAAGGTATCGCTTTAACAGTGTTCCATTACCGAAAGTGATGTTTTTTCCAAGACAGAAATATACTTTATATGTATTTTGGAAAATTAATTATTTATTTATTTATATTAGGGGAAGTTTGAAAGTAGCACCAGTGATAGAGAAGGTTAGGAGCGCGAGATTGTCTTGGTATGGACATGTGATGAGGAGGGATGAAAGGCATGAGTCAAGGAGGGTTACCAATATGCTTGTGGATGGGCGTAAGAATCGTGGGTGACCCAAAAACAGATGGATGGATTGTGTAAACGAGGATATGTGTATGATAGTTGTGAGTGAAGATATGACGGCCGATAGAAGATTGTGGAAGGCAAGAACATGTGCCGACCCCACTTAGTGTGGGATGAGGGCAGGCAAATGATGATGATGTATTTTGGAAGATTCATAATTCAATTACGATAAATGTTTTAAGTACTTACTTAAACAAAAATAACACATATTTTTGTTTTAAAATTATTAATGAATGTGACACGTTTTTAATGTTCGTTAGTTCGTATTAGCCGCCAATAGAGCGCGGTGATGACAACAGTTCAGTGTAAATCGGTTGTTAGAACATATATCGCGACGTGGCAATAGTACAAAATTGATGTGTTCAACATATTTCAAGTCTCGACGGAGCAGGGGAGGTTGGGGGGTGTAGGTCAATCGCTTTACGATCCAATTGATACATATGTACATACTCGTAGGTATGCATAATATATCAGTAGAGTAGCTGAGCCATCGCATAGACGACATGTACTGCACATAGATGTACTGAGAGTGTACCGTGAGTGACGGCGTTGATAGGTCAGTCAACCAACAGCTTTATATACCTATATAAATAGATAGATACCTAATTGTAAAATATTATATCGTTTTCCAAAATATAGTAGCGAGCTGTGCGTGGAACAGCATCTCTAGCACTTTAATATGTCAGTCGTTTAGTACACAATAAAAAATTCCATTCCCATTGCTCTGCTGAAAGTGGCATTCGATCTTCTTTATAATAACCGTGATTTATTGGAACGAAGTTCCTTATCGCGCGTTGTGAAAGGGGGCTAGACGGAAAAAATTCTTACGAAAAGTTGTCACGACACTTTTTGCTATAGTAAGCTATTGTAAGCTGTGCGGCGTCGCTCGTCGGCTCTCTTATAGAAAGCAAGCCAGATATTTTCATTTCTATTTCGCATTGAACAGTGTGGTGTCGCGACGATTTTTTTTATAGATAGAGTGATTCAAGAGGAAGGTGTATATGTATAATATATGCATAATGTACTAGAGAAACACTGATAATTTTAGAGGTTTCTAATGTGATGTCGTAAATAAACACATTATTTTGCGCTTACATTGCAAACGCTGGCTGAACCCTACGAAATAGATCAAAATAAAGTACTACAGTATTATACAGCTTAAAAAGGCCTACAAAAAAGTCCGCGATGGTATACCTATATCTTTCTCTTAAGGATAACATACTATATCCATTTTAATACTTTAAAAAATGTTCTATTATAAAACGGTAATTGAAAAGCTATTTACACAAATACTGTATTAATCCTTATCATTTTAAATACATTAGTTGGCTTGAGCATTTCATGAAGATATTTTTTTTCCTTCAGACCATGCAAATTAAATCAATACCTTAAGAGATATAGCAAAATCAAAATAATGCGCAACGAAATTATTTTCGCCCGTGACCGGGCCGCGTGGCCGACTCGCGTTCGAGCTCGGGGCCGAAAAGTTTTGGTAGTCTAGTGGAATTGTATATCCTATTATTAATATTATAAACGTGAAAGTTTGTAATAATGTATGGATGTGAACATGTTTGTTGCTCTTTCACGTAAAAACTACTGAATGGATTTTGATGTTTATAGTAATATAGCTTGCACATCAGAATATATATCAGGCTATAATTTATAAAGATATTTTGCAAATTGGCTAAAATATAACGATAAAAATCGCTTAAGGCAGAAAAAAAATATATAATTAAAATAGAACTTCGTTCCATCCGGCTGTCCCTTGACACCTCCGGTTTTTTTTATTATTATAGGTCAATACAAAATACCTATAGCAATAAAATATTAAGCAATCTTAGTCAATAAATAGTAATTCTAACTTATCAAAAACTAGTGCTACAGCTGAGACGATTTTAGATCATGTGTTTTGCATTTGAACACGGTATATTCAATACAGCTTACAAATTTATAATTAGGTCACAGTCATCACATAATGACGATTTTTTGTCCTATTCCTTACACGGCTTAACCTGTCCCGTACTTATATCATGTTATACTTGATGTATAAATTGATATACGGGACAGGTCAGTATATTTGGGTATTTTTGACAATTGTAGATATTATTGACAGGTATTATTGACAATTGTGATGTGTGTGAATTGGTTTCCGGTTCCGGTGTAGTAAATAACAAGACGTCACAATTATCACTCTCAGTAAAATCTCGTTAAAAAAGTGTCGCAACTAGTTAAAACAGTGTCAACAACAGTTATAATCAAACATTTAGTCGTGAAAAGTATATCAACTAAGAAAATCACACACGCACAACCTTCTAAATAACTAATTCACTGCTGTGAAAACATTCATTATATAACCTCAAAAATAATATTGTGAGAAAAATATTTAATCGTCAATGTCAAGTGTCAAGATAGCCAACGTCACAAACTAAATTTGACAAATAGAGTGTTGCCATATAAAGAAGTTAAATTTCCCCATTCAACAATATTGCCATATATAAAATATTTGAAAATATCTTAAATTCAATCAAAATAATAATGGAAGACCAGATGCAATATTTATTGGAAAAAATTCAAGAACAAATGGATAGACAAACAATATCGATTACGGAGGCTGTTACTCAAAACATTACAAAGCAAATGGGCGAAAAGTTTAAAATATTAGAGGAACAAAACCAACATCTCCAAGCTGAAGTTTCAGAACTAAAAGAAAAAATTAAAGGAATAGAGATACAAAAGAAAAAAAACAATTTATTATTTTTTGGGTTAAAAGAAGGCAGCGCCGAAGAATCAAATATAGTTAAATTTATGAAAGAAAAAATAAACACACACTTGGCAATGGATATCCAGGAATATGAAATCGATAAGGCTCATAGGATCGGTCGTAAAACAAGTAACGGACTTCGACCTATACTTATTTCTTTTACCTCCAATTGGAGACGAAACACAATTCTTAAAAACAAAAAGAAACTCCCTGAAGGAATATACGTAAAAGAAGACTTTACGAAAGAAACGCTAGAAATAAGAAAATCTCTACAGCCAAAACTCGAAGAAGAAAAGAACAAAGGCAATATTGCCTACCTGAGAGGAGAACAACTCATAGTCAAGAAACCATCCGATATCCAAAAGAATGAGAAGAGGAAAAGAGAATCATCCTTCTCACCTAACCAGAACGAACTACCCTCTTCAGCAGGCCCAAAAAAAATCGCCACAAAAAACGCTTTCGACTTTATGACACGTCCTAGAAGCAACTCACTTAAAGAAAAAAACTATAAATAGCAATTAAAACTCGCCAGCAACCGGAAAAACGATAACGAAAACTACAAAAACTCACAACTAATAAACCAAATAAATACTCCCCCAAGCCGGCTGGTCCCCGTGGGGGAAAGAGACCATAACCCTCTAGCTAGCACAAAAACACAAGACGAAAATGAAATCCTAAAAATTGGCACATTTAATGTCAGATCATTAGGGTCCGAGATAAGATACATAGAATTAATATACTCACTACAAAATATAGAAATAGACATACTTGGTATAGCGGAAGTCCGAAAAATGGGTTGTAATATTGAAGAACATGAGAACTATATTCTATGCTATAAAGGAGAAACGCCTGGTTTGTACGGAGTAGGCTTTCTCATCAAGAAAAAACATAAGAAAAACATAATAAACTTCACAGGCCTGTCAGAACGGGTCGCTGTAATACAAATGAAATACGAAAGTCAAAGCTTATCAATAATACAGGTGTACGCGCCCACAGAAAAGTCGTCAGAAGAAGCAATAACCTCATTTTACAACACCTTGGAAACGGCTTTTAAACAGGCTGGAGAACACGTCCTTCTAATTGGAGATTTCAACGGTCAAGTTGGACAAACGAATACGAAAGACAGCTTAGTTATAGGAAAATTTGGTTACGGAATTCGGAGCGAAAGGGGCGAAAAGCTAGTGCAATATGCCTTAGAGAACAAACTATCGATCATGAACACCTTCTTCAAGATGAGAAAAAACCGCAAATGGACGTGGCTATCTCCAGATGGGAAAACAAAAAATGAAGTAGATTATATCTTATCAAATGAACCCAAGAAAATAAGAAATATAGAAGCTCTACACGGCTTACAATTTAGATCAGACCACCGCCTAGTAAGAGCTACTTATATTCTAGGAAAACAAAAGAAAACTAGATCAACTTTTAAATCACAACCTAAGCCATTAAAAACAACAGAAGATATCAATCGATACTTGAAAAATCTAGAACATAATATACAAGACTTGAACCTCCAAGACAACAACCACGATGCTCAATCACTATACAATGTAATAGAAAATACCATTAAAAATAGTATGCCACAAAAAACGCCTAATTCAGAAATAAACAGAGCTGAAAAAATTATAAGTAAACATACAAGAGACATGCTGATAAGACGAACAGAGTTAATAAAAATGAAACAAAAAACCAAAGAAAACAAAAATGAATTAAGTGTTCTTTTTAAAACAACAAGCAAAGCCATCAGAAGAGATTATCAGAACCATAGAAACAAGATAATAGAAGAAAATTTGCAGAAATATAGAAGTACCAAAAAAGCATACAAACAGTTAACAACGCATAAAAAATGGATTCAAAACCTTAATGCTGGAACGAATGAGACAAAAACCAGAGACGACGTGATAAATAGTGCAACGGTTTTTTACAAAACACTGTATGCAGAGAAATCTGACAATATAACTACAAGTCATGTAAGTAACAACATAATACATAGTGAAGTAACCAATAAACATATCGAAATACCACCAATAGACGATTTGGAAACTATCAAACATATCAAAAAGCTGAAAAATGATAAAAGTCCAGGACCAGATGCTATACCAAACGAGGCTTTGAAAACAGGTTATCTGCTCTTAGCTCGCCCTCTTACTTATATGTTTAATAAAGTTCTAGACACTGGTCAAGTGCCAGATCAATGGAAGAGTTCCGATATAATCCTATTGTACAAAAAAGGAGACCCGAAAGACGTAGGTAACTACAGACCTATAAGTCTTCTTTCAAGCGTGTACAAACTATTTATGTCAATTCTCCAAAGTAGATTATCCCCAAAAATTGATGAACACCAACCTTTAGAACAAGCTGGCTTCCGTTCGGGATTTTCCACAACAGACCACATACACGTTATTCAACAAGTAATAGAAAAACACAAGGAGTTCAACAAACCATTATACATAGCCTTCATCGATTACGCTAAAGCTTTTGATACGATCTCTCATAAGTCTATATGGGAAACCCTGGACCACTGCAAAATCCAAGAAAAATACATAAAGGTATTAAAAAACATCTACAAAGGAAGTACAAGCAGAGTAAAACTAGAAAAAAGAGGAACAAATATACCAATCTGCCGTGGAGTAAGGCAAGGAGATCCTCTTTCACCAAAACTTTTTATAGCGGTACTGCAACTTATCTTTGAAAATTTGCACTGGCCAACACACGGAATCAGAGTAAATGGGAGGAGCTTAACGCATTTAAGATTCGCTGACGATATCATCATATTCGCCGTAACCAGTGACAAACTAAACGAAATGATAAGCACACTGAGAGAAGAAAGCGAAAAAGTTGGGCTCATAATAAACCAAGAAAAAACGAAGCTAATGACAAACAGTAAAACTACTAACATCGACCTGTATGGCAAACCGCTAGAGTACGTCAATAGCTACACATACCTCGGCAAACAAGTATCATTCAGTAATAAAAATGAAGAAAAAGAAATAGAACGGCGAGTGAACCTTGGGTGGAAAAGATACTGGAGTCTAAAGGAAATCCTAAAAGGCAATCTCCCCCTTTACCTAAAGAAGACTGTAATGGATACTTGTATTCTTCCGACCCTCACCTATGGCTGCCAAACATGGACGTATAACACAAGAATAAAAACAAAACTAACAAACTGTCAGAAAGCTATGGAAAGAAGTATATTAAAAGTAAGAAAAATTCAAAAGATAAGAAGCAAAGACATAAGAGCAAAAACAAACTTAATAGATGTACTTCATCATGCACGCACACAGAAATGGAGATGGGCTGGGCATATATCCAGGTACATAGACAATAGATGGACAATAGAAACCACAACTTGGGAAGGACCAGCGGGAAAAAGAACGAGAGGTCACCCAAGGAACAGGTGGATCGACGAAATAATTCGAGTAGCAGGCAAAAATTGGAGAAGCAAAGCAAACGATAGAAAACTCTGGAGTAAGCTAGAGGAGGCCTTTACCCAACGTGGGGTTCCAATAACATAGTAGAAATAGTTATTTAGATATAAGAGAAAATGTTATTTAAGGTTGTTGGAAATAAATGGGTTTTTTTTTATTATTATTATTATTATTGACAATTGTGAATGAATGAATAATTTGCTCGCTAACCACTATTTCAAAATGAAACCATGAACATTGTCATAAATATTACATGCTGTATGGACACAGCCAATAATTTAGTGATAGTACAATCCCAAACATTGTATTTGAGCACAAACTGACAAGCACGCATTACGCGCGCAATGAAACATTACTTACTGTACCCACTGCTTTATCGCATACGTAACGAGTTTACGGCCACTGTAATGGTTGCAACTATACTATTTAATTATATAGTACATCTATGTACGACACATTACATGAGTCAAGCGCTTAATACATTTTATTGTTTAGTTAAAATTAATTTACCTACAGACACGATCATTCTCTTGCTGATGTGGTGACTTTAAAAATTAATAAAAAAACATATTATATATTGCAGATTGAGAATTTCTAATACCCGAAATTAACGTTCTTAGTAATCTAACACAACTATGTAATTTCAAATAATATGCCTGGATCTTATACATTGATTTCCTCAAAAAGATTTCCATTCAAACAAAACTGTATGGAGTCAAACGTGTAATCATCGTAGCCCGTGCGCCTCGCCTTCGAACACTTGTGGTTCATTAAGTTATAATTTCCAACTCTCATGAGCAGTTAAAGAAAATAAACCATTGGCGATGAATGTCGCCTTTCCTGTCACTTGTCCCTGTAAACGACGCAAAGCAACGCAAACAGTGTGAAAATATTGCTACGGTCTCTACGTCTATAAAGCTAGCATGACAAAGTGAGCACAATCGCTTAAAGAAAAGTGCAAAAATTAGTGCTCATTTAGTGCTAATTTAGTGCCAAAACTTAAATTTGATGCTCTCATAGATTCGCAAAAACTGAGAACACTGCTAGCTTGTAATTAAGCTAGCAGTGTATTCCCTAAAACGCCTATATTAACGCGGTATAGGACTAAAGCAATGTATAGGGAATTTAGTGCTCGATTAGTGCTGGCAGTATGTGTTAAAAAAATTGAAATTTTTATTTTTTTTATTTTTTTATTAAAACTGCCAGTATGACAGTCTGAGCAAGTGACCGGATTGAATACGTCAATCTGGATCAAAAATCTGTGATTGTCAAGGGTTAATAATTTAGTGCTCGATTAGTGCTGGCAGTATGTGATAAAAAAAATATTTTTATTTTTTGTCAATCAAAACTGCCAGTTTGACAGTATGAGCAAGTGACCGGGTTGAATACGTCCATCAGGATCAAAAATCTATGATTGTCAATGGTTAATAATTTAGTGCTCAATTAGTGCAGGCAAAATGTAAATAGTAATTTGAAAAAAAAAAAAATTTGTTTGTCATTCAAAACTGCCAGTATGATAGTCTGAGCAAGTGGCCGGGTTGAATACATCAATCTGGATAAGTTATTAATACATACATACATACATATCATCACGCCATATCCCTTGCAGGGTAGGCAGAGAGTGCCAGAGAACTCTATCCTTGCATACTTCACTCGCTTCTTTAGCATTCATAATTCTCTTCATATACGCTCGCCCGTTTCAGAGACTCTTGACTCCACCTTCTCTCAGCACGTGACCAATCTGGTCTAGGTAGGTGAGTCTCGGTCTCCCCCGGTACCTACATCCTTCCACTTTCGCTATCTCTCACTATCTTCTTAACCAGACGTTCGTTCGGCATTCTTTCCACATGTCCGAACCATCGGAGCATTCCCTTTCGCATCTTTACACCAATACTCTCTTTCATACCTACTCGCTCTCTTACGTCGTCGTTGCAAATGCGGTCGGTCAGCCTAACTTCACAGATTATTAATGATTATCAAAAGTTATTAATTTAGCTATATATCTAATAGATGCATTTAATTTATTTTCAAACCTTCTATTGTCAGTTCGCCATACCTGTAGCCACAGCCATACACACACATACATATTAAGGGTTTTTTATTTGAATGAAAGATTAATTTAGAATCACAGAGACATATTAATTACTATTGAAGAATCTACATCAAAATCTCTGTATATTATCTAAGTGGTTTCTTTGTTTTCATATAAATAAATATTTAAACTGTAAAGCACTAAATTATTAACCGTTGACAATCATAGATTTTTAATCCTGATTGACGTATTCAATCTGGTCAATTGCTCAGACTGTGATACTGGCAGTTTTGATTGATAAAAATATTTTTTTTTTTTTCAAATTACTAATTATATACTGCCAGCACTAATCGAGCACTAAATTATTAACCCTTGACAATCATAGATTTTTGATCCAGATTGACGTATTCAATCCGATCACTTGCTCAGACTGTCTGACACTGGCAGTTTTGATTGACAAAAAATAAAAAATAAATATTTTTTTCATATTTTTTATCACATACTGCCAGCACTAATCGATCACTAAATTATTAACCCTTGACAATCATAGATTTTTAAATCCTGATTGACGTATTCAATCCGGTCACTTGCTCGGACTGTCATACTGGCAGTTTTGATTAACAAAAATTAAAAAAAAATTGTCAATTTTTTTATCACACACTGCCAGCACTAATCGAACACCAAATTCCCTATACATTGCTTTAGTCCTATACCGCGTTAATATAGGCGTTTTAGGGAATACACTGCTAGCTTAATTACAAGCTAGCAGTGTTCTCATTTTTTGCGAATCTATGAGAGCATCAAATTTGAGTTTTTGGCACTAAATTAGCACTAAATGAGCACTAAGTTTTGCACTTTTCTTTAAGCGATTCTGCTCACTTTGTCATGCTAGCTTTATAGACGTATGGTCTCTCAACGCATGAACCTCGACTTGGGTTTAATACGTATGTGCCTCTAGATACCACTAAATCAAAGATGCGGAAGTATCATTCAGATCAATTGATTCTGTAATTTTCAGATAGGTAACTAAAGTACGTTATGCGAAACAATATGCCTTATTACAGTTACACTGTGAAAGACAGCTTTTGTACTAATTATTAGACGCATTGCAAAATATCAGGGTGAAATGTTACTTAATAACTAAATATTATGACTTTTAGTAGGAATATGAAAGCGTCATATAGTGGTCTTTTGGTGTACCTACTTAGTTTGTATTAAATAATTTTGATGGTATTTTATGTAATGTAATGGGAAGTAAATGCTGGTATGTTGTGAATATAATATAACAGTGCACATATATTTTCATTAAGCTGAACACTTGACTTTACTGACGGACAATAACTAATATGAAAAAACTAAGGACGTGAGAAATTGATAATTTGTGAAGGTAATTATAACTCGACACTGGCAGCAGTGACCTCGTATTATTAGTAGCTGATTACTACAAAAAAAAAATAAGAAACTAAATATAACATGTAACAAGAACTGAATATGATAAAAAACTGAACTTTACAGTGACTGACAGCAGTAGTAACGCCTAACTTATCATTAGAAATCGGTTAATCGTTAATTTATTCAAAAAGCTCTCCCAGTGTCACTGTAAAAGTTCAGTCCACTAGTAGGCGGACACTCCCAGTGCAATATAATTCATTATGTTAACTATAAAGTAACGGGACAACACTTAGCCAAGTCCTTTGTACTAGTTATCTGAAATGAAGAGCGGAGCCTTTACGTAAGTTAACTCTTTCTTATCTTAATTAAATTTCAAGTTTCATTTATTACTTGAATGTAGTTTATCAATCGAAAACTTATAAAACAATTGCGCTCCAGACATTCTAACGTATAGACGAGGCAATGGTAACAGACTGTTGATTGTGGCACACCTAGGTACACAAGAGACTACCGATTATGAGAAAACGAGCAAACGAGGCGCTATAAGGTATTTTTAATTGAAATATAAATCGTTTGAAACAGTTTATTATGTAAGACAACTTTTTATATGAAATTCAAATTCAAAATCATGAGGCACTTACATATTGTTAATATTAATAATTTAACTTAAATTAATGTTTTATTAAAGTCTTTTGTATACAACGTATTTAGTATTATCTCTAATGCTTTTTGAACCGCGGTATAATATAACTCTCAAATATAATGCAAAAATGTTAGAACTGACCAGGCCCCCACAAACAATACCCAATCGCAAGTACTACGGTAGTAGCAATTCATATTTGTCCCTTCGTTTATTACACAGAAACGCTGATATAAGAATACGTAAGTGTATAGGTACACTAGTTATTAAAAGGTCAGTAGATTAATATATTAAAAAAAAATGCACAAGCAGTAGTTATAGGGCCACGCTGTTGACAGTTCTCTGTCTACAGCCGCGGGCTGGTCCGTGCGGGGTAGTAACACACTCTCGCAGAAAAATCAACGTCTGCGCAGTGGCAATTTTCTGTTGCACTTCCTTCGATGAGCAACTATTGTAGTTAACGCTAACATCATTAAAAACAAAAGACTGAAATGAACGGGGGCTACTGTCACATGCCTCCTCAAGGGTATCGTCCCAGCGCTAATCATCTTCAAGTGCTCTGAAAGCTGCTTGAAACATACTATGATATTGAAATATACCATTAACACTGTATAAAAATGTAAAAAAAAAGTACAATATGAAGCAACAGGCAAAGTATTAGCATTCGTTATTGCTAGGGTGTACTGTCGGGAGGCATGAAGAGGCGTCGGTTGGGCGTTTGGACCATGGAGGCTTTTGAGCCGGTACTGAAGGAGTGGTTGGGTCAGCGGCATGGGGTCTTCTCCTTTTGATTGATGCAGGTGTACCGCTGGCCCGCTCGCACGGCGAAGAGAGGTGTTTGCAGGGTGGGTCCATGGGGTTGCGTGCCGCCTCTTCTGTCGCCCCGGACGATTTATCGTGGCGCGACCACATCCATGGTCCACCTTGCGAAGAAAAAAAAGGTGTTGATAGGGCATGATTACTTCAGAATGTACCACACGGCATGTGCAAACAGTCGCGAGGAAGGAGAGCACACCGTCCTACCACTACTTTGATTGCGAGGTGGATACGCGGCAGCTGACGCTCGAGGCTGGCCTGGCCAAGGCAGAACAGTACGCTAAACTCATTGCAATCATCGGTGCCGAACTGTGGTTGCCGACTTAGCGCTGCCAATGTCACTAAGCGAGACAGTCGTCTCACAAAAGGACTGCCCGCCGAAGCGTGTCCCAGAGGAAACTCTCCACGCTTATCCATTCTGCCGCTGGCGTTTCGCACGAGACAGGCGCGAGTACCTGCGCTTGATGCCACCCTAACAGAGGTCACGGGGATGGATCGGGGATCAATCAGCCACCCGCAGAGAGACCGACCGCGTGAGGGCGATGGAACATATTGATTGCCGGGGCTGAAAGGATAACTCGCCAGGCCGGCCACGGATGTCAAGAAACCGATGTTAGAGGCCGGCCTGGTGGCGATGGGGAGGTAACACACTGGGTTATGCGGCCACATGACGCCCTTCTATTGCCTCGGACGGAATAGGCGGGTTGTGTCTAGACCATAGCCTACCAAACAAAAACATAAAAGACTTTACTGTGCACACTTACCCCCAATTACCATCTCGCCTAAGAAAGTACGTTTTGCACGCTCTATGACGTGAATCTTTACTTTTCTCTTTCGTGTACGACATATTTGTAGTCGCAGATGAATATGACAACTTTACATGGACTGTTGGGTGAGCGCTAAGGGTGACCCGTGTTTCTTTACTAAGTTCAAAACGTTAATGTAGTATCTTTTGAAAATAAAACGAAAGAATGATTTAAACAAAATTATTGAGCCATCTAATGTTCATTTAACAAACTAAATAAAGCATGTATTTTATTACTTTACAGCTAAACTATATATTATTAAACAATTATTTTTTTTGCATCACAAATACTTTTTAATAGTCATTTTGACTACCTGACCAACGTTATATAGCATGTCAACTTCCATCCTACATTGGAGGGGGCTTGAGCCCAGCAGTGGGATGCATATGAGCTGAACTGATGAAACTATTATATATTAAGTAATTAAGTATTACAAATACTTTTCTTATACTACAGATAAATGAAATAATATTTTTTTTTTATTTTTTTTTTATTTTCCAAACTTTAATTGTTTGGGCATACGGTTCCCCTGACATGATCAGGGACCTTAAATTAGCAGTGCTAAATAAAAATATTATTATGTACAAACTTAAAATTAGATAAAAATAATAAATAATAATACTAACTTAATGTTACTACAAGAAGTAAAAATGTAGGTGAAGACAAGTTTTACAAATTATACTACAAGAGAGTAAATAACAGTAGAGATAACAAGTTAAGAAGAGAAAAGTAACAGATTAAGGAAATAGTAATTAGAAAATAGAATTGAGGCAAGCTAAAGTTAAGGAAAAATAAAGAGTTAAAGTGACATAAAAGGTAATACTAAATATAGGCAACAAATTTTTTTTTTTTTTTCTTTTTTAAGTTTGTAAGTAGTAGAGCTTAGGGTAATAAAAACAAAAAAAAAGAAGAAGAAGTCAGTAGCAGATAGTAAAAGTAATAGAATAAGATATAGAATTAATTGTGAGTGAAGAAATTGTTTACTCTGCTAATATTGATTATTAGTTACAATTGTTATTGTGTTGAAATGGGAGACAAAATATAGATTCGGTAATTATTTCGTTGTTAGTAGTGCCATCTGTTAAATAGTTATATAATAAGAATATAATAGAACCTGACTTAATTGATTACATTAATATAAGTATTTTTGTTTATAAAATAGTAGATTAAGATATAAAAATCATTATAACCCTAAAAATATGGTAATAGAATTTACAATCAATTAGAGATGTAGAAATATGTAGAAAATGATGCATGTATAATGTTTTATAAAAATTACTTTGGTAATATATATATATATATATATATATATATATATATATATATATATATATATATATATATATATATATATATATACATACACATACACACACACACACACACACACACACACACATATATATATATATATATATATATATATATCTATATATATATATATATATATATAGATATATAACGAGATAGATTGTGGAATATAATGGTGTGTTGTAAATAATTAATATATTGTAGAAAATTAATTTAATTAATAATTAATATAATTATTTATGTTTAATAAAGTTAATATATTATAATTTATACTGTAACAATATATCGATTTATTGTGCATATTATATATTTGTTTCTAGTTAATATATTGTAGTGGATAATGTTGTAGTGTAAAAAATAATAAAAGTGTAGTTGCTTAATATGATTTGATTTAAGTATTATTAAATCTGGATATAGTTTATCTTTTGTTTCTTTGTATTGCTAAATTAGCTAGTTTCTTACAGTAGTTTATAAACAGAGGCCGGGTGTCTTCGTTAGTTAGGAGTTCAGGTATGTTTTCTGTGGTTATTGTTATGTCTGTTTCTTGTTCTAGTGTGTATCTGTCGTATGTGTGTATGGGGCATTCTGTGATGATATGTATAATGGATTCGTCGGAGCCGGTGTTACATATACATAGTGGGTTCTCTTTGCATTTGAATCTGAAGAGGTATGCAGAGAACCCACCATGACCTGTAAGTATTTGGGTTAAAGTACTGTCTAGATGTAGATGTTTCAGCGTTTTGTGAGCTGTTATAGCATTGGGGAAGAATATTTTGGTTGTGTTTGCTGTGGTGTGGGTTGTGTATCTGTTATTCCATTCTTCTATTGAGTTGAATTTGATAAGCTGTTTTGCGTAGGAGATGGGATATTTGTCGTATATTGGTTCAGTGGTAGGTTCAATAGCTGCTAGCTTGGCTAACTCGTCTGCTTTCTCATTTCCCTCCAAGCCGATGTGTGACTTAACCCAATAGAATATAATACTCTTATGTTGGGAGAGACAGTTGTTTAAGTGAGTATGGATTTTTGTGGCTAGTGGGTACACCCACTGCCTACAGGCAGAGGCTATCAGCAACAGTATCCAACGCAGCCCTAGAATCACTGAGAATGGCACATTTTGCAAACTCACTATTGACCACCATCTCTACCGCCAGGCATATGGCTAGCAGTTCCGCTTGGTAAACAGTGCAGTAGGGAGCCAAACAGAATTTTTGGTTATCAATTTCTATGTTATTGTCCCAAATGGTATATGCTGCGCCAACTTTATTGTTAATTTTGCTACCATCGGTATAAATACATACTGCACTGTATCGTTGTACGATATCGAGATCATCTTGATTGTCAATTTTGTGATACTGCCAGCTCACACGGTTCGCCGGATGGGATAGTTTGCAGAATGATGTCAGTATTTCAGGTGTCAGGTTTTTTACCATCGATTAACTCTATATGCCCCCTTTTGACATCGTACAAGGAGGCTTTCTCTCTTATGCAGATGTCAAGAGGGAGCATATCTGCAAGCAGTAGGGAGGCATTGAGTGACACTGTCCTGTATGCCTTGCATATTTTTAAAGCAAAATGTCTTTGTAGTGAGTTCAGTTTTTTCTGTATATATTGTTTGTGTGTAGCGTATGCCCAGGCGCTAGCTGCGTAGGTTATGATGGGGATTATTGTGGCATTATAAATAATTTTGATGATTTCAGGGTGGAGGCCCCAACTAGTTCTGGCGGCTTTGGATAGCTGTTTGCTGACGTTCAGTGCTTTTTTACATATGTGGGTAGTATGAGCGCTAAACGTCAGGTGACGGTCTACCATTAGCCCCAGAATCTTAATCTCATTGACATAGGCAATATCGATCCCGCCCATGGTCAGGCGTGGAGTGTCATATTTGAGTTTTTTAGTTATGATCATAGCATTCGTTTTGTTTGGTGCAAAAGTTAATTTGTTTTTGACACCCCAAGCTCGAACATGCGCGAGGGCAATATTACCCACGTGTTTAATATCCTCTGCTGAATTTTCCGTAAAGACGAGTATGACGTCGTCTGCGAATGCCTGGCAATATATACCTTTTCGCATCAGACTTTTCAACAGAGGATCCAAGATGAGATTCCATAATATGGGGCCTCCAATAGAGCCTTGAACACAGCCTTTTTCGGTGGTTACAAAATGTTCATAGCCGGCGTATCTTAGTCTGATCAGTCGGTCAGTCATGTAACTGTTTAAAATTTTGCGTAGTGCCAAGGAGCATGAAATAATTATTTGAATCGACCCTCCTATTCAGATAAAAGGCGAGCTTCGATTTTAAAAACTTAAATGTCCATAGCTTTTTTTAGACATCGGATTTCAATGAAACAAAGACTAAATGTTGCTCTGGGTTGGGCTTAATCTACTTTTGAAAACTGCATAACAATCCGTTCAGTAACTTTGGAGATTAGCTAATATACACATACAGACATATAGACAGACAAGAAATTCCAAAATATGTTTTTTGTGTTCTGTAAGTATTTTCTTACTGCCTAGATTATTTTTTTAATAAATTTATCAAATGTACAGACACGCCCGTGTGGCGACGGGAATAGAATACAAAGGTCGTCACCCCTTACTTGCCCGTGGGAGTCGTAAAAATCGGCTAAGGGTCTCACCGGGAGATTGGGCAGCGGCTATCTCCCGGGAAACTTAATAACATCTACCGCGATCGCCAATCCGCTCGCCAAGCGTGGCGATTATGGCATTATTACCCCCCAAAATAAATATGAATGCACAAAAAGTCACGGCCCCCAGTCACGGCAGTTCCGCTGTTCCACGGGCTCATTTTGGTAGCGGGCCTGTTGGTGGCGGGGCAGGGGGTGCTAGGAATCTCCGGCCGCGATCCGGCTACCAAAAAAATCGACCCTTGGCCCTGGTAACACACAACGTTCGGACGCTTAGGACCGACGAGAGGGTCATCGAACTGGAAGAGGAATTGAGCAAAATCCGATGGGACATTGTAGGATTATCAGAAGTGCGAAGAGAGGGGGAGGGCACGATAATCCTCCGGTCTGGAAATTTGCTCTTCTACCGGGAGGGAGATCACCCATCCCAAGGCGGTGTAGGGTTTATCGTTCGTAAGTCTCTCGTAGAGAACGTGGAGAGGATCGAAAGTGTGTCAACAAGGGTAGCGTACCTTATACTCAGAATTACCAAACGGTATTCGTTGAAGGTCATACAGGTTTACGCACCGACTTCGACATACTCCGACGACGTAGTGGAGGCCTTATACGAGGATATCTCGAAAGCCATCCACACGTCCAAAACCCACTTCACGGTAGTTATGGGAGACTTCAACGCAAAACTAGGCAAAAGGACAGACGATGAGTTGATAGTGGGGCAATATGGATTTGGACAGAGAAACCAAAGGGGCCAAAAACTGGCCGACTTTTTGGAGAAGGAAGGCCTCTTCATGATGAATTCCTTCTTCAAGAAACGGCCACAAAGGAAGTGGACCTGGATTAGCCCTGATGGATCCACTAAAAATGAGATAGACTTCATCTTGACGGACAAACGACAAATATTCAATGATGTCTCTGTGATCAGCAGGATTAAAACTGGGAGTGATCACCGCATGGTTCGAGGCACATTGAATCTTCGTACGAAAGTCGAGCGGTCCCGCTTGATGAAGTCTACACTCCGACCTACACCTGTCCAATACCAGAACCCCGATAGCTTTCAACTCGAATTACATAATCGCTTCCAATGCCTGGAAGAGTGCGAATCTTCGAACGATATGAACAACAGGTTCGTGGAAACTGTCCACGCGGTCGGGTCAAAATTCTTTAAGGCCCATCGCGCTACTAGAACAAAAAAGCTTTCTGACCAGACTCTTCAACTCATGGAGAGGAGAAAGGAAATGACGGTACAGTCTTCAGCCGATTGGTCCGAACTCAGGCAGCTTAATAGACAAATCTCTAAATCTATGCGACGCGATATTCGCCGATTCAATACACTGCGTATTGAAGAGGCGATAGAGCGAAATCGAGGCTCCAAAGTGTTCGCACGAGATTTGTCTATTGGGCAGAGCCAAATGACTAAGCTGAAGACCGATGACGGTACTGTCATTTCATCCCAGAGTGAGATCTTGGGAGAGGTCGAAAGGTTCTATGGGCAGTTGTACAAATCATCCCTGAATCCTGTTGTCAGCTTGGTCCAAGACCCCAGATCCAAGCTAACTCGGCACTATACCGAAGAAATCCCGGACGTCAGCTTGTACGAGATCAGAATGGCTCTAAAACAATTAAAGAACGGAAAGGCACCGGGAGATGACGGAATTACCACAGAGCTCCTGAGGGCAGGCGGCAAGCCAGTTTTAAAAGCCCTACAGAAGCTGTTTAATTCTGTCATTCTCGGGGGCGACGTTCCAGAGTCGTGGACCAGGAGTGTGGTGGTGCTGTTTTTCAAGAAGGGCGATAAAACGCTCTTAAAGAATTACAGACCCATCTCACTCCTGAGCCACGTGTACAAATTGTTTTCAAGAGTCATTACGAACCGACTCGCGCGCAAGCTAGACGACTTCCAGCCGCCCGAACAAGCCGGTTTCCGAAAAGGTTATAGTACCATAGACCACATCCACACGCTACGCCAGATTATACAGAAGACCGAGGAGTATAATCGGCCTCTGTGTCTAGCGTTTGTGGACTATGAGAAAGCCTTTGATTCTGTCGAAACTTGGGCAGTGCTGCAGTCCCTTCAGAGGTGCCAAATTGACTATCGATATATCGAAGTGCTGAAGTGTTTGTATAAAGACGCTACTATGTCAGTCCGCATCCAGGATAAGAGTACGAAACCGATCCAGCTGCAGAAAGGCGTGAGACAGGGAGACGTTATCTCTCCGAAACTGTTCACCACTGCGCTGGAAGATGTCTTCAAGCTCTTAGACTGGACCGGACTCGGCATCAACATCAATGGCGAATACATCACTCACCTTCGATTCGCAGATGATATCGTAGTCATGGCAGAATCCCTGGAGGACCTTAGCACCATGCTCAATGACCTCAGCAAGGTCTCCCAACTAGTAGGGCTGCAAATGAACATGGACAAGACGAAAATCATGTCTAATGCCCATGTCATTTCTGTACCGGTCCTGGTTGGGAATGCGATTCTCGAAGTTGTCGATCACTATGTTTACCTAGGACAAACAGTTCAATTAGGTAGATCCAATTTCGAGAAAGAGGTCAACCGACGAATCCAACTCGGCTGGGCAGCGTTCGGGAAACTTAGGAGGATCTTCTCGTCTAATATTCCGCAGTGTCTGAAAACAAAGGTTTATAACCAGTGTGTGTTACCAGCGATGACTTACGGCACTGAAACGTGGTCTCTAAATGTCGGCCTCATAACAAGGCTCAAAGTCGCTCAGCGTGCTATGGAGAGGGCTATGCTCGGTATTTCTCTACGTGATAAAATCCGAAATACGGAAATCCGTAGAAGAACGGGTGTAACCGACATAGCCCTAAGGATTAGCACGTTGAAGTGGCAATGGGCAGGCCACATCGCTCGACGAACCGACAACCGTTGGGGAAAAAAGGTTCTCGAGTGGCGACCACGAATCGGACGACGCAGCGTAGGACGACCCCCCACTCGGTGGACTGATGACCTCATCAAGGTCGCAGGAAACCGCTGGATGCAGGTGGCACAGGACCGTTATAGATGGCATTCTCGTGGGGAGGCCTATGTCCAACAGTGGACGTTTACAGGCTGATGGATGGATGGATGGACAGACACGGGGTTTCTACTCATTTATTATATGTATAGATTAAGGTTATTAATCATTTAAGAGCCAAAAATTAAAACAAATCAATTATATAAAATATATTTATTAATGATTCAAAACACGCGTGCGTGTGTGTGTACGTACACGTATACGTACGTACGTACAAACACGCAGGTACCCCGTAACGCATTACAAAAACAATCATTTACATTATTTACTTACAAATAATGTACATTTTGAAAATGGAGGAAGGTGACCTAACACGACACTATTCCACGATCAAACAATACGCCGCACACCTCAAGAAAGGAAGGAATACGGGGTAGGATTGAGGTGGAAAAGGATATAAAGAAGTCTTGCAATTTTCGTCAGAACAGTGTTAGTGGTAGATCTTACATCCTTCCTCCATTCTTAAAATATGAATGGATTACCAGCATGTATCGCCTAATCCAATCAATTACATAACGTACATTACACATTACAAAACTGTTGATATTTTGTTTCATTGATACGACTGTACAGTAGGACAGCCGGTTTTGTCTAACTCAATACTCTTCTCCGTTCGACGTCAAAATGATCAAAAATAAACCTTTGAACAATCTAATTTTAAGTAAGTAAGGGTAGATGCACCTTTGGTAATAAATAAAACTCAGTATAAATAAAATAAGTACTATGCGGTGGTAGCTACCAATACTACCAACCCTAGCATTGCTGGTGGGTGTTGTAAAAGACGACGTTTACGTTTGACGAGTTTTAAGTAGACCTAAGCCAACTTATGTGATGCAGTCTGGTCAACAATGACATTCCCAAGGAGGGTTGATACCAACCAGACGGCTGATCCAATAACTTTTGCAATATGTACTATGATAGTGCATTAAACACGAGTAATTGGGATAAGCGCAGGATGATGACAATGATAACGATGGTAATGATGATGATATATTTTAAAACAAATAGTCATATAAAACACAAGTAACCACTATTGACAATGAATTAATTTCTATAATAATTGAAGTGAAACATGATTAGCTGCATGCTAAATTAACCTTAAATCGAACGAAGAAGAATAAAATATAATTGATGTTCTATTCACAATTATTTATATCAATAGTATTTGTGTGGAGCACTGACAATACTCAAAAATAATATATATTATCTAGAACAGGTCACTGCTACCCTGCACAACATTGCGTCCACATGACGTCCCCATAGACACCATTATACGCGACAAGGTGGCGCCACTGTTACACATCAAATATCTAAAAAGTACATGAGGCATCAAAAAATTTTGAACATTTTGGCACTTACCAATTTGCAGCTTTTTACGCTTATATTTTGATTTTATCCATTTAACATAAAGTTGAAATAAGTCGTAACTTTACTATTGCTGTTACAATATCGAGCCAATAATATAACTGGTAGATAAGACGTAGTTAGCTATAGAACCATGTCTACACAACATATAACTGCATCACGAAGTATAAATACAAGTAGTCCAAAAGGTATAGACTTTTCCATAGTATTCATGGACACAACAATTAACCCAGTACTTAGTTCTCTTTTCTGCCACGGGCTGCGCTAGAGTTTAGGACGTACCGATGCCACTATTATTATTACACGTAAACACGCGTTGGATCGCGAATGATGAATTTTATTAACTTAAATAAAAAAATCCAGAGCTGTCAATAGCAACAAAGCATTGTCAATAACAACAACTATTTTTTTAAAAATTGTAGAAAAATTCTGTAACCTAAATTCAGACCATTCGTTCAACATTACGTTCGGACTACTTGTATCTATACTTCGTGAACTGTGCGATCAGAAAAATAAAATAGCCTCATTAAAATTGATTCCAATCTTTATTTTAGTGTTGCCTCAAATACATTTTTTACGAATGTGCAGTAAAATTCGTTAAAATCATTCAACAGTAGCGACATTTGTAAGAATATTTGATTTAAATACTTTCTAATATATTTTATTAGTCATAATAATATACAATGCTCGATATCGTGATTTGTTAATTTTTTTAAAAGTAAATCAACTATACTGTTTATTTTATTTTTTAACATTGACGGTTTCTCTGTAGATATATGCAGTGACAGTGTTAGTTCACTTGATGTTGAAGGCAATAATTAAATAACATTATATGTATAGTACATACGCAGCAATCGGAAACGGTTTGACGTATGAACTATTATAATATAATTTTACAACTGAATAATATTAAGAAGCCTCAATAAGTACATCTCATAAAACATTGGGTTATATAAACATTATTTTCGAACTGTTTGATAAATCGATAACAGCGCCATCTTTACTCTACATCGCAAACTACATAGCACAAGTGTCACATCTAGCTTTCCAAGTGTGTCAGCCTTCTCATTCACAATGCACGATCCTTACTAATTACATAGCAAATTATTATCTCATAAAATATTTATCGCATACGTATATAAACCATATATTGGCAACACATTACATTGTAACGCTTAAGTAAAATTACTGAGCATTGTTCGCTAAAAGTATATTCAAATAATATATTCATTATTACACTTAAAACCGGACGCCAATATTTCACAACTCGCATCATTGTACTGTTACAATACACTCTAGTGACAACAATTGTCACACATATATATATATATATATATATATATATATATATATATATATATATATATATATATATATATATATATATATATATATATATATATATATATATATATATATATATATATATATATATATATATATATATATATATATATATATATATATATATATATATATATATATATATATATATATATATATATATATATATATATATATCATCAATAATAACAATACAAATAGACAGATTGTTATTTATTTTCCACTAAATTCCTTATGTACTAACTTTATAATAAAAATAACAGAGTTAGCGCATCTTGGGTATAAAATATAACGATTTGCTTAATAATTTGAGTCGCAATAAGAATTCTGCGTGATTATATTCAGTCTATTAGAAAATTACACACTATTCGACAGTAGATGTCGCTTTATCCTATAAAAGCAAAGGATATGTTTAATTCGAAGAAACTACATTTTATTGTACAATATTACATTAATATAATTATTTACAATATAAAAATAATTGAGCATAGTATACATATATATTGTTAGATTAATTGTTGTGAATATTAAGCATTGTTAATATTGAAATAACACAGGATTAAAAATCTATTTCTCTCTGAGAATCGTGTGAAAAATAACATAAGAGTCTATGAATAAAAATCTAAAAAGAAAACCAAAATCATGCTGAAGAGTCAGAGGTATAGTGGATTAGTTACATTGTATGTAAGGAACAAGCACCAGATAAATAATGAATTTAATAACTGAAATGATGATAATTTATATTTTTATATAGGTATATATATATAAAAAAAAATATAGTCAAGTATTATACTTTTGTTAAAATATAATATGTTTAAGTTTATATCTCAAGAATTTCATTCGACACCTGATAATAATGTGGTTACAGTAATATCATTGGTTAAATATTTGAATAAATTTGACATCTGCTAACTACACGGTCCTATACATTATACTAACTACCGTAAAATATAGTATTTCAAAGTATCATTTCAACTGATACTCACAAAATTATAGTTAACGGGATTTATATCATGTGGAAATATACCACATAGAAAGCGAATAGACAAATATATTTCTTGGAAAACCACCACCCTCAACAGCTTCCGTTGTTCTGTGATCACAACACTTGCAACAGTGTCGAAGTATCGACAACTCGTAAGTAACCACATATACACGGTTTACATCTGGTTAACTATAATTTTGTAATTATCGCATAACATTTTTGATTCATTATTGCCAATCACCAAAAGCCAATTTTATATTTATTGAAGCAAGTTAATCTGTTGGGAGAATTTAAAATTGAAATATACAAACCTCTCCGTGCAATATCTATGTCCATCCATTTTATTTTCTAAAAAGTCTGTCGATACTGAACCGAGGTACTAATTTAATATTCGATGTTTATTTTTAAAAGACGTATTTTTTTACATGAGCACCATGGCGTTTGGTCCCAACTTTGGGCGTGAGTACCAACCGCCATACGGCAACTATAACGTTATTTTAATATTTTCTATATCTGTCTCAAATAATATTGTATCACCAAAGGCTTGTTTCGTCCTCTCACACGAGGAACAAAACCATATTATATCCTATAGTTCCTATTATTCGTTTATATTAGAACTTCTATACCCAGCAGTGCAACATGCGAGCGATGTTTGAATTGTCAGTAGTGGTGACCGCTGGGGGACAACATAACTGTGCCGGTATGCACTCGGGCGACACGCGAGCAGGTAGGAACCACTGCGGGGAAGCAACGCTAGGTGGGCGGGTCGGGGCGGCGCGGCGGGAGGCGCGCCAGGCTGTACGTCTCGGGCTGGAATGTAGGCGGGCACACCAGGTGGGGATACTGCCGTCCGCCCCACGGCGCGCGCGACCCACTGCGGACCACTCCACCACCACTGTTACCGCCACTCCAACTACCAGAAATAATACTTAATAAATATTTCAATCGTGACGTACTTTTCCAATATATTAACAAATAACTCTCACATCAAAAAGCACAACTTTACAAAAAAATCATCTCCCACGGGGGGCAAACTAGGAACAGTCGACACGAGAAGTCGATACTGAGAGCTGGTACTACCCATCTGTGCAATAAAATGATGTCAAACGCTATAATATGTATGCGAGCATAGGTACCTGTCGAGCGGTGGCGGCGCATGCGCGGGGGGCGCCTGCTGCGGCACACTCTCCGGGGAGCTGGCGCTCGTCGTGTGCACCTGTAACGGTATATTTATACTATTCTCTTTGGTTTACCAATCACTCGTTTTCGATCTAACAAAAAGACGCAACCAAAAAGACACCGGACACGAAACATCTGTGCGTGCGTTGCGGGGCACGGAAATAAAGTAATAATTTGTGATTGAATATCCAGATAATTCCAATATAGTCTTCGAGTTCACATTTGAGACGTTAAACTATGATCAACATTGACAATCGTTAGTGTTGTTGGTTGTGTAACTGTACTAACATCACTACATATATTTATTTAATTAAATATTGTATATATATATATATATATATATATATATATATATATATATATATATATATATATATATGCTATAATTTTTAGGTGTATATAAATTGCTATGCGGATGAAAAGTGTAAAATCAAATTAAAATAATATTAATAATTTCCTTCCGTAATATGAAAAACGCCCGCGCCAATCATAGTGACGTATATGTGTTGAGAAAAAATATAATTCATCTTAAATGCGACTTCGCGCGATCTCTAAGTCCAATACGGGTGCGTTGTGACAACATTGACACGTTGGTATAACGAGCCCGGACTTAGTAATACATACCTTATCGTTTCTCCGCAGCGAGTCGCGCCACCGTTCGTGCGCAGGCGCAGGACGCGACGTGCTCATCTCATCGCGATACACTATCTTCTCATAACTGCAGTATACAAAGAGTATATCTATTACATATTTTCAAACATACACTTGCACTTTTCTCTTTAAAGAGATACCTATATATAGGTGTAAAGTTCTTTATATTCATTTCCTACTCATTACGCCGATTTGTTGCAAAGGAATAGACAGAACACTCCATCAAGAAATTAAAATCAATCAGAATCCATAGGCATCATTTGCGTGTGGTGACCAGTAAGAAAACGATGATGATGATGACCAGCGAATGTTGAGATGGATGTGTGGTGTGACAAGAATGGATAAAGTAAAAAATGAATACATTAGAGGAAGTTTGAAAGTTGCGCCAGTGACGGCAAAGTTAAGGAGTGAACGGCTGACATGGTATGGACATGTGAAAAGGCGGGATGAAAGTAATGTTGTGAGAAAAGTTTTAGGTATGAATGTTGAAGGCTTAAGGGGTAAAGGAAGACCAAAGAAAAGATGGATGGACTGCGTGAGGCATGACATGGATAGTCTAGGAGTGACGGCAGAGATGACGTCTGATAGGATCGTATGGAAAAAGATGACATATTGCGTCGACCCCAAGTAATTGGGAGAAGAGCAAGATGATGATGATGACCAATAAGAAAACAATGTCATAAAAGAAAAGTAAGGAATATAATATACATATAACATCTACGCAAGAGAAAGTAAATGAAAATAAAGCTGTACTAACACATCTAACCAGCGTGGTATCAATTTATTTCCCGAGCCGAGATGAAATCATATCAGACTATCAAAGTCCACTGTTCAATATATGACTCCAAGGGGGATATAAAGTCGTAATTGTTACGCCTGGCAGGTTGGCCGGTGAGACTGCTGCTTCTATTGGTGAGCCCACCACCCACGTCTACATACTTTAGCAAAAAATCAAAATACATAGTTAGGCATGCACATAATACAATGAAGTAAAAAGTACCTCGTGTTGATAACGAATTTATTGTTACCTGTAGCTATGATATTACGATAAATTAATAATTATATGCTCACCCATCTTTCCCGCGCACAGATATCGGCTTCCCGCTGCCGGACGTTGACGTCGTGCCGATGTCGTCACGGCGTCGTGCCACGCTCGGTGCGGTGTCGGCGGGGCCCACCTCGCCGTATATCACATCCGGAACTGAAACATCAACACGTCACCAAGTGAAGACGTCGCGTGTGTGTGCGGCCCCCGTGCCCCCGCTACTCCGTGACCCAGTGCTAGTGTTCCGTGACGTCACGGGTGACTACTGACCGATGCTGTCGAGGCGCGCCGCGTCGTGCGGCGGGTGAGGGCGGTGCGAGTGCACGTCGCGGTACTGACGCTTCTCCTCCGCCTGCTTCTTCAACATAAACTGCTCCAATGTCACGAAGCCCATCAGATTCTCCGGCTGAAAGGTCATATTTGTACATTGAATTTTTATTATCTAAACACAATATTTTGTATTTAAGAACTAGGTAATCCTTGCATTGCGCGGGACTTTACAAATATTAAATTAACAGAAAAAAAATACACCCGGACTCAGGACATGAATTTATGAATCGTAAAAGTATAATTCTGCGTAGGAATCAAATCCGCGAGACTTTATAATTAGCAGCTTACAAAATCTAGACTAAAAATCAAGTCAACCGGTAAATCAATAAAAAATATTCAATAATTTAATATTGAGTTGTAGTATTAATAAAATTATTATACAAACCTTAGGCTTTGGTTTAGGTACATGTAACGTAGGTTTAGTAACAAAATCACTCTTGTCGAAGTCCAATAAGTTGGGATTGGACGCGTGTATGTAGTTTATCGGCTTCGGCATTCGCCTCGGTCTGCCGCCGTCTCCCTCGGGGTTGGTGGGGGCCGTCTGCGGCGCGGCCGGCTCCGCCACAGGTACTTTACGATAGCTACGGTAATGTTCAGTGGGGACAGGCACGCCGGCCTGTTTACTCTGTAACCAATATTATTAGCAAACATTATTTACTTATTTTTTAAGAGACTTACTGCTTACTTTTTATTGCTCTTGGTGGCAAACGAGCAAGCAGCACACCTGGTGGTAAGTGTTACTGCTGTCCATGGGACCTTAGCAATACCAGAGCTGCGACTAGGCCGCTGCCTACAAATGAAAATCCCAAACCCACCCAGAAAGTTGGGCTTCCGGCTCTGGCGCTCACTGAATGAAGCACGGCAGCACATTGCCACTGCTCAGACGTCGATCTTCAACGAGAGTGTGGTGCTACCCCGGACGGACCGGCCCGCGGCTGTAGACAGAAAACTATCAACAGCGTGGCCCTACCACTATACAGAGTTTAACATTTAATCATCTTTAACATTAAATTAATTGTTATTACATAAACCGAATCAGAGACTAGACTAGACTTCAAATCGTTTTAGTAGAATTCTAGCATACATTGTAATTATATTTTATAAAAATTAATACATAATTAGAATTAGACAAGAATTGTCATATTATAAGTTTGTAAATAAATATTATAATTTGTAAATACATATATGTAGCTTGATCGGTAAAAACATTAATATTGTATAGGTTCATTTAAAATATTATCATGAATTAAAAAGTTCATCTTATTTTTCGGTTTTTAGTGTTTTAAGTATGGTTTTTGGCTGATCTTATTTTGAAGTCGGTTTATATTTTTTTTAATGTTTATTTATTTTTGAATTTTTAGTGTAAATAACCGTAGTTAAGTAATAATTTTCACTAATTCAATAAATTAAATAATTTATAAAATTTAGCACTATGAGTAGATCAACTATAAATGCACATGGCACGAGGAAGAATAGAAGTAGGGAATCAAAACAAAAAAAAGAACGTATTTCGAAAAAATGTAAACGAAATGCTGAATCTCGTTCCAATGGCTTAAATTTCACTGTTTCAATCAATTCGCGTATACACATACGTGCTATCGATGCGTCACGTGAGGCAGCAACTTAGGTATGAGATACTACCAACGTCCAAGTGATGTAAATAATTGTGATGGTTTGATGCAATTGTTAAAACTAGACGTAGGCTCTAGAGTCATGGCAAGGTGCAATATCTCTATCATTAAGGGCTTGGTAAGCGGGCAATAGGAATAATCTCCAAACTTGTCGGCTTCCCCTTCGTTGTGACCAAATTGAAACAGGCTAGTTACCTGATTTGATTTTTATAAAATTTGATGACGCCACTATGGGCACAAAAGTGAAAGACATTGACGGGTTAGATGCCATAGCGCCTGTGTCAACCATATATTAGGCAACGAAAGGTTACGGGATATTGAACGGAAAATGCTTCCGTTAATCCTCTGTTGGGCGGTTACGGTATATAAACTCCCCTGGAGTTACTTTACAACTTTTACTTTACAAAGCCTTAAAGCTGTCATTGATTTCGGCAAAAATAAAATTTCCAATGATCAGTTTTATGTTGCATAGAGTTGTGTAAAGACTCTAGGGGGACAGCTTTTCACGATTTAGAGTCTAATAAACTACTCAAAAGGCTATATCAGGTGAAAGCGTAAGCGAAAGAATAAGACGGTCCTAAATAGGTACGTATTTAAGTTTGAAAATTGTGATACAATTATCCAATACGGCTGGACATCGTTTAGGAAACTTAAGATGATCTTCTCACCCAACATATATCAGTGTCTGAAGACACAAGTATATGACCAGTGACGATTTATGACATGAAAATGTGGACCCTAAATTTGAGTCTCGTAACAAAACTTAAAGCCGCTCAGCGTTCTATGGAGCGGGGTATGCTCGCTCGTCGTCGTGCGAGATAGGATTCGAAATACGCTAATCCATAGAATAACGGGTGTAATCGAGATATCATGAAGAATTATCACACTAAGAGGCAATGGACAGGCCACATCGCTCGACGAACTAATAATTGCTGGAGAATAAAAGTTTGGCATTTTGTGGCGAAATATGAGAGAAGCTAAGTCCAGATGATGATCCATATTTACAAAAGTTCGACTTTGAGAAAGGTGAATTGAAAAAGGTCCATCCTTCCAGCTTGGTATGTTATTTTCTACCTATGTAACAAAGATTACTATATCGGCAACATAAAGAATTACCTAACTCCTGACCGTTATGGAGTAGTACCTTCAATTATTAGCTTACGCAATTAACTTGAAAGAATACAGCTAAAGGTCTATGCGTGCATATGATATTGAAAGAATTGTCCTCCAACTCCTAACCGCAAAGGAGATGTACCTTCCATCACCAGCTCACCTAAATGAGATTATCACTGCCAGATGCAAATATTTGAATATCTTTTGAAAATATATGAGACAAGTAATATGTGCGTATAAAATTTGAGGGTTGCCCTCGATTTCCATGACTTCCCATCATCAGATCATGACTTCCCATCATCAGATCATGACTTCCCATCATCAGATCATGACTTCCCATCATCAGATCATGACTTCTCATCATCAGATCATGACATCTCATCATCAGATCATGACTTGGTGACAATGGGACCACCTCGGGAGTATACCCTTTAGAATGAAAAAATAATTTTGAAAATCGGCTCACAATTAACAGAAATATCGCTGAACATACATAAAAAAAAATATACATACAATGAAACATAGAACTAGAATCCTTTTTGAAGTCGGTTAAAAAAGGGCACATGGGGCTCTTGGCTTTACATAGTCCTGGGGCGTCTGATGCCGTCTGATCAACAATTACATTTCCAATTAGTGTTGACATCAGGCAGGTTACTTCTCATAAAACTATTACTAAACCCTTTTGCAACATGGAACGATGATGGAAATACATATCGAGTATACAAGTACTGGTGATGAGAACAGCATGGTGATGAACACAAATTAATCAAAACTAACTACACATGTCTAATTAACAACACAGTTTTATTACTTGAACTATAATACAACAGAAAGTAGGATTTGATTTATTTAATCTTTTTATTATTTTTCGCGGCACCTATTCCTGTGCGCGCAAGGACCCGCCATAACATAACGATTCAAAGGTTTAAGTAGAGATAGAATACATTTTCACTTATAAAGTTAAAATATATTAATAATAACGGTCGCCATCCCACTCGCCAAGCAATGGCGATTATGTCATAGTCCGTTTGTCACATGACCAACAGTGAACATTGATAGGTTTATGCATGAATTATATAAATACCAGGTTATCGGTATCTATTGAATACAGTTTTACATTCCATGCTGCTAATGACGATATCCTAATTGAAGAAACGAAAATAATAGCGCTCGAAACGTATCCGGGACCTAATAGTCAGTAGCATGTGCTTACATTAATAAATTATCGACGTAGTCACGACTTAGTACTTTCACTTGTGTATGCGGATATCAATAGCGTTATTACTAATAGACGTGACATACTACGTCGACTTGTAATTTCGGTAGAAAAATAACCCTATCCGAACATCCAAGGGCGCGCAAGATGATTAATAACTAGTTATTTTAGGATAACTAATAAACAAAAATAACATCATCTTACAATTTAAAATTTTAATAAAATATTTACGATATTTTCCGTTCACTCGAAGTTGTATCTAACTAAGTACTTACAGGAGCGAATACGCTTTAAAAAAAGTGTGTGTGTAATGATGTACACGCGTTAGAACTTCTTTGGCGTAACAAGATAAAATGTTGACTATAGTTAACTTCAGGGTGTCGGTTATTTGTGACGGTGTGCGCACGTATAGTAAACATTTACTCTCATCGTTTTCTCCAACGCGCCAAAAAAAGTATAACTTCAAAAATATGCATTACCTTATTAGTTTTGGTCTTGTCGTCGTCCTTGTGCTTGCTCCTCGAGAAGAACCGCAAGTACTTTCTATCGAGGCTGGTGGATGTGTGCGGCACGCTCTCGTGAGACTCGCTCCGTTGCATGCGCACCGTCAACTTCTTCAGCGAGCCGAACTTGGACTTGTCCTTCTCCTTGTCCCTGTCGCGCTCGCGTTCCTTCTGCGGGCTCTCAGTGTCCGACTCGGTCTCCGAGTAATCAGTCTCCGAGAACTGCTTCGACACGTCCATCTGCGAGGATACACTTTACAATTAGCAATGCGAGGAAATTGCGTACTCTCATAAAACGTTCTTAAATACTATTGAGTAATCCCATGTTATTTACTCGTGGGAATCAATATAAACCGACTGAAGGGTCACCGGTTGAATGAACAACTTGGTTACTGGGAAATTTGTAGCAGTAATATCTAATGTGAAGAGAACATAATTTGTTATTGTGACTTGTTTAGTCGCCATATGTTTCGACCATTGTAAGTGTGAATTTTAGTCAGGATCTACAACGGTCTCCATCAATGACACCAAATGTTGACCCTCAGGAAGTCCCAGAAAACGCTTTTGTCTTACGATTCGTAACACAGAAAACAGCAGTTGAAGATATTCCACTTCCCTCCTTTGTAAAGCGGGAGACATGAAGCAAATGTTACTAAAATCGTGGGATCCTGAATTCGAATCCTGGGATGGACCAGTTGTTGGTAATCTGCATAATTTTTTCTCCATTGCCAAGAGCCTTCTAGAAAATTTCCAGCAGCAAGGTTGAAGTTTGGAATAGCGCTTAGTGGCTTGCGCTTTTGTGGATAAAAGGTATAAATTATATGTAAATTATATGTGTGTATGTGTTTGTGTGTACGTACGTTGTTAGCGAGCGAGGGCAGCAGTGTAGCTCGATGTATGAGCTGTATCCAAGCGAGCATGGCGTCGCGTGTGTCGCACGCGAAGTAGAACGCGGTGCCCGTGTGGTACACCTTGAACGCGTGGGCGCGCGACTTCACCTCGCCGGCGGCCGAGACCGTGAACCCCTCCAGGTATATCATACAATCGGCCTTGGCACACTGCAACAATATAACACAACACATTATACAATACTACAAGCTGTCTACAATTTGTCTCTATTTATACAGAAACTGATTGATTGAATTGTTCCCTAATATATTTTAGCTTAATTCTCACTTATGATAATGTCAGACCTACTTACTACTATTCTACCTACTTACCTACCTACCTACTTCAACCGCGTTCAACAATTATACGCACTTTATTATTTTTTTTATATACAAAACTACTTTGATCAGAGGTCAGATGTTCTAATATTTAGTTAAATATAATTTAAATTAATAAAATTTAGGTCAATAATAAATGATGATGATGATGAGCCGACCCACTAGATTGCTCTGTGATGGTGGCTACGAATACTGCCGAACCTTACATTACTCGTGGATGTCGTATAAGAAGACTAAAAGTTTTACCTCAACCTGAATCAACTTCGTCTGATGCCATCTGGTCAACAATTACATTCCCAAGTAGAATTGACGTCAGAAGGGTGGCCGGTCATAAAACTATGGTCAACTGTAATCTCAATGTGTAAGACGTATTGCCTCGGCCATAAGTAATTGACATAAGAGCAGAAGGACGACTTTCTAATCGACGAACGAGATAATCCCCCCGCGCGATCACGAAAGCAAGACGTACAAGTGTCATCTTTGATTTTGATATTCATTAATTGCAAGTTAAATAAAATTTCTTACCAGAATATCCTACATAATACGTGTGTAATATACTAAAACTCATAATAGTGCATAAATAACTAGTGAAAGTTGTGCAAGGCGGCCAATATTTTGTTATTGTTTTAAAAAATAAATCATGTGATAAAAGTTTCTTCACGTTTGTGACTTTTACAAGTATTATAGAGGGTATCCGGCATAATTGTGGCTAATGATTTTAATCTTATCATATATACCAGTAATTTCACAAATGCAAATAGCGTTTACCTGGTGTATTGCCGTAACACTGCATCTGCGAACTAATACACATCGAGTTCGAACCCCGCTGGCACCGACCACTTTTTGTGCATTTAAAAAAATATATATAATTTCATAATACAATATGCCGTTAAAAAGAACTCCTCCAAAAGCGGCAACGGAGTCGAAGTACGATTCTAAGACCGATTTACAAATATATGCATCTATCGCGGCTATACCCACAAAATCTACTTCAAACACAACAAGATTTAAACGTAAACATCAACAAATAGATGAATTCTCTGTATTCACGGCCGATATCAAACAAATGTTTAAAGACTTTGCCGATCAACAAAACTTGAAATTCAACAATCTTCAGTGAATGAGCTCAAGGAACATTTCAACGAGATACGTAATACTTTAGAGTTCTTGTCATCTAAATACGACGATATAGAACCACGTTTAAAAAAGCTTGAGTCAGAAAATATGCATAAATTGGCGTGTATTCAATCGTTGGAGGATAAGATTGAAACATTAGAAGTATACAATAAATCCTCTTGCATAGAAATTAGAAATATTCCAGAATCAAAAGTTGAAACTAAATCAACTTTGTGTAATTTAGTAATTAATTCCGCGAAAACTTTGGAGATTGATATAAATTAAAGCAGACATACGGGACATCTATCGCTTAAAGCCAAAGATACATTCAAATAACACCATGACCACAATCGTAGCTGATTTTGCAACAATTCCTATGAAAGAAGATTTCCTCCGGGCTTATAAAAACTATAATAAAAATCACAAAGATAATAGACTGACCACAAGTGACCTACAGATGGTCGGTCCGACCAATACTATATTTATGTCAGAACATCTGACCCATAAGAAAAAAAGATTATTCTACCTTGCTCGTGACTATGCAAAATCCAATGACATAAAATTCTGTTGGACATCTTTTGGAAAGATTTACTTACGTAAACAGGAGGGTCATCCCGTTATCAGGATTGACTCCGATTTAGATTTTGCAAAATTAAATATTGTTAAATGACTATTTTTCTCATTGTTATTGTTTAATTTAGATAAGCAAATTACTTTTTTAATTATAGTTACACTATGTTTATTATCGCTTGTCACACATTTATATTGTGCTCTTACACTCCAAATATTTTTTTTCGTATTATATAAGCTGATTTGTCTTACACATGTGCTACACTGTCAATCAAATATCTTTGCTACTACACAACATACTTACACAACTGCTAAATTATTTTATCTATCACATGCTGTACTCACCCAAAACATATATATTACATATCGGTTCTCAAATGGATACCAGGTTTCTTTTAATATTTACCCTAGCTGGGCTAATCATCTCATATATTTCAATTATAAACAATACAATTTTTCGGTTTCTTTTCCTTTTTCAGTGGGTGGCTATCTACATGACATGTTACTCATAAAGTCAGGTCCTATGTTAATTACCATTATCATTCGATAACTTTAATGATTTAGGAATGAGTCTGGATGATTTGACCGTATCCAGAGTATTCTCCTGCAATATAGAGGATTCCTACAAATTTATTTCTAATCCACAGTCGGGACTTATCATACTCACTCAGAACATACGTAGTATAAGCTGCAATATGACGGGTCTTGAACTAATGTTGGCTAGAATGAAATTAGAATGTGACATACTGGTTCTCACTGAATGTTGGGTGTCATCAGTCTCTATTTTACCTAAAATGCCGGGCTATCGTTCGTTTGTTACAAAAGTAGCTAAAAATCAAAACGATGGCATTATAATATTCTACAAAGAGTTTTTAAGCTTTACTGTTCGAGAACCCCTGTTCAATGATGCAAATTGTCTAGTGATGGCAAACGAACAACAAACTGCCATTATCGCCCTATATCGTTCCCCCTCAGTCAAAAATATTGACACGTTTTTGACATCTTTAAATGACACATTAAAGGACTACTCTGTTTTTAAGAACATCATAATTGGAGATATCAATATTCCGATTAATCCTGAGAAAATTAATTCGACTGGTGAACAATATCTTACCTTGGCTGCTTTCCATGGATTATTACCAGCTCATACGTCGATAACTAGAGACGTTAGCGGTACATGCCTAGATCACATTTTAATAAAAACAAAACATCCTACAATCACAGTTATCCCACGTACAAATCTAACAGATCACTTTCCAGTCTTAATGTGTCTAGAACACAAACAGCCACGACTCTACACAATGGATACCATAACCAAACTTGATTTAGAAAAACTAAGGGTGGACATCGCAGCTTTTGACTTAGAGCCAATTTATCATTCACGAGATCCAAATTTATCCTTAAGCTACTTGGTGGGCCAACTACAACAAGCAATAGAAAATAATTCCAAACCTGTTAAACTCTCTAGAAGGAAGAGGATTATCAAGCCATGGATAACGCAAGGCCTTCTGCGATGTATGAAAAATCGAGATAGATTGCATAAACAGTCTAAGCTGTCACCTGATAACCAGGTCTTTAAAATTACATATTTGCGTTATCGAAATTATTGTAACAAAATTCTTAAAAAGGTAAAGAGGACATATGACAAAGCTTCACTTGAAAAAGTTAGAAATGACCCCAAATCTCTATGGAGAACCATTAAATCAATCACTAATACAGATAAAAATACTCATAATACGGATGAACTATTGAGAACTCTAACAACCCCTCAATTGTCAGTAAATCACATTAATCAATACTTCGTTAATGTAGGCAAGAGCTTAGCAGAAAATTGTATATTAACCAGCACCACTGTGCCCGTTAGAGTAGACAGCTATGACAATTCTACAAAACACATCCAACGCGACTCCTTTGTGCTAGAAAACTTAACTGATTCTGAAATAGAACGCGCCATTTTTGAACTTAAAAGTGTTTCTGCAGCGGGATGTGACAAAATTACAAACAATATAATTAAACAAAATAGTATTACCTTAATCCCTCCACTCACATATATCTTCAATAACTGTTTTGAGCTGGGCATCTTTCCAGAAATATTTAAAAAATCCATTGTTCGTCCTATACATAAAGTCGGCGAGATTAGTAGCATATGTAATTACAGACCGATCTCAATATTACCAGCGCTCTCTAAAATTTTAGAGAGATTAATCAACACTAGACTAGTGACTTTTCTTGAGAAGAAGAAGTTACTATTTGATGGACAATTTGGTTTTCGCAAAGGAAGTGTACAGAAGATGCAGTGCATAAATTAGTTAATTATCTATCTGCAAATATAGATAAAGGACAAAAGTGCCTTTCAATCTTTATAGATTTAAGTAAGGCATTTGATACTATATCAATCCCCATTCTAACAAGTAAGCTTGATAGACTAGGTGTGCGGGGAACCCAACTGAAACTTATTGAAAGTTATCTTGAGAGACGAAAACAGTGTGTGCGAATAAATAATTACACTAGTAATGAGTTACCTGTCAATTACGGCGTACCTCAAGGAAGTGTTTTAGGTCCGACACTGTTTCTAGTCTACATCAATGGGCTAGGTAATATTAATCTCCCACAAGGCGAACTCATCTCTTATGCAGACGATACTGTGCTCCTTTTCAGTGCTGATACTTGGGAGAAGGTATACGATAATGCCCAAAAAGGCTTCACTATTGTAAAGAAGTGGTTGACTCAAAATTTATTAACATTAAATACTGATAAATCAAAATACATTGCCTTCAGCTCCCGTCATGTTACTGAAATTGATAACTTCAAAATTATTTCTCACGAATGTGACTTAAAGACTAGTTGCTCGTGTGCTACTCTAGAGCGTGTTGATACTATAAGATATCTAAGTATCATATTGGACTGCCATCTCAACTTTAAAGAACATATAAAATACTTAAGTGGCAGGATTCGGAAACTTATATATGTTTTTAAAACTTTGCGCCATATAACCGACTCTATCCTTTTGAGACAAATTTATATTGCTGTCGTTCAGTCTGTTCTATCGTATTGCATATCTACGTGGGGAGGGGCATCAAAAACCTATCTTATAAACATAAAAATAGCTCAACGGGCAATTTTAAAAGTTATGTCATTTAAACCATTACAATTTCCGACGTTAGAATTGTATCAGTCCTGTAAGGTGTTGACAGTTCGACAGTTGTTTATCCAAAGTATCCTACTTAAGCAACATCTTGATACACCTTATAACAAAAATGTTTTGCTTAAACGCAGATATTATGCTGTGTGTAAGAATTACACCATAAAAACATCTTTCATTAAAAGATTCTATCTATTTCTTGGTCCATATTTATACAACAAAGTCAATAGAATCATTAATATATATCCTTTGAATAGATCCAATTGTAAAGAAAAAATCCATAATTACTTATCCGATCTCTCATATATAGAAACTGAAAATTTATTAAAAATTTTGAATTGATCTGGTATTTATCGTAAATAACAAATCAAAAATAGTAATAACCCAAGTTTCATACCTAATTGATGATATTTTATACACACCCTCCAAAACAAACATACACGTACGGTCATGTGCATACACACACAACATGCATGCACACACACGCACTCACACACATGCACGCACACACACATGCAGGCACACCCACATACACACATAGACACACGCGCGCGCGCGCACAGGCACGCACGCACGCCCACAGAGGCACGCACGCATACACACACACACACACACGCGCACACACACACACACGCACACACACACACACACACATATTCACTCTCATGCACAAGTATAAATAAACACGCAACTAAACATCTTCCTACAGTTAGACGTAGATGGCACAAAATAGAATAAAATGTACTACCATATTGATCCTACTCTAAAGGGGACAACTGCACTCCGAGGTACAGGTTCACACCTAGTTCGGGTGCAGTAGCCAATAATAAATTCCTTTGTAGTTCAATACCTGATTGTATAGTTATTAGTCTTGTGTTATAACTAATTCTGGTGCTTGTAAATTTTAGGAATTACTGTCAAATTATTGCTAAATAAATATTATTATTATTGTATCTCCATTTATTCACGGGATCTTCCGTAGGGAAGATACCCGGTCCTTTGGTAGGCTTACATGGGGATATGGATCCAACACGCAGAGGCCTTTAGAGAAATTTAATCTAAATATTGGGATGGGACACCTACCGATGACATTCCATGTCTGCACATAACATACGTGGAATGCCAGCACTAAGTGTAAAACTATTGTGTGCTGATGGTATCTAATATATGAATATGGGAGTGGGTGCTTAGTGGACTGGTTCATCTTATATCTATGAAATTATAAACTGTCGTCTGCCTTCAAACCCATGTTAAGAGATGAACGGTGGCAGACGGTGACTCGCCAACTCACTGAATGGGCCCCCTAAATAGTCGCCACAGACACACTAGTCATACGGGCAACAGAGAGCAACATTGGTGTAAGTGACTAGGGGTGTCGAGCGGTGCGGCGCCGGTTTCACCTTTGAGTCTGCGATAAACAGACCCTTGGTTTCCCCGTAATTATGCCCTTGAAAATGACACTTCCACCCCCGAGCATATAGCTCTGGCGACCCCTCTCTGACCAGCTGTTTAAGGCAAGCCAGAGCTGAGAGTCCTTCGGGCACTCTTCGGTTTCCACTCTAGCCAGTCAATGAAGGCCAGCTGGAGACGAGTCCCTGGTCAACTCTCTGGAGTATTCAGGACCGCAGTGTCGCCAGTCACATTCAGCTCGCCACAAGCTGCCCTGCGGTTTATTGGCTTGCCTGTAAATCTTGTGATACATTTTTTTTTTTTTTTTATATCAAAAGAACTTAAGGAGCCATATAATGTTCCTCCGAGTTTTGCGTTAGCCTCATGGTGAGGTAACGACTGGCCCGGAGGCTGTTATGATGATTATTATTATTATTATTATTTATGTTTTCATTTATCTCGGCTAACCGGTTGTTTAATACTAATGGCACGGGCCTAAGCCAAGTAGACATTAGTGGAACTAAGGATTAAGTGCAGTTGAGACATTTATTTTTGAGGATGTATGATTGTGTAAATGTATATTATTTGGATCATTATTATTATTATTATTATTTCTCCATTCTGTGGGCGTCGCCAATGGCAGCTAAAGTATCACAACGAAAATGAGTAGAGACACTCACCCAGGAAACTTATAACAACTGCCATCATCAATTCGTCTCTTAAGCATAATATATATGGTATTATTCTTCTCTGTGTAGGGCTGGGTCGAAAGTAAATATTAGATCCTTACATATGAAATTAGCGTTATTGTCGTACTGACAATTTTGATCTGAAATATCTCCTCTTTGATTAAGAATTACTAATTCAAATTTATAAATTCTTCTTCTTCTTCTTCTTTTTATGTATTGGCAATCAGCTACTTAAATGAGGCATTGTTGCCAGTGTCGAGTTATAATTATCTTCAAGTTTTTAGTGTCTTCAGATTAGTCATTTAGTCCGTCAGTAAGTCAAATTGTCGCCATCAACAGTGCTATGGCCACACTGTTGATGGTATTTTGTGAGAATTTTGATGAAAAACGAAAACGTTGTAAAGCACTTTTATATGATATTCACTACATCTCAGCAGTTCCGTCACATCACTTTACATAAAATGCCATCAAAATTATCTAATATAACACGTTAAAACACTAAAATATCGAATATAATACAAGAGCACCACATGACGTTTTAGATTCCCGCCAAAAGTCCCATTTATAAATTCATATAGCTGGTACATTTGAGTTTTGAAAACAGTCATTCATTTGTTTTTCCCTCATTGTTTTTTTCTTTGGCGTCGTACAATGGAAAACATGAAATATCGGTATATTTACGGGTACGTGTTCTACAGTGGCACCAGTGCTGCAGAAACAGCTCGAAGGATTCATGACGTGTACGGCACTGATGTCACAAAAGATAGCACGGTACGATTTTAGTTTTAACGTTTTCGTTCTGTAAATTTCGACCTTCAGAACCAACCCCGTGGACGGCCGGAGATCAAAGTGGAAAATAAAAAAAATATAATTAAAAAAATTAAAAACCCTGACTGCGAAGACTTTTTTCTTTTCAGTTTTTTTTATTATGTACGTAGTTTGGTTCACTTTTTACGCAGTCGGGGTTTTTGATTTTTTTTAATTATATTTGTTTTATTTTATACTTTTTAGTTATGAATACCTAGGTAGCCATAGTTATTTTATTTATTAATAAGTAGGTAAGTACCTAACTATATATAGTTTTTCGTCTGAAGTTGAGTACCAAATCGTTAGAAGTTGGAGATGGGCGACCGCGTCAGACATTAGATACTTTAGGTAGTCCGATATACTTGCTAGATACTTTAGTATATGTCCATCCACATCCATTTATATGAATTTTTCGTCTTTTCGTCGTAAATTTCTACTGTCTAAAAAACCTATATGTGAGAAAGGTTGTTACGAAACTTTAAATCGATATAGATCCTAAACGGCCAGTCGATTCGAAAAATGTTAAGGGCAAACTAAAAATGATTTTTAAATACCTATTCAACGATACCCCACTTGACATAGTTTGTTGACTTTATTTTTTTTCATTTTCACAATATGGCGTCCAATAGTCGCCATATTGAATTTTCACTAATCGTCGTATCTTTAGTGACACTCGCCGGACTAAGAGGAATCGATTGACGTGTGAATCATAAAAATCGGCCCAGGCGTTTGGTCTATATAGTGCTTCAAAGAAACACACAAACAAACAAACATACATACATACATAGACTGTTAAACACAATACCACTCCTTTGCGTCGCGCAGTCGGGTAATGAAGAATTAAAGGCTGTTGTGGAAGCGGATCTATCACAAAGCATTTCAAAGATAGCTACAGGCTTCGGGGTAAGTGACAAAACTGTATTAATCCAATTGAAGCAAATCGGGAAAGTAAGAAACTTGCACGATGGGTATGATTTGAGTGAATCGAATTTGCAAACACGCGTCGACTGCTGTGTTACTTTGCTCAACCGACACAATAATGAAGGGATTTTAAATCGAATCATTACTTGTGATAAAAAGTGGATACTGTACGATAATCGGAAGCGCTCCCTGGAGACCCAGCCAAAACCTGCCCTAAACGAAAATTGACTCAGAAAAAGTATTGTCAACAACTGCATCATGAAGGAAGAACTAGCTGCTAAACAACCGAGATTGGTCAATCGCTCTAGGCCACTGCTGCTTCACGACAACGCAAGACCACACACTGCGTAACAGACAACCACACAGCGCAATTAGAATGTCTGCAACATCCACCGTACACCCCAGACCTTGCTCCAACAGATTACCATTTTTTTTTCCGGAATTTGGACAACTTCTTATAAGGAAAAAAATTCAACTCCGATGCGGCAGTCCAAACCGACTTCAAAGAGTTTATTGATTCTCGCTCCCATGGTTTTTTTAGTAAAGGGATCAATGAACTACCTATCAAATGGCAAAAGTGCATAGATAACAACGGTGCATATTTTGATTAATTAAATATATTTATTTAATTAATCAAAATATGCACCGTTGTTTTTATTTTACAAAAACAAAATGACTTTATATTTCTTCCGTACAAAACACCAATTTCATATGTAAGAACCCTAATATTAATATTATATATTGAGGGGAAAAAAATATATATAAAATCCTCGTTATGTCCGGAGTACTCCAGTAAGCTACAGCAGTAGGTGTACTCACAGTCGGTGTTCGGTATGCGTACAGCAGGTTGTGTGTAAGTAGCAGGTGTCGCCGCGCCCAGCGAGGCAGCTGTGCGCCTCGCGCGCGCACCCGCTGCCACACGGCGCCGAGGGCGCCGCGCGCGGCCAGCGCACGCGCCGGCACCATACGACGCTCTGTACAACACACGGGTACACACGTGGATCACTCCAACACACATACATATAGATACACAAGTATCAAACAGTAATTTCCCTGCAGATGGTGCTAACCATAATTTTCATAGCAGCTCATATATGTCCCACAGTTGGGCTCGAGCACCCTCCATAATGAGAGCAAAATTGACTTACTATACCATGCTGGTCAGATGTGTTGGTATAGTTTTGTTTCAAGTTTGCCGCCTCTTACGTATGTTATATGCGTTTTATATCCCTTAATCGTCTCTTACGATCACCTACGGGCAAGATAGAGGGTGGTGAAATGTATTCTTACACCGTCACCACACGGATAATAAATAATAATTTATGCTTTTTATTTCATCGGAGAGAAGATTTTGTCGTGTCGCTTCGTTACTGCGACACAATGTTAATACAGTTTGCCTAACACATACATAACTTCGATTTTAGTTTGTCAACTAACTATAGCATCAGAACTCAAATTCGTCACATAGAACTTACTCGCTAGTATCGAACTTTTCTTCTTCAAGCTCCTTGACTTTGAAGTGGGGAAGATGCCCCGCACGGCGCTGGTGGGTGACAGGGCGAGGCCGCGGTTGGCGGGGTCGTTCTGTACGTGTGCACCTAGAACTATGTCGGGGGCGGGGGCCGCGGTACTGGTGGGCGGGGGTGACCTGCGGCGGGGGGCTGGAGGGGCGGTCACGTCATGCTCGCTGTTGATGGCGGGCATCTCGCGCCGCTCTGTGGGTATGACGCGGATGTCGTGCTTGGTAATGTGCCGGAGGGGGACTGATATCTGCAATAGACCACATTACGATCAATGGAGTTGAATGATATGTGTGAAAAAAACTCGCTTTGAATCTGCCTCTATGTTGTTCCACGTTTCTTTTGCGTTTTTTAATCAATAATGTACAAGTCAAAAAAAATATGAATTTCTGACTGATCTCACACAGCTCTGTTGTTTCAAATGACAATCACTGATTGCTGATAACGTGATGATGTGTTGATCATTTAATCATCATCATTTAACTGCCATATAACCAATTATTAAGTTTTTTTTTTTTAATCAACGCATACTGTAACCGAATTAATAAATAGTGCGATGTGACATGGGCTGTGTCATGTAGGTCATCGGACCGTCACACACAATACAAAATTAGTTACAAATGTATTTACATAATTGTATTGTATGAGTAACAAATGTACAATGTGTAAGTAGACCGTCGAACTGAGCGCCTCATATGCATAGTGTATTGTATCACATCACAAATTCAATAACATAATTAATTATTAATAATAATTAATAATAAATTTTAATAATGAATTTCAGTGGAACTTTTATGCTGTATGCAGACGACTTAATTACATCTACATAGTAGATACTTAAAGTGTACCAAACGCTCGTCACAGTACATTGCAGGCGCTCAGTTCGGCAGCCTACGTCACGGTGGGTGTGAATATATTTTACATATGATCCATTTAGTTTGGGTAACAGTAAGATTTTCTCTTGTGAAGTTTGGGTATCTGTAAACAAAGATCTATAAACAACGTCTGTTAACCAGCAGCGTTGAGTCACTGTACAGTAAAGTCTACTCTTATTGCGTAACTAAAGGTATGATATTTAGAAAGATTAGGCTCAAAATGTTTCTATGAGGGAAAATGTAGATGAGAAGAGATCCATAAAAGTAATAGATAGACGAGAGAGATCGCTGTAAATGTTAGCCGTTGGGAGCAAACAGTTTTATGCGGCGACCACAGAAACAACTCAAACATTAGCCAGATATGTAAAACTTAAATATTTTACATGCGGCGATGGAGCAGTAATATAATTTGAATTTGTCACTAGCTTTCGCATAACTTCTTGTAAAAACAGCTGTCCCTTAGCTGTTTTCTGCAAACAGATAATAACACTATATAACTTATATATATAGACCAGCCCGTTTAGAGTTGATACACGGCGAGGGAGTAAACGTAAGAGCAACCCGCCGTTGGCCTCCAAAATCAAGACAACGGTAACAAAAGACCGGCCCGTGTGTAGAATAAAGAGGACACGTTGAAGCCCAATGCCGTCGATTTTATCAGCCTAGATACGGGATGCAGTCATGCCATAAAAACAAAAAAAAATAGTTTGGTATAATTCAGAAAAATTAAGAAAAATAGGCAATAGAGCGGATGAATGAAAACGTTCGCCCGTCTGTCCGTTGTACCGTTCACCCGTCCTACCTTCCATCTATTTCACCGACCGTCCATCTGCCTGTCTAGCCCTCCATCTGCGTAGATAGAGGGATAGATAGATGCGAATCTATTCAGTCATTCATCCATAGTTCGCGCATAATATTTTGATAAACCGGGCAGTATGCACTTGGCTGCTTTCTTTTTTACCTAACTTCAGTACTGTCGTATCGCGATTCCGTTCCAAACCATTCAATTTACTCATTTGCACGATGACTTCGTATAACGCATCTAAAGAAGTTTCACTTTAAAAAGCTATTCGAAATGAAAACATAAAACGTCTGCCGATGTGGTGCACGCAATAGGTCAATGTTCCTCCTGTTATGGTGAAAATCGCACATAGCGATGGGGCGCGTATTCCTGTGACGAAGAATAATATAAATATATATAGGGAGAGTAAATTCATTGTGTATAGTGAGTAAAACGTAAATTACGTGTGAAACGTCAATGGGTCGGACTGGCTTGAGCGGCGATGTCGGCGGCGACTCGACGCGCGGCACAGCGCGCAGCACCGGGAACGAGCTCGACGCACCCGCCGCGCTTGACACACTCGCCACGCTCGCCACACTCGACACGCTCGCCACACTCGACACACTTGCCACACTGGCGCCGCTCGCGTACAAGGGGCGTACACTTATCGCGGGCCGCGGCGGGGGCTCCGGGGCGCGCGATGAACTACTGCGGGGAAATCTGAAAGATATACTATATAATTAGGTATGCGTCGGAAGAAATGTTGTCACATTGTATAGTTACTCAGTCACAATATGAAAATACTTGAAAGCATACTTATACCATGTAAATTAAACATAACGGCTAGCTAGCACCGAACAATGGCGACTACTACTACATTAGGCTCACCTAGGCGCCGGCATGTCGTTAGGCTCCGGCGTCTGTTGCGGCGTCACAATGGACCTACGTCTGTGCTCCATCATGGCTACATTAATGGTCTCCAGCACTCGCTCTCTGTCACGCTGCGAGTTGGACTTTTTGAGGTCAAGCGGTGACTTGTCGCCGCCACCGTCCGGCGTAGTGGGCGACTCGGGTATGGTCTGCGCCGCCAGCGGGCCCGGCTCATCGATGCTAGTGTCGAAGTCGTACGCGGGCGTCGAGTGCGCCTTGTCCAGTTTGCCGCGACCGCGGTCACTTGTGGGCGGTATGGTGGGTGAGGGCTCGTCGGTGCGTGAGGGTCGCCTCGGCCGGTCCAGCACCACACCCAGACATGTGCGCGGACGCGGCGACAGCTCCAGACCAGTACTACACGAGACGGCCTGCATATAACATATCATTATATTTTTTAATATTCTTAAAAGACACCAGCCCTTAACTAGGCATGTGATTACTACGCCATCTATAAAGTAACAACTGCAATAATTTTGTACATAAAATAGTCATTTACTTCAAAATTATTAGCAAATCGAAAGTAGTACCTTGTCTCTGGCATAGAGGGCGATGTCATCGGGTGTTGGAGTCATACTAGTGCTACCACCCTCATGGCCCCATCTCTGCTGCTTCAACTCCTGCCAAAACTGTAACATAAAAGAACAGTTACCTGAATGCACTTCACAATTTACAAATACATTTTCATTATGAAAATAAGTGACTGTGTGGTGACGGTGTAAGAATACAATTTATCACATCCTTTCTTACTTGTGTGTGTCGTGAAAGACAACTGAGGGATATAATATTTAAATGATATATACAAGAAAATCAAACCTTAACATAAAAATCCCTAACAACCTATCTAACCAGAGTGGTATAGTAGATCAATACCCTTCCTATGGTGGAGGAGTGTCAACCCTAGTAGTGGAACGTACGTGAGCCGAAATGATATTGATTAATTATTAAGTGATTTTATCATACGTACATTACACATGTACCTATGTTTGTATGATTCTTCATTTCCGTCCAGCGGACTCCAGGTTACAGAGAGTAGAATCTGAACCTCGTAAGTTTATGTCAATATACTACATCTATAGACTAATGCTGTATTCATCATCATTGTTTTGTTTCTTACCAATTGACTTGTGTTCAACGCAACATGTATTCATACATGTTGCAAATGTTACCGGCCGCCTGTGGGACAACTCTCTTTGATGATGTAATCGTTTACCGAACGACATCACCTTGAGTTGTCGTTGAACGTCGATGTAAAACTTAAAATGCCCTAAATAGATATTATCGCAGGCAATTAACATCTTTATTGAAGAACGTAGATGCATATTCAACTAACTACATGTTGTTGTCGCAGCAACAGTTTCAACAGTAAATCAGATGTAACGTTATGTCCAGTTCAGGTAATGCCTGTGTTAATGTTTTTATTAGAGTTATATAAAATGCTTTAAGATAAAAAAGGAGAGTGAGGAAGATATAGCTAACTATAGACCAATAACTTTAATGCCGGTTTTCTCAAAAATTATAGAAAAGATCCTTTATGCATCTATTAGTAGTTTTTTATCTAAATTTAATATATTGTGCGAAGAACAGCAAGGCTTTAGGAAGAATAAAAATATAAATTTAGCTATTTTCAATTTTTTAGATGTTGTGATGAATAATGTTGATAAAAAAATACCTATATGCGCTATATACACAGATATGAAAAAGGCGTTCGACTGTGTCAAACACGAAATACTTCTTAGCAAGTTAAACACTTATGGTATCAGAGGAAACGCATTTAATCTAATAAAATCATATCTTACAAATCGTATACAGTTTACGGAAGTGTCTAGAATATGTCAAAGAACTAACCGTGAAGCAAAGTACCTTTCTGATGGTAAAATTGTTGTATTTGGTGTGCCACAGGGTAGCATTCTTGGTCCATTATTATTTCTCCTGTATATGGCTGGACTATGTCTCTTCTTTGAATCTGAATGACAGTATGACTGAACAGAAGAAAGAAATATATCGGCAATGTAAGAATGACACCAAGGCCTTAGTGAAAGAGAAACGTGATAGAGCAAGTATGAGTGCAGAAGATAGGCTGACTAAAAACTTCGAGGGTAACACCAAACTCTTTTGGAGGGAGGTGAAGAAGTCTCGGGGTGGTTGGTCAGCCTTCAGAATGAATAAAATAAGGTCTAAAGGTGGAGACATTCTTACACAAACACAAAACATGTTAAGCCGATGGAGTGAATATTTTGGCGATATGTATGCGGATGCTACGGTTGGCGCTGGTGTTGCATGTGGTTTAGTAGATCAATATTCGACAACGGCGTCCTCCGATGGCATCAGTTTGGATGAAGTTGAATGGGCATTGATATGGTGTCTGCCGAGATGATCAAGCTTGGTGGCTCCTGTGTCTGGGAGTCGTTCCTGTTGCTCCTCAATTTATGTTGGAGCTCGGGAATGGTTTCCGGGGACTGGAATAGCGCAGTCATCGTGCCTTTGTTTAAAAACAAGGGTTCACGTTATGACTGTGCAAATTACAGAGCCGTAAGCTTGACCAGTTTGGCAGCAAAAGTGTAAGGTAAAATTATTGAAAGGAGAATGAGGATGGTGTCCGATGGTTTACTGTGTGAGACACAAGGAGGTTTCAGGAGTGGAAGGGGATGCATGGATCAAGTGTTCTCTCTGCGCAACGTTGTGGAGAAGCATCTTGCTCTAGGTCAGAGGGTTTTCTGCAGTTTTGTGGATCTGGAGAGAGCATTTGACACGGTTGTACGAAAGGAACTTTGGGACATTTTACCGGAGTATGGTATTAACGGTAAACTGCTACAGACTGTGCAGTCCGGTTACATGGGCTGTAGAGCCTGTGTGCGGCTGGATGATGGAATATCGCCTTGGTTTGACGTCAATATCGGCGTTAAGCAGTGGTGCGTTCTGTCAGCCAGGCTGTTTATCATATATCTGGATAAATGTTTCCAAAGGTTGAACGATATGAATGTGGGAGTCCAGATGGGCGACTCAGTGGTCACTTCTCTGCTTTATGCAGATGATGCAGTACTGCTGGCACAGTCAGCGACTGACCTGTAGACCCTAGTCGACACAATGACAGAAGATTGTAAGAAAAGGGGTCTACGCGACGAATGTGAGCAAAACCAAAATAATGGTCTTTGAAAGAGATGAAGCCAGAACAGATGTAAGAGTAACAATAGGTAATGATGTACTAGAGCAAGTGGATGAATTTGTATATCTTGGATGTGGATTTAGCCGAGATGGAAGTTACACCACTGATATAGAGCGAAGAGCGAATGCGGGAAATAGAGTGAACGGAGCGTTGTGGCAACTTCTCGGCAGCCACCACCTCAGCCAGAAGGCACGTGTAGCAATACATAACGCAGTGCTTGTCCCAACATTACTGTATGGAAGCGAGAGTTGGGTATGCAGAAAAGAGTATGAAAGTAAAATTAATGCGGTCGAAATGCGATCTCTACGGAAAATCTGTGGAGTTAGGCTGACCGACCGCATTCGTAACGACGACGTAAGAGAGCGAGTAGGTATGAAAGAGAGTATTGGTGTAAAGATGCGAAAGGGAATGCTCCGATGGTTCGGACATGTGGAAAGAATGCCGAACGAACGTCTGGTTAAGAAGATATACAATGTGAAAGTGGAAGGATGTAGGTACCGAGGGAGACCGAGACTAACCTACCTAGACCAGATCGGTCATATACTGAAGGAAGGTGGAGTCAAGAGTCTCCGAAACCGGCGAGCGTGTATGAAGAGAATTATGAATGTTGAGGAATCGAGTGAAGTATGCAGAGATAGAGTTCTCTGGCACTCTGTTTACCCTGCAAGGGATATGGCGTGATGATATGTATGTATGTATAAATTACCTACCCAAACAAATTAATCACCCGATGGTCCTATTCGCTGATGATAGTACTGCTCTAATAAAATGTTCTGATCCAAAAAACTACAAACTTGACATTAATCATACATTAAATGATATAATTTGTTGGCTTGATAAGAACAACCTTGTTATTAATTTAAAAAAAAACCAACGTGATGCATTTCCATCAACGTTTGCCGATTCAGAATATAACTGTGCAATACCATGAACACATTATAGAACAGACACAGGTGACAACATTTTTAGGAATCATGATTAACAATAACCTAAAGTGGAATTCACATGTCGTAGTAGTATGTAATAGACTAAGCTCATTAGCATATATTTTACATACTTTATCTAAAAAGTTAAACCTCGAAACCGTATTAGTTGCATACCACAGCTTAGTGGCCTCGGTTCTGAGATATGGTATTATTTTTTGGGGCAATTCTAGCTTAAGGGATCAGGTGTTTAAGGCTCAAAAACGATGTATACGAGCAATGTGCGGAATGAAATGCACTGACAGCTGTGTGCCTAAATTTAAAACCCTAAAAGTCTTAACATTTCCCTCCTTGTATATATTGGAAGTAGCTTTATTCGTAAATAACAACAGAAATCTTTTTACGTCAGTTGCCGAAATGAGAAATGGACCTGTTAGAAGTCAGTATAGGTATAACATTTATAATAAAGGGTATAATACTGCTCTGTTAAGAAAAATATTTTCGGTATGGCTATCATTATATACAATAAAATACCGTATAATATTAAAGAGGACATAAAAAATAATTTCAAAAGAAAATTGACATCATTACTTCTAGAAAAATGCTATTATACAATAAATGATTTTATAAATGACATATTTTAAAACGTTGACATTGCACAGTAAACTATGATTTGACATTTTTCTTTTTTATTGACTTACATTTATTGTTAAAATTGACATTATTTAATTCAGATTTAAAATATGACATTTTCTTATACTGTTTTTCTCTATTATAATCACCAATAGTCACTACCTTGGTAATTAAAATTTTCTTAAATCTAACAATCTATTATGTAACTATATGTTATAATTTTAAAATGTCTAATTGTGTCACGCATGTATTTATAAAATGTTTAATATAATTTGCATGCCAGTTTCTGGCGAATCATGTAACTGCTTCCTAATATAACTGTAACACCTTAACCTGTACCATGATTCTGGCAAATAAATATCTTACTCTTACTTATAATGTATTTGTGTTACAATGTAAATGCAATAACCTGTTCGATGGCGTGACTCGGCCGCTTGTACAGCGGACTGCCGCCGCTGATGGTGTGCCGGCGCTGCACAGCCGCGCGCGGCTTCGGCGGGTACATGCTGCGGAGTACACGCACTCGTTACGTTACGTTACACTACGTCGTTACATATACAAGTAACGTTTCTATTCAGACTACTAAATCCACCCAATCATCAGGCCATCGAAATTCACTGCTGGTCATAAGGGAAAATGCGAACATCGTAGCAGTTGTTTATCAGCTCGTTAAGACAATCCTGTTGTCAATTCTCCTGGTAATCATTCAGCTGGTTTTACCGGCGAAATTTTCGACAATCTATTCAAGATCCATGCATAACATGCGACAGTTTTGGCTAATGACAGTCTTGTAGACATATGTTTCATAGTTTACAAAGATATTTTTTGCTTGATACGTTCGTATAGTATAAAATAAACGAGCACTGCTTATTAGTGCCAACATTACGGTATTGATCATATATTGAAATAATTATTTTATATTAGTTCACAGACACATATTATTCAGCTTGTTAAATCATTAAACACTATTATAAATCAATACAGAATTAAAATCGATAAAACTGTGCAGGAAATTTCCTTGTATTCAGTATTGAGCAAGTTGTTAAACATATAGATGAACTGATTAGCAAGTACTTCACAGGTGCCGCCGGTCGCCTCAAAATAACAGTTCATGAAATCATCCAGCCATCCGACGGTAAGCTATCCCAGCCTTACAGCCACCCAGGCTGTCAATCCATTGTTGTATAAGATAAACATTCCTATCATTGTATAATCATCAAACTTGTTGAATGGTTGGTAGTCGTATATGGTACTCGAATTTCCTAGGAGAGCAACTGCTAATTTTTTGTTGCTGCTTTGGCCAGTTTTAGGACAACACGAAACATTAAGATATAGTGGCATATTGTATAGCAAAGCAGTTAGTAAAACTGTCAACGTGATGCGTACCGAGTGTGATCGAGGTGCAAGTGTGTGGGCGAGGCGGGCGGCGACAGCGGCTCGCTCTCGTCCGACGAGGCGGGCGGCGAGTCGGCGCGCGTGCGCTCCGCCCCCGCCTCTGACACGCCGTCCGGCGGCGCCGGCGGGGACGCCGGCAGCGGGCTCAGCTCACACCTACTACATTACAAAATCAAATATTAGTGCAACTGCTTCCTACACCGCTTACAGTTGAACAAATCAAACTTTGTAAAAAAATAATAAACTACTGAAAATAATTGCAAGCAATAAATAAAAATATTACTATGAGGATGTTATATGATTAATTGTTTGAACGTACTTTTGACGTAGTAGAAACTTTTATCATGAATTATTATAACAAAATTAGTATCAATTTTTCCGGGTGGTGACGGAGTAAGAATACATTTCACCACCCCTTGTCTTACTCGTGAGTTTTCATACGAGAGGATTAAGGGATATAAAACGCATATAACATCTATGCAAGAGATGGAAAACTCGAAACAAAACCCTATACCAATTCAATTTCCTTCCCATTATGGAGGAGGCTTGAGGCCAACAGTGGGACATATATGAGCTGAGATGATGATGATGAGTGTCAATTAACCTCACAAAATGTTCAAACTTCACGCGTATACTGAAAGTAACCTAGAGGAAATATCTATGTTGCCGACATTTCGGTTGGACTACGCCGCTGTGACTATTATACTTTTCGGTACATGCTTGAGGCCCACTAAGAAGTCACTTGAAAATATAAAAGATAGTCTCAACCAATGTAAGATGTCCAATGAGATATACATATGTAATGTATATTGTGTTACCTGAAGTCAGCGTACACGTAGTGCGGCGGTCGACACCGCTGCAGGCGATGCATGCGGTGCAGCTGTGGTGTGGCGAGGGCGGGCGGGGCGCGCGCCGCACGACGCCGCACCCGCAGCGCCAGCTCGCCCCCGGCGGCCGCGCTAGTCGCCGCACACAGCTGCACCACGGCCGAACCGCTCCAACCTATCACGCATTGATTGCCAACCTGAAATACAAATGCAAAATATAATAACTTATACATTTATCATATAAGTATGTATTATATATAAATTAACATAACGACAATATTAATACGACATGGCTTACTATACAAACGTAAGTTATATTTTGTATTAAAATAGTAATTACCAAACATGTAATGTGCATAACTCAGTGACGTCACAAACCATCAAATACACAGTTATCTTGAATTATTATTGGTGTACAATACATAGTTTATTTATTTTTTAGTTTCCTAATAACAGTAAATGTGAGGGTTTCACACAAAATATACAATAATTTATTTCAAAAAATCGGTTAAATATATCTCAATTTACTTGCATTTGTTTACTTAGATATATTATAAGATTAAATTACAAAAATATTAGTGTATTATCTCGCCAAACACATAGCTAGTGTGTCTACAACATGCCTATTTGTGACATAAAGACTCAATAATGCTTGTTGTATGTAATATTTCCGATTAACTTAACAACTACCATCACAATAAGATAAAATCATATACTACTCATAAACCCCAAAGGGGCGACTTACTTATTGTCAATTCTCCATTTCGTTTGAATCTTATCTAATGATGTACTACCGCATCGAACGAAACCACAAGTTGAGAAGATTCAACAAGAAACTGAACGGGGTAGTCATTTCAAATTATTTCTTTTAAATGAAATTGTATGTATAATATATAACACGTTTAACAAGTATTAACTCCAGCATCATATATATCATATACCGCTCGAACTAGGTTACTGTTGTGTGTAGTGGTAGTGACACGTGGCTGTGGCCGCCGCATTAGTATATGTACGTAACAAATAGATCATTCTGTAAACAGTCGTTCCACTTGCGGATATCAGTTATCGACAGACTGAACTGGTATTCTTGTTCAAATTATTGAAATTTAGCATTTAATATACTTTATTATTTATAAAAACCCGATTACGAGCGGTTTTTATAAATAATCAAGCACATTAAATATTAAATTTCAGTAATTTGAATAACAGGGTTGTGTCGTCATTTAATACAATTCTAACTGCAAAGTTTGAAGTATTAAGCTTGCACAATGTGTAAACAATGTCGGGTAGATGGCACACGTGTCCATAAAACCGTAAATATAATATGAAGCGAGATTTGAATGTCATACATTAGCTCAGGGTGATGTAAGTGGCAGCACGACTGGGACGGATTTCCAATAGGTGTGGATTCGAATCCCACTTGTGTCAATCATTTTTCGTGACAGTAATTGTGTTATCCTTGTCAATAAAATACAGAAACCAAATAAACCAAAAGTATGGCTGGCCTAATGATAACAAAAATAACAGCAGTACCTGAACTATCTCATCGCCAATGTGTACAGCTCCTGATGCGTGCGCGGGCGAACCGAACCTTATGTCAGCGAGCTGATGGTGTCCGCAGAACGAAGGTACCACGTCGAAGCCAAGCGGCTTACCACCCTGACGCAGGGTAACCGTGTCCAACGACGCGGGCTGTAGGATCATTGGGTCTGAAACTTCCTGTGAAATTAAAAGTAATCATTTTTAATAAGTATCTTATTTACCGCTAGCCAAACAACAAATTTTGGCATAGGTCCGGTCCACCTACAAAATGTAGGACAATGCCATAATAGGTGGGTGATTGCAGTTGATATTATGAGGAGAGCCGTGCTGCAGAGTCCACTAATGCTCTCTTAACTAGTTTTGATGGCTCATGCTTTATAGGTAGCAATTCGTTCAACAATAAAATTACTTTCTACATGATGTTATCAATTGTTCTTTAATCAATATGTACTCGGATTATTTTTTATTCAAGTGCTGGCAAATAATCTTTTAATATCCTTTCTTAGTAACACATGTGGAGCAATAGATTTAAACCATAATACATTTGCACCGATCTACAACTACATGTATGTATGTTTACATATTTCATGTCACTTGCTTGTACACTAGTACCTGTATGATATAATCGGCTGTGGTGGCTGTGGCGAGCGCTGCGGCGGCAACAGCACGCGCGGGATGCTCGGCGAACCGCTCACGCATGGCCGATGTGGCTGCCTCTAGGGACAACTTCAACAGTGCGGCGCGACGTTCCGCCAACGATGAAGCAGCCACCCCGCGCGAACAGAGAGGCCATCTGAATACATACATAATCATTTATTCATCCAAAACACTAGCTAGCTATACACTAAGGCATGAACAGATTTCACAATCCCTAAAAACTACAAACAGATTTACGATGATAAGATGATAGTTTTGGTTTAATAACAAAAATGACTAACAAGCTTTTACTCGCTCAACACAATTTTTGAATTTCTGATCTTGGCTGTAGTTAATATGGAAAATTTAAAACAAAGGGTAAACATACCAATAACAACAGCTGTCAGTTTTCTGTCATAGTTAACCATCAAGGTAACCATCAAGTTAGTACTATAGGCAAATCCCAAAATGCAGACTACTTCTGGTAATTTACAAGGTGAATAACACACATACTTATCTTAAATGTAAAAATTTAGACAAACTATAAGATAATGATTGATTATACGTATATGTTATTATAATGTAATGCATTACAAGTATAATGGTGCTTAAGTAAGTTTAAAAAAAATGCAGTTTAATTAAATAGTATTTTATACATTTTTAGTTTGCTCTCATTTTAAAAATATTAATTATTTCTAAATACATAACAGTTACAAAATCTATTTGACCTAGACTAATGTAATTAACACACTTTTCATTACTAAACACTATTTTGTTAACTTTTCTGTTAAAAAAATTGTGTCTTTAATCAACACAATACAATTACAGGATCAATGAGATTCAACAGCAGTCTCTCAATGCCAGAACTGTGGCAATCCATAATTAAGGACAACACAAGGCATTGAAACTGAGCCACCACAATGCCTGCGGCGATTAAAGTGGGTAAACAAAAGATTTATAAGACTACATGCTGCATTGCTTTTAGCTTACTGTGCAAAGCAGTCTCGTCAGCACTACCTACCAGCACGAAAAGTAAAAGAGGACATCTAATCTCAGGAACTAATGGTTCAAAGTGAAATCTTTTATTGTTAGATAGCCCAACTATGGAGAGAGGCTATAATCTATATAACATGATGCTACAACCAATAAAAGTGAATCATTAATGAAAAATGTTACAAAAAAGGGGAAATTTAGTATTTAGAAGTGGCTCCATTGTGTGTATTGCTTGTTATAGATGCTTATGACCCAATCTCTCTCATATATGATGTAGAAAAAGCTGCATGAATCAGCTAGTATAACATAAAAATTTAAGATTCACCTTCCCTGGTGAAAATAATAGATACATTTAATGCTTGCTTAAAATGTTGAATTAGAATTATGTATGTCTGTCTACATGAACAAAATACTGCCTAGAGAATCATCATTTCTGATATATATTCCAGTCTTTTCTGTAGTGTGGTTGGTGACTATGAGTACTACCAACCCTAAGATCATTCATCCATCAGCCTAGAGACATTCTCTGCTGAACACAAACCACCTACAAGGATTGATAATGCCATAATTATCATACTTGGCAGGGGGATTGGCAATTACAGCATGTATTATATATTTTCTATGATAGTAATTCTCCTAGCGGCTCATAGCGGATGTATGTATGGAGAGAAACCTTATTGTGTCAAACACATTTTTCCAACATAAGGACATCCATATGTATACATGGAGAAGGAATGAACAGAAAAGTATAATAGATTTAATTTTGGTAGACAGTCGCCTCCGAAGCAAAATATTGGACGCAAGAGCCTACAGGGGCCCCACAGTCGATACGGACCACTATCTCGTTATTGCGAGATTTAGTGGTCTGTTCAGAAAGTGGAGGCACTGGCGAGAGCGTGTCCACTTCGGAGGGCTTGAAAGAATAAGGGTTGAAAGGTTGCAAGAAGAGTGTGTAAGAGAAAAGTATGCAGAGGGTGTCCGAGAACGGCTGACGATGGCAAGCCGGCCGCAATCGGGCATTGAAGAATGCTGGAGAGTATTGAAAGAGAGTATGGTAGACACAGCGAAAGAAGTATGTGGAAGTTCAAAGAAGCATAGAAACTCAAATGGTGATGCATGGTGGGATGCGGAAGTGGCAGCTTCCGTAGAGCAAAAGAAGAAAGCGTGGCTGGACTATGTCTCTTCTTTGAATCTGAATGACAGTATGACGGAACAGAAGAACGAAATATATCGGCAATGTAAGAATGACACCAAGGCCTTAGTGAAAGAGAAACGTGATAGAGCAAGTATGAGTGCAGAAGATAGACTGACTAAAAACTTCGAGAGTAACACCAAACTCTTTTGGAGGGAGGTGAAGAAGTCTCGGGGTGGTTGGTCAGCCTTCAGAATGAATAAAATAAGGTCTAAAGGTGGAGACATTCTTACACAAACACAAGACGTGTTAAGCCGATGGAGTGAATATTTTGGCGATATGTATGCGGATACTACGGTTGGCGCCGGTGTCGCATGTGGTCTAGTAGATCAACATTCGGCGACGGCGTCCTCCGATGGCATCAGTACGGATGAAGTTGAATGGGCGATAAGAAGCTTGAAAAATGGTAAGGCAGCGGGCATTGATATGGTGTCTGCCGAGATGATCAAGCTTGGTGGCTCCTGTGTCCGGGAGGCGTTCCTGTTGCTCCTCAATTTATGTTGGAGCTCGGGAATGGTTCCCGGGGACTGGAATAGCGCAGTAATCGTGCCTTTGTTTAAAAACAAGGGTTCACGTTATGACTGCGCAAATTACAGAGCCAGAGAGAGATGGTTTACTGTGTGAGACCCAAGGAGGTTTCAGGAGTGGAAGGGGATGCATGGATCAAGTGTTCTCTCTGCGCAACATTGTGGAGAAGCATCTGGCCCTAGGTCAGAGGGTTTTCTGCAGTTTTGTGGATCTGGAGAGCGCATTTGACACGGTTGTACGAAAGGAACTTTGGGACATTTTACCGGAATATGGTATTAACGGTAAACTGCTGCAGGCTGTGCAATCCAGTTACATGGGCTGTAGAGCCTGTGTGCGGCTGGATGGTGGAATGTCGCCTTGGTTTGACGTCAATATCGGCGTTAAGCAGGGCTGCGTTCTATCAGCCAGGCTGTTTATCATATATCTGGATAAATGTCTCCAAAGGTTGAACGATATGAATGTGGGAGTCCAGATGGGTGACTCAGTGGTCTCTGCTCTGCTTTATGCAGATGACGCAGTCCTGCTGGCAGAGTCAGCGACTGACCTGCAGACCCTAGTCGACACAATGACAGAAGATTGTAAGAAAAGGGGTCTACGCGTGAATGTGAGCAAAACCAAAATAATGGTCTTTGAAAGAGATGAAGCCAGAACAGATGTAAGAGTAACAATAGGTAATGATGTACTAGACCAAGTGGATGAATTTGTATATCTTGGATGTGGATTTAGCCGAGATGGACGGTACACCACTGATATAGAGCGAAGAGTGAATGCGGGAAATAGAGTGAACGGAGCGTTGGGGCAACTTCTCGGCAGCCACCACCTCAGCCAGAAGGCACGTGTAGCAATACATAACGCAGTGCTTGTCCCAACATTACTGTATGGAAGCGAGAGTTGGGTATGCAGAAAAGAGTATGAAAGTAAAATTAATGCGGTCGAAATGCGATCTCTTCGGAAAATCTGTGGAGTTAGGCTGACCGACCGCATTCGTAACGACGACGTAAGAGAGCGAGTAGGTATGAAAGAGAGTATTGGTGTAAAGATGCGAAAGGGAATGCTCCGATGGTTCGGACATGTGGAAAGAATGCCGAACGAACGTCTGGTTAAGAAGATATACAATGCGAAAGTGGAAGGATGTAGGTACCGAGGGAGACCGAGACTAACCTACCTAGACCAGATCGGTCAGGTACTGAAGGAAGGTGGAGTCAAGAGTCTCCGAAACCGGCAAGCGTGTATGAAGAGAATTATGAATGTTGAGGAAGCGAGTGAAGTATGCAGAGATAGAGTTCTCTGGCACTCTGTTCTCTCTGCCTACCCTGCAAGGGATATGGCGTGATGATATATATGTATGTATGTGTAATTCTCCTAGTATATCTCAGCTGATATTTATGACTTCCAAAGGTTTACTCATATTTTAGAAAAGACAAACCAAAATTGAAATTTTACTAGTTTCATATAATAAAATATTAAACTGTATGTCCTAATAAACAAAAAGAAATAAACTGTCAGTATTTGAGATACATGTACATTGACTATAGCCACCATGAGGTCACAGCAGTACTAAGGTATGTGATATCCAAGATGTTATCAATATTGTTGCAGTATGTGCACTATATACTCAGCACATATTGAGTGCATTACCTGTCAAGCCAGCACACAAGCGGTTTAACAGCGTGCACTGTGCGTGCCACATCAGCTAGCGTCTGTGTCTCGAGGCCCTTGTCGGAGTGGTGCTGCAGGGTGCGCGTCAGAGTGGTGGCCACCACCGACACGCGCAGGGCCAGCTGCTGCACACACTCCCGCCTCACCTCATATTGCTACACACACATAGACATCCAGTGTTACTAATATATATGTATATACTTACTGTGACACACTCACCCACTGCTAACATTTACATAAATCATATTGTCTAACACATATAAATAACTACACAGTGCCACTAAATATAAAGCAAACTACATAAACATATATTTTATTCAGTAGCACTCGGAACAGATAACACTGTCTTGATAAGTGGGGTGTAAAACACATTTGTGGCTCGTTATGACTCATCGAACACAATAATAGCAGTGAGTTAATACAGTTTGTAATGTCTCACAAAGTTTCTGAGATGTTCGACGGCTTCCAGGACTAGTTCCTGGTGTCCAATGATGTGCATGCCGAGGTACTCGAGGTCATCACAGCGTAGCGCCAGCAGCTTGGCACCGTCGAGTCCACGCGCGCGCAGAGCAGGCACGTAACGCTCCACGCTCGGACCCAACCCTGAGACACCGACATGGACATGAGAAGTGACTCACCAATACCGCACAACAATAACATTACATCTCGTCACACACACCTGACAACCAGTCGGCCACTTGCTCCGGTGACCATTCCGCAACGTTAAGACTGGACGTTGGCATTGTGCTGGCTCACATTTCCGTACACTGTCGTGTTTGTTATATTACAGATGCTAAAAATCTGTGGAAAAACAAATTACCGGACGGAGGATGCGACTTAGTTTGACTTTACGCTTGAATGACAACTGACAACTGACAGCGATAGTAAAGATATTGACATTGGTGACATTGACTTTAACAAACATTTAAAAAAACGTTTAGTACTCATATATCTTTTAAATATATTTTAAGATTTTATAAATATGGATAATATGCAATTTTTCTTATTCATTTTTTAAATAATTCAACTGTATTTTATAGAAATATTGAGAACGATGATATTAACACAACTGCAACTCATGGTTGTGAAGAAGTATTACGAGTTAGCACTAGATGGCGTTACTAATCGTAATTCTAAGAGCTTTTTATTCTGAGACGTACCTACGCACAGTTATCCAAAAATAATATTTATGAATATAAATCAGGGATATCAAATACTGAATCGCACCACATCACTTAACTTTTTTATATATGGTTAGCGTAGTCAGCGCTCACTCATAGCAAAAGCCATGTCCAAACCATCTGCGGCTAACAATTGTAAGCATCATGATCAAAAAATCATATACGGGAGAATGCTATTGCTATAGTAACCTTTTTGCACCGTGCGAAGTCTTAAAAATGCCGAATAGGCGACATTTTGGGCGGAGCCCAAGTGTATTACTTTCAAATATGAAGTTTCTAATCTATTTTTTATGAAAGCATGTATTTGATCCATGTCAACTTGCTAGTGGAGGCTGTTATAAAATCATTATGGACCTACTCTTCCACCACGGTAACTATAAATTGCAAAAGAGTTAGCAACAGTTTTATGACTGCCGGTCTACCTGACGTCAACTCTCCGTGGGCATGTGGATAATTGTCGACCAGACAACATTAGCTGAAGCTGGCCAAGGTCTGTATTAAACTCTTCGTCGTATTTTATTTAACCTGTGTATTTAATCTATGAGTAGTAGGCGCCACCACACAGAGCAGATTTATTTAAAAAATATTTATATTTTATAGGAGCTATAACATATACCTACCTACCTAAATAGTTTAATGAAACCTAGGCTCTACAGACGACGTTTTAAGAGTGAACTGAATTTCACTATAATTATGTTTCAAATGATTCTTCACAAAGTCCTCAACACAAAATTTACAAAATTACATTCAGAAGGAATAGGTCTACCTACTCTCTACCTACAGTTGAAATACATTTTTTTGCCTCTTAGGCAGCATAGGTAGCATAGGTATCCCTAAACCTCCCGTTTAGGGATACCTATGCAACAATGATAAACTATGATTATTTATTAACATTTTTAAAAAATAGTGTCAAGTGCCAATGACGGGTCTTGAAATAGCAACGCGTCTTTGAGCAGAGTGGACAACTGGTGTTTTTAAAGAAGTTTGTTTTAATAAATAATGTTAATGTTGCTTATTAGCAAGACGAGATGTCAGATGTTACACACATAGATAATATACTATAAATGTTACACATTATATGAGATCACTATAATTTTCCAGTATATTATTTTACTCTATGACTATAATGTTCGCTCGTTTTATGAGATATTTACATTTTGTTGTTTTCAAAAAGGTTTGACTCAAATTGTAATTCAATAAATAAATAGATGGCGCTAGAGGGATATATGTGTAGATATTTATCTACAATGCGGAAATGACGCTACGCCGCATCCCCAACAAGCTCACTGGGTAGTAGATTTTATTCATAATATATTTATAAATATACGTAAATGAACCGTTTGCCAATAAAATAATTATGTAAGGCGTGTTTCACAATTCAAACTAAAATTAATTGTTCGCTGATTGGCTCTTTGCTATGTATAGTGACATGTGAATGCAACGACTTTGATTCCTGAGTCGTGTGTTGAATGTTTAACATTTTTTTATATTATCTCATCAATGAATTTCGTTTAACACCATCTAATGCGCATTCTTTGAATATTTAAAATATATTTAGCAATCAAACAATAAATTTAAATGATTCACACATGGCGGGGAGACTGGCGCGCGCCACCCGACGGATCTCTGACTCTTGAATACCTAACGGCTTACTTTATAGTGGAAATTATTTTGGTAAAACTTTTCAAATTTTTCTTTTAACTGTGCCCATGGTTTCGGGCGAGGGCATGTCACAACCAGATGGGTTTATTCAACATTATCGTGAATTGTCATTTAAGATCTCTGCTTCTGTGTGGTAGCGGCTACGAATAATGCCTACCCTTACTTTGCTCGCGGATGTCGTAAAAGACAACTAAGAGCTTTATAACGACCTAGGCCTACTCCACCTGATGACGTTTGGTCAACAATTATATTACCCAGGACGACCTCAGGTGGGCAGTCGATCATAAAACTATTGCCAATAACTGCAGGAGCATATAAGCGGAGCACATATTGCGTCGAACTAGGGGTCGACTAAGTAGTACCTAATTGGACTAAAAGTAGGAGAATGACTATGTTCATTGCTTCTGCCGTCGGTAAATATAGTAATTAACGTCTAAGACATAGGCTCGACCTAGTTGAGACTGTGTTCAACAAATTGTAACATAGCAATCTAAATTAAGATTAGTGTAGGTAGGTATAGTTAATGCTTTTTGGTATTCTATAAAGATACACAGCCCCATAAAAAATAAAAGTTGTTTGTGCGACAAATCAGACTATACCTACCTACTTGCCGACGTATTTTGTGATGCTGGATCGATATTCAAAGTCACAAGTCTGTGTACATATTTTTTTTTACAGATAGACAATATAAGGCCTAAAGTGTTTGAAACTTGTTGGTGTTATAAAAGTAAGGGCAAAATATGTTTTTTGCGTAGTTTTCGCGTTAAATGTTAGAGTTCGCCGGTCCTAGAACCATATTTTTTTGTTTTTATGGAGTTAATACCTACCTTGTGTCAGTATGTAAATATCTAAGTATAATAAAGTCATTGACGTCTCACAAAACGATCTAGTTGACGCTAAACGTGAATAATAAAGTTTTGAAGTTATCTAAAAAATGTTAGAGAAGATCTTAATTTTACTTTGAATAGCTATCAATTCAGCAGATCAAAATAACTACGTCGGAAAAGTATAATCTGCCTCGTCGCACAAACAAATTTTATGTCTCTGTAGCCCCCATCTTTTGTGCTATTATAACATCTCATATACTTACCTAGATAGGTTAGGTTTGTTTATCTGGTATCTACTTTACAGAAAGTTAACAATTCAGTTGTATCAAATTGTAACAATTCCAGTGTAAATTGTAATTAACTTGATACATATTAAATGTTACAGATAATAATTACCTAATATATTCATAAAAATGTTACTTACACGTAATTTACTATAATTAATTATTTATAATATAAAAGTGAATACAATAAATTACTGAAATTTAGCACTTAATATGCTTAATTATTTATAAAATCCGATTACGAAATGAAAAATGATGTCGCAAGCGAGATTCGAACCCGCGTCTATTGGGATTCCGGCCCAATCGTGCTGCCACTGCACCACCGCGACTAATTGTAGGACATGCAAATTTCACTCCGTATTATATTTACGTCTTAAGGTGACGGTATGCTATCTACCCGACAATGTTTACACACTGTTATAGGCTTAATACTTCAAACTTTACAGTTAGAATTGTATTAAACGATGACACAACCTTGTTATTTAAATTACTGAAATTTAGCACTTAATATGCTTAATTATTTATAAAATCCGATTACGAAATGAAAGATAGATAAAATAAAACGGGTAGATAGCATACCGTCACCTTAAGACGTAAATATAATACGGAGTGAAATTTGCATGTCCTACAATTAGTCGCGGTGGTGCAGTGGCAGCACGATTGGGCCGGAATCCCAATAGACGCGGGTTCGAATCCCGCTTGCGACATCATTTTTCATTTCGTAATCGGATTTTATGAATACAATAAATTATTAACATATCAGATACAATACATAAGAATGTAATTAAATTGTTATAATATGTTTGTACAATTTTACGATGTGACAAAGTACATACTTGCATTCAATAACACAATGCACTAATGTAGCTATCGACACGTACCTACCTAACAACAGGTGCATACACGTAGTTCACATAAAATATGTTCCTGGTTTGTATTTTACAATACCTAACGGCCTCTAATTATTGTTTAAATATAAACTGATACTACCTACCTACCCTTCGTGTGGCGACACCGTAAGAATACAATACATTACCCCCATTCTTACCAGTGATTATCGTAAAATATTACTAAGGGATGCAATATAATATAATGAAATATTAAAATAAAACTCTTTAGCACTCCATTCAACCAGAATGATATAAGTCTATCTTCCTCTCATTGCAGAATAGGCTAGAGTCGAGCCGTGCGACGTTATGCCAAGATGATGATAATACAACAATAAACTAAATAAATCCTGGCTTTTTGGTTCGATTTAGTACAACTCGTGTAGTACAAAGGTCATTTGGTGAGCTCCTCGTGGAACCTGAAGGAACTGCCCAGATATAATTACTAACCTATGGTGGCAAGTGTAGAGGGTTGGATTATTACACAGTAGGTATAAGACTTTGTGCCGTACGCAAAGTGTTGTTCTGTGTCCGGGTGAACATTGTATTTGTCAATTATACGTTTGTAAAGTCCCTCACAATATAAGGATTATTACCTAGGTGTCCTCTTTAAAAAATCATGTTTTCAATAAACTTATTTAAATTGAAGCACAAATCAAAATGAATTAATTACTTCAATAAACGTTTGCGCGGCCCGCGAGTGAAGTGCCTGGGGAGAGTTCTACACTTGTAGTTAATTACATCAGGTGGTATGTACCACCCGTCTACTGTAGGGTCATACCAGTATATAAAGCTCTATGAGATGGTATATAAGCGAAGGGGTCACGATCGAAGCATTATTACTTCTGTGGGGCTAGTGCTAGAACGTTTTGTAAGTAGGTACCTCTGTGTCAACAGTTTGATATAGATAACTCTTATGTAATAATTAGCCATTACAGTTATTGAAGCTTTAAAACCTATAAATATCTAAACCGTTTGGCTAGCGTGATATGATAGCCTAATTTCCGTCATGTGGAAGAAGACAGTGTCCAACAGTAAATCGTAATTATATAAGTTGAAAATAAAAAGATTAAAAATTATAAATTGAATGAAATTTCCGATGTTTACGCCAGTATTGAACATTTGAAATAAAACTATTTCACGGTCAGAGTAGGACTGGTGAGAGTACGGTAGTCATTCCTTCCGTCAAATCAAATTGGATCTGAAAAATAGTTTTTTTTTTCAAGAAAAATTATATATTTTTGTCTACTATTATCAATTTTATTGTAATTAGTTGTACTCCAAGCGCCGTAGCAAAAAAAGTAGGTTTGTAATGCAACGTACGGGACCTGCTATTTTTTTTTGGGAATATGTTCAAGGTCGTCCCCTGAATGTAAATCCAAGTTGGCGCGGCGGTGGAGGGTTCACTTCAGCCGCCATCTTGGAAAACACGTTTTATTGAATATCTCGCGAACTGCGCATCGTACGACAAAAATTGCAGGAACCATTATTGTAGATAATAATATTTGCCATCTTTTTTATTTGTAACTTTTTTTTGTATAACACATAGGTTTTTAATTATAGCGAATCAAACTTTTTACAATATGGTTTTCACTAAATATTTATTTAATGGTCAATGATAAATTAAAAATAATGGTAACTGAATTGTAGAACATGAAATTACCTATAAATTCTATAAGAAACTTTTTCTCGTAGCATTTATAGTTTAAGAGCTATAACGCTGTAAATGAGATTATAATGCTGTATATTCAATTATGTCCCTATAAGTTGTAGTATATATTTCGGGTCGTTCGGAATTTCTCCCTCTTAACATTTCAACAGTATTCACGTATAAATCCCAACCGTTTTACAAAATCGGAAGTCTCTTTTAACTCGCTTCGCTACAAATGCTTCGGGAAATTGGCGAGTAAGACAAGGTTGAATTTATCACTTCTATCTCCAACACAAGATACGGCACGCTACCATTCCTTCAGAGTGTACCACCAGGTTCAAACTTGGATTTTATCACGACGCTGAAAAATGGGGTTGGAAGCGAACTACACAAGGGCTTGAACCAATTCGAACTGCTATGGCTCCTGCACCGTCGAGTTTGTTGCAAATAATATCGTGCAAATGCACCAAAAATTGCGGAGCTGCCTGCGGATGCCGAAAAGCTGTTCTCAAATGTTCGATTATTTTCTCCAATTGCAGCGGCCAAACATGCAACAACGTGCCAGACATATTAGATGCCATCCCAACCGAAGACCTAACCTTTGATTCGTCTCCTTCGGATATGGCGGAGGCAGAAGAGATAGATCCACAAGACGATGAGTGTCTTCCCTCGACATCGAAAAAAATAAGACTCGCACCGTAAAATAATGCGCCACTTTTTGTTTGTGTAAACAAATGTTTTGCCGTTTTTTTGAAGTAACATTCGTAAAATTCTTTTCATTTTTGTGATTTCGATAACAATTGGAGATACATAATAATAAAAATAATAACTATTACAATTCTTACGATGTAGCGGGATGTACTATTGTTTTTTGCTACATAGACAATTTTTTATGATGATACCGTTTTAAGTAACAATAAAGATCGACAAATTATTAGTTGTTCTCCACATTATTTATAATTTTAATTGATTTGCTACACAGCTGTATTGACATTTTTTTTAACACTTTATGCCATTTTATGCGTTATGAAATGGTTTTCGTATACAGCGAGCAATATTGCCACTGATAATGTACGAGGTGCAAGTTTTACTAAGCTGCAGCTCTTAGACTATAAATGCTACGAGAAAAAGTTTTTTATAAAATTTATAGGTAATTTCATGCTCTACAATTCAGTCACCATTATTTTTAATTTATCATTGACCATTAAATAAATATTTAGTAAAAACCATATTGTAAAAGTTTGATTCGCTATAATTGAAAACCTATGCGTTATACAAAAAAAAGTCTCAAATAAAAAAGATGGCAAATATTATTATCTACAATAATGATCTCTGCAATTTTTGTCGTACGATGCGCAGTTCGCGAGATATTCAATAAAACGTGCTTTCCAAGATGGCGGCTGAAGTGAACCCTCCCCCGCCGCGCCAACTTGGATTTACATTCAGGGGACGACCTTGAACATATTCCCAAAAAAAAATACCAGGTCCCGTACGTTGCAAAAAAAAAAGACCCGGCGCTTGGCCTATTGGGTATTTTTAGCGCTTAGTTACATAAAATCTTATTAAAATCGCCTTGTACGAAGTACAGTATCTATTATAACGGTACATTTCTTTTTTTAAATAAGCCGAGTTAAATAATTGTTTTGGATCACGATATCATTAATCACTGTGTCGCTCATGTCAGTCGCTCGCTCGGCTACGCTTCATGTCAGGCATTTTACAAACAGGACAATGTTGGTTGCGTCTGCTTCGTTCTAGTTGGGCAAATTATTTCGAAGTCTCGCTAATTAAATGCATGCCTACCCTTTAGCTTTTCTTCAATTCAAATACACCGGGCCCGGGAATGAGTCTCCTACGTAATTGAAGACAAAATGACGTAACACGCTGATCTGTTTGGTTGGTTGAAGGGCTTTTTAGTTTTGTATAAGATGGTTTTATTATTCTGAATGTTCTTTCTTTCTTGTCGTCTTATATCTCTTATCATTATAATCATTTTTTGCGGCACCTTCGAGCAAAGATAGTTGTAAATTGTACACCTACCTAGTGTATTCCCATATTTGCTGTTAGGTATACCTACCTACGAAGGTATTTATATGTAGGTATATAAATAGGTACTATGTTTCAACCTTATGCTAACACTTTTATCTGTATTGAATATTTACTAGTGTGTGTATCATTCATATCTAATTATCAAACGTTCACTGTAGACTCACACACTGGTTTTCACCAGTCGGCCGAAAATCACGCTTATTATTATAAATTTTCCAGAAAAGCGATATTGCCCTTTTCTCTAATGTTCCCTTAGCCGGCTTTCAGGACATTCGCGAGAATGTAATGTGAGATTGGATTATCAAATCGTCACAATACGGGTAGGGGATAACGGTCAAGGTATGGACTTCTCTATGAAATAGTAAATACAAGGCAATCAAATCAAGGAAATGCACTTCTGTAGTACGTGAACCACTGCGGCGTATTGACGTAGGTACCATGTTGAACCAAATTATTTAAGCAGTACCTAGTAGAGTTACCAGATGTCGCGATTTGTGCAGGACATCCCCATTTTCAGGGATTTGTATACGGATTCCAACAGAAGGAGGAGAGAGGAGATGCAAATGCATCTGCTCGGGATGCTAAACAAAAAATCATTTCGAGAGACAAATAAACCTTGGGGTAAAATTTGACTAATATAAGATTGAATACTAATTCACATAATCGCATAGGTTTTAGTGTTTATTTATTAATGAAAGCAATAAATCAAATTGTAATTATTACTTTTTCATTTTGCTGGACCTAAGAACGAATATCCCTCTTGATTTTACCTTCTTAAGCGATTTAAAACTAAATTAATATAGCAACAGTAGCAGGTAGATACATACTGTATATTACTGTGGAAACATAAAGTTATCACGTAGCGCTCCTTAATTTTTATTCAATACTACAGAGAATGTGATGAGATGTAGTCAATGTGATGCAACAGTGGCTTAATAGGCGTATTTTCACGTTCTGCTAATAATATATATGTTAATAATGTCGAATATACTAAAGGACTTTGTATCCATGTTATAAATATATATTAAATGCAATACAAATTTATATATATAGGTATATATATATATATATATATATATATATATATATATATATATATATATATATATATATATATATATATATATATATATATATATTTTATTAAATGTTATTGAATGCAAGTACTTTGTCACGTCGTAAAATTGTACAAACATATTTGTTTTATTATAACAATTTAATTGCATTCTTATGTAATTATATCTGATATGTTAATAATTTATTGTATTCACTTTTATATTATAAATAATTAATTATCGTAAATAATTAATCGTATAAATTATTATTGTAACATAATAATTATGCGTTTTGAAGGGAAACCAGAGATTAAAAACATAATAATTATTGAAAATTATTATATTTTATTTTTAATTTCAAATAAAGAGAGCGCACTTGATACCAACAAGTTTTATATGATGTTAAATTTTGAGCGCTGACTTCACTATTGAGAGTTCACTACCACAAAATCGTTAGAACCTGATGCACAAGTAACTAATATAGCTAGTGATATATGTTTATCTATTAGCTACTATAACTAGTGATATACGTCTTGAAAGAATAAAGGTTGAAAGGTTGCAAGAAGAGTGTGTAAGAGAAAAGTATGCAGAGGGTGTCCGAGAACGGCTGACGATGGCAAGCCAGCCGCAATCGGACATTGAAGAATGCTGGAGAATATTGAAAGAGAGTATGGTAGATACAGCGAAAGAAGTATGTGGAAGTTCAAAGAAGCATAGAAAAACAAATGGTGATGCATGGTGGGATGCAGAAGTGGCAGCTTCCGTAGAGCAAAAGAAGAAAGCGTGGCTGGACTATGTCTCTTCTTTGAATCTGAATGACAGTATGACTGAACAGAAGAAAGAAATATATCGGCAATGTAAGAATGACACCAAGGCCTTAGTGAAAGAGAAACGTGATAGAGCAAGTATGAGTGCAGAAGATAGGCTGACTAAAAACTTCGAGGGTAACACCAAACTCTTTTGGAGGGAGGTGAAGAAGTCTTGGGGTGGTTGGTCACCCTTGAGAATGAATAAAATAAGGTCTAAAGGTGGAGACATTCTTACACAAAGACAAGACGTGTTAAGCCTATGGAGTAAATATTTTGGCGATATGTATGCGGATACTCGAGTTGGCGCCGGTGTCGCATGTGGTTTAGTAGATCAAGATTCGGCACAGGCGTCCTTCGATGGCATCAGTATGGACGAAGTTGAATGGGCGATAAGAAGCTTGAAAAATGGTAAGGCAGCGGGCATTGATATGGTGTCTGCCGAAATGATCAAACTTGGCGGCTCCTGTATCTGGGAGGCGTTCCTGTTGCTCCTCAATTTATGTTGGAGCTCGGGAATGGTTCCCAGGGACTGGAATAGCGCAGTCATCGTGCCTTTGTTTAAAAACAAGGTTTCACGTTATGACTGCGCAAATTACAGAGCCATAAGCTTGACCAGTTTGGCAGCAAAAGTGTATGGTCAAATTATTGAAAGGAGAATGAGGATGGTGTCCGATGGTTTACTGTGTGAGACACAAGGAGGTTTCAGGAGTGGAAGGGGATGCATGGATCAAGTATTTTCTCTGCGCAATATTGTGGAGAAGCATCTGGCTCTAGGTCCGAGGGTTTTCTGCAGTTTTTTGAATCTGGAGAGAGCTTTTGACACGGTTGTACGAAAGGAACTTTGGGACATTTTACCGGAGTATGGTATTAACGGTAAACTGCTGCAGGCTGTGCAGTCCAGTTACATGGGCTGTAGAGCCTGTGTGCGGCTGGATGATGGAATGTCACCTTGGTTTGACGTCAATATCGGCGTTAAGCAGGGGTGTGTTTTGTCAGCCAGACTGTTTATCATATATCTGGATAAATGTCTCCAAAGGTTGGACGATATGAATGTAGGAGTCCAGATGGGCGACTCAGTGGTCACTGCTCTGCTATATGCAGATGATGCAGTCCTGCTGGCACAGTCAGCGACTGAACTGCAGACCCTAGTCGACATCATGACAGAAGATTGTAAGAAAAGGGTCCTACGCGTGAATGTGAGCAAAACCAAAATTATGGTCTTTGAAAGAGATGAAGCCAGAACAGATGTAAGAGTAACAATAGGTAATGATGTACTAGAGCAAGTGGATGAATTTGTATATTTTGGATGTGGTTTTAGCCGAGCCGTTTGGGGCAACTTCTCGGTAGCCACCACCTCAGCCAGAAGGCACGTGTAGCAATACATAACGCAGTGCTTGTCCCGACATTACTGTATGGAAGCGAGAGTTGGGTATGCAGAAAAGAATATGAAAGTAAAATTAATGCGGTTGAAATACGATCTCTACGGAAAATCTGTGGAGTTAGGCTGATCGATCGCATTCGTAACGACGACGTAAGAGAGCGAGTAGATATGAAAGAGAGTATTGGTGTAAAGATGCGAAAGGGAATGCTCCGATGTTTCGGACATGTGGAAAGAATTCCGAACGAACATCTGGTTAAGAAGATATACAATGCGAAAGTGGAAGGATGTAGGTACCGGGGGTGATCAAGACTAACCTATCTAGACCAGATCGGTCATGTACTGAAGGAAGGTGGAGTCAAAAGTCTCCGAAACCGGCGAGCGTGTATGAAGAGAATTATGAATGTTGAGGAAGCGAGTGAAGTATGCAAGGATAGAGTTCCCTGGCACTCTGTTCTCTCTGCCTACCCTGCAAAGGACATGGCGTGATGATATGTATGTAGGTATATATGTTTAACTAAATATCTCACAGTGTGCATGTAACTGTACATGCACAAGTCTGTGGGGGATACTTGTACACCTTACTTACTTATGTATTTATTTTCTTTCAGACATTTCAGTAGTTCTTTTAGAGTGAAGGACACAACAATAGGGTTTCAGGTTTATACTTTTTAATTTGATGATTGATTGATATTTCCTTTCACATTATTCGTTTCTATAAATGAACAGAAATATGTAACAGGGGGGCATGGGTAAACTATTCTCTATTTTTGTTGTTGGCGACAAATCGATCTATTATACTACTCTGGTCAGATGGGCTGGATATTGTTATTTTGTAAGTTTTACTAGTACTGTATAAATTTTATATCCATGTTTTAACCCTTTGTCGTCATTTACGACAACCAGGAGCGAACGATGAGTTGGTGAATTATATTCTTATTCCATCACAACACGGAAAACCTATCACTCTTCCTCGACTTTAACAAAGGTGCCTTAACAATTTTATTCCACTTAGTTTGAATTAAATAATATAGAATTTAAAGAGTTTATTCTTCTTTACGAAAATAAAAATCATATAATACCTATGTACCTACCTATACCTACCTATTTTTTTTTCATTGTGTACCTAATGTTAATGTTGCTTATTACCCACAGTGGGCTATCACATATTACACATCATAATATATGACTACCGAAAGGTGTACTCGAGGGGACATTTTTTGTTGAAATTTCGTATCTACCTATACACCACACGATGGCACTTTGTGGTATTTCGTATCATTAATATTGTAATAAGTTGTTATAATAATAAATTAGACACAGAATAAATAATTTCAAATGTTATAAGTATAGTTAAGTCAAGGTATAAAGTTGTGAACAGTTGTGTCCGCTGGGTGAGTCCCGCGCTATCTCTATAGTGACGACATGTGCGCGAGATATGAACGCGTTATCGTTACAATCGCATTAATTAGAAGTCACCAAATTGATCAGATCTCAATAAGCTATTACAGAGATACCGTCGGGCGAGCAATGAGCACACGGTCACATCGCACCGATTGAGGTAGCGCTATCGTTAAACAGCTCCGGTCGGCGCGGTGCGCGGTGCACCTCGGAGCGGCCATAACACGACCGTTCTGTGGCCATGTTTACTTAATCTGCCATAAAATACTCATTTAATGCGTCCACCTGCGAGATTGGCACCTTCGTTATCTGTACACATTGTAGAGGGCGCGGCGGTCGTGTCTCCGCTCTTGTTATTAGGTCCGTAGACGTCGATGGGATGTGCGGCGCGGCTTTCATTAAGGTCGCCGCGTTATCTGATGGGATCTTTTGTATATTTATTGGGGCATCAAAGCGCGGGCTCGGCCGTGTAGCTCAGTAGCGCTCTTAAACTGAACAATTTAATAGGTGCCATAAAGCGGGCACTAACCGCCGGTGGCTACCGATAACTTCGGTTATTGTCCCGATAAATTAGCTTAATTAGGGTGTAAAAAACGCGGCGGGCGTGGAATCTAGTGCTGCGAGCGACCGGCGCGGTGGGTGGCCGCCTAATTAGTCGCGCGCCGCTCCCGCTACCTGCGCCGCTACCGCCACCTGCGCCGCTCCCGCCGCCGCCGCCGCTCCGTCGGTAATTAACGAGCGCACCTTATCAGCACCGAGGACCCGCCGGCGACACACATGCCCGCCTGATACTGTAACACGCTGGCCACCACACCACACACCACACACCGCATCACTTATCATCAACACCCATAATTACACAACCGATCGTGAACTTCACAATATTGTTGCGAGTAACGTTCGTTAACGTATATTTAAATTCAAAGCATCGTCCTGTTAACAGTTTGTATTTAGCAGTTAACAATTCAATACGTATTTAGTTGAAGGGCAGCGGGCTGCGAGTGCTCCTTCGGGAGCGCATAATAAATGTGTTAATTCCAGTGGGTAGTGTAGTCGGGTCGAGTCGTTAAGTTAACAAGCGGCCCGTCGCGCGTCGTGTGTATGCCAGTCACGCACAGTCGCAATGTCTCGCAGACCACGACACGCCTCTATTTGAGTTTTGTTTACTAATACATTGTTAATATAGACGTAGACCACTAACGATATACCTACAAATAAAACCTCACAACCTATCACTATAGAGATACTTATATAATATGTGTACTTACACCACACAATATTGTTGTTAGACGTCTGTATATTACAGTAGGTACACAATATATCGAACTACTGTCAATGTTATTAATTATGTTCGTTACCAAAGAAACATCTCGTAAATCCTAAGTGTGCTCAGCAACGAATTTAATTAATTACGGTTAACAACGTTTGAGGTACCTGCCCGCCCCCTACACAGTAGTTATACTTGTATATTGTAAATAGCAAATATGTTTATACACAAGGGTAATAACTCACGTTTATTTAAATATTAAATATGCAATAACACTTGGAATATTTTAATTAATAATTACAAAACTGAATCAAAACTATTATTATAGTATTTTTTATCAATTTTAATAACGATAACTTGTTTGTTTGTTTGTTTTGTTGGATATGAAGTGTTATCACTCTTGCGATTATGTAGGTAGGTACTTTGAAAATTGTCCGATACAACGGCTAATTAAAAATCAAATACACTCGCGATAGAATCCGAACAAATTTCAAAGTTTTATTTCAAATGTGTAATACTCGCAACGACGACGTAAGACAGCGAGTAGGTATGAAAGAGAGTATTGGTGTAAAGAAGCGAAAGGGAATGCTCTGATGGTTCGGACATGTGGAAAGAATGCCGAACGAACGTCTGGTTAAGAAGATATACAATGCGAAAGTGGAAGAATGTAGGTACCGGGAGAGACCGAGACTCACCTACCTAGACCAGATTGGTCACGTACTGAAGGAAGGTGAAGTCAAGAGTCTCCGAAACCGTCGAGCGTGTATGAAGAGAGTTATGAATGTTGAGGAAGCGAGTGAAGTATGCAAGGATAGAGTTCTCTGGCACTCTGTTCTCTCTGCCTACCCTGCAAGGGATATGGCGTGATGATATGTATGTATGTATGTATGTAATAATCGCGTAAACATCGGAAATTATTAATTCAAAATCTATTCAGTAGTGTGCATCTACCCGACTAGAAAAAAAGATATGGTTCAACCAGATCATGTATCTGGACCCGATCAGAATAGAATGAGGCATGCCGGATCCGGCAAACCCTATCAGGACCAGGTCCGGTCCTGATCAGGATAGCCTGATGTGAAATAACATCAAGTATAGTAAGGCATACCGGATCAGGACCAGATCAGGACCAAATAAAGATAGCCTGATGTGAAATATCATTAAGTATGGTAAGGCATACCGGATCAGGACCAAATAAGGATAGCCTGATGTGAAATATCATCAAGTATGGTAAAGCATACCGGATCAGGACCAAATAAGGATAGACTGATGTGAAATATCATCAAGTATGGTAAGGAATACCGGATCAGGACCAGGTCAGGACCAAATAAGGATAGCCTGATGTGAAATATCATCGAGTATGGTAAGGCATAGCGGATCAGGACCAGGTCAGGACCAAATAAGGATAGACTGATGTGAAATATCATCAAGTATGGTAAGGAATACCGGATCAGGACCAGGTCAGGACCAAATAAGAAAAGCCTGATGTGTAATATCATCAAGTATGGTAAGGCTTACCGGATCAGGACCCGATCAGGATAGAATGAGGCATGCCGGATCCGGCAAACCCTATCAGGACCAGGTCTGGTCCTAATCAGGATAGCCTGATGTGAAATAACATCAAGTATGGTAAGGCATTCCGGATCAGGACCAGGTCTATACCAAATAAGGACAGCCTGATGTAAAATATAATCAAGTATATGGTAAGGCATGTAGTATATCAGGACCAGAAACAGTTTTTGTAACACGAAAAAAATATCAACCAAAATTCAAAAAGTATCATATCATGATTGTCATATTTATGCCACGGTGTAAACTGTATTTGCATCAGAGGAGATTAATCTGAAATCCTTAATTAATCATATGTATTTAATAATAATAATAATGTTTAATTATTAATATAAAAATAATTTATATTTAAAGTAAAAACAAAAATAAATAATAGGTACATTTGAAAACATAGATAGAAATAAATATAATAATATTGTAACAACCATTCTAACATTTAATGTTTTGGGTCATAATAAATTGATGGCGTTAGTAAAATGACGTCATTATCTGAATCGCGGTGTTAAGATTCTCCGAAGCGTAATGACATCGGCTAGTATTAAATTAGTTGTTATCGAATCAGATCAAAACAGATCGATCAGGTCATGAATGAGAAATTCAGGCGACAGTTGAAGTCGTTAGCATCTGGTGGTTGCGCCCTAATTGGAACGGCTCACTGGGACTCTCTATGATAAGAATATAGCACTGCATTCGCTGCCTACGTCGTATATTAATTTATATTTTTATTTATTAAACATGTTCTTTAAGATATTCATGTTTTTTAAAACGACCGGACTGGGCATACTCGTTTTGGATCAGGCAAGATATATAACGCAGATGATTGATTTGGTTCCGATCAGTAAAATTTCATCCGGACCCGATCAAGAATGCCTGATCTGGACCCGGTTAGGAATGCCTGATCTGGACCTGATAAGGTTTTCCTGATCGGGTCCAGATATATCTTCTGCGTTACATACCTTATCTGGTCCAGATCGGGCATGCCCGGTCCGGTCCTGCTAAGGAAGACGAAAAAATTTCTAGTCGGGTAAATGATGATGGATCTTTCTTTTTATGATTGTCGTATCTTCGAGCAATATCCGGTAAAGCGGCTCGAGCTCTCTGGTATTGAGTAGAACAGAAGTTACTTAAAACAATAGCCTGGCTCTGTATAAAAAAATGTAAACTTGCCGACGTACCTATACCTACCTAGCATAAAGTTCAACCTGCTGCCGAGACATAGTCTTTAATAATTGCGGCAACTAGTCCATTTAGATCGATCTCCTATTAGATGGTGCGGTCCACTAACAACTCCTTCCAGGTTCTCCTATATTTGGTTTGGGGCGTCAGGGATCGAATGTCAGTCGACGATATCTCCGGTGTCCCGTAAAAGCGTGGTAGGCAGCCGCTGTGGTATTAGTGGGTATTCCGATGGAACAGCCAACCAGTGAGTCCCACACTCCCTCGACACCGGCTAGGTGGTGGTAAGCGAGTAAATGCGTTTCCGCAGCGTCAAAAAAAAAGGTTCTAGATTTCATAGCTAGCTATGACTAATAAATTCCACCCATAATTAATCCTCAACTATTCCTAAGATATCACCTCTATTAGCTGGTAAGATATCACCTCTATACGATCATTATTTCTACCTAGGGAAAATATTACAATTATATACTTAGATCCAATTGTGGGAAAGAGTTCTACTTGACGAATCCAACTCGTCTGGGCAGCGTTCGGGAAATTTAGGAGGATCTTCTCTGTCCAATATTCTGGGTTTTTTTACAACATCTATAGCAACGAGGGTGTTGTATTGTATACTTACTCCGTCACCACTAGTGCAATATACCTAATAACAATAATATATTTATTCATATAAATTAAAAATGAAATATTAAATCAATTGTAATCGTTTTACATCGACTTCGTATACTTTTAGTTAAATGCTATTGTATAAACCACTCTGTGGTAGCGGCTTCGAATACTACCAACCGTTGTTTTGCTCGTGGATGTCGTAAAAGACGACTAAGAGTCTTATAACGACGTGGGCCAACCCCATCTGATGGCGTTTGGTCAACAATTACATTCCTAAGGAGGGTTGACGTCTGGCAGGCGGTCGGTCATAAAACTATTGCCAATAACTTCTACAATATATACTACGAGTATGAATTAAGAGTACATATTGTATCGACCCCAAGTAATTGGGATAAGAGTAGGAGAATGATGCTATTGTATAAACAACGAGATTAAAACAAAAGCCGCAGATTGCAACGTACCTAATTGGTGTGTCTGTCATTGTGCGGGCCTCCAAGTGCACGTGTTCTGTGTTGGCCACCACCGGAGCGGTGACAGATATCTGTACTGATACTGTACTACTGATACTATCGTAATATACAGTAGTATATTACGATAGATCCTAGGAACTGATTCATGTAGATTTACATCAATCGATTTTTAGATGTGATCATTACTTCAGACTTAATTAATACGATAATTAACTGAAAAATTACTTTTAAATACCTTATTAGCGGGCAATCAAAGTAATATAATTACATATTATAAATAATAAGTGACTGTATCTTTTTCTATTCTGAGAAAAAATAATTAAGAACTGGACAACTTGCATTCCCCTAGGAGTGGAAACAATTGGCTAAGGGATTACCAAGGAAAAGAGGTAGCAACAATTTCCGGGCAAAATTTATAACACCAATTCGGCATCCGGCTTTTTTATGGCAGGCTATAGTATGGATACACCCTGCCAGCCTTCACCCACTAAATAACTTGCCATGCGTCTTCTCTCCACCTTAAAGGATGGATCGTCGTATTAGCAGGAGCAGCAGTACGAAATCGGTTTCCTCCTAGTCGTACAGGTATTTGCCGAAGCTCTCAAGTGCTCAAGTGTCTCAGCAACACCTGCATCAGTCCGAAAGTAAATACACCTTGTTGCTGTCGCGTGTATTACTTCAACACCGGCTGGCATGCCGCACCAAGCGTCGTTACGAAAGTAAATACACCTTGTTGCTGCCGCGTGTATTACTTCAACACCGGCTGGCATGCCGCACCAAGCGTCGTTACGAAAGTAAATACACCTTGTTGCTGCCGCGTGTATTACTTCAACACCGGCTGGCATGCCGCACCAAGCGTCGTTACGAAAGTAAATACACCTTGTTGCTGCCGCGTCTATTACTTCAACACCGGCTGGCATGCCGCACCAAGCGTCGTTACGAAAGTAAATACACCTTGTTGCTGCCGCGTGTATTACTTCAACACCGGCTGACATGCCGCACCAAGCGTCGTTACGAAAGTAAATACACCTTGTTGCTGCCGCGTCTATTACTTCAACACCGGCTGGCATGCCGCACCAAGCGTCGTTACGAAAGTAAATACACCTTGTTGCTGCCGCGTCTATTACTTCAACACCGGCTGGCATGCCGCACCAAGCGTCGTTAAGAAAGTAAATACACCTTGTTGCTGCCGCGTGTATTACTTCAACACCGGCTGGCATGCCGCACCAAGCGTCGTTACGAAAGTAAATACACCTTGTTGCTGCCGCGTCTATTACTTCAACACCGGCTGACATACCGCACCAAGCGTCGTTACGAAAGTAAATACACCTTGTTGCTGCCGCGTCTATTACTTCAACACCGGCTGGCATGCCGCACCAAGTGTCGTTAAGAAAGTAAATACACCTTGTTGCTGCCGCGTGTATTACTTCAACACCGGCTGGCATGCCGCACCAAGCGTCGTTACAAAAGTAAATACACCTTGTTGCTGCCGCGTCTATTACTTCAACACCGGCTGGCATGCCGCACCAAGCGTCGTTACGAAAGTAAATACACCTTGTTGCTGCCGCGTGTATTACTTCAACACCGGCTGGCATGCCGCACCAAGCGTCGTTACGAAAGTAAATACACCTTGTTGCTGCCGCGTGTATTACTTCAACACCGGCTGGCATGCCGCACCAAGCGTCGTTACGAAAGTAAATACACCTTGTTGCTGCCGCGTGTATTACTTCAACACCGGCTGGCATGCCGCACCAAGCGTCGTTACGAAAGTAAATACACCTTGTTGCTGCCGCGTGTATTACTTCAACACCGGCTGGCATGCCGCACCAAGCGTCGTTACGAAAGTAAATACACCTTGTTGCTGCCGCGTGTATTACTTCAACACCGGCTGGCATGCCGCACCAAGCGTCGTTACGAAAGTAAATACACCTTGTTGCTGCCGCGTCTATTACTTCAACACCGGCTGGCATGCCGCACCAAGCGTCGTTACGAAAGTAAATACACCTTGTTGCTGCCGCGTCTATTACTTCAACACCGGCTGGCATGCCGCACCAAGCGTCGTTACGAAAGTAAATACACCTTGTTGCTGCCGCGTCTATTACTTCAACACAATTTTAATGTCCTATTCTACCTTTGTTTAATATGTATAACATATTACATAGTAGATAAATGTATATTGTATTTAAAATTGTAGGGCAACAAACAATAGAGTATCAGAAATATGTATGAACATCTAGCGGCTAGGTGCAGTCGGTGCAGCGAGGCGGCTAGGCGTTCACGTTATCGTAAGTATTTAGGTACATGATAATCGTCGACTCATAATATGTAAGTTTGCGCGTATGCTTATTAGTTGACGTACCGTGCACATTCCACGTGCGCGTCGTTATCGCGCTGATAACGTGATTTGTGTTGTGCGCGCACGCATCTTATCTCCCAAACACATGTTAACTAGTGACAAATTGTATAAAATATGACGAGTTGGTGTCCGACGTAACGGCCGTAAACAATGGCGGCGATTGCGCCCACGGCCCACTGAACTAACTGGAATGTTTTATGTTCAATAAAGATATTTTTGGTATTTTAATGCGTGTATTTGATAGATAGTGTGAAAGCGGAGCCTGCGCCCGCGCCTCTAATATACGTGATGTGTGTACGTTTTGAAATAACTGAAATATTTAACTTTAATAGTGTCTATTGATGTTGTGCTACATAAATAATATAGTTATACAATGTATGTGTGACGGGCGATGGTGTTGTGTGTCGCAATAGTTTGCGAACTGTTAGGTATATATATCGTTGTGCAATTAATAACTGTTGGGCGGTTAGCTTCAAGGGCGGCACGACGAGCGCTCTCAACACACACACACACACACACACATATATATATAAAGAAATATAAAAAAATGTTTGTAAAGTGAAACTAACATTTTTCCAGCTGTATTAATTTATTTAATATTATATTATAAAAAAAATACTATTTTTATGTCTATGCTTCAGTTTATTCCGGCTAATCTCTGTAATAGGTGGTTCAGTTTTGATAGAGTTTTTGCTGTCAGTTAGGTAGCTAGTATTATAAAGAGTAACCTGGGTTGCTTTTAAAATACGCGCCTAACATAAATTAAATAAATTAAATTCCTATCGACATTTGCACGTTTATTTAAACCAATAGAGCTGTTGAGCTGCTGTATTTAACCTGTGGGTGATCGTAAGAGACGACTAAGGGATATAAAACGCATATAACATCTATACAAGAGATGGAAAACTCGAAACAAAACTCTATACCAACACGTCTGACCAACGTGGTATGGTAGCCAGTAGGTCAATTTCCCTATCATTATGGAGGAGGCTCGAGCCTTACCGTGGAACATATATGAGCCGAGATGATGATGATGAATTGTATTATACGGCTTTTTATTACAATCAGTTACAGCAGAATATATTTTTTCTACGGCAATAAAAAGAAAATGATAGTTCTGGGATGTGTCAAGATATTTACACTGAAGAAAGAAAGAAGGAAAGAAAATTATTTATTTGGATTCTACAGCATAGCTATTACAAAAAACAGACATAAATACTAACAGGAATCATATTGAAAAATAATACTATGGACTGTCAGAGACGTTCATGGCAGACATGACTGATGACTTAACGTGCTCTTTTAGACATAAACAAGAACATTTTTATTTATAAAGATTTCCTTACGATGTCTCCTCCCACCATCAAAATAAGCAGTAACTAACAATTTTTGTTTTAAGTGACCAACTCCCAAAAATCATATATGATTGCACGTGGTAGGGATCGAACGCGAGACCTCTGCCCCCATTGCTCTACCACTTGTTTACCGCTGTCTGCGTGTAGTTAACACTAATCTATGCCGTGCAATACAACTGTAACATGCCGCGATGTCTGTGTACATTAGATATAGATATTGAAGATAAACTAATTGTGAGAAGTCTCTATAGGACCGACCAACAGAAGCTTAAGCAACTATTTTTGGAATTTTCATCTCAGAGACAAGATTAAAATAGATAAAAATACCAAAAATAATTAACCGCGTGGATTTGAATGCAGTTCTCACTGATAGGTGCTAGATTTCTATAAAAAATAAAAATAAATGACAAAATAAAAAAATAACAAAACACAAAATAAAAGAATAAAGTAATACGTTATATTTATTACACATATCGGCAAACAAGCAAGCACACCTGGTAGAAGGTACAGCGGGGCTGTTGCCTACTAACCCACCCAGAAAGTTGTGTTGCCGGCTCTCTCCTCTCAAAAGTTTGAAGATGTATTCGTCTCAATTAGCTATGTTTATTAGTTTTTTTTTATGTCAGAGTTTACTTAAATTTTTAAATTTAAATTATTGATTATTCAAGTGAATCGGAAGCCCCCCGACTAGAAATTTTTTCGTCTTCCTTAGCAGGACCGGACCGGGCATGCCCGATCTGGACCAGATAAGGTATGTAACGCAGAAGATATATCTGGACCCGATCAGGAAAACCTTATCGGGTCCAGATCAGGCATTCCTGATCGGGTCCAGATCAGGTGTTCCTGATCGGGTCCGGATGAAATTTTACTGATCGGAACCAAATCAATCATCTGCGTTTTATATCTTGCCTGATCCAAAACGAGTATGCCCAGTCCGGTCCTTTTAAAAAACATGAACATCTTAAAGAACATGTTTAATAGGTAAAAATATAAATTAATATATGACGTAGTAGTGTTGCATATCGATAGTCTACTATCGATAGACAATCAATTGTCTATCGATAGTTTACGTATAAGCAATAGTATCAATAGTATATCGATTGTATTGTAATACGTCAATACTATCGATACTATCGATAGTATCGATAGCTCTCTACGAGCAATACTATCAATAACAACGATACTATCGATACTATCGATAGTGATTCATTCGATAGTATCAATACTATCGATAGTATCGCTAATACCATTAGTTTTAACTCAAAACTATCGATACTATCGATAGTATCGACTATTTTGGACTATCGATAGCAAGCAACTATTCGATAGTATTGTTGTCTAAAGTTATGTTATGTGGTAAGCCAAGTCCTGACATTATTATTAAAGAAATTTATTTAAATTTGCGTCATCATAGAGTAGAACAAGACGACTTTTGACGGGAATTTGAAAACGTCATGTATTATATTATCTTGTATTATATTCGATATCGTAGTGATTTAACGTGTTATATTAGATAATTTTGATGGCATTTTATGTAATGTGATGTGCGGCGATACTAGGATGTAGTGAATATCATATAAAAGTGCTTTACAACGTTTTCATTTTCCATCAAAATTCCCACAAGATACCATTAACAGTGTGGCCATTGCACTGTTAATGGTACAGTTTGACTTAGACAACGACTGACTTGAAAGACTAAAAACGTGAAAATATTTATACTTGACACTGGCACCAATAGCTCGTATATGTAGCTGATTGCCAATACATAAGAAGAAGAAGAAGAGTAGAACAAATTTTAGTCAGGTGAATAACATTAAATTTGTGATACTAACAAAGTGATACAATTATAATAGCAATACTTGCTGCTGTCAATATTTCTTGAGTTTCGGTGGGAATGTGGAAGTATTATGTCATATTCTTGGATTATTTCATTTATTTATTTTCTTTTTGAAGTAAAACTTCTTTAGGCGCGACTAGGGAGTAACTCAGATTTTTTTAAATAGGATCATAATTTATTACTAGATGGCGCTGTAACAAAGTTAATGGATTCTAAGAGGACATATATTAGAGTCTAAATCGCGCTATAAAAATTTTTGCAAATTTTAACTATATATATTAAAATTTATAATGAAATACTGTACACGCTTCAATTACCTGTTTCGAATGAATAGTATTAATATAACATTTGTAACAATGAATAATCATTGTAAAGCACATGATTAATAGATATAATTATAATATAATATTTATTTATTTATTTAAGTTAATATTTAATCATTTCAGTGATATATGTCGTCAACGCCAAAGAAGTTTTACTTCAATCGCGCGTAAAGGTTACACGCACACATTTTTTTTTCTTTTTGTTAAAATGGGTCAATCCTATGAAGAAATTCGACATATTTTAAAACTTTATTACAAAAAAGATACATGCAACGCAAGCTGTGAACAAATTGTGACGTTTATGGACCTAATGTGGTGTCAGAGAGAGTAACACAATGGTTTAAATGTTTTCAATTCGGGAATTTTGATGTCAACGTTGCATCTCGCTCATTTCATTTTCAATTGTATATAATATACCTACAATTAAAAAATTATTCTGGATTCAGTTAGATATATATTTCTATATCCCTATAATGTGAAGTTACATATATGTAAGCATATTTTTAATAGAGCCTTCTAGATGGATCACATTGCAATCGAGCATACAGAGAACTTATGTTTTTCGGACCCTGTTAAATTTACTTCACTAGATTAATATCGCTAAAAATACAACAAATCTAATGACTAATTACGGCCATAATTCTGTGTAGAATTGTAACTCAGAATTCTTGATTATGTTTTTCATAATTTTGTTTAACCGAAACTTTCAAAGCTAATAATTACACTAAAATTTTATAGTAATAGACATTCTGAGTTTCATTAGTATACTGGAACAAACCATTTTTTTTTTTCATTTTATTGCTTATGGTGGCGAACGAGCAAGCAGCACACCTGATGGTAAGTGTCACAGTCGCCCATGGAGCTTGGCAATACTAAGTTTATAGCTTAGGCCACTGCCTACTAATAAAATCCCCAAACCCACCCAGTTGAACTGCCAGCTTTTTCGCTCACCGAACGAAGCGCAATAGCACATTGCCATTACTCAGACGCCGATCTTCTGCGAAAGTGTGGTACTACCCCGGAACCACCGGCCCGCGGCTGTAGACAGAAAACTGTCAACAGGGTGGTACAAGTACAAGGTACCACTTACATTCATTCACACATTCCGACCCAATTGTCCAGAAGTCTCACAGCATTATAATTTTACTCAACTTTCAATGGCTATTGATCTTTACCATTATTAGCTAACTTGGGCTTCAAAGTAAGAACGCAAATGCACGTTACTGCTAGAAAAGTCACCACAAAATTCACTGAAAACAAGCAACAGGGACACAACCACGGTATTTATATTTTTAAGCAATACTATTGAAAATTTTCTGGCAATCGATAGCCCGAAATAGTCGATACTATCGATAGTATCGATAGTTTTACGCTAAAACTAATAGTATTAACGATACTATCGATAGTATTGATACTATCGAATGAATCACTATCGATAGTATCGATAGTATCGCCGTTATTAATAGTATTGCTCGTGGAGAGCTATCGATACTATCGATAGTCTCGATAGTATTGATATGTACGATACTATCGATAGTCCTATCGATAGTATGAATACTTTTTGAGGTTAACTATCGATAGTCAAACTATCGATTTTTATGCAACACTGTGACGTAGGCGAATGCAGTGCTAAATTCTTATCATAGAGAGTCCCTGTGAGCCGTTCCGATTATGGAGCAACCACCAGATGCTAACGACTGCAACTGTCGCCTGAATTTCTCATTCATGACCTGATCGATCTGTTTTAATCTGATTCGATAACAACTAATTTAATATTAGGCCATGTCATTACGCTTCGGAGAATCTTAACACCGCGATTCAAATAATGACGTCATTTTACTAACGCCATCTATTTATTATGACCCAAAACATTAAATGTTAGAATGGTTCTTACAATATTTCTATCTATGTTTTCAAATGTTAGGTACATTTATATATATCTATATATTATTTATTTTTGTTTTTTAACTTCAAAAATAACGTATTTTTATATTATTAATTAAACATTATTATTATTATTAAATACATATGATTAATTAAAGATTTCAGATTAATCTCCTATGATGCAAATACAATTTCGCCGTGGCATAATGCATAAATATGACAATCATGTCACTTTTTTGAATTTTGATTGATATTTTTTTTGTGTTACGAAAACTGTTTCTGGTTCTGATATACTACAAGCCTTACTGTATACTTGATAATATTTCACATCAGGCTATCCTTATTTGGTCCTGATCTGGTCCTGATCCGGTATGCCTTACCATACTTGATGTTATTTCACATCAGGCTATCCTGATCAGGACCAGACCTGGTCCTGATAGGGTTTGCTGGATCCGGCATGCCTCTTTCTGTCCTGATCGGGTCCTGATCCGGTATGCCTTACCATAATTGATGATATTACACATCAGGCTATCCTTATTTGGTCCTGATCCGGTATGCCTTATCATACTTAATGATATTTCACATCAGGCTATCCTTATTTGGTCCTGATCTGGTCCTGATCCGGTATGCCTTACCATACTTAATGATATTTCACATCAGGCTATCCTTATTTGGTCCTGATCTGGTCCTGATCCGGTATGCCTTACCATACTTAATAATATTTCACATCAGGCTATCCTTATTTGGTCCTGATCTGGTCCTGATCCGGTATGCCTTACCATACTTGATGTTATTTCACATCGGGCTATCCTGATCAGGACCAGACCTGGTCCTGATCGGGTTTGCCGGATCCGGCATGCCTCATTCTATCCTGATCGGGTCCAGATACATGATCTGGTTGAACCATACTTGTTTTCTAGTCGGGCCAACTAGGGAGGGTTTGGGTATTGTAATGGTAGGCAGCGGCCGAGCTGTACTTTTGGTATTGCAAAGGTCCGTGGGCGGTAGTGACACTTGCCATCAGGTGTGCTGTTTGCTCGTTTGTCACTATAAGCAATAAAAAAAAACTTAACAAGTAGAAGCACCATTTCGTAGCAATATCTGTATACATCTAAATTGTGTGTGTGTATGTGTGTGTGTGTATTAATGTGCTAATTAATCTGATAGCTCTATGAATATCATAGAATATATAATAAGCATAAGTTGTGCAAAAAGTGTTTGTTCAATAGCTCGTTAGTGACCGATAGCTTCATTAATAACTCAGTTATGTGTGACCGCTCTAGTGTGTAGGTAGGTACGCGTGTACTGAGATGTGCGCGTGTAGAGACCTATTTGGACTATATTTTAGTCTACTATATTTTACTATATTTTAGTCGAGTACAGAATATTTTTGAAGAAAATAATTCTTGTGTTGTGGAGGACTTTAGAATCAAAAATCAGACATAAATTACAGCTAGACTCTACTGAGGAGTGTGAGTATCGTTCTCACCGCTTAGGTAATAGTGTTCACTGATTCATCAAATAATCAAATGCAAGCCTATTGTTTTAGTTGATTTCATTAGTTTGCCGCAAGTTCGTTCATCTAACAAAATACCACTTAAGTACTTGTGTATAATGTGAACGATTTGTGGCCACTAGTGGCTTTATTTGGACTGCTATAGTAATTTAGCCGGAAAAAGCTTCAGTTTGCATATTATTTAATTGCTAATGGTGTCTATTAAGTTCCTTTTTCTTCTTTCTCGCGATTGAGAGGAGAGAAAATTTTATATTTATTTAATCATTATTCTCATTCTCGTATGCCAACTACTTGTGGTCAATACAATATTTACTCTTCTTTTATAGTACATATTGTAAAAGTTATTGGCAATAGTTTTATGACCGACCGCCAGCCAGACCTCAACCCTCCTTGGGAATGCAATTGTTAACCAAACGGCATCAGATAGAGTTGACCCAGGTCGTTATAAAGCTTAGTCGTCTTTTACGACACCCACGAGCAAAGTAAGGGTTGGTAGTATTGGTAGCCGTTAGGTACCACACAGCTACAATCAATTTATTTCATCATGCTGGCAAATAGACGTTCTGCCTAAAGATTTCCTTTTTCTTGCAGGGGTAGATATATCTCGTTACATGTATTAACATCGGTTAATAGAGTATCGACTCTATCACAGGAGAGGAGGAGACTGAAAGTGCTGCTGCTCATTCCGTTGGTGATCCCTCAGCCACTTGTTACGAGTCCTACTGGACAGTTCGATGTATTGACACATTGTATTATATCCGACACCATATTAAAAGAAATAATGAACAAAAATAAACTATGTTACAATAAATAATAACCCAAACTGAAGCGGACCTGTATTATATCTATATTTAGAATTGTTCTGGTCTATCTATAGGCTTGAGCCTCCATCACAATAAGAGGAGAATCAATCTACTACTATCACGCTGGGTAGACGTGCCGACTTAAAGTTTCATTTCGAGTTTTCCTTCTTTTGTATAGATATCTATGTCTGCATATTATACCCTTAACAGTCTTTTATGACACCCACGTGCGCGATAGTGAGCGGTAAATTGTATTCTTACTCAGTCACAATACGAAAATCATTAACCTAAGGTTGAAGAACTCTTAGACTAATTATATTACTCTTAAGACTAACAGTTTGTAAAGCTGTACAAAGAATTAGCACTCTCAAGTGGTAATGGGTAAACAACATCGCTTGATGATACAGATAGCCGATGTGGAACACCTGGTGTGTGAAAGGTTCTCGAGTGGCGACCGCGCATACCACGCAGTGCTAGTCGCCCCCCAATATCATAAATATTTAATGATATATACATTATATACCTCTCTGACCTCACTAGGAATAGGTACCCGTGTGAAGATCAGAGAGCAAATGGGGCGCTGACCGGTAGCAGGCGCCGTAGCTCATGGCAGGTCGCGGCAGTGCGAAGGCGCCAAATTCTATCGATCTGTAGTTGACATTGGACTCTGTACAAGCGTACTGTATGTGTGTATAATTAGTAACGGTGTGCCGACACCGGCGACATTCACTTGACGTGTCTAACGATCACATTCAGCTCATTCAACTAACAATGAACACTATCCACGCACTCATAACACACAAACATCTGTGACACCATGCTCCACAACATTATGTGAACCACTAGTATACCAGGGGCGGCACACCAACCCGAGGTCCGTAACATATATGCGATGCGCTTGAACTATCGTCGTTTAGTTTACTAACAACGTATTAGGAGCCATTTGTACTTACCTACTTATAGTCCAGGTTAAGCTGGTCAAGTTATCACACCACAGACACCAGCACAGCACTTGCCGAAGCAACATTGTAGATACAACACTTATGCGAGACTATTGCAAAAAATGACTGCACAGACAAAACGGTTAAGATACCAATTTTCCTTGCCAGTTCAGTTGGTCCGATCCCCGCGCAGGACAATACTGTGTGCGATTCACAAAGTGTTGTTCAGAGTTTGGGTGTAATTTGTCGGCGTTTATTAAATGTTATTATTATTTGCTTAGCGCAAAGTGGAGTCTTTTAACCTAAAAACTTTATTAATAGACTATAATACATGTAGAGTTAGATGTTACATCATCTCAGTTCATATACGTTCTACTGCTAGACTGGAGCCTAATGGGAGCCCACAATGGGAGAGAAATTGATCTACAATATCCAGCTGGTTAGACTGGTGCCGGTTTATATTGCGACTTAGCTTTCTCTTACAGTGTTCTTATCTACTGGAATACCATAGTCGTCTTTTACGATTTGCTACGGATGGAGAAGGAACGGTGAGCATGATATTGTTACTTCGTCACCACACAGATGACGTAGTGATGAAATACAAATATCTCGCGCTTAGTGGTGAATATCTACACTCCGTAATGAATATAGGTGCTGTGACGTCCTCGGCCCAAGATAATATAACGCTCTTATATATAAAATTGTAAAAGGAAAAGAAGCAAAAGAATTTAGTCTTACATTTAATAAAAAAAAATGTTTTTCCACGTACATTTTTTTAAATTTGCCGCCCTTTGCATGAATGTAAGCCTAAGGCCCAAGCCTAAATCCATCACTGAGGAGACTACATACAGAGGTGGTTTGTATACTATATATACACACATCACGAAATATAAAAGTATTACCTGCTCTTATCCCAATTAGTTGTGGTCTACGCAATATATATTCGTACATATTGGCAATAGTTATATGACCGGCCGCCTGTCTGATACCAACCCTCCTTGGTAATATAATTGTAGAGGTATCGGTATCAGGTCAAACTCTTAGTCTTCATTTACGATATCCACGAGCACAGTAAGAGTAATGTAGTATTCGTAAGTATTAGCTTAATAAATAAATGAACTCGATTCATTCATGTATTATATATATTTTCAAAATTTATACGTACCTACGTATGTATAACAGTGGTTGTGTATAGCAGCCCCGGGTGCGAGCTGTGTGTGCCATTGATTAGGTACACATCAGTACATTGACTCCTGTTGTAATGTTCGTAAGGGTTGTTAATTATACAGTTTAGTCAGACGTAACGACGTACGTACACATTCAACACACACATACACACATATATGTATATATATATATATATGATGACAGACGGACATTGACTAACATAAAGAAACCAACCACTAACATGAAGAAATTAAAGACGTGATTAAAGTTATAACTCGACACTGGCAACAACGGTATGTATAAGTAGCTGATTGCCCATACCGAACAAGAAGAAGAACACATATGGACATTGTCTGAAATAAAAATTTTATTATAAATAATAAAATCTATATACATAAGTAGATATATATGTAAGCACATTAAGTGGCAGAGGTCGTACATCAAAGGCAAACCCTTACACGTTTACAGATAAATGAAGTGGCGACTCGAGGCTCAAGTTATATGTGGTCGGGTTGCGAGTGCTTTGTGTTCGTCGTGACACTCGACCGCGGCCCTGTGGCCCGCCCCCTGCCCCCCTTCACTACCTCTAGCCCTCTAGTACGACACTCCACGTCAATATCTACCTATATAACAACGTCAACGTATCTCGTCATAGTACAGATAGTGTAGTCATTGCGTTTTGTATATCTATGTAACTAATGGGGATCAGAACCAATCGCACTAGTCACAAGCCTATCAAATACAAATTGTAAACACATGGCTCTGTATGTATATATACCGTCACGTTGTAAATTATATTGACCTATCCGTAGCATAAAATTACATCAGAATCTGCATAATCATTACTTTAGAGAAGAGCTATTTTTAAATTTGTCAAACACAAAATCAGCAATATCATTTTTGTCAACTTTTATTTTGTATAGGATTGATACATTTCATAATGTTAGTTTCTCTTATATATAGATCAGTTTAGCTTTACAATTAAAACAAAAATGATCTGGTATCATAATCAAATGTAACTTTTCTCTTCGTATAGGTCGATATAATTATTTATTTTTTATGTTGTACTTTGTATGTTAGCCTCATAAGACTCTTGCATCTTTACGCGACATATCGCTCTGTACAAAAGTCTGATAACACAAAACATTTAAACAATAGGACCCAAAGGCGCCCCTTGTGGGGTAAGAACCTAGACATCCAATATACTCACCCCATATTTTATGTAATAATTAATTAAAATGCAGATCAAAAAGGACGCAGGATAACGGCAAAAAAAAAACGAATTAATTTTATATGAAATTCAATGTGCTACAAATTAGATTATCACCATTTTAATGTAGCATCAACCGTTAGCTACATATTTAACAATAACAATATTGAAAACAATTGGAGCGCTATAAGTATAAAAGTATGAATTATACAGAAAAAGAAATGGAATAAAAGCAGTTTTCCAAGACGACGGCTGAAGTTAAGAAAGGAGCCTCGCGTCTCGCTGACTTCAATTTACATTCAGAAGGCAACTATTTCTACATAAATATATCATACCCGTACTTTAGAAAATTGCAGAAAATATATCCGATTTTTGTGCCTAAAAACTTCATGTTACAAATCAATTTATTTATAAGTATTTAGTAGTAAGTAAAGTATTAAGTATAGCGTAGTTTAATGTAGTGTAGTGTACCTACATTATATTTGCTACATAAATATTTTCTAATTGTAATGTTAATTTACAACAATAGTGAACTGTTAGTGAAGGTAAGCACCCAAGCACCAAACACCAGAAGTGACAGGGCGTGAACATATAAATAAAAACAATTAGTTAATTAACTGAATAAAGCAAATATTTCACAATATAACTGAGCCGCCATTTACATAATTATATTGGTGTGTGTGCGTATGGGCGTGTGTGCTCGCGACGGTATAATAATTATATTAATTAATTACATTGTAAGTATATTTTAATTTGGTATTAAGTAGTTTCAAGTGTGTAATAGTTGGAATAGTTCTTGTAAGATAATAATATAAGTTATTTGGTTAATTACAGTAATAGTTGAGAACAAAGCCGCGACTTCGCGGTACCGCGGCCCGCTGAGCCCACCTGTATATAAGTACATGTGTGTACATACGAGTACATACATCTATATGCTACTAGCCGACCTGGCAAACTTCGTTCCGCCTAACAATCAATGAATGAACAGATGAAATTAATTCAAAATTATTAAGTAAATAATCAGCGACTGACCTGCAGACCCAAGTCGACACAGTGACAGAGGATTGTAAGAAAAGGGGTCTACGCGTGAATGTTAGCAAAACCAAAATAATGGTCTTTGAAAGAGATGAAGCCAGAACAGATGTAAGAGTAACAATAGGTAACGATGTACTAGAGTAAGTGGATGAATTTGTATATCTTGGATGTGGATTTAGCCGAGATGGAAGGTACACCTCTGATATAGAGCGAAGAGTGAATGCGGGAAATAGAGTGAACGGAGCGTTGGGGTAACTTCTCGGTAGCCACCATCTCAGCCAGAAGGCACGTGTAGCAATACATAACGCAGTGCTTGTCCCAACATTACTGTATGGAAGCGAGAGTTGGGTATGCAGAAAAGAGTATGAAAGTAAAATTAATGCGGTCGAAATGCGATCTCTACGGAAAATCTGTGGAGTTAGGCTGATCGATCCCATTTGTAACGACGACGTAAGAGATCGAGTAGGTATAAAAGAGAGTATTGGTATAAAGATGCAAAAGGGTATGCTCCGATGGTTCGGACATGTGGAAAGAATGCCGAACGAACGTCTGGTTAAGAAGATATACAATGCGAAAGCGGAAGGATGTAGGTACCGGGGGAGACCGAGACTAACCTACCTAGACCAGATATGTCATGTACTGAAGGAAGGTAGAGTCAAGAGTCTCCGAAACCGGCGAGCGTGTATGAAGAGAATTATGAATGTTGAGGAAGCGAGTGAAGTATGCAAGGATAGAGTTCTCTGGCACTCTGTTCTCTCTGTCTAGCCTGCAAAGGACATGGCATGATGGTATGTATGTATATATTAATTAAATGAATATAAATGATCTCTGAGATTTGCTCGACAATTTCGCATTCTCAACCGAGCCGTTACAGGGACTGCCTCACTTTGCTCTTGTTCAACGAAAAGCACGAAGTTGGGCTATACTAATGCGGCCCTCTTCACGTGCAAGATCTCGTTTTTCTTCAGTGGTTTGGCGATGTTTCGAATCCTAATAAATTGTATTACGGCTTAAAAAGATTCGATCTCCTTAGTCAAAGCATTGTTAATAATAATTGCGACGCAATAAGATTTATTACAATAATATTCGTAAAAACTTGTAGCACCTGCAACTCGTACTTACAAGCACATAGACCGGTCAACTTTAATTTCAACGTTTCGCGGTATTTTCAAAACAAACCATTAACAATTTTTTAATGTTTTTTTTCGTTTATTAATAATATCTACTATTCTATTCCCGATAAAGCCTAATCCAAAAACAGGAAAATTATAAAAATTGGCTCAACCATTCTTGAGTTACAAATGGTATAACTAACACGACTTTGTTTGATATATGTACCTAGGTATATAGATTAGTACCTATGTCTCAATATGTGTACGATAATGTGCCACCCTCCCTTTTTCTTGACCGTGATTATTGTTAAAACGGCTAATACATTAATAAAAGTCGCCACTGTCCCGTGTCTGTTTAATATCAGGCGATAGGGATTTTTATTATTTGTTGTTGGTGAGCAAGCTTCCATGCTGTGACGGAGTACGAGTAAGAACAAGTAAGAGTGAATTGTAATTCACCACCTCCTATCGTACCCAGGGGTGATCGTAAGAGACGACTAAGGGATATAAAACGCATATAACATCTATGCGAGAGAAGGAAAACTCTGGGTTGATGATGATGAGGTGAGCAAGCACCCTTGCTTGCTCACCTCAGCATCATCATCAGCATCATCATCTCATGATAAGCAGTGATTTAGCTGTGCTGGGGCACAGCTAAATCACTGCTTATCATGAGAAAAGTACCTGCTACATTTAAATTCTATATATGAATGATATGCAGCCTGCACGTGCGTGGTAAGAATGAACCTGAAAACATACAGTCGAAGACAAATTAACAAGAGTGGTGTAGTTGAACCTCATGGTGTCTAGCAGTAAGATGATGGAATGATGATGGAATGATTATCCTCAGTGCTCTAATATTCTTGTCACTTTGCTGGGAAAATAATCTGTCACTTGTAATACCAGGAGTACAGTTAGATCGCTGCTTACCAACCAAACCCACTTAGACAATTGCACGTCCGGTTCCCTCGCTCAGCGAGCGTAACTCAAGAGCACATTGCCACTGCTCAGACGTCGATTTTCTGCGAGAATGTGGCACTACCCCGGACGGACCGGCTCGCGACTGTAGACACCTAGCCCCACACCTACCATTACAAAATTGGGTGAATAAAGTTTTTAGCGTCAGACGGTTTCTACAGTTTTGTTCAACTGTGAGCACTGTGAGCTTTTCATTCTGAAACAAAAACGACATTTACGAGTATATTCGATTTATTTATATTCGACCATAAACACAACCCACTTCATGGTCACATCAAGCTCTTGTCTAACAGTCTCCTATTCAACCCCAGAAACTTTCGAATACTATGAAACTATAACACGAATAAAAACCTTGAAACATTAACCAACATCTATTGGAAACCTTTTTTAACTGCTTTATCAATTAGGCCAGTGTGAGTAGTTACGTATGATAATCAAATTGTGACTCGCATCTTTACCAGAAACATCTTACAGGATATTATAATGTTTACACATTGTTTCAATTTAATATTGTAACATATCAAAAAAATATATCAATCGATGACAAGATCTAATAATCTGAAGTACTGAGGTTTGTCATCTAGTATGGACGCTGAAACGGCTTTCCAATAGACGTTATATGTGTAGTCATCAGTTTACACACGTAAATATGTTGTTATAAACAGCCTACTACCTACATATGTCAAATGATAAATCTCTTCAATTTAGAAGATACTCTATTTATGTTTATCCATTTAATGAATTTAAAAGAATGGTTTACTTGAAAACGATGTTGTCGGTGGGTCAACAAATGAATTCTTTGAGGTTACAAAAACCCCTTTAATTAAAATACTACTAGGTATTGTTATCCGATGCGTATTACAAACAAGCTATACTTAAGGTTTTTGTTTAACTTCCTTTTAAACCCCAATCGGACCGCCCCACAGCAGTACCCTTGCCGCGGGGAGTGCGGCGCGCCGACATCGCCACTTATTTTTTATATTCTAAACGCATGCGATACATACCGACTATATTTTTCTACGAATAATTAACAAACGGAAACTTAAACAAAAATAAAATGCGAATAACTTTATGCTTTGTTTTGATTTTGTCCGCCTGGCTTTGTAAGTTATTATTAACTGGGTGATAAACAATAAACATTTGTAATGTATGCCTATGACGTAACCGGGAACATTTATAAACACTTTTCCAGTTAATAATGCACAGAGATGCAGTGCATTCCTCCAAGTGTCGTAGTCTGCCAATGCGGCAATCAACATTTGACGAAGATTGTTGCGGATAGATGGCGCAGATCGAAATAAAAGAGAAATAATTTAGTTACTGTAGATTTTGGTTTCGTTGAACGACCGACTGACCGACGGTTTGGTAAATAATTTGCTTAAAAACAAAACAGACTTGTTCTAAAAAACAAACAGTAATTTTATACTATTTAAGCAAAACATTAATTATTTGACAATTAAAATATATATTAACTGTAATCCTCTCGGCTCATGTACGTGCCACTGTTCGGCGTGGGCGTCCTTACTGTTTAACTGTCAATTTTAATAATATTTCTTAAAAGAATTGATCGAAAGATAAGTTTTTAACCAAAAAGATTTATATCTATTTAATTTATTGGAGCCCGTCGCGTCGCTAGAAATACAGTCGGAGACTCATAGACAGAAACAATGGTGAGGCTTTCATTATATTTGCTACTTTATATACTTTAGTTGTTTAGTTGTTAACAATTGTTGAAGGTAAAATTTATTTAGTCCATTCTAAAGTATTAGAGGGTGAGCTAACAACAGCTATTGTACCTACCCTTTATATTTATTTAACATTAGTTGAGCTAACTGTGGAGCGCGAGCGGGCCGAGTACTACGCGCCGCCGCCGAATATTAACAGTCGTTCATTGTCTAAAGCTGTAAATGGACGGAATCGTTTATTAACTGACTAAAGTCTCTCAACACATTGTGAGTTTATGAGAACAACTCCTTGGGGGAGACGCTCACTAAGTCACTACACGAATGAATACTCAATCATCCATACTGTATGAAATTCTCTTTAATTAACGGAGATTGGTGCGGTCTGTTGTTACTGTAATATATACCAAAATATGTTAGAACATGTTTTGCTCTTGTACCTATAAGATATGGATTGGTTCGTGTGTGAAGTATTTAGTTAAGGCTGTCAAATTAGAAGACGCACTAACTAGGATCATGTTATGAACTGAGTGAAGAGCATGTCCAAAAGATAATTGTTGATCCAAGCTGGTTTAATATCAACATTCAGAACTTTGACTCATATGAATTATTTGGGCCTGGTACTCGACGGAGATTGGTGGTTCCAGGAGCAATTCCGCAGACTTGCTCCCCAGCTCGACGATGCGACGTCCGCACTCTCCCGGCTTATGCCGAACATGAGCGGACCCGGCGTGGAAGGTCGACGCGGGGGTTATCTGCTCAATGGCCCTGTACGGCGCACCTTATTGGCGAGGTATCTGACCGTCCAGCTCAGGACCCTTCTGTGACATCCACAGAGAGTCATGGCAGTCAAGGCTATCCGCAATTACCGCTCGCTAGTAGTAGTAGTCGCTGGTGGTGACGGAAGTGGCATGCGCATTGGCCGAGGGAGTTCCTCCCTCGTGGAACCTGGAGACGGAGATACTCTCCGATCTCTACCGGCGGGTGTCTAAAATGTGCGACTGGGGCGGCGTTGTATCGCATAACAGCATGATGCCCGCAGGGTTGTCATTGCCCGTTGGGTTATGCGGCTGGAGAGGCCTCGATTCGGTGTTCTGTTGTAGCCCTTCGGCCCGTACTAAAAGAGTGGATGGAGCGGTGCAGACTCAACAATTTTTGTTTACATAAATCATTACATCAGACGCGCAATCTAAATATGATCTTATCTTCATCGCCCAAAGACTTAGCGATACTAACAGGATTAGGCCAGATGTGAATGTTTAAAGAATTCTAAAGCTGCAAACTGTATCAATACATATAGATTACATAATGAGAGCGACCGATGGCATGAGTTGCCTTTTGAGGCACGAATTCCACACCTTGCCGATAATGCTTTTTTTTCCTACTTTATTGGTAAAGATTTAGTGATATATATTATAGTAGGCACTATGTGTGTTATGTATGTAGACGGTACAAGTGAACTAGTTGTATTATTATATTATCACGTACTACTTTCTACAAATGATTTATCATTTTAAGCGCATGAACATCTCTAGAGTAAGAGATTGCGTTCGTTCATTTTATTTTTCTTTTACAATATTATACTGGTGTAAAGGTGTAAAGGTGTAAAGGCTAATAAAACTTGACGTTATACATTACATTATTGAGAGATACGAGATTTTATTTGCTGGAGACGGTCCCATCCGCTCCTGAGGGGACAGGGGCGTCGCTTTAGGCCGTGCTTGTATGTATGTGCGTCACGAGCAGCTCAGCCGGCAGTCACCTACTTACGTATAGTGGAACGTGGAGAAATCGCGGGAACCAAATGCTGCAACATTGTTCGTGCCGCTGATTGAGATAGCATTAGGAAGTATTTTAATGAGTCGTAATTAGTCTCGGGCGGAACGTTCCGTGGTGCGAGTGCCAGCCCCCTCCGCGCCGGCTGTAGGTACCGACGGGACGTCACGAACGAAAACGCATAAATCGCTCAAAATGTGGAATTTTATCAAAAATGTTAATGAGCTGTTTTTAAAACAAATTAATTATAGTTTTGAATAATAGATTGCGACATGTTGCCAGCGGTGCAACCCAAACCCTCGTCCCCCGCGCCGCGTACACCGCGCAGTAGGTAAGTGTGTCATCGCGCAGCGGGGACGCGGACGCGCAACGAGTGGACCGCGGGCCACTCCGCGGCCATCTACCATATAAATGTTTCACATATAGTCCGATCAAATAAGCCAAAAAAATAAAGAGTAAATCTACATAGAATCGTAGGAAAAAAAAGATTGATACATTTTTTGTAGAGAATTTTATGATCTACAATTTTTGTGTGAAGTATTTTTATGATAAAACTTACCGTTTTGCTGAAAATCGCGAATAACTCATTTTTTTGACCTTTGACCTTGAATAAATTTTTTCCTCACATTTAAAAGATGGGGGTCTTACAAATTTTATTTTTAATCATATTTTAAACAATCTTACTGATTTTCAGCTTGTTGGGAATTTATGTAGCTTCGAATATCTAAATTGACCGGACTAATAGAAGACTTTCGGTAAAGAAATAAGCATTTTAAAAAAGTTTAAGTAAACTAAAAAAGGAGCAAAATATGTATTTCTAGCAAATGACTCTACATAAAGTACTTGTAAGACAATGTCAGTCTATTCCATTAACTCCAACAATTTATGTTCAGTAGCACGAACAAAAATATTTATTAACAAACAAACCGATGGCGGGATAACACTATAAAATCTATCCAAATCTCATCGCCAATGAATCACAAACCTTTTACAGAGAACCGTATCTAAAACGGTCAAAGCCGTTTTCGAAATAAATGGGACCATTCGTTTTTGTTTCAAAAACCGCTCAACATCAACACATACCTATAACTCGTTCCGTCGCATTTAAAAAAAAAGCATCGACCTTGTATCGGCGGCATTTGTTGTTAATTTATCAAATGTTCCAAGTAACAACAATCCTTCTTCTTGTATTCAAATTATCTTTTGATAATTTCTCTGTCTGTCCGTTCACATTGCTCGTTATGACGTTAGGTAGGTACACACGATATAATACGTCTCAATTTAATTCGTGGAAGTTTTCACTTTACTGCTTGCATAATAAATCTTCGCCGTGGCCCCGAATAATATACACAATGTTATCACATGTTGTGATCTCGGCAGACATCTAATCGATCCACACTCGAGTGTGCGGACACTGGCCGCCGCCGCCGCCACATGGCACCACTCACAGACGCTAACTCACTCTTGGTCTACGTGCGACATAACTGCATAGAAGAGATAGTCTTATTGCGCTAATATCAAGTAATTGAGATATAGACGAAATGGTATATCCGTATAGTTTAAAAGATCCAAGCGTACAGATAGCGGACGCGACTTTGTTTTATACTACGTAAAGAAAAGAAGATAAGGAAAATGCACTTTTAGATAATTTTTGGCGGTTGCAATTTGTTTGAGGTGTGCCTGTGTTAATTATCGTAAGCTTTTATTGGCATTTGACTGAATATAACCCAATAACACATTTGAACCACTCCTAGAATATATCTCAAGCTATCCGGCCTGAAAATGAGCAAGAACATCGACTCTCTCTGGAGGCAACCCATCTAATAGACAATCATACATTAATTGTAGTTTGTTCACGTTGTGTGTTGGGAATGATACCAACTTGGTTCTTGCTCTTGATCAGTAGAACTTTGGATGATTTACTTGTTGAACTTTGAATACCGGTTAAGTCACATATTTTGACTTAAAGTGTCTGTGAAGTTAGGGCCCGTACAGTTGACGCGTGTAGAGTTCTAAGCTTGGCTCTACATGAGATCTGATAACTTTTGACAGTATGAGCGATACAGTCTCATTTTGGTAATATTTTACATGAAACTATATTTGGTTGGATAATGTTTTTCTTTGTGCCAATTGCTTACAGAATATTTTTACTTGTCGTGGACGATTGAAATATTTAACTGTGGCAATTATCATTCATTCTGGTATTCTAATTTTCTACTCTTTTTAAGTTTATACTCATGAATTCTGCTTGCTGTGTGGTAGCGGCTACGAATACTACCAACCCTTACTTAGCTCGTGGATGTCGTAAAAGACGACTAAGAGCTATATAACGACGTGGGCCAACTCCATCTGATGCCGTTTGGTCAACATTACATTCCCAAGTAGGGTTGACGTCTGGCAGGCGGCCGGTCATAAAACTATTGCCAATAGCTTTTACAATATATAGGTACCTACTATGAAATAAGAGTGCATATTGTACCCACCCCAAGTAATTGGGATAGGAATAGGAGAATGATGACTCATGAATTGTGTTATCCACTCATCACGAGTTTTTTTTAGTTCTATTCTTTGTGGGTACATAAAATTGTTCATTTTAACACAAAACTTAATCGGTGCTTAAAATTTCTGGATAATCTAAAAAATTAAATCCAGGAACAAATTAAAAATAATTCCTATAATTTATTAGTGATAGGAGCACACTGTTGACAGTTCTCCGTCTACAGCTGCGGGCCGGTCCGTCCGGGGTAGGTAGTACCACACTCTCGCAAAAGAGTGACGGCTGAGTAATGGCAATGCGTTATTGCGCTTCGTCGGTGAGCGAGAGAGCCGGAAGCCCAACAAGGCTTGGGGTTTGTATTGGTAGGCAGCGGCCTAGCCCTCTTCCCTTAGATAGCAAAGGTCCATGGGTGACAGTGCCACTTACCATAAGGTGTGCTGCATGCTCGTTCGCCACCATAGCAATAAATAATAATACTCACAATATTTCTAGAAACAAAATACATCTTTTAGAAACACAATATAGACGAAATCGTATCAAAATGAACTGTATTTACTAGTATAAAGCTACAAAGTTTGCAAGTTTAAACCAAATTAGTGTTCCTTTGAAGGCACTTATTTTAAATACTATAACAAGAACCAAACTATCTTATTGTCTAAGGTAGACTGTTTAAGAAAAGCGTTTTTTTAAGAAAAGCTTTAAGTTATAAAATAATGCATAACGTTAACCATTGTCATCACAACTACCGAGATAACAAAAAGTTGATTTATGTATTATACACTTTCATAATGTTGATATCATTATCAATGTCACGATACGACTTGACAAACTTGATTAATAACATTAAACAACTTATAATCATTCAAAAGATACGACATTTTGACGTAAATTATAATGATATTTAATAAATGTTCACAGCTGGTTAAGAGTAAATCAAATCTTATTTGATACAGACACACACACAGACAGACACAATACAGTGTATTATACAAACAACACAATGTTATAATTTGAAATTAACATCAAACCTGTAAGTAGGCAGGTACACAATGACAATTGTTGTACAAATACAACATTACCTATTGTTTGATGTCTCGACTCTCGACACGTGGAGCACCAACTGAGCACCAACAAACTCATGCACAAATATAACATTATTTGTGTAATAACGTTTTCTATACAAACATTTTCATTTATATAATGTCTTTCAATTTAAAGCAAATTATGAACAAATTATTTAGATAAATTGTCTTTATTCTTCTGTCATATTGTCACTGTTTCCGTGTGGTGACCGAGTAAGAATACAATTCACCACCCCCCATCTTATCTGTGAGTGGTCGTAAGAGACGACTAAGGGATATAAAACGCATATAACAGCTATGCAAGAGGAGAGAAACTTGATACAACTCCCTTTACCAACACATCTGACCAGCGTGGTATTGTAGGTTAATTTCCTTCCCATTTTGGAAGCGCCTGGAGCCCAGCAGTGGCACGTATGTATATGAGCTGATATGATTGTCACTGTTACATATAATACCCCTCCACGCAGATATAGATTAGTCTATGGCGCCAAGTGTGAATTTTCCATTTCCTCTAGTCATTCGTATTGGGTTTTGTTTCGAGTTTTCCTTCTCCTGCATAGATGTCTATGTATATTAATATCTCTTAGTCGTATTTTGCGATATTCTTCATCAATATAAGGAAAGTGTGGTTATAGTAAGTCAATATCCATCACATTGTGAAGGAGGTGGAGCAAGAGCATCGAAGTGTCCTACTTCGATTCTCCTGCTCCACCTCCTTCCATATATGGACTAAGAAGAAAATGAAAAATTATTGGTGAAATAATAAAAATTATATCCGTGTGGTGACGGAGTAAGAATAGAATTCACCACCCCCTATCTTACCCGTGGGTGTTCGTAAGAGACGATTAAGGGATATAAAACGTATATAACACTTATGCAAAAGAAAGAAAACTCGAAACAAAACTCTATACCAACACGTCTGACCAGCGTGGTATCGTAGGTTAATTTCCCTCCCATTACAGAGGAGGCCCGAGCCCAACGGTGGGATATATGGACTGTGATGATGATGACGATTTATAAATAACAAAATGTACAAGAAACTAATAAACTAATGTCTTAATACCCATATTCTTTTTTTATCCTTATGGTGATGGATGGATAATACAATATGCCACCATCTCTTATTTTATCCGTGGGAATTATGAAATTGGGTGAGAGATCACCGGCTGAGGAACAGGAGGATACATTTATCTGGAAAACTTATAATACCAATTGCGATCACGACGCGCTTGCTAAATATAACGATGTGTGAATTTTTGTATTTTAGTAAGTCTATGAGAAGGTAGGTACTGCAGAGTAGTCATGTGCAAATCATGTCCTGGAGCGGATCGGACATGGAACGATTCCTTTTTCTGTCGGAACTATATCCAGGAAACATGTTCGCGGACCTATCTAGTTCCGCTGACCGATAGTACATGAGTCCTATCCTATCGGTTCTAATGACATGATTATGCAATCCAATCCAACGTAACATGTGCGGACATAATTTTAATGGGCTCCAGCCATTCAAGATCTATATTTCGTAGTTTATAGCTCCTTCAAACTTAGTATTTTGAAGGAGCTATAAACTACGAAATACAATTTATTTTTAGGTACCGTTTATTTGTCAGTATTTGTCGGAATATCAGTTGATTTAACCTCATACTTGACATGACAGGGTTAGGACTGACAACCAAGATATATAGACGACGACGATATATAGAAGAATATTTAGGCGCATGCATGACGCACACTTTATTACTCGGTCGTCGGAACGACTCGGTCGTCGGAACGACTCGGTCGTCAGAACGACTCGGACCTATGGAACTATCTCAGCCGTGTGGTTGGATTGGAACTAGATCGTTCCGGCAAAAGACATAGTTCTCGGAACTATTACGCTCCGGAACTACTCATCTCTACTGCAGAGTACTTGACAGGTTGATCAATAAATAGAATCGTCAAACGTCATCATCATTACCCTGTTCTTATCCCAATTACTTGAGGTCGACGCAATATCCTTTTCTTCCACACACTCCTATCTGATATCATCTCTGCATTCACAAATATTCATACTTAAAACTTTTCTTACAACATTACTTTCATCCGGTCTCATCATGTCCACACCACGTCAGGCGTTCACTCTTTAACCTTTCCGTCACTGTGGTGTGGTGCCATTTTTATATGCTTATTCTTTATTTTATTCATTCTCTTATATTTCCATAACCGCCACATCTTATCCTTGGATGATCGTAAGACGACTAAGGGATATAAAACGCATGTAACATACATACCTACCTATAAGAGATGGAACACTTGAAACAAACCCCTATACTATCACGTCGGACCAGCGTATTATACACTAACAATCGGTAATTTTCCCTCCCATTACGGAGAAGGCGCGAACCCAACAGTGGGACACAATTATATGAGCCGAGACGTATTACTGATATTTAATATTCAACATGTACATCATTCATCATCATCATCATTTCAGCCTATTGCCGTCCACAGCTGAACGTAGGCCTCCCTCGTGTTACGCCACAGAGTGCGGTACTGTGCCGCCTGTATCCAACGACGCCCAGCCACCTTCACTAAATCGTCTGTCCACCTACTGGGGGGGCATTCCACACTGCGTCGTCCGGTACATGGTCGCCACTCTAGAACCTCTCTTCCCCAGCGGTTGTCGGTTCTTCGAGCGATGTGGCCACTTCAGCGTGCTAATTCTTCGTGCTATGTCGGTTATACCCGTTCGTCTGCGGATTTCCGTATTTCGGATTCTATCTCGCAGAGAAATCGCGAGCATAGCCCGCTCCATAGTACGCTAAGCGACTTAGAGCCCGTTTATGAGGCCTACATTTAGGGACCATTCAACATGATAGGCCATTTATAATAACTTATTTACTAACGAATAATAATAACCATATATGAGTGTTAAACTCCCATTACTCCCATATACCTACTCGAAATGTAATTTTAACTGTTTAAAAGTATATACCCTCGCTCGGTGTTGTAGGAGATTAAGCAGTTGTTGCTTACATTAAAAACATTGCGTACAGTTTGAACGAGCGCTCGCCCCCCCTAAGTGGGTACACCGCCTGTCTAGTGAGGCAGGTAACGTGAAACTTTACCTCGTCGTCGAGTGTGTACACGGCGCGCTACACGTGAGCGGCACGGTACAGTTAAGCGTATATTAAAAACATCGCGTATTTAATTAACACGCGAACTTGAGTTCATCACGTGGTTCATTAGCGAACTTGGAACACTTCGCATCGCGTACGGAGCACTCGCTATCTATGTACTGTAACTACGTATAACTAACTGCAGACATGTGACCCCATGTCGCAGTCGTGTTTGTATATGAGTCCTATGTAAAAGTTTCTATTTCATCATCATCATTCTTCTACTCTTATGCCAATTACTTGGGTTCGATACAATATGCTCTCTTTTTTCATAGTACATGTTGTAAAAGTTATTGGCAATAGTTTTATGACCGGCCGCCTGCCAGACGTCTACCCTCCTTGGGAATGTAACTGTTGACCAAACGGCATCAGATGGAGTTGGCACAGGTCGTTATAAGGCTCTTAGTCATCTTTTACGACATCCACGAGCAAAGTAAGGGTTGATAGTATTCGTAGCCGCTACCACACAGCTCCATTTATCATTGATTAAACACAAATGTTACTAAAAGTATATTTGTGTGTATATAGTATACATATGTATATAGTTTACGTGCACCAAAATTATAATGCGTTCTTTACTTTCGTTTCTTTTCTATCTAAATCCATAACTAGGTTCGCTCGTTCAGTTTAGTATCGTAGATAATATGGGCTGACTCTACCTATGATATGACTGAGGCTCATGAGTTAACACACCTTCAGACACCCTAAAACATAGAGACCTAAAACTAAACAATAATAGATATAATGATTTCTGATGTTTCCATTAGTAGGTATTACACATTTGAAATAAAATTAATTTTACGGATTCTATCGTGTATGTATTTTTTTTTTCAATTTCTCGACGTTTCGAACATTTGACAGCGTTCATGGTCACGGGAGGATAATCCTCCCCTAAATAAACAAAAATACTTTTAAAATATGTTATTACATACATCAACCTCATCCAGCAGTTAATTAAAATTAGGAAATTATTCATATAATTATTATACCTAAAATGTATTGTTACGACTGGACATCAAACGGTTTATAGAAAAAATCTTATCTATAAAACCCGATTACGAAGCGAAAAATGATGTCACAAGCGGGATTCGAACCCGCGCCTATTGGGATTCCGGCCCAATCGTGCTGCCACTACACCACCGTGACTTATTGTAGGACATGCAGATTTCGCTTCGTATCATATTTACGTCTTAAGGTGACGGTATGCTATCTACCCGACAATGTTTACACATTGTTATAGGCTTAATACTTCAAACTTTACAGTTAGAATTGTATTAAACGATGACACGACCTTTTTATTTAAATTACTGAAATTGTCGACGTGCTTTTTGTTCAGTTTTCCCACCCTTAAAATTAAGATTCCCATGCATCTTGGTTTAACGCCTGTTGTATTAAAAGATATTATTAGACACCACTAATTCATGATTACAATTTCAATAGTACCGTTTCGAAGTTAACAAATCACTGATGACTTCTGGACACTGTTTTGTAAAAGAAATTCAGTGATTTAGTTAAATGTAACATTGTATGATTTGATTCGTGTGTAACATGTACGAATTCACTTGTAGACAGGCGGGTCGTACGTGCTACCACGTCCAATATATGTTGCCAATATAAGTGGTACGCAATGCGCTGTCATTACATCAACTCACAAGGGTACGAACGGAACGGATTGTCGCCGCTATCGAGCTGGTATATCTACTATGTATAGGTGTTAACTATGTACGGAGGGCAGATACTGAATAGTTAGTGAATTATATTGAACTATTGTCTCTCACAAACTATTGCCTTCTATGTGGACAATAGCTAACTATTCGCTCAGTACCATCTACATATATTACTTGTGTTATACTATGTATATATACCGTGGTCGTCTCACTCGGCATGTTGCATTAGGACCGTGTTACTTACAACATGTATTTTTTTTATTGCTTATATTGGCAAACGAGCAAACAGCATACATAAAGGTAAATGATACTGCCAGTCCTCTGCAATACCAGGGGTACAGCCAGTTGCCTACCAACTAAAATCCATCCAGAAAGTTGCTATCGGGCTCTCTAGCTCACTTAACGAAGCGCAGCAGCACTTAGCCACTGCTGACATCGATTCTCGGCGAGAATGTGTGTGGGCCAGCCCGGGACTGTAGATAGAAAGCTGTAAACAGTGTGGCCCTACCGCTAACATGAATTGTATCACGTAGATTCCCTCTTAAGGAGATGTCTTAAGATGAACGTCGATAGCCTGAAACATAATGATATATGATGTTTACGCGAGTATTACACATTTGAAATGAAACTATTGTTACGGATTGTATCGCGTTTGTATTTGATTTTTAATTTATCGACGTTTCAAAAACTTTACAACGTTCATCAAATGAAATCAAATCATTTACTACGCATAAGGGCACTAACATATTCAATCAAATTTACATATTTTTTTAAAATTAATTTTAATTATTCTCCGACCAGATCAAAAAGCGGCCACAATCTAAAAAGAGCCGGTAAGAAACTCAGTGAGTTAGTCATTTTTTTAATTAAATATTTTAATAAAAATGATATGGATACACGTTTAATATGTATTAGCTCCAGTGAGATTACCTTCGAGTAAGGATTATTTTTTTTAAAGTTAAATACAAATTAAAACATTTTTATTTTTGAAACAAAAATGACTGGACCAGATCCCATAAGCGGCACCCGATCACGACTTAACTACTAGAGCAGCCATCACTCCTCTCAATCACATTTGAGGGAAAGGAAAGACCCGCTCCGCGTAGCCACCGCAAGCAAAGACCTTTTCAGTGAGCTTGACCACGTCGTAACATATAAGTAGGCACCTACTAATTTTAATTTTAATACTATTTTTTTGTAGGCGAGTGTGATAGATAACTAGATTATCCATCCTTATTCCTAATGTTCACATGATGAATGTCACTAGGTATATTTATCAAATTTATCAATGTTTTTTTACATAGAATATACATATTAATTTTTGTACGCGAGTGTGATAGATAACTAGATTATCCTTACAACACACCTATAACATCTATGCGAGAGAAGAAAGACTCGAAACAAAACCCTATGCCAACACGTCTGACCAGCACGGTATAGTAGGTTAATTTCCCTCCCATAACAGAGGAGGCCCGAGCCCAACAGTGGGACATTTATGGGTTGTGATGATGATACATATAATATGAATTGTAATACAACAGTTCGAATGTTTATTTCCCTAATTTTTTTCCGCAGTGAAGCTCTTGGCCCTAGATTATAAATCACGCGGACAGCCCGTTTTTGGAGAACAAATATGTTATTCAAATCTGCAGAGCAACCCCAAAGCAGTATGCCATAAGACATAACACTGTGGAAGTAAGCGAAATAAGAACTTCTAGCCGTTTCAATATCGGTAAAAATTCGATTTTTTCTTACCGCATAAGCCGCTAGGCCTAGCCTACTTGATAATGTTTCATGGTCACGGGAGGACGGTCCATGAACGTTGTAAAGTGTTCAAAACGTCGGGAAATTAAATATCAAATACAAACCGCGACGAAATTCGTAAAAATGTTATAAATATCATCGTTCTCATCACCACAGCTCATATCCCACTGCTGTACTACTTCAAAATGGAGGGCAATTGACCTACAATACCACGCTGATCAAATTCCTGTCTATTGCTGTATGTCTATCTACATATTGTATCGCTCAGCCGTCTTCTACGACATCTATTAACATGATAGGAGTTAGTGAATTGTATCATTACACCATCACCGCGTGTAATTGTAATAAGCATACTTAGTTATTGTTTAGTTAAACGTCTGTCTCGTTTACTTTTGACAGTTCATTACACACTTGGTGTTACTTAATAGTCGATTGTTGGACACGTGCCAAGTCTGTACTGCATCATAGCACGGTAGTTAAATATTTTTTTATCTTTTACTTACTATTTCCACTTAGTAGATTTAATATTTATTACACATTTAGGTATCACCTAAGCACAAGGAGGCTCCCACCACTAGTGTTCGCGCACAAAGAATATCATATAGGCAATGGACTTGCTATTATTTGTCATGTGTGCAGTTGTTAGCATTAGATGACTTTGACAATTTGGCCCGTAACATACATAGGTGAGTGCTGAATTCATGCTCTCAAAATGGATATAATGGATATAAGTTACACATGTATCTATACATACAAGTTTGTATTAGTGGTACTAATTAATAACTAAATATATTTCTTTGACCGCGATGGCGGCAGGAACCTGCTGTATTTTCTTCTCATCGTAATTTGTCTTCGCCTCCGATATCAGTTACTAACTAGTAGTACTATCTATATTAGTTTTTTGGGCTTATTTTTATTCGTGCTTTTTTTCAATGGGTTTTCTAATACCTGTGTAACTTAGTACGACGTCGGCACCTGTTGGTTATAGTTCGTTATTAGTAATATGTATGAGGTGACGAGTTTGCCCAGCGACAGTCGCGAGTCCTGTGTGTATGTATGTGATACCTATAGCGCGAGGTACGTACGTACGGCGGGCGCTCCTCGGTCAGCTGTCGGTGGCGGCGAGTGGTCTGCCCGCGCCGGAACCGGAACTCTATTGTTTTTAAATGTAGGTCCTGCACTGCGCCACACCACCAGCCAGCGTGTCGCATGTCACAGCGGCGCACCTGCCGCCCCGCACGCCGCACACGTCTATCTCGAACACATAACTTACAATTATCATATATGTCACGGATGAATTACATTTAACCATTTATTATTGCAAATACCACGTGTACCTAACTACAGTAGCTACCGACTGACGCGTGCATTCAGTAAGAGACTGTGACACTCTGTCATTACAACGAGACACCTCTATGATACATATTTGTTTATCATACAACCTGCAATAACATGTATTCGATACTAGTTAGGTACTCTATGATGTTATTTTACCAATCCCGGATTTGGAGGGAAAATGCATTCACGAAATTTCGGATAAATAAAAAATGGCTTAAAAAGTTATAAACGTATCAATAAAAATCATTTGTTCAATATGTATATATTCCACCAACTTCATCATATTCTCAGTGGACACACGTTCTACTACTGGGTTGACCTTCCTACTAAACAAGATATAACATGACCTGCCAGGATAGGTTGATGTAAGATTATATTTCAAGTTTTTCTTCTTTTGCAAAGATGTTATATGCTTTTTTATCCCTTAGTCGTCTTTTACGACATCCACGAGCTAAATAGAGGGTGAAATTTTCTTTTTACTCTATCATAAGCGGCGCACGACCCCATAGACCTGCCCTGCAATGTTTCTCTCCACGCCGTGTGAGTGGGCCACCGTAACCCGATCTTTCTCGTCGGTGGCTACACGGCAAAACCTACTACTATGTTCCATAAATATAAAAATAAAGACTGGGTGATTTTGATAAAATGGCAGTCAGAAATTTAGGCAGGCATGTGAAAGTGTTATGTTGTACGATTGTAGATAGTAATAGGCTCTCTTTCTAATTCATCTCGACCCTAATTGTGGGGATACATGACTGTATAACTCGTTACAGATTTAGTAGACGTAGTAAGTATTAATAAAATATTACGTTATGGCGGCAAAGTACATCAAATAAATTATTATTCTAATGAAAGTTTAGTGTGGATGTGTATTCAATTTGTCATATAAATGTCTGTATTACCTCCATATTGGCCGTATTATCAGTATACATACGTATGTTGTAAGTATCTACTAATGACAATACATTATTATAGTTTACGACGTCTCTGGTGCACGCCAGCACAGCGCGTCCGCGTCCGCGTGAGACGTTCGCCTCGTAGGAATGTCAAAAGCGACATATCTTCATAGATTTATAGTTATTCAACTGTATTATTAAATCGTGATGGTAAACTGTGTGATATATGTGAATAAAAACTATACCGACACAGTTAACTATTGTAACGAATTACACACGTCTTGATGTGACACACTTATTTTAATATTTACATTTTTAAATAACTGGCCAGAATAAACACTTGTATAGCTGGGACCTTTGCAAAAATTACGCGTATTCTAAGGTTAATTATTTATATTGAGAAATGAACAAAATATTGTCCAACGTTAGAAGAACATATTCCTCGACAATTAGCACGATGAGATCGATATTTAAGTCATTACAGTATCTGTATGATGACATGGTGCAGTTATTCTTATTCCCATGATCGCGCCGCGCGCCGGTAGTAAGGTGTTATAAGTTTCTTAAAGAAATACCCATTCTCCTAATGATCTCATTTCAGAAAAATTATAGGGGCGACAACTTTATTCATATCCGGTCATCACGCAAGGAGGAACAGTTGTTATAAAGGAATTTCAACCGTGTCTTCGCGAACATTTCCTACGGCTGCTTCGATGGTGGTGCTGCATACTCGCGCGCGCGACACATCTCGCGGTATGTCGCGCGCGCGATTCGCTCGTGCATCAACGCCATCACAGCGTGCTAAATTAATTTTCATGCGGCGTGTCGCGCGCGCCTCGCCGCCATCGCGACGTCGCGCCTGTCAACGACAAATATCAGATAATTTGTAATGTTTAAACACATTGTGACCGACGTATCACGTACGTGTACTCGTACGTAAGTCCGCCCGTATGTCACATGATGAATAACATCGATCATTGTTATAACATTTCACCACATTGCACGCATTGGCATACGTACAATATTAATAACAGGTTAAACGGAACAGCTATACACTTATCCAAACTATTGTTTAGGCGTATGTATTCATACCTACAGCTTCTTAAGGAGTGACACATACAATGTCTCCCAGTGTGCATTGCCATCGAAATGTAATAATTAATGAAGAGTAGAAGTAGTTTGTATTAATCTGTATCGAGTGCTCCGCTGTGATGTGTTTGTAGTTTGTCTTGTATAGATAGCTGATATTGTTAATTATCTATAGTTACTGCGGGAGCGGTGTGTTGGGGGTGCCACGCGGGCCGGTCGGCGCGGCGCGGCGGCGCGCGTCTCGCACACATTAGCATACAATGGCGATGGCGGTCAGCTGGCGCGCGCCGCTATCAGATCCGCGACCGATCGGCCGGCCGGCCCGGGAGCGCAACCCACCCACACCTACATGTTTATTATTTAGCTCATTTATTTAACTAATATTTATTGTGCAGTGCGCGCTCGTAAATAACGTTAGCGACATACTCGCCCGGCGCGACACACACACACACAGACGCCTTCACTACAACTATGTACTTACATAGCTATCTCAACCAGCTCATACTTAGAATAGTTTTGTAGGGAAATTGTTATATTAATATACCTATATACAATATAACCATAAATCTACCAAACGACCCCATTATTCGAAATATTACAATAAAAAACTGCATTTTTTAATACATATTTATTGAAATAGTTAGTTTTACACTCTTACTCAATTTGTTTAACATGAAACATAGAACCTCCTACTTTTTGAAGTCGGTTAAAAACTAAAAATCTATAAAAAAAAATGTTATTCAAATAGTTGTAATCAATAATTTGTTAAAACTCAGGTTGAAACACATTTAAGATGTATGCTTCAATTCGGTCACAACGAAGGGGAAGCCCACAAGTCTGGATATTATCCCCATTGCCTGCTTACCAAGCCCTTAATTACAGAGATAATGCATCTTACCATGACTCTGGAGCCTATGTCTAGTTTTAACAATTGTATCAAACCGTCACAATTATTTACATCACTTGGATGTTGGTAGTATCTCATACCTAAGTTTCTGCTTCACGTGACGCATCAATAGCACGTATGTGTATACGCGAATTGATTGAAATAGTGAAATTTAAACCACTGGCAACGAGATATAGCATTTCGTTTACATTTTTTCGAAATACGTTCTTTTTTTTGTTTTGATTCCTTACTTCTATTCTTCCTCGTGTCATGTGCATTTATAGTCGATCTACTCCTAGTGTTTAATAAATTATTTAATTTATATGAACTAGTTAAAATTGTTACTTAACTACGGTTATCTACACTAAAAATTCAAAAATATTTAACTTTAAAAAAAATACAAACCGACTTTAAAATAAGATCAGCCAAAAACCATACTTACTCAAAACACTAAAAACCGAAAAATAAGATGAACTATTTAATTCAAATAATATTTTTTTAATGAACCTATACAATATTGATGTTCTTACTAATTAAGCTACATATATGTATTTACAAATTATAATATTTATTTACAAACTTATAATATGTCAATTCTTGTCTAATTCTAATTATGTATTAATTTTTATAAAGTATAATTACAATGTATGCTAGAAATCCACTAACACAATTTGAAGTCGGTGCCAAGCTTAAATTAACAAAAAACAATAAGCTTAATGATATACTCACAGGGTGAAAAGTTAATAAATCCAATATATTAAAGGAAATAAGAATTAAAAGATGTATTCAGAACATTATAATGCCACAAATTTAATACCATTTGACACAACCGTCAACAATGTCTGCCCGTATGGATTAAATCGCTTAATCACTTGCGCGTTCAGATCACTTCAGTCACAAGCGCGGCGTGGTTTGAATGCGATATAGTATGCCTATTTGACTTGGCACCAAAAATCAAATCGTGTTGGTGGTTTTCTAGCATACATTGTAATTATATTTTATAAAAATTAAAACATAATTAGAATTAGACAAGAATTGTCATATTATAAGTTTGTAAATAAATATTATAATTTGTAAATACATATATGTAGCTTAATTGGTAAGAACATTAATATTGTATAGGTTCATTTAAAATATTATCATTTGAATTAAATAGTTCATCTTATTTTTCAGTTTTTAGTGTTTTAAGTAAGTATGGTTTTTGGCTGATCTTATTTTGAAGTCGGTTTATATTTTTTTTAAAGTTTATAATACAATACAAACTTTTTGTCACATTACTCGAAATATATTAGAACATTCTAGACAGCAGGTGGCTATGAGCACTTATTGTAGATGTGTAGAACTACAATGATACAATCACAGATATCATTTTATTAAACTTTATTAGTATAAAGTAAGCCACCTCTTAAAAAGTCAATAATTTTATTATGCCTTCTGAGTAGGGTTGCCAACTCTCGAATGGACCAACCCGAGAAAATTGTATGTTTAAGAAATTTATATCCGGGGGTTTGAAAGAAAATCGTGAATTAATTTTTAAATTTATTTTGTTTTCGAGCAGCATCTAAATAATCTAGCCGCAAAGCGAGTGAATAGCGACGAGCGAGCGACGAATGCATTTAATTTTTAGAAAAACCGGAGAAATTGTTGCTATCCGGGAGGATAACCATTATTACCGGAGTCTCTCGGGTTTTTTACGGGATCTTACACAGTGTGGCCGTGTTCCGACCCGGTGGTAGCTTAATAGATTTGTTGTTTTTCAGTTAATAATTTGTCATATAAGTACCTATAATAATTACCGTTCTTTTCTTTTTTTTTTTCGCAAGGTGGACCATGGATGTGGTTGCGCCCCGACAAATCGGTCCGGGGCGACAGAAGAGGTGGCGCGCAACCCCATGGACCCACCCTGCAAACACCTCTCTTCGCCGTGCGAGCGGGCCACCGGTACCCGATCTTTGTCTTCGGTGGCCAAGTATAATAATTACCATAAATTTAATGTTTAAATAATAACTGACCAAAAAAAATATTTATTTATATAGAATCATATTCCTTTTGTACTGGCAATGAATTTGTAGAAATAAATATGAAACAAAACTTAATAACTAATACTGTAGCAGTTCTCGCTCGATCTCGAGTAATAAGGATGACATATTGGACGTGAGACACCTTAGTCCTCCCGTGACCATGAACGCTGTAAGGCGTTCGAAACTTCGCCTAATTAAAAATCAAATACATAAGCGATAGAATCTGCAAAAATAGTTTTATTTCAAAGTATGTCCTACTAGCCAATATCCAAGATAATGTGTCCATCTTGAATACGATAAAATATACTTATTTAAAAAAACGGAACATAATCGAATGGACGGAACCTGTAGCCATACAAAAGTCAAGATAGATTAGATTGGTTTTAAAGAAGAAAAAACATGATGTAAGTATTTCTCAATAATGGGTGCCGATTGTTTTGGGATGGTGACACATACAATGAGTGAAGAGAGATTGACGAATAAATATACACGGTTCATACGATAAGGACTATTATTAAGAGAAGATCACGTCGAACTTTATTGGCTCAAATTGGTAACGTACTAGCGAAAGATGATGTTGGGAGAAATCGTAATAGACCAGGGCCTTTAAAAATGGTAAAAAGTGAAAAAAAAACTAGCTATGGTCCTGGAAGGTCTGGGCCTTACCTACTACCTGTTATTTCTTAACAACTGTAAAGTAGAAAATAGATAATTTACCATACCTACTAATGTATATCTTTAACACCATCAGAAAGTAGAGATTTCAAAGAACATAAAGCCCACCAACTTTTTTAAAAAAGTAATTTTGACGTTAGAAATTTCGATTAAAAATTTTTAGGTGCTCTTCGATATTTAATCAAAATAATGTGTAAAAATGTATATTTTAAATCAAAAAAAATGTAAAATATAAAAATAATAAACCAAAAACTTGGTTATTTAAATTTTTCACACAAATCTCAATCACTTTTGAGGTTATGTGATTACAAAAGTTGTAGACCTACAACTTTGCAGTTTAACTTTTTACATAGAACTTGTAGTTTTGCCAGAAATTGAAATGAACCTTGTTTTACCTTTAAAAACTTAACCCCTTCCATTTCCCGACCACAAATCGTCGGTAAATTATTTTCCTTCATTTGTGTTATATTCTCTTCCTTTTCCAATGGATTTCATCCTACAATTATTTTTTTTTTGTTTCAAAAATTATCGACCCCGGTCTATAAGCGTAGAGCATGCATGAAAACTGTGATAAGCGATGGAAATATGACAGGATCATGGCCTGTAACAATCGGTAGTCTTTGCTCACCCTTCCGGGGGACAGCATGTGATAACATGTAGGTAAGTATGAAAATAATTAATCAGAGTTTATGATCAACGAACCATTAAATTATACTTTTCGCCGTTTGACGATGAAATACAATACAGGCGATCCCTTTACTTGACCGTGGAGTCGTAAGCATCAATTGAAGAAATATCAAATGAGTGGGCAGTAGTTCTCGGCTAGAGGTCTCTCCTCAGTACGATCGCCAATAGGTACGCTCGATAAGTGTAAACATTTTGACAATAAGTCATAGGTACAGTTAACTACAGCATCACACGCCGTGAGACGTGTGCTGTTGACCATGTGATATCTAGTCAATATCTTTTTTATTTTTTTCTTGTCTATACATATATGTACTATAAGGTGACAAACGAGCAAACGGCTGCTTACCGTAAATAAAGTGCTCTTTTTAAACGTTCATTACAGATCCTACTCGTACGTGGCAGAAATTATTATTACAGTTGAAGACCACAACATTTCTATATAAAATAGCTGAGCCTTACTGAATGGTCGTGTGACATAAGTGTTGGCACCTCACTAGTGCAAGCACTCACCGTGAACATTGTAACATTTGTGATATAAATAGTTGATACATAATGTATGTAAATTGTCATTAATATGTAACACTGTCACGGCGGTGGCTCCTCGCTCACACTTTTTGCACGTCTCGCGCCCGCATCGCGTATGTGTAATACTTATTAGTGACGCGTGACGTCCCACAACACAACACTAAACAGTTTTTGCATTCAACATGACGATATTAGCCTCGCATGACTCACACAGTTACATACTAGCCGTTAGTGCAGAGAGCTCACAACGATGTCAATACGTGTACGTAGGGAGCCTACGACAACCAACTAGTTCTTTAGCGGCAAGACTAGCGCGCTGTGCAATGTAACGTAGGAGTCGTCGCAGCAAGTGCCAGTCGCTATCAATTTAAAACAGTTGATGGCCACTCGCGCTATTATGCATACTATTCTGTTCACCCAAAAAAACGAATTGGTGACAAAGGAGCAAGCAGCACACCTGATGAAAAAAAAAATTCCAGGGGTATAACTAGGTGGCTACCAATACATATCTCAAACCCATCCAGTTCGGCTTCCGGCTCTCTCGCTCACCAAACGAAGCGCAACGGTGCATGGGTACTACTCGGCCGTCGATCTTCTGCTCAGTGTGGTACTACCCCGGACGGACCGGCTCGCGTGGTCCTACCACTAACAAAGCCTGCCGTAACATGGTACACTAAGTATGTACCGATACCTACTAGATACATAGGTAGGTATATTATAGATATAAAATCGAACAAATCGAATAACTATTTGTGCATATTTCACAATTAGGCCAGCATTTTAATTTTAAATAATGTCTTCAACAGTACCTACCTACCCACTGAAAACCATCGCGTAACATTTAGTCGTCTCGTATCAATAAAATCATTCTCGCTACAATATATGATACTATAGTACAAGCTGTAAAATTATAATTATATCAAATTATTACTGAATTTTACTCGATCTCTCGCCATCAATAAAACATGGGGTATCACCCCACACTTTTGGTCCTTCGAGCCGGATACGATATATAGCCGGATTAAGTATGTAACATATAACTAGCCGTATGTTCGCTGATAAGTCGTCATCACATAGATGCATCACTGCTACGTTTGAGTCTCCTCCACTGTAGCAGGGGAATTTGACTTACTATCACACACCGGTCACCAGCTGGACGGGTTGTTATAGAGGTTTATTTCAGATTTACTCTCTTGTGTATGCTATTGTTATTTAATTGTCTTTTACCATAGCAAAAAAAGTGGATAGTGGTTATCTTTTACCCATAGCAAAAACAGTGATAATGAATTAATATTTAGTTACCATACGGTATCGTTAATAACTACTTTGTGTTGGTTATAAACGCGGTTCGGTTTCGATGTTTACCTTGAAAGTTATGGTGTTTGTACATGTATGCATGTACTGTGTATACTTGTTGAACCGATGCGTGCTGCGTGTACTGGTGTGTAGGTGCGCCGTGTACACGCGCACGTACGTACACGGAGTGGGGCGGTTTGGCGCGCCTCTCACCAATGATGATGTAGTGCGCGCGGTACGAGTCCCCGCCGCCCCACGCGCCCGGCCTGCCTCCGCGCCACAGTGCACGCGACCCGCGGTGGGCCCGTCGGTATACCGGCACTCTGTGAGGCTGTATGCGGCTCCCCCCGCACGAGGCCGCTTCACTCAATTTGCGCCGTTAGCGGCGCGGCCTCAATTTTTCACAGTTATCGAACAATTTCCCGCAGTACCGGGGAACGACGCTAAGTGAGTGCGACCGACAATTTTCCTCTTACCTCTTTGTAGGGAATTTTGTTTTTCAATATTAGAGAGCTTTTTGTGCGAATGGGCGCCCAGATTTGTATCTTAGTATTGATGAGTTCGTCATGCGGTCGGTGCGAGAGCGACTCACGTCCTCGGTAGAGTATTACAATGTCTCAGAGTGTGCAAGGAGTGAGCCGTCTGTGCGCCGGACGGTGGCCGGCGCAGCTCTTCCGGCTGCCGGTACTTTAATTAAACGCGCATAAATAACGTGTCACTCGTAAATCAGTCGTCGTGTCGCGGCGCGCGGTGCGCTATTATTACGCGCACCGCTCAATGGGCGCGCAGCTACATCAAACGCGCGCGCCTCGCATTCTAGTGCAAGCGTCACTGTCGCACCGTCACTGACGCACACAGTACGTAACTGCTATCATGACAAAGTTATTATCTAAAACCTTGAACGTGTGTTATAACAAACAATTGTCATGTTACTGGCTACATGTAAGCCATGTCTGCGTTCCTGACGTAACGCTCGCCAATTCGACTTGGCACCACAACACTACTGCCAAACTTATATTGTTTCTAACTTGATAGATCTGTGACAGTCACACAGAGTACCTACGTACGATCTACACAGACATACCTTGTGATTGAGATAATACGATATACCTACACATTACATATGTATGTTCCGTCAACGCAGTAAAGTGTTTCATTATATCGTTTTACTCGTATAAAGTCAAATTACTTATATATTATCGAAAACCATCACAACTTTCGTTCTTTTTGTTCATGACGTGAGTCCATACGACTTTGTCCATAAAAGTACGTGATTCCTTTACGGTCTCCACAAAGCGACTCTAATGCTATCAACTAAGGTTAGCAGTGTAACTCTAGAAAAATGAGGACGTTACCCGCAGTTTTGATGAATTTTGATCTGTTTTAGTGACTCAATTCGTGTCTCACAGCATCAAATGTAAGTTAAGATTAACTAAACTAATAGTTGAGAATAAAAAGTTAATGAACAATTAGATTATAAACAGGAAAAAAACATTTGTAGTAGACATTGTATAAATAATTAATCTATATGGAAATCGAACTCACGACAGAACATGGAGGCAGCAGTTTATCAATTGCTAACTCATTAATGAGTGCGGGGAAGGTCAATAAAGGTTGAAGATTGCCATCTATTTGAACACTATCGCCCCGCGTTTGGAGATCAAAACATGGTTTGAAGTCTTATTTAAGTATAACACACACAACCATTATGTAATTCTCTGCGAGGGAGAAATAAATTATTTCTTTCATTTATTTGTGTGGTGACAGAGTAAGAATACAATGATCACCACTCTTAATCACTCTTTCTTTACCTATAGATGATCGCAAAAAAAAACTACTAAGGACATAAGCAGATAATTTCATTACAAGATTTGCAAGAGATGACAAATTAAAAACATAACAGCCCGTCTAACCAACAGCAACTTATGCCATGTAGTAGAACAAATACCCTTGCATATACATGTCCGCACTAAACTGAGACGAACAACACACGGTGCGGAGCTCACCCCGAGACATTCGTGTGACTGTATGTCAGTGTACTCACCGCACTATCAATGTGATATGAACACAAGATATATCGCGCTGTGATATATTGGTATAATAGTTTTATTATTGTTGTATGTGTACGTATAGTTAGTTAGATTATAACAAGATTTATTGTTGCATTTGTAAGATATCAACATGGTATTGTAACGACATATAAATGAGTGTCGATTGTGTGTCTGTGTGTGTGTGTGCCGCCAAACTATTCGTGTCGCTCATAAATTAGCTAACACGATTGATTGATGGTAGCGCTCGTACTCGGCCGCACCGCACCGCGCACACGTGGGACCAACGTGCGGACACACAACCAACCCTCATACTAACAAGCTTACACAACAACTAATATTTATCTTTATATATAAAAAAAAAACAGATTTTACATTAAGAAAATAATCATTGTAATATCTCATGCCGGTGACTTTACACACAACAACAACAACAAACTTTACACACAACAACAACAAACTCTAAACAACAATTTGTGACACACACAAAGTATTGTCCTGTGTGGGACTTGTAAGTACTCACAACAATTGATACTGTTGCTCTTAACCATTACGCCATCTCTGCAAAATATATAAAAAACATGTCCGTATTTAATCACATCAAATCATATATTATAGGTATATACCGACAACAGACAACAACACTTACAGTCTTACACACGTCCTTACATGTGTTACATGTGTCCATTATACATTTTGTTGGAAATAATATATCTGATAATCTGCCACTGGATAAGAAAGCGCCACAAATTGAGAAGATGCGGCAAGAAACTCGGCGGGTTCGTCATTTTTAAGCTCCTTTTTTAAAATAAAATTGTCTACAGAATATTAAGTAGTGTTAGCTCCAGTGTCACACGTATCACGTTGAAGCAGATTTACATATATATTTTGAAGTGAAAACTTCATTTGGCGCACCGCACACAGATATTTTCGTAAGCTGTAAGTGAGGATGATCTGTCACGCTCTGAGGTAAAAAGCTCGTTCGGGTGAACTCGGGACCGCCGAGTGTACCCGAACTAGAAAGAGGCAGTCAGTTGCTCTTCACTGCTGTGTCGCTGTATTTACGATATTTAATTTATATGTAATAATTGTTATAATTAATTATTATCAATTTTCTGTGAGACTAATCCCACCACACATTCCCACCATTGTGACTCCTGTAATTATTATCAATTAGGGACCGTCCATTAATCACGTGATCTTTTTTTAACATTTTTTAACCCTCCTTACCCATTGGTGATATGTGGTGAGGTTTAAGACTATGCACCGACCCCAAACCAACATCACTTGTATTTTTAGTACTTACAAAGAATTAACATACAACTTATTATATTCTCGGTTTTTCCTTTTTTATACTTTGCAAAAAGGCCTTTACCTACCTACTTTAAACATTGTTTTAATGCAAAACGTACGAGGTAACGGTTTACACATATGTATTGGGCGCCAAAACAACAGAATAACTGGCGACTGGCGTGCCAAGCCGGGCGATCAAATTATATTTATTTCTAAAAGCAAAAAATATGGCTGAAATAATGTTACGAGAATTACATCAATATGCAAATTTGATATAATCATCGACATCACAAACATATATAACTAAATATCTATCTTTATATTTAATACTCTTTTGATGTGATTGAATTTTTATTTTTGATATATAATATTTAATGCAGTTTGGTTGCCATAGATCTTGTTATGGCGACCACACCCAATCTTACTGTAAGCAGCGATCTGACTGTGCGCCTGACTGGTATTTTTTTTTCTAAGTTATTTATCAACTTAGGCTAAGTTACCCCTGACATTATCAGGGACCTAAATTAGTAAACATAGTTAATTATTAATAAAAACATACATAGCTTAGAAAAAGAGATATAGTAAATAAAATAAGGCTAGACATCAGTGATGATAATTAGTTAGAAGGTAATTTACATGATTAACATATATGACATAACTGACTGGTAATACAATTGTCCTGTAATAATTACTACTTCTCGTTAGGTGGATTGCCCTCATCCCTGATCTGTTACCAATAATAAAAATATTTTTTTTTGGCTGATGTCGCCACGTGCTCGATGATCTGCTAATTCTTCTCAATCTCTCAAGGGATCTATCTCGCTTGATTTTATTATTAAATTAACACCTAGGTAAGTGATTTATCTATTATACATATAATAAAAATGTAACGGATCGCTATCTGTACATGGAAGATATATGAGAAAAAATATTACTGGGACCTTTATCAACACAAATAGAACCCAAAACAATGATTTTTAAAATTTTTGTCTGTTTATCTGTTTGTCTGTGCGTTTGTGCACGCTAATCTCAGAAACGGCTTATCCGATTTAGACGCGGTTTTCACTAATATATTGTGGTAAGCTTCACTTAACATTTAGGCTTATTATATTTTATGTCAATTAGTTTATAAATAAAAAAGTTATGACAATTTAAAAAATGTTCGGCGAAAAAAATCTTTATCGATTCTTTTCAAATTACCTAAAAAATATTTTCAGTAAAAATAAATAAACAGGTATTTCAGCATTTGTTGATTTTCACCCTCTGGGGGTATAAATTAGGCCTGCAAAGCGGGTTGGACGACTCATTAAGTCATTAGACCAAGCCGATATTATTGAAGCTGGCAACTTGAAATGTTGACAGTGGTTTTTTTATATGACGTAGAGATTTACTAAGAAAGAATTTTGCGAAATTATACCCTTAAGGGGGTAGAACAGAGTGGCAAAGTTTGTATGGGGAGAAAAAATCTTTATTGATTCTTTTCAAATTACAAGTCGAATCAAATATTGCATGGTAATATCCGGCATTTGTCAATTTTCACCCTCTGGTTGAGTAAATTAGGCCTGTGAAGCGGGTTGAACGACTCATTACCGCCAAGCTGAAACTATTAAAGCTAGAAACATTAAATTTTGAAGCACGTTTCTAATTATGACATAGAGATTCAATATGAAATGATTTTATGAATTCCGCCCCTAAGGGGATGTAACAAAGCGGCAAAGTTTGTATGGGGAGAAAATTTCTGTATCGATTCCTTTCAAATTACGTACAAATATTCTTCAGTAAAAATAAATAAACACGTGTTTCTCTCTCCCTCCCCATCAACCCCGCACCAGTGCCGTTGTGGCGACCAGTGCCGGCGTGAGAGCTCACACGATACACATAGTAGATAGCAATAGGTTCTTGCCTAAGGGTTTAAGATACAGGTTAAGTTTAGCTTCAAAAATGTTCACTTTATAACTCAAATAATAAATCATATCCAACGAGGTCGCAACTCTGCTGGTGAAACAAAACAGTCAAATAAAGGGTGGCGATAATTATATTTTTACCCCATGGTGATACCGTAAATAGTATATTAATGGCAATATAATGTGTAGAATGAATAAAACTTTGAACCACCTTTTTCTTTAGTGACCGGCTATGGTATATAGACACACGCGCGCCGTACACGTACATCTACGTTGTGCGGGCGGGCCACCGCAACCGGGTATCATCTCGAGTCGAAGCCGGACGGTAGAGCGTGTCAACCTAGAGTATTTTCTCTCGGACCCACCCTATTGCCTAATTCCGTTAGACAACTAACTCGCAGAAGGCGGCGACCGCATACCAGTTTCTGACGCTGTTAATCATCGTCCTAGCGATAAACCTAAAACACCTTGCATTGCTTTTTCTATTTAACTCTGTCAGAGATGATCTGCGCGGAAGAAGTTGTGGGCAAAAGCTAGTCTTTATATATACAATTTTTCTGTAGGTGTGTTAACAGCGAACTCCTCCTAAACGCCTGGACGGATTTTCTTGATTTTTTTGTGTGTGTTCGAGGGGATTTGACAATGGCTTAGATTCACAATTGGACCCGGTAGATGGCGCCGTTGTCGGTATGTCAAATGGTTGGACCGATTGGGATGAAGTTGTCTATGTATATTCCAATGGGTCCCTGGATGATTTCAAAACACAATTGGACACGGTAGGTGGCGTTGCTGTCAGCATATCGCTTAATACTTTTCCGGGCAGGACGACGTTTGCCGGGACAGCTAGTATATATATAGATAATAATATAAGCATAGAGATAGTATACCTTACTCTGAGAATATGTCATAACGTCTTGTTTTTCTATGTATTGGCTAATAGTTTACATCGCAATTGGAAGAAAATTAGTCTACCATATTAGGTTAACGAATACAAATCATACTTCCTATATTGCAGAGTAGACAGGATTAAGGATTAAGCAAAGTAGGGCTCTAGGCGCGCACACAACAAAGTAGGGCTCTAGGCGCGCACACAACAAAGTAGGGCTCTAGGCGCGCACACAACAAAGTGAAAGTATTTCATTGAGTGAACGTTTAACTACCAATTACTCATAACTATCAACTTTAAATAGGCTGATGTTCGTCAAAAACCTAAGAACGAACGAACTACAATTGCATTTTCTAGCTGGCTCGAAAACGTAAATTCAGCTTTAGTCACAGAGCATAATGCACGCAGCACACAAATGACATCAGACTCAGAAAAAAATATTCTCAAATAATTATCCTGCTAGAGAATCGCACTCAAGACATTGATCCTTAGATTCAAACAGAGGGAATGAACGTATTAGTGGGAGTTTGACAGTTGCTCCAGTGATGGAAAAGGATTGACTGCATATAGACATGTGATAAGAGAGGATGAAAGTAAGTTACGAGGAACATTTTAAGTATGAATGTTGAAGGCTTTAGGTGTAAGAGTACCCTAAAGAAAACATGGATGGACATCGTGAAGCATGACATGGATAGACCAAGAGTGATCACAGAAATGACGTCTGAAGGGCTATATGGAAGAAGAGGAGATATTTCGTGAACTAAATGTAATTAGGATAAGAATAAGATGATTATGATAATGATGACTTAGATTCACAAACTTGTGTAAGTGGTCTGTATTTAGAATACTTCAAAATTGTATAGATATTTAATCCTTAGATACTAATATTATAAATGCGAAAGTAACTCTGTCTGTCGCTTTTTCGCGCCAAAACTACTGAACCGATCAAAATGAAATTTGGTTCACAGATAGTCTAGAGCCTGATAAAGGACATACTACTACTACTTTTTAATGCAAAAAAAAAGGTTGTAAACTGGGATGAAAAATTGTAAGGAAGTATAGTTATTTTTAAAGCCAGAAGCTTGAAACTTATATTTAGGCTATTGATTAGATATAAATAAATTTGTGCATCCGTGTGGTGACGGAGTAAGAATACAATTCACCACCTCTTATCTTACCCGTGGGTGATCGTACGAGACGACTAAGGGATATAAAACGCATACCTATAACATATATGGGAGAGAAGGTAAGCTCGAAACAAAACCCTATACCAACACGTCTGACCATAGTAGGTCAATTTCCCTCCTATTATAGAGGAGGCTCGAGCCCAACAGTGGGACATATTATATGAGCTGTGACGATGACGACGAAATAAATTTGACATTAAAATTTTGTTAAAAAAGTTACCTTTAAGGGGTAAAATAAAAATAGGGGATGAAAAACTTTAGGAAAGTAATCTTTTACGTGAGCGAAGCCGCGGGCAGAAGCGCGAAATTTAAATAAAAATACAAATATTTTTTTTAATTATGTCGTTACCTTGATAAGCCCTTTCGTCGTGTGTTATATAAAATAGTTTGCATGTTGTGTGTAACTACCAAACGTATCTCGCGGCGGCTCCTGCAACAAATACCGTTTTCTAAAATATTAAGTAGTTAAGCTGAAATTTTAGGTACCTTTTTAATAATATTATGCACATGAATGTATTTAATGGAGATAATTAAAGTTCACATGAGGATAATTGCATAAAAGTTAAACTTAATGTTCAGACACATGTAACACGTGTTAAAATACATTTAATTAAATTAAACGTTCATAAAATTCATTGTCTATGCTCATAATTTAAATGTGTCAATGTGAATCGCATAGTTCCTTTTATTCACTTCGTGCGTTCGGCCAGGAAAAGGAACAGAGCGCATACAGCCAAGTGTTTTACTTTTTTTCTATTCACGAGTGATAAAATTAGTTATTTTATTATCTTTGTGTTACGATTCGTTTAAAGATATTGTTTCTTAGTAAATTCGACAAGGAAAATTAAATTTTGTAGAAACATTTGTGTTAATCCATTAAGAATGCTTCTATAACATACTACGATATACGACGAGGAGACAGCTCGACACCAAAATTTTGGTATACAAAACTTTGAATTATTTTATCCTATTACAAATACCACCCATGACATATCTGTAGCATTTAGGGTTGACTCATGACGAGGGAACTGTTCAACAGTCAACAGTCTAGACACCAAATGTTATGTAGGATCTCTAGTTTTTATAATCACATACCTACATTTATCACTCAAAGCGACGAAGGAAGTATTTTAATGTAAAGATTTGTTCATAACTGACTCGAAAGGTATTTTTGAATGGTGTACTTGTATCGTGATTGCAACAACGATGTATGATACAGAGGGGCAGTGGTTAAACGGACTCACAGGCGTGGGGCCCGGTGCGGTGCCGTCGTCACAGTATGACACAGACGTGTCGGTGAAGTACATCACTCACATATTGATGGAGTGAACATTTGATGTGCAGTAACGTGCTACCATATTTATAGCGACCGCTGTGTGTGTGTGTACAAGTGTTGTGACAAGATTGTTATTTGTACGACCATTATACCAGTTATGATAGAACAAATGTAGAGCACCACGCAGCGCTCTATGTTTTTGAATGTCACGCAACACTCGTATGTAATTGTTGTACGTATTGTTGCTGTATCACCTGATAGTGTTATTGTACTGTGTGTGTGAGACATGTGAGCCCGGCCTCGACCACTGATTACTGAGCGCGAGTTATGAGTGTTGCGGCACAGCCAGCGCGCCGGGCACGCGGGGTGCGCGCGCGCCACACGAGCTGGCGACACGCCAACAATGCCATTGTGACACCCTCCTCGCCCCGCGCGCACACCCACCGACCATACATCACGTCCTATCAGACATCACATCTCAAATATTCACAGTTTCAATTAGAAATTTGCCAAACGACTGAACATCAACGTTAATTGTGTGCATACTTGAGATGCCGCGGCGACATACCGCCGGCGGTTATGTGTAGCTGTCACTGTTGGCTCGTCTGACGTATCACTTGTAACGTGAACAATACACGCACACCACCACCGCCGGGTGGGGACCGTCCTCGCGCGGCGCCCTCCTATAGTCAAAGCAAATATGTGGCTCGATGTCGCCGCGGAAAAACTAATAAAATGCTATATTACACGCACAGATAGAGGCGGGGCGCGTCACCACCTACGCGAGTGTCACCTCGAGGCGACCCCTCATCCCCCCCCACACCCGGGTCGTGCCAGCACTACACACACGGTATAGCTCTCGCTTCACAAATGAAACACATTCCGCTCCCGGGGCACATCAGCGCCAATTTCGCACATGAAGAGTGATCGCTGGGGTGAGGGTCGGTGAGGGGTGGTGAGGGGGACGGGTGAGCACTCGACTGACTCAATAAGCGCATTCCACTTGCACCGAGCCGAATTAAAAATCAAATAATGTTGTGTATAGCGAATTAGTAGAGAGACGGCCGCAGGGCTGTGCCCCACCGACCGAGGCGTTGTACACTTTTATTTGTTTAGTTATTTAATAGTCAATCGTTTGTGAATATAGGTATATAGAGTATGCGGTTGTCTCGTCAATATAAATTACAATGTACCTACATTACAATCTTGTTGTTTGTTGATAATAATTTATATATCTAAATAATACAATCGATACTATAACTATCACCAAAACTAGTTATTTAAACTGTACCGATACGTTACAAACAGTAAGTAATGTCAACGATAGCATATAACACTTGTTGACGAAATGTGTCCAGAACCAAAATAAAAGAGATGAGATGAAGAAAGCTTTTTGCCTTGATACCTCGGATGTTGGCATTTTCCAAACTATTTTGGCAGATCCAGCATCCGAGGCTGCAAAGCAATTGTGTGAGCTGGCTGTTCATCGCAATAACTATACATACATATGTTATATTAGTGTTAAGTGGTTTTGTATATTTATGTTTAGGACACGATGGGGTTCACATATTCATAAAAATTAACAATCCTCAAAAAATAAAGAGAGAAAAAATTAGTATATGTACAAGGTTATTGAAGCAATAAATTGTTAATAATTGACACAATTATACCTACCTGACAATATTGTTACAACATAAAATGTGATAGCACAGTTTACCACCAAAAATTGTTAATTAGAAAGCGTATATTATGAAACTACGTGCAATATATCTTAATATATAAAATAAAACTTACAAGAGCGATGTTAGTAAGTTATAACATATTACATAGTGTGTGCGACAGCCCTGTGCGTAGGGCGCGGGCAAGGGTCAGGGCGGCGTCCGCGAGTAATGAAAAGTTTAATAACGTAGAGCACGTGTAGTGTACGCACGTACCCTAAGCGGCGTTATCTTCTCAATGCACAATTTATTGAGAGCAATTTCGCATGTCATAAAACCGAATTAATATTGTCGCGGACGAGGGGGAGGGCGCCACCGTCGCCACCGACGACTATTTGTCAAACCGACCGATGTATTCATCCGCTAGGGCCGCGCATACATCAAAGGAGATGAGTTTCGGAGATAATTCATTATACTTGTACCGTAATGACTTGAGTGTTCTTTTATACGTTCGGTCCCCAACTCTTTGTAGTCGACTGATGTTCGTAACGCTCCTTGTTGATGATGATATCAATAGAACAACATTTATAACTAACAACTCAAACATATACGAATAACTGGATAATTGTATATCATATACAGCGCACTAGGTCTACCATAGACACTAGCGGGGCGACCGGCAGCCCTAGCAGCAGGGCCGTCGTGCGGCTGACGGGCCGCTGGTACATCAGTGCCGGCGCGCACGTGCCCACTGGGGGCACTTACTGGCCTGTAAACACAATCATGTGCTCGCTGACACCATTAATTGATCCCCTAAACCGATGTGCAATATTAAAGTGTGACGGATTATAGTTGTAATAAACTGGTGCCAGCGCTGACATCACCCAGGCAAATGAATAGTGATAATTATTTATAAAAATTTACACGCAACACTTGAACCCATAGATAACGGCAAACCCTTCCAACCGCTGGACTAATATAGTCTTCCTTCAATGTATTGGCAATCAGCTACCAATACGAGGCCATTGCTGCCAGTGTTAAGTTACAATTTCCTTCACAATTTGTCACTTCTCTATAGTTTTCTTTCCTTCTTGTTAGTTTAGCATCATCACATCTTTGTTTTTTTTTCAATCTGCCATTGTTGGTTAATAATCCCAATCGTAACTTTCAACACCATACTATTAATAATTAAAATATTTTTTTAGCTACACAGCCAAGCCACAACCTGCGACAGACAATAAAAAGAAACCTCTTCTTAAACTTTGTCCAAATGCCATAGTGCATGGGATACACCACAACAGGCAGTTCATTGTACAGCCTGCACATTCGTGGGAAGAATGATCGCTGAAATCTTACAGTTAAGGACGACATTGTTCCCAAGTGATATGGTGAACCCTACTATGAAGTGAAGTGGATGAAGCTGATATATGGGTACGTCTGCAGAGATGTGAGCAGTACTCCACGTATGAACGAACTTGTGACATGTATAAGTCATGTCGTTGTGTTTGTTCTTGACGCTATGGAACTAGATTATTTGCAATGAACACGGAAACTTGTGTCTCTATTGTGTTAAACAGCACTAAGTTCGTGGGCCCGTCCCAATGAGTGCCCGACCTCAGACACAAGGCGAGGCCTTCTTTCCTCTAACATCTACATTTTCATATACCTCTAACATTTATATACAAAACAACTTGATAAATGAACAAGTAGTTATTAGTTTATATTACATACGTTACCGGTACAATGTCCCGCCGGGCCCCGATGTGCGTCGTGCGCGCTCCCGCCTGTAATTGATTGAGCGAGCGACGGAGCGCTCCACTTGTAATTGAGCATCGTTGACGTCACATTATTACATAATGAGCACCGACAATAAGCCCGGCACCCTCGCCCGGCGGCGCAGGCACGGACGCGCACCATGCGCACAGTGTCGGCTCGCGGGGCGCGTCGCGACGCCACTCGAACACGGTACGTTCAGGTGGAAAACGTGCACACGACGCGGTGCATTCTCAGTTCGCGTCAAATGGAGCGAGCCGCGTCGATTGTACTAATGAAAAGCGTCTTGAGGACATTATATCGACAGTGACGCGACGTCGCACAATTTTTGACAATAGCACCGCCCGCGGGGAGCGAGCGACGGGTTGGAGGGCGCAAATTACTTAAAACCAACATTGCATTAGCGGCGAACAATTTTGAGAGATGATAAATTGGTTTGTTTATATAATAATAGAAAAATAAGTAAACAACCTTATGCTTCCCTTATAGAAGGGTTTTAGAAGCGCAGAACTCTACTACTTACTTAGTTTAGTTCTTCAGCTGACGTGTGGTCTCCCAATAGATGTACTAATAAGGGATGTTTTTTTAGTTTATAAATACCCGATTACGAAACGAAAAATGATGTCACAAGCGGGGTTCGAACCCGCACCTATTGGGAATCCGGCCCAATCGTGCTGCCACTTACACCATCGTGAACTATTTTAGGACATGCAAATTTCGCTTCATATTATATCTTACGTCTTCCTGCTGGGGTCCCGTAGAGGGGAGACCTCCATCCGTATGTAACGGTGATCCGACAGGGTCTCCGCCTCCTCCAGGACACACCAGCTCCTCACTCGTGGTGCGACAGCGGGGCTAGCGAACGACAAGTCCACTATCGACCCCCCCTGATGTCGCACACACGTGTTCACTGAGCCTCTGTTTAGGACACAGAGGCCCAGTGACGCCGCCCACTCCACGATCGCCCGCCCGCGATCGTCCGTCATCGGGGACCCCCACGCCGTGGATTTGGCGTTGATGTCCCCCAGGACCAGGACGAGGCCCGGTGCCAGTCGCCGTATCGAAGCCTCCAAGGTGGTGAGGGAGGCCCCGAAATCGTCCATTCTCCTGTTAGGGGAGAGGTATACACTGTACTGACGGTAGTGACACCGTGTCTGGAGAGGCCTAGACACGGTGTCACTACCGTCGAGGCCCTCCGGCCCGTACTGATGGAATGGATGGAGCGGCGGCACGGGGTCTTCACCTTCCGACTGGTGCAGGTGTTAACGGGGCACGGGTGTTTCGGGAAATACCTGCACACGGTCGTGTACAGGGAATGGACTCCGGGCTGCCATCATTGCAGTAGTGACGAGGACACGGCGCAACATACGCTCGAGGAATGCTCGGGCTGGGACGGGCAGCGCCGCGACCTCGTCGCTATTATCGGTGCCGGCCTAACGCTGCCGGCTGTCGCGAGGGCGATGGTCGACAGCGTCAGGAATTGGGACGCGGTCGCCGCCTTCTGCGAGGCTGTCATCTCGCAGAAGGAGGCGGCGGAACGGGCCCGGGAGGATTCCCGTGACCCGGGCCGCCGCCCGCGGCCGGGGCGGCGCAGGCGCGAGTACCTGCGCCTGATGCCGCCCTAACCGAGGCTTCGGGTGATCGGACCGGGGAATTGTCCGGTCACCCGACGCGAGGCCACCGCGTGAGGACGACGCCTCGACGGCGAAATCTGTCGGGGCGTCGACAGGAGAGGAGCCCGAGAGGGCATACCGCCGAGCGGGCCACCGAAGACAAAGATCGGGTACCGGTGGCCCGCTCGCACGGCGAAGAAGAGGTGCTTGCAGGGTGGGTCAATGGGGTTGCGCGCCGCCTCTTCCGTCACCCCGGACCGATTTGGCGGGGTGCGACGTTCATGGCCCACCGCAAAAAAAAAAAAAAAAAAAAAAAAAAATACAAAAAAAAAAAAAAAGGCTTAATACTACTAATATGAAGCGAAATTTGCATGTCCTAAAATAGTTCACGATTTTGTAAGTGGCAGCACGATTGGGCCGGATTCCCAATAGGTGCGGGTTCGAACCCCGCTTGTGACATCATTTTTCGTTTCGTAATCGGGTATTTATAAATAATTAAGCATATTAAATGCTAAAAATCTCAGTAATTTGAATGTTTTTTTAGGACTAAAACTACCGCAGGTTCCCATCAGTGTAACCCCTATAAGCTTTGTACCGGCTTTAGGCCACGGTGCTTCTGTAAAAAACCAGGTGCATCCTAATCCACAATGGTCTTCATAAAAGACACGAAGGTTTTACCCTTAGGAAGTGTTGGGAAACTATTTTAATTATCTTGGAACCTTCTATAAATTTAATTACAAAAGAAAACAGAATTGAAAAAAATCGACTTCCCTTTGACACAAAACAGGAGACATGAAGCAAAATTGATTATTGGGCCAATAGATAAGAGATTGTATTGATATATGAAGCGCAGCTGTACAGCACTACGAATACGACAAAACATATGGGGTCTATATGGAGCCTTAAGATTGATTACAACAGTAGGTGTACGAGCCAAAATTGCTCACAGCTACGCTAAGTACTAGCAACTAACGAACCAGTGCCGGGGTTGCCGTAAACTACGGCAAACCTCAAAACAGTAGGTATGGCAGAAGCGCCGGACGCATACGGTATTTTCTCGACTCAAGGCTACAAGGTACGTACTACGTACTATACTATACTACCCTTTTTTTGCGGTGGGCTATAGTGTGGTCACGCTCCGCAAAATCGGTCAGAGGCGACGGAAGAGAATGTGCGTGACCCCATAAACCTAACCCTGCAATGCGCCTCTCTTCGTCACGCGAGCGGGCCACTGGAACCCGATCTTTGCCTTCGGCGGCCCGCCCAGCGGTTTACCCTCGCGGGTTCCTCTTGAGTCAATGCTCCGACATCTTTCACTGTCGGGGCATCGTCCTCACGCAATGGTGTCACTTTGGGCGACCGGACTAATCCCCGGTCCAATCACCCGATGCCTCAGTTAGGGCAGCATGAGGCGCAGATATTCGCGTCTGCGCCGCCCAAGGCGCCGGCGGCCGAGTCCGCGTGGAGGGAATCCTCCCGGACTCTTTCCGCCGTCTCCTTTTGCGAGATGACTGTCCCGCAGAAGGCAGTGACCGCGTACCAACGGGCGTCACGTCATTACGTCCCGGCGAGCGTCCTCACGTCAGATGGCTAGCTCGCTGAGCGATAGGAAGCCACCCATGTCGCGTACTAAAGACACCCACCGCTAGAGATAGTAGAGCATCTCGGTCTCCAGGTGCCACGGGGGTGTGTAGAGGGTGTGGTGTGTTGTTGCTTCAAAATTGCAATTAAATGTGTAATAATGACAAAGTGTTGAAGCTAGTAGTTTAAAAAAAAAGTTTTACTTTTACGAGAATATTTCCGTGGTCAATGATTCGATGAACCACTTAGCGGTATATTGCCAGCTATATTTTCCCTAAACGATGACAAACAGATGGAGAGATATAGATGACGGTCGCACTTTGCCTGCTATTGAGTTATGAGTTTTTCATACACAACAGTTTACGGTGTAAAAAGTCCAATAATTTTATTACAATCTCGTAGCAAAAGAAAATCGATAATCATGTTTTCCGGATGGAATAATACATTGACGCGCGCCTTTGTTTCTCCCAGTCAATCTTCCGGTTGACTTCCGGCGTACTTCCGTACGCCTGCAAGTTGTCTAGTACTTTGCCTTATTAGTAATAAGGCTTCGGTGAAATAAAATCAATAACACACATATAAAACAGTATAAATATATCATAACACATCATCATTCTCCTACTCTTATTCCAATTGCTTGGGATCGATACAATATGTACTCTTCTTTCATAGTACATATTGTAAAAGTTATTGGCAATATTTTATGAAACGGCCACCTGCCAGACGTCAACCCTCCTTGGGAATGTAATTGTTGACCAAACGGCATCGGATGGAGTTGGCCTAGGTCGTTATAAGTAGTATTCGTAGCCGTTACCACACAGCTATGAGCTTTTTTATGGTAACACAATAGGATCTTATAAATGAGTACCCAAATATAAAATCAAAAAGGCAAGTAATTCATCGTAAAGATACAAAAGGTGGTGCAGGTGGCACAGGACCGTTTCAAATGGCATTCTCGTGAGGAAGCCTATGTCCAATAAAAAATAATAACGCTTCGGTACAAACTAGTCTGTACGCAATACATAGGAATATTAGCGCTAATCGTTAGCTTTGCAGTAATTAACGTCATGCTGCGCCTACAGTAGCTCTATCTGCCCTGGCTGACGCACCAGAACATATAGGTATACCTCAGATATGTGGTTGTATACAGGGTGGAAGGGGACCGCTCCCGAAAACGAAGACAGGTAACTCTAATATGCATACCCCTTGTAATGATAGGCTAGAAAAAAAACGATTCGAATGGAAAAAAAAATTTTTTCACCCCGCGAGGTCGTTGAACTTTTGAACATATGATCGTGAGTGACATTGAATAGATTGCGTCTTTTCTCATCTAAGTAAAGTTACGTATTTTTATGGAATTATCGTTACATGGCACTGACCTAATACGATGGAATGTGAAAAAAACTTAAAATTAGTAGTGAAAAAAAAAATTTTCTTCTGAATCGATTTTTTTCTAGCCTATCATTACAAGTAGGACCAGAAGAGTCACCTGTCTTTGTTTTCGGGAGCGGTCCACTTCCACTCTGTATATAATTTTAAGCATAATAAATACGAAGGTCCCACGTGGACGTAATAATTCTAGAAAGTGTATACATACAAATTTCGTTTTGCTGTTTCGCCTATAGTTTTAATATGTCTAATTAATGAGATTGTTTTGCATTATTAAATTTTATACATGGTGTCGAATACAATTTATATTTTAATAAGAGATGATAAGTTTTACAAGATAATAAGGGATGATAAGGTTTATGAGGCATGAGCAGGTTTAATCGTCAAACTATACATAATTATATGCCACAGATCTGGCCTAACTACAGATTCTTGAGTACAGGCCATCGTTAGTTATTTAGACCCATGGTGTTAAAGTAGGTTTACCCAGTTCGGAAGGATAACCGCATTGCAGAAGACGCATCCAAGTGCCTGACGCCGTCGACATCGCGGCGGGCGTTACGCCACCAGGCCGCCATCTCGCTCAGCAAGATATTATCACCCCTTGTCACTGTCACCTGGCAGCGAAGTTTGGCATACATCTACGCCTTCAAATCTCACGGCAAAGTTCCAACTAATAGACATGCCTTCATCGCCATCGCGTGTAATCCACTTATGGCCTTGCCTTACGTAAGTATACGTGTACTTCATGAATTGTGAGTTTAACATTAACAATAAAATGATTAAAATGTGTAAATAAAATAACTATTGTTTATGTTTTAACTATAGGATGCATTCATGATGCCAATATCGGTAGTAAGTTGAAGTTGAGATATTCATACCAGCACCACTCACACTATAGATAGGTCTCGCCACGATAATGCCACGTAGAATGGTCCTGCGCCACCTGCATCCAACGGCCCGATGTTAGATTTGAGATATCGTCAGTCTACTCAGTGTAATATTTGAGTCTACACCCTGATTACTAGAACTATAAAAAACCTAAAAAGCGTGCTGTGGAAGTCCTAGAGACTTTAAGACTTCATTAAACACAGGTTAAAGTATTATGTATAAGCTATTCATGCTGTGTGCAGGATATTACGATGTGTTGAAGTGTTACAGTAACTTGTGAACGTCCACTGTTGGACATATTCCCTACACGACATAATGTCCTGCAGGTATTAACGTTGAAAGTTTACAAAAAAAATATCAAATACATACGCGAAACAATACATATAAATAGTACCTATACTTAAATATTGATTTAGATTCTAGATTTGTTTTTCTTCCTTATCATTGACTGCTGATACAGTCAACAAAATGTAATGTTAAATTGTACGTACAAGTTGTATGTTGTATGTATTGTTGGTACAATTGGATGCAGGTGGTATCGCCCTCCCTAATCTGTAGTTATATTACGTGTAATGAGACGTGTACGCACGTGGCGGATGATAGCCGCCCGTCGGCCGACACGCGCGCGCTCCCATAGATACTACAGCCACTCAAATCTAATCACTGTGCTAATATTCATGTTTAGTTTGTTGCGAGCACTCTTAAGTGTATGTCACAGCAGTTATATTATACAAATACACATGCATATGTACTATACGAGTCGGTAACAATACAACAAATATTATAGATATCATTATAACTTATTTACGCGTTCACATCGGTTTAACAACTTACACTGATCAATATGTATGAAAGTTTTTTAAAACAACATCCCACAATAAGGTAAGGTAAACCTTTGTGTCCTTTGTAGTGCGGGGGACATCACAAACATACAATTAAAGCACACAAATTTCACATAGACTCGGAACAACAATTGAATCGAGATTGTATATTGTCCTGCGTGGAGATGAAACCCATGTTATTTGCCACAGTAGGTACATCGACATCTTAGACATAAAAACTTCAACATGCAGTTACTTAACCTTAAAGGATGAAGGCAGAAAATTATAATAATCACCATACTTGGCGGGCGTGTTGACGATGGCAGATAATATTATAAACTTCATAGGACACTATTGCTCAATTCGTTTGTTGATCTCTTTCGGTTTTATAAAATGGTAGTATGGTAATGGTTGATGACATATTCTCAACGCATCTTCATGCAGGTAACGTACGTACTATTTACATATTTAGTGTAAAAACCGGTTGAAAGTTAGCAACAGAACGGGCGGTAATACACTTGTAACTTGTAACATTATTTGTAATCAACAACGGGCCCCACAAACGGGGACTGTACCCATTGGAGAGGTCCACATCAGATTACTTATACATCACAATAACATTCTATAGGTATAATTTAATGATTGTTCTGCATCTTTGTTCAGATAAATCTAGATAATGTACAAAATGTTGAGTGCAACGTCTTTTTTGGTTTTCCTTCGTGGGAATGTAATATATGTATGTACCAGTCGTTTTTGTGAGTCTATATTCAAACTCGCATTTTGCAGATTTCCATCTGACCGACACCATATTCTTTTTAATTCATTATCTGAACAAAGTTGTTTTAGTATAAAACAAAATTCAAATGTCATAGTCAAATCTATCGAACGTCAATAGGTGATCATGACTGCACAGATAGCATAGTGGGTAAGATACCGTCCCCCCCGTATCAGTCTTGGGTTCGATTCCTGCAGAACAATACTACGTACGATTCACAGACTGTTATTCTATGTCTGTATAAATTGCATGTGTGTAAAGTCCCCCACAATATAAGGATTGTTTCCTTAGTGCAGGATGGTCTTTTTAAAAAAAAATATGTATGTATTACAAAATATTTCCTGTCACCGACATGGCCGTGTGTAACTATTGTTAAGTGTTGTGCACACTGCACACCCACAGCACTAGCTGTTTGTATATCAATAGCCACTATATTCTAATGTAGGTTACATCTCTTGCCACATATTATCGCTGCCCCTCTAACGTGTTTGAAGAGAATGTCTTCTCTGGTAGTTAACTCACGATCAAATATCGTTTATGGGATCTGGTCCAGCAAAACCATTTGCATTTTATTTGACAATTATATCGTGATTGTAAGGTCATCACATTGTTTTACAACGAGACGAGATATCGTTACTTGTCACGTCCGTACATTTTAATATTAAATAGGAGCTGATAATCGACCCATCCATCAGTGTATAGAGATCTAGGTACTTACTGTTGAACATACATCCGTCCACGTGTGAATAATACCATCTCGGTAACATTGAAACGAATTAACGATCCCAGTTAGTTATATAACTATCTCACGTGAGGACACTGTCGTCTATTCCGGTGGTCTGTCAGACGATTTTACTGATTACATTCCAGCATTAGGTACACGTCACGTAGGATGATAGGTCATAGTCCAAAATAAAATTATATCTCAATGCAAAACTAATATATATATATATATGTACAGTGGGTATATATATATATATATATATATATATATATATATATATATATATATATATATATATATATATATATATATGGTGAACACAATATTCTGCCAAACATACGACACACAATATGTATAGTGTAGTGTCGTGTATGTTGACACATGTCCGACATTGTTGTACACTTACTATGTCAAACTATGATACGTCCAATACTAACTCACCGACACACGGCACCCACGTACGTACGTACACGCGTCTTGGATATGTACCAACTGCTAATATACATATATATAGATGACGGTAAGCTTTATGTTTAATGCTTAATGTATTGCTAGGTATATGTGCTTGGACCAGCCGCGGGTGTCGAGGAATCAGTAACAGTGGTCGGTCTAATAGCAATAGTGGATTACCTATGTGATCACACGCCCGAATTGAACGAGCGGCGTCTCCAGACCAGAGCCTGCCAAACAAAAATAGACATGTGTTTATTTCTCCCCTACGATTTCAGTAGGACTGAGAGCAGACCACAGACCTAAATAATCGTATGGGACTTAAAGTTCATTACAAATGAATACTGATACGGGAGCGCCTTTCAAAAGTAAAGATCTTCATGCAAAACTTAATCCTTTTAGTAATAGTTCAGCATCAGCAAAAAGTACAAACACACGTCGATGATCATATTATTTAAAAGAACAAAATTCTAAACTAATTTCTTTGTTGTTATATGTTATGTATTATATTAGATCGAGGAGACATATCAATAGTATTGTGCGAACAGTCCCTCAGTGTGAGCACAGCTCGGCCATTGGCGAGCGGAACGGGTCGCTCGCCGCATATGGTGAGGCCGGGTCGCTCATGGCGCGCCGCATTCCCGCCGCTAGCTATTAACTGCACCGTATCGCACTAAAGTATTCGCCACCTCATCAGCGCTGCCCTTGCTTACATCATATAAGCGCTTAGTGAGACGCGTGTAGAGTACTCGCCGTGCGCACACTATAGTGTCAAGGGTGACTAAGCGTAAAGCGCGGCGACATCAGGCAGCCGACACCTCTCATTGTACATTAAACACTGAGGTACATTTTACACGCATAAATAAATATCCTTAGATTAGACTTATAAGTTACTGTTCCATAAGAAAACAATGATAAATTTAGTTCATGTAATGTTCTACCGTCTAACCACAAGGTACCTATATAAAAAGTCACCAAGTAACTTTCTATACAACGGAAGTGGACATTTGACAATATATGTTTACATCAATACTTATGGATGGCGCGCGGCGGCACCGTTCAAACAAATTCTTAATCTTGCTATAGTGACCCGCGCTGTGCCGCCCGCACCGCAAAAGTGAATCACTAAAGTTTTTTATTGTGTGGCTTAGTTGTTAGCTTGTTAACCTCAGATGACTGTGACAACTTTACCCGGACTGTGGGCTCACAAACCGAAATCACTAATGTTACTTCAAAGTAATATAAATGTAGGTACTAACGTAATGACTGGAGGTAATATTTGAATAATATAAAGTGATGCAATGGTTCATTAAACTCTATTAAATAAATATATGTAGTTCCTCAACATTGTGTAGTTCACTCAACTGAGCCGATCAATTACGTTCGCTGTTTGTGAATAGTGCGCGCTGGGTCGCTGGTGACGTCACAGTACACGATCACTACTCTACACATCTACATACCTAGAGATATTGTAAGTGAAGTAGGTACATATAGACCTATACGACAACGTGATATAGTGTACAAATATCACAGTTAGGTATAGTATGGACTTCATGAGATATAGGTAGGTACACAATCCTTACTAATATTATAAATGAGAAAGTAACTCTGTCTGTCTGTCTGTCGCTCTTTCACGCCATAACTACTGAACCGATATAAATGAAATTTGGTACACAGATAGTCTAGAACCTGACAAAGGATATAGGCTAATTTTTAATGCAAAAAAAAAGGTTGTAAAGGGGGATGAAAAGTTGTAAGGAAGTATCGTCATTTTTAAAGCCAAAAGCTTGAAACTTATTTTTAGGCTGTCGATTAGATATAAATAAATAAGACATTAAAATTGTATAAAAAATTTACTCTTAAGGGGTAAAATAAAAATAGATATGAAAGTTTATATGAAAATTGGTTATTTTAGAAGCTAGATTGTCGAAAAATTTTTTTTGGCTTTTGATTAGATATAAATAAAAATGGCATTACGTTGACCGGCTGCTTGCAGTAGCTCTGCGAGGTGCCATGCCTCGCAGCTCAGACGCCAAGTGGACTAAATATAACAATACTGCGATCAGCTTTTTATTATAAATTTTTAAGATACCTCATCTTATAGTTTAATTATATATAATTAAGTTAGCTATAAATTTTGTTTTATTATTTTCTATATTTTCCAATTTTCCTTATCCCAGTAAAATCAGTTATGTTTATGTTTCCTTTGCAAGCATTGCCTAGATTAACATATAGGATACTTTCATCCCGGTAATGTGTTCCCTTGCGATAATAGTTCAACTTTAGAAAGGTAGCCAGAACAGGACTTCTAAAGGTAGCAGAAGGACGTGGGCGAAGCCGCGGGCAGAAGCTAGTATGTAATAAATTATATGTAGGAACTATGTAAAATACAATGGTCACCAGTCGCTCTCTCCCTTGAGTTCTCGTAGAGGATTACTATGAAGGGACGCAAGCAGATAACTTTATAAGAAGGAAAACTAGAAACATAGCTCTATACTAATATATTTAACCAACGGGATATATAAAGTCAATTTTCCAACCACTATTGAGGCTTGACCCGAGAGTGAGACGCTTAGGAGCTGATAATGTATGTTTTATGTCATTTAAGTGGTGCCAGTTGTAATAACGTGTTACATGAATACAATGCGACTCACACACGTCGTATAAGTACATCAGGTAATGTAAGCAACATCTGGTGGTCACCGAGATATGTTGTCAGTACATGCTCCTATGCGTCGGCTTGTTGCATACGGGGCTGCGGGCTGCCTTCACGTGAAGGAACTTAGTCTATTACAGCGCGCTGACGATAAGGACTAATACAGACTTATTTAGTGGTTGCTATTGCTCTTGAAGTTATATCCTTATATTCCTTTGTTCTTTTTTTGCGATAACAACAATACAGAGGAGGGCGACTAATAAATCCGGAGTACCTCCAGTTTGTGACGTACAGTGTGACGTAACGAGCTGAAGTACGTGAACTATCACACACGACAGTACCTATATATATAACTACCACACAACATTGTTTAGTAGTGTATCTAAGTGATTAAGTATTAGTAATTACTGTTTTTTGTTACCAACTACACGACAGAATTGGCAAAGCTTTTTAATATTTTTTTTTTGCTATTACTATGAAAATAATCCTCAAAGTGAATGCAATATCAAAAAAAATATTTCATAACAACAAAATACCACTTGTGAGTCATACAATAAATTCTATATTAAATAGATAGCAGTAATAAAACAAAATAATTGTTAACAGACGTTCACAAATTTAATAATAGTTGGTATCCATTGTACGGCGCGCGGTGTGCCCCAATAACACATTCATGTGTCACCCCTCGCCCTCGCATCACCGATACCAGCCGAACACTTGAGCAATATTAAAACGACCGGCCGTCCGGGTGTGCTGCACTGTGAGGGCCAGCGCTTTGTACTTCAGACTTTATTGTCACCTTAGATTAAATATGCAACGTACTCTACCAACTTATTGTCCCACCCGTACTCTAGGTTCATCTTTCAGAATATTCTTAAAAGTACACCGGAAGGTCCCTGTGGACGATGGTGGACTCACATCGTGCGACTAAACATCACAGGGCGACACGTGCGTCTGTCACTATTACTCCAAGTGTAACGCTGTATTGTATTCGTTAATATGAAACTTCGTGAGGATGTAACATCTTCAACGATGTTACATCGACTAACGATATATTAAACGTACGATGTCTGTTTGAATCCGAAATAAGAATACAAAATCGACACATCGAAATATAAAATGCTTTGTCCTGAATGATGGAACAACGCGTAGCCTAAACCGCTAATCATAGAGACTTGAATCTTCATAGGTGTGTACTTTGTGGGTCGTAGCCATTGATGTATTAAAAAACCCTTTTGTAGCCATTGATGTATTAAAAAACCCCGGGTTTTTTAATACATCAATGGTCGTAGCATCCGATAAGAAAGGATTTTACGGGGTGAAAAAGTTTGTAAGGGACAACATGATTCCGTGGTCCAATCTATTTTAAATTTTGCATAAACATTCTATAACGCCATTTATAAAAGACGTGCGTTCGTTTTTTATTGAAATTCGTCACTTAACAGGGTTAAAAAGAAAGTTATTTTGGGGATGATTTGCTTTAAAGTTAATATCAATACTCCTTAATTCTTTTGATTAAAATAACATTTTATTTTGACACATGTTTGAAAACTCAATTCGATTTCGGGTTTACGCACGTAGGGTTCGGTAACATTATTTATGAAAACGGCAAATAAATAATGTATATTGTATTGGAGCCCCTCTTTAATTTCTCTATATTTGTTTTATTTTAATATAATTATTTATTTCTAAAGTGAATATATTACTAAATATTCTATGAATACTTCAAGCGTTTATCTGTTGCTCTTATCAAAATCAAGAAAAACGAGCAAAATTCACGTTCGTTCTATGGGAATCCCCTTAAATATTATTTTTTTCTGCGTTTCGTATTTGTCATTGTAGCAGCAATAGAAATACATCATCTGTGATAATTTAACTGTCTAACGATAATAGGTACATGAACTACAGCCTGGTGACAGCAGAATATTAGCTATAGAGTCCCGTTTTACCCTTTGGGTACGGAATCCTAAAAAGGTTGAATTCAAATACTTTTTAAAATTGGCATGTCTTGAAAGTCACCATACTATATTAGTACGGCATTTTGTTTTCTAAGGTTTAGAGAGGTCATGCACTTTTAGGATACGGTCTCAGAGGAATGTATAGTATAAAATTTGGATAGCAATTTTCTAAGCGGAGTATTGTAATTAAAAGCCAGGCAATGTGTTTTTGCATCGAATAACTGAATTTCGTCGCTCATATCATGCATTACAATATCGGTTTTAATTTTACTATAGCGAGGGGATACTCCAGGATACTCCATATCAGTGGTTCTTTGGTTTTAGAATTGCACTGAGACCAAAACACCGCTATTCTGAGTAATACGAAGTACTATCTAAAAATGGCTCACCTAGATTAACGGCGATTTAAGAGAGCAGTTCTGTCACAAAAATAGGGGGCTTTAAACGATCATTGAATTAAAATAATATCAGGTTGACATGAACATAATGGAATCTATCAGAAAAAAAAGTAGCTAGAGCACGGCAAAATGATAAATTTATTGCTTTCTTAAACACAAAGAATTTGCGGTCGTTAGATATTGTACCTTGAAAAAGTATCACGAAATCCAAAAAGTTCATCTCAGTCTATATGGCAATGGGATGAATTATTTCAAAATGTAAAGTGTCGCCACCCTTTACTCTCCCGGAATTTGTAAAAAATCGAAATAAAAAAACTCATAACAACACAGACCTGCCATCATCAACCCACCTGAACTTGCCATGGTGACATTATCCTAATAGTGCACGTATATAGGTTGAAAGGTAAATGGAAGGCTGAAAATACATTTTAATACTTATGTACATAATATTCGCCTCATCATCATTCTCCTACTCTAATCCCAAATACTTGGGGTCGAATATTCGCCTAAATATCACAAATTATTACATATAAAAAGTTACATACTAAAAGTTTTAGAATTGCACTGAGACCAAAAACAAACCGCTTAAAATTTATATTTACTGCAACTTTTTATTTTTATCGTAATGATTAGGAAAAGAGCAGATAGTCATAGAACTGCTATACTTTCGTTCGCTGTTTATCCAGTTTTTAATTAACCGACTTCAAATCGTGTTAGTGGATTTCTAGCATACATTGTAATTATATTTTATAAAAATTAATACATAATTAGAATTAAACAAGAATTAAATAGTTCATCTTATTTTTCGGTTTTTAGTGTTTTAAATAAGTATGGTTTTTGGCTGATCTTATTTTGAAGTCAGTTTACATTTTTTTTTAAAGTTTAATTAATCAACATGTTTGCAAAAATCGAGATGGAAAGATTGAGTTATATTAGGAACAATCAGTAAGATGCGATAGGGAGAAAGTACTTTGATGCTGATCAGCTGGGTCCCAAGACGCCGTGACGTATGTGCGCTACTACGGTCGTTGCGATCTCTTTATACCATTTACTTGCAATTATATGAGATCATTTGAAGGGGGTCAAATATAATATAAATCCTTCGAGTAAGTGATGAACGCCGATAATATCAATAATTAACCGGTCGAGTTCCTAAATACCCTGAAGCCTCCTGGTCTCCCAAAGCACATATTAAAATTGAGAACAATGCAATGTAATCGGGGCAACTATACTGACCGGTTGTTCTTATGCAGAGTCTGTATTTATTCCTAGGATTCTCCTAATGTGTAGTTTGGCATCAAAGTCTGCTTCCTAATGACCATAAACAAAGTTATAATAAATATTGTTATATTTTATAAGATAGCAAATATTTAAACATAATAATTTATATGGTTTAACAAAACTAATAATCTAAAAAAACCAAGCAAATATCCTATTAGAACCATTTTCGAGTTCTTCGCGGACGACAATGTTATGGCGACGTGATGTACGTAGGTGATGTGTGTGGTGGACGACGTGGTAGTACAGTGTGCGGTGACTGCGTGCCGCGTGGTGGTGTGGTGTACCAGCCGATGGTGGTGACGCACGTTTCATTCCTTAACATATAAATAGTTGTTTCGTGTGTTTCTGGTGGAGTTGGTGACAGCGCAAGACGTATGCGCGGCGCGCGGCGCCCCGCGGCGCGGCCGCAGCGCGCCTGGGAACCGCGCCGCACAAAAACTACTAGATCGGTATCGACCAGCTCTACATCAATCTTGGGGCCGCGCGCCCACCCCGCGCACACCCTACCATCACCCGCGCCGCCTGGACCCGCCCGTCCATCGTTTGTCACTTGCGCATATAAATAATGGACGAATAATGACAAGCGCGCGACCTGCACTGACAGTATGGCGCGGATTGCACCATCACGACGGACGGCCGCGTCTGCGGCGACACCACCCGGATACAACGCGCTGGCACCCCACTATAGGTGCCGCCGCGACCACTACTTGCGCCACACACAAGTTCTCATACGCCACAAGATACATATACATATACCAAGGAATCTGCAGTTCTCAAGGTACAATTATAAAAAGGTTCGTTTTTTGATGAAATAGACAAAATTAATTGGACCGTTGTGTATGCGTGCGTGTGTCTGTGTGTGTGAGCGGCGCTGTCAACGACACTATATATTATCGTCCTGTCACCGGTCAACACACACACACGTGATGTATCAATTCGTTCACATATTTTACTATATTGTAGTTATCGTTTGTGTAATGAATTATGTAACATTAAATGTGTGGTTACAGGTGTTGTTGTTGGTGGTGCAGGCACTGCCGTCACCGGGTCCCACTGCCCGTGTCCCCGCGGGTCCCTCGGCTGTCGCGGGGCGGCGCGCGGCGGTATCGCTTTATTTCGCGAACGAATTCATTTCGCGTGTTATTCGCTCGTTCGTTTGTGCGCAGTCGGTTCGGCTACGGGTCGGTTCTCACAGAGGCGCAGAATGCGTGGAATGTCCGCGGGTAAGCTTTCGCATTCGATTCCCATCGGTCGTGTGAGATGTCCACAGATAACGGCGATAAATTTAATTAAATGTGTCGTCCGAGGTCCTGTGAGCGCGGTGAGGCGGGAGGGAGGGCGAGTGCACGCAAATTTGTTTGCTGGCGACTTCTGTCCGCTTGTAGTCATTAAGTGCGTTGGCGGCGGTACAAAGGCGCCGCCCACTGCCCGTCACACACACACACACGTACTTAACCAACACTCACATTACGTCTAGAGCGGTACGCACTCGTCAACACTATGTCATGCCCTCACTGAAAACCAGTTCAAGTATAACCGTAACACTTAATCCTCTACTATGCACACCGACAGAATCATCAATGACCTGCTCTTATCCCAATTCCTTGTGGTCTACACAATATGTACTCCTTTTCCTACATATTGTAAAATTTATCGGCAATATTTTTATGACCAGGTATATCCTTGGTTATGTAATTGTTGACCAAATGGCATCAGGTGGAGTTGGCTCAGGTCAATATAAAGCACACCCTGGAGGTATGTCCCGCCTGGGGGCCTCAGCGCCGCGACCTGTCGGCGGTCATTGGAGCGGACCTGTCGTTGTCAACCGTCATCAACAAGATGCTTGACAGCGACAGGCACTGGACGTCGATGTCCTCCTTTTGTGAGGAAGTCATCTCTGCAAAGGAGGCCGCGGAGTGGGAACGCGAAGCACTCGCGTCTGCGAACTCGCTCCGCCGGCGGCGACCAGGGAGAGGGAGGCGCCGCTACGCGCACCTCCTCCCACCGCCTTGACGGCTGACTGGTCGTGGCCAGATGGCTAAGCGTAGGGGTGTCGGGGATAGAATGTCAATAGACGATCTCTCCGGCATCCCGTAAAAGCGCGGAAGGGACCGCTGTTAGGTTTTAGTGGGTATTCCGGCCGTCAATCTCATGGCCGGCGAGTCCCACACACCCCCCCGTCTGTCACTGGCGGGGGATGTGCGCAAAAGCATTTCCACAGCGTAAACAAAAAAAAAAAAAAAAAAAAAGGTCAATATAAAGCTCTTAGTCGCCTTTTACGATATCCACGTTCAAAGTAAGGGGGTATACCTAGTATTACTTATATATACACTCTTGAGGAGTAAAAACTAATAAATGCTAAAAATCACGTACCTACGTCATTATTTATTTTTACTAAAGAATAAGTATTTGTGTGTACGAGTACGTGGTTTAAACGTGATCCCTTAATGTAGAGCACATAAATAGGTTCAAGTCGCTCAGCTTGCTATGAGAGATGGCTATGCCTGGTAATTCTCTACGTAATAAAATCCGAGAAACAAAAATCCTTAGAAGAGCGTGTCCGTGTAACATATCATGCAGAATTAGCACGTTGAGGTGGATTGCCGCTTGGGACAGGCCACATCGTTCGTCGAATCGCCAACCGTTGGGGAGAAACAAGTTCTCAGGTGGCGAACCCCGAAACGGACGACATATAACCCCCAATAGACGGTACGGAAGGCACGGGAACGGTCTGTGTCCAGTAGTAGATGTAGGTATACGGGCTGATAGATGGGTAGATCCTTAATGCTCAAGGTAAACATGGATACATTATTTCTTTCTATATAAATTCTACCATCACGTCTAACCTCATTGGGGTAGAAAATACAGAAAAATCTTTCTTAGTGAGTCTCTGCGTCACAAACATAAACTAGGTACTATCAAATTTTCATGTTTTCAGCTTCAAGCTTCAGTAGCTTTATTTCAGTGTTGATGAGTTAGTCAATCAGCTCCTTTATATATATACACCCTACCTATATATAGATTTCATAGTTTTAATAATTGCTTCATAAATAACAATGATGTATTTATATGTCTGTATCGTTTACATAAGTTATTATCACGTCGTTATTATACTACATATATCTATATTATAGTTTAAGTTATATACCCATATATGTTATGTCGTTCATAATACATAAATAATTATACATCGTTTAACATATGTATGTATGTACATACATAGTCATTAGTTTTATATAATTATCATTATTCATTCGTAAAATATTTATTATAGATCGTTTAATATATATTTTAATATATATAACAGAATAAATCGTACATCGATCAATTGTTAATAATATCGATTTGTACATTCTACGCATGTTAGGATGCATGTATATGGTACTATTGCACGCTTCATAAGCGAAGCGTTGAGGTGATGCTCTATTCTCAATATATGAAAATCAAAAACCTTTCAAATCTTTAAATGACTGTATTTTTCTCATTCTGCACTTATAGGATAATATTATCATACATATTTCAAGAAGAGAAGAAAAAGAGTAGTGAAAGAAATTGTCAGAAGAAAGAAAGAGGATCAAAAAGACGAGTATGATAGAAGATTATCGCAGGATTATCAATCCAACTTAAAGATTTTCTGGAAGTCGATAAGATCAGCTCGAGGTAAAGCTCAAAGTACAGAGCTTGCCTCGATCATGGATAAGTATGGAAGGATAGTGAATAGAGAAGAATGTGTACTAAAGAGATGGAAGGAATACTTTGAAAGCTTATTTGAAAGAGAAGAGTCACAAGACCTGTCATCCGAGAGTGAAAGAGATCTTGAGGATAGAGAAGGTATAACTATGGTGGAAATTATGAACGCACTGAAAGGTATGAAAGTGGGTAAATCTGCAGGATACGATAGGATTACAGTTGAAATGCTGACGGCTGGACAAGATATCATAGCTAACATGCTATACCAGCTCTTCAATCTCTGTTGGACTAATGGCCAAGTACCTGACGACTGGTTCCCAGCAAGATTGTGCAAACTACAGGGGTATAAGCCTCCTTAGCATTGTCAGCAAACTGTATGCGAAAGTATTGATTGAAAGAGTAGTGAAAGTAACTGACAAGAAAATATGGGATGCACAAGCGGGTTTTCGAAAAGGTATGGGTTGTACGGATCAAGTCTTCTCCTTGACATGCATGACGCAGAAATTTTTGGCTAAAGGTCAGAAAATCTTTTGCGCATTTATTGATTTGGAGAAGGCTTATGACAAAGTGAGGAGGAATGAACTGTGGTCGGTACTGTCTATGTATGGGGTGGACAGCCATCTTATTCACGCTCTGAAATCCATTTATAAGGACTCTAGGGCGTGCGTAAGAATAAACGGATCCTACACGGAATGGTTTAATATTGATAAAGGTGTTAGACAGGGATGTGTAGCATCACCGTGGCTGTTTAACCTATTCATGGATGGTTGTCTGAAAGATCTGAAAGATAATGATTGTGGTTTAAGAATGAATGAGTTACTTATCAAATGTCTTCTTTATGCCGATGATCAGGTGTTACTTGTATCGTCGGCTGAGGATTTACAGGCGATAGTAACTACTATGCATGAAGCTTTTGACAGAAAAGGCATGAAAGTAAATGTACGTAAGACGAAAATAATGGTTTTTGAAAAGGATAAATGTATGACGGAATGTAAAATTAGTATAAATGGTGAGGAATTGGAACAGGTGAAAGAATTTTTGTATTTGGGTGTATTATTTACTCGAGATGGTAAAAATGATAATGATGTTGAAAGAAGAGTAAATGCTGGTAATAGGGTGAATGGGGCACTGTACACCTTTATGAGAAGCAGAAATGTGTCCAAAAAGGCACGTCTAGCTGTGCATAAGGGAGTATTAGTACCTACCCTCATGTATGGTAGTGAAAGTTGGATTTGGCAGAGAAGACATGAAAGTAGAATAAATGCTGTAGAGATGAGAGCTCTTCGTAGTATGTGTGATGTGAGCCTGAAAGATAAAATTAGGAATAGTGTTATAAGAGAGCGCTGTGGTGTGAATGAAGAAGTAGTGACAAAGATCAAAAAGAGTATGCTGAGGTGGTTTGGACACTTAGAAAGAATGAGTGAAGAGAGGTTGACGACGAAAATATATAAAGCAAGCGTGAGTGGGACGAATACAAGGGGAAGACCTCGTCATAATTTTCTGGATCAAATTAGCGATGTATTGACGAGAGGTCATATTAAGAGTATGCGTAATCGTAGAGTATGCATGAAGACTGTTATGAGTGTGAATGAAGCAATGGAAGTATGCCAGGATCGTGGTTTGTGGCAATCCGTAGTTTCTGCCTACCCCTCTGGAAAACAGGCGTGAAGCTATGTATGTGTATATTTCAAGAAAAACGTTCGTTTAAACGTATTTGATATTTTTAAAAAGTAATTATTTTGTTTAAACTAGGAAAAAGTGGATTAAAAAAAATATTCGAGGACGTCCGGATGTCACTATGGATCTGGCACTGTCACGACTGTAAAAATTAATGTATCGAGGTTTTTTCTTTTATTAAAAGCTTCATAATCGCAACGCGCTGTTTCCTTTCGAAAATGGTTTGGTAATTGTCTGCCTTTTAATTGCAATTAGTAAAAAACTAAGCTGTTTTTAGTCATGTTTACAATGCTTGCAAACTGTGTTTTGCTTCTGTTCGGTCGTGTTTTTGGTTCTGTTCGTCCATTCGGACATGCAGAGGGAACAAAGTCCATACAGCCAATTTGCGCTACGTCGAGAATGGTGTGAAATTTCCAGTTTTTTTTTCATTTATGGCATTGACTAATAGTAAATGATAAATAATAAAAAAATACGAGGCGTACACTTTTAGATATTCCAAACTATTATTTATTTGTATTAGATCGGGGAAAATGTTTCTTGACATTCTATATACAAACTGAACACATTTTTTTTTCAAAGTTTCTTGAGATTTATGTACAATATATATGTGCCATTTTGTTCGATAACTGACTGCCATCTTGTAGATAGCAACATGATCCCATTGCTGTAGAAATTTTGGAACTTATGACCAAAAAAAAAACGGCCAAGTGCGAGTTGTAGTTCTCAGGTAAATAATACTCAGGTCTATAATACCTTTAGCTGTAGCTTAAAGGTATTATAGACCTGAGTAATTGATATGAATATCAATTTAATACCTCTACACGTTAGGGTAGGAGGTCGTTCAGATATTATACTTTTAATTATTTAATATAGATATCAGTATTATATTTCAGATGTTCAACGGCGATTAACAAAAAATCCAATTGCCTATCTATTAACATACTTGCTTTAATAGTTATACGTTTATTATTGTTTTATTAGTATTTGACATCTGTCCTCTCGCTTTTCACTATTACATATTACTTCAATCTTCATATAAAAAATATCATAACAGATTACTTCAATCTATGACAGTAATTATGAATTTCATGAAAAGAGATGCCCGTGTGTAACAGGAGGCCGAGGCAGAGTGTTTGTTCACCAGAGAGCACTAAGCCACAGTATTGTGTATATATAATGTGTTACTAAACAGATGCGTAAACATTTTCAATACTTCATTTAATATTTAATGATTTTTGTAAACATGATAACTTCTGATGTTTGCGAGAATATGACACGTGTAAAGTGAAAATGCTCGTACAGATTTAGTGTAACTATTTGTTTTTATAATATTGTACACTAGTGACGATGAAAGCTGTAAAGTGTTCCAAATGTTGTAAAAGTTAAAATCATATTATTATACAGCCGCAATAAAATTCGTAAAAAAAAATATTTTATTTCAAATGATTTTTGTGAAGTAAATAAATAGACAGAATTGTTGCAATATAGATACATCATCATCCTCATCTCATCTCCCATTATTGGGCTTGACTCTTCTGCACGACGGGAGGAAAACAAACCTATACCAGGCTGGTCAGACGTGTTGGTATAGCACTCGCTTATGATAGCCATAGGATTCGAGTTTCCCTTCTCTTGTATATGGTAGATGTTATATGCATTTTATATCTCTTACTCGTCTCTTAGGATCACTCACGGGTAACATAGGGGGTGATGAATATACTTACTATACCACCACACCGATAATTATACATGTAGCGACGTACTTAGGTGTGCGTCATAGGAGCACATCACTGTATCAACTGTGACACGTCCTTGTCGTTTATGTCACCTTATGAATATACGTTCCACACGAACGTTGGACACGAGCCTTCTACACAATGAACTGTGACCTGTAGTGATTTGATCAGTTGACAGATACATCCAACTCACATCTATGTGTTCCGTGTTACAGCTATATGTAGATAATCAACTAATCTCTCTCTACTAGATCAAAGATACAAGTTCACCATACTGTGAGGTATTTGTGTTGTTCGACACTCTTTCATCTGCCATCTACTGATGGAATGTAAGATTTACCTATAGTGACCATCCGACCCGATAGTTGACAGTAACAATCCGATCCGATAGTTGGCAGTAACAATCCAATGCACGCATTGAGTCTAAACATAACTGAAACTAACATATTAAATGTTATTCCTTCTTTATTTCTTTCCCAATCTTGTTTAAATTAAAGGCACAGGCACGTACTGCGAGCATAAGTACACCTATAGGTAGGTACCTAACATATAAAATAGTTCGTATTGTATTCAAATATTAATGTAAACATTAGAAAACATTAAAATATAATATAGGTACTAGCGGACCCGGCATACTTCGTTCCGCCTATCAGTTAATGAATGAGATGAGCAGATTGCGATTAATTCAAAATTATTAAGTTATTTTTTTATTATGATAATAAATATGAATAATTTATAAATTAAAAAATCAATTAGGTATTTTTAATAACTTGCCAGCAAGACGAAGAAGTACCTTGTGATATACGACATTTTTCTTCATGCGCGTTGTAAATTATCTAATTGTTGATCTCTGAGATTTGCTCGACGATTTCGTATTGTCAATCGAGCCGTTCCACGGGCTACCTCGCTTTGCTCTTGTGATTGAGAAGCACGAAGTTGGGCCATATTAACGCGTCGGTCTTCCCGTGCAATATCTTGTTCTTCTGCCGTGGTTACATTCGTGATGTTTCGAATTCTAATTGCGTTACGGCTTTGTAGGGAAAGGTTTTATCTTATTGTTCGCGGGATTGTTAATGACAATATAGACATAATATGATTTATTATAATAATATTAGTAAAAATTGGTAACACGCACAAAACGAAGTCTGACCAGTCAAATTTAATTCAACTTTTCGCGGTATTTTCCAAACAAACCCACGTCATTTCATGTATAAAAGCACCGCATTAGGTACATATATCTAAGTATACGACGTAAATTATAAGTTATGGAATAACATAACTTAATACTGCATCATGTGATGACACTCGCACTATACATAAGTATTAATATCATTTGTGACCAATCAGACTCATTTACATAGACCTGAGACAGCTACATCTGTTGCCGTTTGATCAACAATTACATATCAGACAGGCGGCCGCGGCCGGCCATACAACTACTAAAAACTTATGATATTTTGCATTATGTACCTACGATAGATAAGGTGTATATATTGCGTTCACCACAGAGTAATTGTGGTAACAGCAGATGAATGATGATGACCGTTGAATCGTGCAAATCGATACCTCAAAAGAAGATTCTCTACTGCGGATGTTTTGGTATTCCGTAATTGTAATCGAAACTATTGTACTCTGAAATGAAAACACATACATAGTTCGAATGTTTAAAACGTTCAATATTTGACAGCAAGTGATACCGTCCAATGCGTCTTGTACAGTGAGCTCGACGCGACGGTTGTAATAGTGAGAATACAAAACAATTAACTAACTATGAATTATGTTATGACAGTAAATGTAGTCGGTTATTATGCAATTTATATATTTTTTTCCACCTTTAAATTGGAGACAGATAAATTTGCAGGTGTCTGTCATTTGCAAATTTAATATGTTTCTCTCAAAGATATTTTAATAAAACTTGTGTGGTTTTAGTAGATATTAGATACATAAAGAAAAATGAAAAATATTATTTTATATAAAATCATCACAGACAACAGTCCCAACACAATTACAAACGATGTGTATGTGATATCCAAGTATTGGAGACACAAACTGTCAGACGACGTCATCGTATATGGCAATACGTATTTGTAATCCATCACAATATCATCACTTCTGCTCTACACTTATATCTGATATACCATTATTTATAAAACTTTAATGTTAACTAGAAACTATGAACAAAAATGTGATCAAAACCGTCAACCACCTTTTTTTATATATAGCCACCGTCCGCGGCCGTGTGGAGTCGGACCGACCGGGCCGGAGTTACAAATGTATATATATAGCCACCGTCCGCGGCCGTGTGGAGTCGGACCGACCGGGCCGGAGTTACAAATGTATATATATAGCCACCGTCCGCGGCCGTGTGGAGTCGGACCGACCGGGCCGGAGTTACAAATGTATATATATAGCCACCGTCCGCGGCCGTGTGGAGTCGGACCGACCGGGCCGGAGTTACAAATGTATATATATAGCCACCGTCCGCGGCCGTGTGGAGTCGGACCGACCGGGCCGGAGTTACAAATGTATATATATAGCCACCGTCCGCGGCCGTGTGGAGTCGGACCGACCGGGCCGGAGTTACAAATGTATATATATAGCCACCGTCCGCGGCCGTGTGGAGTCGGACCGACCGGGCCGGAGTTACAAATGTATATATATAGCCACCGTCCGCGGCCGTGTGGAGTCGGACCGACCGGGCCGGAGTTACAAATGTATATATATAGCCACCGTCCGCGGCCGTGTGGAGTCGGACCGACCGGGCCGGAGTTACAAATGTATATATATAGCCACCGTCCGCGGCCGTGTGGAGTCGGACCGACCGGGCCGGAGTTACAAATGTATATATATAGCCACCGTCCGCGGCCGTGTGGAGTCGGACCGACCGGGCCGGAGTTACAAATGTATATATATAGCCACCGTCCGCGGCCGTGTGGAGTCGGACCGACCGGGCCGGAGTTACAAATGTATATATATAGCCACCGTCCGCGGCCGTGTGGAGTCGGACCGACCGGGCCGGAGATACAAATGTATATATATAGCCACCGTCCGCGGCCGTGTGGAGTCGGACCGACCGGGCCGGAGATACAAATGTATATATATAGCCACCGTCCGCGGCCGTGTGGAGTCGGACCGACCGGGCCGGAGTTACAAATGTATATATATAGCCACCGTCCGCGGCCGTGTGGAGTCGGACCGACCGGGCCGGAGTTACAAATGTATATATATAGCCACCGTCCGCGGCCGTGTGGAGTCGGACCGACCGGGCCGGAGTTACAAATGTATATATATAGCCACCGTCCGCGGCCGTGTGGAGTCGGACCGACCGGGCCGGAGTTACAAATGTATATATATAGCCACCGTCCGCGGCCGTGTGGAGTCGGACCGACCGGGCCGGAGTTACAAATGTATATATATAGCCACCGTCCGCGGCCGTGTGGAGTCGGACCGACCGGGCCGGAGATACAAATGTATATATATAGCCACCGTCCGCGGCCGTGTGGAGTCGGACCGACCGGGCCGGAGATACAAATGTATATATATAGCCACCGTCCGCGGCCGTGTGGAGTCGGACCGACCGGGCCGGAGATACAAATGTATATATATAGCCACCGTCCGCGGCCGTGTGGAGTCGGACCGACCGGGCCGGAGATACAAATGTATATATATAGCCACCGTCCGCGGCCGTGTGGAGTCGGACCGACCGGGCCGGAGATACAAATGTATATATATAGCCACCGTCCGCGGCCGTGTGGAGTCGGACCGACCGGGCCGGAGATACAAATGTATATATATAGCCACCGTCCGCGGCCGTGTGGAGTCGGACCGACCGGGCCGGAGATACAAATGTATATATATAGCCACCGTCCGCGGCCGTGTGGAGTCGGACCGACCGGGCCGGAGATACAAATGTATATATATAGCCACCGTCCGCGGCCGTGTGGAGTCGGACCGACCGGGCCGGAGATACAAATTTATATATATAGCCACCGTCCGCGGCCGTGTGGAGTCGGACCGACCGGGCCGGAGATACAAATGTATATATATAGCCACCGTCCGCGGCCGTGTGGAGTCGGACCGACCGGGCCGGAGATACAAATGTATATATATAGCCACCGTCCGCGGCCGTGTGGAGTCGGACCGACCGGGCCGGAGATACAAATGTATATATATAACCACCGTCCGCGGCCGTGTGGAGTCGGACCGACCGGGCCGGAGATACAAATGTATATATATAGCCACCGTCCGCGGCCGTGTGGAGTCGGACCGACCGGGCCGGAGATACAAATGTATATATATAGCCACCGTCCGCGGCCGTGTGGAGTCGGACCGACCGGGCCGGAGATACAAATGTATATATATAGCCACCGTCCGCGGCCGTGTGGAGTCGGACCGACCGGGCCGGAGTTACAAATGTATATATATAGCCACCGTCCGCGGCCGTGTGGAGTCGGACCGACCGGGCCGGAGTTACAAATGTATATATATAGCCACCGTCCGCGGCCGTGTGGAGTCGGACCGACCGGGCCGGAGTTACAAATGTATATATATAGCCACCGTCCGCGGCCGTGTGGAGTCGGACCGACCGGGCCGGAGTTACAAATGTATATATATAGCCACCGTCCGCGGCCGTGTGGAGTCGGACCGACCGGGCCGGAGTTACAAATGTATATATATAGCCACCGTCCGCGGCCGTGTGGAGTCGGACCGACCGGGCCGGAGTTACAAATGTATATATATAGCCACCGTCCGCGGCCGTGTGGAGTCGGACCGACCGGGCCGGAGTTACAAATGTATATATATAGCCACCGTCCGCGGCCCCACCAACCACCCATGGCCTGTTCGACATCTAGGTCATATAGGCCGAAGCATCGAGATACATGTGCACGCCTTGCTCATTGCGTTAGCGTGCACATGCTTCTTGAATCTCTACAAGTTATTTAAGTTCTCTCATCCTTGTCCCTTTGTCCTTCTCCCTGTATCTTTAGGGCGGACAGCACACGGTACGCACTTCGTCGCCCGCGGTACTCCTACTGGCTAACCACTATACCCGCTACTCTGGCTGCCATCATGGCGTGTTCTGCCAACCTGGTCTTCAAGTCTTCTGGCTTTATGCCAGGCGTGTGCGAAGTCCTGCAGTCGCCGATAGTTCGCCTCCGAAGCCACGAGGTCGGTGTAATAGACCGGTCCTTCTTCGGTGCGTCGTATCCCCGAGAGCATCCCCGACCTAAGCTCACCATAGAGAGGACATTCCCACAGTACGTGATGCATGTCCTCCTCCCCTTCGCCGCAGCTACAGTCCGCGCAGTCCCCCAGTCTCAGGTCGCTCAACCGCTTACGGAAGCACCCATGCCCTCCCAGAATTTGGGACGTTTCGTGGTCCGGCTCTACCCAAGTTGCCTTGAGACGAGCCGCCACGTCCGGGAAAAACCGATACGTCTCCCTCCCTCTATCCTCGCGCTCCCATCGTTCCTGCCACTGGGCAACGACATCGTTCCATATGGACCTCCGCCTATCCAAGTACTCCTGTCTGGTCGCGTTCTGGCGCGCCGCCGCCACCCGACCAGCACGGATGACCTCCAAATCAGCCGGCAGGACCCCACCGATGACTGGGAGCGCAGCCGTACTAGTCGTACGGTAAGCCTTGGTGAGCAGAACGAGCGCCGCCCTCTGCGTGCGCAACAAGGCGCTTCTAACCGCGTGCAGTCCGGCTCTATGAAACCATACATCCGCAGCATACCCAATCGTCGCCACGTATGTTCCGTGGTATAGGACCTTTAGGGCCCTATAGCGAATACCCCAACTGGACGCCGATACGCGGGCAACCTTGCCGAAGCAATTGAATGCCCGTTCGCCAATCGATTGCGCATGTCGCGTGAACGACAAACTCGCATCCAGCACCACCCCTAACACAGTGGTCGACCCAACACTCTTGACGGGGTTCCCCCCAAGGCGTATTGTAGGAGGCCGCTGGAATCGTCCCCGCAGTGTCATTGTAGCCGACTTACCGGGTGAGAACTCCAGCCTATTGCGGGCCCCCCACTCTCCGACAGCCGCCAATGCGGTAGTCGCGCTAGCCTCAAGGCTCGCCCTAGAATTCGCCCCGATCAAGACCGTCAGATCGTCGGCGTAGGCCACCATGCTCACTCCCCCCGGAAGCGGTAGCCGAAGCAAGTCATCCATGAGCAAGTTCCACAGAGCCGGACCCAGCACCGAGCCCTGCGGGCATCCCATCGTGGAAGCCTTCCACACCGCCTGGTCTCCCGCACCCATGCCAACACGCCGACCAGCGAAGTACCCAGACAGCATCCGATAGATATTGCTAGGGCATCCCCTGGCCTTCGCCTTCAGCAGGATCATAGGCCACCAGGCGTTATCGAAGGCTCCCGAGATATCCAAAAAGATAGCCTGCAGGTATTTGAACTCGTCAGAGTTTGCAGCGCTCGTAATGCTCAACAAGGCCGTAGACGTAGACCTCCCCAGCGTAAAACCATGCTGTGAGGTCGAGATCCCCCTTGCAATCCCCGGTGCGCACTGTAGCATTACGCGCTCTAACAATTTTCCCAGCACAGGTAGTAGCGTAATAGGGCGGTATGCCTTCGGATCCGTTAGAGGTCTGCCATTGCCCTTAGGCAGTACGAGTAATTGACCAATCTTCCAGACGGCTGGGAAGGTACCTTCGCTAACACATTTTCCCATTACCAATGTCAATTCAGACGACGCTGCGCACCAAATGTGTCGCAGCATGCGTGCGGTAATCCCGTCAGCTCCCGGCGCAGTGTTGGGCAACGCCCTAACCAGACCTCCCAAAGCAGCCTCGGCAAGCGGCAGAGCGCTCCTGCATGACGGTACACAGGCCGCCGCTAATCGCACCCGCCTATGGTACACTGTATCCCGCGACGGCATGTCGTCAGGACACAGAGCCCTCAGCAACCCCGCCATGGCCTCCCGCAGATCCCCCGCGACCCCGTTCGCGTACACAGTCGCGTACACCGTCCGCGGCCGTGTGGAGTCGGACCGACCGGGCCGGAGTTACAAATGTATATATATAGCCACCGTCCGCGGCCGTGTGGAGTCGGACCGACCGGGCCGGAGATACAAATGTATATATATAGCCACCGTCCGCGGCCGTGTGGAGTCGGACCGACCGGGCCGGAGATACAAATGTATATATATAGCCACCGTCCGCGGCCGTGTGGAGTCGGACCGACCGGGCCGGAGATACAAATGTATATATATAGCCACCGTCCGCGGCCGTGTGGAGTCGGACCGACCGGGCCGGAGATACAAATGTATATATATAGCCACCGTCCGCGGCCGTGTGGAGTCGGACCGACCGGGCCGGAGATACAAATGTATATATATAGCCACCGTCCGCGGCCGTGTGGAGTCGGACCGACCGGGCCGGAGATACAAATTTATATATATAGCCACCGTCCGCGGCCGTGTGGAGTCGGACCGACCGGGCCGGAGATACAAATGTATATATATAGCCACCGTCCGCGGCCGTGTGGAGTCGGACCGACCGGGCCGGAGATACAAATGTATATATATAGCCACCGTCCGCGGCCGTGTGGAGTCGGACCGACCGGGCCGGAGATACAAATGTATATATATAACCACCGTCCGCGGCCGTGTGGAGTCGGACCGACCGGGCCGGAGATACAAATGTATATATATAGCCACCGTCCGCGGCCGTGTGGAGTCGGACCGACCGGGCCGGAGATACAAATGTATATATATAGCCACCGTCCGCGGCCGTGTGGAGTCGGACCGACCGGGCCGGAGATACAAATGTATATATATAGCCACCGTCCGCGGCCGTGTGGAGTCGGACCGACCGGGCCGGAGTTACAAATGTATATATATAGCCACCGTCCGCGGCCGTGTGGAGTCGGACCGACCGGGCCGGAGTTACAAATGTATATATATAGCCACCGTCCGCGGCCGTGTGGAGTCGGACCGACCGGGCCGGAGTTACAAATGTATATATATAGCCACCGTCCGCGGCCGTGTGGAGTCGGACCGACCGGGCCGGAGTTACAAATGTATATATATAGCCACCGTCCGCGGCCGTGTGGAGTCGGACCGACCGGGCCGGAGTTACAAATGTATATATATAGCCACCGTCCGCGGCCGTGTGGAGTCGGACCGACCGAGCCGGAGTTACAAATGTATATATATAGCCACCGTCCGCGGCCGTGTGGAGTCGGACCGACCGGGCCGGAGTTACAAATGTATATATATAGCCACCGTCCGCGGCCGTGTGAAGTCGGACCGACCGGGCCGGAGTTACAAATGTATATATATAGGCACCGTCCGCGGCCGTGTGAAGTCGGACCGACCGGGCCGGAGTTACAAATGTATATATATAGCCACCGTCCGCGGCCGTGTGAAGTCGGACCGATCGGGCCGGAGTTACAAATGTATATATATAGCCACCGTCCGCGGCCGTGTGAAGTCGGACCGACCGGGCCGGAGTTACAAATGTATATATATAGCCACCGTCCGCGGCCGTGTGAAGTCGGACCGACCGGGCCGGAGTTACAAATGTATATATATAGCCACCGTCCGCGGCCGTGTGGAGTCGGACCGACCGGGCCGGAGTTACAAATGTATATATATAGCCACCGTCCGCGGCCGTGTGGAGTCGGACCGACCGGGCCGGAGTTACAAATGTATATATATAGCCACCGTCCGCGGCCGTGTGGAGTCGGACCGACCGGGCCGGAGTTACAAATGTATATATATAGCCACCGTCCGCGGCCGTGTGGAGTCGGACCGACCGGGCCGGAGTTACAAATGTATATATATAGCCACCGTCCGCGGCCGTGTGAAGTCGGACCGACCGGGCCGGAGTTACAAATGTATATATATAGCCACCGTCCGCGGCCGTGTGAAGTCGGACCGACCGGGCCGGAGTTACAAATGTATATATATAGCCACCGTCCGCGGCCGTGTGAAGTCGGACCGACCGGGCCGGAGTTACAAATGTATATATATATAGCCACCGTCCGCGGCCGTGTGAAGTCGGACCGACCGGGCCGGAGTTACAAATGTATATATATAGCCACCGTCCGCGGCCGTGTGGAGTCGGACCGACCGGGCCGGAGTTACAAATGTATATATATAGCCACCGTCCGCGGCCGTGTGAAGTCGGACCGACCGGGCCGGAGTTACAAATGTATATATATAGCCACCGTCCGCGGCCGTGTGAAGTCGGACCGACCGGGCCGGAGTTACAAATGTATATATATAGCCACCGTCCGCGGCCGTGTGAAGTCGGACCGACCGGGCCGGAGTTACAAATGTATATATATAGCCACCGTCCGCGGCCGTGTGAAGTCGGACCGACCGGGCCGGAGTTACAAATGTATATATATAGCCACCGTCCGCGGCCGTGTGAAGTCGGACCGACCGGGCCGGAGTTACAAATGTATATATATAGCCACCGTCCGCGGCCGTGTGAAGTCGGACCGACCGGGCCGGAGTTACAAATGTATATATATAGCCACCGTCCGCGGCCGTGTGAAGTCGGACCGACCGGGCCGGAGTTACAAATGTATATATATTTCATCCTTCATGCATATATTCATAAACATTCTAATTAACTAGGTATAGCCCCTAATTTATAATGAGTCACATCTGTTACATTTAATTTTTAAATAACTTTACCTTTAAAAGCGAATAATGAAATATGAAATACGATCGTCAATTAATGTTTTAATTAAATATTATGTTAACAATTGTCGCATGCGCAAGGGGCGTGCCGGTGCCGGTCTATAGTTGATAAGACGATACTGTAACGTGTAGTAGAGAGTAGCGGATGTGTCGCAAGGCCCCGGGCGGGCGCCCCGCGGCGCGCGCCCGCCGAGCGCGCCGGGCACAGCGCAGCGGCACGCTGGTGCAGATAACTACCGCCGCTACATATACCCCTTATTAATTAAGTAATCACTGTAATAGTTGATGCTGCGCTCTCGCTCTCGAACCTATAGATATTGAAATAAAGATAACAATCAAAAGATAGATACGATTATCTTTAGTAATTGACGTAAGGGATATATAAATATAATTATTAAGAATTATCAGTTATAGATCGCCAATGTGTTTCATCACGTGCCGCCATGTTCGATGAGATTATTGTATACGTTACACGTTGCTCTGTGCACAGACTCTGAAATGAAAAGGTAAATCGTTTGCTTTCAGTTTAGATATCGAAGAAGCACGCCACACAGTACCCGAGGTACTCTGCCGTTAGTTTACCAGCTTTCTAGATAACAATCGACATCAATAAAGAACTACTATTCTGACGCCATGACTTTTCATTACTCTGGCTTCCCTAGCCAAGAGGAGGCTCGAGCCCAGCAGCGGGACGAAGCGTTGGTCCGTCTACATGTAGAGTATCTACCGGTCACTTCTTGGTCTCCTTGACTCCCTTTTTTGTGGTAAGTTATTGTCTAGACAAATACGCCCGTTCCCTGCGGGCCTACGAAAGGTCGACTTGCGACCACATAACCTACAGTATTCCTTTCCCATGGCCCTTGAGTCAATCACTGATACTAACTCATTGTCTGCCGACGCCCGGTCGTGATCTCAGCTAGGCCGGTATCACTACAGGAGAGGAGCCCGATAGGGCATACCGCCGAGCGGGCCACCGAAGACAAAAATCGGGTACCGGTGGCCCGCTTGCACGGCGAAGAAGAGGTGCTTGCAGGGTGAGTCAATGGGGTTGCGCGCCGCCTCTTCCGTCACCCTGGACCGACTTGGCGGGGTGCGACGTCCATGGCCCACCGCAAAAAAAAAAAGGCCGGTATCACTATTCGCGCCTACGCCATTTAACACGCCGGTAGCAAAAGGTGTCCCCGTGGAGAATCTCTTCTCTGGTCCTTTTAGGCCGCCTCCTTTTGTGAGACGACGAGAGCATCGTCCTGGCGATGGTCGACAGCGTCAGATCGGCACCGATGATTGGGACGAGTTCACGGCGCCGCTCAAACCACGCTGACCTCGAGCGTGTGCTACGCTGTGTCCTCGTTGCAATCACAGTGGTTATAGAGCGGTGTCCTCTTCCTTCTCGCAAGTGGACTACTAGACTTCCTGCAAGATCCCGTCGAATTTTTAAATGTATCTTACGAATAAACAAGAGACTCCTTCTCTGTTTATTCGAACAATTCAAAGGTATTCTGAGGCACTGCTTGTATTGGTAGCACTGTCACTTTCCTGTATCAGCGCGTTTACTGTAATTATTTCTACCACGAACGCCTGCTGCGGTGTGTCTCATAGTATTTAAACACTTGTCTATTGTGCACAATGCGCCTACTTTTCTACGGTGTACGGTGTAGTTTTACTAAGATGAAAAATGATGTCACAAGCGGGATTCCGCTCCGAATCCCGCTTGTGACATCATTTTTCGCTTCGTACATACATACATACATACATACATATCATCACGCCATATCCCTTGCAGGGTAGGCAGAGAGAACAGAGTGCCAGAGAACTCTATCTCTGCATACTTCACTCGCTTCCTCAACATTCATAATTCTCTTCATACACGCTCGCCGGTTTCGGAGAATCTTGACTCCACCTTCCTTCAGTACATGACCGATCTGGTCTAGGTAGGTTAGTCTCGGTCTCCCTCGGTACCTACATCCTTCCACTATCGCATTGTATATCTTCTTAACCAGGCGTTCGTTCGGCATTCTTTCCACATGTCCGAACTATCGGAGCATTCCCTTTCGCATCTTTACACCAATACTCTCTTTCATACCTACTCGCTCTCTTACGTCGTCGTTACGAATGCGGTCGGTCAGCGTAACTCCACAGATTTTCCGCAGAGATCGCATTTCAACCGCATTAATTTTACTTTCATACTCTTTTCTGCATACCCAACTCTCGCTTCCATACAGTAATGTTGGGACAAACACTGCGTTATGTATTGCTACACGTGCCTTCTGGCTGAGGTGGTGGCTGCCGAGAAGTTGCCCCAACGCTCCGTTCACTCTATTTCCCGCATTCACTCTTCGCTCTATATCAGTGGTGTACCTTCCATCTCGGCTAAATCCACATCCAAGATATACAAATTCATCCACTTGCTCTAGTACATCATTACCTATTGTTACTCTTACATCTGTTCTGGTTTTATCTCTTTCAAAGACCATTATTTTGGTTTTGCTCACATTCACGCGTAGACCCCTTTCGCTTCGTAATCGGGTTTTATAAATAATTAAGCATATTAAATGCTAAATTTCAGTAATTTAAATAACAAGGTTGTGTCATCGTTTAATACAATTCTAACTGCCAAGTTTGAAGTATTAAGCCTATAACAATGTGTAAACATTGTCGGGTAGATGACATACCGTCACCTTAAGACGTAAATATGATATGAAGCGAAATTTGCATGTCTTACTTAATAAGTCACGGTGGTGTAGTGGCAGCACGATTGGGCCGGCATCCCAATAGGCGCGGGTTCGAATCCTGCTTGTGACATCATCTTTCGCTCCGTAATCGGGTTTTATAAATAAGTATTGAAATTTAAAAATTAGATTAAAAAACATCAGTCCAATCGTTCATTTGTTCACGGTATAACAAAACGCAACTGACAGCTCACGTAATGTTGTTTATGGTTTGTTTTGAAAATATCGCAAATAGTTGATAACTATGAGTATGACGGTACTTCCGTTTATCGTACGTGCTAAGCGGAAACATGTTAACAACATATTCACGTATAAAGGCAAGCGGGCGAGCTCCGTTTGTACGGGTGGAGAGCCCTCAGCGCTCACCCACAGTCCGGGTAAAGTTGTCATAGCCATCTGAGGCTAACAACTAAAACACACAAAAAAAAAAAAGCTCCGTTTGTCAGTCTAGGCCCGCGAGTGGCACGGTGCACATAGTTGTCTTATATTGCATACTAACTTTCTAACATCAGCCATATGCGCCTCTCTCTCATGCTGTCAGTCGTGTGAGAGGGTGGTGTTATGGTTGCTGCGCTTGGCAGGTGGCCTGGTGGTAGTGGTGGATGTTGTACGTTTCCCGGGGAAGAGCTGTTGCTCGTTCTCTTGGTGAACCCTTTGGCGATTTGGCTGTGGAATCCACGGCCATGTAAAGGGGTGGCACCAGTTGTAGTCCTGTCTCGTGGTCGCACGCCAAGGATGATGTCATCCATCTATACCATACAGTTGTTTGTACAAAGACGATTACTTAGGTCTGCTCTGTGAGGTCACTTAAGATGTAAGCTGTGATTGGTATATAGGTGTGAAGGTAATCGTGAAAACTTACAGTACGGTCATTTGCAACTTTATATCCGCATTTATATTCCTCATGACTGGCTCATTCGTCTACAAATAATATTATAATAACTCTTATTATGCCGATATTACTATTAACAATGCCCCGACCAAGGAGATCTAACCTTTCCTAACAAAACACAAGCGAACGAGAGCGCTGCGTTAGTATGGCCCGCCTTCGTGCTTCTCAATCACAAGAGCAAAGTGAGACAGCCCGTGAAACGGCTCAGTGCCTAATGCGAAATCGTCGAGCAAACTTCAAAGATTAACTAGATAATTTTCGATGACAACAATAAAAAAACTGACGTTTTTTTAATGCTGATGGTGGCAAACGAGCAAACAGAACACCTGATGCTAAGTGTTACTGCCGTCCATGGACTTTTACAATACCAAGTGTATAGCTAGGCCGCTGCCTACCAATAAAACCCCAAACACACCCAGAAAGTTAGGCTGCCGGCTCTCTCACTCACGGCCTGACTCACCGAACGAAGCACAACAGCACATCGCTATTGTTCGAACGTCGATTTTCTACGAGAGTATGGTACTACCCCGGACTGACCGGCCCGCGGCTGTAGACAGAGAACTGTCAACAGCTTGTGGTTCTACCACAAGATATCGTACCTATATCACAAACTGCTTCACTGCAGAGTGATGCACCACAATACATGGTCAATAATAATAAAACAAATGTCTTGTTGGCACGTCATCAAAATACTTTGTTTATATTTATTACGATAATAAAAAAATTAACTTTATAATTTTAATTTTTTAATCCGCTCATTCATTGACTGTTAGGCGGAACGAATTTTGTCGAGTCAGCTAGTTTTTATTATATATGTATTTGTTTTATTATTTAAACCTTCAATCATCATCACAGCCCATATATGTCCCACTGTTCGGCTCGGGCCACCTCAGTAATGGGAGGGAAATTAACCTACTATACCGCGCTGGTTAGACGTGTTGGTATAGGGTTTTGTTTCGAGTTTTCCTTCTCTTGCATAGATGTTATATGCGTTTTATATTCCTTAGTCGTTTCTCACGATCACCCACGGGTAAGATAGAGGGGTGAATTGTATTCTTACTCCGCCACCATACGGATTGACAATATCCTTTAGTACTTTGTTTTTATTTTTGTTTGAACCTTTTTATGTCTGCGCTCTACATAAACTTGTACGTTACTTAATGTCTGAAGTATTAAGTCTGATTTGTATGTATTAGCAGGCTACGCATTGTTCCCTCTGTGTGTGTGTGTTGTCGATGTCGTTACGGGACGACACGTACCGTTTACCGTCACATACCATTAGCGGCGGCAAATGTAACATACAGTATTATGGAGGTGACAGTTAAAACTTACAGCAATAAATAGTGTTAGTTACAGTATGAGTTATGTGAGTGGTGGGGGGTGGGGGGACGCCGCCGCCGCGGTGCCGAGAACGATCAGTAGCGGCCGACCAACGAATAAAACCCATTAGTATCTCATTCCCGCGTCCACATGTATCGATTCGAGGAAAGAATTCCATTTCCAATATTAGATAACATCTCGCATGTTATAATAAACATGTACGGGGGTGGTGTGCGGCGGACGGCGGCTGCACTCGAGTCTATTCGTAAACACAGATTTATACGCGACAGTACGGTCAGAGATGGGTGGGCACAACGACTCATTAGCTACTTACACGCTGACATGTACACATACGCGAGTACACACAAACTATAAAATATTATAATTAGGTCCATTGCTGGGTTTTGAAAAATGCGGTACCATTTCAACAGAAATATTGAACGGAATTCCACAGCTGTCAGTGTAAACGAGCTGTGCCTACATAGTGCGCGTACGAGCGGCGCTCGTTGTGTGATTAATTCGCTATATGGTGCTACGTGTCGTTGTATAAGTACCTACTATATTACTATAGTGACGACTTAGCGAGGGAGTCGGCACATCATACACCGTTGTGAGCATGGACGGACGAACGGACGGTCGGTTACAATAAGGTACGTTTATCGCGTCACCGATCGCCGGCTCGAAGGACTACTATATTTATTGATATCGAAGTTAAGATTAATTTACGTAATATGTGAGCGGGCGCGCGCGGCGGTACACTCGGAAGTAAATAAGGTACGTATCAGCGGCGAGGCATCGCTGGACGTTCGTCTAGGATTTATGTGCCCCGTGCCGGCGGGAGGCGCCCCGGGAGCCGGGCATATAAATAATGACGTTTAATAATTGATTAATCGCGGCGCTCCCGCCGCCGTCGGCGCGCGATACCATCGCGTACCTGCCGCACTCCACCCCGTCCCCGCCGCAGTAGACATGAGTCGCTAATTAATTTAAATGAGTCGAGACCGCCTGGCGGTGCACAAAAAGTGTGGGGGCGCACTATCGCCACATCTCGCACTATCGACACGACCGAATTATACCTTGATTTAGATGATATCGAACTGGGAGCGATCTGTCCGCCGCCGCACCGCGCCGCGACCTCACCCCACACGACCCAATAGTCTTGATCAACACACTGTGAGATCTAATACCATTAAGCCGGGTACCGATTTCGCGCTCCTGGTCCACGTGCCATGAATGACCGCGCCGAGAGTGCGTTCCACGGTGTTCCAAATATATGAACTATAACAACAAAGCGCGCCTGGCGCGCCAGGCAACTGTTCCAGTGTTTGATCGTTCATCATGCAGGCATCGTATGCGAGCAGCCGCAGCGTTTAGAACGCAACAAATACACAAAACGCTTTCGTGTCCGTCTCAACTGGCGCGCGCGCTACGTTTGATACGCGGCAAAAAACCGACAACAGATGGAACAGCCCGCTCCACGTTCGAGCGTTTCAAAGAACACATTGGCGCGCGTTCCAAAGTGGTATCCATTTTGCGCGGCCGGAAAGCGCGCCAATGTTCGTCCTTTTGGAGCGCGAAGTCGATACGCGGCTTAATATGCCAATTCTAAGCAGATGTCGTAACGTGACAACATTACATATTTCGTGTAGAGTATGACCAACTCGCTGTCAATGACAACCACACTAAAATGTTGTCAAATATCTACCTATATGTGAATAGGATGAGGTAAATTATGATCGTGAAAGAAACATTTTTTTTTGACATTCATCTCGAGCGAGTGTAGGAGAAAAGGGGGTAATGGGAATCACTTAAGCGAGAAATCAAATAAAACATTAATTAAAATTTATATATTTACTGCAACTGCACTAAGTTTACTTAATTAGCTATTATATGAGACCAATTTCAATCACTTTGGTAATCAGATTAGGTAATAATCACAATTAAAAAAAACACATTTGACTCTCATTACACTTACGTGCGGGAAATGGTGATCGCCCTGTAGGTAATCAGTGTCAAAAAAATTTAGCAGACGGCGCAAACATACCTATCCTTTGACCGAATCCCAACCGGTACACTCCGCGTGAGCCCATAACCCACATGAAGTACACATATACTACACCTCATTTTTTCTCGCAAAAGCGCAGTATACTAGGCACCTATTGTCCGCATTTTCTACGTCGTCATCCTCTTCATCCTGCCATAAAATCTTGGTACTAAAATTCGATAAAGAGCTTTCGTTAGATTCTTGAAGTACTCATCGCTTTGCCTTTTCATTGTCTTTCATCTGGACTGAGTTCTCTTAACTTGCAGGTAACAGCAGTCACCTGACCCTCATTTCCCACAACTACACTAATGAGAAAAAGTTGAAAATAAAAAAAAAACCAATCAATTAGTCGCGTACTTTAAATTTTGTATCACTGTTTTGATTCCCTGAATAATTCAATGCGAATATTATTTATCTGCGTATTTTAAAAATGGACACTTATCTCTTATTTTACGACGATGAAAAATTAAATAACAACTGTTTCTTCTAAGTGTGGGCGCCTGCTGGTGCTAGCTTTTTAACACAGGGGCGAGGGGCAAAGGTGGATGGGGACAGGTTGATCGCGGGATATTCGCATGTTTAGTTGGGTAGATATCTGTGTGACTCCCATTACCCTATCCTCCCCTACTGTGCTACTGTGCAGACCACAGTTCTGTATCACCCGCCGCGCTAGTACGTAAATTTGTTATATAACCACTTACTGTAAGTATAAGTAACGGAAATCACAATATTGAATGAGTGACGAGATGTACACACACAACAATATCAATTAAACTATGGGCGCTACATACCTACTAATACCTACTTAATATTATACATGTGAATGTAAAGTTGTTTGTTACGCTTTCACGCCAAAACTACTTAAGCGATTTTCATGAACATACATACATACATATCATCACGCCATATCCCTTGCAGGGTAGGCAGAGAGAACAGAGTGCCAGAGAACTCTATCTCTGCATACTTCACTCGCTTCCTCAACATTCATAATTCTCTTCATACACGCTCGCCGGTTTCGGAGACTCTTGACTCCACCTTCCTTCAGTACCTGACCGATCTGGTCTAGGTAGGTTAGTCTCGGTCTCCCTCGGTACCTACATCCTTCCACTTTCGCATTGTATATCTTTTTAACCAGACGTTCGTTCGGCATTCTTTCCACATGTCCGAACCATCGGAGCATTCCCTTTCGCATCTTTACACCAATACTCTCTTTCATACCTACTCGCTCTCTTACGTCGTTGTTACGAATGCGGTCGGTCAGCCTAACTCCACAGATTTTCCGAAGAGATCGCATTTCGACCGCATTAATTTTACTATCATACTCTTTTCTGCATACCCAACTCTCGCTTCCATACAGTAATGTTGGGACAAGCACTGCGTTATGTATTGCTACACGTGCCTTCTGGCTGAGGTGGTGGCTGCCGAGAAGTTGCCCCAACGCTCCGTTCACTCTATTTCCCGCATTCACTCTTCGCTCTATATCAGTGGTGTACCGTCCATCTCGGCTAAATCCACATCCAAGATATACAAATTCATCCACTTGCTCTAGTACATCATTACCTATTGTTACTCTTACATCTGTTCTGGCTTCATCTCTTTCAAAGACCATTATTTTGGTTTTGCTCACATTCACGCGTAGACCCCTTTTCTTACAATCTTCTGTCATTGTGTCGACTAGGGTCTGCAGGTCAGTCGCTGACTGTGCCAGCAGGACTGCATCATCTGCATAAAGCAGAGCAGAGACCACTGAGTCACCCATCTGGACTCCCACATTCATATCGTTCAACCTTTGGAGACATTTATCCAGATATATGATAAACAGCCTGCAGAAAACCCTCTGACCTAGGGCCAGATGCTTCTCCACAATGTTGCGCAGAGAGAACACTTGATCCATGCATCCCCTTCCACTCCTGAAACCTCCTTGTTAGGTTAGGTTAGGTCTCACACAGTAAACCATCGGACACCATCCTCATTCTCCTTTCAATAATTTGACCATACACTTTTGCTGCCAAACTGGTCAAGCTTATGGCTCTGTAATTTGCGCAGTCATAACGTGAACCCTTGTTTTTAAACAAAGGCACGATGACTGCGCTATTCCAGTCCCCGGGAACCATTCCCGAGCTCCAACATAAATTGAGGAGCAACAGGAACGCCTCCCGGACACAGGAGCCACCAAGCTTGATCATCTCGGCAGACACCATATCAATGCCCACTGCCTTACCATTTCTCAAACTTCTTATCGCCCATTCAACTTCATCCATACTGATGCCATCGGAGGACGGTCGCCGAATGTTGATCTATTAGACCACATGCGACACCGGCGCCAACCGTAGCATCCGCATACATATCGCCAAAATATTCACTCCATCGGCTTAACACGTCTTGTGTTTGTGTAAGAATGTCTCCTCCTTTAGACCTTATTTTATTCATTCTGAAGGCTGACCAACCACCCCGAGACTTCTTCACCTCCCTCCAAAAGAGTTTGGTGTTACCCTCGAAGTTTTTGGTCAGCCTATCTTCTGCACTCATACTTGCTCTATCACGTTTCTCTTTCACTAAGGCCTTGGTGTCATTCTTACATTGCCGATATATTTCTTTCTTCTGTTCAGTCATACTGTTATTCAGATTCAAAGAAGAGACATAGTCCAGCCACGCTTTCTTCTTTTGCTCTACGGAAGCTGCCACTTCCGCATCCCACCATGCATCACCATTTGTGTTTCTATGCTTCTTTGAACTTCCACATACTTCTTTCGCTGTGTCTACCATACTCTCTTTCAATACTCTTCAGCATTCTTCAATGTCCGATTGCGGCTGGCTTGCCATCGTCAGCCGTTCTCGGACACCCTCTGCATACATTTCTCTTACACACTCTTCTTGCAACCTTTCAACCTTTATTCTTTCAAGCCCTTCGAAGTGGACACGCTCTCGCCAGTGCCTCCACTTTCTGAACAGACCACTAAATCTCGCAATAACGAGATAGTGGTCCGTATCGACTGTGGGGCCCCTGTAGGCTCTTGCGTCCAATATTTTGCTTCGGAGGCGACTGTCTACCAAAATTAAATCTATTATACTTTTCTGTTCATTCCTTCTCCATGGATACATATGGATGTCCTTATGTTGGAAAAATGTGTTTGACACAATAAGGTTTCTCTCCATGCATACATCCGCTATGAGCCTACCTGCGTCGTTCACTCTCTTATCACCAAATGGACCAAGTACGTCCTCATAGTCAGGACGCTTGGTCCCCACCCATCCGTTCAAATCTCCGCATACAATCACGCGTTCACTGGTTTCTGCCATATCCAGAACTTCCACGACATTGTCCCAAAACTTCTCTAGGTCTGATGCCACCGAGGATCCTACGGCAGCATATGCTACAACCATGAATACCTTGGTGACACCAAGTTTTATACGGACCCAAAGAAGTCTGGGATCATACATTCCGTAATCCTTCACACCTGAGGCCAAGCGAGAGGACAGCAGTACTCCTACCCCCATGCTGGCTCGATCGCTCTGTGGTACACCAGACCACAGAGCCATCCCGCCACCAGGAAGATCGCAGGCGTCGCTGCCCCTTCGCTTGGTCTCTGTTACACAGAGCACGTCTAGCTGTTTGTCCGCCATGACGGATATCAGCTCGTGCAACTTACCTTCCACACAATCTCTTACATTCCACGTGCCCACCCGGCACTCTGATCTCCTCGACTCGCCTGACTGGGCAAGGCGTGATGGGTTGCGGCCCCCATCGCCGCAACTGCCGAAGTTCGTACCGACGGGGGCGGGTCGGTACGCGTCGCCTCCGGGGGACGCCCTAACCCGCATTGCGGTACGCATTTCGAGCCGGATTAGCAGTCTAATTAGACTGGCAGGGGACGCGAACGAGCACGCTCCGGACTATGCCCCCCTGAATTTTCATGACACTTTGTACATATAGTCTTCGAAGTATTAGAAAGGATATAGGATACTTATTAATAAAAAAAATGTTTTTAAGAAAGGTGACAAAATTGTTTTGGCAGGTAACGCGAGCGAAGCCGCATGTAAGAGCTAGTATATAATATCACAATACAACTATATACATAGCTACAATAAAACAGTTAATATCTGACGCGACGACTTACTTAGCAAATGTACATATAACTAAACAACAAAGTATTGAATATGTAATTATAATGACGTATGTTTGTAAGCTACATCCATATCTAGAGACATGTATTAATGTCCACATACCAAACGTACCACAATATCTATTTATATATATATATATATATATATATATATATATATATATATATATATATATATATATATATATATATATAAGGTTAACGATTGAAGTATCAAGCGGTGTCGGTCGACGTACGTCGGCGCAACGTTACCTAACACAAGGGTTTTGAGAAAAACAAAACCCTTTATTGATTTACAAGTATCGATGATAGCCGATACCAGCTAGATATAATGTACTATTACATTGCGCACTGTCGACTTACCTACCCGTAAGTAGTCACCGCGTACACACACACACATATCTTATATAACAAACAATATGTAGCTAGAACATCGTTATTTTGTTAACAATCTTACATTTATCAGTATATTGGATTGTAGTGGACATGTTCGTCATTTTGATTCTAGTTGTACATAATAGGCGACTATTGTCAGTAAACTGATACAATTTTAAATTAGCTATTGAGGAATCTTCGGCGAGAATGCTTCTAAAACACGTCAATCTGTAGAAAACCTTAATAAGGGGGGTTTTCTGCCTGAGTTGGGATGGGACCACTAGATTAATAAGGCAACTTGGAGATAATCAGCCTCAAAAAAGTCTTAGATCTGGAACATCGCATCTTAGACTAACGACCGTATCTCTTACTATTATCACGAGTTCGAGTCCCGCGGTGACAAAAAATATTTGGAGATCGCGTATAGTATTGTATACCCGTATGCTGTTAAATTAAATTGAAACTATATATATACATACTTACATATCATCACGCCATATCCCTTGCAGGGTAGGCAGAGAGAACAGAGTGCCAGAGAACTCTATCTTTGCATACTTCACTCGCTTCCTCAACATTCATAATTATCTTCATACACGGTCGTCGGTTTCGGAGACTCTTGACTCCACCTTCCTTCAGTACATGACCGATCTGGTCTAGGTAGGTTAGTCTCGGTCGCTCCCGGTACCTACATCCTTCCACTTTCGCATTGTATATCTTCTTAACCAGACGTTCGTTCGGCATTCTTTCCACATGTCCGAACCATCAGAGCATTCCCTTTCGCATCTTTACACCAATACTCTCTTTCATACCTACTCGCTCTCTTACGTCGTCGTTACGAATGCGGTCGGTCAACCTAACAGTTTTTGACAATTAAGGAAAATATGATATATGTACCTACAAATACTTTAAAAAATACTTGAAACATTTAGTAACTGTTTTTGATTTTAAGACATACATACATAATTTTATTATAGGTAAAAAGAATGCCGAACGAACGTCTGGTTAAAAAGATATACAATGCGAAAGTGGAAGGATGTAGGTACCGGGAGAGACCGAGACTAACCTACCTAGACCAGATCGGTCATGTACTGAAGGAAGGTGGAGTCAAGAGTCCCCGAAACCGGCGAGCGTGTATGAAGACAATTATGAATGTTGAGGAAGCGAGTGAAGTATGCAAGGATAGAGTTCTCTGGCACTCTGTTCTCTCTGCCTACCCTGCAAGGGACATGGCGTGATGGTATGTATGTAAAAACTATGAATGTTTTGTTGAAAAGCTTTCATTCACATCATGTGATAAGGTACGAGTATATTGCAAGTGTCGCGTCGCCGCAGCCTTCTGCGAGGCAGTAGTCTCGCGGAAGGAGGCGGCGGAGCGCGTGCGCGAGGAGCGTCTCCTCGACGACGCGAACCGCCGCCGGCGACTGGGGCGGCGTAGGCGCGATTACCTGCGCCTGATGCCGCCCTAGCCGAGGCCGCGGGTGACTGGACCAGGGAATTAGTCCGTCACCCGCCGAGAGGCTGACCGCGCGAGGAGGGAACGACGTCCGCCCCGGGGGGGGGACGTCGCTCAAGGGGAGGGTACCTCTCAGGGGGTATTCCATCGGGCCGGCCACTGACGACAAGTTCACGCTGCTCCAGTGGCCGGTCCAACGACGTAGGTGAGGTTCGTGGGTGGATTACGGGTATGCGTGCTTACGCCCCTCTGTCGCCCCGGACGGAGTGGTGCGAGAGGAGCGCCGACCATAACCCACCCCAAAAAAAAAAAAAAAAAAAAAAAAAAAAAGTGTCGCGTCGCGTCGTGTCTCATACAACGAACGCTACAGCACACTAGATACACGTGCATCTCTTAGTCCGGTCAATTTAGACATTCGAAGCTACATAAATTCCCAACAAGCTGAAAATCAGTAAGATTGTTTAACATATGATTAAAAATAAAATTTGAAAGTTCTCATCTTTCCCCTGTATGGAAAAAAAAATATTCAAGATCAAAGGTCAAAAAATGAGTTATTCGCGATTTTCAGCAAAACGGTAAGTTTTATCATAAAAATACTTCAGACAAAAATTGTAGATCATAAAATTATCTACAAAAAATGTATTAATACTTTTTTCCTGCGAGCACTGTTTTTGAGATATAACGATTCAAAAAGTTGTAAAAGTTGTAATCGTCATAATATCTTCAGCACACGTTTCCACGCCACCTATGACGTAGTGTACTTAGCGCGTTTTTTTTAACGTGGTTTCCCCAGTAGGCCTATTTTACGGGTCAGTTGTGATCCTGTTTAGTTTAAAACTATTGCAAAATAATGCATATTAGCAGAGATTGAAAAGATAAATTGCGAAAAATATATAATGCGAAAGTGGAAGGATGTAGGTACCGGGGGGAGACCGAGACTAACTTAGCTAGACCAGATTGGTCACGTACTGAAGGAAGGTAGAGTCAACAGTCTCCGAAACCGGCGAGCGTGTATGAAGAGAAAATTATGAATGTTGAGGAAGCGAGTGAAGTATGCAAGGATAGAGTTCTCTGGAACTCTGTTCTCTCTGCCTACCCTGCAAGGGATATGGCGTGATGATATGTATGCATGTATTGAAAAGGTAAAAGCAAATTATGTATATTTTATATTATAAGTGTAAGTGACAATGACCGATAGAAACATATTTTAACATATATTACAACTGTAGAGATGTACTTGTTAGATTATTTGTGTATATATTATATTTTTGTATATATATATAGGTATTATATTTAGATATATGTATTATTAATACTCAATATTATCTGTAATAGGTATCAGGTTATTATCATATCAGATAAATAAGATAGTAAAGCAAACAACGTTATTACAATACATTTAATTTACATATCAATTTATCATAATACTATTCAATGAAAATAAGCAAAAGTATTACCATGAAATGCACAACTACATAATGATACAAAAATACAACCTTAGATGTTAACAGTACGAAAGCCAACAGCAACTGACTGTTTTACCGCGCTATCGCTCCTTAAATACCCACAAACTGCACAAACAACCGACAACCCACAACTTTGATATCAAATCAGCAAATATTATTTCATTTTAATCCACTTTTCACCCTAATAACACAAATCATATCGTAATTCATCATTATTTTTTAAATCGACGTAAAATAGAATCTTATTGCCTTTTTAAATGTTATATACCTATACATTTCTTCTATTATTAATCTAACATACTCGTATATACGTGGCGTACTCATGCATATTATGGCGATTACAACTTTTACAACTTTTTGAATCGTTATATCTCAAAAATGATGGCTTGTAAGAAAAAAGTATTGATACATTTTGGAGATAATTTTATGATTTATAACTTTTGTCTGAAGTATTTTTATGATAAAACTTACCGTTTTGCTGAAAATCGCGAATAACTCATTTTTTTGACCTTTGACCTTGAATATTTTTTTCTATACGGGGGAAAGATGGGGAACTTCCAAATTTTATTTTTATTCATATTTTAAAAAATCTTACTGATTTTCAGCTTGTTGGGAATTTATATAGCTTTACTCTTATTTTTTGGTCTAATTTGACCGGAGTATCTAGTGTATTATTTTTATTTTATCGCGATTAGCCATAGATGGTTTTAACAGCCCAGGCTATAAGTGAGCACCGAAGGTTCTCAACCCAGAAAAGTTCTAAACGACATTGTCTCGGGGGAAACGCTCCTGGACTTGGGACGTCGCTGATGGCAAATTAGACGGGTTTCTCTTTTTTTTATTGCTATTGGTGGCAAACGAACAAGCAGCACACCTGATGATAAGTATTAGGTACTGCCACGCATGGACTTTTGCATTACCAGGGGTACAACTAGGCTGCTGCCTACCAATAAAAATCCCGAACCCAACCAAAAAGCTGGGCTTCTGGCTCTCTCGCTCACCGAATGAAATACATTAGCACATGCCACTGATCAGATGTTAATTTTCCGCAAGAATGTGGTACTGCCGCGGAGCCCGGACGGACCGTTCCGCGGCTGTAGATAGACAACTGTCAACAATGTGGTCCTACATTATCAACATGCCCACGTTTGATCTGATGACCGGTCGCGGTTATTTACGAGCAATGACCTCGCGGGCCGTGTATGACTGAGCTAACATAATCTCATCATCAGTCTCGTCGAATAAATTTCGGAAATGTTGGATCACAGCAATTTTTCAAGATATATAGTTAACCGACCCAACCACTAAGGGGTTGGGTCGAGTCACGGCAGATAACATAATATGTTGCTAGCACAGACGGGTTATACCAACCCACACACACAAGAGCGACAAACTAGTATTGGTACCTACCTCCACACCCTCGCTGTAACACTACACGACAGCAACGATGTATGTATAGCTACACCAACTGACGCTAATATATCTCACAACACAATGATATCGTGACCTCATTCATAGCGAGCCATTATATAATTACTAACTATACACAACATTAATACAATACGTAGCATACACACCTCGTACTAACATTGACATACCTCACTGTGTCTGTGTGGACCGCGTGGTCACTACACAACCCGGTCCTCCCTTCCCGACTAGAAAAAAAGTACGGTTCAACCAGATCATTTATCTGAACCCGATCAGGACAGAATGAGGCATGCCGGATCCGGCAAACCCTATCAGGACCAGGTCTGGTCCAGATCAGGATAGCCTGATGTGAAATAACATCAAGTATGGTAAGGCATACCGGATCAGTACCAGGTCAGGACCAAATAAGGACAGCCTGATGTAAAATATAATCAAGTATATGGTAAGGCATAATGGATATCAGGACCAGAAACAATTTTCGTAACACAAAAAAAATATCAATCAAAATTCAAAAAAGTATCATATCATGATTGTCATATTTATGCCACGGTGTAAATTGTATTTGCATCAGAGGAGATTAATCTGAAATCTTTAATTCATCATATTTATTTAATAATAATAATAATGTTTAATTAATAATAGAAAAATAATTTATATTTAAAGTAAAAACAAAAACAAATAATAGGTACATTTGAAAACATAGACAGAAATAAATATAATAATATTATAACAACCATTCTAACATTTAATGTTTTGGGTCATAATAAATTGTTGATGGCGTTAGTAAAATGACGTCATTATCTGAATCGCGGTGTTAAGATTCTCCGAAGCGTAATGACATCGCCTAATATCGGATCCCACAAGTGGCACCCGATCACGAGTTAACTACTAAAGCAGCCATCACTCCCCTCAACCACCTTGGAGGAAAGGGAGAGACCCGCTCCACGCAGCTACCGCAAACGGACCTTTCAGTGAGCATGACCAATACCATGATGTACTATAAATGCAAAAAAGTCAAAATTCGTCAGGTAACAGACGCTACGCTTTACAAGTATGTATAATTATTAAAAAGAAATAGTAACTAAACAGTTTAAAAAAAATAATGTAATTCCTGAAAGAGGAGCTGCTCATAGCCAGTCTGAACTATCGCTTAGATAATCCGAGATTTTATAATAATCTTTTTTACAGAGTCTGTTCTTGACAGCCCTTTTAAACTTGTTCACAGTCATATCTCGGATATCTTTTGGTAATTTATTATAGAAGCGTATACATTGCCCCATGAATGACCTATTAATTCTTACAAGACGCGTACTGTATACAACTAATTTGTCCTTATTCCGAGTATTCACACAATGAATGTCACAATATTTTTCAAAGTTACTGAAATTTCTTTTTACATACAAAACATTTTCGTATATATATATTGTGATACAACAGTCAGAATATTCACCTCTTTGAATTTCTCTCTAAGTGAAACTCTTGGGCCTAGATTATAAATTGCAGGGATAGCCCTTTTTTGCAGAACAAAGATACTACTCAAATCCGCGGAGCATCCCCACAGCAATATGCCGTAAGACATAAGACTATGAAAATAAGAGAAGTAAACTATTCTAGCTGTTTCAATATCGGACAATACTCGAATTTTTTGACCGCATAAGCCGCTGAGCTAAGCCTGCTTGACAATTTTTCAATATGAGGGCCCCATTGGAGTCTAGCATCTATAGTGATGCCTAGAAAAACGGTTGATTCCACAAGTTCTAGAGCCACACCATTCATTTGAACATTGGTTCCCATTTGTCTTACATTAGGTGTGGTAAATTTAATACATTTTGTTTTGTTCTCATTAAGAACTAGATTATTTGTGTTGACGCTCCAGCGTGTCACGACGGCGGCGTAGCGGTGAATTATCTTTATTTAAATTTTCTTAAACTCGTAATATCTTTCGAAGGAATTGTCCGATTTTAATAAACTAAAAAGTAATTTGCAGGTATTTAAACAGCCTCGCTTGAGAAATTATTTATTTACGTAAGGATTAAGGTAAATGTATAAATAACTTGTCTGATTTTGGTCGGCATTTCTATTAAATTTTAAAATCTTAAAAAGTAGTTATAGTGACATAAGTACAATAGTTAAACACATTCTATTGCGACATTTTTTGTTGATATTGATATGTTATTTAATATTGTAGAACATTTTTTTGTTCTATCATCAATAATTTTCGCAGTACATGCGATAAAAGATATTTTATAGGCATTTTATTGCACCTCTTTTTTTTTTTTTTTTTTTTTTTTTTTTGCGGTGGGCTATGGACGTCGCACCCCGCCAAATCGGTCCGGGGCGACGGAAGAGGCGGCGCGCAACCCCATTGACCCACCCTGCAAGCACCTCTTCTTCGCCGTGCGAGCGGGCCACCGGTACCCGATCTTTGTCTTCGGTGGCCCGCTCGGCGGTATGGCCTCTCGGGCTCCTCTCCTGTCGACGCCCCGGCAGCTTTCGCCGTCGAGGCGTCGTCCTCACGCGGTGGCCTCACGTCAGGTGACCGGACAATTCCCCGGTCCAATCACCCGAAGCCTCGGTTAGGGCGGCATCAGGCGCAGGTACTCGCGCCTGCGCCGCCCCGGCCGCGGGCGGCGGCCCGGGTCACGGGAATCCTCCCGGGCCCGTTCCGCCGCCTCCTTCTGCGAGATGACAGCCTCGCAGAAGGCGGCGACCGCGTCCCAATTCCTGACGCTGTCGACCATCGCTCGCGCAACAGCCGGCAGCGTCAGGTCGGCACCGATGACAGCGACGAGGTCACGGCGCTGCCCGTCCCAGCCCGAACATACCTCGAGCGTATGTTGCGCCGTGTCCTCGTCGCTACTGCAATGGTGGCAGGACGGAGTCCACTCTCTCCGCACGACCGTGTGCAGGTACTTGCCGAAGCAACCATGCCCCGACAAGACCTGCACCAACCGGAAAGAGAGAACTCCGTGCCGACGCTCCATCCACTCTATCAGTACGGGCCGGAGGGCCTCAACGGTAAAAACACCGTGTCTAGGCCTCTCCAGCCGCGTAGCCCAACGGGCGATGACTTCTCGGCGGGCGTCCTCGCGCCAGGTGGCTATCTCGTTGAACGATGGGGAGCCACCCTCTTCGCGCATTGAGGTAACCCGCCGGTAGAGGTCGGAGAGCATCTCCGCCTCTAGGTCCCACGGGGGTGTCCCGGCCAATAGGCATGCGGCCTCGGTAGACACCGTGCGGTACCCGCGAATGGCTCTGACCGCCATGGCTCGCTGTGGCCTCCACAGCACCGCCCTGAGCTGGGCGTTCAGAGCCCTCGCCCACACGGGTGCGCCGTATATGGCCATTGAGCGGATCACCCCCGCATACAGCCGTCGGCCCTCGAAACTGGGTCCGCCCACGTTCGGCATGAGCCGAGAAAGGGCGGACGCCGCGCCGACCAGCCGGGGAGCAATTTGACGAAAATGCTCCCGGAACCACCATCGCCCGTCGAGCACCAGACCCAAGTACCTCATATGGGCCTGGATACTGATGTGGATGGAGTTGACGACTAACGAGGCGCCGATGGGCAGCCTCACACGGGGCCCATGGAATAGTAGAGCCTCCGTCTTGTTTAGGGCCACCCTGAGCCCCAGCGCCTCAATACGCCTGACCATCTCCTCGGTGCCGAGAGTGGCCAGGCTCGCCGCCTCTTCGAGTGTCCTGCCCCGGGCTGTGACGAGCGTGTCGTCAGCATAGCATATAACGCTCAGCCCGGGGGGGAGACTCCCTCTCAACGCCCAGTCGTAACCGATGTCCCACAGAGTCGGCCCCAGAACCGAACCCTGCGGAACACCGCACGACATGGGCGTCCGCACAATGTCCCCTGCGGGGCTCGCGTAGAGAACACTACGCCCCTCCAAATAGTCTGCCACCAGCCGCCTGAGGTACAGGGGCACTCCATGGAACCGGAGCGCCTCCCTGATGCAGCTGAATGGCAGACTATTGAAGGCGTTGGCGATGTCCAACGACACCGCCAACAGCACTCCTTTGCCGGCGACAGCCTCCGCGGCCGTCTGCCTCAGGCGTAGCAGGGCCCCGATGGTCGAACGCCCCCTCCGAAACCCAAATTGAGCGTCCGACAGATCGGGCCCCACCTCCTCCAGGTGCTGGACGATGCGGGCAGCGAGGACACGCTCCAGCAGCTTACCCACATCGTCCAGAAGCACAATGGGCCTGTAGGCCGACGGCGAATCCGGGGGCCGTCCCGGCTTTGGCAGGAGAACCAACCTCCCTTCCTTCCAGCACTCAGGGAACTGTCCAGACGTCAGACAGGCGTTGAACAGTCGCCTGAGGCGAGGTTCGAGATGCTCGAGGAGCAACGTCAACACCCGGACTGGGACTCCGTCCGGGCCGGGGGCCGTGGTGGCGGAACGAATCTTCGCCACGGCTGCCCCCACTTCCGACTCCGTCACGGGTGGAACTCCGACTGCCGCGGGAACAGCTCCTCGACCACTCTACAAAGGAGGTCGGGATGGAGGGTCTCGGTGAGGGGGGGGCCCTGTGCGCGAAGCTTATTCAGCGACGCGCGATACGGGCGACCCCAGGGGTCACGGTCGAGACCGTCCAGCATCTCCTGCCAACTCGCGTCCTTGGCGGACCGGATGGCCAGCCGAAAGGCGGTACGCGCTCTGCGGTACGCCTCGTACAGCTGGCCCTCCCGCTCAACATCGCGGCGACGCCGCCGACTGCGGGTGTAGGACATTCGGGCACTAATGCACGCCGCACGAAGGTCCGCCAGTCTTGGGGACCACCAGTAGACCCCCTGCCTCGGAGGTAGACGCCGCACCCTGGGCATGGCCGCATCGCAGACCTGCGTTAACGCACTGCGGATGCGGACAGCCTCAATGTCCACTCCGTCCGCTGGGGGTGGTGAGGACAGCCACGTGTTCACGATGGCCGCCTCCGCCAGTAGGTCCCTATCCAGACGCCCCACAGCCCACCGCGGAAATGCGGGAGCTCGGTCCGCCCTGTGACCCCTGCTGGGGTCCCGGAGAGGGGAGACCTCCATCCGGATGTAACGGTGATCCGACAGGGTCTCCGCCTCCTCCAGGACACGCCAGTTCCTCACTCGTGGTGCGACAGCAGGGCTAGCGAACGACAAGTCCACTATCGACCCACCCTGCTGTCGCACACACGTGTTCACTGAGCCTCTGTTTAGGACACAGAGGCCCAGTGACGCCGCCCACTCCACGATCGCCCGCCCGCGATCGTCCGTCATCGGGGACCCCCACGCCGTGGATTTGGCGTTGAAGTCCCCCAGGACCAGGACGAGGCCCGGTGCCCGTCGCCGTATCGAAGCCTCCAAGGTGGTGAGGGAGGCCCCGAAATCGTCCATTCTCCTATTAGGGGAGAGGTATACACTGTAGAGCGTGACCCCTCCCCAATCCGCAGCGACAAATTCCTCGCCCCTATCCAAGAGGGATAAGGACGGGAAGTGCCGCTGCGTGGAGGTGACGATTGCCGCGGTTCCGTTACGGCTGACCACCCAATTGGGGCGATCAGGCACACAGTACGGTTCCGCGACTACGGCTGCACCGATCGACCACTCCGCCATGGATTGCAGGAGGAGATCCTGCGCACCGGCGGAGTGGTTGGTGTTGGCCTGCAGGAGGTGAGTGGACTGGGCAGCCATTAATGGGCCGTGTCCATCATCACCTCCTGGCTTGCGCCGGGCGATCGGGCCGCGCTAGGAGCGGGAGCGGCCGGAGTCGAAGGGCCGCTCCGCCCCTTTGGAGCCGAAGCCGGAGGTCTACACGCCCCAGAGCCCATGCGGTGCTTGGCAGGCTTATTACCCGCCGCACACGCGGGGCAGTGGGGCGGGGCGGCGCAAAATGCCGCCATATGCCCAGTCTGACCGCAGCGGAAACAGAGTCCGCCGCAGTCAAAGCAATTAGTGCATGTTGGCCGGGTGTGCCCGACCGCCATGCACTTGAAACACCTCGCAGGCCGGTGCTCCAGCACGGTGACTCGCGCTGAGCTCCAGCCCACGAGGAGCCTGCCTGAGCCGGCCAGTTGCCTGACCGACTCCACTAGGCATTGCACCCAGGCGGCACCTACGCCGCCCGGACCGGGCCGGATGGCACCAACCCGGACGGTGTCCAGGGGACACCCGGTTTTCGAGGCAATGGCCTCCCGGATGTCTTCCACCGTCACGGAGTCGTCCAGACCCGCGATGCGCATTTCGGCGCACTTTACAGGTCTGGCGATTTTGACGCCACCCTCCTCGGCGAATAGACCTCGCAGCTTCGACGCCACGCTATCGGCCGTTCTGGTGCCCTCGGCCCCAGGGAACTCCAAAATTCGAGCCCCTGTCCGAGCCTTGCGGGTCCGGGCTTCGACGCCTCCTATGTCGGAGACGTCGAGCTCCTGCCGGGCTTTCCTCAGAACGGCCTCATAGCTGAGGCCCCTTTCTGCCGCCTCAGGCAGCACAGTGATCACCACTGCGGCTGTCTTCGGCGGCCGGAGCCCCTTGCGCGGCCTCTTCCTCTTCGTGCCTCCTCCGGCTCCTGCCTGGGGAGCGGCGACCTCAGCGGCGCGCTTGGCCGCCGCTCTCCTCCTCTTGCCGCGACTCTTTCTGCCGCGCTCGGCCACCTGCCAACCCTGTTCGGGCATAGCGGGCGTACCTGGCGCTGAGGGCGCAGTCGCGGTCGCGCTAGTCGTCGCTGGCGGTGTTGGTGCTGGCGACGACTGCGGTCCAGCAGGAGCCGGTGCCGCCTTCCGTTTCTTCGTCGTGGGAGCGGGGGCGGGCCCCTTGGACTTGGGCCCAGCCGCGGCCGCGGAGTAACTGCCCCCCACACGGCCACCCTGACAAGGCAGAGGGGCGGGGGCTGGTGCCGCATATGGCCTCTTATCCGCGGCGAGAGGTGGCCGAACTCGTGGTTCTGGAGGCAGCCTTGCCTCCAGAACGGCCAAGCGCGCATCGACCAGATTGCCGACTGTGTTAATGATGGCGCGCAAGGCCTCGTCCGGCACGCCCTCCACCGCGGGCAGCAGGGTTGTTGTCGCCGGCTGGACCTCTGCCGGGGCCCGCTCCACGACGTTTGGCGGCTTCCTTGCCGCAGCGGCCCGGCTAGCGATGGCTGGCGTCCTCTTCTTAGGGGCGGCGGCGACCTCGACTTCTTGGCGGCTAGCGCTGGTCGACGACTCAGTTGGCGCAGTCTGCATGAGCCGCGCCATTTGGGCCCTAAGGTCGGTCACGTCCTTTGACAGCAGGCGGTTCGCTCGCCGCACCGCCGATAGCTCGGCTCCCAACTGACGATTCTGGGCCCGCAGGCCTAACACCTCGCCACTGAGGCGGGCGTTATCGGCCTGCAGGGCCTCCATACTCGCGGCTGGGGCGCTCGCGCGGGCACCAGCGGCCGCCACTTCGGTGGGGGGGATGCCGGACAACACCTCCAGCACCCTCGCGGCGGCCGCCTCGTTATCGGCCTGCCTGCCTTCCACCACTCCACGCACTCCGCCGGCCGGGGAGTGGGTCGTTCTGCCCGTCATCGCGGCCCCTCGCCCTCTGCGCGACGCCGGCACTTTGGGGGGAGGCATGATTACCACGCTCCCTTCAGAATCGGCGCCAGAGCTGCCCTCCTTATTCAGGGGGCGCTTCCGCACCTTCGAAGGGAGGGCCTCCTCCCTTACCGTCAGGGCCGCCGCCGCAGGACGCGGTGACGACCTGGCAGTGGCGACTTCCTCATCCGACCCGCTGACCTCCTTGGACGGCTCTGCGGAACTAACGCCCTCGTCCATCACATCGGCAGATCCACTGCCCTCGTCTCTGGACGGCTCTGCGACAGAACTGTCGCCCTCGTCCGTTGACGGCTCTGCAGTGGATCTGCCGCCGTCCTTGTCCCGCTCGCGCGCGTAACGCTCGCGGTTTTCAGAGTTCCGCTTCTTTTCGCGAGCGTTCGCTTTCGCAGCTTTCCCCCATGTGAACCGCGCCGTCCGGCGCTTCTTCTTCTTCGAGGGGGGGGCCTCTGTGGTCGGTGCCGGGCTCTCGGCGGACGCCTCCAGTCCTAAGGACGAGGCGTCGTTTGTGCCAGTTTTATGTTGGCTTAGCAAGGCCGTAGGGTGGGAATCCGTAGGATCCCCGTCTTTTTTTGGTAAATTAGGCAAATCCATGACTATTCCCACGAGAATGGGAGAAAAACCGTCGACCCGGGCAGAGATCCCTGTACCCGGGCAAGCCTACATTTACCAACCAGAGGGTCGGCCGGTACCCTGGCTGGAGCGTGCTAGGAACAGAACAGCCCATCTGCCATGCATCCTCTCGCCGCACGCCAGAACTTAGGATTCTGGGTAATTTCCGAATTCGAAGGTCGAATTCTTTATAGAGGTTGTCTTCCTCGCGGTCCGGGCGGTTAAGCCAAGACCCTCGTTCCTGATACTACGCCTCACGACAACTTGTCCTGAAGCAAGATATCAGGTTTACGATATGTCGGCGGTGGCATAAGCCTGCCCAGCCCTCAAATGAATGAGTGACCGGGCCCGTCCGAAATTTCGCCTCCTGTACCCTCTACAACTAGAGGGTCAGGAGCGAATTGGGGCTCAACCCATTGGTGGGGAACCCGCCCTCTCGCCAGAAATTAGCTGCGGACGACAATTCAGCAGAAGAACGATCTGGGGGACTGTCGCCCGCACCCAGGGTACACCACGTGGAGGTTTTCTGGCACCGTACCCCAGGCATTTTATTGCACCTTGGGTAACATTTTAGTAGGGATTCTTATTTTTTTCTTAAGATTAAAATAGCCTATATTAATTAGTGATAACGTAGCATTCAAATGGTGAAAGAATTTTTAAAATCGGTCTAGTACTTTTTGGCCCAATTCGTTACAAACATACTTACATACAAACCTTTTCTCTTTATAATAATAATTATTATTAATTATTATTATTATTATCGGAAAGGTAAGTAAGGGCTCTTTTCTTAGCACTATGGCTAGTTTGAACCACATCCATTGGCCTAAGCCAAGTGAATGCAGCGTGTAGTGAGTAAAGTTTATGTCGACGATATCTTATTATGAGGGGCCATTTCGTTTTCATCTATCTGCAAGAATTTTCTGACTATTCTACATGTATTTAGGATTGCGGCTTTTTGGAGAGTTATGTAGAGGGTTTCTTTGAGGTCTAATAGTTTTAGGCTATGAAGAAGATGGTTGGGAATAGCGCCTGTTGTGGAGAGCACTATGGGTACTATGTACACTTTTTCCTGTTGCCAAATTCTGCTCATTTCATCTTTGAGTTCTGCGTACTTGCTTATTTTTTCAGTTATTGTCTTTTGTATGTTGTGTGTGTTAGGAACAGCAATGTCAATAAGGTAAATGATTTTGTTAATTTTGTCCTGTAGAATGATATCTGGTCTATTATAGTGATAGTCTTATCGGTGAGAATGGCGCGGTCGTAATAGAGCTTGTGTGTAGTATTTTCTAGAATGGTTTGTGGAGTATATTTGTAACATGGGGTGTTTGTTTCTTGTATAAGTGCATATTTGACTGCAAGTCTCTGATGAATGATATTTGCAACCTGGTTGTGTCTGTGTGTATAGTCTGTTTGTGTGAAGGTAGGGGCATGCTCCTGTTATGTGTTGAATGGTTTCTGGTTGTGTTTGACATTTGCGACACTTATCGTTTGTTACTGTAGGGTCTTTAATTATCTCCACGTCGTGGCCTTCGTCGTCCCTGACCCTTAGGGACAGGGGCGTCGGATACGTCGCGGCGGACTGGGGAGAGATTACGCTTTTCGGAGTCTATCTCTCCCCCAACAGGAGCGTGACTGATTTTGGGGCCTCCCTCACCATCTTAGGGGCCTCGTTACGGCGACTGGCACCGCGCCAAGTCTTCGTTCTGGGGGACTTCAACGCCAAGTCCATGGCGTGGGGGTTCCCCAGGACGGACGACCGAGGACGGGCGGTCGAGGAGTGGGCGGCGACACTGGGCCTCTGTTTGTTGAACAGGGGCTCGGTGCATACGTGCGTGCGGCAGCGGGGCGGGTCGATAGTGGACTTGTCGTTCGCTAGCCCCATTGTCGCCGCACGCGTGAGGAGCTGGTGCGTCGCGGAGGAGGTTGAGACCCTATCGGACCACCGGTATATCCGGATGGAGGTCTCCCGGACCCTCCCGACGCCCGGCAGGGGTCATCAGGCGGACGGACGTCCCGCGTTCCCGCGATGGGCGGTGGGTCGTTTGGACCGGGACCTGCTGGCGGAGGCAGCCATCGTCCACTCATGGCTGTCCTCTGCCCACCAGTTGGACGGGGTGGACGCCGAGGCTGGCCGCATCCGCAATGCGTTGACGCAGATCTGCGATGCGGCCATGCCCCGTGTACGGTGTCTGCCCCCTAAAAGGGCTGTCCACTGGTGGTCCCGGGAGCTGGCGGATCTTCGGGCCGCATGTATATGCGCCCGGAGGGCTTACACCCGCAGCCGGCGGCACCATCGTGATAAGGAGCGGGAGGGCCGGCTTTATGAGGGCTACCGCAATGCGCGGTCGGCCTTCAGGCTGGCCGTCCGTACCGCCAAGGACGTCAGTCGGCAGGAGATGCTGGACGGTCTCGATCGAGACCCCTGGGGTCGCCCCTATCGCGCGGCGCTGAGTAAGCTCCGCGCGCGGGGCCCCCCCTCACCGAGACCCTCCAGCCCGGCCTCCTCACCAGGGTCGTCGAGGACCTGTTCCCGCGACGGGCGGAGCACACGCCCCCGGTCATGGCTTCGCCAGACACTGACCGGGAGGCCGACGATGACAGTGTTCCGCCCATCGCGGCAACCGAGATGGGGGTGGCGGTGGCGCGCATGCGCGGCAAATCCACTGCCCCCGGGCCCGACGGTGTTCCCAACCGCGTGCTGGCCCTGGTCCTCGACCACCTGTGTCCCCGCCTCAGGGGGCTGTTCGACGCGTGTTTAGCGTCCGGGCGGTTCCCTGGGTGCTGGAAGGAGGGGAAGCTGGTGCTCCTGCCGAAGCCGGGACGGTCTCCAGAGTTGGCCTCGGCCTACAGGCCTATCGTGCTGCTCGACGATGCGGGCAAGCTATTGGAGAGGGTGCTGGCTGCCCGCATCGAGCGGCACCTCGTTGGCACGGGGCCCGATCTGTCGGACGCCCAGTTTGGGTTCAGGAGGGGTCGTTCGACGATCGCGGCTCTGCTGCGCCTGAGGGCCGTGGCGACTGAGGCCGTCGCCGGCGGAGGAGTGCTGTTGGTGGTGTCCCTGGACATCGCCAACGCATTCAATAGTCTGCCATTTAGCTGCATCAGGGAGGCGCTCCGATACCACGGAGTGCCAGTTTACCTGAGGCGGCTAGTGGCAGACTATCTGGAGGGGCGCAGCGTCCTCTACACCAACCGAGTAGGGGACGTTGTGCGAACGCCCATGACGTGCGGTGTCCCACAGGGGTCGGTCCTTGGACCCACCCTGTGGAACATCGGCTACGACTGGGCGTTGAGAGGGAGCCTCCTACCCGGGCTGGGCGTGATCTGTTACGCCGACGACACGCTCGTCACAGCCCGCGGTAGGACGCTGGAGGAGGCGGCAGGCCTGGCGACTCTCGGCACCGAAGAGATCGTCAGGCGGATCGAGGCGCTGGGGTTGAGGGTGGCCCTGGACAAGACGGAGGCCCTCTTGTTCCATGGGCCCCGCATGGGCCCTCCCATCGGCGTTTCGATCACCGTCAATTCGGTTGACATCAGCATCCGGGCCCATATGAGGTATTTGGGCCTGGTGCTCGACGGGCATTGGTGCTTTCGGGAGCATTTCCGCAGGCTCGCTCCGCGGCTCGTCGGCGCGGCGTCCGCCCTTTCATGGCTAATGCCGAATGTGGGCGGACCGAGCGCTACGTGCCGACAGCTGTACACGGGGGTCGTCCGGTCGATGGCCCTGTACGGCGCACCGGTGTGGGCGGGGTCCCTGACCGTCCGACTCAGGGCTCTTCTGTGGCGACCACAGAGGGCCATGGCGGTCAGGGCTGTACGCGGGTACCGCACGGTGGCGACGGAGGCAGCGTGCCTGTTGGCCGGGAGTCCCCCGTGGGACCTGGAGGCGGAAATGCTCGCCGATTTGTATCGGCGGGTGTCGGGGGTGCGCGCGGAGGGCGGTGTGGTCTCTTTGAGGGAACTCACCGCCTGGCGCGTTGACGCCCACCTAGATGTCATTGCCCGTTGGGCAGTCCGGCTGGAGAGGCCTCGGTTCGGTGTGCGGACCGTAGAGGCCTTCCGGCCGGTGCTGATGCAGTGGTTGGAACGGCGGCACGGGGTGCTCTCCTTCCGACTGGTGCAGGTTTTGACGGGGCATGGATGCTTCGCCAAATACCTGCACAAGGTCGTCAGGAGGGAGAGTACACCGTCCTGCCACCACTGCGATTGCGACGAAGACACGGCGCAGCATACGCTCGAGGTTTGTGCCGCTTGGGCAGAGCAGCGTCGTGAACTCGTCGCAATCATCGGTGCCGACCTGACGCTGCCGACCATCGCCAGGGCGATGCTCGACAGCGTCAGGAACCGGGACGCGGTCGCAACCTTCTGCGAGGCAGTAGTCTCGCGGAAGGAGGCGGCGGAGCGCGTGCGCGAGGAGCGTCTCCTCGACGGCGCGAGCCGCCGCCGGCGACTGGGGCGGCGCAGGCGCGATTACCTGCGCCTGATGCCGCCCTAGCCGAGGCCGCGGGTGACTGGATCGGGGAATTAGTCCGTCACCCGCCGAGAGGCCGTCCGCGTGAGGAAAGACCGACATCCTACCCGAGGGGGGGATGTCGGTCGAGGAGAGGGTACTCCTCAGGGGTATTCCGTCGGGCCGACCACTGACGTCAAGTCACTCTGCTCCGGTGGTCGGCCCAACGACGAAGGCGACGTCACGGGTGGGTTACGGGTGTGCGCGCTTACGCCCCTCTGTCACCCCGGATGGAGTGGTGCGAGGAGTGCGCCGACCGTAGCCCACCCCCAAAAAAAAAAAAAAAAAAAGGTGTATATTTATAGTAGGGTACGGATGGGGCGGATATCAAATCGTATTTTATGGCTAAATTTTAGTGAATAATGTTGACTATTTGGTCATGTCTATGTTTGTAGTCCGTTTGTACTATAGATTTACACGCGCCTATTAAATGTTGGATAGTTTCAGAGGCACTATTGCATCTTCTACAGATATCTGTTGTGGGGATGTGCATAATGTGTTTCTGGTAGTTGCGAGTTTCAATTACTTGGTCTTGAATTGCCTGCATAAATCCTTCTGTCTCTGGGAAAAGCTCGCCACTACTCAGCCACTTGTTCGAAGCTATTTTGTCGACTGTAGGCTGATTAAGGTTTAGGCAATGCCTTCCATGAAGTGATTTTTTAATCCCTATATCTATTTTCTCTTGAATGGCAATGTGCTTTTCATTGTTTTGAATATTACTATCAAACATAGTTAGTGGTGTATATTTTTTATCATTGTATAATATTGCTCTGTGTAGAATAGAACTAGTGCTTTTTGATTTGAAATATGTTCCCAAAGTAGTAATCTGTCTATTATACAAATTAGTCAGGTCTATAATACCCCTACCCACTTCTTCTCTTGGTAAAGTTAAACGTTGAGTACATGCTCTAGGGTGGTGTTTTCTGTGTGAGGTGAGGGAAGTATTTATGAGACTTTGTAAGTTATTTAGTTCAGTTCGTGTCCAATTGATTACACCAAAAGAGTAAGTTAAAACCGGAATAGCATATGCGTTGATAGCTTTAACACTATGGAGGGAATTTAGCTGGCTATTAAATATAGCACGAAGTCTTTGCTTAAACTGTGAGGCTAAGTTAATTTTAATTTCTTTATGGTGAATTTGTTTAGATTGAATATAGCCAAGATATTTGTAAACTTCCCCTTCATCTAATGCCTTCATGGTTTCCCCAGTTTGTATAATATATGAATGCTGGTGGGTTTTTCCTGCCAAAATTGAGTTGATTTTACATTTGTCTATCCCAAACTCCATTTTAATATCAATTGAGATTTGTTCTACTGTATTCGCTAGAGTAATTAATTCATCTGGAGCTGTTGCATATAGTTTAATATCATCCATATAAAGAAGATGATTAATCTTCATAATACTATTGTTGGTGGTTAATTCGATGGTGTCTTTGTATTTTAAAACATAGCCGGCTTGATGCAGATTTAACTGCTTTGAAAGGGGATTTAAGGCTATACAAAACCATAAGGGGCTCAGTGCATTGCCCTGAAATATTCCTCTCCTAATTTTAATGTATTTTGTCTCAAGTATAACCTGTATGTGTTTTCAGTCGTAGTCGCGTTGTCCATCAGTCATTATTTTGCTTAAGAATTCTGTAATCTGTGGATGAATTTTATATATTTTTAGGACTTCTATAAGCTAAGAGTGAGGAACTGAATCATATGCTTTTTTATAATCTATATACATGGTGCATAAATCTTTTTTGTGTTTGTTGACGTGTTTCTGTATTACCGAATTTATTATTAATTGTTCTTTACATCCTTGGCTGAACTTCCTACATCCTTTCTGTTCCTCAGTAAGAATTTTGTATGTATCAAGATGTGTGTAAATGATATGTGTAAGATATGCTGTAATTATTTTATAAATTGTTCGTAGGCAGGTGATTGGTCAATATTTGGCTGGATTGATGGTATCATTACTATCTTTTGGAATCATGTAAGTGATTCCTTCTGTTATATATTTAGACATAAGTTTTGGATTTTTAATGAAGTTATTTATGTGGTTATGGAGATATGGGTGCAAATGTGTAAATTTATATACCAAAAATTATGCAAAGCATCAAAACCAGGTGCTTTCCAGTTATGTAGTTTTTTTAATAACCATTTGAAATGTATCCAATGACACGTATTCAAAATTCATCGGTTCAATATTAGTATTACTCTATCTATCTTTCTCATATTTAATCCATTCTGCTGAAGTATTATGGTTAACCGGATTTGCCCAAATATCAGACTAAAACCTTTGCAACTCTTCTACGGATGGGTGTCTTGTAAGAGTGTTAGATTTAGTTAAATTTGTAGTAGAGATCTTAAGATTTCGGTAGAAAAGTTTTTCGTTATTACGGAACTGATTATTCTGCGTTTTACGGAGTGTACATTTTTTGTATCTGCAAAAGTAGATTAACTACTTTTGACAACTGAAAGTTTTTGCTTTAGAGTATCTAGAAAGTGAGTAAGCTGTGTATTAGGTTCTTCGTGTATTGTATGTATTTTGTGATGTTCTAAAATGTGACTTACTGCTTTTATTACTTTACTGCTTTTATTACCTTGTATATATTGAGTGAGCTGTCCAATTCTTGCTCTTAGTATTTCCAGTTTGTGTTCTAATCTTTTTTGCCATTTAGGTTTAATCTCTTTTTGACAAGCGTTAACGTTATTAGTATCCTCAATAGATATTTTCGCACCGTTTACTTTTGCAGCTGTCCACGCAGCACTATATATAACTGTTTGTAGGGTTCCAAAGTCTGTATCTGTATTAGCTCGTTTCCGTAAAATCACATTATTAATATATCTCATTGTACATGCAAGTGTTTTTGATGTTTTCTGTCTTGGTATATATTGTCTTTCAGTGGAATGTATGTTTGTAAAGTTATGTAAGCTCGTTGTGAATATTTCATCTATTAATTTATTCTCATTATGACTTGTCTCGATATTCGAATATTGAGTACCCGACTAGAAAAAAAGTATGGTTCAACCAGATCATGTATCTGGACCCGATCAGGATAGAATGAGGCATGCCGGATCCGGCAAACCCGATCAGGACCAGGTCTGGTCCTGATCAGAATAGCCTGATGTGAAATAACATCAAGTATGGTAAGGCATACCGGATCAGAACCAGATCAGGACAGCCTGATGTGAAATATCATCAAATATATAGTAAGGCTTGTAGTATATCAGAACCAGAAACAGTTTTCGTAACACGAAAAAAATATCAATCCAAATCCAAAAAAGTGACATGATTGTCATATTTATGCCACGGCGTAATTGTATTTGCATCAGAGGAGATTAATCTGAAATCTTTAATTCATCCATCCATCCATCAGCCTGTAAACGTCCACCGTTGGACATAGGCCTCCCCACGAGAATGCCATCTATAACGGTCCTGTGCCACCTGCATCCAGCGGTATCCTGCGACCTTGATGAGGTCATCAGTCCACCGAGTGGGGGGTCGTCCTACGCTGCGTCGTCCGATTCGTGGTCGCCACTCGAGAACCTTTTTTCCCCAACGGTTGTCGGTTCGTCGAGCGATGTGGCCTGCCCATTGCCACTTCAACGTGCTAATCCTTAGGGCTATGTCGGTTACACCCGTTCTTCTACGGATTTCCGTATTTCAGATTTTATCACGTAGAGAAATACCGAGCATAGCCCTCTCCATAGCACGCTGAGCGACTTTGAGCCTTGTTATGAGGCCGACATTTAGAGACCACGTTTCAGTGCCGTAAGTCATCGCTGGTAATACACACTGGTTATAAACCTTTGTTTTCAGATACTGCGGAATATTAGAATCTTTAATTAATCATATGTATTTAATAATAATAATAATGTTTAATTAATAATATAAAAATAATTTATATTTAAAGAAAAAAAACAAAAATAAATAATATATATATTTAAATGTACCTAACATTTGAAAACATAGATAGATAGAAATATTATATTGTAACAACCATTCTAACATTTAATGTTTTGGGTCATAATAAATAGATGGCGTTAGTAAAATGACGTCATTATTTGAATCGCAGTGTTAAGGTTCTCCGAAGCGTAATGACATGGCCTAATATTAAATAGTTGTTATCGAATCAGATTAAAACAGATCGATCAGGTCATGAATGAGAATTTCAGGCGACAGTTGCAGTCGTTAGCATCTGGTGGTTGCGCTGTAATTGGTACGGCTGACTGGGACTCTCTATGATAAAAATATAGCACTGCATTCGGTGCCTACGTCATATATTAATTAATATTTAGACCTATTAAACATGTTCTTTAAGATATTCATGTTTTTTAAAAGGACCGGACTGGGCATACTCGTTTTGAATCAGGCAAGATATATAACGCAGATGATTGATTTGGTTCCGATCAGTAAAATTTCATCCGGACCCGATCAGGAACGCCTGATCTGGACCCGATCAGGAATGCCTGATCTGGACCCGATAAGGTTTTCCTGATCGGGTCCAGATATACCTTCTGCGTTACATACCTTATCTGGTCCAGATCGGGCATGCCCGGTCCGGTCCTGCTAAGGAAGACGAAAAAATTTCTAGTCGGGTATTACTTTCTGATGCAATACTTTGTAAAACTGTAAGTGCTTCGTATTCTTGATGATTTGTTTCATAATTACTAGTGTTATCTGTATTAGAGTTAGGTGTTATTGTTATCTGTAATTCATCCCCTACTTCTTTTCTAATATCTGCTATCCTATTTTCACTTATATAAGTTTTTTACAGTTCATATTGCAAGTGTTGGCCCCCTCGCCTCACCTCGCCATTCACATACAGTTCATATTGCAAGTGTTGACCCCCTCGCCTCGCCATTCACATACAGTTCATATTGCAAGTGTTGACCCCCTTGCCTCGCCTCGCCATTCACATACAGTTCATATTGCAAGTGTTGACCCCCTCGCCTCGCCATTCACATACAGTTCATATTGCAAGTGTTGACCCCCTCGCCTCGCCATTCACATACAGTTCATATTGCAAGTGTTGACCCCCTCGCCTCGCCATTCACATACAGTTCATATTGCAAGTGTTGACCCCCTCGCCTCGCCATTCACATACAGTTCATATTGCAAGTGTTGACCCCCTCGCCTCGCCATTCACATACAGTTCATATTGCAAGTGTTGACCCCCTCGCCTCGCCATTCACATACAGTTCATATTGCAAGTGTTGACCCCCTCGCCTCGCCATTCACATACAGTTCATATTGCAAGTGTTGACCCCCTCGCCTCGCCATTCACATACAGTTCATATTGCAAGTGTTGGCCCCCTCGCCTCACCTCGCCATTCACATACAGTTCATATTGCAAGTGTTGACCCCCTCGCCTCGCCATTCACATACAGTTCATATTGCAAGTGTTGACCCCCTCGCCTCGCCATTCACATACAGTTCATATTGCAAGTGTTGACCCCCTCGCCTCGCCATTCACATACAGTTCATATTGCAAGTGTTGACCCCCTCGCCTCGCCATTCACATACAGTTCATATTGCAAGTGTTGACCCCCTCGCCTCGCCATTCACATACAGTTCATATTGCAAGTGTTGACCCCCTCGCCTCGCCATTCACATACAGTTCATATTGCAAGTGTTGACCCCCTCGCCTCGCCATTCACATACAGTTCATATTGCAAGTGTTGGCCCCCTCGCCTCACCTCGCCATTCACATACAGTTCATATTGCAAGTGTTGACCCCCTCGCCTCGCCATTCACATACAGTTCATATTGCAAGTGTTGACCCCCTCGCCTCGCCATTCACATACAGTTCATATTGCAAGTGTTGACCCCCTCGCCTCGCCATTCACATACAGTTCATATTGCAAGTGTTGACCCCCTCGCCTCGCCATTCACATACAGTTCATATTGCAAGTGTTGGCCCCCTCGCCTCACCTCGCCATTCACATACAGTTCATATTGCAAGTGTTGGCCCCCTCGCCTCACCTCGCCATTCACATACAGTTCATATTGCAAGTGTTGACCCCCTCGCCTCGCCATTCACATACAGTTCATATTGCAAGTGTTGACCCCCTCGCCTCGCCATTCACATACAGTTCATATTGCAAGTGTTGACCCCCTCGCCTCGCCATTCACATACAGTTCATATTGCAAGTGTTGACCCCCTCGCCTCGCCATTCACATACAGTTCATATTGCAAGTGTTGACCCCCTCGCCATTCACATACAGTTCATATTGTACTATTCCGTCTGTTTGTGAAGCTTCTACGGAGTTAAGAGTGTGAACATTGTCATTTAACTTGTAATAGGTACTCTTTTAATATGGATTTATTCTGTCAATGAAAAAGTATTTCTGCAGTTTATACCGGAGAGTAAGCGTTTTCATCAGACAGATCACTCTATTTAATTGTTGGAACATACACACACGTTGATTGAGGACATATTCTGTAGGTACCTATAACTATAATAAGCACCAAGCTTCAGATCTTGTTTGATGATACGCGAAACAGTTCCAGCGGTAATCTTCATTTCTCGCGATATCTTTTTTGTTGAAATGCTATAAAGGATTTCGGCGAATTCTGGCTTTCATAGTAACTTTTTTTTTGTTTTAATAGCACGCGGTCGCCTAGATGTTTTATGGTGTTCGACAGAGGTCCTGCTGCTATAGGTATATATCTATAGCATGATATACAACTGATACCTAACCTTTGAGGTTGCATTCGTGCAGTACACGACCGACGTGCGACGGCAACATACACACTTTGTACACGAGACAGTCATTGCAATTTTGGTTACTTTTACACCCCATTTCCTTACTGTCATTTAATATTAACCGCGAAAAAACTATGTGTATAATGGCGCAAAATGAGCGAAGTTTCTAACATATATCGTACCTACTTTAAATTAGAATTCAAAGAAAAAAAGATCATAGGTTTTGTTGTAACAGTTCAGGTATATATCATCATACTAGTTAGTTATAATAAAGAACAGCACTATATTCACTTTTCACTTTTGTAATGCTAAATTTTTTTTTATAATTTTTATGGTATACTAGCTTCTGCCCGCGACTTCGTCCGCGTGGAATGGTTACTTTGGGCTAACGTTAACTTCAACTCGCGAATTCGTTTACGTAAAAGGTGGAAATATTTTTAAATAATACATACGTTAAAGCTGTTTTAGGTACCTACATGACCCTTTTATTAGTAAGAGTAGAACATTTAACCTTAAGTAAAATAATAATAATAATCTTTTTTGAAAACTAAATACATATGACAGTTGACATAGATGTCTTTGCCTCTTGAATTAGGTAATACCTGTGTTTCAAGAGACAGTTCCTTCCCGAAATACATAAATCTTGAACATCAAATTATTTTACAGTAACATACATTATAAATAATGAATATATATATCTTACGTAATAAAGACTAATGATAAAGAAATCTATAATAAATGAATGAGTGAGAATTAACGTGTTAGTGAGCGCGCTCACACGTTGTGTGTGTGTGTGTGCGTGTGTGCGTGTGTATGTGTGTGTTGTGCGTTTGTTTGTGTGTGTGTGTGTGTGTGGTGTGCGTGTGTTTGTGTGTGTGTGTTTGTGTGTGTGTGTTTGTGTGTGTGTGTGTGTGTGTACATGTGTGTATGTGTGTGTGTGTGTGTGTGTGTGTGTGTGTGGTGTGCGTGTGTTTGTGATGTATTGTGCGTGCATGTATGTGTTTCTTTTTTTTTGTGTGTATTTGTAGTTACGCGAAATAAGTATTTAAAAGTGATTCAAGTTTGACGTAATCCATATAATGCAATGTAGTACCATATAAAGTAATGCAAGTAAAAGTATTGGGTCTTATCTATACTTTCTATAGATATATACAATGTATGTATATTATACATATATACATACACTTACGCCTATTTACGATTACACATACTTTTAATGTGTATGAAATCGCTGTGTGGTAGCGGCTATGAATACTACCAATCCTCACTTTGCTTGTGGATGTCGTAAAAGACGACTAAGAGCCTTATAACGACTTGGGCCAACTCCAGCTGATGCCGTTTGGTCAACAATTATATTCCCAATTAGAGTTGACGTCTGGCAGGCGGCCGGTCATAAAACTATTGCCAATAACTTTTACAATATGTACTATGAATGAAGAGTACTTATTGTATCGACCCCAAGTAATTGGGATAAGAGTAGGAGAATGATGATGATGATGACCTCTCGTGAACAAATCGCCAATTTGGTCCAGAAAAGGTCTTCCCCTTGTATTCGTCCCATTCACGATTGCTTTATATGTTTGCTTCGTCAACCTCTGCCCACTCATTATTTCCACTTCGTGTCCAACCCACCTCAGCATACCAGCGCTCTTTTATAACATTATACCTAATTTTATCTTTCAGACTTACATCACACACGTTACGAAGAGCTGTCAGCTCTACAGCATTTATTCTATTTTCATGTCTTCCCCGCCAAATCTAACTTTCACTGCCATACATGAGGGCAGGCACTAATACTTCCTATACTTATTATTATTATTTAGGATGTGTAAAGCCGACGGAAGGTCATGAGAAGAAAACAAAACTAAAAATGTAGTTTGTGCAGAAGTACTTTGAAATAACACTAGTTTGAGTTTTTTTCTAATATAAAATTATAAGATCCAGTATTTTTATCGTAAATGCGCGCCCAGTACTTGATCATTATTTTGCTGCGATGTTATTTTTAAACTGCGATATTTCCTAAGATATTCATTGAAATCAAATAATGTAAAGAGCAATTTTGTTTTAAATTAAATACTTGTGATGAATAACTCATTTATTTGGATAAGGATTAATATTATGTTTATAAAAACACCTTCGAAAATATCACATTATTTTAAAACAAATTTGATTAGCATAAAAAAGGTTATAGTGAGCCAATCTTAAAAGATAGACATATGCTGTTGCGGACTTTTATTTAGAACTTTGAAAGGGGAACAATTATGTAGTACATAATTTTTGCGCAACTTTAACCGTTTACGCAGCGGAAGCTCTCAAAAGGAAACATAAACCCGATTTTTACACATTCATCATTGTTGCTCTGCTCCTATTGGTCGCAGCGTAATGTTATATAGCCTAAAGCCTTCCTCTATAAATGGACTATCCAACAAAAAAAGAATTTTTTAAATCAGTAGTTCCTGAGATTAGCGCGTTTAAACAAACAAACAAACTCTTCCGCTTTATAATATTATATTTTATGGTATATGTATACCTAGTGTTGTTGTTGTTTGTATCGTTGTTGGTGTTACAACTGCTGTGTACGTATTGCATTGACATCAGTTACACGTGTACATACCTACCCATATGTATATACATTATCGTTATGTATTAAAGACCAAATCGTTACATACGTGTGACAGTGTGTGAGGTACAAGTGTAAGTGTGGGTGGCCACCGAAGACAAAGATCGGGTACCGGTGGCCCGCTCGTACGGCGAGGAGAGGTGCTTGCAGGGTGGGTCTATGGAGTTGCGCGTCGCCTCTTTCGTTGCCCCGGGCCGATTTGGCGGTACGCGACCACATCCATAGCCCACCGCAAAAAAAAAAAAAGTATAAGTGTGTATCTGTACCACGTTGTGCCATTATTAATTAACGTTATGCCGCAGACATATCTAAGACAGTGTGAGGCGAACACTGAGCGGCTCACTGTCGTCACGTGTCGGGCGGCAACACTTGCCATCACTAATTAGTGCTAATATATTGTACTCAGTTTTGGCATCGTTATAGAGGCTGCGTCTGTGTGTGTGCGCGGGCCCGTGGGAGCGCACGCCGCCGGCCCGCGTTCAGGTAAACGAGCCCTTTGTGTGCCGGCCGCCTGTCGCGCTATACTCCACCTATACATATATCTATGTACACGCGACATCCACTCAACTAATATCTAACGCCAACAACACGTTAGTGCAACGCGCTATCGAGCCATCGAAATATACATATTTTGTTTGCTTTTTAGTGACAGACGAGCAAACAGTCATCATCATTCTCCTACTCTCATCCCATCCATTTGGGGTCGATACAATATGCACTCTTCCTTCATAGTACATATTGTAAAAGTTATTGGCAATAGTTTTATGACTTGCCTGCCAGACGTCAACCCTCCTTGAGAATGTAATTGTTGACCAAACGGCATCAGATGGAGTCGGCCCACGTCGTTATAAAGGTCTTATTCGTCTTTTACGACGTCCACGAACGAGCAAAGTAAGTGTTGGTAGTATTCTTAGCAGCTACCACACAACTAGCGAACAGTCTAAGATATATAGAAGGGAATATGTATAACATTAATACATGTGTGTCCTTGTTGTGTAAATATATATCTCTTGGTGTGTGTGTGTGTGTGTTGTACGGTTATATGACGGGGGTACCAACCTTACTAAATGAATGCACGTCGTGTTAGCACTTACAACAACTAACCACTTGTGCAAACTTACATTAAATACACATACACATTAATTACTGAACGTGACATTTTTTTATTAATAAATAGTTATTAATTGAATGTATTAATTGATATAAATAATTCATCACAAATATTTTAAATATAATATTTTCTAAACGAGTGAGCGTGAGTCTTGAAACGGGTGTTCAAGTGAATCACATGTCCACGGCTGGCTCGAGCCTCCTCCACAATAGTAGAGAAATTGACATAGGTACTATGCGACACTATTTAGACGGGTCGGAACTTTCCATAAGAGGTCCTTATAAGTAATAAGTCCTGGTGATGTATGGGGTCAACGATATGACACTAGATGTTTTCGTGTGTACTTTCTTGTCTATTGAACAGTACCCGATCACCAACCCAGAGTGGTGCAAACACTTGCAATGAGCTAACAACTAAATGCGTACCTACACACAAACTTCATATCTACACATATTTGTGGTGTCTACTGTTGATCAGATAGTTTGTCGATGAGTTAACTCTAACAAAGAGAACGAGTTGATTAACTGTCAGACAATTAGTTCAAACAAATCGCAATATGTAAATAACAAAACACTGTATTCCATCACATCTCAATAAAAAAAAAGTAAAACGTTAGGCTGTATGGGCACCATTCCGTTTTCCTGGTCGAACAAACGAAGCGAATAAAAAAGGAGCTTCGGCAGGAGCGTGAGAATGTCATTATATATTTTTTTTTGTTTTTCATTAGGGACTTAAATATATTCAATAGTTTAGTATTTTGTTGTGTTTGTATTAAATAACTTTAGCTACGTTTTTATTAGGTATATATATATATATCTATTAGCTTTGTTGTAACTAACAATATAAGTAATAAAATTTTGCATATCGAATTTACATACGTACCTATTTCTAATGCTAGGGCCGCACCTGCGTGTATCGTCACGAAGCTTCGTGCAATGAGACGATACACGCAGATGTAACCGGTCATTATTGGCTGTCGTCGCGAACATTCGGGCTTCGTGTGTGTTATCGCTTGATTGGCGATAAGTCAAAGGGTTTAGCGCGCTAATATATCGCGCTCTGTGGTCACACTAGCGTTGTTTATTTCGGCGGAAATTTTCGTAGTGTTTAGACGTATTCTAGGATCTCTAGTTAATCAATAAATATGTAGTGAAGCGATGAAATGGTGTTGGAATTTTTACACCATTATGAAGCTGAACCCATGAAAGGATAAAAAAAAATCATTATGTACCTAATTATTAGCATAATATAGCTATAAAAGTAAAGCAATTCGTCATCCATAGTTAATCGCATAAAAATGATTTCGGCCATCTTTAATTATTGCACGATACTTCGTGTAAAATACCGGAGCCGCTAATACGACCACAGTTTTATCGCGATAAAATTCTAGTGTACAAAACGTACGAAGCTTCGCCACATATTACTTCGGGACGATACACGCAGGTGCGGCCCTAGCATAATACAGAGTAGTATCTATATTGACTTACTATATAATCATATCGATATTGGCTTGCTGCAGAGTCGTATCGATTTTCAATGAAACCGTGTCTCGTGCTGACAAATCACACTAATTTGTAAAATATTTGTAAAATACACAAATGGTCCTGTGTTGGATCGAAACCAAAAGCTCAGGGAGGGCAGTCACCACATGGATCACTCGACCACGCGTGCAGTCAACTATTTGTGTATTATACTGTATTGTGCAGTAATACATTATCAGTAGCTCCTAATAACACTTACAGTATTACAAGTATGTCGCTTCGGCACCGTAGTGTGCGCCGTGCGATGTCGGCAGCGATGAATGCAGCGTTTAATGTTAATTGTCGATAATTGTGGCTTAAGTGTGCGCGAACCGGGCGGTGCGGCGGCGGCGGGAGCGCGCCGACAAGATGGCCGGCGGATGCGGTAATTGCTTTCGTGGAACCGCGGCGGGCCGCATACGGATTGATGCGAGCACCGCAAAAACACCAACACCGCAATTAGATACACCCCCCGCACCGCTACACCGCCGTGCCGCGCCCTCCGCGCCCCGCCTCCGTGTCGCCACCATCGCCCTGACCTCGGCGAGGTGAGACACGAGTCCACCCCACAGGAGACGACATACAATATGCTGTGATGACGACACTCAAGTGTACCGGCGTACGATACACATCACCCAGCGGCATGTTCACTGGTAAGGTGTTCCCAACAGATCCTGTATCCATCCCACAAGTACCGAACGCTCTCACAGTACGTTCATTATATCTAACGTAACACTTTAATACAATCAACAAACAACGTAATCACAGACTCTATCATTTACGTAGTAGAGATGAACAAATATCTAATTATCTGAAGTCGAACGTATTGTGTATATAGGTATATGTACACAGTATGAGATGTTAATACAATCAACAAACAACGTAATCACAGACTCTATCATTTACGTAGTAGAGATGAACAAATATCTAATTATCTGAAGTCGAACGTATTGTGTATATAGGTATATGTACACAGTATGAGATGTTAATACAATCAACAAACAACGTAATCACAGACTCTATCATTTACGTAGTAGAGATGAACAAATATCTAATTATCTGAAGTCGAACGTATTGTGTATATAGGTATATGTACACAGTATGAGATGTTAATACAATCAACAAACAACGTAATCACAGACTCTATCATTTACGTAGTAGAGATGAACAAATATCTAATTATCTGAAGTCGAACGTATTGTGTATATAGGTATATGTACACAGTATGAGATGTTAATACAATCAACAAACAACGTAATCACAGACTCTATCATTTACGTAGTAGAGATGAACAAATATCTAATTATCTGAAGTCGAACGTATTGTGTATATAGGTATATGTACACAGTATGAGATGTTAATACAATCAACAAACAACGTAATCACAGACTCTATCATTTACGTAGTAGAGATGAACAAATATCTAATTATCTGAAGTCGAACGTATTGTGTATATAGGTATATGTACACAGTATGAGATGTTAATACAATCAACAAACAACGTAATCACAGACTCTATCATTTACGTAGTAGAGATGAACAAATATGTAATTATCTGAAGTCGAACGTATTGTGTATATATATGTACACAGTATGAGATGTTAATACAATCAACAAACAACGTAATCACAGACTCTATCATTTACGTAGTAGAGATGAACAAATATGTAATTATCTGAAGTCGAACGTATTGTGTATATATATGTACACAGTATGAGATGTTAATACAATCAACAAACAACGTAATCACAGACTCTATCATTTACGTAGTAGAGATGAACAAATATGTAATTATCTGAAGTCGAACGTATTGTGTATATATATGTACACAGTATGAGATGTTAATACAATCAACAAACAACGTAATCACAGACTCTATCATTTACGTAGTAGAGATGAACAAATATGTAATTATCTGAAGTCGAACGTATTGTGTATATATATGTACACAGTATGAGATGTTAATACAATCAACAAACAACGTAATCACAGACTCTATCATTTACGTAGTAGAGATGAACAAATATGTAATTATCTGAAGTCGAACGTATTGTGTATATATATGTACACAGTATGAGATGTTAATACAATCAACAAACAACGTAATCACAGACTCTATCATTTACGTAGTAGAGATGAACAAATATGTAATTATCTGAAGTCGAACGTATTGTGTATATATATGTACACAGTATGAGATGTAAATAACATAACGTTTATAAAACAATTATTAAATTGACATCTGTTTGGTGTCCGCACCCCGCGTACACACTGATATCTAGCTGGATGTAGCTCAAGTTAGCAGATACACTCTATACTCGTTCATTGTTTTAAACGTAGTATCCAACCTAACGTAAGTAGCTTTTAGTTATGTTGTAATAACTGATTATTAGCGTATCCCTCCCTGATGTCACCATGTGACCGTGTGTCTACGTCTATAGACCACGTTTCTCTCTCTATGTGTTCTACAAATTGTCCCTCTACTGTAGGTACGTAGTGCTTAGTACTGTGTCACCGTCGGTAGTGTGACGTCATTTCACACGACGCCGCTGGTAACAACCTGGACATTTCTAAACAAGCACATTCCAACCTAGTATTGAGGCGTTCTTATAATATAAGTGGATCGGTGCTATAGCTATATGATACTCCATGTTTAAGTGTTAGATACGTAAACTTAAGAGGATCTTCTCCTCCAACATATCTTAGTATCTGAAGACACAGGTCTATGACCACTGGGTGTTACCAACGATGACTTATGGCACGGAGACGTGGTTCTCAAATGTGGGCCTTATATTGAAACTCAGTTACTCAGCGGGCTATGGAGCGAACTATGCTCGGAATTTCTCAATAGGAAGATCATATCGCTCGACGAAACGATCAACATTGGGGTAGAAAAATTCTCGAATGGCGACCATGTATCGGACGATGCGGTGTGTGACGCCCACACCCCATCAGGTGTAAGGACGATATTTTTAAGGTTGCTGGAGGTCGTTGAATACGAGCGGCACAGAACCAGACTATGTGACGAAGTATGAGGAAGGTTTATGTCCAGCAGTAGACGGTGAAAGGCTGAATGATGATGAAGTACTAGATATTTTACGAGACTTTTCTTAATTGCATGTGATATTAAGGTTTACCTAACACACGCGTAGTGTATTACTACCGCACTGGGTCTGAGGTAGTTCAGCTAGACCCAGTGTGACAGGGCGGCTGGCGGCTGGCGGCTGGAATGCGCTACAAACGCGCCGATTCGTAACAATTCGTATAAGTTCGGTCCGGTTCGCGGTAGAGTCTCGCCGCATGCCGCCGCATACCTGCGTCTTTACATATAGATATACAGGCGCATACTTACATCTAATGTGACACCTGACGGCGTACACTTTGCACGTACATTTAGTGATACACATAGGTACAGTTTACACTGTGACGTCACATACTGTCATGAGTACCGCACCACGATACCACCCTGATTCATACAAAATATTCACTTACAAGTCGACTTCGAGCCGCCCACCACCGCACCCGGAGCTACTCTGCCACAATTAACAACAACACTTTAGTAGTTGAGGCCATCAATAATGCGTCTTCACTCCTCAAATACTGTCGCGGTTTGAAGTCCTCAACATTTACTTGACAAGACAAACAATGATATTACTATCGCTCCAGAGTCCACACACGGCCCTACACGCGGCTATAGATAACACAAAAAAGTCAATAATCCAAACGTGAGAACGCATATTTTGCTTCCAGTGATGTCCCAAGCCATGGTCCATACCTCACAGTATATGCTCTAAAGCGATGTAACCGAGTTAGAAGCCATCAGCGGTCACTTGTAGTCCGCGCCAAGTTGTCGAAGCCGTCTGCGGCTGACAACTATTAGGGCTTACAACTTCGCGTTCGTTCTGTGTGTCGCACGCGAATGTTATAGCTATTGCAGACGTTGTCACCGGTACGTGGCGGTGGGTACAGTGTTAACTGTAACTAACTAACACTACGCTAATCCGAATACATGTTAATATAATATTATATGTATAGTAATATAATATATATTGCACTAAATTTATTATAGGTAACTATATCTATAATTAGCTATTGCACCGTGCGATGACGAGGTAAAAATGCACGACCACATTTTCCCGTAGGAGTCATTAAGTCTGACATATCAAAGCGATCACTCGGACAATGGGAAGTAACACTCTCTCTTGATAAACTTATAGGTACCATACACTTAGTGAGATCGCCAATCAATGATGGTTCATAACGTTTTTGTTTTCCATCAAAATTCACAGAAAAATATCATTAACAGTGTGGCCATAGCACTGTTGAAGACGAGAATATTACATACGGACGGACGGACAATGACTCATTTGAAGAAACAAAAAATGTGAAGAATCTGATAAGATTGTGAAAAAAAATATGACACTGACAAGTATGGACTCGTGTTAATTATTTCTCCTAGCTAATTGCCAATACAAAAAAAATCGAGAAGAAAGAACTCACTAAGTTTGTTTGTGTTTGACAATGAAAGTTAGCTTCAGAGGGCTGTTACATGTTCACGCGGAGGACCTCTAGGTGCGGCCGCTATCTTGTTTATGTACTGAACTCTCAATTGTGTTAAATATATTTCACCATGTTGATACCAAATTTATTTAGTAAAAATAGTAAATAATGTAACAATAATAAATAATTTCATCATCATTTTAGCTCATTTATATCCCATTGTTGGGCTCGAGCCTCCTCTCTAATGGGAAGGAAATGGACCTATTATACCACGCTGGTCAGATGTGTTGGTATAAGGTTTCGTCTCGAGTTTCCCTTCTCTTGCATAGCTGTCATATGCATTTTATATCTCTTAATCGTCTCTTACGATTACTCACTGGTAAGAGATTTGGGTGAATTGTGTTCTTACTCCGTCACCACACGGATAACAATATAAAATATCTGTACCTACCTATATTATTTTTTACATGAATATTATGTCAAGTACTTACATATCGATATAGGTATTACATCGCAATACATTGACACAGCTGTATACAACCGATTATAACAGTTAGACAGTGGTTACTAGTTGTGTATGATGACACAGGGACAGCCGCGCCACTCGTACAGGTACCTACCTATATCTGCTGGGGGGAGTGGGCAGCGACAATCAAATAAACTACCACCGACTGTTACTGACAAGATCCGTCAACAAACTCAGCAGGTTTGTCTAATATCTATTATTATTTCTTTACTAACTTTTTAATAAAAAAAAGTGTGTGTGTCAGCTCCGACGCACGACTGGAGTTTACTCCTTGAGTACGATTATCAAAACAGGCGCAAAAAAAGTTCATTTGACTAAAAATAATTTGCCTATAGATATTTTTATTTACATTTATTATAAAACTGTTCAGTGAAGTACTATCTCACGTCAGAAAGTGAAAGGTGCGCAGAATAGGTTGCGCACCATTAACGTAACGAGATCATTCGATCACTGGATTTTACTCCTCAAATTTTTTTCCTACCGGGCGCCTTATATGAAAATCGATTCTTAAGGAGTAAACTCCAATAATAATAACACATGTTTAGTAGGTACTAATAATTAGTGCCAGTGCGATGATACGCTTCGACTTCGAGACACGATAGCTATAAATTAAAATTCAAATACAAAATATTATTGCTGGAGTAGATGTACGAGTTAACCGAGCGTGGCGACAACAGCGCTATCACCTCATGTAGTTAGCGCTGTGTCTGACAGTAGATAGGTAGGTATCTGCCCTGATGAGGCGACGAGGTGACGCTAAACGTATGTATCTACCTACCTACCTATCTACATTAAAAGTTATTTTACATGTTTTTGCAAAATTCACAACTGAGTGTGTACCCGCTTGCTTCGTAGGTAGGTAGGTACTTACTTGTGAACACGTGTCTATCTACTTAACACAGATTATAACATAACACACGTGACTAAACAGTTTGACAGTCATACAGTTTTATATTGAATTATTGTTCTGTTACAATGCCGGTAATTACAAGTAGGTAGGTACATACATTGGCAGACTATAGACTCGGTCACAATCCGCACAAATCATTCTGTACGGTAGATGGAGGGACGACGGCGACGTGCGGCCGCTCCCTTCACCCTTTATTAAGCGAGGCGCCGTACCTACCTACGAGTACATCCCTTAATTATTTGTTACGATACTCAAGGGGAAGGAAAGGGTTGATGACCATTATTGTATAGTAACTGTTAGAAACAGATGATATTCATATTGTTTAATGTAATTATATGAACGAATATAAACTGGATACTACGTACGTAACTGTTGCCAACCGAGTTTGTGTTGTTAGACAAGTTATTTAACAACTAAATCTAACTATATAGTTGAACACGTGTACTACGACATGTCACTCACACATGCATCTCATCTCGTATAGACTCTCTATGATATCTCGTAACAAACACATTCTAACTGGCACACGTTTTTCTATGTCAGACCAGCTGGTAGAGCAAAAACTGATATCTCACAATAATGGACGGTAATCGACGATCATCAATATATAATGGTTGCATCATTAGATGTGTTTCGACTGTGGAGGAGTGCGCGGCGGACATTGTCGGGGTATAACAATAGTGCACGACTTGTATTCGATAGTTCGTGCAAGTATTCAGTGGGCGTGTCGGCCGCCGGCACCGCCTCCCCGCACACACACGCGCGCGTCCGCCACGTACATACAGTACGCGATATACGCGAGTGTGCGTACACACCAAACTCATGCAAATAAAGTGTCTGTGATGCGAGATAAGCCGCCGCTACGACGTAACCGCTCTATACGACGGTGCTACGCCGTAGCACTCGTAGTAGTTGTAGCTACAACTTTCAAATTCAAATTCTTTATTTGCTTAAAATAGGGTTTACATTGGTCTTACAAGCATTTCGAAAATAAATTCAATTTTATCGCCTATTTGGCCATTACATAATAGCATGCAAATTTATAATAATTCTTATGAACTATGCATCATTCCATACTACTTACTCTTTATACTCTAGATATTGTTCGACTGAGTAGAAGGCCTTTTCTAAAAGCCATATTTTTAATTTTCTCTTGAATATATTTATGGACAGTGCTTTCATGCTTTCTGGGATATTGTTATAGATATTTTTACATATGACATAACATTTTTTTTGCATTCGACAACTTTTTGGAACCCCTTCTAAAACTAAGCGATTTGGATTTCTCGTGTTACTTCTAATACATCCTGCTGACGTATATATACCTATATTTATTTTGGTGAATACTGCACATTCAAATATATATATACATGGCAATGTCAGTATTTTTAATTTTATAAAATAGGGCTGGCAGGACACATCGGGTGCAATCCCACACATCGTTGCAATCCCACACATCGGGTGCAATCCCACACATCGTTGCAATCCCACACATCGGGTGCAATCCCACACATCGTTGCAATCCCACACATCGGGTGCAATCCCACACATCGTTGCAATCCCACACATCGGGTGCAATCCCACACATCGTTGCAATCCCACACATCGGGTGCAATCCCACACATCGTTGCAATCCCACACATCGGGTGCAATCCCACACATCGTTGCAATCCCACACATCGGGTGCAATCCCACACATCGTTGCAATCCCATTCATCATAACTTGGTGTTATTATTATTTTCATGTTGTAATTTACTAATATCTAGTTGTATAGTTAGTTTTATTGCACGAGACACCCTCAGCGGTCTCGGCAGTAACAGATTAGATTCAAGTACCTATTAGGTATACTATTAACATTTGTATGTAAGTAAAATATGTTCAGGTAATAAATATTTTGAAATTTCATAGAAATATTCTTCAGTCAAAATAAAAAAACAGATTTTTAACATTTGTCAATTGATTAATCTCTAAGGATGTAAAATAGAGGATTAAATGTTGTGGTGAACATCTTACTTGATTTCTTGTTCAATTAAAATTATTACAAATAAGTACCTACTTGAAGAGTCTTACTTATGTTATGTAGAGACAAACTAAAAAGTAATGTTTTGAAATTAATTTTCGTAAATGATATATTCCTCTCTTGAGTTGTAGGTACCTAAAACAGGTCAATGAGATTTGCTTTTATATTTGCACTTTAAAACACAAATAATAAAGAATAATAAAATAAAAAATAATATTTAATATGGAAAATGGGTCAAAGTCGTTCTACAATATATCTGTGTACACACATATATACAGATATTTTTATTTTTAAAGTACTTGCTTTAAGAAATAAATATTCGCATCACAGGCGAACTAACAAACATACAACATTTCACCGGCCATCACACCCATTTAACGAACAACATTTCACCCAACGTATTTTATTTAGATTTCGTTAGTTCAATATGTTTAATCCGTTTGTAACCACAGCTCCTAGAAGTGTTCCAATCGTTCGGATAGGTGAGCCCTAAGACCAACCGGTGAAACATAGAATTAATAAAATCATTAAGTACAACACGTGACCCTTTCATGGGAAATATTAACAAATCTTAATAAAACTCGTTCCCTATAGGTACTTACCTACTGTATGAACCAGCATGTTGGGCTGGCAAAGCAATTCCTATCTAATGTGAGAGGGCTGCATGTAGCAAGATGCGAATGTGAAGATGGATATGTACTAGAGAATGAATAAAGTAAGCAATCATTGTATCTATTGGAGAAAGATGGAATGTTGCTCCAGCGACAGTGAGACAAGGGATGAGACGGGATGAAATTAATATTGTGAGCAAAATGTTAAGTGTGAATGTTAAAGGCTTTACGTGAAGGTAAGTCTGAAGAAAAGTTGAATGAACTGCAATGTGATATGAACTGAAGCTTGATATGAATAGATAGAGATGTGAGATGTTCGATAGGTACTCAGACCTTAAGCAATTAAGATAAGACGTGATCTTATTGTAATTGCTTAAGGTCTGTGTCATGGTGAAATACTAAAACTAATATTAACTTTATTAAAATCTATAGAAAGTGCTACTAATAGTATGCTACTGATAGTCCTCGTGTAGTGATGCGTTTATAATAGGTATGTTGTCACTGCCCTATACCTACCTACCCATTACACATGACAAGGACTAGATGAGTGTGAGGGTCATGGGTAACACTTAACAGATAACGTCGATCGACAATCCGGCGTGCGTAGTGATTATGTTATTGTATAGCGGTGTACCTCAGTAGAGTGGTTGATGGACAGAACCACCTAGGTATACGTATAGGCACCTATATGCGTCTCGTGTCGTGATCAGTTAAGAATATAACATATTGTCATTATCATCATTCTCCTGCTCTTACTTTAATTACTTGCGGTTAACACACATATGTAGATACGTACTTCTCTTACATCGTACATATTGCATTACAGTAATTGTCTGATCGACCATCTACCTGATGTGGTTAACATCATCTCCTCAACATCTCCTTGGGAATGTAACTATGGACCAAATGTCATAAAGTAGAGTTGACCCAGCTCGATAGAAAGCATTTAGTCACACTTACCCGTCTTTTACGACATCCACGAGCAAAGTAAAGATTGGTAGTATTTGTACCTACCTTTCGTGCAATGGGCAGGCCATATCGCTCGACGAACCGACGACCGTTGGGAAAGAAAGGTTGTCGAGTGGCGACTACGAATCGGACGACGCAGCGTAGGATGATCCTCCACTCGGTGGACTGATGACATTCTCAAGGCCGTAGGAAACCGTTGGATGCAGGTGGCACAGGACCGTTGCGAATGGCGTTATCGTGGGGAGCTCTATATCCAACAGTGGACGTTTATCAGCTGATGGATGGATGGATGGATGTACCTACCACTAAGTATATTCAATACAATATGTCACCATGTATTATTATTCTCAAAGTCGATTCAGACAGTGGTGTCGTAAAAGATGCGACTAATTGATTACCAGGCAAATAAGTACCAACTGGCTTCTAGCAAACTAATCAACACATCTGTTAAGAGTGGACTGAGTGTTATAATGGGTAGGTATTAACAAATACGAGTTTTAGTGGTCGGACCACGCTGTTGACAGTATTCTGCCGAGTGCCACACTCACGCAAAATATCGACACCTGAGTAATGGCAATGTGCTATGGCACTTCGTTGGGTGAGTGAGAGAGCCGAAAGTCCAATTGGATGGATTTGGGGTTTGTATTAGTAGGCAGTGGCAAAGGTACGCCGAGACGTCATCGCCCGTTGGGTTACGCGGCTGGAGAGGCCTAGACACAGTGTTGTTACCGTTGAGACCCTCCGGCCCATACTGATGGAGTGGATGGAGCGGCGGCACGGAGTCCTCTCCTTTCGGCTGGTGCAGGTATGGTCGGGGCACGGTTGCTTCGGCTTGTACCTGCACACGGTCGCGTGGAGGAGAGTGGACTCCGTCCTGCTACCATTGCAGTAGTGACGAGGACACGGCGCAACATACGCTCGAGGTATGTCCGAGCTGGGACGGGCAGCGCCGTGACCTCGTCGCTGTTATCGGTGCCGACCTGACGCTGCCGGCTGTCGCGAACGCGATGTTCGACAGCGTCAGGAATTGGGACCCGGTCGCCGCCTTCTGCGAGGCTGTCATCTCGCAGAAGGAGGCGGCAGAACGAGTCCGGGAAAATTCCCGTAACCTGGGCCGCCGTTAGCGGCCGGGGCGGCGCAGGCGCGAATTTCTGCGCCTGAGCCGCCCTAACCGAGGCTTCGGGTGATCGGACCGGGGAATTATCCGGTTACCTAACGTGAGGACACCGCGTGAGGGCGTCGACACAAGAGGAACCCGTAAGGGTAAACCGCCGGGTGGGCCACCGAAGACAAAGATCGGGTACCGGTGGCCCGCTCGCACGGCGAAAAGAGGTGTTTGCAGGGTGGGTCCATGTGGTTGCGCGCCGCCTCTTTGGTTGCCCCGGATGGATTGCGCCGTGCAAGTATTTGTTTAACGTGTATATTTAGATATATATCTGTTATATGGTGCGTGTGTTTGGGTGTGTAGTGTGTATCCTTATAAAACAAAGAAAGAAAAACAAAATGCAACGGGGCCCTCGCCAAGAGGCCGGCCTTCGCTCTGAGAGGCCTAGGACTCAGACGTAGCCTAACATTTTTAACAAAATAAAATCGTTAATTTCATTATGTACTTAAATGAATGAATAAATTACAAATACGACTATTAGGTACTACAATCATCTCGTACAATAAATGTGTACCTACAGCTGTAGACGCACGTGCTACAGTCGTGTTATATCTAGGTGCTGCGCCTACCGCTGTACCAATACGAATACATATTACCATTACCTAAATAACAGTTACATTATTAGCTGTGAACATCCCGTAGTTGGCTCGCCACACGTAGATAGTAAGTTGTTGTGCAACACACGAGTAAACTAGCCCACATACACAACCACCCCGCTACTACCTACCCACTATAGCTAACTAATACAGTACCTACGTAGGTAGGTAGGTACTGGTGCGGTGCGGCGCGGTGCGTTGTGTAACCAAAATATTTTTAAAACGTACAAATATGTTATATGTGCAATGTTGGTAGCCATTTAAATTTTATGAGCTATTCATTATCAAAACTCATTACGTACAAATATTTTTATTGTTTAGCGTTAATTATAGGAATGCGAGTGTGAAGCGCGCCGCTCGCCACCCGACCGCCGCTCGCCCGCCGCCGCCCGCCTCCCACCGCGTGGGGCGGCCGCCTCTATGAACAAGATAATTGAATCGGAGCGGCTCATTACCGCTCATGCGGGTGTACTGCTGCGGTGCCTTTTAGCGCTTTCACCGCTGCGACCGCACCCTCCGCTGTGTGTAAAGTATTTATATGATAGCGTATAGCGCTTTATTAATCGCTTTTTTAACTATTAATATGACAATACAAACAGCGGAATTATGTAATTTTAAAGTTGAGAATATAATCTAAGTAATTATAGAAATGAATGAGATCAAATAAATCATAATTGATCAGAGCACAAGCACATGCACATACCTACCTACTTTCGCGATTGTATTCATCTTCATGTTAATCATCATCATCATCACCCTGCTCTTATCACATTTACTTGTGATCAACACAATACGTAGGTACCTACTCATCTTGCACACAATACTATCAAATGCTATCTCAATGTTCATTCTATTTCCATTGCCATACTTCACATAGGTACTGCCAAGTTTTATGTGTTAATGTTGAAGGCATGACGGCCAAGGGAGGAACTAAGTAAAGATGGACTTTTGTTTGTACCTCCCCTGCCTCTAAAGCCTTCAACAGTAACACATAACACTTTCCTCACAACTACACTTTAATCCGTCATTATCACATGTTACCTAGATATATTATCACATGTGTAGGTACCTAGATATATTGTCACATGTGTAGGTACCTAGATACATTAATGTTCAATATGTTCATACATAGGTATACCATAACATTGCATTTTAAACTTCCATAATAGTTTTATATTAGGTAAGTAGGTAGGTACTAGATGAGTCAGCTAACTTTGTGCCAGTTAAACAGTCAATATGATGAACGTTGTCTTAACTTATAGTTAAACTTTAGGAAATTAACAACGAAATAAATTGAATAGATACTGAAGGAATAACTTTAATAAATTATGTATTACATATCTAAGGGACCATTAATTAATTAATTAAGAATTATTTTTACGATTTTCGACCCCTTTTTACCCCCATGTAAGGATACATAAGATTTCGCGTACCCCTCCCCCACTCTTCTTACGTAAAATACAATCTCGTTTTTTGAATAACAAAACGTTGTTAGATAAGGATCCCTTACCTTTAAAACTCACAGTTTCACGTAAATCAAAGATTTTTCTTTTTTAGCAGATACCTAATTTAGTTTATACTTTAGCGTACCTAACTATATATGTTTGATATAAAACGCATATTACAATTATACAAGAGAAGGAAAACTCGGAAAATACCCTATAGGTATCTACTAACACACCTCACCAGCGTGGTATAGGTAGTAGGTAATTTCCTTTTTATATATAACAATCTAGTCTCTGGAAAACAATAATACGTATAAATACGACATTTATGTGTGACGTTTTAAAGTTTATCTTTTATTTTATTTATAATTTTGTTTAGGTATTTAATATAAAACTGTTCAGTGAAGTATTATCTCACGTCAGAAAGTGAAAGGTGCGCAGAATAGGTTGCGTCCCAAAAACGTAACGAGGTCATTCGATCACTAGATTTTACTCCTCAATTTTTTCTCATACCGGGCGCCTTATATGAAAATCGATTCTAAAGGAGTAAACTCTAAAAAAAAGGTAGTACCTATTCTAAATAATGTTTTACTGTACATCATGTATCTACTCTGAGTTAATGACACAGCTACCACCAGCACCCCGCTAGGCAATATGCTCATTCTTTTAAATATTTCTCGTATTCCGGAGAGATATACCGAGCATGGCCCTCTCCATAGCACGTTTAGTGACTGAGCATATTTACAAGGCCTACATTTAGAGTCCAAGTTTCTTTATCGTAAGTCACCGCTGGTAACACACACTACTCACTAGTTATAAACCTTTGTTTTCAGACACTGCAAGATATTGGAATCTCTGCTCCTAAGTTGCAGCTGACGCTGCATAACCGAGAACTTCCATCCATCCGTCCATGAGCCCGTAAACGTCCACTGTTGGACATAGGCCTCCCCACGAGAATGCGCGCCACAACGCGCAGCCGGTAGGCCTCCGCCAAGGCCTTAGCCATATGCGGCCAAGGCGGGTCGCCCGCCAACAGTATCACTGCAGTCCAAGACACCGTACGGTAGCCCCTAATGGCCCTCACCGCCATGACCCTCTGCGGACGTCGCAGTAGGGCCCTATTGCGGGCAATGAGAGACTCCGACCAAATAGGGGCACCATAGAGTGCCATAGACCGCACAATTCCGGCGTACAATCGCCGGCAGGACGATCCTAGACCGCCAGTGTTCGGCAAAAGCCTACCTAGAGCCGCGGCCGCATTCACGAGCCGCGGGACGAGCTAGGCAAGATGTGGCCCAAAATTCCATGTAGGGTCTAGGTGCAGACCCAGATATTTCATCTCGGGCCGCACTGGCACGGCAACCCCTGACACACTGATTTGTGCTCCTCGGGGGTGACCTCGACGCAGGCCATGAAATAGGAGGGCCTCAGTTTTCTCCACTGAGACTCTCAGGCCCAACATACCGATCCGGTCTACGACAAGCGCGACTCCCTCGCATGCCAATCGGGCAGCCCCCCGGCAGTCGGGCCTCCTCATGATGCAAATATTTGCTTCGACTTGAAAAAAAATCGTTTAAATTTTTAAAAGTTACTGAACATTGTAATTAGGTACAGGGTAGGTGAGATTACATATGTAGGTGTACGTGTGCAGTGTATATGTAGGTATGTACCATAGTTATAATTGACAGTGCGAAAAAGAAAAAAGAAAAAAAAATTAAACTTTCGATCTCCTCATAGCTGTAAGCCGATCACATACAGTCAAGCATTTATATCATCCAAATAGGATGGTCTTAGATTTTTTTAAAGACAATCCTCCAAATGGCGAAGTACTTTACAGAGATGTGAACACCAATCTAGTATTAGACTACCCCATTAGTGCTGCCCCATTTCTTTGATGCCTCCGTCGTTTTTTTTACGTGTGCCCGTGGTAAAGTTGTTACATTGGATTGTTTGTTCGTCACATCATACAGTAATATATCTATTTACTCCATTTCAAATGTGTTAGTGATGCTGAATAATTATATACCTACATTTTTATTTGTTGCAATAGAAAGTGTTATTTTTAATTATACTTTGATGGTAGCCGAGCTGGTTGCGGACCTGATGGTAAGAGGTAGATAACTGCCACTCATGTACCTCTGTAATACCAGGTGTAAAGTCAAGTTGCTAATGGCATGTAACGTTTAAGATTACATATCTCTCTCTTTCAACAAATGTATGTATGAGTCGGTCCCCCCACTCCACTGCTGTAGACACACAATGATCAGTAGCGTGGCGCTAACACTGAGTTAGAGGAGGCTTGCGCGTCAGATGTTGCGGCTTCAGGTCACCGGAAGTACGTCTCCATGATAGATGTGCGTTGTTTTTGTACACAACGTTTGGTATGTTAAGTATTTTGTGTTGGGGTCGCGTTGTGTGTGTGTGTGTGTGTGTCTGGGTACAGGATGTCGCGGGGTGATTACCGGAACGGTTGCCCTACTGTTTGTGTCGTTAGTGATTAGCGGCACCCTCTAACAGTAGGAGCCGACATTCGAACACTATGCAGACGTAGCAATACCTAAGTAGAGTAGTGCTATGCGTCTACAGTATATACGCTATACCATAATTCTCCCTGTTACGCCAGTAGCTCGTGATCCAGTGCCATCTGTAGTACCTGGTCCAGCTGTAATTTCTTTTTTGTTGGTATTAAATTTAAAAAAGAAGGAAATATGTATCGTTATTGTAGGTACATCGCATTGGTAGCTAATACTTACTGAACATTTTGTAGACAATTATATTTAAAGGAAGTTCATTAACAATGACGAGCTCACCGACAGTGTCTTGTCGGATATTGTAAGCTTGCGATCACATTCCGACTCGCTGTTAGATTATTATATTAATTTCATTAATAATGTAAAATTAACATTTACATTTCATTACATATTGTAAGTGCCCTCATGGGACTTAGAGATAATTCATAATAACTTATTTGCGATATATCTATAAAGTATTACCACGCAAGGAACTCGAACCCGCATCTATTGATAGTGATCAATAATGTGTAGATATAAAACCGTAACAATCTCTGAACATGTTCAATAAACATTATTAATAGATGTGGGCTCAAGTAAGATAAACATTTTTGAACTGATTTGTACAGCCTTTTATATTATTTTTTTTCGCAAGGTAGGACCATGGATGTGGTCGCGCCCCGGCAAATCGGTCCGGCCTATGGTCGAACGCCCCCTTCTAAAACCGAATTGAGAGTGCGACAGATCGGGCCCCACCTCGCCCAGATGCTGCACGATGCGGGCAGCGAGGATGCGCTCCAGCAGCTTACCCACATCGTCAAGGAGCACGATGGGCCTGTAGGCCGACGGCGAATCCGGGGGCCATCCGGGCTTTGGCAGGAGAACCAACCTCCCCTCCTTCCAGCACTCAGGGAACCGTCCAGACGCCAAACAGGCGTTGTACAGCTGCCTGAGGCGAGGCCCGAGGTGCTCGAGGAGCGACCTCAGCACCCGGACTGGTATTCCGTCCGGGCCGGGGGCCGTGGTGGCGGGACGAATCCGCGCCACAGCCGAAATGATTTGTACAGCCTACCGTATTGCCTAAATGTTAAATGTCAGTAGCAGGGTATTAGAGCACCAAATCGGTAATCACTTTTTGCTCACAGATAAATTCTTACAGAGCTGCTGTCAAAATAAATTGTAATTTTAAACCCATAATATTAATTTTATAATATAATTACAGTATTTTCGTAAAAAAGTAGGCGTTGGTACCTATTCAAAAAGATCCTCAGAGCACTCTTCATTAAAAAGTCGACAGTAATAGAGCACTCAGAGAGATCCGTATTCTCTCCGATACTCCAACGACTTCAATCCATCTATAAAATAAACGTGAACCCGTTTAGTTACTGCACGTAGTAGACTGGATACACTCTGTTACTGGGACTAGACTGATGGAGGCGTCCCGTGGACGTGGACGTCAATGATACCTACTGTACCTACAACAATTGAAACGGTAATACAATTACTTATATCAAATAAATTTGATTCTTATTTAAAACGAACTGTCGAGAGGAGGATAAAGCCGAATTGGCAGGCAAAGAGCTAGGCGTACTTTCTTTATCTCTGGGCAGATGCGCCTAAATATCAGCTAAACCCACTTGACTACCTGCAAAGGCATGCTCTTTGAATCGTCGGTGATCCCAATGTCACGGACAGACTAGAGTCGCTGGAGCGGCGAAGAGATTTTGGGCCTCTCTGTATACTCTAGCGACTCTTTCACGGAGAGTGCTGCGAGGAACTGTTTGAGTTGTTACCAGGTGGTGACGTTTCCCCGTTTTACCACTGCATCACTCGACACCGTAGCAGGGTTAATCCATTTCACCTCGAAACAATACGGTCCTCGACTGTACGTTTTCAGTGATCATTTCTCCCACATATGTTCAAGATTTAGAATGAAGTACCTTTTTTTTTTTTTTTTTTGCGGTGGGCCATGGACGTCGCACCCCGCCAAGTCGGTCCGGGGTGATGGAAGAGGCGGCGCGCAACCCCATTGACCCACCCTGCAAGCACCTCTTCTTCGCCGTGCGAGCGGGCCACCGGTACCCGATTTTTGTCTTCGGTGGCCCGCTCGGCGGTATGCCCTCTCGGGCTCCTCTCCTGTCGACGCCCCGACAGCTTTCGCCGTCGAGGCGTCGTCCCCACGCGGTGGCCTCACGTCAGGTGACCGGACAATTCCCCGGTCCAATCACCCGAAGCTTCGGTTAGGGCGGCATCAGGCGCAGGTATTCGCGCCTGCGCCGCCCCGGCCGTGGGCGGCGGCCCGGGTCACGGGAATCCTCCCGGACTCGTTCCGCCGCCTCCTTCTGCGAGAAGACAGCCTCGCAGAAGGCGGCGACCGCGTCCCAATTCCTGACGCTGTCGACCATCGCTTTCACGACAGCCGGCAGCGTCAGGTCGGCACCGATGACAGCGACGAGGTCACGGCGCTGCCCGTCCCAGCCCGAACATACCTCAAGCGTATGCTGCGCCGTGTCCTCGTCGCTACTGCAATGGTGACAGGTCGGAGTCCACTCCCTCCGCACGACCGTGTGCAGGTACTTGCCGAAGCAACCGTGCCCCGACAAGACCTGCACCAACCGGAAGGAGAGCACTCCGTGCCGCTGCTCCATCCACTCCATCAGTACGGGCCGGAGGGCCTCGACGGTAACAACACCATGTCTAGGCCTCTCCAGCCGCGTAACCCAACGGGCGATGACGTCTCGGCGGGCGTCCTCGCGCCAGGTGGCTATCTCGCTCAACGATGGGGAGCCACCTTCGTCGCGCACTGAGGTAACCCGCCGGTAGAGGTCGGAGAGCATCTCCGCCTCTAGGTCCCACGGGGGTGTCCCGGCCAATAGGCATGCCGCCTCGGTAGACACCGTGTGGTACTCGCGAATGGCTCTGACCGCCATGGCTCGCTGTGGCCTCCACAGCACCGCCCTGAGCTGGGCGTTCAGAGCCCTCGCCCACACGGGTGCGCCGTACATGGCCATTGAGCGGATCACCCCCGCATACAGCCGTCGGCCCTCGAAACTGGGTCCGCCCACATTCGGCATGAGCCGAGAAAGAGCGGACGCCGCGCCGACTAGCCAGGGAGCAATTTGACGAAAATTCTCCCGGAACCACCATCGCCCGTCGAGCACCAGACCCAAGTACCTCATATGAGCCTGGATACTGATGTGGATGGAGTGACGACTAATGAGGCGCCGATGGGCAGCCTCACACGGGCCCATGGAATAGTAGAGCCTCCGTCTTGTTTAGGGCCACCCTGAGCCCCAGCGCCTCAATTCGCCTGACCATCTCCTCGGTGCCGAGAGTGGCCAGGCTCGCCGCCTCTTCGAATGTCCTGCCCTGGGCTGTGACGAGCGTGTCGTCAGCATAGCAAATAACGCTCAGCCCGGGGGGGAGACTCCCTCTCAACGCCCAGTCGTACCCGATGTCCCACAGAGTCAGCTCCAGAACCGACCCCTGCGGAACACCGCACGACATGGGCGTCCGCACAATGTCCCCTGCGGGGCTCGCGTAGGGAACACTGCGCCCCTCCAAATAGTCTGCCACCAGCCGCCTGAGGTACAGGGGCACTCCATGGAACCGGAGCGCCTCCCTGATGCAGCTGAATGGCAGACTATTGAAGGCGTTGGCGATGTCCAACGACACCGCCAACAGCACTTCTTTGCCGGCGACGGCCTCCGCGGCCGTCTGCCTCAGGCGTAGCAGGGCCCCGATTGTCGAACGCCCCCTCCGAAACCCAAATTGAGCGTCCGACAGATCGGGCCCCACCTCCTCCAGGTGCCGCACGATACGGGCAGCGAGGACACGCTCCAGCAGCTTACCCACATCGTCCAGAAGCACAATGGGCCTGTAGGCTGACGGCGAATCCGGGGGCCGTCCCGGCTTTGGCAGGAGAACCAACCTCCCTTCCTTCCAGCACTCAGGGAACTGTCCAGACGTCAGACAAGCGTTGAACAGTCGCCTGAGGCGAGGTTCGAGATGCTCGAGGAGCAACGTCAACACCCGGACTGGGACTCCGTCCGGGCCGGGGGCCGTGGTGGCGGAACGAATCTTCGCCACGGCTGCCCCCACTTCCGACTCCGTCACGGGCGGAACACTCTCGACGGCCTCCCGGTCGTGATCTGGCGAAGCCATGACCGGGGGCGTGTGCTCCGACTGCCGCGGGAATAGCTCCTCGACCACTCTACGAAGGAGGTCGGGCTGGAGGGTCTCGGTGAGGGGGGGGCTTGCGCGCGAAGCTTATTCAGCGACGCGCGATACGGGCGACCCCAGGGGTCACGGTCGAGACCGTCCAGCATCTCCTGCCAACTTGCGTCCTTGGCGGACCGGATGGCCAGCCGAAAGGCGGTACGCGCGCTGCGGTACGCCTCGTACAGCTGGCCCTCCCGCTCAACATCGCGGCGACGCCGCCGACTGCGGGTGTAGGACCTTCGGGCACTAATGCACGCCGCACGAAGGTCCGCCAGTCTTGGGGACCACCAGTAGACCCCCTGCCTCGGAGGTAGACGCCGCACCCTGGGCATGGCCGCATCGCAGACCTGCGTTAACGCACTGCGGATGCGGACAGCCTCAACGTCAACTCCGTCCGCTGGGGGTGGTGAGGACAGCCACGTGTTCACGATGGCCGCCTCCGCCAGTAGGTCCCTATTTAGACGCCCCACAGCCCACCGCGGAAATGCGGGAGCCCGGTCCGCCCTGTGACCCTTGCTGGGGTCCCGGAGAGGGGAGACCTCCATCCGGATGTATCGGTGATCCGACAGGGTCTCCGCCTCCTCCAGGACACGCCAGTTCCTCACTCGTGGTGCGACAGCGGGGCTAGCGAACGACAAGTCCACTATCGACCCACCCTGCTGTCGCACACACGTGTTCACTGAGCCTCTGTTTAGGACACAGAGGCCCAGTGACGCCGCCCACTCCACGATCGCCCGCCCGCGATCGTCCGTCATCGGGGACCACCACGCCGTGGATTTGGCGTTAAAGTCCCCCAGGACCAGGACGAAGCCCGGTGCTAGTCGCCGTATCGAAGCCTCCAAGGTGGTGAGGGAGGCCCTGAAATCGTCCATCCTCCTATTAGGGGAGAGGTATACACTGTAGAGCGTGACCCCTCCCCAATCCGCCGTGACAATTTCCTCGCCCCTATCCAAGAGGGATAAGGACGGGAAGTGCCGCTGCGTGGAGGTGACGATTGCCGCGGTTCCGTTCCGGCTGACCACCCAATTGGGGCGATCAGGCACGACGTACGGTTCCGCGACTACGGCTGCACCGATCGACCACTCCGCCATGGATTGCAGGAGGAGATCCTGCGCACCGGCGGAGTGGTTGGTGTTGGCCTGCAGGAGGTGAGTGGACTGGGCAGCCATTAATGGGCCGTGTCCATCATCACCTCCTGGCTTGCGGCGGGCGATCGGGCCGCGCTAGGAGCGGGAGCGGCCGGAGTCGAAGGGCCGCTCCGCCCCTTTGGAGCCGAAGCCGGAGGTCTGCACGCCCCAGAGCCCATGCGGTGCTTGGCAGGCTTATTGCCCGCCGCACACGCGGGGCAGTGGGGTGGGGCGGCGCAAGATGCCGCCATATGCCCAGTCTGACCGCAGCGGAAACAGAGTCCGCCGCAGTCAAAGCAATTAGTGCATGTTGGCCGGGTGTGCCCGACCGCCATGCACTTGAAACACCTCCCAGGCCGGTGCTCCAGCACGGTGACTCGCGCTGAGCTCCAGCCCACGAGGAGCCTGCCTGAGTCGGCCAGTTGCCTGACCGACTCCACTGGGCACTGCACCCAGGCAGCACCTACGCCGCCCGGACCGGGCCGGATGGCGCCAACCCGGACGGTGTCCAGGGGAAACCCGGTTTTCGAGGCAATGGCCTCCCGGATGTCTTCCACCGTCACGGAGTCGTCCAGACCCGAAATGCGCATTTCGGCGCACTTCACGGGTCTGGCGATTCTAACGCCACCCTCCTCGGCAAACAGACCTCTCAACTTCGACGCCACGCTATCGGCCGTCCTGGTGCCCTCGGCCCCAGGGAACTCTAAAATCCGAGCCCCTGTCCGGGCCTTGCGGGTCCTGGCTTCAACGCCTCCTATGTCGGAGACGTCGAGCTCCCGCCGGGCTTTCCGCAGAACGGCCTCATAGCTGAGGCCCCTTTTTGCCGCCTCAGGCAGCACAGTGATCACCACTGCGGTTGTCTTCGGCGGCCGAAGCCCCTTGCGCGGCCTCTTTCTCTTCGTGCCTCCTCCTCCGGCTCCTGCCTGGGGAGCGGCGACCTCAGCGGCGCGCTTGGCCGGCGCTCTCCTCCTCTGGCCGCGACTCTTTCTGCCGCGCTCGGCCACCTGCCAACCCTGTTCGGGCGCAGCGGGCGTGCCGGGTGCAGTCGCGGCCGTGCTAGTCGTCGCTGGCGGTGTTGGTGCTGGCGACGACTGCGGTCCGGCAGGAGCCGGTGCCGTCTTCTTTTTTGGAGCGGGCCCCTTTTGTTTGAGCCCAGCCGCGGCTGCGGCGTAGCTCCCCCCCACGCGACCACCCTGACAAGGTAGCGGGGCGGGGGCTGGTGCCACATGTGGCCGCTTATCCGCGGCGAGAGGCGGCCGAACACGTGGTTCTGGAGGCAGCCTTGCCTCCAGAACGGCCAAGCGCGCATCGACCAGGTTTCCCACTGTGTCGATAATGGCGCGTAAGGCTTCGTCCGGCAAGCCCCCCACCACAGGTAGCGGGGTCGGCGCTATCGGCTGGGCCGCTATTGGGGCCTGCTCCACGGCATTGGGTGGGCTGGCGCTGGTTGGCGGTGCGCGCTCCGCAGTCGGAGCCGTCCTCGGCGCAGCGGCAACCGTCGGGCGGCCAGCGCCTTGGGGCGGTTTTTGGAGCGGCGGCAGCTCCTCGGCGGTCAGCATTGGCTGGCGGCGTGGGTGGCGCAGGCGGCACGAGCCACGCCATTTGGCCCTTCAGGTCGGCCACATCCTTCGTAAGGAGGCGGTTGGCCCTCCGTACCGCGGCCAACTCCGACTCCAACCGGCGGTTCTGGGCCCGTAGGCCTGACACCTCGCCACCAAGGCGGGCGTTTTCGGCCTGCAGGGCCTGCACGTCTGGGGCGCTACCGCTCGCGCGGGCATCAGCGGCCGTCACTTCGGTGGGAGGGATGCCGGACAGCACCCCCAGCACCCTCGCGGCGGCCGCCTCGTCTTCGGCCCGCCTGTGAGCCTCCGCCCCTCCACGCACTCCGCCGGCCGGGGAGTGGGTCGTCCTACCCGACGCCGCGCCTCCTCGACCTCTGCGCGACGTCGGCACTTTGGGGGGAGGCATGATCACGACACTCCCCTCGGAATCGGCGCCTGAGCTGCCCTCCTTGTCAAGGGGGCGCTTCCGCACCTTCGAAGGGAGGGCCTCCTCCCTTGTCGTTAGGGCCGTGGTTTGAGCTGCCGCCGCAAGACGCGGCGACAACCTGGCGGCGGCGGTGTCGGGTTCCAACCCGCTGACCACGATGGACGGCTCTGCGGAACTACCGCCCTCGTCCATCACATCGGCAGATCCACTGCCCTCGTCTCTGGACGGCTCTGCGACAGAATTGTCGCCCTCATCCGTTGACGGCTCTGCAGTGGATCCACCGCCGTCCTTATCCCGCTCGCGCGCATTTTCGGCATTCCGCCTTTTGTCGCGAGCGTTCGCTTTCGCGGCTTTCCCCCATGTGAACCGCGCCTGTCGACGCTTCTTCTTCTTCAAGAGGGGTGGGGCTCCTTGGTAGGTGCCGGGCCCTCGGCAGACACCTCTAGCCCTAAGGACGAGGCGTCCTTTTGGTCAGTTTTGCGTTGGCTTGACGAGGCCGTGATGTGGGAATCCTCTGGATTCCCGTCTGGTGATGATGAAAGTAAGGGTAAATCCATTTGGTTCCCACGAGTCTGGGAGAAATAAATCGTCGACCCGGGCAGAGATCCCTGTACCCGGGCAAGCCTACATTTACCAACCAGGGGATCGGCCGGTACCCTGGCTGGAGCGTGCTAACGACAGAACAACCCATCTGCCATGCATCTTCTCGCCGCACGCCAGAACTTAAGATTCTGGGTGATTTCCGAATTCGAATGTCTATTCGAATTCTTTATAGAGGTTGTCTTCCTCGCAGTCCGGGCGGTTAAGCCAAGACCCTCGTTCCTGATACTACGCCTCACGACAACTTGTCTTGAAGCAAGATATCAGGTTTACGATATGTCGGCGGTGGCATAAGCCTGCCCAGCCCTCACGTCAATGAGTGACTGGGCCCGTCCGAAATTTCGCGTCCTGTACCGTCTACAATTAGAGGCTCAGGAGCGAATTGGGGCTCTACCCATTGCTGGGGAACCCCCCCTCGCGCCAGAAATTCGCTACGAGCGACAATTCGGCAGAGGGATCTGGGGGACTGTCACTCGTACCCAGGGTACACCGCGCGGAGGTTTCTGGCATCGTACCCCTGGAATGAAGTACCTACTGCTGTTACCCGAGTGATATGAAATGTTCTTCTTCAAATGAGGTTCCAGTAGAGCACTTTCTTCGAGGTAGGCAACGGCCTTCGGGTGACCGGACCGGGGATTAGTCTGATCGCCCGGAGTGAGGTCACTGCGTGTGGACGACACTCTGACGGCGAAAGCTGCCGGGGTGTCGACTCGAGAGGATACCCGCGAGGGTAGACCGCCAGGTGGGCCACTGAAGACAAATACCGAGTCCCGGTTTATCTGTACAGTCGAACTGTACAGATAAATCGTTAGGTGTGTAGGACGTTACTTGAACGTGTGTAGACTATAGGGACCTACGATTTATCTGTACAGTTCGACTGTACAGTTAAACTGCACAGTTAAAACTGCAAGGTGTGTAGCGCCCTTAATATTAACACCCCTCCACCATCAAAAATTGAAATATAAAGAAAATTGTAATTTTTAGAGTTGTGACATTATTCGTCCGGGCAAGCGATATGTGAGCTGTGATGATGTGATGATAAAAAAATATTATTCTTACATTATTTAGTAAATATGTATAATTGTTTAAACACAATTTATATAACGTATAAACGCAAATATTAAAATTATTTTATTACTAACACGTAGGTAGGGGAGACCGGGGCTGGTTGTGACACGGGTAAGTAGTTACAGTGGCACTGGTGGCGAAACAGGGAACAGGATAAACATTTTTATTGGTAATATATAACATTACAAGTCAAAGCTGTTTTGATTACATAATTGTCATTTCGTTATAACTTAATGTCATTACAATAATTTAATATTTTATAAAATACAAAATAAAAAATAAATAGGTAAAAAAGTCATTCACAATCGGTTATTGACCTATCCATTAATTCGTCAACCGTATAAAAGGCATTTTGAGCGAGCCAGCGCCTGAGTTTAGTTTTAAAAGCTGTTCGCGTAACAGCCGAAGTAACAGTCGCTGGCAATCTGTTATATATTTGAGGGCCCATAATATGTGTCAATTTGCTAGACTTTGACAGACGATGTGGCAGGGACGCGAGCTTGTCAGCCTGACGAGTGGTATAGTCATGTCTGTCTCCTCGCCTTTCATAACTACTTAAGTTGTCCCACATGTACACACATATCTGAAATATTACTATACATGGGAAAGTTAATATTTCCAGTGAAACAAAGAACGGTCTAACTGAAGTTTTTTGTGTGACTTTTACAATGGCTCGAACAGCCCGTTTTTGCATTCTGAAAACACGTAGTCTGTCAGCAGCTTGACCGCACAACTCAGCTCCATACTGTAGGACCGAGTGCACAGTCGCGAAATAACAGGTCCGCACGACATCAGCAGATACTACACGCGACAGACGGCAAAGCGCGTAGCAAGCGCTGCCAAGCCTGGAGCACAACTTATCAATATGCGAACTCCAGGTTAGACCCTTGTCTACCTCAAAGCCTAGAAATCTAGTACTTTCAACTTGTTCTATTTTTAATCCGTTTATCATTACGCGTAAGTTTCTGGTTTGGCGTCCTGATAAAGAAAAATGTATAAAATGGGTTTTTTTGATATTTAGCGCTAGGCCATTTACATTAAACCAGTTTGATACTTCAAACGCAGCCATAACGCTAAAGTAATGCTAAAAAGAGAAAAATGACGTTGCTACTACTGGCTCACTCAATGCGAGAGCTAGTGGCGCCAGAGTTATTGTGACAGGAGTACGTGTGTCGCCAAAAATCCACAGGTTTGTAACATTTTCGATTTTTAGTAATTATGGTCTATAACCTGTACCTATTTCAACTAATCGCAGAAGTTTGTAGTGTAATTTTTGTGTCTTAATGCTTCCTTTTTGCGTTGGAATTACGTTTATATTGTTATATTAATTTGTGTTTTTATTACTTAATCTCAAAGTATAAATTTTGGTGTCGGGGCTAAAAGTTACATTTGCTCGGGGTAGGTTGTTACATGTCACAATCTGCCCCTTGATTTCTCGTTCCAACTGATATAATGTAAACCATATAACTTATTGATTTCTTTTTGTAGGATGATGACACATAAAATAAAACGGAGTGTGGCAAAATATCAAAAGATGTTTACGAACAAGCCGCGATTATATTGGAGGAGGTACATAAAAAAATCGTGGCATCGCAAAAGGTTTCGGCTTGTGTCATATGTCGTTAAAAGATATATGAAGAAAAGGAAAGATGTAAAAGTGTAGAATGACTAACAGCGTTTTTAAAACGCAACCCGTATTTATCTATATGGTCGCCAGAAGCTACAAGCTTGGGCAGCGCCACATCATTCAATAAAACGAATGTTGACAATTTCTTTTCTCAGTTGGCTGACGATTAGAAAGAGATACATTTTCTGCATCACGTATATAGAATGTAGACGAGACAGGTGTCACAGCGATGGTGAAACCCAGAAAAAATTTAGCTGAAAAAGCTTCTAAGCAAGTTGGTTCAATTACAACAGCCGAGAGGGATTCTTGTGACTCTTTGCGTAGCGGTAAATAATATTAAGGATTTGTTTTATTCTAAGTTTTAATTTAATAAGACATGCATTCTAGACATTGTGATATTATAATTAATAAAGAAAACCAACTATGTGTGATGATTGTTCCTAATAAAAAGTGTTTAATAACATTTGTCTTTGTTTGTAACATTTTACCCCATGTACTGTAACAACCAGCCCCTGACTCGGGGTTAAAAGTGATAGGCCGCCTTTCTCAGAATTCGGTCATTTATGTCTATTGTAATTATTTGATACATAAAGCAACATTCAATATTTAATACTGAATAGTTACTCAACCGAAAATACCTTTACTCAGATAAAACGATTAAATAAATAAAAAGATATGACACTTCATAAATAAAATGTCACAACCAGCCCCGGTCTCCCCTACTTCGAACACACCATTCGTTCAAGAAAACATTATTTTTGTTCTCAAGAGCATATCACTATTTACATTAGTGTGACGTCACTTACAGAACCACATCGCGCTGACGGGCAACTATCGCTCTAAAGTGCTTCGTACTGACTAGTTTCGTTATACTATCGAGTGTGCGATACGTTTACATCGCTAAGTCAACAGATTACTGTGCGCGAGTGCCTCAGCGAGTGCGGGCGCTCGCAACACCGCGCGGTATATTTAGCGCGCGCACGATTTATGCGCTACGTACAACGCCAGATTTATAGCGCGCGCACGTGCGGTGTGGTGTACGCACACATGCACGGCGTGCACTGCGTCCTACACCGTGCCGACTCGTCACCCTCAGTATTGGCACACAATATGCACCACACATGGAACAATCAACGAGTACGCCTACTGCGGCAGTGACTCGCGAACACTTGTTTCACGTTTTACAGGTTACCTTTTATTCTGAATAAAGTCAAATTTACCGCCAGTGTAATGAATATAAGATGGATAAAATGTAAAATAAATGAGAGGTGATGAAATGAATTCTGATAATGAACTATGATGAATAATATGTTTCAACGATTTTAGATTTATATATGGTACTGTTCCTCGTGAGCCAGCTCTATAATAGGTGAAAGTGATACAGGTAGCTACTATAGCACGCTGGCTAGATGTGCTAGTACCTACAGGGGTTTTATTTAGAATTTTCTTGACCTCGTGCAGATAACATACTCGTATATATCGTATTCGTTACTCGTCTTATACCTACGATATCGACGGCCATGGAGAGGCATAGGGCGGGGCGACCGCATCACCACGTGGTGTATACCAACGCCAACTGTGTATTTATTTAAACACATATACGTACCTACGGTGATGTCTGTGTCTGTACCTATGTTTGAAAAATTTTGTAGAATATTTAATATTTTTCATTGTCTGCAATAGGAGTAATAGTAACCATAATACCGAAACTTTTTCTTTATTTACCAAAAGGCAGGGTTTACTCACAAAGCGAGTATGTCACCCCATTACCGATACTTGTGGCAGAAAGTGTGTAATGCTCTGAAATAGCAACAAGCAGCTCACATTACTAGATACAAATATAGAGAATGCAAGTTGCATTCATTGGCGAAAGGCTATAGTGCCCATAATGAACTGGATGACGTAGTATAAAATGGGTATTGTCATTTGGTGACGTAACAGTAATACATCACAACATACATACATACAGTGTGCGCGCGACAGACACAAGCGCACAGAGTATGCCGGTCGCCGGTCGCCGGTCGCCGGTCGCCGGTCGCCGCTCGCCGGTCCCGGTCGCATTATGTCTCACGGCAGACATTTCCTACATTAAATTAATTTATTTGTTTGTGTGAAGCGCTCGCGCAATGCAATAAGTCGTGCGGTGTGGGGGGGAGGCGGCCGGCTCGTAAACATGTCGCCGCAAGAGATGTATCGCCAGGCGGGCCGCCCGCCGTCCGCCCCCCCTCGCCGTCGAGACACAGTGTGTCGATGGTAATCGCTATATATCTAATATAACGTTATTACATCCACCGTACACGAGTACGTACACGACCACACCTGGACATACCTACTACTACCGCGCGCTACACGGACACACAACACGGTAAACATACATACTCCATCCATCCATCAGCCTCTAAACGTCCACTGTTGTACATAGGCCTCCCCACGAGAATCCCATTTGCAACGGTCCTGCGCCACCTGCATCCAACTTTTTACTGCGACCTTGATAATGTCATCAGTCTGCCTAGTCGGGGAGTCGTCCTACGCTGCGTCGTCCGATTCGTGGTCGCCACTCGAGAACCTTCCTTCCCCAAGGATTGTCTGTTTGTCAAGCGATGTGGCCTGCCCGTTGCCACTTCACCGTGCTAATTCATCGAGCTATGTCAGTTACATCCGTTCTTTTACGGATTTCCGTATTCCGGATTTTATCATGTAGAGAAATACCGAGCATAGCCCTTTCCATAGCACGCTGAGTGGCTTTTTATGAGGCTGACATTTAGAGACCACGTTTCAGTGCCGTAAATCATCGCTGGTAACACACACTGGTATAAACCTTTGTTTTCAAACACTGCGGAATATTAGACGATCGGATCCTCCTAAGCTTCCCGAACGCTGCCCAACCGAATTGGATTCGTCGGCTGACCTCTTTCTCGAAATTGGATCTACCTAATTGGACTGTTTGTCCTAGGTAAACATAATGATCGAAAACTTTGAGAATCGTATTCCCAACCAGGACCGGTACAGAAATGACATGAGCATTTGAAATGACTTTCGTCTTGTCCATGTTAATTTGCAGGCCTACTAGTTGGGAGACCTTGCTGAGGTCATTGAACATGGTGCCAAAGTTCTCCAGAATTCTGCCATGACTACGATATCATCTGCGAATCGAAGGTGAGTGATGTATTCGCCATTGATGTTGATGTCGAGTCTGGTTCATTCTAATAGCTTGAAGACATCTTCGAGCGCAGTGGTGAACAGTTTCGAAGAGATAACATCTACCTGTCTCACGCCTTTCTGCATCTGGATCGGTTTCGTACTCTTATCCCGGATGCGGACCGATATAGTAGCGTTTTTATACAAATACTTCAGCACTTCGATATATCGATAGTCAATTTGGCACCTTTGGAGGGACTGCAGCACTGCCCAAGTTTCGACAGAATCAAAGGCTTTCTCATAGTCCACAAACGGTAGGCACAGAGGCCGATTATACTCCTCGGTCTTTTGTATAATCTGGCGTAGCGTGTAGATGTGGTCTATGGTACTATAACCTTTTCGGAAATCGGCTTGTTCGGGCGGTTGAAAGTCGTGTAGCTTGCGCGCGAGTTGGTTCGTAGTGACTCTTGAAAACAATTTATACACGTGGCTCAGGAGTGAGATGGGTCTGTAATTCTTTAAGATCGTGTTATCGCCCTTCTTGAAAATCAGCACCACCACACTCCTGGTCCTCGACTCTGGAGCGTCACCCACGAGAATGACAGAATTAAACAGCCTTTGTAGGGCTTTTAAAACCGGCTTGTCGCCTGCCCTCAGGAGCTCTGTGGTAATTCCGTCATCTCCCGGTGCCTTTCCGTTCTTTAATTGTTTTAGAGCCATTCTAATCTCGTACAGTCTGACGTCCGGGATTTCTTCGGTATAGATCTGAGTTAGCTTGGATCTGGAGTCTTGGACCAAGCCGACAATACAACATACGAGTGCATAGTACTTCAAGTAATTCTAATATTGTATAATTATATCAATGTTGTGACAGTCAACAGTAACAGATTACAAACAATGCACCCTTGCACCTACTGCATCTGTTCACCGCCACCGCTGTCAGTCACTGCAGTGTTATCGTAGAACACAAGCCGGAGGCACTGCGTCTGACCACCGCCACCGCTGTCAGTCACTGCAGTGTTATCGTAGAACACAAGCCGGAGACAGCATCAGTTCATGCGCTATTGTGGAGATAGATAGTTTATTGACATCAGTACTCCACACGTATTACAATACGTGTGCACACAGAGGAAGTACATGACTGAATTATCATTCTCCTACTCTTATCCCAAGTACTTGGGGTCGATACAATATGTACTCTTATTTCATAGTACATATTGTAAAAGTTATTGAAAACAGTTTTATGACCAGCCGCCTGCCAGACGTCAACCCTTCTTGGGAATGTAATTGTTGACCAAACGGCATCAGATGGAGTTGGCTCAAGTCATTATAAGGCTCATAGTCGTCTTTTACGACATCCACGAGCAAAGTAAGGGTTGGTAGTATTCGTAGCGGCTACAGCACAGCCGAAGTACATGATTGAATATATTATGCTTTCATAAAACTATTGCTTTTAAACATTCAAACATATATTTGTTCAATGTTCAACGTAATGTAACTGATAGCTGTAAAGTTATCAATTCTTTAGTAATATCTTGACGCTTTTAAAGGTGACTCATCAGAGCAGAGAGAATACCATCCACACCGATCACGATCTATCGTCAAGTAACTGCACTTAATAGTACCGGAGTCGTGACCCCGAGTCTGAAGTTTAATTCACTGGCAACTGTTTCACCGCTCGCAGTATACGATATATTGTTTCAACAGGGTATTTGATCACCTTCGACCCAAACAGCCCCATTCGCCCGGTGACAAACGTATGGTCCTATAATTTGCCCTATTACCCTTCACCGTCCAATGAGTGGGGCACTGAAATTCATTATGCACTGAAGGGCTACCGTGCAGCGAGATCTCCTTCAATGAAGCCGTCGAGTGAGCTTGCGACGACAAATTCTTGGAGTGTCGATGGTCTACTCAGAAAAAACGAAAAGAGGCAAGTTACGGTACAACTTTTAGCATTGTAAGGCTGCTTGGTCTTTAACCAGTCCTTTAACCTGCTAAATAAAGTAAAAGGTCTATAACTTAAATAGCACACAAGGTGTACCTTTACCTTGGCCCTTACCTTTCTACCATATTTTTCTCTTGGGACTAGGGGGATACGTGTAGACAGAGCTGGGAACAAGTCCTGATTATAGCTTCGATTCCGCACAGTATGTTTTAACCAAAGTAAAGCTTCGTAATACTTACTCGGAGTGCTTTTAACTGTTAGGTGTCGAATTCATTCAAGGTGATTCATTATACTGAAGCGAGATAAGCGCATGACAACTTGGCATTTACCAAAGTGACACTAAGGTGGCGTCTTGGTTAAATATAAATATATCGTGCCAGACGTCGTGAGTTCGATTCTCACGTAGGACAATACTTCGTGTGTTAATTATATTTGTAAATTCTCTCACAGTACAAGGATTATTTACTTAGTGCTGGTGCTGTATCTAAAGAAAGTGTAGCAGTGTTTAATGTCCTGTACGCACCCGTAGTGCGGCTCCGGGGACGCGTGCAGTGTCAGCTGTCTACATCAACTAGTTTATCGTTTCAATTACCTAATGAGAAGCTCTGAGATACTACTGACAATATATATTTGTATCAAAAATTATATTTATGTTCATACTATCCATACAGCTCGTATGCATAAGTACTGGTGTTGTGTTCGGTGTGGTTCCCCTCCACAGTTTTTTTCTGCATAGCTTTAAATTTTACGCTAAGAAATAAAGTTAGGAATGAACTACATTCCTACTGAGTCTTCACACGAATGATGTTCAGTGTTTCAAGTCCTACCTTTGACATTGATTTAATATTAATTAATTACAGTGAAGGCTAACACTGAATGAGAAGTATTGAGTGGTAGCTGCTACGAATACTACCAACCCTTACTTTGATTGTGGATGTCGTACATGACGACTAAAACCTTTATATCGACTTGGGCGAACTCTGTCGGATGCCGTTTCGTCGACAGTTACATTCCCAAGAAGACTTGACGTCAGGCAGGCGGCCGGACATAATACAGTTGCCAATTATTATTGTAATATATATGAAAATGGTGTATATATTGTATCGACCACAAGTAATTGTGATAACAGCGGGAGAATGATGAATGCTAACACTGACTAAGCTTTATACATCGCCTGTGTGGTCTACTAATCGAGATTCCATCCAACATGTGATCACCACTCACTCATTTTCATTAAAAAAGTAAATGTAAGTGCACATAGAGCTAAGTACACAACATACGGTGCGGTGTGCACCTCACTACGTGTATGTCGGCGGTACAACTATATGTACCTCTATTTGATTAGTTTCTGTGATCAATGACGATACACCCAGCTCGCTGTGTGTGTGTGTATGTGGGGTGTGCGGGGCGAGCGTGCGGGGGCCGCGGGGTGCCACAACAAAAGTGACATTCTTCGCGGGATTTATTGTACGTTATTTGTAGTCGCGCGGCGGATCGCTCCATTTAGTGTCACTGTGAACACACAAAGGTAAATGTCGCGCTGGTATATTTAGCGCACGACCCATCACACCGCGCGGGACGAGCACGACACGACTGCAACACTGTACACAGAGCGTCATGAGACCGCGTTAGCACGTTACACCAAACCTAATGGTAATCCATTCTAACATTAGCTGACGCTATCATTGGCTGGAACATAACAAACCATAATCAGATCAAACCAGACTGTTACAGTACTAATAAAAAATGAGATTGCTAACAATGAAAGCTTAGATTATAATTAATACAACGATAGGAACTGATTGAAACAACATCAGTAAGTGTTTAGAAGACAAAAAATATATTTACTGTTTTTTTCTTTTAATTATAATAAAATAAAATAGTTACATATTTACTAAATTTGAACATTTAGATGTAACTTAATAAAATTCACCATTAATCAATTATTATTGTGAAAGTGCAGTGTGTGTCGCGCGCTAGTCGCAGTCGTGTCGGTCACGTCTCGTCGTCTACAAAGCGCACGCACACACAAAGAGACAATAAAAACTGTTGTGAAGCAATACAAACAAATCAAACTGTTACCATTGTGTATATATATTTAAGAGCTTTTAATTTCTGTTTCGTCTATTAATAGTAGTGCGATGTAAGTAGACGTCGCACGCGGCGCGGGCGGTAGGTACCGTCACTGTAGCTGCGTGTGGTATGTACCACACAGGTGGGTGTGTGAGTGGTGACCGACTCACAATGATACAGTACGGTGCCAGACCCCACTGCCGTCCGCACTAATGTGTTCCGTAACGATCTGTGAGATTGCTTTAATATATCAAATGTTAATATTATTTAAATAGTATTGTGTGTACCATCAGCTTGTCACACACGTTCCACTCCTCCGCTGCTCGCCTCCACTATGGGGGGGGACATTGTCAGTTATGTATGTTGGTATAGGATTCTATATCTCTTGCGTAGATGTTGTCAGCGTGTCACGTCCACCAGTCGTGCTCTACCCAGCGTCACGCGCAAGATGGTGGGTGCTGTATTGTACTATCAGTCCGTCACTCCATGTTAGAAGGTACATCTGTACCTATACACGAGTATGTACAATACTGTTGCCGCCGAATTAAATATATCACATGTAAGGTATGGTTTACTGTAACTGATTAATGTACATTTCACGTGTAACTTGACAGTTGACTGTGAAGGTCATTGCTCACACCATGAGCCCCCTCAGTTCGCTCCGACTCAGTTGTATGTTTCATGACAGAGCTCTACTGCAACCAATGCGTTGATCGACCCCGGTCCCCGGTGCACCAGGTGGAAACGTAGAGCCTCACTCACTTCTATATACATTGAACATGTCAGAGCATATAATGTTTTTACATACTCTATGAGTGCACACACATCTAGCGTCCGCGAGCGGCGCGTGTCCGCACAAACACGGAACGGACCGAATCGAACCAGCTACCTAACTTAGAGGTTTTCTCTAGAAACTTAAGAAGAAAATAACTACAAATAGGATTTTTGGAACGAAGTTCCTTATCGCGCGTTGCGAAAGGAGGCTAGATGGAAAAAATTAAGACCAAAAGTTGTCACGACACAACAAAGTTGTAACGACACAACATAAAACAAAGTCGCTTTCTCTGTCCCTATATCCCTATTTATGCTTAAATCTTTAAAACTACGCAACGGATATTGATGCGGTTTTTTTTATAGATAGAGTGATTCAAGAGGAAGGTTTATATGTATAATATATGCATAATGTAGTAGAGAAACACGGATAATTTTAGAGGTTTCTAATGTGATGTCGTAAATAAACACATTATTTTGCGCTTACATTGCAAACGCTGGCTGAAGCCTACGACATAGATCAAAATAAAGTACTACTACAGTATTATACAACTTAAAAAGGCCTACAAAAAAGTCCACAATGGTATATGTCTATCTCTTAAGGATAACATACTATATACATTTTAATAGTTTAAGAAATGGCTTATTATAAAACGATAATTGATAAGCTATTTACACAAATACTGTATTAATCCTTATCATTTTAAATACATTAGTTGGCTTGAGCATTTCATGAAGATATTTTTTTCCTTCAGACCATGCAAATTAAATAAATACCTTAAGAGATATAGCAAAATCAAAATAATGCGCAACGAAATCAATTTCGTGTCGCCGCGCGGCCGGCTCGCGTTCGAACTCGGGGCCCAAAAGTTTTGGTAGTCTATTGGAATTGTATATTGCATTAATATTATAAACGTGAAAGTTTGTAGGGGTGCATAGTCCGGAGCGTGCTCGTCGCGTCCCCTGCCAGTCTAATTAGACTGCTAATCCGGCTCGATATGCGTACTGCAGTGCGGGTTAGGGCGTCCCCCGGAGGCAACGCGTACCGAACCGCCCCCGTCGGTACGAACTTCGGTAGCTGCGGCGATGGGGGCCACCACCCATCACGCCTTGCCCAGTCAGGCGAGTCGAGGAGAGCAGAGTGCCGGGTAGGCACGTGGAATGTAAGAGGTTGTGTGGAAAGTAAGTTGCACGAGCTGATATCCGTCATGGCGGACAAACAGCTAGACGTGCTCTGTGTGACAGAGACCAAGCGAAGGGGCAGCGACGCCTGCGATCTTCCTGGTGGCGGGATGGCTCTGTGGTCTGGTGTACCACAGAGCGATCGAGCCAGTATGGGGGTAGGAGTGCTGTTGTCCTCTCGCTTGGCCTCAGGTGTGAAGGATTACGGAATGTATTATATGATCCCAGACTTCTTTGGGTCCGTATAAAACTAGGTGTCACCAAGGTACTCATGGTTGTAGCATATGATCCCGTAGGATCCTCGGTGGCATCAGACCTAGAGAAGTTTTGGGATAATCTTAGGGAAGTTCTGGATATGGCAGAAACCAGTGAACGCGTGATTGTATGCGGAGATTTGAACGGATGGGTGGGGACCAAGCGTCCCGACTATGAGGACGTACTTGGTCCATTTGGTGATAAGAGAGTGAACGACGCAGGTAGGCTCATAGCGGATGTATGCATGGAGAGAAACCTTATTGTGTCAAACACATTTTTCCAACATAAGGACATCCATATGTATACATGGAGAAGGAATGAAAAGAAAAGTATAATAGATTTCATTTTGGTAGACAGTCGCCTCCGAAGCAAAATATTGGACGCAAGAGCCTATAGGAGCCCCACAGTCGATACGGACCACTATCTCGTTATTGCGAGATTTAGTGGTCTGTTCAGAAAGTGGAGGCACTGGAAAGAGCGTGTCCACTTCGGAGGGCTTGAAAGAATAAAAGTTGAAAGGTTGCAAGAAGAGTGTGTAAGAGAAAAGTATGCAGAGGGTGTCCGAGAATGGCTGACGATGGCAAGCCAGCCGCAATCGAACATTGAAGAATGCTGGAGAGTATTGAAAGAGAGTATGGTAGATACAGCGAAAGAAGTATGTAGAAGTTCAAAGAAGCATAGAAAAACAAATGGTGATGCATGGTGGAATGCGGAAGTGGCAGCTTCCGTAGAGCAAAAGAAGAAAGCGTGGCTGGACTATGTCTCTTCTTTGAATCTGAATGACAGTATGACTGAACAGAAGAAAGAAATATATCGGCAATGTAAGAATGACACCAAGGCCTTAGTGAAAGAGAAACGTGATAGAGCAAGTATGAGTGCAGAAGATAGGCTGACTAAAAACTTCGAGGGTAACACCAAACTCTTTTGGAGGGAGGTGAAGAAGTCTCGGGGTGGTTGGTCAGCCTTCAGAATGAATAAAATAAGGTCTAAAGGTGGAGACATTCTTACACAAATACAAGACGTGTTAAGCCGATGGAGTGAATATTTTGGCGATATGTATGCGGATGCTATGGTTGGCGCCGGTGTCGCATGTGGTTTAGTAGATCAACATTCGACAACGGCGTCCTCCGATGGCATCAGTATTGATGAAGTTGAATGGGCGATAAGAAGTTTGAAAAATGGTAAGGCAGCGGGCATTGATATGGTGTCTGCCGAGATGATCAAGCTTGGTGGCTCCTGTGTCTGGGAGGCGTTCCTGTTGCTCCTCAATTTATGTTGGAGCTCGGGAATGGTTCCCGGGGACTGAAGTAGCGCAGTCATCGTGCCTTTGTTTAAAAACAAGGGTTCACGTTATGACTGCGCAAATTACAGAGCCATAGGCTTGACCAGTTTGGCAGCAAAAGTGTATGGTAAAATTATTGAAAGGAGAATGAGGATGGTGTCCAATGGTTTACTGTGTGAGACACAAGAAGGTTTCAGGAGTGGAAGGGGATGCATGGATCAAGTGTTCTCTCTGCGCAACATTGTGGAGAAGCATCTGGCTCTAGGTCAGAGGGTTTTCTGCAGTTTTGTGGATCTGGAGAGAGCATTTAACACGGTTGTACGAAAGGAACTTTGGGACATTTTACCGGAGTATGGTATTAACGGTAAACTGCTACAGGCTGTGCAGTCCAGTTACATGGGCTGTAGAGCCTGTGTGCGGCTGGATGATGAAATGTCGCCTTGGTTTGACGTCAATATCGGCGTTAAGCAGGGGTGTGTTCTGTCAGCCAGACTTTTTATCATATATCTGGATAAATGTCTCCAAAGGTTGAACGATATGAATGTGGGAGTCCAGATGGGCGACTCAGTGGTCACTGCTCTGCTTTATGCAGATGATGCAGTCCTGCTGGCACAGTCAGCGACTGACCTGCAGACCCTAGTCGACACAATGACAGAAGATTGTAAGAAAAGGGGTCTACGCTTGAATATGAGCAAAACCAAAATAATGGTCTTTGAAAGAGATGAAGCCAGAACAGATGTAAGAGTAACAATAGGTAATGATGTACTAGAGCAAGTGGATGAATTTGTATATCTTGGATGTGGATTTACCAGAGATGGAAGGTACACCACTGATATAGAGCGAAGAGTGAACGAAGCGTTGGGGTAACTACTCGGCAGCCAGCACTTCTGCCAGAAGGCACGTGTAGCAGTACATTACGCAGTGCTTGTCCTAACATTACTGTAAAAAAAAACTGAAAATAAAAATTACTGAAGTGAGAGTTGGGTATGCAGAAAAGAGTATGAAAGTAAAATTAATGTGGTTGAAATGCGATCTCTGTGGAAAATCTGTGGAGTTAGGCTGACCGACCGCTGTCCTGGACTGCAGCCACACTGCTAGCGGGCGATCCACCCTGGCCACTTCAGGCCAGGGCACAGGCGGAAGTCTACCAGTTCTGCGCTGCGGCGCGGGTGAATGGGGAACGCTTCACCGCGAGGGGACTGAGTAGGGCGAAGGAAGCGGCTCGAAGGACAGTAGTCCGGTGGTGGAGGGAGGAAGTGGAGTCCCCCGTAGCAGGACGGGGGAGCGTTGATGCGGTAGCGCCCCACCTTCACCGCTGGATGAAACGAGGGCACGGCAACCTGTCATTCAGGATGACGCAGGTACTTACCGGACACGGGGTCTTCGGTAAGTACCTGCACCGAATTGGACATGAAGAGGCCCCTGGATGCCATGAGTGTGGCGCGCAAATTGATGACGCGCATCACACCCTGGAAGTCTGTCCCGCCTGGGGGCCTCAGCGCCACGACCTGTCGGCGGTCATAGGAGCGGACCTGTCGTTGTCGACCGTCATCAACAAGATGCTTGACAGCGACAGGTACTGGACGTCGATGGCCTCCTTTTGCGAGGAAGTCATCTCTGCAAAGGAGGCCGCGGAGCGGGAACGCGAAGCACTCGCGTCTGCAAACTCGCTCCGCCGGCGGGACCAGGGAGAGGGAGGCGCCGCTACGCGCACCTCCTCCCACCGCCTTGACGGCTGACTGGTCGTGGCCAGATGGCTAAGCGTAGAGGTGTCGGGCATAGAATGTCAATAGACGATCTCTCCGGCATCCCGTAAAAGCGCGGAAGGGACCGCTGTTGGTTTTAGTGGGTATTCCGGTCGCTAACATCTATGGCCGGCGAGTCACACACAGCCCCCCGTCTGTCACTGGCGGGGGATTGTGCGTAAAAGCATTTCCACAGCGATAACAAAAAAAAAAAAAATGACCGACCGCATTCGTAACGACGACATAAGAGAGCGAGTAGGTATGAATGAGAGTATTGGTGTAAAGATGCGAAAGGGAATGCTCCGATGGTTCGGACATGTGGAAAGAATGCCGAACGAACGTCTGGTTAAGAAGATATACAATGCGAAAGTGGAAGGATGTAGGTACCGAGGGAGACCGAGACTAACCTACCTAGACCAGATGGGTCATGTACTTAAGGGAGGTGGAGTCAAGAGTCTCCGAAACCGGCGAGCGTGTATGAAGAGAATTATGAATGTTGAGGAAGCGAGTGAAGTATGCAAAGGTAGAGTTCTCTGGCACTCTGTTCTCTCTGCCTACCCTGCAAGGGATATGGCGTGATGATATGTATGTATGTGTATGTGTGAAAGTTTGTAATAATGTATGGATGTGAACATGTTTGTTGCTCTTTCACGTAAAAACTACCGAATGGATTTTGATGAAACTTTATAGTAATATAGCTTGCACATCAGAATAACACATAGGCTATAATTAATAAAGATATTTTGCAAATTGGCTAAAATGTAACGATAAAAATCGCTTAAGGCAGAAAAAAATTATATAATTAAAATAGAACTTCGTTCCATCCGGGTGTCCCTTGTCACCTCTCGTTTTTTTAGAAATTTTAACGTGTTTAAGAATTATGAGTATTGGTTAAAGATGTTTTAATTCTATGTAGATTAAGTGAACAGTTATTCGTGAGGTGACGGAGTTCAAATATAAATCACCACCCCCCATTCTTGACTGTGTATTGATTTATATCTTCTGATCAAAAAAACACGAATGTGAATTTAAAAAAACTGAATTAAAGAAATATTAAATAGTTCTGAAAAGGAAAGATCAGTGACGTGTGAGTTGTACTCACGCGCGAAGGGTTCTGTACCATTATCTATAAAAAATATATGTAATATAACAAAAAAAAATGAGCAGTCACGTGACTGCTGGCAGATGTGAAACATCGAAATTATTTTGTACAAGTAATAGGTATACAATACAGACTGACAGGAACTAAATATAGCGCGTGATGGAAAATACAATATTACGAATTTTCTCCAGATTTTCTGGTGACAGTTTATTTAATAAACATATATTTTGTTTCCACACCAAAAAAAAAATTCAACAATTTCTTTAAAATCGCGACAACCCAATTATGTTTAACTGACTTCAAAAAGGAGGAGGTTCTATGTTTCATTGTATGTATTTTTTTTCATGTATGTTCAGCGATATTTCTGTCAATTGTAAGCCGATTTTCAAAATTCTTTTTTCATTCTAAAGGGTATACTCCCGAGGTAGTCCCATTGTCACCAAGTCATGATCTGATGATGGGAAGTCATGGAAATCGAAGGCCAATCTCAAATTTTATAGGCACATATTACGTGTCTCATATATTTTGAAAAGCTTTTCAAATATTTGCAGTGGCAGTGATAAACTTATTTAGGTGAGCTGATGATTGAAGGACTCACCGGCCATGAGATTGACGGCCGGAATACCCACTAAAACCTAAAAGCAGTCCCTTCCGCGCTTTTACGGGATGCCGGAGAGATCGTCTATTGACATTCTATCCCCGACACCCCTACGCTTAGCCATCTGGCCACGACCAGTCAGCCGTCAAGGCGGTGGGAGGAGGTGCGCGTAGCGGCGCCTCCCTCTCCCTGGTCGCCGCCGGCGGAGCGAGTTCGCAGACGCGAGTGCTTCGCGTTCCCGCTCCGCGGCCTCCTTTGCAGAGATGACTTCCTCGCAAAAGGAGGCCATCGACGTCCAGTGCCTGTCGCTGTCAAGCATCTTGTTAGCTGTATTCTCTTAAGTTAACTCCCGAGGTGGTCTCATTGTCACCAAGTCATGATCTTCTATTAGCCAATTTTGCTTCATGTCTCCCACTTTGCATAGGAGGGAAGTGGAAATTCTTCAACTCCTCCTGTTTTTTCTTTTCTAATTAAATTTGTTGCGGGTCCCAAGACAATTAAAAGCGTTGCCCGGGACTTCCTGAGGGTCAAACCTCAGTGTCTTTTATGGAGACCATTGTGGATCCTGGCTAACAGGAGTTACAGTGGTGGGAATGTGTGGTGAGATTAGTCCCAAAAAAAAAAAGTCATGATCAGATGATGAGAATTCTTGGAAATCGAGGGCAACCCTTAAATTTTATGCACATATTTTGTGTCTCATGTATTTTTCAAAGCTATTCAAATATTTGTATCTGGCAGAGAACATTTCATTTAGGTGAGCTGGTGATGGAAGGTACATTCAAAGAAGAGACATAGTCCAGCCACGCTTTCTTCTTTTGCTCTACGGAAGCTGCCACTTCCGCATCCCACCATGCATCACCATTTGTTTTTCTATGCTTCTTTGAAGTTCCACATATTTCTTTCGCTGTATCTACCATACTCTCTTTCAATACTCTCCAGCATTCTTCAATGTCCGATTGCGGCTGGCTTGCCATCGTCAGCCGTTCTCGGACACCCTCTGCATATTTTTCTCTTACACACTCTTCTTGCAACCTTTCAACCTTTATTCTTTCAAGCCCTCCGAAGTGGACACGCTCTCGCCAGTGCCTCCACTTTCTGAACAGACCACTAAATCTCGCAATAACGAGATAGTGGTCCGTATCGACTGTGGGGCCCCTGTAGGCTCTTGCGTCCAATATTTTGCTTCGGAGGTGACTGTCTACCAAAATTAAATCTATTATGCTTTTCTGTTCATTCCTTCTCCATGTATACATATGGATGTCCTTATGTTGGAAAAATGTGTTTGACACAATAAGGTTTCTCTCCATGCATACATCCGCTATGAGCCTACCTGTGTCGTTCACTCTCTTATCACCAAATGGACCGAGTACGTCCTCATAGTCGGGACGCTTGGTCCCCACCCATCCGTTCAAATCTCCGCATACAATCACGCGTTCACTGGTTTCTGCCATATCCAGAACTTCCACGACATTGTCCCAAAACTTCTCTAGGTCTGATGCCACCGAGGATCCTACGGGAGCATATGCTACAACCATGAATACCTTGGTGACACCTAGTTTTATACGGACCCAAAGAAGTCTGGGATCATACATTCCGTAATCCTTCACACCTGAGGCCAAGCGAGAGGACAACAGCACTCCTATGGGGGTAGGAGCTGGCTCGATCGCTCTGTGGTACACCAGGCCACAGAGCCATCCCGCCACCAGGAAGATCGCAGGCGTCGCTGCCCCTTCGCTTGGTCTCTGTTACACAGAGCACATCTAGCTGTTTGTCCGCCATGACGGATATCAGCTCGTGCAACTTACCTTCCACACAACCTTTTACATTCCAAGTGCTCACCCGGCACTCTGCTCTCCTCGACTCGCCTAACTGGGCAAGGCGTGATGGGTGGTGGCCCCCATCGCCGCAACTGCCGATGTTCGTACCGACGGGGGCGGGTCGGTACGCGTCGCCTCCGGGGGACGCCCTAACCCGCATTGCGGTACGCATATCGAGCCGGATTAGCAGTCTAATTAGACTGGCAGGGGACGCGAACGAGCACGCTCCGGACTATGCCCCCCAAAAATAAATAAAATAATTAAAATAATTTATATTTAAAGTAAAAACAAAAATAAATAATTGATACATTTGAAAACATAGATAGAAATAAATATAATAATATTGTAACAACCATTCTAACATTTAATGTTTTGGGTCATAATAAATTGATGTCGTTAGTAAAATGACGTCATTATCTGAATCGCGATGTTAAGATTCGCCGAAGCGTAATGACATCGCCTAATATTAAATTAATTGTTATCGAATCAGATCAAAACAGATCGATCAGGTCATGAATGAGAAATTCAGGCGACAGTTGAAGTCGTTAGCATCTGGTGGTTGCGCCCTAATTGGAACGGCTCACTAGGACTTTCTACGATAAGAATATAGCACTGCATTCGCTGCCTACGTCATATATTAATTTATATTTTTATCTATTAAACATGTTCTTTAAGATATTCATGTTTTTTAAAAGGACCGGAGTGGGCATACTCGTTTTGGATCAGGCAGGATATATAACGCAGATGATTAATTTGGTTCCGATCAGTAAAATTTCATCCGGACCCGATCAGGATTGCCTGATCTGGACCCGATCAGGAATGCCTGATCTGGACCCGATCAGGAATGCCTGATCTGGACCCGATAAGCTTTTCCTAATCGGGTCCAGATATATCTTCTGCGTTACATACCTTATCTGGTCCAGATCGGGCATGCCCGGTCTGGTCCTGCTAAGGAAGACGAAAAAATTTCTAGTCGGGTTGCTGCCTCACGTGACGCTACACACGACGATAGCACATATATGGTGTATACGCGGATTGATTGAAACATTGAAGTTTAAAATGTTTTCGGAATTTTTCCTTTATCTTATAGCACATAAGACGTTGCTTTGTTCCAAATTTCAAGATTCTGAATTCACGGGAAGTACCCTGTAGTAACCGATATAGCCCGAAGAATTAGTACGTTTTTTTCTTCTTCTTTATTTATGGTGCTTTAATCGCAATGGACTATGCCGCTCCGTAAAAACAACACTTATATATAACAGTATAACAATACATAAATAAACTAAAATACATTATATTATATACTAGCAGACTCGGCCACGCGTTACTGTGGCTAAGGTAGCCTTAGTAACACGTGGTGTTTATGCTAATAAATTGTAGCTTATATGAAACGTTTCCACTTTTAACACAGCGCCATCTATTAAATACTTACTCAATCCAGTCAACAGATACCGCCATCTGTTAGAATCGTTTGGAGATAATAAATAATTGTGACTGTCAAAGAATAGAAAAATAATTTGCAATAAAATAGTATTGTGACTCTAAATTGAGATGGAAGATATCCTATCTTTTAAGTTGGATCAAACTACATCATACTATGCAAATTTGATTTAAAACGGTTAAGTACTTTAAGAGTGCATGGCGGACAAACAACGTGACGCGTAATTTATATATATTAAGATTGTTCCTATTATAACTCATCCTTTCTGTCTCGATTTTTGCAAACATGTTGATTAAAAACTGGCTAAACAGCGAACGAAAATATAGCAGATGATCTTATACTCCTTTCCTAATCATTATAGGATAAAATAAAAAGTTGCAGTAGAAATAATTTTATAAAGCGGTGTTTGTGGTTTGGTATCGCAATGGCTATATCCTAGCATAATTCAAAATACCATGGCTTGGAATTACAATATTCTGCTTAGAAAATTACCGTCCAATAATTTAAAATTTTGAAGTCTACGTTCATATGAGGCCGTGTCCTAAAAGTACATGACCTCTCTAAAGCTTAGAAACCGATAAACATCCTACTAATATAGTGCGGTGACATTAGAGACATTTCAATTTTAGAAAGTATTTGCATTATACCAAACGTTTATGTGACATTAACCTTTTTAGAGTTCCATACCCAAAAGATAAAACAGGACCCTATTACTAAGACTCCGCTGTCCGTCCATTGCTTCGCCTATCTGTCACCAGGTTGCTGTCATGAACCGTGATAGTTGGACAGTTGAAATTTTCACAGATGATGAATTTCTTTTGCCGCTACAACGACAAATACTAAAAATCAATAAAATAAATATTTAAGGGGTTCCCACACAACAAAGGTCGTTTTTGCTCGTTTTTGCTCGATTTTGATAACAAAAATAGGTAAACTTTTGAAATATACACAGAATATTTAGTAATATATTCATTTTTGAAATAAATACTTAAATTAAAATAAAACAAATAGAGAATTTAAGCTCCATCATACATGATTATTTTGCCATTTATAGATAATGTTACGGAACCCTTCGTGCGCGACTCCGAGTCGCTCTTAGCCGGTTTTTTGAATATAATCGAATTGAGTTTTCAAACATGTGTCAAAATAAAATGTCTTTTAAATCAAAACCACATTTTTTTTTTTTTTTTTTTATTTGGGGTGGGCTACGGTCGGCGCACTCCTCGCACCACTTCATCCGGGGTGACAGAGGGGCGTAAGCGCGCACACCCGTAACCCACCCGTGACGTTGCCTTCGTCGTTGGGCCGACCACCGGAGCAGAGTGACTTGACGTCAGTGGTCCAGTGGTGAATACCCCTGAGGAGTACCCTCTCCTCGACCGACATCCCCCCCTTGGGTAGGATGTCGGTCTTTCCTCACGCGGTCGGCCTCTCGGCGGGTGACGGACTAATTCCCCGATCCAGTCACCCGCGGCCTTGGCTAGGGCAGCATCAGGCGCAGGTAAATCAAAACCACTAAGAAGTATTGATATCAACTTTAAAGCAAATCACCCCTAAAATAACTTTCCACCCCTTTTTAACCCAGTTAGGAGATAAATCTCAATAAAATATGAATCACATCTTTCATCAATTCTGTTAATGAATGTTTATGCAAAATTTGAAATAGATTGGACCACGGAATCACGTTGTCCCATACAAACTTTGCCCTGATTTTTCACCCCCTTAGGGATATAATTTCGTAAAATCCGTTCTTAGCTGACCTCTACTCGGTGAATGAAATATTCCTACCAAATTTCAGGTTTGTAGACCTTATGGTTCCAGAGATATCGTGATGAATCAATACATAGGTGGAAATCTCTTATATATATATAGATATAAACTAACGACGCCGTGTGCCCTTATCAACTATTCTATATATTATTACAGCCTCATCAGTGAGGGGGTATGCTAAAATTACATTACAACCTCCAAGTTGTCTCAGCTCCTCAGCGACAGATACATTTTCATTCCTAATGTCCTCATTCCGAACACACTCCACCATAATATGTTGCGCATCTTCTATAATACCAAATTAGTACGTTGAAGTGGTAATGGGATCGCTCGACGAATCGACCACCGTTGCACCGTTGGGGAACAAAGGTTCTCGAGTGACGACCACGGATTGGACGACGGAGTGTAGGACAAACACCTATTAGGTGAGCTGATGACATTATGAAAGTCGCAAGAACCCGACTAGAATTATTTTCGTGTTCCTTAGAAGGACCGGACCGGGCATGCCCGATCTGGATCAGATAAGGTATGTAACGCAGAAGATATATCTGGACCCGATCAGGAAAACTTTATCGGGTCCATATCAGGCATTCCTGATCGGGTCCAGATTAAACATTCCTGATCGGGTCCGGATGAAATTTTTCTGATCAGATCCAAATCAATCATCTGCGTTACATATCTTGCCTGATCCAAATAGAGTATGCCCAGGCCGGTCCTTTTGGCGGAGGCGGCCATCGTGAACACGTGGCTGTCCTCACCACCCCCAGCGGACGGAGTGGACGTTGAGGCTGTCCGCATCCGCAGTGCGCTAACGCAGGTCTGCGATGCGGCCATGCCCAGGGTGCGGCGTCTACCTCCGAGGCAGGGGGTCTACTGGTGGTCCCCAAGACTGGCGGACCTTCGTGCGGCGTGCATTAGTGCCCGAAGGACCTACACCCGCAGTCGGCGGCGTCGCCGCGATGTTGAGCGGGAGGGCCAACTTTACGAGGCGTACCGCAGTGCGCGTACCGCCTTTCGGCTGGCCATCCGGTCCGCTAAGGACGCAAGTTGGCAGGAGATGCTGGACGGTCTCGACCGTGACCCCTGGGGTCGCCCGTATCGCGCGTCGCTGAATAAGCTTCGCGCGCAGGGCCCCCCCCTCACCGAGACCCTCCAGCCTGACCTCCTTCGTAGAGTGGTCGAGGAGCTGTTCCCGCGGCAGTCGGAGCACACGCCCCCGGTCATGGCTTCGCCAGATCACGACCGGGAGGCCGTCGAGAGTGTTCCGCCCGTGACGGAGTCGGAAGTGGGGGCAGCCGTGGCGAAGATTCGTTCCGCCACCACGGCCCCCGGCCCGGACGGAGTCCCAGTCCGGGTGTTGACGTTGCTCCTCGAGCATCTCGAACCTCGCCTCAGGCGACTGTTCAACGCTTGTCTGACGTCTGGACAGTTCCCTGAGTGCTGGAAGGAAGGGAGGTTGGTTCTCCTGCCAAAGCCGGGACGGCCCCCGGATTCGCCGTCGGCCTACAGGCCCATTGTGCTTCTGGACGATGTGGGTAAGCTGCTGGAGCGTGTCCTCGCTGCCCGCATCGTCCGGCACCTGGAGGAGGTGGGGCCCGATCTGTCGGACGCTCAATTTGGGTTTCGGAGGGGGCGTTCGACCATCGGGGCCCTGCTACGCCTGAGGCAGACGGCCGCGGAGGTTGTCGCCGGCAAAGGAGTGCTGTTGGCGGTGTCGTTAGACATCGCCAACGCCTTCAATAGTCTGCCATTCAGCTGCATTAGGGAGGCGCTCCGGTTCCATGGAGTGCCCCTGTACCTCAGGCGGCTGGTGGCAGACTATTTGGAGGGGCGCAGTGTTCTCTACGCGAGCCCCGCAGGGGACATTGTGCGGACGCCCATGTCGTGCGGTGTTCCGCAGGGGTCGGTTCTGGGGCCGACTCTGTGGGACATCGGGTACGACTGGGCGTTGAGAGGGAGTCTCCCCCCCGGGCTGAACGTTATTTGCTATGCTGACGACACGCTCGTCACAGCCCGGGGCAGGACATTCGAAGAGGCGGCGAGCCTGGCCACTCTCGGCACCGAGGAGATGGTCAGGCGAATCGAGGCGCTGGGGCTCAGGGTGGCCCGAAACAAGACGGAGGCCCTGCTATTCCATGGGCCCCGTGTGAGGCTGCCCATCGGCGCCTCGTTAGTCGTCAACTCCATCCACATCAGTATCCAGGCCCATATGAGGTACTTGGGTCTGGTGCTCGACGGGCGATGGTGGTTCCGGGAGCATTTTCGCCAAATTGCTCCCCGGCTGGTCGGCGCGGCGTCCGCCCTTTCTCGGCTCATGCCGAATGTGGGCGGACCCAGTTTCGAGGGCCGACGGCTGTATGCGGGGGTGATCCGCTCAATGGCCATGTACGGCGCACCCGTGTGGGCGAGGGCTCTGAACGCCCAGCTCAGGGCGGTGCTGTGGAGGCCACAGCGAGCCATGGCGGTCAGAGCCATTCGCGGGTACCGCACGGTGTCGACAGAGGCGGCGTGCCTATTGGCTGGGACACCCCCGTGGGACCTATAGGCGGAGATGCTCTCCGACCTCTACCGGCGGGTTGCCTCAATGCGCGAAGAGGGTGGCTCCCCATCGTTTAACGGGATAGCCACCTGGCGCGAGGACGCCCGCCGAGAAGTCATCGCCCGTTGGGCTACGCGGCTGGAGAGGCCTAGACACGGTGTCACTACCGTCGAGGCCCTCCGGCCCGTACTGATGGAATGGATGGAGCGGCGGCACGGGGTCCTCACCTTCCGACTGGTGCAGGTGTTAACGGGGCATGGGTGTTTCGGGAAATACCTGCACACGGTCGTGTACAGGGAATGGACTCCGGGCTGCCATCATTGCAGTAGTGACGAGGACACGGCGCAACATACGCTCGAGGAATGCTCGGGCTGGGACGGGCAGCGCCGCGACCTCGTCGCTATTATCGGTGCCGACCTGACGCTGCCGGCTGTCGCAAGGGCGATGGTCGACAGCGTCAGGAATTGGGACGCGGTCGCCGCCTTCTGCGAGGCTGTCATCTCGCAGAAGGAGGCGGCGGAACGGGCCCGGGAGGATTCCCGTGACCCGGGCCGCCGCCCGCGGCCGGGGCGGCGCAGGCGCGAATACCTGCGCCTGATGCCGCCCTAACCGAGGCTTCGGGTGATCGGACCGGGGAATTGTCCGGTCACCCGACGCGAGGCCACCGCGTGAGGACGACGCCTCGACGGCGAAATCTGTCGGGGCGTCGACAGGAGAAGGAGAGGAGCCCGAGAGGGCATACCGCCGAGCGGGCCACCGAAGACAAAGATCGGGTACCGGTGGCCCGCTCGCACGGCGAAGTAGAGGTGCTTGCAGGGTGGGTCAATGGGGTTGCGCGCCGCCTCTTCTGTCACCCCGGACCGATTTGGCGGGGTGCGACGTCCATGGCCCACCACAAAAAAAAAAAAAAAAAAAAAAAAGGCCGGTCCTTTTAAAAAACACGAATATCTTGAAAAAATGTTTCATCATTTCAGCCCATCGCCGTCCACTGCTGGACATAGGCCTCCCTCATGGTATGCCACAGAGTGCGGTTCTGTGCCGTCTGCATCCATCGACGCCCAGCAATTTTCACTAGATCGTCTATCCACCTACTGGGGGAGCGTCCTACACTGCGTCGTCCGGTACGTGGTCGCCACTCTAGAACCTTTTTTCCCCAGCGGTTGTCGGTTCTTCGAGCGATGTGGCCAGCCCATTGCCACTTCAGCGTGCTAATTCTTCGTGCTATGTCGGTTACACCCGTTCTTCTGCGGATTTCCGTATTACGGATTCTATCACGCAGAGAAATCCCGAGCATAGCTCGCTCCATAGCACGCTGAGCGACTTTGAGCTTGGTTATGAGGCCTACATTTAGGGACCACGTTTCCGTGCCGTAAGTCATCACTGGTAACACACACTGATTGTAGACCTGTGTTTTCAGACACTGAGGTATGTTGGACGAGAAGATCCTCTTAAGTTTCCCGAACGCTGCCCAACCGAGTAGGATTCGTCGGCTGACCTCTTGCTCGAAATTGGATCTACCTAACTGGACTGTTTGTCCAAGGTAAACATAATGATCGACAATTTCGAAAATCGCATTGCCAACTAGGACCGGTACAGGAATGACATGGGCATTTGACATGACTTTCGTCTTGTCCATGTTCATTCGTAACCCTACCAGTTGGGATACCCTGCTGAGATCGTTGAGCATGGTGCCAAGGTCCTCCATGGATTCTGCCATAACGACGATATCGTCTGCAAATCGAAGGTGAGTGATGTATTCGCCGTTAATGTTAATACCTAGTCCGGTCCAGTCTAAGAGCTTGAAGACATCTTCCAGTGCAGTGGTGAACAGTTTCGGAGAGATGACATCTCCCTGTCTCACGCCTTTCTGCAACTGGATCGGTTTCGTACTCTTATCCTGGATACGGACTGACATTGTGGCGTTCCTATACAAACACTTCAGCACTTCTATATAACGATGGTCGATTTGGCACCGCTGAAGGGACTGCAGCACCGCCCAAGTTTCGACTGAATCAAAGGCTTTCTCATAGTCCACAAACGCTATACACAGAGGTCGATTGTACTCCTCGATCTTCTGGATAATCTGCCGAAGCGTGAGAATATAGTCTATGGTGCTATAGCCTTTTCGGAAGCCAGCTTGTTCGGGCGGCTGGAAGTCATTAAGCTTGCACGTGAGTCGATTGGTAATGACCCTCGAAAACAACTTGTAGACGTGGCTCAAGAGTGAGATGGGTCTGTAGTTCTTTAGAAGAGCTTTGTCGCCCTTCTTGAAGAACAGCACCACCACACTCCTGGTCCACGACTCTGGAACGTCGCCCCCGAGGATAACGGAATTAAATAGCTTTTGAAGGGCTTTTAAGACCGGCTTACCGCCTGCCTTCAGTAGCTCTGCCGTAATTCCGTCATCTCCCGGTGCCTTACCGTTTCGTAGTTGTTCGAGAGCCATTCTGATCTCGCACAAGCTAATGTCCGGGATTTCTTCGGTATAGTGCCGAGTTAGCTTGGATCTGGGATCTTGGACCAAGCCGACAACAGGACTTCGGGATGATTTATATAACTGTCCATAGAACCTTTCGACCTCTCCCAAGATCTCATCTTGGGATGAAATGACAGTGCCGTCATTGGTCTTCAGCTTAGTCAATTGGCTTTGCCCAATAGACAGATCTTGTGCGAACACTTTTGAGCCACGGTTCCGCTCTATCGCTTCTTTAACACGGAGCGTATTAAATTGGCGACTATCGTGACGCACAGACCTGGAGATCTGCCTATTAAGCTGCCTGTGTTCGGACCAATCGGCTGAAGACTGTACTGTCATTTCTTTTCTCCGCTCCATGAGCCTGAGAGTCTGGTCAGAAAGTTTTTTAGGTCTATTGGCGCGGTGAGCCTTGAAAAACTTTGACCCAACCGCGTGGACAGTTTCCACGAACCTGTTGTTCATATCGTTCGGAGATTCGCACTCGTCTAGACATTGGAATCGAGTGTGTAGTTCGAGTTGAAAGCTTTCGAGGTTCTGGTATTTTTTTTTTTTTTTCCAAATTCTAATTGTTTGGGCATACGGTTCCCCTGACATTATCAGGGACCTTCAATTAGCAGTGTTAAATAAAATTATTATTATGTACAAACTTAAAATTAGATAAAAATAATAAATAATAATACTAACTTAATGTTACTACAAGAAGCAAAAATTTAGGTGAAGACAAGTTTTACAAATTATAGGTTCTGGTATTGGACAGGTGTAGGTCGGAGGGTAGACTTCATCAAGCGTGACCGTTCGACTTTTGTATGGATATTTAATGTGCCTCGTACTATTCGGTGATCGCTCCCAGTTTTAATCCTGCTGATCACTGAGACATCATTAAATATATGTCGTTTGTCCGACAAGATGAAGTCTATCTCGTTTTTTGTTGAACCATCGGGGCTAATCCAGGTCCATTTCCTTTGTGGCTGCTTTCTGAAGAAAGAATTGATCATAAAGAGGCTTTCCTTCTCCAGAAATTCAGCCAGTTTCTGGCCCCTCTGGTTTCTCTGTCCATATCCATGTTTCCCCACTCTCAACTCATCATCACTCCTTTTGCCTAGTTTCGCGTTAAAGTCTCCCATAACCACCGTGAAGTGGGTTTTGGACGCGTGTATGGCTTTCGAGATATCCTCGTAAAAGGCCTCCACCTCGTCGTTGGAGTATGCCGAGGTCGGTGCGTATACCTGTATGACCTTCAACGAATACCGTTTGGTAATTCTGAGTATAAGGTACGCTACCCTTGTCGACACACTCTCGATCCTCTCCACATTGCCTACGAGAGACTTGCGAACGATAAACCCTATACCGCCTTGGGACGGGTGATCTCCCTCCCGGTAGAAGAGCAAGTTTCCAGACCGGAGGATTATCGTGCCCTCGCCCTCTCTTCGCACTTCTGATAATCCTACAATGTCCCAGCGGATTTTGCTCAATTCCTCTTCCAGCTCGATGACCTTCTCGTCGGTCCTGAGTGTCCGAATGTTGTGTGTTACCAGGGCCAAGGGTCGTTTTGATTGGTAGCCGGATCGCTACCAGGCCCGCTACCACAATGAGCCCGTAGGATAGTGGAGCTGCCGTGAATGGGGGCCGTTTTTTTATTTGTGCTTAACATTAGGGGTTTTGAGCCATAATCGCCACGCTTGGCAGGCGGGTTGGCGATCGCAGTGTGGTGTTATACGTATCCCAGGAGAGAGCTGCTGCCCTCTCTCCTGGTGGGCCCTTAGCCGATTTTTACGACTCCCACGGGCAAGCAAGGGGTGGCGACACTTGTATTCTATCCCGTCGCCACACGGGATAAAAAAAAAATGTTTAATAAATAAAAATATAAATTAATACAGTGCTATATTCATAGAGACTAGAGAGTAGAAAGTTCCAGTGGAGCTGTTCCCCAATTAGGACGCAACTACCAGACGCTAATTACTTCTACTGTCACCTGACTTTCTCATGGCCTGATCGATTAGCTTTGATCAGATTCGATTACAACTAATTTAATACTAGGCGATGTCATTACGCTTCGGAGAATCTTAACACCACGATTCAGATAATGACGTCATTTTACTAACGCCATTAACAATTTATTATGGCCCAAAACATTAAATGTTAGAATAATTTGTTACAATATTATTATATTTATTTCTGTCTATTTTTCAAATGTATTATTTATTTTTGTTTTTACTTTAAATATAAAATTATTTTTATATTATTATTAAATAAATATGATTCCTGACCTGACCATGATCACTGTAAAGTGTTCGAAACGTCAGGAAATTAAAAATAAAATACAAACGCGATAGAATCCGTAAAAGTAGTTTTATTTCAAATAAATATGATTAATTAAAGATTTCAGACTAATCTTATCTGATGCAAATACAACTTCTTACACCGTGACATAAATATGGCAATCATGATATGATTACAAGTCATACTAGATAATTTTTTTGTGTTAGTAAAACTGTTTCTGGTCCTGATATACTACATGCCTTACCATATACTTAATTGTATTTTACATCAGGCTGTCTTTATTTGGTCCAGACCTGGTCCTGATCCGGTATGCCTTACCCTTGATTATATTTTACATCAGGCTGTCCTTATTTGGTCCAGACCTGGTCCTGATCCGGTATGCCTTACCATACTTGACTATATTTTACACCAGGCTGTCCTCATTTGGTCCAGACCTGGTCCTGATTTGGTATGCCTTACCATACTTGATTATATTTTACATCAGGCTGTCCTTACTTGGTCCAGACCTGGTCCTGATCCGGTATGCCTTACCATACTTGATGATATTTCACGTCAGGCTATCCTTATATGGACCAGACCTGGGCCTGATGGGGCTTGCCGAATCTGGCATGCCTCATGCCGTCCTGATCCGGTCCAGATACATGATCTGGTTGAACCATACTTTTTTTCTAGTCGAGAAGCCGTTGGATACAGATGGCACAAGACCGTTCTGAGGGGAGACCAATGTCCAATAATGGATTCTGCGGACTGATGGCTGCGAATTCAGGAGTTTGTATTAACTTTAGTTTGTGGATAATAAATGATATTGAAGATTTGATTGATATCAAAGCCCCAGGCTGTTGTCGAGGCACCGCCCTCCCGTGATCAGCCTCACTGTGGGTGACGAACCATTCCCCGGTCCAGTAATCGTCCTACCACTTAGACAAGTGTCAGTTGTCATATGACATTCAAATTGCGGTTCGTATTTTCTCTCGTAAAAAAGTTTTATAAATAACCTGGTATGTTAAATACCAAATCTCAGTAAGTTGTATGATAGGGTCGTGTCCGTGTCATCGTTTGATACAACTGTAACTGCAAAGTTGTTGGGTATTACAATCTGTATGATGTGTAAACATTGTCCGGTAGATGGCGCTCGTCTCACATAATGTCGACAACGTAATACAAGTCGCAAATTGAATGTCATACGACAGCTCACACTTATCTAAGTGATAGTACGATTGGAACGGATTGCCAATAGGTGTGGGTTCGAGTCCTGCGTGTGATATTCATTTTACATTCATAACCAAGTTTTAAAAACTAGATTATTTCTGTTCTAATAGAAAAATTGATGTATATAGTTCATGTATGTGTAATTTCTGCATTGTTTGATGTTGGCTGTCGGTGCCGGCCCGGCTGTTGTTGTGTACGTTGTGTGTTGGTATATATGAACGTAGCCCAATGTTATTGCTGGCTCAGTGACGTGTGCCGCTGGTGCTGTCCTATCGGCCACAGTGTAAGTGCTGCCAGCGTCATACCTACGTGTTCCTGTGTAGTGATACTGTATGCGGCGCGGTGACGACTGCCGCGCACTCTACACACAGCCGTCACAGTGAACACGTCGTTATATGATACACAACGCGTAACATTCCACAACTAGTTAAGTAATCGTTAACGTAAATAAATGTGCGCCGAGTGGTGACTATTAATTATAGTAGCGATGGAGATCATCGACGTGTCGACGTGCGGGGGCGGGCGGGGCGCGACACCTCGACCCCGCCCGCCCGCGCTCTACAAACACGGCGCTATGGTGTCCACACAGACAGACAACTCGATACAATATTATATCAACATACATTACAGCGTGTACGTGGCCACTCTACACAATGTGGGTGTTTAACTAAACGTAATGCACTTAAAATGTTGTTTGCTAATTATATAATCAACATGCAGGCAGACAGTATTTTGCATAATTTATACGTACGTGTGTGTACACTGTCAGGTTATCATAGTGTTACTGTCCCCCGCGCGCACGTCACTACAGTCAACGACGTAACGACAACTGTACAATTAAAATACATATATAATAACTAGCTTTTGCCCGCGACTTCGTCCACGCAGAAGTCATCTCTGACAGAGTTAAATAGAAAAAGCAATGCAAGGTATTGAAGGTTTGTCGCTAGGACGATAATTAACAGCGTCAGAAACTGGGATGCGGTCGCCGGCCTCTGCGAGTTAGTTGTCTAACGGAATTAGGCAACAGGCTGGGTCCGAGAGAAAATACCTACTCTACGTTGACACGCTCTACCGTCGGCGCAAGCGTGAGTACCTGTATTGAAGTTCACTACATGAGGGCTTCGACTCGAGATGATACGCGGTTGCGGTGGCCCGCCCGCATAACGTAGATGTACGTGTACGGCGCGCTATGGGGCCACGCGTCACCTTGGACGGATTGGGCGCGGTGTGCCTATATACCATAGCCGGTCACTAAAGAAAAAGGTTGTTCAAAGTTCTATTCATTCTACAAATTATATTGCCTTTAACATACTATTTACGGTATGACCATGGGATAAAAATATAATTATCGCCACCCTTTATTTGACTGTTTTGTTTCACCAGCAGAGTTGCGACCTCGTTAGATATGATTTATTATTTCAGTTATAGAGTGAACTTTTTTGAAGCTAAACTTAACCTGTATCTTAAACCCTTAGGCAAGAACCTATTGCCGTCTACTATGTGTATCGTGTGAGCTCTCACGCCGGCACTGGTCGCCACAACGGCACTGGTGCGGGGTTGATGGGGAGGGAGAGAGAAACATGTGTTTATTTATTTTTACCGAAGAATATTTGTACGTGATTTAAAAAAAATCGATAATGAAATATTCTCCCCATACATACTTTGCCACTTTGTTACACCCCTTTAGGGGCGGAATTCATAAAATCCTTTCATTTTGAATCTTTATATAATAAAAAGAAACGTGCGTCAAAATTTAATGTTTCTAGCTTTAATAGTTTCGGTTTGGCGGTAATGAGTCGTTCAACCCGCTTCACAGGCTTAATTTACACAACCAGAGGGTAAAAATTGACAAATGCCGGATATTACCATAGAATATTTGATTCGACTCGTAATTTTAATAGATAAAGATTTTTTTTCTCCCCGTACAAATTTTGCCACTCTGTTCCAGCCCCTCAGGGGTGTAATTTCGTAAAATCCTTTCTTAATAAATCTCTAAGTCATAGAAAGAAACCACTGTCAACACTTCAAGTTGCCAGCTTCAATAATATCGGCTTGGCGCTAGGTAATGACTTAATGAGTCGTCCAATCCGCTTCGCAGGCCTAATTTACACCCCCAGAGGGTGAAAATTAACAAATGCTGTAACACGTGTTTATTTATTTTTACTGAAGAATATTGTTACGTAATTTGAAAAGAAACGATAAAGATATTTTTCGCCGTGCATTTTTTAAATTGACATAACTTTTTTATTTATAAACCAATCGACATGAAATAAAGCCTAAATGTTAAGTGAAACTTACCACAATATATTAGCGACCACGTCTAAATCGGATAAGCCGTTTTTGAGATTAGCGTGCACAAACGCACAGACAAACAGATAAAAGACAAAAATTTTAACAATAATAGTTTTGGGTTCTGTTTGTGTTGATAAGGGTCCCAGTAATATTTTTTCTCATATATCTTCCATGTACAGACAGCGATCCGTTACATTTTTATTATATGTATAGAATAGATTATAATGTAGTGTTATATAACACGGTGGTGTACGTATCCGTGCTACGGTGTGCACGCGTGGTGCACCGAGTGCACGCCGGTGCTGTTGTCGCGCGGATTAGTGCACTAATCCCGCTAGTCGGTCGCTCGTTGTGCGCTAAGCGCGTTAAGCTCCGGCAGCGTGCTGTCGACACACGCGCGACACATCTCTCGCGCCCTGTAACTACAACTGTTACCCCAATGACACACACAGACAGACAGACACAAATGACGACATGTATTCCATTAACAATGATATGTTTACAAACATCACCATTATCATTTTCATACACATTTCACATACATTTATGATGTGGTCTTTGTACATTAAGTCCGTACTCATACGGATTTTTCATCATTGCTCTTAAAGGGGAAATGCAGTGCAGCTTCTGTCCCACTAAATGATATAACAGAGCACTTGTCGTTATTAACATGCAATTTATTTTTTTGACTGCACTCTACCACTCTATGGGTTTTTTTTGTACTTTTTTAATGATGAACGATTTTCCAAAATTAGTAAGAAATGTAATTGTTTTTACTTGCAGACGATCTGAAGCTGTTTTTGAATGCAAAAAAATATCTTCAAGACTGGCAATTTTTCAAATAGATATTACATATATCGTTATCTGGACTAAAGATAATAGATTAAAATGTAATGTACAAAAAGTTAAATAATTAGTAGATATTTGACGCGCAATAAATCCCGTTATTATATCTACAACTGCAAACTTGATGGAGTTGAAATGACTAAGGTTATAGAAGTTTGTGAACATTGGACTAACTTTTCGTGATGACATCATTACTTTATGTTTTATGCGACGTGCTGTTTGTGGATTTACTGATACTAGCGCTATTACAATGGAACGCACTGGAGGGGCCACCCACAACGTAATGTAGTTACATGGACCCACGTGACCGCTAAATGTAGGCTCATGTTATAACGAATACATTATATATTTTGAGGTCTTCATATTTGAGTCAGTATGGTGTATAGTTATATAACATATAGGTAGCGCCTTTAGATATATTAACTCTATTTATTTTGGGTATGTATTGATACAATGAACTAACGGTTAGGAGATGTGAGAGTGGGATTATAGACTGTTAGTGGGAGCACCACGCTGTGGACAGTTCTCTGTGTACAGCCGCGGGCCGTCCGTCCGGGGTAGTACCACACTGAGCAGAAGATCGACGTTTGGGTAGTGGCAATGTGCTATTGCGTTTCGTTCGGTAGGTAAGTGAGAAAGCCGGTAGACCAACTGGGTGGGTTTGTATTGGTAGGTAGCAGCTTAGCTAGACCCTCGGTATTTCAAAGGTCCATGGGTGGTCGCTGAGCGGGCCACCGAAGACAAAAATCGGGTACCGGTGGCCCGCTCGCACGGCGAAGAAGAGGTGCTTGCAGGGTGGGTCAATGGGGTTGCGCGCCGCCTCTTCCGTCACCCCGGACCGATTTGGCGGGGTGCGACGTCCATAGCCCACCGCAAAAAAAAAAAATGGGTGGCAGTAACACTTACCATCAGGTGTGCTGCTTGCTCGTTTGTCACCATATGCAATAAAAAAAGATATCCTCGCACTTGCCTTTTTTTGTTTAAATTAATAAGTAGTAGGATGTACCTACAATGTCAATATATTACAGCTGGTGGGTCTGTGTGTACCTGATGGGTGTGTGTGGTGGGGACAACGGGCACACCTGCTGGCAGTGCCCCGTGTTCGCGAGACGACTGCCTCGCAAAAGGAACCCCTCGCCGTAGTAAAATTAAAACCGATATTGTAACGCATCGTATGAACGATGAATTTCAGTTATTCGATGCAACAACACATCGCATGGCTCTCAAAATGGTGACTTTCAAGACATCCCAACTTTAAAGAATATTTGAGTTCAACCCTTTCAGGGTGTCGTACCAAATGGGTAAATCCCTATAACTGAGAGTCCGCTGTCCTTCGGTAAGTCCATCTGTATGTCACCAGGCTGTATTTCATGAACCATTATAGTCAGACTGTTGAAATTTTTACAGATGATGTATTTCTGTTGCCGCTATAATGACAAATACTAAAAAACAATAAAATAAATATGTAAAAGGACTCCCTCCCATACAACAAACGTGATGTTTTGTTCGTTTTTCTCGACTTTGATAAGTGCAACAGATAGGCGCTTAAAGTATTCACAGAATATTTAATAATACGAGTATATACACTTTACAAATAAATAATTTTGTTAAAATAATAAAATGTAGAAAAATTCAAGAGGGGATGACTACAACAGACAATTTTTTTTGCCATTTTCATAGAAAGTAGTACGGAACCCTTCGTGCGTGAGTGCGACTCGCACTTGGCCAGTTTTTTGAATAAAACCGAATTGAGTTTCAAACATGTGTCAAAATAAATTAAAAGAACTACGAAGTATTGATATCAACTTTAAAGCAAATCATCCCCAAAATAATTGTCTATCCCCTTTCAACCCTGTTAGGAGATGAATTTTAATGAAACACGAAACTCGTCTTTCATCAATTCTATTAAAGAATGTTTATGCAAAGTTGGAAATAGATTGGATCAAGGAATGACGCTGTCCCCTACAAACTTTGCCCCGCTTTTCCACACTCTTACGGGTATAATTTCAAAAAATCCTTTCTTATCGGATGCCTACGGCCTACAAAGAACACACCGTCGAAGTTTCAGGTCTTTGCGATCAATGGTTTAGGCTGTGCGTTGTTCCATCATTCAGGACAAAGCATTTTTAACCCCCGACGCAAAAAGAGGGGTGTTATAAGTTTGACGTGTCTGTCTGTGGCTGTATGGCTCCGTCTGTCTGTCTGTGGCATAATAGCTCCCGAATGGATGAAGCGATTTCAATTTAGTTTTTGTATTAAAGGTGACTTATGTGCGAGTGTTCTTAGACATGTTTAATGAAAATCGGTTCAGCCGTTCAAAAGTTACTGGTGTGAAAGTGGGGCAGAATAACCGAATGTCTACAAATATACTCGAGTGGAGTCTCAAATGAAATCGCATCACGTGCTCAATACAAAATAATATGATGTAATCTTTACCTTAAATATAAATTTAAAGATTTTCGACAAAAACCTATGTATTTACAACTTAACAAAATCTACATTATAATAAGTATGTAGTATATAAAATAGGTAGGTACCTTTAAAAAGTATAAATTAAAAAAAAAAAATTAAAATTTAAAAAACCCTCGACACAAAAACCTAAGTTCCCTTTAAAAAGTAAAAAATAAAAAAAGAAACTTACTTAAAGTACCTAAGTGTGTATTAATAATTCTAACAAAATAGCTCGCGTTGGGGGACCGCTCGAACCTAACAATTTAATTACAAATAGTCTAACCTCACCTAACCTAACCAAGCAACATAATAAAATAAAAATATAAATAACATAATAATAATAATAACATAATAAATAATAATAATAACATAATAAATAGTCCTCCAACACGAGGCATTTTGTTAGAATTATTAATACATACTTAGGTACTTTAAGTAAGAGTTTATTTTTTTATTTTTTACTTTTTAAAGGGAACTTAGGTTTTTGTGTCGTGGGTTTTTTAATTTTTTAATTTATATATGTATAGATAGATAGAATATATAGACAGTTGACTATGAGTGATCAACGAACGTATTACAGTACACATGTAACTAACTCTTACTACCACATGGGAGTCGTAAGGGCAGACTGAGCGCTCACCAGCACATATTATCACACAGATGGTACCACCAATTGCCTGTGTGATGTATGTGTTACAGATACAATATGTCACCACTCCATCCTGTTCATCATCAATATCATCATCTCAGCTCATATATGGCTCACTGCTGGCTTCGAGCCTCCTTCACACTGTAAGGGAATTTTACCTAGTATACCACGCTGGTGAGACGTGTTGATATACTTAGGGTTTTATTTCAAGTTTTCCTTCTCTTGCATATATTTTATATGCATATTTTATCCCTTAGTCGTCTCTTACAATCATCCACAGGCTAAAATAGGTGGGCACTATGGGTACTATGGGTACTATGGAGAGCTGATGGGGACCAGCGCATGTGTTTGAATCACGACTAACATGTAGGTATGTACATAGGTACATACATCATCATTCATCATTTCACCCTATTGCCGTCCACTGCTGGACGTAGGCCTCCTTCGTGTTACGCCACAGAGTGCGGTCCTGTGCCGCTTGTATCCAACGACGCCCAGCAACCTTCACCAGGTCGTCTGTCCACCTAGTGGGGGAGCGTCTTACACTGCGTCGTTCGGTAACGTGGTCGCCACTCTAAAACCTTTTGTTCCCCAACGGTTGTCGGTTCCTCGAGCCACTTCAGCGTGCTAATAGAGCTATATCGGTTACACTCGTTCTTCTGCGGATTTCCGTATTTCGGATTCTATCTCGCAGAGAAATCTCGAGCATAGCCGGCTCCATAGCACGCTGAGCGACTTTGAGCCTAGTTATGAGGCCTAGATTTAGGGACCACATTACACACATGCATACATACATCGACATAGTGCAGAAACAGTAAGAAGCTACAAGTGATGTGAATGCGGAAGTCTCGTATAGTAGGGGAGAGCGGGCCTGAAAGTGCCTATTTTGACAAACCCTCATAGGATTTGGATAAAACAAGTACTATGTCTGAAAGTAGTGGTTCATCCTAAGCCAAATTTAATCTCAAATACGAATTTACTTACAGATTTTGCACATTTTTAATAGTTTTTAATTTGATTTAATTTTTTTATAGAGCGGCGGCAAGGCACTACCAACCCCAACTTTGGGGCAGTTGTGCCGTAGCTGAGGTCGGTTGTGCCGTTGATAATGCTAGGTGTTTATGTAAAATAAATGAAAATTAATTTAGAATTTAAAACACATCAATTTTATAATAATATTTTTAATCGTTATAATTTTTACTTAGAATTTTTTGTTTATAATACTAAGTATTATAATAAAAAAACACAGGGGCAAAATTAAAATAGGCATCACAACATATGATACATTACCGTTGTTGTTCGTCAGCAGAACTGTCGTTATCTTGCAATACTCTTCTCTTAGCAGAGTTTGTAGTCGGGTTTTAGTTTGTTTACCTTTGCCCTTACTTTTCCCCTTTCTTTTGTAGTTTCACTTTCTTCTTTTATTAGCCTTTTTATTGGCCTGTTCTTCGACCATAAGCATAGTTCTCTGGAGTATCCGTAAGAACAGCTCTCTTTCTTCTACGTCCTTTATTATATCCAATTAAATGGGCAAGGGCTTTAGGCAATGGTCTTATTAGCTCTGATGAGAAAATTGCTGTAATTTTATCTCCTGCGTTATTATCAGCTGATTGAGGAACCTGGAAGCTACAGCAAGGGATAGGCTCCTGAGTGCACTGACTTGTCTCTTGCTCTTCATTATCTGATGGTTCATTTGATCAGTCAACGCTGCAGTCGCTTTGCCCATAAACATGCTGCAGTATATAGTTAAATACTAGTCTTGGTTTGTATCCAACCGCAGGAGTAAGTCCACTTTTTATTTTTTTCACAGAGGTGTAGTGTTGTGTGACAAATTTCTAGTTCACGTGTACCTAACAATTTTTAATTTAAGTCCATCCTTGATGACTGCATCAGCAGCCCTTCGTAACAGATCCTGAGACGTAGTTCCCCTTTGAGCTTTTCATTTGTATGTCCTCATTCTGTCAAAGACAATAAATACAGTGTAAAATATCATGTCAAAAAGTAATTTTCTTTCTTTCATAAGTGCTCGCGTAAACATTAACAATATTGAAGCAATAATGGTTGCTTAGAGGTTGGTTGTACCGCGGCACAAACAGCCCCACATGAACAGCACATTTTACCCCACTTATGAGAGTGTGATATTTTGTGGCATATATAAAAATCACTGTGCTGAAAGCATTATAATTACATTGCATAATAAACTAGGATAAATAACAAACATTTTATTAAAACTTTTACATTAAAAGCACGAAAAATGCTAGCTTGTGACCAAAAAGTATAGAAAATATTTACTTACGTGGTGCTAGAAGACCCTCACATGCACTGCCACTCAATCCGTGTCGCTGGCGCAACTAAAATGGCGGCCACGTGTGCCCGACTTTTAGGAATTACACGTCATATACGGCGGTATATCTATTTCTTTTTGTTTTCGAGAAATTCGCGTCGGCACAATTTACTCGCGTCACTTTCAGCCCCGCTATCCCCTACCTACTGTGTGTGTGTGTATGTGTAACTAACGCTAATTAACTAATGTCGAACTGTATGATATGATACATTAACAGAACGCAGCGATCAATTACTACAGCGGCGGCGGTGCGGCGGCGGCGCGGCGGTACGTGTGTAACACGACGCGCTGGGCGTGGTGCGGCGGTGTAGCGGTGCGGCGGTGCGACGCACGCTAACGAGCCGCAGACACAGCTGCGGGCGCGCGCTCGTTAACATATTAGCACAACTCACACTTCATCAATGTCACACTAATGACACATTAAACACAACACACACACAACATTATAATTATCGATATTTAGGTAAACAGACTGCACATAACTCGATACTCAACATGCACTACGAACAGACAGACATATAGTTACCTACACGATTACTTCAAATAATATATGATAGTTGACAGTTGACAATTTGACATGGAGGAGGCATTCGACCTTGGGGTACGATGCCAGAAACCTCCGCGTGGTGTACCCTGGGTGCGGGCGACAGTCCCCCAGATCCCTCTGTCGAATTGTCGCCCGTAGCGAATCTCTGGCGCGAGGGGGGGTTCCCCAGCAATGGGTTGAGCCCCAATTCGCTCCTGACCCTCTAGTTGTAGAGGGTGCAGGAGGCGAAATTTCGGACGGGCCCGGTCACTCATTCAATTGAGGGCTGAGCTGGCTTATGCCACCGCCGACATATCGTAAACCTGATATCTTGCTTCAAGACAAGTTGTCGTGAGGCGTAGTATCAGGAACAAGGGTCTTGGCTTAACCGCCCGGACCGCGAGGAAGACAACCTCTACAAAGAGTTCAAATCAACATTCGAATTCGGAAATCACCCAGAATCTTAAGTTCTGGCGTGCGGCGAGAAGATGCGTGGCAGATGGGTTGTTCTGTCGTTAGCACGCTCCAGCCAGGGTACCGGCCAACCCCCTGGTTGGTAAATGTAGGCTTGCCCGGGTACAGGGATCTCTGCCCGGGTCGACCGTTAGTTCTCCCATACTCGTGGGAATCAAATGGATTTGCCTAAAAATATTTTACCAGACGGGAATCCAGCAGATTCCCACATCACGGCCTTGTCGAGCCAACGTAAAACTGACAACGACGTCTCGTCCTTAGGACTTGAGGCGTCCGCCGAGGGCCCGGCACAGACTAAGGAGGCCCAAAAACTGATAAAGCGGCGGAAGCCGAAGCGGATCGATTTCCGCAAGACTTTCCCCTCCAGGAGGAAGGAGCAGGAGGAGCGCAAAGCGCGTGCGCTGGCTGCGGCCAAACTGGAGAAGGACGGCGGGAGATCCACCGCAGAGCCGTCAACGGACGTGGGCGGAAATTTTGTCGCAGAGCCGCCCAGAGACGATGGCAGTGGATCTGTCGATGTAATGGACGAGGGCGGTAATTCCGCAGAGCCGTCCATCGTGGTCAGCCGGGCGGAATCCGACACCGCCGCCGCCAGGTCGTCGCCGCGTCTTGCGGTGGTGGCCCTAACCACGGCTCTGACGGTAAGGGAGGAGGCCCTCCCCTCGAAGGTGCGGAAGCGCCCCCTAAATAAGGAGGGCAGTCGTGCGATGTTCCGCAGGGGTCGACTCTGTAGGACATCGGTTACGACTGGGCGTTGAGAGGGAGTTTCCCCCCCGGGCTGAGCGTTATTTGCTATGCTGACGACACGCTCGTCACAGCCCGGGGCAGGACACTCGAAGAGGCGGCGAGCCTGGCCACTCTCGGCGGAGATGGTCAGGCGAATTGAGGCGCTGGGGCTCAGGGTGGCCCTAAACAAGACGGAGGCCCTACTATTCCATGGGCCCCATGTGAGTCTGCCCATCGGCGCCTCGTTAGTCGTCTACTCCATCCACATCAGTATCCAGGCCCATATGAGGTACTTGGGTCTGGTGCTCGACGGGCGATGGTGGTTCCGGGAGCATTTTCGTCAAAATGCTCCCCGGCTGGTCGGCGCGGCGTCCGCCCTTTCTCGGCTCATGCCAAACGTGGGCGGACCCAGTTTCGAGGGCCGACGGCTGTATGCGGGGGTGATCCGCTCAATGGCCATGTACGGTACACCCGTGTGGGCGAGGGCTTTGAACGTCTAGCTCAGGGCGGTGCTGTGGAGGCCACAGCGAGCCATGGCGGTCAGAGCCATTCGCGGGTACCGCACGGTGTGTACCGAGGCGGCATGCCTATTGGCTGGGACACCCCCGTGGGACCTAGAGGCGGAGATGCTCTTCGACCTCTACCGGCGGGTTACCTCAATGCGCGAAGAGGGTGGCTCCCCATCGTTCAACGAGATAGCCACCTGGCGCGAGGACGCCCGCCGAGAAGTCATCGCCCGTTGGGCTACGCGGCTGGAGAGACCTAGACACGGTGTCGTTACCGTTGAGGCCCTCCGGCCCGTACTGATGGAGTGGATGGAGCGGCGGCCCGGAGTCCTCTCCTTTCGGCTGGTGCAGGTATTGTCGGGGCACGGGTGCTTCGGTTTATACCTGCACACGGTCGCGTATAGGGAATGGACTCCGGCGTGCCACCATTGAGCTGGGACGGGCAGCGCCGTGACCTCGTCGCTGTTATCGCTGCCTACCTGACGCTGCCAGTTGTCGCGAGGCCGATGGTCGACAGCTTCAGGAATTGGGACTCGGTCGCCGTCTTCTGCGAGGCTGTCATCTCGCAGAGGGAGGTGGCGGAACAAGTCCGGGAGGATTCCCGCCACCCGGGCCACCGCCAGCGGCCGGGGCGGCGCAGGTGCGAATACCTGCGCCTGATGTCGCCCTAACCGAGGCTTCGGGTGATCGGACCGGGGAATTGTCCGGTCACCCGAAGTGAGGTCACCGCGTGAGGGCGACGCCCCGACAAACTTCGAGGCGTCGACGAGAGGAACCCGCGTAAACTGCCAGGCGGGCCACCGAAGACAAAAATCGGGTACCGGTGGCCCGCTCGCACGGCGAAAAGAGGTGTTTGCAGGGTGGGTCCTGCGTAGAGGATTCGATCCCGGTCGATTTTTCTAATCCCGGGATTTCGGGATTATCTACAGTTAATCCCGGGATCCCGATAGTCCCGGGATTGTATTGGTAATGGAAAATGGTAACAAAAATCAGTAAACATATCAAAATCAATTTTTGAGGACATATAATATTTAAGCTTAGAGAGATTTAATCTCCAAAAAGGCGGTTAAACAAAATTATATTTTTTTATTATAAACTTTCTTCTTATAAAATAACCAAACTAAGCACTTCTGTAAATAATTTCTGAAACCAGCAATAAACTTTAAAAAATCAACTTCTTTCTACTTATGTTTATGGGTACTTATATTTTAAATTAAATTGACCTTGAAACTTTATAGATTACTTCTAAAATGAAAATCATTAATGCATTTTTGCTTTTTTATAATTTGATTATCACCAATTAACAAAAAATATCAATATTTACTTGAAGTGAAGCGGTAATTTTTACACACTTTTACGCATAATCCGGTCGTTAGCAAAAACAAATGAAATTACTTAGTATTAATCAATTAAGAGCAACAGTTTGTTTCAAAGTTTGTTTTAAAGATGAAGCCAGAACAGATGTAAGAGTAACAATAGGTAATGATGTACACAAGTGGATGAATTTGTATATCTTGGATGTGGATTTAGCCGAGATGGAAGGTACACCACTGATATAGAGCGAAGAGCAAATGCGGGAAATAGAGTGAACGGAGTGTTGGGACAACTTCTCGGTAGCCACCACCTCAGCCAGAAGGCACGTGTAGCAATACATAACGCAGTGCTTGTCCCAACATTACTGTATGGAAGCGAGAGTTGGGTATGCAGAAAAAAGCATGAAAGTAAAATTAATGCGGTCGACATGCGATCTCTACGGAAAATCTGTGGAGTTAGGCTGACCGACCGCATTCGTAACGACGACGTAAGAGAGCGAGTGGGTATGAAAGAGAGTATTGGTGTAAAGATGCGAAAGGGAATGCTCCGATGGTTCGGACATGTGGAAAGAATGCCGAACGAACGTCTGGTTAAGAAGATATACAATGCGAAAGTGGAACGATGTAAATACCGGGGGAGGCCGAGACTCACCTACCTAGACCAGATTGGTTACGTACTGAAGGAAGGTGGAGTCAAGAGTCTCCGAAACCGGTGAGCGTGTATGAAGAGAATTATGAATGTTGAGGAAGCGTGAAGTATGCAAGGATAGAGTTCTTTAGCACTCTGTTCTCTATGCCTACCCTGCAAGGGATATGTCGTGATGATATGTATGTATGTATGTATGAATCAAGTAATAATATGTGTATTCTAAGTGAAATCAGCCGTGTAAACAAGGTGGCTGTTAAAACGTCAAATCAAGGTAAGTGCGTTTCGTCTCACGCACATTTTTATTGACTAATTTTAAAAAATGTATCAATCCCGAAAATCCCGGGATTCATTAAATTTGATCCCGAAAGTTTCGGGACACAAATATGACCGGGATCCCGGGATCCCGCATCCCTGATGGAATCCTCTAGTCCTGGGTGATTAGACCTGGACTTGAACTCTAAATAATATAACTAAACATTATTTAAGCTTATACAGTAACGTTCTGCATATATATTGCTTGATATCATAACTGCTATATCGTTATCGTTACATGCGTCAAGTTGAAGAAGGACTGCACCAGTACGTGCATCGGTCACAGCGCATCGAGCTGTCGCACGCTGCGCAGACGCACCGTCGCCTTGGCCTAGCTCGCGACAGTAAGGCTGCGTGTGTGTGTGTGCGCGACACCATGGACAAGTAAAGTCTCAGTCCAACAGGCATTAGCTTTACATTGACTGTGTGTTCGTGGCGCTCCAGACAAAGAACACGCAATCAATGTAAAGCTATTAGTTTATTGCTCAATAAGGGCTCAGTGCAGTCTCGGCGGGGAGCGGTGCGCATACTAACTCGCTGTGAGGGGGTGCTGTACAGCCGCACGGGGGTGCCGACGTCGCTCGAGCCGCAGCTCGTCGGGCGCTGGGCGCTCGACGCTCGTTCACCGCGCAGACAGCCGGCACTAATTATAATATTTACGACGCCATTAACGATCCATTAGCATAAATTAAGTGTCGCGACAAATTTCCCGATGTGGCGGACGAGTTTTATTTCAGTATAATGTTTAGTTAGGTGAGCTCGAGCCGTAACCGTGGAATGTGTGTAATGCGTCCCCGGGCGTACCGCTCGCCGATTGTCACCGCGCGACAATGGCCCGACTATTTCAGCGGCATAATGTGTCGTGTGTTTACAAACACGGGCCGCATCTAATGGTGCTATTTCTGTGCGACCGCCACCGCCGCCGCCGCCGCAGCCACCGACTGCTCGGCTACAGCACGAGCGCACTATGATTCACATTTAGAAAACCATTAGATGATACGTGAACTAAACGGACATCTACACGACAACAACATAATACTTATGTATTGACATGCCCGCACAGACACACCGACACACCGCACGGCTACCCGCGACACACACCTACACAGTCACGTCACTCAGATGTCGTAACAACAAATGAAGCGGTAACAACTCATTATTTCTGTACCATTATATTGCATCATGATAGTACTTTACAATATTTACAACTTCCAAGTCTGTCATCAACTATGTGACGAATACATTGCTATTCGCTAACAGAATATTAGTAATTTGCTTTCTGCTCATGTGGTTATGGGTGAGGAATACAATGTGTCACTAACCCCTACGGCTAAGCGATGTCTAAGATAATGGGAAGCAGGAGACAGGTTTGTCTGCCAAACATAGCATTATAGCAATAACCTACTTTGAGAGGAGCTCTGCGTCCAACAGTGAATGTTGACGAATGGGTATACGAGTTGAATTAACTTTACTTAATCCTTCATATTTCTACATTAACAAAAAATTTAACCTTCAATAAGCCATTTGACAAGGTTGCATTTAGTATCTACTACATTTATCTAAATGAAAATAATAAAAGTTAAATATTACCTTAATTATTATGTTAATGTAAATTATAATTACCTGTAAATTAATGATAAAAACTCTTAATTTATACACTTCACCAATATGTATGTATTATTAACATAGGTAATTACAATAAGGAATGCCTCAGGGCTGTGTGTGCGCTCCCCTCGTATAAAGACTACTGATTTACAACAGTTATAGTACAATATCATAAACGACAATAACAACTAGTACCGTTAACATTACAACAGATTCATTCATATTTGTTAATAACTAAATATATCAACGCAACAACAGTAGACGCCTCTCTCTCGCATCTAACTGCCGTTAGTTTATTTATAGTTCTCGCATTGTACTTATACGTTTGTGTTGAAATTGGAAAACTTGAAATAGCTTTTGTAATGTTATTGTTAAAGATCTGCTTCGTATTTATTACTCTGTGGTCAATCCGGGGTTTACCTCGAGCCCACTTTACCTTGTGTTGACATTATACACGTACGCGTCGTCACGTTGCGTCCCTTTATAGTATTTAACTATACTGACACGATATGTTACAATACGCGTTACATCAATATTGCTAATTTTCATGCGCCAAAGATAATTTTCATTACCTCTAAGTACCTACGCAGTACCGTGTCGAGCTAAGTTCAAGGATAGAGAACTGGTCGGCCGCATTGTGCGTACGTATACATAAACCATTTGGAGACAGTTTTGATCCCTTCATAACTCAAAAACTAACTAACATAAACAAAGATAATTTGGTTTATATATTAAGACCTCCTAGATAAATTTTTATTCCATACATACATATCATCACGCCATATCCCTTGCAGGGTAGGCAGAGAGAACAGAGTGCCAGAGAACTCTATCCTTGCATACTTCACTCACTTCCTCAACATTCATAATTCTCTTCATACACGCTCACCGGTTTCGGAGACTCTTGACTCCACCTTCCTTCAGTACATGACCGATCTGATCTAGGTAGGTTAGTCTCGGTCTCCTCCGGTACCTACATCCTTCCACTTTCGCATTGTATATCTTCTTAACCAGACGTTCGTTCGGCATTCTTTCCACATGTCCGAACCATTGGAGCATTCCCTTTCGCATCTTTACACCAATACTCTCTTTCATACCTACTCGCTCTCTTACGTCGTCGTTACGAATGCGGTCGGTCAGCCTAACTCCACAGATTTTCCGCAGAGATCGCGTTTCGACCGCATTAATTTTACTTTCATACTCTTTTCTACATACCCATTTCTCACTTCCATCCAGTAATGTTGGGACAAGCACTGCGTTATATATTGTTACACATGCCTTCTGGCTGAGGTGGTGGCTGCCGAGAAGTTGCCACAACGCTCCGTTCACTCTATTTCCCGCATTCACTCTTCGCTCTATATCAGTGGTGTACCTTCCATCTCTCCTAAATCCACATCCAAGATATACAAATTCATCCACTTGCTCTAGTACATCATTACCTATTGTTACTCTTACATCTGTTCTGGCTTCATCCCGTTCAAAGACCATTACTTTGGTTTTGCTCACATTCACGCGTAGACCCCTTTTCTTACAATCTTCTGTTATTGTGTCGATTAGGGTCTGCAGGTCAGTCGCTGACTGTGCCAGCAGGACTGCACCATCTGCATAGAGCAGAGCAGTGACCACTGAGTCGCCCATCTGGACTCCCACATTCATATCGTTCAACCTTTGGAGACATTTATCCAGATATATGATAAACAGTCTGGCTGACAGAACGCACCCCTGCTTAACGCCGATATTGACGTCAAACCAAGGCGACATTCCATCATCCAGCCGCACACAGGCTCTACAACCCATGTAACTGGACTGCACAGCCTGTAGCAGTTTGCCGTTAATACCATACTCCGGTAAAATGTCCTAAAGTTCCTTTCGTACAACCGTGTCAAATGCTCTCTCCAGATCCACAAAAATTCATTCACATTTTTATTCCAAATTGTATAAAAACAGCTTAAAGGTTAATTAGATGTTAACGTCCAAAAACCGTTACTTTTATGATCGACTTACTCACATATAGATCAAAAACGTATTTATATAATTCACTTTCAGATCAGTATCAGTCTATATAGTATCATCATCAATATCATTATTATCTCAGCTCAAATAAGTCGCGCTCTCTAGAGCCTCCCCCAAGGAGGGAAATAAATTGTTTACTATACCACACTGGTCAGACGAGTTGGTGTGAACATTTTATTTCGAGTTTACCTTCTCTTTCAAAGATGTTATCTGCATATTACATTTTTTTATCGTGTTGTACGACACCCACGGACAAGAAAGTAGGTGATGAATCTCAATCCGCCACCACACGGAAATGATCAAATGATTCAAATTCAAAATTGGTACCCAGCTAGGTATAATGTGTATACAAGGGCATAAATCGAACAATAATTAGTTAAACTTTGTTCGCGTAAAATTAAAATATTATTTGTTCCATCGCCAGAGATTTTGTATACCTACCTTGTGAATATATGTAGACACATAACAGAAGTAATTAATGAATCTCATTATTTATACATATCTATAATGATTTACATATCTATACTACATACATAGCTACATACTACAAAACAATTTTCATGAAAGAATATCCGATTTTATCAACAGTGCCATTTTATAGTTTTAACCTGCCTTTAATCTTAATAAAATATCATTTATTTAATTAAATTTAATAAAATAATAACACAAACCGTAATAAAACAAGCACGAGTTACTCCTTGTAACAGTTATCTGCCAATGTCCTGTCAAATTGGAGCAGCCATTTCAGTTATTAATCAGAACAAACAAAAAAAAATATTGATTTGATTGAGCTATCTGATTGTAATTTATAGATCTTGGTGTGGTCATGCTCACTAAAAAGTTCTCTGCCTGCGGTAGCTACGTGGAGCGGGTCTCTCCCTTCCCTCAAATGTGGTTGAGGGGCGTGATGGCCGCTTTAGTAGTTAACTCGTGATCGGGTGCCGCATGTGGAATCTGGTCCAACCATTTCTGTTCTTTTTGGTTTTTTTTTTCGTTATTCTTGTATTTAACTTATAAAAAATGAATCTTTACTCGAAGGGCATCTCACTGGAGCTAATATGGACTAAACATGTATCCAATAATATTTAAGAAATCATGAAATTTAAAAAAACAATGACGAACCCGCTGAGTGTTATTATTTTAGGTGCCGTATATACTTTTATACACGTAGATTAAACATTTAACATGAAAATTACATTTCTGTATACAAACCGCCATTTCAACCTACTTACCTACCTCTCTTCTTTGTAGTTACGACATTCATTTCGTTCACGTGTTACCGTGATTAGATGACAGGATAACACTAAACCATAACTAGCCTCCAGCGGGTCCTGGACCGGGCGGGGGCTGCACAGGTCGTGACGTCACCTGTTTACATCACTGAGTCGTCTGCCACAGCGGCCGCGGCAGTGCCCCTGTCACCGCACGCAGTACCCGGGGTGTACCGACTGACACCCACACACACGCGTGGGGCGCGCTCAGTGAGCATGCATCACGTAGTAACACATCATTCAATAGCTAATTACTAAAACATTTCCAATACTGGTCAGTGGTCAGGCAACTTAAACGTACAACGACCTTCAATTGATTACTGTTGTAGAGATGTGCGATATTTTTAAACTGTTGTTATTTAGCTTGATTTCTCTGTTATTTGTTTGGGTTTTGACCCACAACATACTTTGGTAAGTAATTGAAACATTTACACCCTTCCTTCGTTGATCGTTCTGATCTCTTGATGTGTGTATACTTCTCTAGTTTTGATGACAAAACATCAGCACCCTCAATAAGTCAGCACCCTCAATAAGTCAGCACCCTCAATAAGTAAGCACCCTCAATAAGTCAGCACATATAAGTCGGTCTGATGAGCTGGAGCCTCTTCCACAATAGGAGGGTAATTGATCTCTATATTGCGCTGGTCAGACCAATTTGTTTATAGATTTATTTCGATGTTATATTATAGGTACCTATCCCTTGGTCGTCTTTTACGATATCCGCGTACGAATAATAAGAGGTTGGTGAACTGTATACATACATCACGTCATCACGCCGACAATATATACAATATCACTGTAAATCCAACACGAACACTGCACACAAAATGGTAGATTAGATATTTTTCAGAACCTCCTCAATGTGGATGTCAAATGAAAGGACTTAACTACAAAAATACCGTACACTGTGGGAAATGTTAAATCTAAGATGGACGCTGCTATAAGGCGGCAGCTCATGTATCTTCCACAAGCCCCTCAATATGTGTACACAACGTAAGGACTTGACTGGTAGAGCACAGTCCACGGCGACACATTCAACTTTATGTATTTATACTTTAAAATTGAAATCTAGGCATCTAATTAAAACAAAGAATTAGTTTTCATCAACAATTTGTTTTCATATTTTTCGTTCTAAATAAACAACTTTTATTTCAAAGAAATTGTTTAAATCAAGATTTTCCACTTATTTTATAAATGATTCGTTCGCTATCGATATGTAGGTACTTGTGTCGTAACGTGTTACAGTGGGGTCGGGTCACACGTCGGTCGGGGGAGGGGGAGGTCACAAATAAAACGATACAAGTGAAACAATCACAGTAGATAATGGAATTTATATTATATACATGATACGCGTGCTCGCTCACGGCCCCGAGCGCGACGCACTCTTCGTCGAGTGCGATACACTCTCGCACGCTGACGCTATTCATTACATATATATCACATTATGTCAAGTTATCTACAACTATTATATCTATATATATCTATAATTAACAACTAAATATACATTACAATGTATATGTGTCGCGTACACACACACAGAGACACACACTGCGGCATATAGCTACGTTAACGTGTAATACGTCGCGAGACGAGCGCACCGCGATGTGCCAGTGGACTGTTCGATGATCAGTAACGTGTTGCCAACAAACACTGCAGTGCATGTCACGGCACGCGCACCGGTCGCAACACGCGACGTGTGTACGTAGGTGTACACACTCACACAGTGCTATATCGATTATTATTGTTTCAGTTGTATGGTAGCGGCTACGAACACTAACAACCATCACATTGGTCGAGGATGTCGTAAAGGACGACTGAGAGGCTTACGTCGACCTCGATGTGTTCTGGTCAACAATTACAGTCCCATGGAGGGTTGACGCCAGGCAGGTGGCCAATCATAAAACTATTGCCAATAATTTCGGCAATATCTACGAGTACATGTTGCGTCGAACACAAGTAATTGTGATAAGAACAAGAGAATATATCGCTTGCCCGGAAGAATAGTGTCACAACTCTAAAAATTGCAATTTTTTTTTTTTTTTTTTTTTTTTATTGTCTACGGTGACAAACGAGCAAACAGCACACCTGATGGTAAGTAATGCTGTTGCACATGGACCCAGCAACACCAAGGGTACAGCCAGGCCGCTGCCTACCGTGAAGGAAGAGCTCTTCTTAAACCTCGTTTGAAGAAGGACATGTCATAGCGCTCGGGAAACACAGCAGCAGGTAGTTCATTCCAGATCTTGCATGTACGTGGGAGAAATGATCGCTGAAAACGTACGGTCGAGGACCATATCGTTTCCAGGTGAAATGAATGAACCCTGCTACGGTGTCGAGTGGTACGGTGGTAAAATGGTGACGGTGGTACCAAGTCAAACAGTTCCTCAGAGCACTCTCCGTGAAAGAGCCGGTAGAGTACACAGAGTGACCCAAAGTCTCTCCGCCGCTCCAGCGACTCTAGTCTGTCCGTGAGATTGGGATCACCGACGATTCGAACTGCCCGCCTTTGTAGGGAGTCAAGTGGGTCTAGCTGATATTTAGGCGCGCCTGCCCAGAGATGAGAGCAGTACTCCATGTGAGGACGAACTTGTGCTTTATATAGCACAAGACGTTGACTCGGCGTGAAGTACCGCCTGGCCCTGCTCAGCACGCCCAACTTTTTGCTTGCCAATTTGGCTTTGTCCTCCAAATGACTCCCAAACTGGACTTTGTTCGATAGCTCGACGCCGAGGATCCCAATACTCTCGGAGATTTGGAGAGTTACTCCTTGGAACTGAGGCGCCATGATAAAAGGGTCCTTCTTCGCAGTGAACGCGCAAACTTGTGTCTTAGTGGGGTTGAACTGGACTAAATTCCGTTCACCCCATTTTGAGGCCCGCCCTAGAGAGCGCTCGACTTCAGACACAAGTTGAGCCCGTCTTTCCTGTAACATACTCCGAGGGACATTCTGATGCTCGGTGTATCGCTCGTCACCCGTGCTGTCATCCGCATAGCAACGAATACTCTCTATGGAGAGCATGTCATTGATATGCAGAATAAACAACGTCGGGGAGAGCACCGAGCCTTGTGGTACACCAGCATTAATGTGCATGGTCTCGGAGCAGGAGCCATCGACGACTACTTTTATGCTCCGACCATCCAAAAAACTGGTGATCCAATTACAGAGTCCCTCGGGGATTCCATATGATGGTAGCTTCGATAGAAGGGCCCTGTGCCAAACCCTGTCGAACGCCTTCGCGATATCTAGGCTGAACGCTAGCGCCTCACCCTTGCCCTCCAAGGCCTCTGCCCAACGGTGTGTGAGGTACACAAGAAGATCACCAGCCGACCGGCCATGACGAAACCCATATTGGCGGTCACTGATCAGCTGATGATCCTCAAGGTACTGCAGAAGCTGATGGTTGATTATTTTCTCCATTATCTTGGAGAGCAAGGATGTAATCGCAATCGGCCTGTAATTCGACGGGTCCGACCGGTCTCCCTTTTTTGGGATCGGGTGGACATGGGCTATCTTCCACGAAGATGGAACCCTACAAGTATCATAGGAAAGTCGGTATAAGCGCGTGAGGACGGGGGTCAACTCGGGGGCGCACGTTTTCAGGACCAATGCAGGGATGCCATCCGGCCCGCTCGACTTATGTACGTCTATTAGCCGCAGCTCCCGCCTCACCGCTCGCTGCGTAATGCGGATTTTAGGCAGAGAGCTTTCACACCGCGGGATGATAGGTGGTGTGGCGGTTCCAGCGTCCAAAGTCGAGTTACAGGCAAAGAATTGACCTAAAAGATCGGCCTTCTCCTTTGCACTGTGGGCTAGACTGCCATCATTTTTCTGCAGTGGTGGGAGATTGGACTGGCAGAAGTTGCCTTGGGCAGCTTTGGCGAGCGACCAGAATGCACGACTCCCGGCGGGATAGCTCTCCAATCGCTCGCCGATTCTGGCAACATGTTCCGCCTTGGCTCTGGCAATAGCCTTCTTACTAGATCTAGAAGCAGCATTAAATTTTCGCTTCTCCTCCCTGACATTTGGGTCCCGACAGTTTTGGGCCCTATTCCAGGCCTGGTATGCGGACTGCTTTTGCTGTGCAGCCGTCCTACAGGTTTTATTAAACCAAGGCCGGCTGCGGCCACCGACCGGTATTTTGTTGTTGGGGATGAATAATTCCATCCCCGTAATAACGGTATCGGTAACGCAATCCGCACAAATGCCAGGGTCCCTAGAGGCGAAGCAAAGCTGCTTCCATGGGTAGGATGCGTAGAACTCGCGAAGCCTATCCCAATCTGCTGACTTATATTGCCAGACTCTGCGAGTCCCAGTCGCTTTAGAGCGATTAGGCCTCGCAATAGGGGCTTTGCTACGGACCAAGCAGTGGTCAGATGACCCAAGAGGAGCTTCGACCACTACCCGGTATCCGTGCTGGTGTGTAGTCAGCAGAAGATCCAGTAGAGACGGCTCATGGCTCTCAATGTCTGGAACACGGGTGGGCTGTGTTACCAGTTGTGAGAGACCATAGGCCGAGACCATATTGAAGAGATGCCTACCCAAGAGGTTAGTGGTTCGGGACCCCAACCACTCTTTATGATGAGCATTAAAGTCTCCAAGAACCACCACCTCCGCTGATGGACACTGCTCCAATATTTCGTCAATCCCCCATTGAACGTTCTCGAATAACTGAGTTGACCCTGAATCACTGCCATGGGACCTGTAGAGGCACGCGTAGATGCGGGTATACCCTCCATAGTCTACGCGTAACCATAAAATTGACAGGTCACCATGCTCGAGGGCCCTAAGGCGGCGACAACAGATGTCATCCCGGATGAACACGCACACCCCAGCTTTACGGTGGAAGGAGTGTTCCAACTCGTAGCCTGGATAATTTAGGTACGAAATATCATCCGGGGCACTTATCTGCGTCTCCGTTAAAAAGAGCAAGGCAGGCCGCGCCGTCTCGAGGTGTTGGTGGACGGCGTCGAGATTGCTGTGTAAACCCCTAATGTTACAAAAGTCCACGTCAAATGTGGATAGAGGGACCGCCGTGTAAAACCTTCTCTTTTTGTGTTTCCTTTTCATGGGTTTTGTATAAGAAGAGGAAGGGAGTGTACTTTCGTGGAATGGGGTCCGGTGATGCCAAAAAAAAAAAGGTGCGGGGCATAGTACATGGTTGGAGGGTGGGTTTTGTGAGGAGCTGACACGAAGCACGGAAGGGCCCCCGGTGCCCCCCCGCCCGTAGTCGTCGGGCTCCACTCCGGTTTCCCACTCCGGCACGACGACTCCGCAACGGGATTTTCGCCGGTTGGCGGGACAGCCTCCCAGGGGGGATAGTCCTGGGCTCGGGTCCCCTGCTGACCGGCAGGTGGCCGGCGGTGACCATTCCCACCGGGTCTCCCTGTACCCCATATCAGCCCCTCACGCCCAATGCCTCAACCAAGACCTTACCACCGTAAATTTCAAGCATCACCAGAACCCACCACACGAAAACACACCCGGAAAGTTAGGCTCCGGCTCTCTCGCTCACCGAACGAAGCACAGCGGCAAAAGCCACCATTCATACGTCGATATTCTGCGAGAGTGTGGTACCACCCCGGTCGGGCCTGCCTGCGGCTGTAGATAGAGAACTATCAACAGTGTGGCCCTACCACAATAAAATTTCATATTTCAATTTTTGATGGTGGAAGGGTGTTAATATTATAAGTTCACCCTATCAACTCTTCATCGTCATTTTTAAGGATATTATGCTGACGTTGGTGCATTTGGAATCGCTGCTGAATCGAGCTGAAAAAAAAGCAAATACTTATTTTGACCTTACTGAAAAATTTAGCTTTTTTGAATTGTGTCACTATTCTTCTAGGCAAGTGATATGTCAATATTATTTTATGTACAATATATAGATTGATTGTAGATGACAGAGGATTGAATAATCGAGCACGTCTCGCGCGGTACATCACAACGTAACCAACGTAACCATATGTAGGTGTCTGTCTGTGCGACGGCGACATCGGACACCGGCCACTTACATACTGCGGCTGACGCGGTCGTCGCCGGCGGCCGCTCCACCAACGTATAACTATATATATGTACAGTGTGTGCGACTGCCTACCTCTACACTGAGCGCACGTCAGTACACACAGCGCGCCTCCCACGAGGCACTGCTGTCGAACAAGTGAGGAGCTTGTGGTAACATGTACCATCTCCAGGTAGTATGGAACACTCCGGCGTTGCGCGTTTGTAATTATCGATTGTCATTATCAGTACTGCAACTTATTTGTGTTACACTTACTGTTAATGCACTTACTGACTTGTCTGTTGTACAGTTGCGACAAACTCCTCGCTCGTCGCTGGTCGCTCGTCCATCAATAGTTATGAACGGGTTGATATATATATAAATATTATTTGTACACATATTGTACGTGTCGCCGCACATACTACACAGTTCGTGTCGTCTGTGGCGCACCAATGTCCGCACTGCCGGTGTCAACACGACGCGTCTCGCACTGTCTGATATATATATATATATTGCACAAACACATGTCAGCCGCCGGCCCTGCACAGTCACGTGCGCGCACACAGCACCGCGCGATAGTTCTGCACTCGGTGTGAGACGTGCGCGCGCTCGCTCGAACAGTCCCCTGCATTGCGCCGCGAGCCGCCTTAGAACCAGTACAGGTCCTTGGACGTGTCCTGCACCTGCGCCTCCAGACCTGCGTCACAAAACACACACACACACATAAATATTTAACATAATGTGCGTTACGCTTAAATATAATAATATCTGGAGGACCGAGCCTTGCTCGGTATTTTCTTGTTAGTGTGTTTTGGAAGATATATTTAAATATAATTAAAATAATGAAAAAATAAATTAAAAAGGCAAAAATACAAAAATAGAAAATAAAAAAATGTATCGAACAAAAAGGAGCCAAAATCACGTTTGTCGTATGGGAGCACTCCTTAAATATTTATTTTATTTTGTTTTTTAGTATTTGACGTTATAGAGGCAACAGAAACACATCATCTGTGAAAATTTCTGTCTGACTGCTGTCTAACTATCATGGTTCATGAGATACAGCCTGATGATAGACAGATGGACGGACGGACGGACGGTGAAGTCTTAGTTATAGGGTGCCGTTTTACGCTATTGGTACGGAATCCTGAAGAAGTTGAACTCACATAAAAGCTTGGTACAATGGAAATACTTTTTAAAATTGGAATGTCTCAAAAGTCACAATACTGTATTAACACGGCATTTGAAAGTTTCTAAGCTATAAAGAGGTCACTTTTAGGACACGGCGTCATAGGAACGTAGAGTTTGAAATTTTAAATTGTTGGACAGCAATTTTCTAAGCCGAATATTGTAATTGAGAGCCATGATAACATATTGCTTTGTATAACTGAAATCCATCGCTCATAAGACATATTACCCATTTTAATTTTACTCTGGCGAGGGTATTTTTACCGCATAATGATTAGTAAAGAGAGATGGTCATTTTCTATCTTTTTTTCACTGTTTAGTCAGGGTTTAATCAACATATTTGTAAAAATTGAGACGGAAAGCTGAGTTATATTAGGAACAATCAGTAAGATACGATAGGGAGACAGGATGTTAATGCTGATCAGATTGGTCGCATGACGACATGACCTACCTATGTGCGCTACCATGTCGTGCGTTAATATTTTAAATAATTCGAAGGGGTCGAATATTAAAATAAATCTTTCGAATAAGTTATAAACCCCGAGTCCGACGACAACCGGTCCAGTTCCTGAATACTCTGAAGGCTCCCGGTCTTCCAACTCACATCTTAAAATTGAGAGCTGGCGCGCCAAAATTATACAATGCCACCAGTTTCCAAAAAAAAACATTGCATTGCAATGTAATCGGGTCAACTGTACTGAACGTTTGTTCTTGAAGTCTATATTTATTCCTAGGATTCTCCAAATACCATCAAATTAATCCTTCGAATTTCAGAGAGTGCCGTTTGCCATTAAAGTCTGTTTCGCAATAACCATAAACAAAGCTCGAGGTCATATTCTTGTAGCGGGAGTAGACTTGAGAGAAAGCTGCTTCTCCCATGGGCAGCTGTATGTGACATGCTTCAGAGTAAGCTCATAGAGTAGCCTGGTAACTCTAGCATCCGAAAGGAAAACAAAAGATATTGTTTACAAAGAAATACTATAATAGGTGTAGAATCGTGGGTGGGCGGGGATATCAATGAAGCGGTACCAGTGGTCGGCTTAATTTCGATGAAAAAGACGGTGGGTTATTGGGCCGCACACTAATTTTAAACTTTTTCTTAACTCGGTGTCACCCACTTTCACCCTGAAGGCAGGTTGTGGCCTGCCGTTAAGGTTGAAAGTTAAGAAACACGTTTTGTCTCTGTTAAGTGCGAGACCATTTGATCGGAACCATGAGTCCAGGCGACCTATCACACTGTTTAATTCATCTTCAAGTTGACGGTCGGAGGCTGCAGTTACAACCGCGGCCACGTCGTCTGCATACATATAAATGTCAGCATTGGAAATAGCATCAGGCAAGTCATTCATTAATACACTGAACAGTGTATTAGAAAGGCACGATCCCTGGGGAACTCCCATCATATTTTCAAGTTCCAGTGAAGAAACATGACCATTGTCTCCCACCACAGTTTGGGTCCGATTGGACATAAAGGAGGAGACAATAGATAGTGATGGTCCGCGAATTCCATAGAAGTCAAGTTTGCTTGCAATAATCGAGTGACGAGCAGTATCGAACGCGCGCGATAAGTCGCAGCACACCAGAGCTACACGCAGACTGCGCTCGCGCGCACGCAGCACGGTCCACAACACCTGGCGCACCAGGTCCGTGGTGCCGCGCCCCGGTCTGTACGCATACTGCTTATTGGACAGGCTAGAGTGACCTGTAATATACGCCAAAAGCCTAGAATTGAGACCGACTTCTAAAACCTTACTCAAGGTAGGGACCAGTGATATAGGGCGGTATGATTTAATATCACATTTATTACCATTGCCTTTAAAAAGCGGACAGATTTTTACCTTTTTTAGAGCTGCTGGGTATGTGCCCTGTTTTAAGCAGCGGTTGTATAAGCAGCTCAATATGAAAGCTAATGGTTTTGAAACTATTCTCAACAAACTAGCCGACAAGCCATAGGGGAAGGTTGCGATCAATGGACCAGCGCTTTCTTTGGACCACCTAAGTAATGGAAATATTAGACAAGTTAGAACGTGTTTAATCCATTGTTAGGCAAAAGTACCGAGCCCAGTAACTGCCCCTCAAACCTCAGGATCGCCGTGCCATCCATTGCGGAGTAACGTGTACGCACGTGTTTGTGAGGACGGCGATATAAAAATTACACAACGAAAACATCCATGTAATTATTTTAATACTTTTGTTTATTAAGCGATAGTATTCTATATTGATAGAATATTAAGCTGAATTTTAGTAAGTGGTTGAGAATCTTTCCGATTTCATACCCTTTTTTTTAATATAAATATATTTTTAATTTAGCATCTAGTTGCTACCATTGGCCCACCATAGTGATGCTATGAATGGTCTGGTCCAATCAAAGAAACTTTAACATACAACTTTTTTAAAAAAGAACTAAGTATAAGATTAAACGAAGCATCTAGAATTTATGGTGTTCTAAAAACAACTCTAAAACGCAGATTGGACGGCAAAAACCAAAAAACCGTGGAAGGGACTCTAATTATAGGATCAGAAGGTGACCTTCGTGCACTATTAGACACGAAACTTGGCAACCACATTATAGAGATGGAGAATTCATTGTATGGAATTACCTACTCCTATAGTCATGGAATATATGTCATGGAACTAGCATTTCAATTAGCCGAAAAAAATAAATTAAGAATAGATTTAATAAACAGAGAAACCTAACTGAAAAAGTGTAACGTTAATCGTTAATTATGTGATTGCGATTGTTGTCATTAATAAAAGTTGATTAAAATTATGTGGTTTAATCATATTACCATGATTGGACCTTTTGCCTATAGTTTTCTAAGTCCATTGATGGCAACTGGGTGGTCCATTCAATGCAACGGTGGTCCAAAGAAAGCAACGCATCTCTAAATCATTTTAACATTATTCTGCTAAAATTGCTCAACTTTAAATTGAAATAAATACAGCATCGTATTTGTATTAAGAAAGGATTAAATATTAATCATTAGTTTTATTCTATCACTTTTATTTTATTAGATATGAAACTTTAAAGTTATGTGGTCCAATCATCGCAACCTTCCCCTATATGTCAGTACTAGTTTTGGGGGAAATGTGCCTGTTAATTATTTGCTTTACTTCTGATGCCATAAATGGTGTCAACCTCAATGAGGTATCGCTGGGTGCAATCTCTATCGCCAGTACAGCGACTGCCTGACATACGTCGGGACTAGGAGCGCCACATCTGATCGCCGCGGTTACAAATTCTTTGTTGAGCGCGTTTACCACGTCCAACTTGGTATGGTACCGTAGCGTGTCAGCGTTCCTTATTATGTCAGTGAAGTCGAGACGATCACGCTTCTTGCGACCGAGTTCAGCATTTATAATTTGCCACATTCGCTTTGATTTGTTAGGGTCACTACGGATTTGGTTTGAGTAGAAAGTGGTACGTTTATCATTTATCAATGATGTGTACTTAGCCGTCAGTTCGTTTATAAAATCAATAATATATTTATTTTGAGGGAAAACAGATTGCAAGTGTAACATGTCATATAACAAGTGCTTGAAATTCAGAATCTCTGTATCAACCCAGTGTTCATGATCTGTCGATGTAAACACATTCTTCAAAGGAAAACATATGTCCATTTTATTTACTATTATATTATAAATGGAGCTGGCCAGCATGTTACAGTCAATCGGTATATGCTTGTCTAATCTGGGCCAGTCAACCGATTCAATAGCGGCAAGGAACCCCATTTTATCATACGGGCTAAATTTGCGCTTGAGGAGAAATTTTGGCAAAGTATGTATACTATGTGATACCGTGACGCGCTGAGCATAGTGGTCACTTAGATGCGTGTCAACACAAGCAATGCCCGAGAAACACCCGATATCTATATTAGTGTAAATGTGGTCGATCAGAGACCCCCCACCTCCTTCCTTCCACCCTAGTAGGGGAGTTTAATAGTTGAGTAAAATTATATAGAGATAGTATATCGGTCAACTGCTTTTTTATTGACGTGTATCCTTGGGGTGTTATGATATATATCTATACCTACCTATCTGTTATCTTAATATGTTCACTATACTGTGACCAATAGGTACCTAGGTACCTACTTAAACCTATGTTTTCGTGTAACATATACATATGTTATAGGTACACCTAATTACAATAGACAGGTGTATGAACTATAGTCTATCTAATCTAAGAAGTGCACTTTGACAGCTGTCGGAGTAAGTTGTCTAGGTACCTATGTGAACCAAATAATCGCTATCGAAAATATCTGATTTTAGTGAGAAATCGATATTGATTCTTTTTAATTAATAATCGGTTTATTTTTTATTTTTTAAAAAGGAGATGAATAAATTAAGTTCTAAATTAATACCTACTAGGTAAACAAAATTAATTATCTCAGCATACAATCTATTCCTCATATTTAGTAGGATTCGGTTAAGTAAAAACAAAAACTGGATTTGAAAATAGCTATTTATTCAGAATCACTAGATACTATCACTAGATACTATCACTAGATACCTACTATCACTAGATACTATCACTAGATACTTATTTGAATTATCATCGTCGCGAACATTAATCTAATTATTTCCTTATCAATAAAATTGTCGAAACGTACATTTGTTCTCAAAATCTCTATTCGATTAATTATATCTATTAGGTATTCTAATATTTTTACCGATTATTTGGATATTCGTGAATCGGAAGTTGTCAAGCACTACTGTAGGTACCTATAGAACGTGATGATTTGACATTGTTAGATCGTCAATAACAATTACGATTTACCATATTTTTATTTTAAATTAGTTTTACGAGTTTCAACATTAGGTTATTGTACCTACAAGAAAGTCACCCGCAATGTTAGTTCTCTAGGTAAATAACTTAATAGTTCTTTAAAATTTCAGATTTATTGTTTGCAATCATTTGTATACGTTTGACCAAGGTTATTGTGTAGGTCTATCTACCTATTAAAAAATGCAAAACGTCAAAATGCACTTCTTAGATTAGATGAATGCGTCCAAGTCGTTATAAGGCTCTTAGTCGTCTTTTACGCCATCCACGAGCTAAGTAAGGGTTGGTAGTATTCGTAGCCGCTACCGCACAGCTTATAGGTATATGTACCTACCTATATCTAAAGGTAGATATTACATACCTATATATAAAGGTGCCTACATATATTTACCTATTGTTGGGGTCAATATATTGAAATGTTTTTTAATCAACACAGTTTTTTATTAGGGCAAGCGTGAAATTATTGGTTTTTAACTTATGCCTTGAAAACAGATTATTATTGATATATCGTACCTACGTGTGCGTGTGTGTGTCACAGCGACACACAACTATTGGACGGTGCCGTGCGGACACACATAGAGGTGGCGGCGGGCGGGGCGCGCGCCGGCCCCGCCCGCCCGGTGTACTGCCCCCTCGCACAGCGCGCCCGGCGGACGGCCGGACAGCCGGCCAGTACACACGACCGATGTGCTTTATGAACTACATACATTCAATAGTTTTTTTTTGGTTTATTACATAAAACTGTAACATACCCATATGTAGGTATAGATAATGTACTCGGAGGTACCTACACTGTAACAGTTACCTACTGGACGACTCTCAACAGTATACCTACATATAGTATCACCACATGAGTAAATAAACGTACAGAGACCAAGCTTCTAAAGAGCGAGCAAAAGTGTTACCTATTCTGATAGGGTTGGCACATGAGGATGAAAATAAATACACAAAACGTTTGTCAGCTTCTTTATGTATGGATATTTTTTTACAAATTGCTTTACTCTAAATAGTTTTTTTTTTGTAATTTTTGATATCAGTAATAAACCTTTTTTCGATTTTGGTTCATGCACACAATACAATAAACCATATTTACACTCTTTCTAATTAATTCAAATTTAAAGAAACACGCACGACACGATGCACAGCGAGCGGTGAGTGAGCCCTTTGTTTGAGCACTGGCTGAACCAGCCTAAACAGGTTTCGTTCCGTACGTGACGAGCCGCCAGTGCTCACGCACACACGTGTATCATACTTGTAGTGATGTACCTACCGTGGCGCGGTTGTTTGAAGGTTTGTCTCTGTACGTTTATTTTCTCATGTGGTATAAGTTCAGAATGTGACTGATAGATAGAAACTATATTTATGATTTTCTCCTATAGGTTGCAATTGTGCAATATATTTAATGTGAACCAGGAGGTGAGTGGGACCACATAGGTAGGTAAACATCACTTGATCTCAGGATACCAAATCGGATTACTTAGGTAACGAGAAATAATATTTTTGATCATTCTGCGTGAGTTACAGACAAATGAATAAGAACGCTTCTCGTTTCAATCATTTTTAAAAAAGTTTTAAAACCTAAGTTTCACATTACCACCGTCTCCTATAAATACCTATATATATATATATATATATATATATATAGGTAGCTACCTAATTATCTACTTTGAATTGAAAGAGATCGGTAATTTCGTCGATTAAACATCGGCGTCTGTGATGTCTACTACAGATATGTTTTAATTATGATAATTACATAATTATGTCCGTATCTAGGTATGTACTCTAGGCACCTACCTAGGTACTACAAATTGAACAAAAATAATGATCTTTAAAAAACGCATCGGGTAGATAAGTGCCTACCTATCTACTTAGGTAGTGTTCATACAATAAATAATTATTCTGTACGAAACATCATGTCATCGTATATTATCTGTAGCTATGTAGGTAGGTGCGGCAACATTACTAAACCTACACCCACAGGTAGCTAGAGGTGCCTACCTACGTTACAAACGAGAACAATCATTATAATTTCTTTAAATAGATCACTTTAGAATAATAATAAATATATCTTACAAAACGTTATCACATCACGTATTCTACTTTCATGTCTTCCCTGCCAAATCCAACTTTCACTACCATACATGAGAGTGGGCACTAATACTCCCCTATGTACAGCTAGGCGTGCCTTTTTAGACACATTCCTACTCTTCATAAAAGCGTACAATGCCCCATTCACTTTATTGCCATATACTTAATTACAACGTTATCACATCACATCACAACATTCATGTTGTGATGTGATGTGATAACGTTGTAATTAAGTAGGTAAGTAAAAATACAATGTACATACATACATACATAGCCTCACGCCTGCTTCCCAGAGGGTTAGGCAGAGACTACGGATTGCCACAAACCACGATCCTGACATACCTCCATCGCTTCATTCACACTCATCACAGTCTTCATGCATGCTCTACGGTTACGCGTACTCTTAACCTGACCTTTCGCCAATACATCTTCAATTTGATCCAGAAGGGTACGACGTGGTTCTTCCCCTTGCAAACGTCCCACTCACACTCGCTTTGTACACTTGCTTAGTCAACCTTTCTTCTCTCATTCTTTCCACATGCCCAAACCACCTCAGCATTCCCTTTTTTATCTTTGTCGTTACTTCTTCATTCACACCACAGCGCTGTCTTATAACACTATTCCTAATTCTATCTTTCAGACTTACACCACACATACTACGAAGAGCTCTCATCTCTACAGCATTTATTCTACTTTCATGTCTTCCCTGCTAAATCCAACTTTCACTACCATACATGAGAGTGGGCACTAATACTCCCCTATGTACAGCTAGGCGTGCCTTTTTAGACACATTCCTACTCTTCATAAAAGCGTACAATGCCCCATTCACTTTATTGCCAGCATTAACTCGTCTTTCAACATCATCATCATTTTTACCATCACTAGTAAACAGTACACCCAAGTATATAAATTCTTTCACCTGTTCCAATCCCTCACCATTTATAAAAATATTACATTCCGTCATACATTTATTCTTTTCAAAGACCATTTCATTTCAAGACTTTCGTCTTACTTACATTTACTTTCATACCTTTTCTTTCAAAAGCATCATGCATAGTAGTTACCATCGCCTGCAAATCTTCAGCCGACGATGCAAGTAAAACCTGATCATCGGCATAAAGAAGACATTTGACGAGTAACTCATTCATTCTTAAACCACATTCATTATTTTTCAAATCTTGCAAACAGCTATCCATGAATAGGTTAAACAGCCACGGTGACGCTACACATCCCTGTCTAACACCTTTATCAATGTTAAACCATCCAGTGTAGGAGCCGTTTATCCTTACGCAGGCTCTGGAATCCTTATAGATGGATTTCAGTGCCTGAATAAGATGGCCGTCTACCCCATACATCGATAGTACCGACCACAGTTCATTCCTCCTCACTTTGTCACAAGCCTTCTCCAAATCAATGAGTGCGCAAAATACTTTCTGATCTTTAGCCAAAAATTTTTGCGCCATGCATCGTAAAGAGAAGACTTGATCCGTGCAACCCATACCCTTTCGAAAACCCGCTTGTGCATCCCATATTTTCATTTCGGTCACTTTCACTACTCTTTCAATCAACACTTTCGCATACAGTTTGCCGACAATGCTAAGGAGGCTTATGCCCCTGTAGCTTCTACAATCTTGCCGCGAACCTTTCCCTTTGTAAAGAGGTACGATTACCGCCTGACACCAGTCTAAAGGTACTCGGCCATTAGTCCAGCAAAGATTGAAGAGCTGGTATAGCTTGTTAGCTATAATATCTTCTCCAGCCGTCAGCATTTCAACTGTAATCCTGTCGTATCCTGCAGACTTACACGCTCTCATACCTTTCAATGCATTTGTAATTTCTATCAAACTTATGCATTCTCCATCCTCGAGATCTCTTCCATTCACAAATGATAATTTTTTTGGCTCTTCTCTTTCAAACAGGCTTTCAAAGTATTCCTTCCATCGTTTTAGCATACATTCTTCTCCATTCACTGTCCTTCCATATTTATCCCTGATTGAGACTAGCTCTGTATTTTGGGCTTTACCTCGAGCCGCTCTAATGGACTTCCAGAAAATTTTCGAGTTAGCTTGGAAATCCTGCGACAATCTTCTATCATACTCGTCGTTTTGATTTTCTTTCTTTCTCCTAACAATTTCTTTCACTTCTCTTTTTTTTCTCTTATATTCTTCTTTGGCTACATCTATATCATCATTTGTTGCTTTCTCCATTCTCTCGTTGGCTCTGACAGCAAGCCAATCTACCCAGTCTTTCTTTTTCTCACAAACTGCACTCTGCACATCTTTATCCCACCATACATTCTTCATCTTATTTACTTTCCTTCTTCTGGTCACGCCACATATTTCTGTAGCAGTATTTACCACATTTTCTTTAAAAGTCTTCCATAATTCTTCCATATCATTAATATCAACCGAATCATACAACTTTTCTGTCAGTTTACTTCTGTACTTCTCTCTAACAACCTCATCTTGCAAATTTTCTACTTTTATTCTTTCTAGCACGCTTGTCGGGTTATGTATCCGGTTTCGCCACGTTTTCATAAAACCACTTATTCTAGTCATTACTAGAAAGTGGTCTGTATGAATACCAATACCGCGATATACCCTAGTGTCTAGAACTTTCTTTCTGAGCCTTTCATCTACTATCACAAAATCAATCATACTCTTTCTCACATTCTTTGCTTCTCGTGTATACATATGGATCTTTTTGTGTTCAAACATAGTGTTTGTAACACAAAGGTGCCATTCCAAGCACACCTCTAGTAAACTTTGTCCATTTTCATTCACATGTTCATCGCCAAACCTTTCTAAAACTTTTCCAAATCCTTTTCGGCTCACTCTAACCCATCCATTAAAATCACCTAGCAATATCAACCTTTCATTGCACTTACACAATCTCAAAACATCTCAATGTTGTAAGTACAATGTTGTAATTACATAATGTGTATGTGTGTCAAACCTACACACTGTATATTATTATGTTATTGTTGAAACATAATATGTTATTTATATTCCTACTAGCTTCTTCCTGCAGCTTCGCCCGCGTAAAAGGTTACTTTCCTAAAGTTTTTCATCCCCTATTTTTAATTTATTCCCTTAATGGTATTTTTTTTTACAAAATGTTAATGTCATATTTATTTACATCTAATCAATAGCCTAAAAATAAGTTTCAAGCTTCTTCTAGCTTTAAAAATGACTATAATTCCTTACAACTTTTCATACCCCTTTACAACCCTTTTTTTTTAATTAAAAAGTAGCCTATGTCTTTTGTCAGGCTCTAGACTATCTGTGTACCAAATTTCATTTAGGTATATCGGTTCAGTAGTTATGGCGCGAAAGAGCGACAGACATACAGACAGAGTTGCTTTCGCATTTATAATACCTACCTAAGGGTAAGGAAGTAAGGATTACAAAAATGTATTATTTATTATGACTGTAAATTGTCACAGGGACCTATGTATACACCTGTAATGTATTGCACCGCAATATGTGTCTATAGTGGGCATATCATACCTACAGGTGTAGTGACGACGGTAAGTAGTATCTATGGTGGTAAACACCTTGGTGAGTATGTCCGGTAGGGGGTACAGCCAGTGACGTGGGGCACACGCACACGGGCAGGTTGTGCGCTGGTCACTCAACTATACCGACATACACACGCACGTGTAGCACGATGTACCTACATATATATAGACTAGATACAAACTGTAAGAGGTCGTTTGCTACAACGTTTGTTCGGACATTCTCAAATAAATAAAATACACATTCCCTCAATGGAGAGCGCGCCCTCTCAGCACTCCGCCTCGCCCTCGCCCTCGCCCTCCCCACTCGCCGCGGCGCGAGTAAAACATTATCTGTCAACTTGTAGACGGACGGCAGCAGAGGGACAAAGGGAGGCGGAGGGTTGGGGCGCGGGGCTGCGATACTCGCCCAGGAATTTAATTTGTGAGCAGATTGCGCGGGGCGAGGGGGGGGAGGGGCGGTGCGGTGCTTGGTGCTCGAGCGATCGCCGGAGCTCCGCGCAAATTAATTTTAATCGTCGTCATTAGGGAGCGCCCCCCGCCCCCGCCAAACGCTACACACGGCGGCTCCCTTTCAAGTGGCCGAGCGCGTTTGTTTTTGCCGCTGACGCGGTCCTCTACAGCCGTTTGTTATACACCGACGCGCGGCGGCGGCGCGACAGTTGCGACTATACTTAGATACGTATCCTAACATTCCGCAGGGTTTGTGTCGGCCGCGTGGTCACCTCGCCCACCACACGTACACAGCGCCTAAATCATCACAATTATAACTTCCGCGCGCCGCGCCCGCCACCGAGAGGAATCTCTTTGAACATCAAAATACAGGCGCCCGCGAACGTCGCGCGCATGTCATATGTGTGTGTCTGTACTAATATATATAGCACTGTTTGATGTTTGGGGCACTCACCGGGCACTGCGGGGTACGTGTAGGGCGCGCACGCGGCCGGGTCGAGGTGCGCGTGCTGCGCGCCCCACTCCACCGGCTTGTACTGGGGGTGCAGGGCGCCGCGGCCCAGCAGCAGGCCGGGGTAGGCGGCCGCCATGTTGTGGTGCGCGTGCGCCGCCGCGTGGTACTCGGCCGCGTGCCGGTGCGCCGCGTGCCCGTAGCCGCCGTAGTGCTGGTGCCAGGGGTCGTACTCGTACAGCTCGACGCCGCCGCAGGCGCCGGCCGCCGCCGCCGCCGCGTTGAAGAACGACGCGGGCAGGTTGCGCGACACCATCGGCACGCTCTCTGCGACACACAAGCACTCGTCGTACCGAGACACACGCACGCACCTTACGTTGTACAACATATACAATGTAACAGTAATAACGCTCGCACACACTAGGTACAGGTAATACCCGGTATATAACAGGTAATATACCCGGTATATAACAGGTAGAGTACCTAGACCTACACAATAGACTTGTGTTGGAGTATTCTAATGTTGTCATAACAAAAGTTGAATAATATTTTACAAAAATAATACAACATGATCAAAGTTATAGAAAGTGTTTGACCTACCACACGCACAGGTACAGGTATCTAAACATTTAACAAATCTATACATATAATAAAAATATAACGGGTCGCTGTCTGTACATGGAAGATGTATGAGAAAAAATATTACTGAGACCTTTATCAACACTAATAGAACCCAAAACAACGATTGTTAAAATTTTTGTCTGTTTATCTGTTTGTCTGTGCGTTTGTGCACGCTAATCTCAGCAACGGCTTATCCGATTTAGACATGGTTTTATATTGTGGTATATGGTAATATATTGTGGTAAGCTTCACTTAACATTTAGACTTTATTTTATGTCAATTGGTTTATAAATAAAAAAGTTATGTTAATTTAAAAAATGTTCGGAGTAAAAAATCTTTATCGATTCTTTTCAAATTACGTACAAATTATCTTCAGTAAAAATAAATAAATACGTGTTTTAGCATTTGTTGATTTTCACCCTCTGGGGGTGACATTAGGCCTGCAAAGCGGGTTGGACGACTCATTAAGTCATTAGCGCCAAGCCGATATTATTGAAGCTGGCAACTTGAAATGTTGACAGTGGTTTCTTTCTATGACGTAGAGATTTACAAAGAAAGGATTTGACGAAATTATACCCCTAAGGGAGTGGAACAGAGTGGCAAAGTTTGTATGGGGAGAAAAAAAGTATTTATTGATTCTTTTCAAATTACGAGTCGAATCAAATATTCTAGGGCAATATCCGGCATTTGCCAATTTTCACCCTCTGGTTGAGTAAATTAGGCCTGTGAAGCGGGTTGAACGACTCATTACCGCCAAGCTGAAACTATTTATCTATTACAGAGTGACTTGACGTCAGTGGTTGGCCCGACGGAATACCCCTGAGGAGTACCCTCTCCTCGACCGACGTCCCCCCCTCGGGTAGGATGTCGGTCTTTCCTCACGCGGTCGGCCTCTCGGCGGGTGACGGACTAATTCCCCGATCCAGTCACCCGCGGCCTCGGCTAGGGCGGCATCAGGCGCAAGTAATCGCGCCTGCGCCGCCCCAGTCGCCGGCGGCGGCTCGCGTCCTCGAGGAGACGCTCCTCGCGCACGCGCTCCGCCGCCTCCTTCCGCGAGACTACTGCCTCGCAGAAGGATGCGACCGCGTCCCAGTTCCTGACGCTGTCGACCTGGCGATGGTCGGCAGCGTCAGGTCAGCACCGATGATTGCGACGAGTTCACGACGCTGCTCTGCCCAAGCGGCACAATCCTCGAGCGTATGCTGCGCCGTGTCCTCGTCGCAATCGCAGTGGTGGCAGGACGGTGTACTCTCCCTCCTTACGACCGTGTGCAGGTATTTGGCGAAGCATCCATGCCCCGTCAAAACCTGCACCAGTCGGAAGGAGAGCACCCCGTGCCGCCGTTTTAGCCACTGCATCAGCACCGGCCGGAAGGCCTCCACGGTCCGCACACCGAACCGAGGCCTCTCCAGCTGGACTGCCCAACGGGCAATGACGTCGCGGCGGGCGTCGACGCGCCAGGTGGTGTGCTCCCTCAACGAGACCACACCACCCTCCGCTCGCACCCACAACATCCGCCGATACAAACCGGCGAGCATTTCCGCTTCCAGGTCCCATGGAGGGGTCCCGGCCAACAGACACGCTGCCTCCGTCGACACCGTGCGGTACCCGCGTATGGCCCTGACCGCCATGGCCCTCTGTGGTCGCCACAGAAGAGCCCTGAGTCGGACGGTCAGGGATCCCGCCCACACCGGTGCGCCGTACAGGGCCATCGACCGAATGACCCCTGGGTACAGCTGTCGGCAGGTAGCGCTCGGTCCGCCCACATTCGGCATGAGCCATGATAGGGCGGACGCCGCGCCGACGAGCCATGGAGCAAGTCTGCGGAAATGCTCCCGGAACCACCATCGCCCGTCGAGCACCAGGCCCAAATACCTCATATGGGCCCGGATGCTGATATCAACCGAATTGACGGTGATCGAGACGCCGATGGGAGGGCCCATGCGGGGCCCATGGAACAAGAGGGCCTCCGTCTTGTCCAGGGCCACCCTCAACCCCAGCGCCTCGATCCGCCTGACGATCTCCTCGGTGCCGAGAGTCGCCAGGCTTGCCGCCTCCTCCAGCGTCCCACCACGGGCTGTGACGAGCGTGTCGTCGGCGTAACATATCACGCCCAGCCCGGGCGGGAGGCTCCCCCTCAACGCCCAGTCGTAGCCGATGTTCCACAGGGTGGGTCCGAGGACCGACCCCTGCGGAACACCGCACGTCATGGGCGTTCGCACAACGTCCCCTACTCGGTTGGTGTAGAGAACGCTGCGCCCTTCTAAATAGTCTGCCACTAGCCGCCTCAGGTAAACTGGCACTCCGTGATATCGGAGCGCCTCCCTGACGCACCTAAATGGCAGACTATTGAATGCGTTGGCGATGTCCAGGGACACCACCAACAGCACTCCCCCGCCGGTGACGGCCTCAGTCGCCACGGCCCTCAGGCGCAACAGAGCCGCGATCGTCGAACGACCCCTCCTAAACCCAAACTGGGCATCCGACAGATCGGGCCCCGTGCCGACGAGGTGCCGCTCGATGCGGGCAGCCAGCACCCTCTCCAATAGCCTGCCCGCATCGTCGAGCAGCACGATGGGCCTGTAGGCCGAGGCCGACTCTGGAGACCGTCCCGGCTTCGGCAGGAGCACCAGCCTCCCCTCCTTCCAACACCCAGGGAACCGCCCGGACGCTAAGCACGCGTCGAACAGCCCCCTGAGGCGGAGACCCAGGTGGTCGAGGACCAGGGCCAGCACGCGGTTGGGAACACCGTCGGGCCCGGGGGCGGTGGATTTTCCGCGCATGCGCGCCACCGCCGCTCCCATCTCGGGTTCCGTGATGGGCGGAACACTGTCATCGTCGGCCTCCCGGTCGGTGTCTGGCGGAGCCATGACCGGGGGCGTGTGTTCCGCCCGTCGCGGGAACAGATCCTCGACGACCCTGGTGAGGAGGCCGGGCTGGAGAGTCTCGGTGAGGGGAGGGCCCCGCGCGCGGAGCTTACTCAGCGCTGCGCGATAGGGGCGACCCCAGGGGTCACGATTGAGACCATCCAACATCTCCTGCCGACTGACGTCCTTGGCGGTACGGACGGCCAGCCTGAAGGCCGACCGCGCATTGCGGTAGCCCTCGTAAAGCCGGCTCTCCCACTCCTCGTCGCGGTGGTGCCGCCGGCTGCGGGTGTAGGCCCTTCGGGCGCGTATACACGCGACCCGAAGATCCGCCAGCTCTCGGGACCACCAGTGGACAGCCCTCTTCGGGGGCAGACACCGCACACGGGGCATGGCCGCATCGCAAATCTGCGTCAAAGCATTGCGGATGTGACCAGCCTCGGCGTCCACCCCGTCCAACTGGTGGGCAGAGGACAGCCACGAGTGAACGATGGCTGCCTCCGCCAGCAGGTCCCGGTCCAAACGACCTACAGCCCATCGTGGGAACGCGGAACGTCCGTCCGCCCCGTGACCCCTGCTGGGCATCGGGAGGGTTTGGCAGACCTCAATCCGGATATATCGGTGGTCCGATAGGGTCTCAACCTCCTCAGCGACGCGCCAGCTCCTCACGCGTGCGGCGACAATGGGGCTAGGGAACGACAAGTCCACTATCGACCCGCCCCGCTGACGCACGCACGTTTGCACCGAGCCCCTGTTCAACAAAGAGAGGCCCAGTGCCGCCGCCTACAATTCGACCGCCCGTCCTCGGTCGTCCGTCGCGGGGGACCCCCACGCCATGGACTTGGCATTGAAGTCCCCCAGAACGAAGACTTGGCGCGGTGCCAGTCGCCGTAACGAGGCCTCCAAGATGGTGAGGGAGGCCCCGAAATCAGTCACGCTCCTGTTAGGGGAGAGATAGACTCCGAAAAGCGTAATCTCTCCCCATTCCGCCGCGACGTATCCGACGCCCCTGTCCCGAAGGGTCAGAGACGGCGAAGGCCACAACGTGGAGGCGACGATTGCCACAGTGCCGTCGGTGCTACCCAGCCAGTTAGGTCGGTCGGGCACCACGTACGGCTCCGCGGCTACGGCTACTCCTATCAACCACTCCGCCATGGCTTGCAGGAAAACATCCTGCGCGCCGGCGCAGTGGTTGAGATTGGCTTGGAGGAGACGGATGGATTCGTGGTCCATTAACAGACCGTATCCATCGTCTCCTCCTCCGTGCTAACGGGCGATCGGGTCGCGCTCGGAGCGGGCGCAGGCCCGGTCGATGGGCCGCCCCGCCCCTTTGGGGCCGATGCCGGGGGTCTGCAGTCCCCAGAGCCCATGCGGTGCTTGGCAGGCCTATTGCCTGCCGCACACGCGGGGCAGTGGGGCACCGCAGAGCACGATGCCGCCTGGTGTCCAGCCTGACCGCAGCGGAAGCATAACCCGCTGCAGTCGAAGCAGTTGCGACACGTCGGTCGGGTATGCCCGCTGCCATGCACTTATAACACCTCGCGGGCCGGGTTTCCAGCACGGTTACCCGCGCCGAACTCCAGCCCACGAGGAGCCTGCCTGAGTCGGCCAATTTCTTCACCGACTCCACCGGACATTGCACCCAGACAGCACCGACACCGCCCGGACCAGGGCGGATGGTGCCAATCCGGACAGTCTCTGAGGCACATCCAGTACACGCCACAATGGCCGCCTCCCGCCTGGGGAGCGGCGGCCCCAGCAGCACTCTTGGCCGCCGCTCTCCGCTTCTGGCCGCGTGCCCTGCTGCTGCGTTCAACCACCTGCCAGCCCAGTTCAAGCCTGGCAGCAGCGCTGGGCGCAGCAGGCATAGTCGCGGGTGCGCTAGCCGGAGCCTGCAGTGTAGCCGCTGGCGCCGGCCACCGCCCGGCCTTGGCGGGAGCCGGCACCGTGCCGGCGTTCCTCTTAGCCCCCTTGGGCCCGCCTACGGCCGCGGCGTAGGTCACCACGCGGCCACCCTGACATGGCAGCGAGGCGGGAGCTGGCGCTTGCGGCCGCTTCGCCTTGTCGGCGGCGAGCGGTGGTCGGAGGGGTGCCTCGGGCGGAAGGCGATCCGCCACGGCCTGGATGCGCGCGTCCATCATCAACTCCATTTTGGCGAAGATGACGCGCATCGCCTCCTCCGGCACACCGTGCACCGCAGGCAGCGGCTCCTCCCCCTTCTTGGGCCTTCCGCGCTTCCTGGCGGCGCTCACGGCCGACGCCGCGGGCGCAACCGGCGCGGCAGGCACCACGGGCGCAGGCGGCGCCACGGACTTAGGTGGCACCACGAGCGCAGAGGACGGGCCCACCCTCCCCGGTGCAACCCGTTTCGGCGGCGAAACCGGTGTCAGCGGCGCGGCTGGCACTAAAAGTGCGAATTGAGACCGCAGGTCAGCCATGTCCTTGGCCAACCCGCGGTTCTCCTTCCGCACCGCCGACAGCTCCGACTCAAGTTTCCGATTGCGCTCCCGCAGGCCGGAGACCTCCCTACTGAGGCGGGCGTTCGCGGCCTGCAGGGCCGCCACCTCACCTCCTTGATCGGCTTGACCCGGGACCGGCCTCGCCGCCACCGCCGACCCACGACGCGCGGTGGGGACCTTGGGAGGAGGCATGACGACACTCCCCTCCGAGTCGGAGCTGCCACCCTTGTGCAGGGGGCACTTCCGGACACTCGGAGGGAGGGCCTCTTCCCTCTCCCTGACATTTATGGCCGCCGTCAGAGCCTTCGCCGCAGGGTGCGGCTCAGACTCCTCGGCGGCCTCGGCAGCCGAGCTGCCCTCCTCCATGCTGAACGGCCCTGCGGCATTGCCGCCCTCGTCCCGGCTTCGGCCGACCTCCTCGTCGGACGGCTCTGCGGCCTTCCCGCCCTCGTCCGAAGACTTTTCCAAGGCTGTGTCGGTGTCGGAGCTTCTGGCGCTCTCCGACGACGGCCCTGCGGCTTTACTGCCACCCTCACTCCGCGACGGCTCTGCGGTAGATCCGCCCTCGTTACTCGACAGCTCCGTTGAGCTGCCACTCCTCGTCCCCTCCTTGGACGGCTCTGCGACATCGTCGCCCTCGTCCCGGGACACACACCTGCCGCCGCTCTCCCTCCGTGGCAGTCCTGCGGCGCTACCACCATCCGTATGCGACGGCTCTGCGGCAATTGTGCCGCCCTCGTCGCTAGGAACGCTGGTTTCACGTCATGCCGCGGCTTCCAGCGCCTCCCTCTCCTTCTTAAGGCGGTTGGCGCGCCGTTTAGCGCGCTCGCCAAGCGGAGTTAGCATCCGCCTGCTCTTCTTCCTCCTCTTTGGGGCCTCTTTTGCTGGTGCCGGGCCCTCGGCGGACGCCTCAAGTCGCGAGGACGAGGCGTCGTTTGTGTCAGTTTTGCTTTAGCTTGACAAGGCCTTGAGGTGAGAATCATTATGATCCCCGTCGTTTAATTTTAAATATACAGTATCCATAATGAATCCCACGAGTATGGGAGATACATTCCGTCGACCCGGGCAGAGATCCCTGTACCCGGGCAAGCCCACATTTACCAACCAGGGGGGCAGCCGGTACCCTGGCTGGAGCGTGCTAAGAACAGAATACCCCATCTGCCATGCATCTTCTCGCCGCACGCCAGAACTTAAGATTCTGGGTAATTCTTTATAGAGGTTGTCTTCCTCGCGGTCCGGGCGGTTAAGCCAAGACCCTCGCTCCTGAAACTAAGACAAGTAAAGAATCAGGTTTACGATATGTGGGCGGTGGCATATGCCTGCCCAGCCCTCAAATGAATGAGTGACTGAGCCCGTCCCAGTATTTCGCGTCCTATAACCTCTACTACTATTGTAGTAGAGTAAGGAGCGAAATCGCGCAGATATTCGCTACGGGCGACAGTTCGACGCCCGCACCCAGGGTACACCGCGTGGAGGTTTCTGGGATCGTACCCCATCCCATGGTCATACCGTAAATAGTATATTAATGGCAATATAAAGTGTAGAATGAATAGAACTTCGAACCATCTTTTTCTCTAGTGACCGTCTATGGTATATAGACACACCGCACCCAATCCGTCCAAGGTGACGCGTGGCCCTATAGCGCGCCGTACACGTACATCTACGTTATGCGGGCGGGCCACCGCAACCGCGTATCATCTCGAGTCGAAGCCCTCATGTAGTGAACCTCAATACAGGTACTCACGCTTGCGCCGCCCAAAGCACCGACGGTAGAGCGTGTCAACGTAGAGTATTTTCTCTCGGACCCACCCTATTGCCTAATTCCGTTACACAACGAACTCGCAAAGACCGCGAACGCATCCCGCAAACCGCAAACAAAACTATTTAAGGCAAACCTGTCACGAGGCGCACCTAAATGGTAACGTATGACGCAAGCGACACTCGTCACAACAGCGGGTGTCCGTCGCCGCCGCACGCTGCAGCCTGTACCCACGTAGCGACACACGCGTCATACATCTATAGCGGTTGATATGAGATAGACAAATGTACCTACTGCAACAGTTTTGTATGCGACACAGCGCAGTGCAATAACCTAGGCCACTCTTATTTTAATCTGTCAACGGGTACTCATCATCATCACCGTGCTCTTCTCCCAATTACTTAAGGTCGACGCAATATGTCCTTTTCTTCCACACAATCCTATCCGATGTCATCTCTGCGTTCCCGCCCTTTCTATCTAGGTATATCATGCTTCACACAATCCATCCATCGTTCCCTCGGTCCTCCCTTACCCCTAAACATTCATAATTAAAACTTTTCTCCCAACATTACTTTCATCCCGTCTCATCACATGTCCATACCAAATCAGGCGTTCACTTTTCAACTTTTCCGTCACTGGCGCCACTTTCAAACTTTCTCTAATACGCTCATTTCTTATATTATTCATTCTCATCAGGCCACACATCCATCTTAACATTCGCATCTCTGCTACATGCAGCCGTCAATCTGTCAACTGGTACTATTTTGAATGTGAAGGAATCCACACTAAGTTGCCAGTTCTGGGTTTATCCGGACAAGTCCAAACTGAATGATTACGTCCGAAGAAAACATCAGATTAAATGGTGTCGACATTAGGTACGGATCCAGTCTTCAATACAACTTGTATGTAATTAGAGCCTCACAAAAATTTGTGAACCAAGTGAGAATCGGTATATGAATTTGTTCATCATCGATATAGTATAAATATGATAACTGTTCAAAAAGTAACGCGAATTTTGAATTGCCGCGGGCTACGTGTATTTTTGATTATTTTGTAGCGTTATGTTGGTACTCAAATCATTTTGAACGTTTAGTTAATTTTTGACAGCTGTTGTTATTTTTTTTTTATGTGTTTTTAGCTGTTAGCCGCAGATGGCTTTGACAGCTTTACGCGGACCATGGGTGAGCGCTGAGGGCTCTCAACCCGATTGAAGTAAGCTAAGCGATATCGTCCAAGGGCTCCCCCTGTGGGGAACGGACCTCGGCTTGGGGCATCGCTGGTGGTAAAGTGGGCGTGCCCACGTTTGCATTTATGATTTTTGCGCGTCGCGATTTCGCACCTCGACGGCAAGGACGAAACCACGGATATTTATGTGTAATGGCCTCGCGGGCCGTGTAAGCTCTTAATTGAGCTAGTGTGATATCGTCGTCATCGTCGATGACGTGCCGCGGACGTCGGATTTTTGAACTACAAGAGGGCGTGTAGGAAGCCGCCCCAACCACTAGTGGGTTGAGGTGTGTCATGGCAAAGTCAAAGTAGCTCTGGGAGCACAGTTTCATAAATTGCCTGATGGTCGGTAGTTCGAGGTCGACATGAAGATCGAGGTTTCGTATGAACCACGGTGCTCCCGTAGCTCGGCGCATGAACCTATTTTGAAGTGTCTGTAATCTGTGGATCCTGTGTGCCTTAACATGCGTGAACATTACACTAGCATAGGTCATGATTGGCCGTATGCAAGCGGTGTATAATCGGACCTTGCTGCTCAAGGTTAATTTAGACCTAGCATTTATTAAACTATGGAAGCGTCCCATCATGAAAGCCGCACGCGCGTGGACTTTCGTTATGTGAGGGGTGAAGCTGAGTCGGTCGTCAAGGATTACACCTAGATATTTGGCTTGCCTGCTCCAAGTAACAGGTTTGTTAAACATTTTAAGGGGCGGAATGCTATCGATAGAGTAGGTACGGGCATTTCGACGTGTGAACATGACCGCATGACTCTTATCGGGGTTAATTTCTATTCTCCACTTCCTAAACCAATTGGCTAGGACGGTAACCGCTGTTTGGAGAGTCTTTGCTACTGTTGTCGGGATCTTACCTGCACAGAAAAGTGCGGTGTCGTCAGCGTAAAGCGCTTTATGAACTCTATTAAATTTGGGCATATCGCTAGCGTATAGCATAAATAGAAAAGGGGAAAGGACCGAGCCCTGTGGGACACCGGCCTTGATAGGGTGGGAGGTAGACAACGACCCTTCCACCCTGTAGCGAAAGCTGCGATGACTTAAGTAGTCATGTATGATTAAAATTAGATATTCGGGGATCTTAAGACGATAAAGTTTGTAAATCAGGCCCTCGTGCCACACTTTATTGAATGCCTTCGCTACATCTAGGAAAATTACAGCCGTGGATCTGTTCATAATGGACTGACCACTTATGTATTCTACTACTCTGTGAACTTGCTGCACACAACTGTGCCCAGCACGAAAGCCAAATTGCGCGTCAGGGATGTGGTTGTTAGACTCGGCGAATGTTCTTAGTCTACTGAGGACTATACGTTCGTAAATTTTGCCTAACCCTCTCAGTAGACTTATCGGGCGGTAACTACTTGGTTCGGTACGTCGCTTGCCGGGTTTGTGGATTCCGATTTCCATGGCCTCTTTCCATTGCGAGGGAAAGATGTTATTGTTGAGTGCTGCATTGTAAATGCAGCACAATATAGTAATGAGGTGCGCGGGGAACAATTTAATAACTCTATTAGAGATACCGTCCGAACCAGGGGCTTTCCTAGCGTGTAGACCCTTGACTAGCGATACTACCTCGTCGGTGGTCACTGTTGGGATAGGCTCGTCTGGGTTGTCGTTTACTTTAGATCGCGAAATAGTGGTACGACGTTCCACTTCGTCTTTGATAAATCGGTGATTTACGTCGTCGGGGTATAGTGTACTCGGCGTACACTGAAGCTCTAGCTAATCGGCTAGGCATTCGGACTTTTCGTGGTCCATGAACGCTTGTGACTGGTTTGGTCGGTTTAGGGGAGGGAGAATGGGCACAATGTCCTTTTTGAGAGAGCGGGAAAGCTGCCAGAAGGCTGTGTGAGAAGGCTCAAGCTCTTCTATCATGGCGTCCCATTTGCTCTGTCTCAAATCTTTGATGGCTTTTTTGACCCCCCTTTGTAGGGACCGCAGTCGAGAGCGGTTGTCCTCCGTGGGATAGCGGTCATAAGCACGGGTGGCGGCGTTCTTACATCTCAACAAGTCGGACGTCGTCCGGCAGGCGCCATCTACGATCACTCGTATCTGGCACCGGCCGCGAGCAGCCGTCGACTATCGACTGCACGTGACTTGTGAAAGAATCGATTGCCAGAGAGGTGTCTTCCTTGGACCTAATGTCCTTAGGAATCAGATCAAGGTAGGCCGAAGACGTCGATTGCAGATCTTTCTGTAGTCGAACCCAGTTGGTGGTCAGCCTTGTCGTAACGCTGTTTTGGCCTGAAAGGCCGGGACAGTGGGAGGCGAGTTTCAGAGTCACCGGGCAGTGATCTGAGTCTAACTCGTATTGGACTTCTGTTGAACATAAACGTAGGTTTATATTCTTGAGAAGAACAATATCGAGTATGTCCGGTCTGTGCGAAACTGTATATGGGAAGTGCGTCGGCTCTAGTGGGGCTATGACGTCAAATCCTAGTCGGTCAGCGTAAATCTCTAAAGTCCTGCCCCTCTTATTGGAACTATGACAGTTCCATGAGGTATTCTTGGCATTTAGGTCACCGCCAATAATGACGGCACCACCCAAGTCAAGCAGACAGCTGCTGTGCTTGGATGTGTTTTGACTCGTCTGCGATTTTTACCTATTGCAAAAATGGATCAAAGAATCTGTATCAACGTTTATCGGTGGTACAAAATGTTCTCAGAGGTTTGAAAAGATGTGAACGACGAACAGCGTGGCAGATGTCACGTCAACAACAGATGAAAACATTGATAAAGTGAAGAAAATAGTATTGGCCAATCGACGAATCACCGTTAGAGAAGTTGCTGAGGATCTAAACGTATCGATTGGCTCGTGCAAATCGATTTTAACCAATGATCTGGGCATGAGTCGGGACACCGCGAAATTTGTGCCAAAATTGCTCAATTTCGACCAAAAACAGCATCCCGTTGACATTGCTCAGGAGATGTTGAACTCGATCCATGACGACCCATGTGTGCTCCATAGCTGGTGACGAATCGTGGATTTATGGTTACGACGTGGAAAGGCCGACGTCATCACGTTCTATACAGTAGTGCTTGTCAACTTCCAATTTACGAATATCCAAATAATCGGTAAAAATATTAGAATAATATAATTAATCGAATAGAGATTTTGACAGAGATGTACATTTCGACAATTTGATTGATGAGGAAATAATTATTAATGTTCGTGACGATGATAATTCAAGTAATTATAGTGATTCTTAATAAATAGTGTTTTTCAAATCCAGTTTTTGTTTTTACTTAACCTAATCCTACTAAATATGAGGAATAGATTCTATGCTGAAATAATTAAATTTGTTCAGTACCTACTAATTTAGCACTTAATTTATTCATCACCTTTTTGAAAAATAAAAATAAACCGATTATTAATTAAAAAGAATCAATATCGATTTCTCACTAAGATCGAATATTTTCGATAGCGATTATTTGGTTCACATACCTAGACAACTTACCGACCGACCGACAGCTGTCAAAATGCACTTCTTAGATTAGATAGACTATAATTAATGTTATTGATCAAATTAAATTATAAATACAATTTATAATTTATGTAATCAAATAGATCAATAAAACGCGAAAAAATCGCGAGAACATACTAGAGATACTTTCATCGATATTCAGGTTCACATTCTTCCAGCTCAGGGCTTTTTTGTGGCGCCCACAGAGAGCCATGGGAGTCAGAGCCATCCGTGGATACCGCACGGTGTCGAACGAGGCGGCATGTGCATTGGCCGGAATACCTCCATGGGACCTAGAGGCGGAAATGCTCGCCGCCTTCTACCGGCGGGTTAATTTAGCACGCGGCGAAAGTGGCTCCCTATCGCTTAGCGAGCCACCTGACGCGAGGACACCCGCCGGGACGTAATCGCACGTTGGGTTACGCGGCTGGAGGCCTAGACACGGTGTTGTTACCGTTGAGGCCCTCCGGCCCGTAGGTATTGATGGAATGGATGGAGCGGCGGCACGGAGTCCTCTCCTTCCGGTTGGTGCAGGTCTTGTCGGGGTACGGTTACTTCGATAAGTACCTGCACACGGTCGTGAGGAGAGAGTCGACTCCGTCCTGCCACCAGTGCGGTAGTGACGAGGACACGGCGCAACATACGCTCAAGATATGTCCGAGCTGAGACGAGCAGCACCGTGACCTCGTCGCTGTCATCGGTGCCGACCTGACGCCGCCTTCCGCGAGGCTGTCATCTTGCAGAAGGAGGCGGCGGAGCGAGTCCGGGAGGATTCCCTTCATGCGGACTCGATCCACCGCCAGCGCCTCGGGCGACGCAGGCGCGAATATCTGCGCCTGATGCCGCCCTAACCGAGGCTTCGGATCATCAGACCGGGGAATAGTCCGGTCACCCGACGTGAGGCCACCGCGTGAGGACGACGCCCTGATGGCGAAAGCTGTCGGGGCGTTGAAACGAGAGGAACCCGCAAGGGTAAACCGCCGGGCGGGCCACCGATGACAAAGATCGGGTACCTGTGGCCCACTCGAACGGCGAAGAGAGGTGTTTGCATGGTGGGTCTATGGGGGTTGCGCGCCGCCTCTTCCATCGCCCCGAATCGATTTGGCGGGGCGCGACCACGTCCATAGTCTACCGCAAAAAAAAAAACAAATAAGAAGTTCACATTCTTGAGCATATTTAGGAGAGCTAAGGTGGAGATAAGATTTTTTGTGCGATATAGGCACGTAACTAAAATCTTACTCTTCAAAGAGTAAAAAATGGATTTGCTGCAGTAGTTATCCTCGTGTTGGGTTGCAGGATGGCCTTCGTTCCCGGAACAGTGGATTCGTGTTTGGTCCAAACAATGAATACATAAAAAACAACTAGTGTATGTATATGTGTGTAAAACGAAGCTAAAAGTTTATTTACTTGTTGCAAACATATTGATTGACACTACCTACATAAACGACTGCTTTCAAATATTGGAACTGGATGTGAGCGCCCAAACTTTGCACAACTCTTTAGGGAACCTTTACGGTGAAGACTCTCAACTGGTACCGTATATGTTCATAACCACCACCAACGTCCCTTTTGGAATAACAATATCAAAAAAGATTAGGTAGATAGGTAATGTTTTGATAAATGGACGCTCTATAAAAGATGTTGCCGGCAATATCTGCCAAGTGAACTTGTTCAAAAATGTTTTTTGCGTTCAAAGTTTAAGATTATTAATCATTTATATGATAATAGATATATATGGCGTTAATTTATATTTAAATTATTTTATCTTAGTACAATTCAAATTACATACATATTATTTGGTAAAACATCAATGAATTCAGATTGAAAATCATTTATTATTCTTATTACCTTATCAATATTCAAATTGATGCAAGTCTAAAATATTTTGAATTGTTTTACTTTGTACCGACGTGATGGCAGACGAATCACTCAAACAAATATTTAACCGATTATTTTATCAATATGAGTGCGTCCGAGGACTTGGCGACATACCATCGTTACTTGTACAGTCGTCACATTTGATATATTTAAGCAGATGTCCATATAGACTGACAGCGCGGTCGAGTTCATCATTTAACACTAAGTGATGTAGTGATCAACCACGAACAGACATTAACAACATTGAATACAGTACGCACAAGACATACACCACGTTACTTTCATAATGCTGTATTGATGACAAAAGTCCACTCCACAGCCACATAGTGTATACAATAACCGAGTCGATCATTGCTAAACCAACAGTTGTTGTGACGACGTCCCCGCGCGCCGCCGCCGCACGGTCACTTGTGTTCACAGATCATTGGCCTCACCGCTAAGCTATTAAATAATAATTAACATATGGAAATATGCGAGTACATCCGGCTTTTGTGACATTATAATATTATATTAATAGATATCACGATTTAATATATTTACTGGCTCAGTTTTGTCAGATGTTTGGATGTGATAAGGTGCGCCCATATCGCGGACCCGCTCGTCATATCTGTGGACGTGATCATTTAAATTATATATAGGTATGTCGCCGCGACAACTGCCGGTAGAGGGTCCACTCGCGCACGCACACTTCTACACTCTGTACACTCTATGACATTCTCTTTGTCTTCAACACTTACATTTACGTTTAAATTCCATATGTTTGCTCACTCTCGCTCTCTCTCTCTCTCTCTCTACAAATATCATCGTATCTGTCGCCCGCCCGACCGACCGGTATAGTTCACATATCTGTGGCAGACTCGTACTCTCGTCTAGATACTGGAAACGATTATATTGCTCTATCTGCAATATTGTTTTTTCTCATCAAAATGCGTCTTTTTTAGGAAAAGATCCTCTCATCATCCTCTGCGTGAAGCTTGGCGCCAATCACGCTTAGCAGACAATTTGGTCGGAGTTATATAAGGCTCTAATTGGAAATATCATCTATGCTTATATAGCTATGTGGTAGCGGCTACGAATACTACCAATCCTTACTTTGCTCGTGGATGTCGTAAAAGCCGACTAAGAGCCATATAACGTCTTGGATCAACTCCATCTGATGCCATTTGGTCAACAATTACATTCCCAAGGAGGGTTGACGTCTGGCAAGCCGGTCATAAAATTATTGCCAATAACTTTTACAATATGTGCTATGAAAGAAGAGTACATATTGTATCGACCCCTTGATGATGAATGACGCTTACATTCCTTAATCACCATTTACAATGTGTAACGGTAAGTAAATGGTGAGTGTGACAGTATAGTGTAACGCGCCGAGGTTATGCTATTGTAGAGGTAACTGTGTCGGAGGCGGCCGGCCCGCGTGTGATGGTCCACCATCAGGTGGCCAGTTGTGACCCTACTGACCACACACCATTGACTATCAAACTGTCGCGTATTGCATTGTCAACGACAACATGCCGCAGTTAACACAGATTGACAGAGCCTGCTCCAGAATCAAATTCTCGCTCCTCTAGTTTTCGTCCAATCCCAATATTAGATACCCCGTCTTGAGTCGTTTGTCACTTTGACCTCAGCGCTAAACCAATCCGTTGGGGTCGTCCCACAATCACTATGTTATTGACAGAGCCTGCTCCAGAATCAAATTCTCGCTCCTCTAGTTTTCGTCCAATCCCAATATTAGATACCCCGTCTTGAGTCGTTTGTCACTTTGACCTCAGCGCTAAACCAATCCGTTGGGGTCGTCCCACAATCACTATGTTATTGACAGAGCCTGCTCCAGAATCAAATTCTCGCTCCTCTAGTTTTCGTCCAATCCCAATATTAGATACCTCGTCTTGAGTCGTTTGTCACTTTGACCTCAGCGCTAAACCAATCCGTTGGGGTCGTCCCACAATCACTATGTTATTGACAGAGCCTGCTCCAGAATCAAATTCTCGCTCCTCTAGTTTTCGTCCAATCCCAATATTAGATACCCCGTCTTGAGTCGTTTGTCACTTTGACCTCAGCGCTAAACCAATCCGTTGGGGTCGTCCCACAATCACTATGTTATTGACAGAGCCTGCTCCAGAATCAAATTCTCGCTCCTCTAGTTTTCGTCCAATCCCAATATTAGATACCCCGTCTTGAGTCGTTTGTCACTTTGACCTCAGCGCTAAACCAATCCGTTGGGGTCGTCCCACAATCACTATGTTATTGACAGAGCCTGCTCCAGAATCAAATTCTCGCTCCTCTAGTTTTCGTCCAATCCCAATATTAGATACCCCGTCTTGAGTCGTTTGTCACTTTGACCTCAGCGCTAAACCAATCCGTTGGGGTCGTCCCACAATCACTATGTTATTGACAGAGCCTGCTCCAGAATCAAATTCTCGCTCCTCTAGTTTTCGTCCAATCCCAATATTAGATACCCCGTCTTGAGTCGTTTGTCACTTTGACCTCAGCGCTAAACCAATCCGTTGGGGTCGTCCCACAATCACTATGTTATTGACAGAGCCTGCTCCAGAATCAAATTCTCGCTCCTCTAGTTTTCGTCCAATCCCAATATTCGATACCCCGTCTTGAGTCGTTTGTCACTTTGACCTCAGCGCTAAACCAATCCGTTGGGGTCGTCCCACAATCACTATGTTATTGACAGAGCCTGCTCCAGAATCAAATTCTCGCTCCTCTAGTTTTCGTCCAATCCCAATATTAGATACCCCGTCTTGAGTCGTTTGTCACTTTGACCTCAGCGCTAAACCAATCCGTTGGGGTCGTCCCACAATCACTATGTTATTGACAGAGCCTGCTCCAGAATCAAATTCTCGCTCCTCTAGTTTTCGTCCAATCCCAATATTAGATACCCCGTCTTGAGTCGTTTGTCACTTTGACCTCAGCGCTAAACCAATCCGTTGGGGTCGTCCCACAATCACTATGTTATTGACAGAGCCTGCTCCAGAATCAAATTCTCGCTCCTCTAGTTTTCGTCCAATCCCAATATTAGATACCCCGTCTTGAGTCGTTTGTCACTTTGACCTCAGCGCTAAACCAATCCGTTGGGGTCGTCCCACAATCACTATGTTATTGACAGAGCCTGCTCCAGAATCAAATTCTCGCTCCTCTAGTTTTCGTCCAATCCCAATATTAGATACCCCGTCTTGAGTCGTTTGTCACTTTGACCTCAGCGCTAAACCAATCCGTTGGGGTCGTCCCACAATCACTATGTTATTGACAGAGCCTGCTCCAGAATCAAATTCTCGCTCCTCTAGTTTTCGTCCAATCCCAATATTAGATACCCCGTCTTGAGTCGTTTGTCACTTTGACCTCAGCGCTAAACCAATCCGTTGGGGTCGTCGCACAATCACTATGTTATTGACAGAGCCTGCTCCAGAATCAAATTCTCGCTCCTCTAGTTTTCGTCCAATCCCAATATTAGATACCCCGTCTTGAGTCGTTTGTCACTTTGACCTCAGCGCTAAACCAATCCGTTGGGGTCGTCCCACAATCACTATGTTATTGACAGAGCCTGCTCCAGAATCAAATTCTCGCTCCTCTAGTTTTCGTCCAATCCCAATATTAGATACCCCGTCTTGAGTCGTTTGTCACTTTGACCTCAGCGCTAAACCAATCCGTTGGGGTCGTCCCACAATCACTATGTTATTGACAGAGCCTGCTCCAGAATCAAATTCTCGCTCCTCTAGTTTTCGTCCAATCCCAATATTAGATACCCCGTCTTGAGTCGTTTGTCACTTTGACCTCAGCGCTAAACCAATCCGTTGGGGTCGTCGCACAATCACTATGTTATTGACAGAGCCTGCTCCAGAATCAAATTCTCGCTCCTCTAGTTTTCGTCCAATCCCAATATTAGATACCCCGTCTTGAGTCGTTTGTCACTTTGACCTCAGCGCTAAACCAATCCGTTGGGGTCGTCCCACAATCACTATGTTATTGACAGAGCCTGCTCCAGAATCAAATTCTCGCTCCTCTAGTTTTCGTCCAATCCCAATATTAGATACCCCGTCTTGAGTCGTTTGTCACTTTGACCTCAGCGCTAAACCAATCCGTTGGGGTCGTCGCACAATCACTATGTTATTGACAGAGCCTGCTCCAGAATCAAATTCTCGCTCCTCTAGTTTTCGTCCAATCCCAATATTAGATACCCCGTCTTGAGTCGTTTGTCACTTTGACCTCAGCGCTAAACCAATCCGTTGGGGTCGTCGCACAATCACTATGTTATTGTTTATATAGATCATATTTTTTTTTTAGCGGGCCATTTTCTGGACGCACCCTGCCCATTCCGTCCGGTGTGACGGAAGGGCCGCGTGTGGCACCATAACCCACTGAGTTTCGTCTCCATCGCCATCTGGCCGACCACTGGTACCGCTTCCTTGACACCGATAGCCGGCCCGGGATATGGATAGCGTTCATGATATTCTAGGTTTGTGATAAGTCAAGAAGATTTTAGCTGTATAGAGATCTGCGCGTGCTGTACGGTGTAGGTACATATATAAATACTGTTAGGTGGTACCTAGTGAGCCGAGTGAGAGAGGGGACGTCGGCTCCGCGAACGTATTCTCAATCACCTCCACATGGTCAATGTGACTTGGGAACGATAAGTACCGAGTGCTCTCCCAATGTACAATAACAACGTTTCAGTACATAACATTCCACATCCTACAACGTCAGCCCCCATCGCATTGTGCTCCATTGTTCATCCAAGTACACGATCCTCTCGTCGGTGTGCAGTATGTGTGCGTGTGTGTGTGTGTGTACTATAATGTAGTATGTTACCAACGTGATGACGTGTGTATCACAACCCCCCTCCACTTGACGTGGGTGCTACACGAGGCTGTCGTCATACTGTAGAGACCGACACGGCGATTGTTGTTCGTGTCGTTTGTTGTTTCAGTTTATATGACTACACTACTATATATCTACTATAGAGGTACACAGCGCGGTGCGCGGCGACACAAGGCGGTACGTTTTTGTCGTTCGTCCTCTTTCGGCCAACTCTTAAGTAATGGCTTGACTTTTTCCCCCGGTGTAATCGTTATCGCGTAACTATGTAGAGCGGTGCGACCGCGACCGCGACGCGCATCATTTTTTATTGTGAACGAGCTCGAACTGAAGGGACCGGTCCCGTCGCGGCGCGGCGTCGTGTGTCGTGCGGTATACTCTACCGTGCGAGTGAGGCCGCCTCACGCTACATAACGTAGTGTAGCGTCATTGTAACACGAGCACATTGCATACAGTACAATATGTACGTACACACAATGTGAGCGGCCGCGGGTGACCGTGGAGGGTGGAGGAGGGGCGCTGCGGGGCTGGGGCGAGGCGGTCCGCACCCGCCGCTAGTTCGTAATTAAACGTACAGTTTAATGAAGGCGGTCCCGACGATCAGTCCGGTGATTTATCTAGCGGTCGACTACTCCCGCGCTCCACTCAATAAAATAGCTTGTACGAAATGAGACGATACGTTTTTGCGCAAAGTTCTGGGTATCGTCGCTCGTCAGGCCGCCCGCGCACACACACACATCATACCACTTGTTACCTCGTACCGTTCAATCACAGCCGCTACCTGCGCGTATGTTATATACATATATATATATAAACTAGCTTCTGCCCGCGGCTTCGCCTGCGTAAAAGGTTACCTAAAGTTCCTAAAGTTTTTCATCCCCTATTTTTATTTTACTCCTTAAGGGTACATTTTTACAACATGTCAATGTCATATTTATTTATCTCTAATCAATAGCCTAAAAATAAGTTTCAAGCTGCTGGCTTTAAAAATAACGATACTTCCTTACATTACATCCCCCCTTACAATCCTTTTTTGCATTAAAAAGTAGCCTATGTCCTTTATCAGGCTCTAGACTATCTGTGTTCCAAATTTCATTTAGATCGGTTCAGTAGTTTTGGCTTGAAAGAGTGATAGACAGACAGACAGAGTTACTTTCGCATTTATAATATTAGTAAGGATTTAATGTCACTCTTATGTTAGACAGCTACCGCTGTCATACGCGCGCATATATAGAATAGCGGCGTAGTATCACGGCATGACCACATTTGCCTTAGTACCTACCTAACCCAATCTATCATTTCCAGTAGTCGACATAATTTTACTGCCAAGGCGCGCAAAACGATGTTTCATATCACAAAATTTCAATACCTATCTATTATATACAGGTATAGTATGTTATTAATAAATCGATAGTGCTGTCAAAAATACAACAATCATCAACGATGACTGCTCTCACGTCTTTACTTGTGTTCGGGTCGCACAATCGGCGATCACAGATTTCTTGCCATATTTCTGTAGTGCGCCCGGTTGCTGACTGACCACAGCACTGCGCACTCTTATCGTTCTAACTTTTGAAACATTGTACCAAACGACACCCGGTTAAAAGCAAAAAATATGTACTTTAAATATAGAAAGCAATAAAAGCATTTGTTTGCATAAGAATCAATTTGTTACTATAAAATGTGCATCGGCAATAAATACCAAATTATTTTGAATTTTTAATTTACTATTTTAACGATAAATGCTTAAATATTAAAAATAGATATATGCTGTCGCGGGCTTTTTTGTAAAACTATTTAAGAGGTACATTTCCACAATACATAACATTTGTCTAACTTTCAAGATCTTTGCAGCGTATGCAAAAATAACTCGCAGATGGGCGATTTTTTCTGTCTTAAGCGCTTTTTATCGTTATATTTTAGCCAATTTACAAAATATCTTTATAAATTATAGCTTATGTGTTATTCTGATGTGTAAGCTATATTACTATAAAGATTCATCAAAATCCATTCGGTAGTTTTTGCGTGAAAGAGCAACAAAGATGTTCACATCCATACATTATTACAAACTTTCACGTTTATAATATTAGTAGGACTTGTACCTGTGTACCTACATACATACTGACAAGCTCACTATAGGGACGTCCCTCGCCAGCACCGACATGGCGTCTGCAATGTCTTGAATTGTTAGTGTATCTATCTGTGGGTGTGCAGCTCGTAGTGTCACCGAATGTTCTTCAAAAGGCAAGTACACGAAAAGTTAACCTCCAAAATGCTCCACTAAAGTCTCACCCGCAGTGCCAGTTCGCTCAAAAGACAAAACGAAGTCTCAAGATCCATACAGTCCATCCATCGTATACATCCACTGTTGGACATAGGCCTCCCCACCCCCACCGGTTTTTATAGTAAACAGGAGACTGTTCTACTGTGATTATAAACGTGGCTATCCATCCATCAGCCCGTAAACGTCCACTATTGGACATAGGCCTCCCAACGAGAATGCCATTCAACACGGTCCCGCGCCGCCTGCATCCAACGGTTTCCTGCGACCTTGGTAATGTCATAAGTCCACCTAGTTCGTCTCACGCTGCGTTGTCTTATTCGTGGTCGCCACTCGAAAATCTTTCTTCCCAACAATTGTCGGTTCGTCGAGCGATGTGGCCTGCCAATTGCCACTTCAACGTACTAATCCTTCGGGCTATGTCGGTTACACCCGTTTTTTTACGGATTTCCGTATCATTCAGTGTCTGGATTTTATCACGTAGAGAAATACCGAGCATAGCCCTCTCCATAGCACGCTGAGCGACTTTGAGCCTTTTTATGAGGCTCACATTTAGAGACCACGTTTCAGTGCCGTAAGTCATCGCTGGTAACACTCACTGGTTATAAGCCTTTGTTTTCAGGCACTGCGGAATATCAGACGAGAAGATCCACCTAAGTTTCCCGAACGCTGCCCAGCCGAGATGGATTCATCGGCTGACCTCAGGAGCTTTGTGGTAATTCCGTCATCTCCCGGTGCCTTTCCGTTCGTTAACTATTTCAGAGCCATTCTGATCTCGTACAAGCTGACATGCGGGATTTCTTCAATGTAGTGCTGAGTTAGCTTGGATCTGCGGTCTTTAACCAAGCCGACAACAGGATTCAGGGATGATTTATACAACTGCCCATAGAACCTTTCAACCTTTCCCAAGATCTCACTCTGGGATGAAATGATAGTACCATTATCGGTCTTCAGTTTAGTCATTTGGCTCTGCCCGCTAGACAAATCTCGTGTGAACACTTTGGAGCCTCGATTTCGCTCTATCGCCTCTTCAATACGCTGCGTATTGAATCAGCGAATGTCCCGTCGCACAGATTTGGAATTTTGTCTATTAAGCTGCCTAAGTTCGGACCAATCGACTGAAGACTGTATCGTCATTTCCTTTCTCCTCTCTATGAGTTTGAGAGTCAGGTCAGAAAGCTTTTTTATCCTAGTTGCGCCACGGGCCTTGAAGAATGTTGACCGACCGCGTGCACCGTGTGACGTTGGTTCTACAGACTCATACATGTACAGAGACCATTGTCTTACAACAGTGTGCACCTAAACATTAGTAACCTTTGTTTACCATTTAATTAAATTAATTCTGACCCTCAAATTACTGAAATTTTTAGCATTTAATATGCTTAATTACCTATAAATTCACGATTACGAAACGAAAAATGATGTCACAAGCGGAGTTCGAACCCGCACCTATTGGGAATCCGGCCCAACCGTGCTGCCACTTACACCATCGTGAACTATTTTAGGACATGCAAATTTCGCTTCATATTATATCTTACGTCTTCAAGGTGACGTATGCCATCTATCGGACAATGTTTACAACGTTTAATTCTGACCCTATTTTCTGTTTAAGAAATACCTAGAATGGAAAAAAATGGTTACCGATTTGATTTGACTAAAATATATTTTTTATATTTCCCTAAACTTCAATTTTCAAATAAAAATAACGTGAAGTGTGTATACATCATTCAGCGACGAGGCTTGTTCCGAGCGCGTGTCTTGTCACTCGTTCGTGATGATGTTGTGTGACCTCTACCAGTATTGAGACAAGGCCTGTAGTCACGTCATACACCTTCGCGTAGTGTGCCCGACCGACGCCTTTCTATACACTGCAAAGGATACCTCAAGACTCACGACCGAACCTGCCGGCTCGCCATACGTCACGATCGCTTCCCTTATTCTCTACGCAAGCTAGTTATCTATTGTCGGTACCGTCTCGCTCAGCGAGCTGGCCGCCTAACGGGGCGACACTCGCCTGACATCATTGTCCGTTGAGCAATCAGGCTGGAGAAGACCGTTGAGGCCTTCCGGCCAATGCTCATGAAATGGTTGGGTCGACAGCACAGAGTCCTTTCTTTCTGACTGGTGCAGGTCTTGACGGGGCATGTTTTTTTCGACAAGTACTTGCACACGGTCATGAGAAAGGAGAAGACACAGTCCTGCCACCATTGCAATTGCGACGAGTAGGTACACGACGCAGCACATGCTCGAGTTCTGTGTGGCCTGGGCAGAACAACGTCGTGAACTGGTCGCAATCATCGGTGCCGACCTGACGCTGCCGACCATCGCTAAGGAGACGCTGGACAGTGTCAGGAACTAGGACGCGGTCGTCGCTTTCGAAGGATGGCACCTGAAATGGTTCGGTTCCAGTTCAAAGTTCGGTACCAGTGCCCGGCTGAGGAAATATGGCGGGTTATGGAGCCAAGCATCGCCCCGGACGGAACGGACGGCGTATGCTAGACTGTAGCTAGCCAAAAAAAGGCCAGTTCTCTATTGTGATTTTCTTAAGGAAATAACTTGGATGACGTAAAACCTTGAAACCTACTAGATATTGTTTGAATAGACCTGCAGGTGTCTGGGGGATATTGGCGCGAGGGATAGTGCAAAATATATCTGGAATAATAGTGAATAGGTAGTACATACGCTATAGTGGCTGGGTGGGGATATGGGACTTGTGGTCATTTCACAACCAGATCACCTGAGCGTGTACTAGGGGCGTGTGCGTGTGTACTCACCCTTGTGTTTGTCGTGTGCGAGAGCGCGCGCGAAGTGTTCGTCGACGACGGTCGCCACGTCGCCGGTGTAGTGCGTGAACACGACGCAGTTGGCGCTGACGTAGTGGGCGCGCGCACGGCCCGCCACACCCTCGCACTCCGACTCCGACGAGCCGTCGGCGCTGGCGCGGCCCGCGCCCGATGCCTCCTCGTCCTTGGCGCGCAGGCGCGCGTGCGCTCCATGCGCGCCGGCAGCGTGTGCGCCCGCGCCGTGCGCGTGCGGCGGCGAGCCCGGCGAGTGCGCGCCGCTCGACGCCGAGCCGGAGCTAAGCCCCGCACCGTACGGCTCGCCGCACGCATTGCCGCCGCCACCACCACCGGCACCACCTTGCACGTTCAGCTGCACACCAACGTAACTAGTGTTATTGCACACACACACACATATGTCAAAGCAACACTATCTATAGAGCAGTAGGTACCGTGTGTTTGATTTATTTGTTACATTTACCACCACAAGTATCGACTGTGGGGCCCCTGTAGGCTCTTGCGTCCAATATCTTGCTTCGGAGGCGACTGTCTACCAAAATTAAATCTATTATACTTTTCTGTTCATTCCTTCTCCATGTATACATGTGGATGTCCTTATGTTGGAAAAATGTGTTTGACATAATAAGGTTTCTCTCCATACATACATCCGCTATGAGCCTACATGCGTCGTTCACTCTCTTATCACCAAATGGACCAAGTACGTCCTCATAGTCGGGACGCTTGGTCCCCACCCATCCGTTCAAATCTCCGCATACAATCACGCGTTCACTGGTTTCTGCCATATCCAGAACTTCCCTAACGTTATCCCAAAACTTCTCTAGGTCTGATGCCACCGAGAATCCTAGGGGAGCATATGCTACAACCTCATGTGATCAATTCAGCATGGCATAAATATAATTTTTAAAAAGAAAATAGACTTGCAAATATTGCTAAAGTTTGTTTACAAAAACAATATACCTGTATGTAACTATTTGAGGTTTTGTAAATTTGAATAAAGATCAAAATGATTTGAACGGATGGGTGGGGACCAAGCGTCCCGACTATGAGGACGTACTTGGTCCATTTGGTGATAAGAGAGTGAACGACGCAGGTAGGCTCATAGCGGATGTATGCATGGAGAGAAACCTTATTGTGTCAAACACATTTTTCCAACACAAGGACATCCATATGTATACATGGAGAAGGAATGAACAGAAAAGTATAATAGATTTAATTTTGGTAGACAGTCGCCTCCGAAGCAAAATATTGGACGCAAGAGCCTACAGGGGCCCCACAGTCGATACGGACCACTATCTCGTTATTGCGAGATTTAGTGGTCTGTTCAGAAAGTGGAGGCACTGGCGAGAGCGTGTCCACTTCGGAGGGCTTGAAAGAATAAAGGTTGAAAGGTTGCAAGAAGAGTGTGTAAGAGAAAAGTATGCAGAGGGTGTCCGAGAACGGCTGACGATGGCAAGCCAGCCGCAATCGGACATTGAAGAATGCTGGAGAGTATTGAAAGAGAGTATGGTAGACACAGCAAAAGAAGTATGTGGAAGTTCAAAGAAGCATAGAAACACAAATGGTGATGCATGGTGGGATGCGGAAGTGGCAGCTTCCGTAGAGCAAAAGAAGAAAGCGTGGCTGGACTATGTCTCTTCTTTGAATCTGAATGACAGTATGACTGAACAGAAGAAAGAAATATATCGGCAATGTAAGAACGACACCAAGGCCTTAGTGAAAGAGAAACGTGATAGAGCAAGTATGAGTGCAGAAGATAGGCTGGCTAAAAACTTCGAGGGTAACACCAAACTCTTTTGGAGGGAGGTGAAGAAGTCTCGGGGTGGTTGGTCAGCCTTCAGAATGAATAAAATAAGGTCTAAAGGTGGAGACATTCTTGCACAAACACAAGACGTGTTAAGCCGATGGAGTGAATATTTTGGCGATATGTATGCGGATGCTGCGGTTGGCGCCGATGTCGCATGTGGTCTAGTAGATCAACATTCGGCGACGGCGTCCTCCGATGGCATCAATATGGATGAAGTTGAATGGGCGATAAGAAGTTTAAAAAATGGTAAGGCAGCGGGCATTGATATGGTGTCTGCCGAGATGATCAAGCTTGGTGGCTCCTGTGTCCGGGAGGCGTTCCTGTTGCTCCTCAATTTATGTTGGAGCTCGGGAATGGTTCCCGGGGACTGGAATAGCGCGGTCATCGTGCCTTTGTTTAAAAACAAGGGTTCACGTTATGACTGCGCAAATTACAGAGCCATAAGCTTGGCCAGTTTGGCAGCAAAAGTGTATGGTAAAATTATTGAAAGGAGAATGAGGATGGTGTCCGATGGTTTACTGTGTGAGACACAAGGAGGTTTCAGGAGTGGAAGGGGATGCATGGATCAAGTGTTCTCTCTGCGCAACATTGTGGAGAAGCATCTGGCCCTAGGTCAGAGGGTTTTCTGCAGGCTGTTTATCATATATCTGGATAAATGTCTCCAAAGGTTGAACGATATGAATGTGGGAGTCCATTGAAAAATTAGATTTGCTGTCGAATAAAGGATCCCGACTGTTCAGTTGTCATGTTCTATTATTAAAATATATTTCATTTTCTGCAATAGTATTTATTCAATAATATATTATGGAATTCTAGACCACCGGACATCTAAGTGCTTGTTTTTTTCTTTTCAGTTTTTTTATTATGTACGTAGTTTTGGTGACTTTTTAAGCAGTCGGGTTTTTTGATTTTTTTAATCATTTTTTTTATTTTATACTTTTTAGTTATAAATACCTAGGTAGCTATAGTTATCTTTTTTATTAATAAGTAGGTAAGTACCTAACTATATATAGTTTTTCGATTGAAGTTGAGTACTAAATCGTTAGAAATTGGAGATGGGCGACCGCGTCAGACATTAGATACTTTAGGTAGGACTACCTATAGTATATTGGACAATATACCTACTAGATACTTCAGTATATGTCCATCCACATCCAGTTATATGAATTTTCCGTCTTTTCATCGTAAATTTCTACTGTCTAAAAAACCTATATGTGAGAAAGGTTGTTACGAAACTTTAAATGGACATAGATCCTAAACGGCCCGTCAAATCGAAAAATGTTGAGAGAAAACTAAAAATGATTTTTAAATACCTATTTAACGATACCCCACTCGATACAGTTTGTTGACTTTAATTTTTTTATTTTCACAATATGGCGGCCAGTAGTCGCCATATTGAATTTTCAATAACGTCATATCTTTAGTGACACTCGCCGGATTAAGAGGAATCGATTGACGTGCGAATCATAAAAATCGGCCCAGGCGTTTGGTATATATAGTGCTTCAAAGGAACATATAAACATACATACATACATACATAGACTGTTAAACACAATACCACTCCTTTACAGTCGGGTAAAAATAACACCGGCACACAAAAAGTAAACAAAGTGGTCTGTACATTGAGCGCCACCTATCTACGGGCATGGTTTTCGACCTGCGGAATACGAATTTCAAGTCAGTTTTAGCCGTCCACCCTTTTTTTCTTTTTTTTCCGCAGGGTGGAACATGGATGTGGTCGCGCCCCGACAAATCGATCCGGGGCGACAAAAGAGGCGGCGCGCAACCCCATGGACTTACCCTGCAAACATCTCTCTTCGCCGTGCGAGCGGGCCACCGGTACCCGATCTTTGTCTTCGGTGGCCCGCCCGGCGGTTTACCCTTACGGGTTCCTCCCATGTCGACGTCCTCACGCGGTGGCCTCACGTCGGGTGACCGGACAATCCTCCGGTCCGATCACCCGAAGCCTTAGTTAGGGCGGCATCAGGCGCAGATATTCGCGCCTGCGCCGTCCCGGCAGCTGACGGCGGCCCGGGTCACGGGAATCTTCCCGGACTCGTTCCGCCGCCTCCTTCTGCGAGATGACAGCCTCGCAGAAGGCAGCGACCGCGTCCCAGTTCCTGACGCTGTCTACCATAGCTTTCGCGACAGCCGGCAGCGTCAGGTCGGCACCGATAACAGCGACGAGGTCACGGCGCTGCCCGTCCCAGCTCGGACATATCTCGAGCGTATGTTGCGCCGTGTCCTCGTCGCTACTGCAATGATGGCAGGACGGAGTCCACTCCCTCCACGCGACCGTGTGCAAGTACAAGCCGAAGCAACCCAGCCGTCTAGCCGTCCACCCTCCAGTTTGAGTAAATTGCGAAAAACCGTGATAAATAGCGAAAATTATATGTTTAGGTAAAAAAAAAATTTTGGGCTCTAAAACAAGCTCAATTTTCATGTATTTTGAACTCGTGAATACTAATTTTAAGAGTGATGTTACGAGATCAAAATGAAAATTAAGCTATTCTTAGATCCCCATTTTTTTTTACCAATTCTACCCATTTTCTCTATTTTTCACAGTTTTTCGCAATTTACTCGAATCTAGAGGGTGGATGGCTAAAACTGACTTGAAATTCGTATTCCGCAGATCGAAGAACATGGCCGTAGATAGGTGCCGCAGTTAGATGAAGTAACAAATTGCCAGAAAAAATATTTAGGTTATTTTTCAATTAGTTATGCATTGTTAACATTATGTTTCTGTTTAACCATGCACACAACAAGTGCTATCATTGTTAAACATTATTCCATTCTGGGATCTATTTTGTAAAAACTTCAAAATAGATCTCTGTTGGTAGGCAATATATAAAGTAATTGTTATTATTTCACTTGTTTATTAACAATTAACGCATTGGTAATTAGTTTAAATACCTAATATATGAAAGTTACATGCAAGCGTGTAGAGAGTGACGTCACACCGCGCCCGCGCCACAGAACAGACAGAACGTCCAGACTTCAATTATCGACAAAATGCTTGTTCGAGCGCTGATGATGCGTCTCAGTAAAAATATTTTAGTATGTCTGTCACAATGTCCGACTGATCGGTTTGTCTCATAAACAAACTGCAGCTCTCAACCGATTTACGTGAAATATTGTAATTATCTAATAATTACATGAATATATTGTTCAGCCATTTATTTTTAATTTTGAACAAACAATTTATCAATGATTTCACAAAATATTCAAAATTGCCACAAAACTTTTTATAATGTCCTTATTAAAACGTATGTTCGTCCAATAGAGTTGATACATATTGTTCTCAATAGCGCGTCCGCGCCGTGAACGTTTATTCAATAACCTGCCTGCAGTAAATGGCATACTGCGGTTGGTCAGCGCTCTGACTCACATATAGGTATTTAATACAACTATTTATCACTACGTATACAAACGCATCGATATTTTCGCATAAGTATACACACACACCGTGACATTTATATCGTCTTACAAACGAAGTGCCATAAAAGTATCCGACCAAAAACAAAATCTAACATACTCAATTGTTCAATAGTGGTAGTGATAAAAAAATATCAAAATAAAATAAATTAAAGTTAATATTTCGTAACAGCCTGTTTATAATGTTTATATTTTAAACAAAAGAAATCATACGGCATTCAGCACGATAATGATTGGCTAACGTGATTACGTTAGCCAATCACAGCTACGAAGTCCACGTGGACTGCTATCCCAAAGGGTACCTACGCTACGCTAGGTCCATTACGATGTCCCGATCAGCCGCCAATGTGTTAGTAGCCGCGGGCGTGCGAATGTGAAAGGTGAAATGCGCATGTACTTACAATTTCCTGACAAGTAATTACCTATTTTGCGACATCGTTGTGTGAGTGGGTCATCATCATGTCATCTTTTTCCATACGATCCTATCAGACGTCATCTCTGCCGTCACTCCTAGACTATCCATGTCATGCCTCACGCAGTCCATCCATCTTTTCTTTGATCTTCCTTTACCCCTTAAGCCTTCAACATTCATACCTAAAACTTTTCTCACAACATTACTTGCATCCCGCCTCTGCACATGTCCATACCATGTCAGCCGTTCACTCCTTAACTTTCCCGTCACGGGCGCAACTTTCAAACTTCCTCTAATGTATTCATTTCTTAGTTTAGCCATTCTTGTCACACCACACATCCATCTCAACATTCGCATCTCCGCTACATGCAGTAGTCTCTCATCCGTCACTTTTGTCGCCCAACATGCTGATCCATACAGTACAACACGCGTTGTGTGTGTGTGTGTTGTCCCAAAATGTCTAATAGATATAATCAATACTCGAACACGTGCCCCTTGCTTACCTATCAAATCTTTATAACTAACATGACGGTTCGCGTGCAGTACAAGAGGACTTAACACATTCCATGGGGCGGGGCTATAGTAGCGGCGGCGGCGCCTCGCACTCGGATCCGGGTGGTCTGCATCCAGCGTGCCGTGTGCCGACCACGAGGAACGGAAATACTTCTGTTTTTTTTTAAATAATAACAATATACATTTATCCATATTTTCAAACATTCATATGTACTTAATCAAAATTCGCCTTAAAAAGTTTTGGCACCCGGCTATTATTTTTATTTATTTTGCAGGCACTGAATGGGCTAAATATGTAATTTGGGGATAAATGAATCGGGAGAAATGGTCCCGTGGTTTGGCCACCTCCCCCCTCGCAGCCCGCACTTAACACCGTTACACTATTTTTGGCCGTTTGGTAGTAAATAGAAGTATTTGTTTATACCGAAGAGGCTCGCAATTGAGAACAATTAAAAGAACAATTTATTTAGGCTTTCAATGTAATAAAAAGTGACTACTTAAAGTGATACTAAATAAATTAAGATGTAGTCTCCAAAAACGTGTATGCATAGAAAAAAAATGTGAGCAATTTAAACAGTTATTTCAATACCGATAGAACGATCTATTTACATGTACCTATTCGTGTTTATAGTAACCGCAATTAATGCACGCCTCATAAGCGAAGCGTTGAGGTCTTGCTCTACTCTCGACTTATGAAAATCAAGCACGTTTCAAACCTAAAAATGATTGTATTTTTCTCACATTGCACTTATAGGATAATATTATTATACATATGTCAAGAAAAAATATGTTTATTAACGACCTTTCTAATTGCTTTCTTCATTCTGAGTTCTTCTTATATGCAGATGATTTGAAATTTGGAAGAATAATAGAATCCTAAAAGGATTGTGAGCTACTACAAGAAGACTTAAACCGAGTTGTGGAGTGGTGTACTAATACTAAAATGACGCTTAATGTTGAAAAATGTAATCACATGAAATTTACGAGAAAACATCATATAGTACAGTCACAATATTTCATACTTAACCAGAGCGTCCAAGAGGTAAACTCTATTCGAGATTTAGGAATTACTTTTGACAGTAAAGTTACTTTTATTCCGCATATCGATAACATGGTCGGGAAGGCTTCAGGGATGCTGGGGTTCATATTGAGGAATACAAGACAGTTTCGGGAAAGTAGTACGAAGATTATGCTGTATAATAGTCTAGTTAGGAGCATGTTGGAATATTGTACTGTTGTGTGGAGACCTCATTATGCAACACATAGGTTGCGTCTGGAAAGGATACAAAAACGGTTCTTATGGCATCTAGCATTTGCAAAAAATAAGTTCAAGCAACTCCTCAGCTACAAAACGCGGTTGCAGTATTTCAATATGTATTCTCTATCATTGCGCAGGATTAGGACGGACGGTATACTTGCCTATAAACTTATTCAAACTAAAATTGATTGTCCACAGATATTAGGCCTTTTGAGGTTTCGTGCCTCTGCTAGGTATCCCAGAAATATTATTACGCCATTGTGTCCACCTCTGCGCAGGCCAGTTCTTGGGGCAAATTCGCCGATATGTAGAATGTGCAAGGTTGTAAATGGATGCAGTGATATAGTTGACATCTACAATGATGATTTGGGTAAAGTGTCGAAGTGTATTATCAATAGTCACCCAACTTCCACTTAGGAAGACGGTGGGTATATGTATGTATATGTATGTGTGTGTATGTATATGTGTCTGTATATGTATGTGTGTGTGTATGTATATGTATGTATGTGTCTGCATGTGTATCTGTGCGTATATACGCACACGTGTGTGTGTATATGTATAGGTATACATGTCTGGTTGTACTACTCTTGGTTCTATTTTTTTTAAATAATCGTCATATTCGTTTAATTTTATCTGATTTAATATCGATTGATTTATTTAGTAAGATTATCATTTTGATTTATTTTAATTTCATTTATTTTAATTTCATTGCATTTGAATTGAGGTGTTTTGAGTTGATGTAATTTAATTTACCTTATTGTATACTCAAAATCCGTTTTCTTATTTTTTTTTATATTAGTTTAATGTTATAATTTCAAAGTGTAGACTCCGTATGTACATGTGTGTTAACCTATAATTAATTGTTGTTCTTAATAATTATTGTCACATTTGTTTAATTTAATCTGATTTAATATAATTTAATTCATTTCACGGGACTTCAATATTTCTTTTTTTTTTAATATCACTTTAATATTATATTTCCAATATGAAGCCTCCGCATGTACATGTGGTGTTAACCTATAATTAATTGTTATACTCGTTTTTGTTTTATTTTTTAATTTATCTCTGTTCTATTGTATAAGTATAAACAATTGTTGGTTAACCTAATAAATAAATAAATAAATAAAAAACATTCGTCTAAACGTATTTGACATACATACATACATATCATCACGCCATATCCCTTGCAGGGTAGGCAGAGAGAACAGAGTGCCAGAGAACTCTATCTTTGCATACTTCACTCGCTTCCTCAACATTCATAATTCTCTTCATACACGCTCGCCGGTTTCGGAGACTCTTGACTCCACCTTCCTTCAGTACATGACCGATCTGGTCTAGGTAGGTGAGTCTCGGTCTCCCCCGGTACCTACATCCTTACACTTTCGCATTGTATATCTTCTTGACCAGACGTTCTTTCGGCATTCTTTCCACATGTCCGAACCATCGGAGCATTCCCTTTCGCATCTTTACACCAATACTCTCTTTCATACCTACTCGCTCTCTTACGTCGTCGTTACGAATGCGGTCGGTCAGTCTAACTCCACAGATTTTCCGCAGAGATCGCATTTCGACCGCATTAATTTTACTTTCATACTCTTTTCTGCATACCCAACTCTCGCTTCCATACAGTAATGTTGGGACAAGCACTGCGTTATGTATTGCTACACGTGCCTTCTGGCTGAGGTGGTGGCTGCCGAGAAGTTGCCCCAACGCTCCGTTCACTCTATTTCCCGCATTCACTCTTCGCTCTATATCAGTGGTGTACCTTCCATCTTGGCTAAATTCACATCCAAGATATACAAATTCATCCACTTATTCTAGTACATCATTACCTATTGTTACTCTTACATCTGTTCTGGTTTCATCTCTTTCAAAGACCATTATTTTGGTTTTGCTCACATTCACGCGTAGACCCCTTTTCTTACAATCTTCTGTGATTGTGTCGACTAGGGTCTGCAGGTCAGTCACTGACTGTGCCAGCAGGATTGCATCATCTGCATATAGCAGAGCAGTGACCACTGAGTCGCCTATCTGGACTCCCACATTCAGATCGTTCAACCTTAGAAGACATTTATCCAGATATATGATAAACAGCCTGGCTGACAGAACGCACCCTTGCTTAACGCCGATATTGACGTCAAACCAAGGCGACATTCCATCATCCAGCCGCACACAGGCTCTACAGCCCATGTAACTGGACTGCACAGCCTGCAGCAGTTTACCATTAATACCATACTCCAGTAAAATGTTCCAAAGTTCCTTTCGTACAACCGTGTCAAATGATCTCTCCAGATCTACAAAACTGCAGAAAATCATCTGACCTAGAGCCAGATGCTTCTCTACAATGTTGCGCAGAGAGAACATTTGATCCATGCATCCCCTTCCACTCCTGAAACCTCCTTGTGTCTCACACAGTAAACCATCGGACACCATCCTCATTCTCCTTTCAATAATTTTACCATACACTTTTGCTGCCAAACTGGTCAAGCTTATGGCTCTGTAATTTGCGCAGTCATAACGTGAACCCTTGTTTTTAAACAAAGGCACGATGACTGCGCTATTCCAGTCCCCGGGAACCATTCCCGAGCTCCAACATAAATTGAGGAGCAACAGGAACGCCTCCCGGACACAGGAGCCACCAAGCTTGATCATCTCGGCAGACACCATATCAATGCCCGCTGCCTTACCATTTTTCAAACTTCTTATCACCCATTCAACTTCATCCATACTGATGCCATCGGAGGACGCCGTTGTCGAATGTTGATCTACTAAACCACATGCAACACCGGCGCCAACCGTAGCATCCGCATACATATCGCCAAAATATTCACTCCATCGGCTTAACACGTCGTGTTTGTGTAAGAATGTCTCCACCTTTAGACCTTATTTTATTCATTCTGAAGGCTGACCAACCACCCCGAGACTTCTTCACCTCCCTCCAAAAGAGTTTGGTGTTACCCTCGAAGTTTTTAGTCAGCCTATCTTCTGCACTCATACTTGCTCTATCACGTTTCTCTTTCACTAAGGCCTTGGTGTCATTCTTACATTGCCGATATATTTCTTTCTTCTGTTTAGTCATACTGTCATTCAGATTCAAAGAAGAGACATAGTCCAGCCACGTTTTCTTCTTTTGCTCTACGGAAGCTGCCACTTCCGCATCCCACCATGCATCACTATTTGCTTTTCTATGCTTCTTTGAACTTCCACATACTTCTTTCGCTGTATCTACCATACTCTCTTTCAATACTCTCCAGCATTCTTCAATGTCCGATTGCGGCTGGCTTGCCATCGTCAGACGTTCTCGGACACCCTCTGCATACTTTTCTCTTACACACTCTTCTTGCAACCTTTCAACCTTTATTCTTTCAAGCCCTCCGAAGTGGACACGCTCTCGCCAGTGCCTCCACTTTCTGAACAGACCACTAAATCTCGCAATAACGAGATAGTGGTCCGTATCGACTGTGGGGCCCCTGTAGGCTCTTGCGTCCAATATTTTGCTTCGGAGGCGACTGTCTACCAAAATTAAATCTATTATACTTTTCTGTTCATTCCGTCTCCATGTATACATATGGATGTCCTTATGTTGGAAAAATGTGTTTGACACAATAAGGTTTCTCTCCATGCATACATCCGCTATGAGCCTACCTGCGTCGTTCACTCTCTTATCACTAAATGGACCAAGTACGTACTCATAGTCGGGACGCTTGGCCCCCACCCATCCGCTCAGATCTCCGCATACAATCACGCGTTCACTGGTTTCTGCCATATCCAGAACTTCTCTAACATTGTCCCAAAACTTCTCTAGGTCTGATGCCACCGAGGATCCTACGGGAGCATATGCTACAACCATGAATACCTTGGTGACACCTAGTTTTATACGGACCCAAAGAAACGTATTTGATATTTTTAAAAAGCAATTATTTTGTTTTAGTAAGAAAAAAGTTGATAAAAAAAATTTTCGAGGACGTCCGGATGTTACCGTAAATTATCTGGCATTCTGTCGACCGTAAAAATGAATGTACCGAAGTTTTTCTTTTATTAAAAGTTTCATAATCGCAACGCGCTGTTTCCTTTCGAAAATGGCTTGGTAATTTTTTGTCGTTTAATTGCAATTAATAAAAAACTAAACTGCTTAGTCATTAGTGTATGTATACTTTATGAAAATTGGGTTCGTTATATTTTTTGTTCGGCCATTCGGACAAGGAAAGGAAATAAATCCCATTCAGCCTATACAGCTATGTTTAGCTCTACGTCGAGAATGGCACAAGATATCTAAAGTATTTTTTTTTCTTTCATTACGAGTATGTACAAGCTTTTATTTAGTTTCACCTGTCCCGTTGTCTGTAATCAAATCTTGCAAGTTAAATTTGATCCCCTTTCCGGTTTCCGATTGAGCTGAAATTTTGCATGCATGTATAAATTCGATGACAATGCAATATTATTGTGACATAGAGCTGACCTGATGATGGACCTGGAAGCTGGCCATAGGAACTCCGTAATTAAACGATGCAACCCAATCGAAATTGGGCCTATTTGATTCGTCTTGACGAGTACTTTGATACTATATGAAAACCAGGGTCTGATCATGGACCTGGAAGCTGTCCATAGGAACTCCGTAACTAAGCGACGCAACCTCATCGAGTTTGGGCTCGTTTGATTCGTCTTGACGAGTACTTTGAGACTATATGATAACCAGGGTTTGATGATGGACCTAGAACCTGGCCATAAGAACTCCGTAATTATATATCCATATCGCTAACGTTGCGCCTCAGAGTACCAGGGCGAACCCTGTTATACTGAAGCCCTTATCCATCCACAATGGACCTCTGGGGTGATGAACCCTTTTTGTCCTATATTTGTGGGAACAACACGAATAATAAAAATACTAAAAAGTTAAAAATAAAATTAAAGAAAAATATTTTTTTAAAAACAAGCTTTTATTATTTGCTAATATAATAAACTAAAAAGTTAAAAATAAATTAACTCTAATCTATACTAATATTATAAAGCGGAAGAGTTTGTTTGTTTGTTTAAACGCGCTAATCTCAGGAACTACTGGTTCGATTTGAAAAATTCTTTTTTTGTTGGATAGTCCATTTATAGAGGAAGGCTTTAGGCTATACAACATTACGCTGCGACCAATAGGAGCAGAGCAACAATGATGAATGTGTAAAAATCGGGTTTTTGTTTCCTTTTGAGAGCTTCCGCTGCGTAAACGGTTAAAGTTGCGCAAAAATTATGTACTACATAATTGTTCCCCTATCAAAGTTCTAAATAAAAGTCCGCGACAGCATATGTCTATCTTTTAAGATTGGCTCACTATAACCTTTTTTATGCTAATCAAATTTGTTTTAAAACAATATGATATTTTCGAAGGTGTTTTTATAAACATAATATTAATCCTTATCAAAATAAATGAGTTATTCATCACAAGTACTTAATTTAAAACAAAATTGCTCTTTACATTATTTGATTTCAATGAATATCTTAGGAAATATCGCAGTTTAAAAATAACATCGCAGCAAAATAATGATTAAGTACTGGGCGCGCATTTACGTAAAAAATACTGGGTCTTATAATCTTATATTAAAAAAAAAAAACTCAAACTAATGTTATTTCAAAGTACTTCTGCACACACTACATTTTTAGTTTTGTTTTCTTCTCATGACCTTCCGTCGGCTTTACACATCCTAAATAATAATAATAAGTATAGGAAGTATTAGTGCCTGCCCTCATGTATGGCAGTGAAAGTTAGATTTGGCGGAGAAGACATGAAAATAGAATAAATGCTGTAGAGCTGACAGCTCTTCGTAACGTGTGTGATGTAAGTCTGAAAGATAAAATTAGGTATAATGTTATAAAAGAGCGCTGGTATGCTGTGGTGGGTTGGACACGAAGTGGAAGAAATAATGAGTGGGCAGAGGTTGACGAAGCAAACATATAAAGCAATCGTGAATGGGACGAATACAAGGGGAAGACCACGTCATACTTTTCTGGACTAAATTGGAGATTTGTTCACGAGAGGTCATCATCATCATCATTCTCCTACTCTTATCCCAATTACTTGGGGTCGATACAATAAGTACTCTTCATTCATAGTACATATTATAACAGTTATTGGCAATAGTTTTATTACCGGCCGCCTGCCAGACGTCAACCCTCCATGGGAATGTAATTGTTGACCAAACGGCATCAGATGGAGTTGGCCCAAGTCGTTATAAGGCTCTTAGTCGTCTTTTACGACATCCACAAGCAAAGTGAGGATTGGTAGTATTCGTAGCCGCTACCACACAGCGATGTCATACACATTAAAAGTATGTGTAATCGTAAATAGGCGTAAGTGTATGTATGTATAGATATATGTATAATATACATACATTGTATATGGTATATCTATAGAAAGTATAGATAAGACCAAATACTTTTACTTAAGGTTTAATGTTCTACTCTTACTAATAAAAGGGTCATGTAGGTACCTAAAACAGCTTTAACGTATGTATTATTTAAAAATATTGCCACCTTTTACGTAAACGAATTCGCGAGTTGAAGTTAACGTTAGCCCAAAGTAACCATTCCACGCGGACGAAGTCGCGGGCGAAAGCTAGTCAGACATATAACACTTTATAAGTTCATTGTAACCTTTAACGATATTTTTATTAATCTTCAACAACAAAATAATTCCATATCGTACATAATTATATATTTTTAACACTAAAACTTTACACCATAATTATTAAATCTGGCCGTTTTTATCACAGTCCCAATTTTATAAATAAAAGTGTGTTGCATTTTTTAGCAAATAATAAACAGCTTGCTTTTATAAAAGGATTTTTTTCTTTAATTTTATTTTCATTTCTGGCATTGACTAATAGTAAATGATAAATAATATAAAAATTATGAGGCGTGCACTTTTGGTTTTCCCAAATTTTGTAAATAGTGTCAGTAGCTAATTACTACTTACTAGTTGTGTGGTAGCGGCTACGAGTACTACCAACCCTTACTTTGGTGGATGTCGTAAAAGACGACGACGGCTTTTAACGACCTGGGTCAACTCTATCTGATGTCGTTTGGTCAACGATTACATTTTCAAGGAGGGTTGACGTCTGGCAGGCGGCCGGTCATAAAACTATTGCCAATAACTTTTACAATATGTACTGTGGGGGAAGAGTACAGTGTAGATATCAAGTCTCTCACTAACACATTACATGGTCCTAAGTCCCTAGAAAGTACGAAGGTCGACTTTGGACTCCGCACTTACTGAATACGTAGTGGTGCTTCTGAAAAGGACGTAAGTAGATAATTTTAAGAATTGACAATCGAACTTTTTAAAAACGTGTAAGGTGATTGATCGGTGCGGGCGCCCCGCGGTAGTACCTACACAGTACGTAGGTTATGTCGAGTAGGTAGCCTACCGCTCGCTACATGCTGTTCTCTTACTATTTTGATTTTGATGATGATGATGATAATTTTGAGTAAAAAATATTCCAGTAAATATTTATTTTAACCTTTTAATTGTACGAATGAATAGTAGATACTGGATACGTTAACTGAACTGCTATTGTAAGACGACATAAATGTCACCGTGTATAAGTATGTTGGTATCGGCACTATTTACCCAAGTCCACAAAGCTATAGCTAGCTAGAGACGCGGCAGAGTACAAGTACATTAAAACAGAGCTGACGAGTCGCGCACCGGGTGTCCCACAAACCATTTCGTACCACTTTTGCCTCCCAATATAACTCAAACACTATACAACATAAACGCACCAACTGTACAATATACCTATATATTATATATTAAGACCCACTATGTAGATTTGTATTCTAAATGTTATAAACACAATTTAAATGGTTAATTATATATTAACGTCCTAAATCGCCATGTTTATGAGTAAATGACAAATTGATGAAAATATACGAGTAAATTAAAAATCTAATCAACTTCTGGATGACCTAGACACTTCAAATTTGGCATCCAGCTAATTTATTACTTGTGCAAAGGAAAAAAATTGAAAATAATGAAATTATACAATTAAAAAAATATATCTGTCATGTGATTTTATTAGGTAACACTTAGTGGTTTGCATAATTATAAAAGTAAAATTGAATTGTTCTTCGCAAGAGAATAAGTTCCATCGCGGCAGGTAGTTTTATCGTTTTATATGGCTACTTTAATATTACTCATTTATAACATTTACGAACGGAGTCACACTATTTGGTGATCTCACAACAACCTTACACCTGTAACAAATATCTAACAAAATGTAATGCTATCACATCACATCACATCATGAATATTAAAATGTGATCCGAGTACAATGTGTGTACAATGATTATAGTGTGTGTGTGTCCAACCTGTGTGTGCGACAAAAACATAATTTGTTGTTTAGTTTTGTTGTAAAACAAATATGTTTTATTTATAACGCTCTATATTTACTTCAAATCAATGATATCGTGTAACAAACAAATACAATGATAGCTAACTTATATATATATCTTTATACTTATATATTGTACGTATGTAATATGTGTAGGTATCTCACTGTACTCCTCCTAAACGGCTGGACGGATTTTCTTGAAATTTTTTTTGTGCGTTCGAGGGGATTTGAGAATGGTTTAGATTAGCAATTGGACCCGGTAGGTGGCGCCGTTGTCGGTATGTCAAAAGGCTGGACCGATTGGGATGAAATTTTCTATGTATATTCCAATAGGTCCCTGGATGATTTTAAAATACAATTAGACCCGGTAGGTGGCACAGCTGATCGCTTAAAGCTTTTCCGGGTAAGACGACGCCTGCCAGAACAGCTAGTAGGTATATATATATATATATATATATATATTAGGATGTGCCAAAAAAAATGGATATTTCTTTTTCACTCTCCGCCCAAAATATCGTAGAAGATGTCGAAACAAAAGGCCTGTCCAAAGGAGAGTTCGTAATTTTAATTTTAAGAGGTCCTCCATCAAATCTGAAGTTTTCCCATTTAAAGACCACGGGATAAAGTTTTTTTGTTCATTATGCACTGCCGCAACATCTGAAGATTCCATTTTTTCCTGAAATAAACTACTAGACCTTATTTGGCATTAAATGTTGAACAAAAAATTTCATTGTGTGATATTGCTACCTTCGATGCCTGACTTTTTATAAAGCTTTAGAGTTTCAATTTTCCCGAAATTTCGTGTTTTTTGCAATTTTCAGCTAAACCATCCAAGATAGAACAAAAAGTTAAATGACAATTTTGTAGTCCATTTGACGCACTATAAAAAATCTTTTAATATTTTTTTTTGTATCATTAATATTTACAAAGTTACAGACCAACAAAATCCTATTTTTCTAATTTTTATCTTTGTTCAAGTGAACCATCGATAAAAATATTAAAAATTTGGTTCTTATTTTTTAGTACATCAAATTTGCTACAAAATTCTATAAGAAAGATTCGTTGTTTTGATAAGTTGGGAAGTTTATTAATAAATATATTTAATAACAATGGGTGCAAGTGTGAACCTTGAAGCACGCCTGGAGTAATGTGATAGCTAATTTAAAGTCATTTAAGACAACATTAAAAACACGATCACCCATATATGAATCCAGCCATCTATACATAGACCCTGCGATACTGTACGCATGATCATTATTTGAGCAACATACCTACAATGAGAAACACTATCGAAAGCCTTGCTAAAATCCTTGTAAAATGTGTACCTAATTATCACTATCCAGAGTAGTGGATAAAATCTTTATAAAAATTTGTATTTAGTACCTACAGGTTGAATTAGATTTCATGAAGTCATGCTGAAAGTCAGTCAAATAGGACCGAAAGGATGACATATCTACATGATATTGGTCTGTTATTAGTTACTAAATATTTATCACTAGATTCGTGAACCGGGACCACATTTTCCACATTCAAATTTATATACTCGTACATACGATACGCTAACGATTATAAGTTAAAAGTTCAACCGTATAGTAAATACAAATGTATTTGTGTATATCAGGCCTGTCGCTACAAAACTACTACGTCCCGCAGTGGGCGGCAAGAGGCCGAACGATGACTTGTTTGCGAACTTAATTACGTTTGTGTGTAAATCTAATGTTATAATGATCAAGTGGAGACTTTTGGTCTGAATCTAAAGAGGTAATATGGTGGTCTTGTACCTATTATATTCAATATCTTCACGCGACGAGCTGGTCTCACACTGTGCCAATAGAACACTAATCAATTAATATTAACGTGATATTTGACCGACATCGACAGTGACGCCGCATGTTTCTTGATTAGGTACTCGAGAAGAACTGCGTGCGGTGATGTGTGTGTGTGTGTGTGTCTGCGAGTGCGTGTGTGTACTAACCCGGTCGTACTGGAAGTGCGGCGCGTGGTGGAAGGAGCGCGCGGCGCCGCGCCCGTACAGGTAGGGGTAGTACGCGCCGTACATCACCTCGGGGCACCTCACCGCCATGCCGCCGCCGCGCGCCCCATGTCGCCGCCGCGCCCGCCTCCGCCTCCGCCGCCGCCGCCGCCTGTCACCGTACACACATCCCGTACATATAATACATATAATTCAAAAAGTAAAAGATAACAGATACGAGAGTCGTTAATCGTCGTGAGTTGTCAGTTAACATTCATAAATATTTTAATGTCTACTTCCGCAGCAATAAAATAAAACAGGACAACGATAAGAGTCCTTAACGAGCGGGCCGCGCTCGTTAACCGACAAGGGCACGGTGTCCCGCCCGCGGCTAGCACTGTCGCAGTATACCTGGTGCACGGCACAGAGACACTTGTCTATTGCTTACTGCACGCGATGCACTCGCCTCACGTGTACACGCATTGCAAGATGATCACCGCCCAAATGTCTCAGATGTCGATATGTTCAGTTAGTACAGTACGAGCCACGAGCCACGCGCCAACATCGACATAAAGTAGTTGTTCGTCGTCTTGTTGATAGTTAAACTACTCTACCGCACGCAGTTTTATACGTTTTAAACACCTACAAATACGAGTAATACTGTATCACTTGAGACGGTCCTATCAGTGAGTTGACACCGCGGCGCCGGTACATCGTGTCACCGGTACACACATTTTCTGAAATATATAATAAAAATATATAACATTATTGTGTCTATATCTATTGCTGGCTGTGTGTCTGTGTGTCTGTGACGCGGCGCGCACGTCAACAGGTTCACACTGAACGAGTCTCACTCTCGAGCGGTGCGTCCGGTAACACATTACGGAGCCACTAGTTTTTGCATCGCACCGACGGCACCGGCCACCATCGGCCACCACCGACACCGGCCGGTCGCATCGCTTACGTATACATATGTGAACATGTTAGGGTCATTCATTAACTACGCAAGAGTCTGTAAAGCAGCGAGGATTAAGAATACACGCTAAACCTATACTTATGTTGGGAAGAAGAAGGGTGAAATCCATTCTTACGAAATATTTTACAAGTCGAAATTTATTATTTAAAATCTATTTTTATATCACATGATGAATGGTTTTCTTCATTCTATAATGTGCACTTCAAGTTACGTATTATTTTACATTCTTTATTGTTCAAATTACTGAAATTTTTAGCATTTAATATGCTTAATTATTGATAAATACTCGATACGAAACGAAAAATGATGTCACAAGCGGGGTTCGAACCCGCACCTATTGGGAATCCGGCCCAACCGTGCTGCCACTTACACCATCGTGAACTATTTTAGGACATGCAAATTTCGAATCATATTATATCTTACGTCTTCAAGGTGACGTATGCCATCTATCGGACAATGTTTACACATTGTATAGACTTAATACTTCAAACTTTACAGTTAGAATTGTATTAAACGATGACACAACCTTGTTATTCAAATTACTGAAATTTTTAGCATTTAATATGCTTAATTATTGATAAATACCCGATACGAAACGAAGTGGCAGCACGGTTGGGCCGGATTCCCAATAGGTGCGGGTTCGAACCCCGCTTGTGACATCATTTTTCGTTTCGTATCGGGTATTTATCAATAATTAAGCATATTAAATGCTTAAAATTTCAGTAATTTGAATAACAAGGTTGTGTCATCGTTTAATACAATTCTAACTGTAAAGTTTGAAGTATTAAGTCTATACAATGTGTAAACATTGTCCGATAGATGGCATACGTCACCTTGAAGACGTAAGATATAATATGATTCGAAATTTGCATGTCCTAAAATAGTTCACGATGGTGTAAGTGGCAGCACAGTTGGGCCGGATTCTTTATTGTTTATTAAAATTTCAAAATCCGAAAACGTTCATTTTCATCTATTTTAGAGACTAACCTACCTAGACCAGATTGGTTAGATACGTACTGAAGGAAGGTGGAATCAAGAGTCACCGAAACCAGCAAGCGTGTATTTAAAGAATTATGAATGTTGAGGAAGCGAGTGAAGTATGCAAGGATAGAGTTCTCTGGCACTCTGTTCTCTTTGCCCACCCTGAAGGGATATGGCATGATGATATATACGTACAAGTACAAGTAGTTTATTCTTTCATTCAAACTAATATTTATTTTATTACCTTAAAAATCCCACGTAGTTTCCATGTTCATAAAATCACGGCTTTAATCCCTAAATCCTTTTAAAATGTGTTGTACCGTATAATTCATCACCATACCAATGGCGAAGACGAAGAATGGCTGGAAAATGAGGTGCCAAAAGCCTCGCTTAATGAAGCTCCATCTAACACTGCACCTAATGAGTTACCAATTGTATTCGATGGAACATCGCGGCTCACTAATACATTCTGTACAAACGATGACCGTTTACCTTCACTGATCTAGCTTTTACTATAAGTATAGTTTATTGTGATGTTGATCGCTTTAGGAGAAAAATCAAACACGTGAATGCTGAATAAGAACTGACGCTGTTTATAAGAAACCAATATCTATATATATAAAAGAAAGTTGTATTAGTTACAACACTTACAACTCGAGAACGGCTGGACCAATTTTCATGATTTTTACGTTTTTGAGTTTGTTTTCATCGGGAATAGGATATAGGATATTAAAATTTGATATTAATAAAAGAAATCTATAAAAATCCTCAGTCAAAACGTTCATTTGTTCACGATATAACAAAATGCAACTGACAGCTCATGTAATATATATCTATATATATATATATATATATATATATATATATATATATATATATATATATATATTATAAGAAAGTTGTGTTAGTTACAACACTTACAACTCGAGAACGGCTGCACCATTTTTTATGATTTTTATGTTTTTGAGTTTATCGGGAATAGGATACAGGATACTAAAGTATGACATTAATTAACAAAAAAAACCATTAAAAAACATCAGTTTTAAACGTTCATTTGTTGATGATATAATAAAACGCAACTGATAGCTCACGTAATGTTATCCATGGTTTGAAAATATCGCAAAACGTTGAATTTAAGTAGACCGGTCAATGAGTTTCTGAGTGCGAGGTGCGAGTGCTACAAATTTTTACGAGTATTATTATAATAAATTTCATTGTACCGAAATTATTAGTAACTAAGTTTTGACCAAGAAAATCTAATCTTTCCCTACAACGCCATAACGCAATTAGGATTCTAAACATCGCGAATGAAAACACTGAAGAAGAACGATGTATTGCACGTGAAGATCGCCGCGTTAGTATTGTCCGACTTCGTGCTTCTCAATCACAGGAGCAAAGTGAGACAGCTCATGTAAAGGCTCGGTTGACAATCTAAAATCGTTAAGCAAATCTCAGAGATCAACAATTAGATAACTTTCAACGCGCAAGAAGAAAAAGTCGTATAACACAGAGGGCTTCTTTGTTTTGCTAGCACGTCATTAAAATACTTGATTTCTTAAATTTATTTATTATCATAATAAAATAAAAATAACTTAATAATTTTGAATTGATCGAAATCTGCTCATTCGTTGACTGTTAGGCGGTACGAAGTGCGCCGGGTCCGCTAGTAATATATAAGTAGTATCGAGTAGTTACATAACTACATAGTAGGTATATAGAGTTGTAGATGGATATATTATGGTATAACTACTACACCCTCACATCTTCCTTCATACAGATAAAACAAATAATAGTAATTTAAAACCAGCCGATCATTATTTTAAAAATGATATTTGTTTAAATATTTTTGTAACAGATTTATTCACTTTAAGATTGTTTACTAATTTATATTCGTTCACTTTAACATTAATGAAAACTTACTTTTAATTATAGGTAATAATCATATTCCAAACACTAGATAGTTATCTAGGTAGGTAGGTAATGATAATATAAATAAATACGTTAAAAACTAAACATATTTAATGTAGGTACGTCGAACGTGTGTTTTGTTGTAGGTACCCAATTGATCCTTTTTTAACAACGGTTTATTATTCAGAAAAACGAGATTGAATCTTACGTGAGAAGAGCGGAGAAGTTGTTCACATTCGACAAATCTTATGTATCCTTACGTGATTACCAAATTCTTCAAAATCATCCTTACGTAATTAATGAGTGGCCCCTTATTGCGCTCTATGGCGGTGCGCGGCGGTTGTCAGTACCGGTACAGTACAGTTGTCCGTGTGTAACATTTATTTAGCTCACTCGCGGCGGCCGACGGCCCCACGCCCCACGCCCCACGCCACGGCGTGTACTGTACTGCGTGTTCAACAACACGTTGCCTAGCAACACCGGAGCACGCACCGCCAGCCGCGGACGTCACTCCCGACCTACCTCAGCTGTAGCCAGCGTTCGGAACCGTACGATAATTATCGTACATGTGGGGTAATTTCATAACTACGTACGATGTACGATGGTACACGGCTATCGTACGCAGATTGTACGATAATGTCCATTATGATGCAAAATTTGATAATTAAACCGATAGCCAATGGTCCAATGACAATTACAGTTTTGTTTACTGTCAGCGCCATCTATTGGCTCATTTGTTTACTGTCAGCGCCATCTATTGGCTCATTTTTTTCTTATGAGTATTAGCATATTAGGAACACATGTTGCTGCTTCATGTTAATTCGAAGCCATACAAAAAAAAAATACCATGAAGCATTTGCTACATATTATTGTCACGTTTCATATGAATTTTTCATGAATTATAGCCATTTTTTGATGAATAGGTACGATAATTTTGATCCATATACGATAATTTTACGGCCCTGGTACGATAGCTGCCTGACTTCAGGCTGTGAACACTGGCTGTAGCCCACAGTCAGGCTAGCGGTCGCCGCGACACAACGTCAGTAGCTATTGAACATTTATTAGGCACATATTTATCGTTACATAGGTACTCTACGCAATTATATTAAAATATTATGGCTCACAATGTAGATATATCTGTACATAGGTACCTAATACTTTAACAATAATTTAAATGCAAACTTGTTACTACAACAGTTGTTGTGACAACAATGCTTACATAGCAACACTATAACCCATCAGTTGTTGGCAGTAGAGATCCGAATCGATGGTTCTGCCCGGCGCGCGGCGGTAAAAGCTCATAATGAGCAATAACCTGCCAAGCCCACCATACACAGCCCCGTTAGCCCGGGTTTTGCTTCAGTCTGTGATGCCTGACCGACCATGTTCGTAAGTTCTTATCGTACGTGATCCACTTTTCATCACCAGTTATCAAACGTCTCAAAAACGGTTCGGTTTCATTACGTCTCAATAAAGAATCACAAATCAGTACACGATTCATGAATCGTAGGTATCTTTCAGTGCGTTCGTGGCGGTGTGGCACACAAATATCCAGCTTTCTTGTATACCCAGCTTTTTTTCAAATGGATCAAGTCTATTTTGTGTTCAATTCTCAGATGTTCAGCTACGTGATAACTATGCGGATCTTGGCCCACTTTTTCAAAAATGGCGTCCATTTTATCAGTGTCAGGGCGACAAGAGCGAAGTCCATGTTTGACATCAATATTCTTGGATTGAAAACATTTAAACCAACTTTGTACTACTCTTACTGCCACTGCACTGACTGTTCATAAATGTCACAAGTTGTTTTCGCGGCTTGCGTTGCATTTATTTCTTTTTGTAATAAAATTTAAATTGTATAAAATTTCTTCATTAGATTCATTCATTTTGACAGAGAGAACAACAATAAATGGAAAACGGCAGGAAACAACGTTTTACTAAATTGTTTCTTTTTTTTGGAAGGAAGTTCCTTATCGCGCGTTGTGAAAGGGGGCTAGACGGAAAAAATTCTTACGAAAAGTTGTCACGACACTTTTTGCTATAGTAAGCTATTGTAAGCTGTGCGGCGTCGCTCGTCGGTTCTCTTATAGAAAGCAAGCCAGATATTTTCATTTCTATTTCGCATTGAACAGTGTGGTGTCGCGACGATTTTTTTTATAGATAGAGTGATTCAAGAGGAAGGTTTATATGTATAATATATGCATAATGTACTAGAGAAACACTGATAATTTTAGAGGTTTCTAATGTGATGTCGTAAATAAACACATTATTTTGCGCTTACATTGCAAACGCTGGCTGAACCCTACGAAATAGATCAAAATAAAGTACTACAGTATTATACAGCTTAAAAAGGCCTACAAAAAAGTCCGCGATGGTATATATCTATCTCTTAAGGATAACATACTATATCCATTTTAATACTTTAAAAAATGTTCTATTATAAAACGGTAATTGAAAAGCTATTTACACAAATACTGTATTAATCCTTATCATTTTAAATACATTAGTTGGCTTGAGCATTTCATGAAGATATTTTTTTTCCTTCAGACCATGCAAATTAAATCAATACCTTAAGAGATATAGCAAAATCAAAATAATGCGCAACGAAATTATTTTCGCCCGTGACCGGGCCGCGTGGCCGGCTCGCGTTCGAGCTCGGGGCCGAAAAGTTTTGGTAGTCTAGTGGAATTGTATATCCTATTATTAATATTATAAACGTGAAAGTTTGTAATAATGTATGGATGTGAACATGTTTGTTGCTCTTTCACGTAAAAACTACTGAATGGATTTTGATGAAATTTATAGTAATATAGCTTGCACATCAGAATAACACATAGGCTATAATTTATAAAGATATTTTGCAAATTGGCTAAAATATAACGATAAAAATCGCTTAAGGCAGAAAAAAATTATATAATTAAAATAGAACTTCGTTCCATCCGGGTGTCCCTTGACACCTCCGGTTTTTTTTTTTAAATGTAACGTTACTTTTTAATGAGATCAAAACCACCCAGATACAACTAGTACCTACAGCCAAACAGATTTTGTTAAAAGTTACACGACTATACCTAGGTATGCGAAAAGACTTTCCCTCGCTCTATTATGTATTGATATGTAGGTATATAAAATATTAGCCGACTGGCAAACCGCGTTCCGCCCAACACTCAATGAATGAGCAGAGTTTGATTTATTCAAAATCATTAAGTGATTTTTTTATTATGATAATACAAATCAATACCTGATATAAAATTTAAAAAAATCAAGTGTTTCAATGACGCGCCACTCGGGGATAGGTGATCTATCTTTCTATTTTAATATTTAATGACGCGCCACTCGGGGATAGGTGATCTATCTTTCTATTTTAATATTTAATGACGCGCCACTCGGGGATAGGTGATCTATCTTTCTATTTTAATATTTAATGACGCGCCACTCGGGGATAGGTGATCTATCTTTCTATTTTAATATTTAATGACGCGCCACTCGGGGATAGGTGATCTATCTTTCTATTTTAATATTTAATGACGCGCCACTCGGGGATAGGTGATCTATCTTTCTATTTTGATATTTAATGACGCGCCACTCGGGGATAGGTGATCTATCTTTCTATTTTAATATTTAATGACGCGCCACTCGGGGATAGGTGATCTATCTTTCTATTTTAATATTTAATGACGCGCCACTCGGGGATAGGTGATCTATCTTTCTATTTTAATATTTAATGACGCGCCACTCGGGGATAGGTGATCTATCTTTCTATTTTAATATTTAATGACGCGCCATTAGGGGATAGGTGATCTATCTTTCTATTTTAATATTTAATGACGCGCCACTCGGGGATAGGTGATCTATCTTTCTATTTTAATATTTAATGACGCGCCACTCGGGGATAGGTGATCTATCTTTCTATTTTAATATTTAATGACGCGCCACTCGGGGATAGGTGATCTATCTTTCTATTTTAATATTTAATGACGCGAGACTCAGGGATAGGTGATCTATCTTTCTATTTTAATATTTAATGACGCGCCACTCGGGGATAGGTGATCTATCTTTCTATTTTAATATCAATTATCACGAACTACGCTTAAATATTAGGTGACACCTTGGTGAATTTAAATATCAATATTATTGATCCACATATTTACAGCGACACATCAATGTCATATACCATAGGTACCTACGTAGGTACATAGACTGCCTAACTGTAGTTGTCGGTGGACACGGACATTAATCCTTAGATACCAATACATATTATAAATGCGAAAGCTACTTTGTCTGTCTCGCTTTCACGGCAAAACTACTGAACCGATTCAAATGAAATTTGTTACACAGATATTCTAAAACCTGAGAAAGGATATAGGCTACTTTTTAATTGGAAAAAAGGGTAGTAAAGGATTGAAAAGGGGGGATGAAATATTGTATGCAAGTATTGTCATTTTCAGAACTAGAAGAATACATACACACACACATATCATCACGCCATATCCCTTGGAGTGTAGGCATAGAGTACAGAGTGCCAGAAAACTCTATCCTTGCATACTTCACTCGCTTCCTCAACATTCATAATTCTCTTCATACACGCTCACCGGTTTCGGAAACTCTTGACTCCACCTTCCTTCAGTACCTGACCGATCTGGTCTTGGTAGGTTAGTCTCGGTCTCCCTCGGTACATACATCCTTCCACTTTCGCATTGTATATCTTCTTAACCAGACGTTCGTTCGGCATTCTTTCCACATGTCCGAACCATCGGAGCATTCCCTTTCGCATCTTTACACCAATACTCTCTTTCATACCTACTCGCTCTCTTACGTCGTCGTTACGAATGCGGTCGGTCAGCCTTTTTTTTTTTTTTTTTTTTGTGGTGGGCCATGGACGTCGCACCCCGCCAAATCGGTCCGGGGTGACGGAAGAGGCGGCGCGCAACCCCATTGACCCACCCTGCAAGCACCTCTTCTTCGCCATGCGAGCGGGCCACCGGTACCCGATCTTTGTCTTCGGTGGCCCGCTCGGCGGTATGCCCTCTCGGGTTCCTCTCCTGTTGACGCCCCGACAGATTTCGCCGTCGAGGCGTCGTCCTCACGCGGTGGCCTCGCGTCGGGTGACCGGACAATTCCCCGGTCCGATCACCCGAAGCCTCGGTTAGGGCGGCATCAGGCGCAGGTATTCGCGCCTGCGCCGCCCCGGCCGCGGGCGGCGGCCCGGGTCACGGGAATCCTCCCGGTCCCGTTCCGCCGCCTCCTTCTGCGAGATGACAGCCTCGCAGAAGGCGGCGACCGCGTCCCAATTCCTGACGCTGTCGACCATCGCCCTCGCGACAGCCGGCAGCGTCAGGTCGGCACCGATAATAGCGACGAGGTCGCGGCGCTGCCCGTCCCAGCCCGAGCATTCCTCGAGCGTATGTTGCGCCGTGTCCTCGTCACTACTGCAATGATGGCAGCCCGGAGTCCATTCCCTGTGCACGACCGTGTGCAGGTATTTCCCGAAACACCCGTGCCCCGTTAACACCTGCACCAGTCGGAAGGTGAGGACCCCGTGCCGCCGCTCCATCCATTCCATCAGTACGGGCCGGAGGGCCTCAACGGTAATGACACCGTGTCTAGGCCTCTCCAGCCGCGTAGCCCAACGGGCGATGACTTCTCGGCGGGCGTCCTCGCGCCAGGTGGCTATCTCGTTAAACGATGGGGAGCCACCCTCTTCGCGCATTGAGATAACCTGCCGGTAGAGGTCGGAGAGCATCTCCGCCTCTAGGTCCCACGGGGGTGTCCCGGCCAATAGGCACGCCGCCTCTGTCGACACCGTGCGGTACCCGCGAATGGCTCTGACCGCCATGGCTCGCTGTGGCCTCCACAGCACCGCCCTGAGCTGGGCGTTCAGAGCCCTCGCCCACACGGGTGCGCCGTACATGGCCATTGAGCGGATCACCCCCGCATACAGCCGTCGGCCCTCGAAACTGGGTCCGCCCACATTCGGCATGAGCCGAGAAAGGGCGGACGCCGCGCCGACCAGCCGGGGAGCAATTTGGCGAAAATGCTCCCGGAACCACCATCGCCCGTCGAGCACCAGACCCAAGTACCTCATATGGGCCTGGATACTGATGTGGATGGAGTTGACGACTAACGAGGCGCCGATAGGCAGCCTCACACGGGGCCCATGGAATAGTAGGGCCTCCGTCTTGTTTAGGGCCACCCTGAGCCCCAGCGCCTCGATTCGCCTGACCATCTCCTCGGTGCCGAGAGTGGCCAGGCTCGCCGCCTCTTCGAGTGTCCTGCCTCGGGCTGTGACGAGCGTGTCGTCAGCATAGCAAATAACGCTCAGCCCAGGGGGGAGACTCCCCTCTCAACGCCCAGTCGTACCCGATGTCCCACAGAGTCGGCCCCAGAACCGACCCCTGCGGAACGCCGCACGACATGGGCGTCCGCACAATGTCCCCTGCGGGGCTCGCGTAGAGAACACTGCGCCCCTCCAGATAGTCTGCCACCAGCCGCCTGAGGTACAGGGGCACTCCATGGAACCGGAGCGCCTCCCTGATGCAGCTGAATGGCAGACTATTGAAGGCGTTGGCGATGTCCAACGACACCGCCAACAACACTCCTTTGCCGGCGACAGCCTCCGCGGCCGTCTGCCTCAGGCGTAGCAGGGCCCCGATGGTCGAACGCCCCTTCCGAAACCCAAATTGAGCGTCCGACAGATCGGGCCCCACCTCCTCCAGGTGCTGGATGATGCGGGCAGCGAGGACACGCTCCAGCAGCTTACCCACATCATCCAGAAGCACAATGGGCCTGTAGGCCGACGGCGAATCCGGGGGCCGTCCCGGCTTTGGCAGGAGAACCAACCTCCCTTCCTTCCAGCACTCAGGGAACTGTCCAGACGTCAGACAGGCGTTGAACAGTCGCCTGAGGCGAGGTTCGAGATGCTCGAGGAGCAACGTCAACACCCGGACTGGGACTCCGTCCGGGCCGGGGGCCGTGGTGGCGGATCGAATCTTCGCCACGGCTGCCCCCACTTCCGACTCCGTCACGGGCGGAACACTCTCGACGGCCTCCCGGTCGTGATCTGGCGAAGCCATGACCGGGGGCGTGTGCTCCGACTGCCGCGGGAACAGCTCCTCGACCACTCTACGAAGGAGGTCGGGCTGGAGGGTCTCGGTGAGGGGGGGGGCCTGCGCACGAAGCTTATTCAGCGACGCGCGATACGGGCGACCCCAGAGGTCACGGTCGAGACCGTCCAGCATCTCCTGCCAACTTGCGTCCTTGGCGGACCGGATGGCCAGCCGAAAGGCGGTACGCGCACTGCGGTACGCCTCGTACAGCTGGCCCTCCCGCTCAACATCGCGGCGACGCCGCCGACTGCGGGTGTAGGACCTTCGGGCACTAATGCACGCCGCACGAAGGTCCGCCAGTCTTGGGGACCACCAGTAGACCCCCTGCCTCGGAGGTAGACGCCGCACCCTGGGCATGGCCGCATCGCAGACCTGCGTTAACGCACTGCGGATGCGGACAGCCTCAACGTCCACTCCGTACGCTGGGGGTGGTGAGGACAGCCACGTGTTCACGATGGCCGCCTCCACCAGTAGGTCCCTATCTAGACGCCCCACAGCCCACCGCGGAAATGCGGGAGCCCGGTCCGCCCTGTGACCCCTGCTGGGGTCCCGGAGAGGGGAGACCTCCATCCGGATGTATCGGTGATCCGACAGGGTCTCCGCCTCCTCCAGGACACGCCAGTTCCTCACTCGTGGTGCGACAGCGGGGCTAACGAACGACAAGTCCACTATCGACCCACCCTGCTGTCGCACACACGTGTTCACTGAGCCTCTGTTTAGGACACAGAGGCCCAGTGACGCCGCCCACTCCACGATCGCCCGCCCACGATCGTCCGTCATCGGGGACCCCCACGCCGTGGATTTGGCGTTGAAGTCCCCCAGGACCAGGACGAGGCCCGGTGCCAGTCGCCGTATCGAAGCCTCCAAGGTAGTGAGGGAGGCCCCGAAATCGTCCATTCTCCTGTTAGGGGAGAGGTATACACTGTAGAGCGTGACCCCTCCCCAATCCGCCGCGACAAATTCCTCGCCCCTATCCAAGAGGGATAAGGACGGGAAGTGCCGCTGCGTGGAGGTGACGATTGCCGCGGTTCCGTTTCGGCTGACCACCCAATTGGGGCGATCAGGCACGACGTACGGTTCCGCGACTACGGCTGCACCGATCGACCACTCCGCCATGGATTGCAGGAGGAGATCCTGCGCACCGGCGGAGTGGTTGATGTTGGCCTGCAGGAGGTGAGTGGACTGGGCAGCCATTAATGGGCCGTGTCCATCATCACCTCCTGGCTTGCTGCGGGCGATCGGGCCGCGCTAGGAGCGGGAGCGGCCGGAGTCGAAGGGCCGCTCCGCCCCTTTGGAGCCGAAGCCGGAGGTCTGCACGCCCCAGAGCCCATGCGGTGCTTGGCGGGCTTATTGCCCGCCGCACACGCGGGGCAGTGGGGCGGGGCGGCGCAATATGCCGCCATATGCCCAGTCTGACCGCAGCGGAAACAGAGTCCGCCGCAGTCAAAGCAATTAGTGCATGTTGGCCGGGTGTGCCCGACCGCCATGCACTTGAAACACCTCGCAGGCCGGTGCTCCAGCACGGTGACTCGCGCTGAGCTCCAGCCCACGAGGAGCCTGCCTGAGTCGGCCAGTTGCCTGACCGATTCCACTGGGCACTGCACCCAGGCAGCACCTACGCCGCCCGGACCGGGCCGGATGGCACCAACTCGGACGGTGTCCATGGGACACCCGGTTTTCGAGGCAATGGCCTCCCGGATGTCTTCCACCGTCACGGAGTCGTCCAGACCCGCAATGCGCATTTCGGCGCACTTCACGGGTCTGGCGATTTTAACGCCACCCTCCTCGGCGAACAGACCTCTCAACTTCGACGCCACGCTATCGGCCGTCCTGGTGCCCTCGGCCCCAGGGAACTCTAGAATCCGAGCTCCTGTCCGGGCCTTGCGGGTCCTGGCTTCGACGCCTCCTATGTCGGAGACGTCGAGCTCCCGCCGGGCTTTCCGCGGAACGGCCTCATAGCTGAGGCCCCTTTCTGCCGCCTCAGGCAGCACAGTGATCACCACTGCGGCTGTCTTCGGCGGCCGGAGCCCCTTGCGCGGCCTCTTCTTCTTCGTTGTGCCGCCTCCTCCGGCTCCTGCCTGGGGGGCGACGACCTCAGCGGCGCGCTTGGCCGTCGCTCTCCTCCTCTGGCCGCGACTCTTTCTGCCGCGCTCGGCCACCTGCCAACCCTGTTCGGGCGTAGCGGGCGTGCCGGGCGCTGAGGGCGTAGTCGCGGCTGCGCTAGTCGTCGCTGGCGGTGTTGGTGCTGGCGACGACTGCAGTCCGGCAGGAGCCGGTGCCGTCTTCTTTTGGGTCGGAGCGGGCCCCTTATTTTTGGGCCCAGCCGCGGCCGCGGCGTAGCTTCCCCCCACACGGCCACCCTGACAAGGCAGCGGGGCGGGAGCTGGTGCCGCATATGGCCGTTTATCCGCGGCGAGAGGCGGTCGAACACGTGGTTCTGGAGGCAGCCTTGCCTCCAGAACGGCCAAGCGCGCATTGACCATATTACCGACGGCGTCGATAATGGCGCGCAAGGCCTCGTCCGACACACCTCCCACCGCGGGCAGCGGGGTCGGTGTCACCGGCTGGACCTCTGCCGGGACCTGCTCCACGACGGCGACAATTGGCGTGTTGGTCGGCGGCGCACGCTCCGCGGTCAGAGGCGTCTTCCTCTGTGCGGCGGCAGCCACTGGACGGCCGGCGCCTCGGGGCGGTTTCGAAGCGGCGACGACGGCGACAGCTCCTCGGCGGCTAACACTGGCCGGCGGCGCGGTTGGCGCAGGCGGCGCAGTTGGCGCAGCCGGCGCAGTTGGCGCAGCCGGTGCAGTTGGCGCAGATGGCACGAGCCGCCCCATTTGAGCCCTCAGCTCGGCCACGTCCTTGGCGAGGTTGCGATTGGTCCTCCGCACCGCGGCCAGCTCCGACTCCAGCCGGCGGTTCTGGGCCCGCAGACCTGACACCTCGCCACCAAGGCGGGCGTTTTCGGCCTGCAGGGCCTCCATATTTGCGGCTGGGGCGCTCGCGCGGGCACCAGCGGCCACCACTTCGGTGGGAGGGATGCTGGACAACACCCCCAGCACCCTCGCGGCGGCCGCCTCGTTGCCGGTCTGCCTGCCAGCCTCAGCCCCTCCACGCACTTCGCCGGCCGGGGAGTGGGTCGCCCTTCCCGACACCGCGGCCCCTCGCCCTCTGCGAGAGGCCGGCACTTTGGGGGGAGGCATGATCGTCACACTTCCCTCGGAATCGGCGCTCGAGCTGCCATCCCTGTTCAGGGGGCGCTTCCGCACCTTCGAGGGGAGGGCCTCCTCCCTTGTCGTCGGAGCCGCAGCCGCAAAACGCGCCGACGACCTGGCGGCGGCGGTTTCCTGCGCCGACCCGCTAGCCTCTTTGGACGGCTCTGCGGAACTACCGCCCTCGTCCATTATATCGGCAGATCCACTGCCCTCGTCTCTGGACGGCTCTGCGACACTACCGTCGCCCTCGTCCATTGACGGCTCTGCAGTGGATCTGCCGCCGTCTTCCTCCAGTTGGGCGGCAGCGGCGGCCTCCTTCTGCGCCCTCCGCTCCGCCATACGCTTCCTTTCTGTAGGAGAAGCCTTTCCCGTAGTCCAGTTGGCCCGTTTCCGGTACTTCCTCGGCTTCTTCTTTTGGGCCTCCGTAGTCTGTGCCGGGCCCTCGGCGGACGCCTCAAGTCCCGAGGACGAGGCGTCGTTTATGCCAGTTTTATTTTGCCTTGGCAAGGCCGTCAGTTGGGAATCCGAAGCTTCCCCGTCTTTATTGTTTTCTGTAGGCAATTCCATTTTGTTCCCACGATTATGGGAGAAATAAACGGTCGACCCGGGCAGAGATCCCTGTACCCGGGCAAGCCTACATTTACCAACCAGGGGGTCGGCTGGTACCCTGGCTGGAGCGTGCTAGGAACAGAACAGCCCATCTGCCATGCATCCTCTCGCCGCACGCCAGAACTTAGGATTCTGGGTAATTTCCGAATTCGAATGTTAATTCGAACTCTTTATAGAGGTTGTCTTCCTCGCGGTCCGGGCGGTTAAGCCAAGACCCTCGTTCCTGATACTACGCCTCACGACAACTTGTCTTGAAGCAAGATATCAGGTTTACGATATGTCGGCGGTGGCATAAGCCTGCCCAGCCCTCAAATGAATGAGTGACCGGGCCCGTCCGAAATTTCGCCTCCTGTATCCTCTACAAATAGAGGGTCAGGAGCGAATTGGGGCTCAACCCATCGCTGGGGAACCCCCCCTCGCGCCAGAGATTCGCTACGGGCGACAATTCGACAGAGGGATCTGGGGGACTGTCGCCCGCACCCAGGGTACACCACGCGGAGGTTTCTGGCGTCGTACCCCGCGGTCGGTCAGCCTAGAAGAAATAAATCAACTAGAAGAATAACACTTATATTTTAGGCTGTTGATTAGATATAAATAAATATGGCATTCAAAGTTTCTAAAAAATGGTAGGTAGGTACTCTTAAAAGGGTGTAAAATAAACATAAGGGATTTTTTTTTTTTTTTTTTTGGGGCGGGTTACTGTCAGCACACTCCTCGCACCACTCCGTCCGGGGTGACAGAGGGGCGTAAGCACGTACACCCGTAACCCACCCGTGACGTCGCCTTCGTCGTTGGACCGACCACCGGAGCAGAGTGACTTGACGTCAGTGGTCGGCCCGACGGAATACCCCTGAGGAGTACCCTCTCCTCGACCGACATCCCCCCCTCGGGTAGGATGTCGGTCTTTCCTCACGCGGTCGGCCTCTCGGCGGGTGACGGACTAATTCCCCGATCCAGTCACCCGCAATATTAGTGTTCATGCGCATTGGTCGGACACTCGACTTGTGGGGCTCGCGGCTCGCGGCTCGCGGCTGTAGGCAGGTACTTACTGATACTGTTATATATGACGTGCACGGTGTAGGTAGGAGATAGGATAACGTGTGACATGTTTAGTCATTTAATGCGGGACATTTAGTTCCGCATTACAATCAATGAATGAACAGATTTCAATGAATTCAAAATGATTAAGTTAAACTCGGACCGCTTGCAACTCGCACATAGAACACAAACACATCGACCGGTCAACTTTAAGTTCAATAATTTGTGGTATTTCCGAAACAAACCATAGACAACATTACGTGAGCTGTCAGTTGCGTTTTGTTATACCGTGAACAAATATTATGCACATTTACACTAATGTTTTTATTAAAAAAAATTGTTGATTAATATCATATTTTAAAGCAGCTGATGATCTAGTCAGTTATCAATTGCAAATATATCACGGTGACTGCCACATGACTACCACCAGAGGGGAACCAATACCTAACTGGCCGGAAAACTAGGTACCTATAGGTACACGTTAAAATGATAGTCTTTTTGACGTTGTCGCAGATATTAACGAGACAAAACAATGACAATGAATTGGTAGGTACCTACTGGAGCACACAGCGACTGTACAGATGGCGTAGTGGTTGAGATACCGACCTTCCGTGCCAGTGCAGTGGGTTCGACTACAGCACAGGACAACAGTTTGTGCGATCCACTAACTATTGTTCTGAGTCTGGGTGTAACTTGTCTGCGTTAAATATATGTTTGTAAAGTCCCCGACAATACAGGGATTATTTCCTCAGTCCAGGGCGGCGTCAAGAAAAGAATTAGTTCCAGTAGGTACCTACATAGGTCAGCCGTGACACAACGTGCACCAGCTGTGGGGACGCTTCACATCCTCAATCAAATGTTAACAGTGATTATTTAAATTTTAGTTTAAGTAGGTACCTAGTCATTTTAGTAGGTGTTCAACTAGTGTGTTAGTGGTGTTGGTCCGCCGGCGATCCTCCCACATCAGTGATGGGAACGCCACACACACCCCACCAGTGATGTGATAATCTATTTATGTCAGATTCACTGGCGCTCTATATTTTTAGATTTTAAATTTAAAAATATGAACCATGTGCTAATTCTTCGGGCTCTGTCAGTTACACCCGTTACACTACGGATTTCCATATTCTGGATTTTATTACGTAAAGAAATACCGAGCATAGCCCTCGCCATATCACGTAAAGAAATACCGAGCATAGCCCTCGCCATATCACGTAAAGAAATACCGAGCATAGCCCTCGCCATATCACGTAAAGAAATACCGAGCATAGCCCTCGCCATATCACGCTGAGCGACTTTTAGCCTTTTCATGATGTTCAGCAGTTCAGTTTCATAGGGACAATGTCACAACCGACCACACCCCAAGGGCGGTTGTGACAGTGGTTGGGGTCAGTAGTGACAGACCTAAACATTCTCAGAAATGGTTATTAATGACTTTTATTGTTAGAAATGTTAAACATACCACAAAATACTTTTCTTCTATATAAAGTTTACATTTACCTATATATCAAATTAAATTAAATCTACGATCACTTCTACTCTTATAATTAATAAGGCACTGCAACATCTGATGTTATTTTAAAATCATAAAATCCATCAAAGTGTTAACTAAATTTAAATTACCGTAACTATAAAGTTACTAAACTATTCAATGTTATTATTGTTGTGATAACAGCCATCTTAGAATCAGTCAATACATAAATTTAAATTACCGTAGGTAACTGTGACAACATGCTTAAAAATTTTCATAAACTGTAACATCTAACGTTGTTGTAACACAACCGTTTTAGAATGACTCAAAACATTAACTATAGTCGTTAAAGTATAGCTTGATCTCTGTGACAGATGATGTATTCATCGATAACCGATGAAACCGATGAAGTAAATCTGAATACGCGTCATATTTACAATTTTATTTTGTAATTTTTTTATTGCTATGATAGCAAACGAGCAAGCAGCACACCTGATGGTAAGTGTCACTGCCACCCATGGACCATTGCAATACCAAGGGTATAGCTTAAACCGCTGCCTAAGCTATATACCCTTAGTAGATCCCCAAACCCACTCAGTTGGGCTACCGGCTCTCTCGCTCACCGAACGAAGCGCAATAGCACATTGCCATTACTCATCCGTCGATCAGCGAGACTGTGGTACTACCCCGGACGGACCGGCCCGCGGCTGTTCACAGAAAACTGTCAAAAGCGTGGTCCTACCAGTATGATCGCCTATATTTTCACTCTTTACGTGCCAGTTATATCTCAACTGAATTATGAATATAAAAATATGAATATTTACACCAGAACTTGTACCTTATATATTTTAAAATACTCAGTAACAATTTTATAAAAATATGATGCTTACGCAAGTACAAGGTCATACTGGACTGAGAATAAGATAGAGATGGGGCAATCGATAAACGTAAATCGATAACATTCTTATTAATTATTTATTAAACAAGTAAAACCAGTAGGTACATTACCTATATAAACCACATGGTTACTCTATAAAATAAGTAAATTGCGTTAATTTAATATTCAGACATCAGTTATAATATTAATAAGACCATTTCTTTTAAAAAGATAATTTCTTTTATAAAATAAACATGATTATTCATGAAATAATCTGTGACCAAGAACTCATCATCAACCTACAGGAATGCACCAGCGATGATGATAATAGTGACGATGAACTTGGATGTATTCTTTTCGAATAATAAAAAGAATTAATTAACAGCTTTAGTTGAAATTAAATAAAATCCATTAATTTAAATTCAATAAGATTTTCATAGATCGTTTTAAATTTATAATCGATTCATCCATCCATTTGATTGAAATTCAATAAGATTTTCATACATTGTTTTTCAATTGCAGTAGCAAATAACTTTAAAAATAAGGAATTATATCGACAAAAATACGGACTGCATCGTAAGCGTGCGGCACTAGTGAGAACTGTCACAGAGATCATGCTATATTTTATAGATTAGGGGAAGGTTGCGATCAATGGACCAGCGCTTTCTTTGGACCACCTAAGTAATTGAAATATTAGACAAGTTAGAACGTGTTTAATCCATTGTTAGGCAAAAGTACCGAGCCCAGTAACTGCCCCTCAAACCTCAGGATCGCCGTGCCATCCATTGCGGAGTAACGTGTACGCACGTGTTTGTGAGGACGGCGATATAAAAATTACACAACGAAAACATCCATGTAATTATTTTAATACTTTTGTTTATTAAGCGATAGTATTCTATATTGATAGAATATTAAGCTGAATTTTAGTAAGTGGTTGAGAATCTTTCCGATTTCATACCCTTTTTTTTAATATAAATATATTTTTAATTTAGCATCTAGTTGCTACCATTGGCCCACCATAGTGATGCTATGAATGGTCTGGTCCAATCAAAGAAATTTTAATATACAACCTTTTTAAAAAAGAACTAAGTATAGGATTAAACGAAGCATCTAGAATTTATGGTGTTCTAAAAACAACTCTAAAACGCAGATTGGACGGCAAAAACCAAAAAACCGTGGAAGGGACTCTAATTATAGGATCAGAAGGTGACCTTCGTGCACTATTAGACACGAAACTTGGCAACCACATTATAGAGATGGAGAATTCATTGTATGGAATTACCTACTCCTATAGTCATGGAATATATGTCATGGAACTAGCATTTCAATTAGCCGAAAAAAATAAATTAAGAATAGATTTAATAAACAGAGAAACCTAACTGAAAAAGTGTAACGTTAATCGTTAATTATGTGATTGCGATTGTTGTCATTAATAAAAGTTGATTAAAATTATGTGGTTTAATCATATTACCATGATTGGACCTTTTGCCTATAGTTTTCTAAGTCCATTGATGGCAACTGGGTGGTCCATTCAATGCAACGGTGGTCCAAAGAAAGCAACGCATCTCTAAATCATTTTAACATTATTCTGCTAAAATTGCTCAACTTTAAATTGAAATAAATACAGCATCGTATTTGTATTAAGAAAGGATTAAATATTAATCATTAGTTTTATTCTATCACTTTTATTTTATTAGATATGAAACTTTAAAGTTATGTGGTCCAATCATCGCAACCTTCCCCTATAGACTTAAATTTACGGTAGGTAACTAAAAAAAGTTTTGCTATAATTGTAACAGAAACTTTAAAAAATAAACGTTAATGAATATATGAGCATACTGAGATCTAGTCAGATTTATCACATAGGTATACCTATGACAAAGATAATAGTGAACATCACCTACGCATTCTACATGGGACCAGAGTCCGCATGTCCCTTGGCATTTGATCCATTTTTCGCCAGCCTTACTTTCAGAATATGCGCCTACACAAGCCTAAAATATATGTCACAACTGTACCCACTACATTTGTCACAACTGTACCCACTACATTTGTCACAACCGTACCCACTACATTTGTCACAACCGTACCCAACGCATGCTTCTGAAAATAATAAAACACCATGACTAATCCAAATTATCTACGTAAAAAGTAATCATTTGTTATTAACTACTAATATTCAATTCAAAACAAAAAAATATTTGTAATAGTATCTATATAGCAATAAGAGTAAATATTAAAAGAATATGAACAAAAAAAGTTACTTTTGGCTGTTAAAAATCAATGTGGCCTCCTGCTTTTATTTACGTCGCGCACCGGCTAGCGCAATACTGGGCAACATGTGTAGACATGCATCGCGCTTCTTTTCCTCCTTACACTCTTCCCCGTATTCCGTATAGTGTCGCTATTATAACGACTGTCACTACCGTACCCTGACACAACCGTACCCAGTCTCCCCTACTCCTCGGCCTTTTAAAAATATGTGCCCGTCGGCACATTCACGGGCACAAGTGAGCCCTCGTCTGTGTCCAGGAACACCTCACCTAGGTACCTACGTTAGTGTCGGGTCACAACGACAGACTATATCTTACATAATACCTAATACATACCTATATAGGTATATTTATTTTATTCCACGAGGTAGGTACCTATATCTTTCATTATTGTTACATACGTATTTGTATACTTATAATCAGAGATGTAGAAAATGGTTTTAAAAAAGCATTTAAATACAAAATGCAAAATACTTTTCAGATTTACTATTTCAAATGCATAATATCTACCAAATAGTTTTGCGTTTTGTATTTCAAATGCTAAATGCAAAATACGTATTTGCAAAATACTTTTTCAAAACCTTTTGACCAAATCTCAGAATTTTTCATTTAATTTAGGTATTTATCATTTATACTAGGGCCGCACCTGCGTGTAACGTCATGAAGCTTCGTGCAATGAGACGATACACGCAGATGTGACCGGTTATTATTGGCTATCGTCGCGAACATTCGGGCTTCGTGTGCAATATCGCTTGGGTGGCGATAAGTCAAAGGGTTTTAGCGCGCTAATATATCGCGCTCTGTGGTCAGACTAGCGTTTTTCATTTCGGGGGAAATTTTCGTTGTGTTTAGACGCGTTCGAGGATCTCCAGTTAATCAATAAATATGGAGTGGGTGATGAAATGGTGTTAGAATTTATACACCATTATGAAGCGGAACCCATGAAGGGATCCAAAAATATCATTAGGTATGTAATTATTAGCATAATATAGCTGTAATAGTAAAGCAATTCGTCATCCATATTTAAACGCAGGAAAATGATTTCGGCCATCTTTAATTATTGCACGATACTTCGTGTAAAATACCTAAGTCGCTAATGAGACCACAGTTTTATCGCGATAATTTTCTAGTGTAGGTACCGAACGTACGAAGCTTCGCCACAAATTACTTCGGGACGATACACGCAGGTGCGGCCCTAGCATTAGAAATAGAGACACAATGCCGAGCCAAACAAAAACGTCTAATAACATGGCACCTTATGCATGACATTTTGGTCATATTTATCAGTAGGTACGCATATCAATAAATTCGGTTATGTTATTAATAATAATAATACTCACTTAAAATAATGTAAAAAACTAGACTAACGAAAAGAGAGCCATGGCTCCATTTTGTGAATTGTGTGGCCATTTATTTCGGTTCACTTTTTTTTTTCTCTTATCTTGTTGTAGTACAGTACATAGCCGTTTCCGTATTGTAGGGATAACAACAACACTTCAATATCATAAAAGTAGGTAATCAAATCAAATAAAAAAAGGGCGCGCATGGCTAGCAGGTGCCTCTATCGGTCAAATTCGGCAATACAAGCGTCATTCGTTCATTTCATTTTGTTTGACTGTTAATGTTGGCTAAACTTAATCACAAAGTATTTTGCATTTTGAAATGAATATTAAAAATGCTAAATACGTCTCGAAAGGTATTTCAAATAAAATACAAAATACTTTTTACTAAAAGCATTTAAATGCAAAATACAAAATAGGTATTTTGTATTTGCATTTTAAATAGAAGTACCTATTTCAAACAAATCGCATCTCTGCTTATAGGTAGATAGTATATAAGTAGACCTACTAGCACCACTTTAGGAGGCGGACGGCTCGACTAGGTCGCTCTCTCATATAGATACAGGAATAAATTATTGTATCAACTGCCTGTAATATTGTACAATATAGTGTGCGCTCCACCACCAGTAGGTGGGGGTGTGTGCCTGCCGCGGGACACCGGGGGGGTGTCACTTGCGCCGTCGGCGAGCGACTGACAACAACCACTACGCGACAGTTGGATATCGTCTCGTTGTTCACGTACGATAGCTGCGAATAGTATCTACGTGTAGGTACGTACACCCAGGGCACAGCGGCGCACACGGCTCTGTCCCGGCCGTGCACACTGCCCGGGCAAACTTGAAATACATCCCTAAGTTGTAACATTTAATCAACACGATATAACTACAGTCTTATTTTGTCGTGTTTTTTAGCTGTTAGCCGCAAATGGTTTTCACAACTTAACCCGGACTGTGTGTGAGCGCTAAGGGCTCTAATTGGGGGGGGCTCTACATATAATTAGGTAGGTAACAACTAGATGTCAATTATCTATCATACTAGGTATAAGGTGGTGTGCGCTCGCGGTGCCTCAAGGCACTGTGTAGGTGCGCCGCTCGGGAACAATACAGGCAAATACTTTACGTTAAAGGTTACAGCTATGTCGGTACTACGGGTGGGCGTCACTGACGCCGCGTCACGGGCACATATCACGTAGGTCACTGATACAACTTATGTCTAATTACAATGAGAGAGTGTTTAGCCCACTCGTGTAGGTACCTGCCGGCGTCCAACTGTTGTCGCCGCGGGCTGTGGTGGCGGTGACCGCCTCAGGGCGGACACTCGGTCCTGACACGGCACAGTATATATATACAGGGGGTATGGGTGATGTACCGGCGGCACTGGACACAGATCACAAGCGCACAGTACACTCGCGGGGCGCCTGCGGGGACACACTCACGTGCGGGCGGTGAGGCGGCGCGCGCTACACTGCGCCCGACGCGACAGCGCGCCGCCGGCCCCGCCCCGCCGCGCGCGCCGCCCACCGCCCCACCGCGCGCACCGCCCACCGCCTGCCGCCCACCGTCCGGTCGCGCACAGCGCTGCCGGCGTCACAGCGCTGCACGCAGCATAACCAGCACGCACTTATCAAACACACAACAATGTAACGCACGTCCGCCACTTCTCGGCAATTTAAAATAACATGAAAGTATACCTTTAAGATAACACCATCTATAGGTATGTATACATACTATAGGGTAGACTGGGTACGGTTGTGCCAGGGTACGGTAGTGACAGTCGTTATAATAGCGAAACTATACGGAATATGGGAAGAGTGTAAGGGGACAAAGAAGCGCGATGCATGTCTACACATGTTGCCCAGTATTGCGCTAGCCGGTGCGCGACGTAAACAAAAGCAGGAGGCCACATTGCCTTTTAACAGCCAAAAGTAAGTTTTTTTGTTCAGATTCTTTTAATATTTACTCTTATTGCTATACAGATATACTATTGCAAATATGTTTTTGTTATGAATTGAATATTAGTAGTTAATAACAAATGATTACTTTTTATGTAGATAATTTAGGTTAGTCATGGTGTTTTATTGTTTTCAGAAGCATGCGTTGGGTACAGTTGTGACATATATTTTTGGCTTGTGTGGCGCATATTCTGAAAGTAAGGCTGGCGAAAAATGGATCAAATGCCAAGGGACATGTGGATTCTGGTCCCATGTAGAATGCGTAGGTGATAATCACTATTATCTTTGTCATATATGTGATAAATCTGACTAGATCTCAGTATGCTCATATATTCATTAACGTTTATTTTTGGAAGTTTTTGTTACAATTATAGCAAAACTTTTTTTAGTTACCTACCGTAAATTTAAGTCTAATAGTTAATATTTTGAGTCATTCTAAAAAGGTTGTGTTACAATAACGTTAGATGTTACAGTTTATTAATATTTTTAAGCATGTTGTCATAGTTATAAGGTAATTTAAATTTATTTAAAGTATTGACTGATTCTAAGATGGCTGTTATTATAATAATAATAACGTTTAATAGTTTAGTAACTTTATAGTTACGGTAATTTAAATTTAGTTAACACTTTGATTGATTTTATGATTTTAAACAAGATGGTTAAAATAACATCAGATGTTGCAGTGCCTTATTAATTATAAGAGTAGAAGTGATCGTAGATTTAATTTAATTTGATATATAAATGTAAATTTTATATATAAGAAAAGTATTTTATTTAAAGAGATCGCAAAAAAATTAATCGCTGCTTCACGTGATCAGAGGGCTGGCCTATATTTTGCACAAAAGGTTAGCATTGCCAATCAACGTGGCAATGCTGCTAGCCTTCTGGGCACATTACCAGTGGACAGTGATGCGGAGGAATTTTTCGATGCCTGATTGCGCCTTTTGTTTCTCCTTTTATTTAGTTATTTTTTATTCCTTTTTCTATTTTCTTCTATTTTCTGTAAATATTTTAATTTAAAACTTAGCTTTAATTGTACATATTAATTAAAATATTAAATGTAAAATGTTAGAAAAGTATTTTGTGTTATGTTTAACATTTCTAACAATAAAAGTCATTATAAACCATTTCTGAGAATGTTTACGTCTGTCACTACTAATCCCAACCACTGTCACAACCGCCCTTGGGGTGTGGTCGGTTGTGACATTTTCCCTATTTTTTCAAATTTGATGCTATAAATAATACTGCTTATTTTGAGACAGAATTTCAGTATTTTTGAGAAGACAAATGTACAAACTATGATTTAAGTAATTTTTGTCTCAACTAACTAGTAAATTAACAAAATTATTGGCGGTCAAACCTAAATTGTCACAATCGTACCCAGTCTCCCCTACGTAGGTACCCGGGCCGCGTACAGTCGCGAGTGAGCGGCTCACAGCTACACTCGCCCTACACGGGCCTACGACCTAGATCACGTGTACATGGCGATCAACAAAGTAATGTCTAACACCACCACTACAGGTAGCTACCTCTACCCTGGGGGGGCACACTTAAAACATTACTTATTTTTACTGACCGTCGCGCCACCTACAGATTGTTTGTACCAACTTAACTGCTGCCATTTTGTCCTGTATGTCAAACGTTTGACAACTGAGAATTGTTATTTTTTGTTCTTAGCGCAGGTACTTATTGTCATCAATCTATTTACGGTTATTGATGTACTTTCTGAAAATTATCTCACTTTTCATTGTTAAGCTGATATTATTATTGCTTCGTTATCAGCTGATATGTTTTTTTATATTTCAGGGTAGCTTTCATAGTAAAAGAAAATTCTATAGAACTACACATACACATGTAGATATGTATATATATCACTTCAACTTTAGTTCACCGCGTAAACTCTGGGTAGCACCTTCCATAGATACATGCATATATTATCATGGAGTTGCCACTCTTTTTCAGTTTAATAACTTTACTCTTTGCCTCTACCTCAGTAACTGACAATGACGTGTGATATGACGGAGCACCGCGCGTGCAGTACGTGGGTACGTGGGTACGTCAGTAGCTACCTACCCACTGCGGACAACGGTTTAGGTTGCATTTCTCACCCATCATATTGTCGACGGTTAAATCCACTAGTGGGTAGATATCTACCTATCGGCCTCTATCACAGCTAATACTTAGGTATTTACGAATCCACATATTTCATACCCATTTTAAGGACTTTATCAAACCGTATATTTAAACTAAATCGGTAGTTATAGGTAGGTACCAACCTTCATCATCATTCTATTGCTGGATATAAGCCTCTCTCGTATTTCGCGAGAAGCTGCGGTCCTGTGCCGCCCGCATCCAAGGACCCCAACAACCTTCAGTAAGTCGTTAGTCCACTCGGTCCAGGGGTACCTGCCTCAAGCTACATCGTCCGGTACCTACTCGATCGCCAATCTAAAACGCAGGTATCTCTCAACGATTAAGTAGGTAGGTATATGACGCTCAGCGCTGTTCCAGTGTCATTCTGCCGGGTACTCCGAGTCCGTAGTATCACCACATGAGTAAATAAACGTACAGAGACCAAGCTTCTAAGGAGCGAGCAAAAGTGTTACCCATTCTGATAGGGTTGGCACATGAGGATGAAAATAAATACACAAAACGTTTGTCAGCTTTTTTTATGTATGGATATTTTTTTACAAATTGCTTACTCTAAATAAGTAGGTATTTTTGTAATTTTTGATTTTTAATAATTTGTTATATCTCTTAATCGAATGATAAATTCTAAATATAATAGATATAAAGTTTTTTTAAATAATAAATGGGAAAGCACTTGCATGACATATCAAATTTACAATCTTGTAGGTATACGTTTTAGTATATCACTACCTACCAATATTAACAATATTCACTCATCATCATCATTTCAGCCTATCGCCGTCCACTGCTGGACGCAGGCCTCCCTCATGATACGCCACAGAGTGCGGTCCCGTGCCATCTGCATCCATCGACGCCCAGCAACTCTCACTAGGTCGTCTGTCCACCTAGTGGGGGGGCGTCCCACACTGCGTCCTCCGGCACGTGGTCGCCACTCTAGAACCTTTTTTTTACCCAGCGGTTGTCGGTTCTTCGAGCGATGTGGCCTGCCCATTGCCACTTCAGCGTGCTAATTCTTCGTGCTATGTCAGTTACACCCGTTCTTCTGCGGATTTCTGTATTACGGATTCTATCACGCAGAGAAATCCCGAGCATAGCTCGCTCCATAACACGCTGAGCGACTTTGAGCTTGGTTATGAGGCCTACATTTAGGGACCACGTTTCCGTGCCGTAAGTCATCACTGGAAACACACACTGGTTGTAGACCTGTATTTTCAGACACTGAGGTATGTTGGACGAGAAGATCTTCCTAAGTTTCCCGAACGCTGCCCAGCCGAGTTGGATTCGTCGGCTGACCTCTTTCTTGAAATTGGATCTACCTAACTGGACTGTTTGTCCAAGGTAAACATAATGATCGACAATTTCGAGAATCGCATTGCCAACTAGGACCGGTAGGTACAGGAATGACATGGGCATTTGACATGACTTTCGTCTTGTTCATGTTGATGTCCACAATATTTATTACTAGATCGAAATATTCTCGAAATTTCTTCTCAAGCAATTCAACAAATGCGATGAAGTTGTCAGAAGGTATTATTAAAAAAACAATTGTATACTGCTTTCGTTTAAGTCTTTGTAATGACTGAAAAAAGAGTCTTTCTCCATATTTATAGGTTGTTCAGATCTATTAACATACCTACAATGTAATTTTCAAAAAAAAGATATGTTTTTATTTTTTAGATTGTTGTTCATGCACACAGTACAATAAACCATATTTACACTCGTTCTAATTAATTTAAATTTCAAATTTATCAAACACGCAAGACGCGATGCACAGCGTGCAGTGAGTGAACTCTTTGTTTGAGCACTGGCCGAACCAGCCTAAACAGGTTTCGTTCCGTACGTGACGAGCCGCCAGTGCTCACGCACACACGCGCATCATACTTGTAGTGATGTACCTACTGTGCCGCGGTTGTTTGAAGGTTTGTCTCTGTACGTTTATTTACTCATGTGGTATCACACTGTACCTACGCGCTACGTGTGAACGTATCGTGCGGTACCTAACTACTGTTAGTGTACCTATTATTTACGTCAAGCTCTACTGACTGTCTTTTGTTTTACAATATTTAACAATGCTTCATTACTCAATTAACTTGATTACGAGCGAAAAATTATTTACATTTATATTACGGGATCCCATGTGTGACAATAATTTTTTTTGCTCAAAAAAAAATAGGACGGATTACGGATTAGGTAGGTATAGGTATATACCTACCTAATCTGTGTCCGTGTGGTAACGGAGTAAGAATACAATTCATCACCCCCCCCCCCCATCTTACCCATGGGTGATCGTATGAGACGATTAGGTAGGTATATATACCTGCCTAATCCGTAGCCGTGTGGTAACGGAGTAAGAATACAATTCATCACCCAATCTTACCCATGGGTGATCGTATGAGACGATTAGGTAGGTATACCTATATACCTACCTAAGCCGTAGCCGTGTGGTAACGGAGTAAGAATACAATTCATCACCCAATCTTACCCATGGGTGATCGTATGAGACGATTAGGTAGGTATACCTATATACCTACCTAAGCCGTAGCCGTGTGGTAACGGAGTAAGAATACAATTCATCAAATAAGTTATGAGTTATGTACCTACTTTATTTAAAAAATGTAACAACGTTTAGGTACCTACCTATATATTGGTACCCGTCACTGTATCTATTTAATTATTTTTTAGCTTGTAGTAGGTACATTTATCTGCAAAATGACCGTGACTGTTTACCTACAATAAAACTTTAACTTAAAAAAAAATACCTTTTTCTCTAATGTATTTGTGAGGCCTCTGAGAATGCACAATTATTCGGTTACTTAGGTACTATGTTACAATCGAGTCTGGGGGAAATGCGGCTATTCGTATTTACCCAGGATGATCGTCCGCAATTAGCCCAACGAATTCCAAATAAAGCAATGACAATCATTTGTAAGTTATAATGTTGCAGTAGGTATAGGTAGGTACCCAATATACTTTACATTTACCCACAAGGTAACCAACAGAAAGATATAAACAATTACTAAGTAACTATTATTATTAAATCAACAGGAGGAATCACTTTTTACCCGACTGCGCATCGCAAAGGAGCGGTATTGTGTTTAACAGTCTATGTATGAATGTATGTTCCTTTGAAGCACTATATAGACCAAACGCCTGGGCCGATTTGTATGATTCCCACGTCAATCCATTCCTCTTAATCCGGCGAGTGTCACTAAAGACATGACGTTAGTGAAAATTCAAAATGGCGACTACTGGAGACGCCATATTGTGAAAATGAAAAAAAATAAAGTCAACAAACTATATCAGGTGGGGTATCGTTGAATAGGTATTTAAAAATCATTATTAGATTTCTCTCAACATTTTTCGATTCGACTAACCGTTTAGGATCTATATTGATTTAAAGTTTCGTAACAACCTAATAGGTACAGGTCTTTAGACAGTAGAAATTTACGATCAAAAGACGAAAAAATCGTATGACTGTGCGTGTGAATGTGGATGGACATATACTAAAGTATCTAGTAGGTATATTGGACTACCTAAAGTATCTAATGTCTGACGCGGTCGCCCATCTTCAACTTCTAACGATTTAGTACCTACTCAACTTCAGTCGAAAAACTATATATTGTTAGATACCTACTTATTAATAAATAAAATAACTATAGCCACCTAGGTATTCATAACTAAAAAGTATGAAATTAAAAAAAATAATTATAAAAATCAAAAAACCCAACTGCGTAAAAAGTGAACCAAATTACGTACACAATAAAAATACTGAAAAGAAAAAACAAGCACTTAGATGTCCGGTGGTCTAGAATTCTATAATAAGTATATTATTGAATGAATACTATTGCAGAAAATAATATATATTTTAATAATGGAACAACAACTGAACAGTCGGGATCCATTGAAAATTAGATTTGCTGTCGAATAATGTCGCAGTGGGCGTGTGTACTAGTACACACAATATTATCAAACAACAACCACTAACGCCATCTAGTTCAGTTCGTACGTACTATACTAAACAATGTGTTACAGCGACTCGATGCGAGATCGGAGAAGACGATTAAGTTTTACGAGTACGTCGACCTGGGTCAACTCCACCTGATGCTGTCTGATCAACAAATTACATTCCAAATGACGGATATCAAGCAGACGGTCGGGTCACTCATAAACCAGCCAATAACTTTTACAATAGGTATGTACGACGGAGGAGAAGTACACATCGCGTCGACCGTCGACCACACGCGGCGCGGCACCTGTGCGTCTGTCATAGGCGAGTAATTGCGTCCTTTGACATTGCCGCCCGGTCGCTCGCACTTGAAGCAAAATGATCTCTAATTCTAAGTCAATAAAGTGTAAGTTCATTCATTTGAAATGGGCGCGTGGCGCGGCACCTGTACGTCTGTTGCGTCCTTTGACATAGCCGTCCGGGCGCTCGCACTTAAAGAGAAATGATCTCTAAATTACTAAAATCAGGTGTAAGTTCATTTGAATTTACAGCGCGGGGGCTATGTAAGTGTCGGTCAGTGATTGGTCTGATTTCTTCTTTTAAGTAATCTCATTTCATTTGCGGCAACCGGCGAATTAGCACGGAAATTCTTAGAGAAAAATATAAAGGTAAGTCAATTTTATTTTTAAGTGTTAGTGCTAGGTACATTACAATCATTATCATCACATCATCATCATCACATCATCATCATCACATCATCATCATCACATCATTTGTTTATGAGAGAGAGTCATGACTGTTTTGTTTATTTGTTTATAATAGCAAAAATACAAATTCTTAGTGTTAGTGACTGATAAAAAAAAAAACAAGAGAACTACTTACTTTATTTAGAATAAAGAAAGAAAAATTAAATACCAAATTGAAATTTGATTTTATTGTAGATGGCCGAATTAGGGGATAAAAAGAAACCATCGGGTGCTCAAAATAGAAAAAGGAAACTGGAGAAAGAAGAAAAAATTAAAAGGCTAACTTCTCGGATTGACTCTTTCTTTCGACCTGGTAAGTTCAGTCAGTTGGTACCATAAATAAAACATCTGAAGTGGCATAAACAGTGACAGAAGTCGCTGATGTATCCTGCCTGGGTTCCTACCTACTTATTATTATTACACTTTTTATTTTTGGTATAAGTTACCTGTAACTGTACCTATACCTAATGAGTCTTAAATAAAGTAGGTTTTTATGATTATGACAATATATCTAATTTATTGTTTTTTGCACACCGGAAGGCGCAATGGTTAGTAACTAACACTATCTCTTGTGCCAAAGGTCTCGGATTCGAATCCCGGTCGGTGCAATATTTATTTAAATACATATCTTCTCAGACCTTGTGTTAAAATTTTGTATTGTGTGATATGTCCAACACGCGTTCCAATCCTCGGCAATTACACACTGAGCGCGCTCACCCGGACTAACGGATTAGACTATGCCCGATTGCCCGCCTTAACTTTAAGGCGCTGTTTTTAATGTCCTAAAATATTATTGCGTGGCCCTATTACCACACTTGGTTACACAAATTTTTGACTATCTTATGTTTTATTTAGGTACATCTTCGTCAACATCCACCGACAGTTAGAAGATACAGTCAACTTGGAAGAGAAAACTTCTGTACATGGAAGATATATAAGAAAAATATTACTGGGACCCTTATCAACACAAACAGAACCCAAAACAATGATTTTTAAAATTTATGTCTGTTTATCTGTGCGTTTGTGCACGCTAATCTCAGAAACGGCTTATCCGATTTAGACGCGGTTTTCACTAATATATTGCGGTAAGCTTCACTTAACATTTAGGCTTATTTTATGTCAATTGGTTTGTAAATAAAAAAGTTATGTCAATTTAAAAAATGTTCGGCGAAAAAAATCTTTATCGATTCTTTTCAAATTACCTACAAATTATCTTCAGTAAAAATAAATAAACACGTGTATTAGCATTTGTTGATTTACACCCTCTGGGGGTGTAAATTAGGCCTGCAAAGCGGGTTGGACGACTCATTAAGTCATTAGCGCCAAACCGATATTATTGAAGCTGGCAACTTGAAATGTTGACAGTGGTTTCTTTCTATGACGTAGGGATTTGCTAAGAAAGGATTTTACGAAATTATACCCCTAAGGAGGTGGAGCAGAGTGGTAAAGTTTAATAAAAAAATAGTTTGGGGAGAAAAAAAATCTTTATTGATTCTTTTCAAATTACGAGTCGAATCAAATATTCTAGGGTATAATATCCGGCATTTGCCAATTTTCACCCTCTGGTTGAGTAAATTAGGCCTGTGAAGTGGGTTGAACGACTCATTACCGCCAAACCGAAACTATTAAAGCTAGAAACATTAAATTTTGAAGCACGTTTCTATTTATGACATAGAAATTCAATATGAAAGGATTTTATGAATTCCACCCCTAAAGGGGTGTAACAAAGTGTGTATGGGGAGAACATTTCTTTATCGATTCTTTTCAAATTACGTACAAATACTCTTCTGTAAAAATAAATAAACACGTGTTTCTTTCACGTGATGGAAAGGGAGAGCCTTTCCATCAACCCCGCACCAGTGCCGGCGTGAGAGCTCACACGATACACATAGTAGACGGCAATAGGTTCTTGCCTAATGGTTTAAGATAAGCTTCAAAAGTAAGTTAAGTTTAGCTTCAACAATGTTCACTATAATTCAAATAATAAATCATACCTATCTAACGAGGTCGCAACTCTGGTGAAACAAAACAGTCAAATAAAGGGTGGCGATAATTATATTTTTATCCCATGGTCATACCGTAAATAGTATATTAATGGCAATATAATTTGTACAATGAATAGAACTTTGAACCACCTTTTTCTTTAGTGACCGGCTATGGTATATAGACACACGCGCGCCGTACACGTACATCTACGTTGTGCGGGCGGGCCACCGCAACCGGGTATCATCATCTCGAGTCGAAGCCGGACGGTAGAGCGTGTCAACCTAGAGTATTTTCTCTCGGACCCACCCTATTGCCTAATTCCGTTAGACAACTAACTCGCAGAAGGCCGCGACTGCATCCCAATTTCTGACACTGTTGATTATCGTCCTAGCGACAAACCTTCAACACCTTGTATTGCTTTTTCTATTTAACTCTGGCAAAGATGACTTCTGCGTGGACGAAGTCGCGGGCAAAAGCTAGTATTCTAATAATTTAATTTCTTCATTTCCCAATATCTCAACAGCTCTGCGTATATATTTAACACTGCCTGTTACAGTAGCAGAAGGTGAAAGATCCTTTTCAAAATTAATAAAAAATTATCTTCGTTCAACCATGACCCAAGACAGACTGACAAACTTAGCCATTATAAGTATAGAATCCAAAATTGATATAAAAATAAATGATTTAATTAAAATCTTTGCCAACTCAAAAGCAAGAAAAATTGAGTTTGTTTGTTGTAGGTATGTGTATGTACATGTAATAAATAGATATTTAATAATCGAAGTTTTAAGTTTAATTTTGTTTTTAGAGTAATAAATAAATAAATTAACAAAAAAAAAAAGAAATTACGTGTATTGTGTTTTCTTGGTTGACTAGGACCCCTTTCATATTGCAATGTGTCGTCGGTCGCGTGCCACGCTGCAGTATAAAAAAAAAACGAGGGCGCAGGCTGAGTCCCGCACCCCGGCGCAGAATAGACTTAAGACGGCCCTGGCCACGCCACCAGATAAGTTTACGATCGCAGTAGGTGCTGTTACCTATGATTCCTAATGTTTACGCGAGTATTACACATTTGAAATAAAACTACTTTTACGAATTCTATCACGTTATTCAGTGATCATGGTCACCTCAGTCCTCCCGTGACCATGATCACTGTAAAGTGTTCGAAACGTCGGGAAATTATAAATCAAATACAAACGCGATAGAATCCGTAAAAGTAGTTTTATGTATAGGTGCTATCAGTTGCCGAGTGCGGGCCGGCTGTCACAGCTCCCGCGGTGGCGCCCACACAGGACGGATTTCAGTTAATGCTTTAAGTATTTTGCTTGTGCGTGTCGTATTATTGTAAATGTCTATACGGTGGGTCCTTTTCTTGGTAGACTATAGTTTGGACACAACGCCCATTTGGCCGCCTCTGCCGGTAGAGTCCAGCGAGCATCTCCACCTCAGACTCCCACGGGGAGAAGATACATACCACCGTGTACTAAAGAAACTCCTTGTACTGTGATGAACTTTACAAACATAATTAACGAACACAAATGACACACAGACACAGAACAATAATTCGTAGATTGTAATTATTGTTCTGCGCGGGCATCGAGCCCCGGCATCTGACGAGACCACCTATGTTAAGTTTGTTAATCGGTAACGTTTGTAATAACTACGTTAATAAAAGAATCGAAAATAAAACGATATCCGTTGGTAGCCATAGGGACGATAATGAAGGTACCCGGTTCGATACCCGTACTGGTACCTACTTGTTATAGGTATATTGCTATTTTGTGGCATACTAGGCACTTACGCAACGGAAGGAATAACTCTTTTATTAACCGACTTCAAAAGGTGGAGGTTCTCTAAATTACTTAAGAGACAAGTTAAAGTCAAATGAATGTGATCGAATGAATGGGATATGTAACAAGTAACCAGATAGCGGCCACACAGACCACACTAAACTTACCAGTCTTACAAACTATCAGTTCACTAATAATCTCAATTAACTTTGTAATCATAATTTTTAATCATCACTCAGATTAACTTTCTGTCAACACAGTTGTGGAGGCAGTTTCGGTGTCAACATAACTCATTACCGGCAGTAGATATAACTTACAGAACACCTCACTGGTCGAACTGTTGATGCCACCAGCCCTGCACCAGACAGCCCGTACACGGCCCACAGATAGTTTGTTGTGTTCAACCAGGTCAACAACACCGGTGCCTATATACCTACCTAAGTACTAATACCTTCACACCAGTTATTGTTGATGCCACCAGCCCCGCACCAGACAGCCAGTACACAGTGAGGCTGATAACTGCAAGAGTAACAAAAGTCAACATAAAATCATTTCACTTTGAGAAAAGCCCTTCTAGTTCCCTGTGCACCTGTCTATGATATATATTACGTTATCATAAGTGTACTGTGATTCATAGTACACTTATGAAAGAGAAATTATACTGTGTTGGTTTAGGCACAGGTATAGGTATAATGTTAACTGAACTTTAACTGACATCAATTTTTATTAAATGATTACCGACAAAAATGTTGTCTAAAATATGAGATATTATACATATTATAGAAATATTAGATTTTAAAAATTTTTCAATATGCCTGCAATATGACTCTTACATTTTGAATATCCCCACGTCTCAACTGTTATGAAAATTACCAAAACTTAACATTGGTGTTAAGTTACATTAAATTATTGAGCCCCGTCAACAATATTTGATGAGGATTTACTTAAATGTGGTCTGCAGAGTATGACATCTACACATCTAAACGGACATACCAGAACATTATTGTCCAAACTGTAACAAATATGTTTGACGCTCTCATTCAACCACTATAGGGGCAGGCTCTGAGCCGGTGTTCTGTGTGTTACATATATTTAATTTGATACCAAACTGTACCACACAGGATGTCCATTCTGTCAGTTTACAATAAACTTCAAATAAACACACAATATTTATTAATATTTACATTAAACATGGTTCATTGATCCATATTGTACAACATGTATGTTATGTTGTATGCATGTCCTGTCCCGTACACAATGATACACATACATCATTACATATTACAATTACATTAACCAAATGCATCTAGTTAAGTACCTATAACATACTATTTACATGTCTAACTAACTAACTTGAGTCACTGCTCACACAAGTGATGCGCACTTATATTTGACACAAAAATATATATTATTGAGTTTTGTTCTTCCATGTTAGTAAGAAAATCAAATGCAACAGTATGATCACATAAAACATTCCGGTCTACTTTTAATTTCTGCAACTAGCCCGCGCTCAATGAGCGGCAACGTGAAGCGGTCGAACTGATGTCCGCTGCACACGTACACGGGGCGCGCCAGCAGGGCGGCCAGGCGACGCGCCATCGCCGCTGTGCTGCCGTCCCCGCCCAGCAGTGTCGTTGATAGCGCCTCGTCACCGCCGTGCTCGTGCGCACCCGGCATACCCAATGCCATCTCGCTGAGCAACGCTGGTCCCCCACCGCCCAACCACAGCAGAAGTGCTCCTTGGGTGCGTAGCGACGCCGCTTTACATAATAATTCGCCACTCCATATCTCAAACTCGTGTACCCGCCAAGAGCTAGCTTTATAAATTACTGTTTTTCGAGAGGTGGACCTGCGAGGAGAGTCGCCTACTTCCATTATTTGCGTTGTCAGATCGATTTATTTACAAGTTATATTGAGAAAAACAATGCAACAAAGGCATATGCAGTAATTTCCAGAAACTCAATGATGACAATAAAAAAACTAAACTATAAAATATATTTCATTTTCCTGCCTAAGTTATTATAACATAGTAGACACAGACTATAAAATATTTCAGAGTAAAATCTTGTGTCAATCTGTCAGTAGAGTGACGTTATGAACTATTTATTTTCTTCAAGTGTGAATGTATACCTGTGCGCAAAAGTGTCCTTAGTATTAAGGGTTAAAGAATGAAATTGCCGTTTGGTACTGATACATTAAAACCATTTTTTTTGTTCATTAAACACATTTCTTTAATCAAAGTAAGAGGGTAAATAACCCTCGTTAGTTATACATTTCTGCCTTCTGATTATACCTGGTCTCGTTATCTATACATTTCTACATTATAATTGAAAGATCATTTAAACTTTGCGATAGAACTCCCCCCGAGTTCTCCACCTACTGTGTGAAGGTATTTTGCACTGCTTCCTCGGAACAAAATTTTTTTCCGTGCAAAAAATTGTCCAAATCGCGGAAAAAATGGTATTTGGTTGGAGGTCTGGCGAGTACGAAGTATGTCGTATGGTTTCTAAGTGTAGGTCTTGTAGTGTTAAAACAGTTTCTCGAGCAATATTAGGTCTTGCGTTATCATGGAGCAATGGTGAAGATCGATTGACAAGTCAGAGCTGTTTTACTGCGAGTTTCTGTTCAGTAGACATCTGCGTTTATTGCTTAACCAGATCTGAGGAAGCTGTAGTGAATTACACTTTGAAGTAACCACCAAACCTTTCTATTGGTAAGCTTCGCTTTAGAGCATTGATGTAGCGTTTGACCTGGGGTCAGCCATTGTGTTGTTCGCTTGCGATTATCATAAAGAATCCACTTTTCATCACACCTCACAATTCGGTTAAAATCCCTTTATTTCTATACCGGTTTGACAGGATAAGGCAAGCTTCAACGCGCGCTGCTCTCTGCAGATGGGTCAATATTCTGGGCATACTAACGTCAAACCATGCCGCTAATTCCTTGGTAGTTTTACTCGGATCGGGTTCCACCATTTTTCCACTACGAAAGCAGTCAAACCAAAAATGCACGGTGCGTTCATTAGCTGTATCCTCTACAAACACAGCATTGACATTACAAACCGTTTCTGCCGCGTTAGTCCCACGTGGGAAAGCGTATTCGACAATTACTCTGATTTTCGCCGTATCCATGTTTTCATTTTTTAAATTTAGAATGTTATAGTTTTCATTCGAAAACAGTTTCACTTTCACATCTGACACCATGCAGGTTTAATTTTAATTCAAAGTGACTAGTACGTTAAAACAGCAATTTCATATTTAAACCCCTATTATACAATTATACATACATACATACATATCATCACGCCATATCCCTTGCAGGGTAGGCAGGGAGAGCAGAGTGCCAGAGAACTCTATCCTTGCATACTTCACTCGCTTCCTCAACATTCATAATTCTCTTCATACACGCTACCGAGAAGTTGTCCCAACGCTCCGTTCACTCTATTTCCCGCATTCACTCTTCGCTCTATATCACCTGTACTTTTTTAAAATGTTATATCTTCTATTAGTTATTTTTGTATTGATCCTAAGTAAAGATATTTAATTGTCAAAAATCTGATTATTTCAATAATTCACAACTACAGTCGTTAAAATATAGCTTGATCTCTGTGAATATGCCTCATGTTTAGGCCTAGACTAGGAGTTACGACTGGGCGTTGAGAGGGAGTCTTCCCCCCGGGCTGAGCGTTATTTGCTATGCTGACGACACGCTCGTCACAGCCCGGGACAGGACATTCGAAGAGGCGGCGAGCCTGGCCACTCTCGGCACCGAGGAGATGGTCAGGCGAATTGAGGCGCTGGGGCTCAGGGTGGCCCTAAACAAGACGGAGGCCCTACTATTCCATGGGCCCCGTGTGAGGCTGCCCATCGGCGCCTCGTTAGTCGTCAACTCCATCCACATCAGTATCCAGGCCCATATGAGGTACTTGGGTCTGGTGCTCGACGGGCGATGGTGGTTCCGGGAGCATTTTCGTCAAATTGCTCCCCGGCTGGTCAGCGCGGCGTCCGCCCTTTCTTGGCTCATGCCGAACGTGGGCGAACCCAGTTTCAAGGGCCGACGGCTGTATGCGGGGGTGATCCGCTCAATGGCCATATACGGCGCACCCGTGTGGGCGAGGGCTCTGAACGCCCAGCTCAGGGCGGTGCTGTGGAGGCCACAGCGAGCCATGGCGGTCAGAGCCATTCGCGGGTATCGCACGGTGTCTACTGAGGCGGCATGCCTATTGGCCGGGACACCCCCGTGGGACCTACAGGCGGAGATGCTCTCCGACCTCTACCGGCGGGTTACCTCAATGCGCGAAGAGGGTGGCTCCCCATCGTTCAACGAGATAGCCACCTGGCGCGAGGACGACCGCTGAGAAGTCATCGCCCATTGGGCTACGCGGCTGGAGAGGCCTAGACACGGTGTTTTTACCGTTGAGGCCCTCCGGCCCGTACTGATGGAGTGGATGGAGCGGCGGCACGGAGTCCTCTCTTTCCGGTTGGTGCAGGTCTTGTCGGGGCATGGTTCCTTCGGCAAGTACCTGCACACGGTCGTGCGGAGGGAGTGGACTGCGTCCTGCCACCATTGCAGTAGCAACGAGGACACGGCACAACATACGCTCGAGGTATGTTCGGGCTGGGACGGGCAGCGCCGTGACCTCGTCGCTGTCATCGGTGCCGACCTGACACTGCCGGCTGTTGCGCGAGCGATGGTCAACAGCGTCAGGAATTGGGACGCGGTCGCCGCCTTCTGCGAGGCTGTCATCTCGCAGAAGGAGGCGGCGGAACGGGCCCGGGAGGATTCCCGTGACCCGGGCCGCCGCCCGCGGCCGGGGCGGCGCAAGCGCGAGTACCTGCGCCTGATGCCGCCCTAACCGAGGCTTCGGGTGATCGGACCGGGGAATTGTCCGGTCACCCGACGTGAGGCCACCGCGTGAGGACGACGCCTCGACGGCGAAAGCTGTCGGGGCGTCGACAGGAGAGGAGCCCGAGAGGGCATACCGCCGAGCGGGCCACCGAAGACAAAGATCGGGTACCGGTGGCCCGCTCGCACGGCGGAGAAGAGGTGCTTGCAGGGTGGGTCAATGGGGTTGCGCGCCGCCTCTTCCGTCACCTCAGATCGATTTGGCGGGGAGCGACGTCCATAGCCCACCGCAAAAAAAAAAGAAAAAAAAAAAAGGCCTAGACTAGGAGAGCCTTCTAATGCCTTCGGATCAAGTAAGCTCCTTGAAGTTGAAAAAGCTTCTTCTGCTAATGCACCCAGTTCAAGTCAACAGTTTGGCTATAATCAGGATTCTCAAATACTTTATTGTTGTAATGCTACCGTATTAAGATGCTCTTCAGGAATACAACAGACTACTGTCGATGCATTTTCGACAGTTCAGATACCAGCTTTTCTCGATGAACAAGAGACAAACAGGCGTTTTGGATCTTTAAGCCCAAGTTTATTAACAAAATTTCAGATGGATACCCAAGCTACAGAAGCACTATCTGTAACAGCTAACTGTCCACTACCAGCACTTCTATCTACTCAAGATGAAACTCTAGTTTCTCCTATAGGATGTCGAGCTTATCCAAAAGCACAACCGAGACTACAATCAAACCGTGGCAGAAAAAGAGGAAAAAGTTGCATTACAAAAAAAGAAATTCCTTACAAGAGAACCGAAACTGTCAAAAGAGTTATATTTACTGATGACCCCGAGAGTGATTTAAAAAACATCCCGATATCGTCGTCTGAAGATTTGACAACTGATGATGAAATTCAATTAAATAATCTCGCGACACCGAAAAGAGACGATTTTGTGGTTGTTAAATTTGTTGGAAAACAGTTAATCAAGCATAGTGCTTGGTTATAGTTAGTGCTTGGGTATAGTTGGCAAATTATAGACAAATATTGAAAATAATGAATATGACGTCAGCTATTTACGTAGAAGTGGAAAAGTTGAGAATAATTTCTACTTCCCTCTTGAACCGGATATAGCAACGGTAGGTATCGTTGGAAGATATTAAGATTGTGCTTCCTCTTGTTAACGTTGCAGCAAAAAAAAACCAAACGTCAGGCAGATTTTTATACGTTCCCAAAGAATATTATGAAGAAATTTAATATTTGTTAGATATCCTTCCTTATTGTTAATATTTATACTATTTTGATGTTGTAACATTGTGCCCCTTGCCCTGTAACAGAGTACCCTAGATACGGGGTTCAGTGTTACAATCGACTGATCTCATTAAAGTGCAATTTATATTAAGTATAGTGCCACAAACTTATCAGACCCGGTGACAGCGTCGCTGTTATCGCATTTAGTGTTGCCAGTAAAATTCCATTTGCAATAAAATCGGTAAGTACTTCCCCATGTGGTAACGGGTTTAGAAAACAATATTCAACTCCTTTACAGAATTTTCTGTGGAAGTCATCAAAAATGGAATTATAGCATATTCACCCGTGGGCTCACGGATGGGAAGTAGATAAAGGTATTACAAGTATTAATGCTTATGAACACATTATATTATGCTTACTAGAGAAACAAAAATGTAGTTTTTATAAATAATTATATGTTAACACAATAATTATGATCTACAAATATAGGGCAAATTATTTGTAATGAACATATTCAAGGTATAGTCATTTGAATCGTCAAAAAAAAAAAGTCACTTCATCATATGAATCATCACTTTCAGTCTCACTGTCACTGTCTAAAGTCATAATGGAAGGCTCCTCAGGCTCCTCTAAATATGTATCCCTTTAGTATTCGTTTTCAAATTTTTTCACGTGATTGCAGTGATTTTCCATTCGTTTATAGTTATTTTATTGATAGCCTCTGCAATTAATTTAGGCGTTGTTGAATTAGAGTTTTTAATATTCTGCTCTATTATGTTTCGTTTCATTGAGCTCCAAATCATTTCAATTGGATTTAATCGCAAGGGTATGGTAGAATGGATTTCGTCAATTTCATAACTTCGCTTAGACTCGTGTCTTAATTATTTCATAAAGCTACGCCTTTGTAAGCCGTTGATTCCATTTAAAATCTATCTCCTCTTGAAGTACATCATTAACTTTGGAATTGTGGGAATTATTTTTTGCACACTGTAAAACGGATGTATTTTTCGTCTATTGACACCGAAATCAAAATCACCAACTTCAATTTTACTTTTCGTCCTCTTCAGTCTTTTTTTTTTGGTGTAGAAATTTTTACTCCACTCTCATCGGCCTGTCCTTTTTTCCTTTACAAGTTTTCTTACAAATCGTTCTCCAACCCTTAAAAAAAATTTTTTTACATTAAATACACATATATTTTCTGATCATAAACAGATAGATGTATACACAGAGATACATATATATACTAACTATGTACTTACAAGAAAATTATGTTACAGTTAATAAGAATCAAGTACATTCATTACAATTAAATTTACATAAATAGAATACTATTGTATTATTTGTATAAATATATAATATTTATATTCAAAATATAATTAGATTAGAAAGAGATGAAGCCAGAACAGATGTAAGAGTAACAATAGGTGAAATGATGTACTAGAGCAAGTGGATGAATTTGTATATCTTGGATGTGGATTTAGCCGAGATGGAAGGTACACCACTGATATAGAGCAAAGAGTGAATGCGGGAAATAGAGTGAACGGAGCGTTGGGGCAACTTCTCGGCAGCCACCACCTCAGCCAGAAGGCACGTGTAGCAATACATAACGCAGTGCTTGTCCCAACATTACTGTATGGAAGCGAGAGTTGGGTATGCAGAAAAGAGTATGAAAGTAAAATTAACTCGGTTGAAATGCGATCTCTGCAGAAAATCTGTGGAGTTAGGCTGACCGACCGCATTCTTAACGACGACGTAAGAGAGCGAGTAGGTATAAAAGAGAGTATTGGTGTAAAGATGCGAAAGGGAATGCTCCGATGGTTCGAACATGTGGAAAGAATGTCGAACGAACGTCTGGTTAAGAAGATATACAATGCGAAAGTGGAAGGATGTAGGTACCGAGGGAGACCGAGACTAACCTACCTAGACCAGATCGGTCATGTACTGAAGGAAGGTGGAGTCAAGAGTCTCCGAAACCGGAGCGTGTATGTGGAGAATTATGAATGTTGAGGAAGCGAGTGAAGTATGCAGAGATAGAGTTCTCTGGCACTCTGTCCTCTCTGCCTACCTTGCAAGGGATATGGCGTGATGATTTGTATGTATGTATGTATAATTAGACTCTAAGAACAAATTATACATAATGTTTATTAATAGTGTTCTTTTTATTTCAAAAACTAGCAACACTAACCTGTGGCTTTTTGTATAATTTTTCAAAAGATATTAATGATGCCTGAAGATGTTTTTCTTCCTTCATATAACTTAAAACTTGTAATATAACATTTACTGCATCACATTTCGTATTTTAAAACCACAAAAAGTAAATAAACATGGAGTAAACAACCAACAACTGAAATATCAGCATATAGGGAGGACGATTGACGTTTGATGACATTTCAAAATGGCGTCATTAGTTCATCAATTTGCCACCGGGTCAGATAAGTTTGTGGCACTATAGTTGCTAATAGAATTTATGTTTAAATAATTTTAAGTTAAGAAAGACTGTTATAGTTTATATCCATTCCAGTTAGAAGTTAATTCAATAAATATTTTCATCGCTACATTACCATTTGTTTTTTTTTGCAACACTGTGCCCCACCTTACCCCACAACTTAATTTTGTATCGCCTACATTTTCATTCTTTACATGCCATTTATATCTCAACTGAATTATGACTATAAAAATATGAATATTAAACCAAAACTTGTACCTTATATGTTTTAAAATTCTTCGCTATGGAATGGGGGCAATCGATAAACGTAAATCGATAACATTCTTATTAATTATTTATAAAACAAGTAAAACCAAATACATTACCTATATGAACCACATGGTTACTCTATAAAATAAGTAAATTGTGTTAATTTAATATTCAGACATCAGTTATAATATTAATAAGACCATTTCTTTTATATTAAAAAGATAATTTCTTACTAACCGACTTCAAAAAAGAAGGAGGTTCTCAACACAGATTAATATATTAGTACTACGTAGTTCTCAATTCGTCTGTATTTTTTTTTATGTTTGTTACCTCATAACTTTCGACTGGGCCAAGCGATTTTAATGATTATTTTTTTATTTGAAAGCTGGTGCTATCCGTTTGGTCCCATTTTAATTTGGTCCAGTTCTGACAATGGTACCCATGAGAAAACCATAATATAAGTCTAAAATTAGCATTAAGTATGTGTGCGGCAAATGAACGAGTAACTCAAGCCCCGCTACTAATAGAACAAACTATGTGAGTCTGTAACACTAAAAAGTAAACAATAAAAAATAAAACTACGATTAAAAAACCCGACTCCAAAAACTGAAAAGTACATAATAACTTAAAATACTATCATTTGTATGTGCTATCTATTGATAGGTTTGAAGTCGGTGCCGGTGTCCGTATCTTTAGTGTAGGAATTTCATTACAGTAAGTAAGCTGTTCATAATTTTGTTTAAGGCTTGGCACCGATTTCAAACCTATCAATAGATAGCATATACAAATATAGTAGTTTAAGTTATTATGTACTTTTCAGTTTTTGAAATCGGTTTTTTTAATCGTAGTTTTATTTTTTATATAACATAAATAAATAATCTGTGGCCAAGAACTCATCATCAAACTACAGGAATGCGCCGGCGATGATGATAATAGTAACGATGAACTTGAATGTATTCTTTTCGAATAATAAAAAGAATTAATTAACAGCTTTAGTTTAAATTAAATAAAATCCATTAATTTAAATTCAATAAGATTTTCATAAATTGTTTTAAATTTATAATCCATTCATTCATCTATTTGATTGAAATTCAATAAGATTTTCATACATTGTTTTTCAATTGCACTAGCAAATAACTTTAAAAAATAAGGAATTATATCGCCAAAAATACGGACTGCATCGTAAGCGGGCGGAACTAGTGAGAACTGTCACAGAGATCATGCTATATTTTATAGACTATAGTTATAGTGTCACAAACTTATCTGACCCGGTGACAGCGTCGCTGTTATCGCATTTAGTGTTGCCAGTAGGTTCTATTTGCAATAAAATGGGTAAGTACTTCCCCACGTGTAACGGGTTTAGAAAACACTAGTCAACACTCCTTTACACAATATCCTGTGGAAGTCATAAAAAATGTATTTATAGCATTTTCTCCCGTGGGCTCATGGATGGGAAGTAGGTAAGTGTTATACAACTATAAATGCTTATGAACACATTTTATTATGCTTAATAGAGAAGAAACATAAATGTAGTTTTTATAAATAATTATATTTAACACAATAATTGTGATCTACAAGTGTAGGGCAAATTTTTTTATAATGGACATATTTCAGGTATTGGGCATAGTCATTTGACTCGTCAGTCACTTCATCATAGGAATCATTACTTTCAGTCTCACTGTCACTGTCTAAAGTGATAATGAGAGGCTCATCTAAATATGTATCCTCTTTTCTGTATTCGTTTTAAATATTTTTTTCACGTGATTACAGTGTTTTTGCCATATATACGTATTAGGGGGGCATAGTCCGGAGCGTGCTCATTCGCGTCCCCTGCCAGTCTAATTAGACTGCTAATCCGGCTCGATATGCGTACCGCAATGCGGGTTAGGGCGTCCCCCGGAGGCGACGCGTACCGACCCGTCCCCGTCGGTACGAACATCGGCAGTTGCGGCGATAGGGGCCGCCACCCATCACGCCTTGTCCAGTTAGGCGAGTCGAGGAGAACGGAGTGCCGGGTGGGCACGTGGAATGTAAGAGGTTGTGTGGAAGGTAAGCTGCACGAGCTGATATCCGTCATGGCGGACAAACAGCTAGACGTGCTCTGTGTAACAGAGACCAAGCGAAGGGGCAGCGACGCCTGCGATCTTCCTGGTGGCGGGATGGCTCTGTGGTCTGGTGTACCACAGAGCGATCGAGCCAGCATGGGGGTAGGAGTGCTGTTGTCCTCTCGCTTGGCCACAGGTGTGAAGGATTACGGAATGTATGATCCCAGACTTCTCTGGGTCCGTATAAAACTAGGTGTCACCAAGGTATTCATGGTTGTAGCATATGCTCCCGTAGGATCCTCAGTGGCATTAGACCTAGAGAAGTTTTGGGACAATGTTAGGGAAGTTCTGGATATGGCAGAAACCAGTGAACGCGTGATTGTATGCGGAGATTTGAACGGATGGGTGGGGACCAAGTGTCCCGACTATGAGGACGTACTTGGTCCATTTGGTGATAAGAGAGCGAACGACGCAGGTAGGCTCATAGCGGATGTATGCATGGAGAGAAACCTTATTGTGTCAAACACATTTTTCCAACATAAGGACATCCATATGTATACATGGAGAAGGAATGAACAGAAAAGCATAATAGATTTAATTTTGGTAGACAGTCGCCTCCGAAGCAAAATATTGGACGCAAGAGCCTACAGGGGCCCCACAGTTGACACGGACCACTATCTCGTTATTGCTAGATTAAGTGGTCTGTTCAGAAAGTGGAGGCACTGGCGAGAGCGTGTCCACTTCGGAGGGCTTGAAAGAATAAAGGTTGAAAGGTTGCAAGAAGAGTGTGTAAGAGAAAAGTATGCAGAGGGTGTCCGAGAACGGCTGACGATGGCAAGCCAGCCGCAATCGGACATTGAAGAATGCTGGAGAGTATTGAAAGAGAGTATGGTAGATACAGCGAAAGAAGTATGTGGAAGTTCAAAGAAGCATAGAAAAACAAATGGTGATGCATGGTGGGATGCGGAAGTGGCAGCTTCCGTAGAGCAAAAGAAGAAAGCGTGGCTGGACTATGTCTCTTCTTTGAATCTGAATGACAGTATGACTGAACAGAAGAAAGAAATATATCGGCAATGTAAGAATGACACCAAGGCCTTAGTGAAAGAGAAACGTGATAGAGCAAGTATGAGTGCAGAAGATAGGCTGACTAAAAACTTCGAGGGTAACACCAAACTCTTTTGGAGGGAGGTGAAGAAGTCTCGGGGTGGTTGGTCAGCCTTCAGAATGAATAAAATAAGGTCTAAAGGTTCTACATTCTTACACAAACACAAGACGTGTTAAGCCGATGGAGTGAATATTTTGGCGACATGTATGCGGATGCTACGGTTGGCGCCGGTGTTGGATGTGGTTTAGTAGATCAACATTCGACAACGGCGTCCTCCGATGGCATCAGTATGGATGAAGTTGAATGGGCGATAAGAAGTTTGAAAAATGGTAAGGCAGCGGGCATTGATACCATATCAATCAATCAGGTCTGCCGAGATGATCAAGCTTGGTGGCTCTTGTGTCTGGGAGGCGTTCCTGTTGCTCCTCAATTTATGTTGGAGCTCGGGAATGGTTCCCAGGGACTGGAATAGCGCAGTCATAACGTGAACCCTTGTTTTTAAACAAAGGCACGATGACTGCGCTAATTACAGAGCCATAAGCTTGACCAGTTTGGCAGCAAAAGTGTATGGAAAAATTATTGAAAGGAGAATGAGGATGGTGTCCGATGGTTTACTGTGTGAGACACAAGGAGGTTTCAGGAGTGGAAGGGGATGCATGGATCAAGTGTTCTCTCTGCGCAACATTGTGGAGAAGCATCTGGCTCTAGGTCAGAGGGTTTTCTGCAGTTTTGTGGATCTGGAGAGAGCATTTCACACGGTTGTACGAAAGGAACTTTGGGACATTTTACCGGAGTATGGTATTAGCGGTAAACTGCTACAGGCTGTGCAGTCCAGTTACATGGGCTGTAGAGCCTGTGTGCGGCTGGATGATGGAATGTCGCCTTGGTTTGACGTCAATATCGGCGTTAAGCAGGGGTGCGTTCTGTCAGCCAGGCTGTTTATCATATATCTGGATAAATGTCTCCAAAGGTTGAACGATATGAATGTGGGAGTCCAGATGGGCGACTCAGTGGTCACTGCTCTGCTTTATGCAGATGATGCAGTCCTGCTGGCACAGTCAGCGACTGATCTGCAGACCCTAGTCGACACAATGACAGAAGATTGTAAGAAAAGGGGTCTACGCGTGAATGTGAGCAAAAACAAAATAATGGTCTTTGAAAGAGATAAAACCAGATCAGATGTAAGAGTAACAATAGGTAATGATGTACTAGAACAAGTGGATGAATTTGTATATCTTGGATGTGGATTTAGCCGAGATGGAAGGTACACCACTGATATAGAGCGAAGAGTGAATGCGGGAAATAGAGTGAACGGAGCGTTGGGGCAACTTCTCGGCAGCCACCACCTCAGTCAGAAGGCACGTGTAGCAATACATAACGCAGTGCTTGTCCCAACATTACTGTATTGAGCGAGAGTTGGGTATGCAGAAAAGAGTATGATAGTAAAATTAATGCGGTCGAAATGCGATCTCTGCGGAAAATCTGTGGAGTTAGGCTGACCGACCGCATTCGTAACGACGACGTAAGAGAGCGAGTAGGTATGAAAGAGAGTATTGGTGTAAAGATGCGAAAGGGAATGCTCCGATGGTTCGGACATGTGGAAAGAATGCCGAAGGAACGCCTGGTTAAGAAGATATACAATGCGAAAGTGGAAGGATGTAGGTACCGAGGGAGACCGAGACTAACCTACCTAGACCAGATCGGTCATGTACTGAAGGAAGGTGGAGTCAAGAGTCTCCGAAACCGGCGAGCGTGTATGAAGAGAATTATGAATGTTGAGGAAGCGAGTTAAGTATGCAGAGATAGAGTTCTCTGGCACTCTGTTCTCTCTGCCTACCCTGCAAGGGATATGGCGTGATGATATATGTGTGTATGTACTTATTCTATTAATAGCCTCTGCAATTAATTTAGGCATTTTGGAATAAGAGTTTTCAATATTCTGCTCTGCTATGTTTCGTTTCATTGAGCTCTAAATCATTTTAATGGGATTTAAACCGCAACGATATGATGGTAATCTTAACACGCTATGCCTATTGTGTTTAAGGATTTCGTCAATTTCATGAAGCGGCTTAGGCTCATGTCTTGTAATAATTTCATAAAGTAGCGTCTTTGTAAGCTGTTCATTAAATGTAATGTGATTATTTTTCAACCTATTTTGTAATTTGAATTAGGTGTTTTATTTACAAGTATTGTGATAAGGAGCATTATCCATTATAATTAATGTTAGTTGATGCAGATTTGGTATAAGATTTTCAGTCACCTATTTTTTTAAATTATTGCTATTCAGTGTGTGAAACACTAATAAAGCGTTATCTACAAAGCCTGTTCGTAAACCTGCATGTACAACTATCGATCTATTTCTTTTAGAAACAGGATTTAACACACCATCAATCCTATCATTTTGCCAACAACGTCCGACTGTGTGAGATGTGTCATAAAGTCTCATCCAAAAATAATAGGTACTGTTACCTCATAACTTTCGACTGGACAAAGCGATTTAATGATTCTTTTTTATTTGAAAGCTGGTATTTGAAAGTTTTAAATTTGCTGCAACCCATTGCTGGAATGATTTACCACCTCCACTCCGCAAAATAAAATCAATTCTAAGATTCAAACAGAAATTCAAGGATTACTTGCTTGAATTACAAAAAGAATCGTTTTAAGCTTACTAAGCATTCATTCCGATGTAATTGTAATTGTGTTTAATATATGTGTGTGTGTGTATATATATATATATATATATATATATATATATATATATATATATATGTATGTGTGTGTGTGTGTATGTATGTATATGTATGTATGTATATGTGTATATGCATGTATGTGTATATTTTTTGCATAATTATGTGATGTACTCGGGAACTGGTGCGTCGTATCGTCTATAAATCATATTACTATTTATGAGAGATTTACAAATGCATATATTTGTTAGTGTCTCTTATTGTGCCGCTTGTGCCCGCGGCGCTGGCCGTGAGCACCGTCAGGAAGCGTGGCAGGCCCAAGAAAGGGGAGGAGCCGCTCCCTGCGGTGCACGGTGTGCCGGAGGAGGCGATGCGCGTCATCTTCGCTAGGCTGGAGTTGATGATGGATGCGCGCATCCAGGCCGTGGCGGATCGTCTTCCACCCGAGCCACCCCTCCGGCTGCCGCCCGCCACAGACAGGACGAAGCGGCCGCAAGCGTCAGCTCCCACCCAGCTGCCCTGTCAGGGTGGCCGCGTGGTGAGCTATGCTGCTGCCGTAGGTGGGCCTAAGGGGGCCAAGAAGAAGGCCGGCACGGTGCCGGCTCCCGCCAAGGCCGGGCAGCGGCGGGCGCCAGCGGCTGCACCGCAGGCTCCGGCCAGCGCACCCGCGACTGCGCCTGCTGTGCCCAGCGCTGCTGCCAGGCTCGAACAGGGCTGGCAGGTGGCTGGGCGGAGCAGGAAGGAACGCGGTCAGAAACGGAGAGCGGCAGCCAAGAGTGCCGCTGTGGCTGCTGCTCCACAGGCGGGAGCCGACAAAGGGGGAAAGAGGTCGCGCAGGGGCCTCAAGTCGCCGAAGACAGCTGCGGTCATTATCACCGTGCTGCCTGAGGCGGCCGAGAGGGGCCTCAACTATGAGGCTGTCCTAAGACGCGCCCGGCGGGAGCTGGACGTCTCCGACATCGGGGGCGTCGAGGCGAGGACCCGCAAGGCCCGGACAGGGGCTCGAATTCTCGAGTTCCCTGGGGCCGAGGGCGCCAAGGCGGCTGATAGTGTGGCCTCGAAGCTGAGGGGGCTGTTCGGGCCGGAGGATGGAGTCCGAATCGCCAGGCCCGTCAAGTGCGCAGAGATGCGCCTCACGGGTCTGGACGATTCCGTGACGGTGGAGGACGTCCGGGAGGCCATTATGGTGCGTACCGGATGTGCCTCGGACACCGTCCGGATTGGCACCATCCGTCCTGGTCCGGGCGGCGTCGGTGCTGTCTGGGTGCAGTGCCCGGTGGAGTCGGTCAAGAAATTGGCCGACTCAGGCAGGCTCCTCGTGGGCTGGAGTTCGGCGCGGGTAACTGTGCTGGAGCCCCGGCCCGCGAGGTGTTACAAATGCATGGCGGTCGGGCATACCCGACCGACGTGTCGCAACTGCTTTGACTGCAGCGGGCTATGCTTCCGCTGCGGTCAGGCTGGGCACCAGGCAGCATCGTGCTCTGCGGTGCCCCACTGCCCCGCGTGTGCGGCGGGCAATAGGCCTGCCAAGCACCGCATGGGGTCTGGGGACTGCAGACCCCCGGCATCGGCCCCAAAGGGGCGGGGCGGCTCATCGACCGGGCCCGCTCCCGCTCCGATCGCGACCCGATCGCCCGTTAGCGCGGAGGAGGAGACGATGGATACGGCCCGTTAATGGACCACGAAGCCATCCGTCTCCTCCAAGCCAATCTCAACCACTCCGCCGGTGCGCAGGACGTTTTCCTGCAAGCCATGGCGGAGTGGTTGATAGCAGTAGCCGTAGCCGCAGAGCCGTACGTGGTGCCCGACCGACCTAACTGGCTGGGTAGCACCGACGGCACTGTGGCAATCGTCGCCTCCACGTCGTGGCCTTCGTCGTCCCTGACCCTTAGGGATAGGGGCGTCGGATACGTCGCGGCGGACTGGGGAGAGATTACGCTTTTCGGAGTCTATCTCTCCCCTAACAGGAGCGTGACTGATTTTGGGGTCTCCCTCACCATCTTAGGGGCCTCGTTACGGCGACTGGCACCGCGCCAAGTCTTCGTTCTGGGGGACTTCAACGCCAAGTCCATGGCGTGGGGGTCCCCCAGGACGGACGACCGAGGACGGGCGGTCGAGGAGTGGGCGGCGGCACTGGGCCTCTGTTTGTTGAACAGGGGCTCGGTGCATACGTGCGTGCGGCAGCGGGGCGGGTCGATAGTGGACTTGTCGTTCGCTAGCCCCATTGTCGCCGCACGCGTGAGGAGCTGGTGCGTCGCGGAGGAGGTTGAGACCCTATCGGACCACCGGTATATCCGGATGGAGGTCTCCCGGACCCTCCCGACGCCCGGCAGGGGTCATCAGGCGGACGGACGTCCCGCGTTCCCGCGATGGGCTGTGGGTCGTTTGGACCGGGACCTGCTGGCGGAGGCAGCCATCGTCCACTCATGGCTGTCCTCTGCCCACCAGTTGGACGGGGTGGACGCCGAGGCTGGCCGCATCCGCAATGCGTTGACGCAGATCTGCGATGCGGCCATGCCCCGTGTACGGTGTCTGCCCCCGAAAAGGGCTGTCCACTGGTGGTCCCGGGAGCTGGCGGATCTTCGGGCCGCATGTATATGCGCCCGGAGGGCTTACACCCGCAGCCGGCGGCACCATCGTGATGAGGAGCGGGAGGGCCGGCTTTATGAGGGCTACCGCAATGCGCGGTCGGCCTTCAGGCTGGCCGTCCGTACCGCCAAGGACGTCAGTCGGCAGGAGATGCTGGACGGTCTCGATCGAGACCCCTGGGGTCGCCCCTATCGCGCGGCGCTGAGTAAGCTCCGCGCGCGGGGCCCCCCCCTCACCGAGACCCTCCAGCCCGGCCTCCTCACCAGGGTCGTCGAGGACCTGTTCCCGCGACGGGCGGAGCACACGCCCCCGGTCATGGCTTCGCCAGACACTGACCGGGAGGCCGACGATGACAGTGTTCCGCCCATCACGGCAACCGAGATGGGGGTGGCGGTGGCGCGCATGCGCGGCAAATCCACTGCCCCCGGGCCCGACGGTGTTCCCAACCGCGTGCTGGCCCTGGTCCTCGACCACCTGTGTCCCCGCCTCAGGGGGCTGTTCGACGCGTGTTTAGCGTCCGGGCGGTTCCCTGGGTGCTGGAAGGAGGGGAGGCTGGTGCTCCTGCCGAAGCCGGGACGGTCTCCAGAGTTGGCCTCGGCCTACAGGCCTATCGTGCTGCTCGACGATGCGGGCAAGCTATTGGAGAGGGTGCTGGCTGCCCGCATCGAGCGGCACCTCGTTGGCACGGGGCCCGATCTGTCGGACGCCCAGTTTGGGTTCAGGAGGGGTCGTTCGACGATCGCGGCTCTGCTGCGCCTGAGGGCCGTGGCGACTGAGGCCGTCGCCGGCGGAGGAGTGCTGTTGGTGGTGTCCCTGGACATCGCCAACGCATTCAATAGTCTGCCATTTAGCTGCATCAGGGAGGCGCTCCGATACCACGGAGTGCCAGTTTACCTGAGGCGGCTAGTGGCAGACTATTTGGAGGGGCGCAGCGTCCTCTACACCAACCGAGTAGGGGACGTTGTGCGAACGCCCATGACGTGCGGTGTCCCACAGGGGTCGGTCCTTGGACCCACGCTGTGGAACATCGGCTACGACTGGGCGTTGAGAGGGAGCCTCCTACCCGGGCTGGGCGTGATCTGTTACGCCGACGACACGCTCGTCACAGCCCGCGGTAGGACGCTGGAGGAGGCGGCAGGCCTGGCGACTCTCGGCACCGAAGAGATCGTCAGGCGGATCGAGGCGCTGGGGTTGAGGGTGGCCCTGGACAAGACAGAGGCCCTCTTGTTCCATGGGCCCCGCATGGGCCCTCCCATCGGCGTTTCGATCACCGTCAATTCGGTTGACATCAGCATCCGGGCCCATATGAGGTATTTGGGCCTGGTGCTCGACGGGCATTGGTGGTTTCGGGAGCATTTCCGCAGGCTCGCTCCGCGGCTCGTCGGCGCGGCGTCCGCCCTTTCATGGCTAATGCCGAATGTGGGCGGACCGAGCGCTACGTGCCGACAGCTGTACACGGGGGTCGTCCGGTCGATGGCCCTGTACGGCGCACCGGTGTGGGCGGGGTCCCTGACCGTCCGACTCAGGGCTCTTCTGTGGCGACCACAGAGGGCCATGGCGGTCAGGGCTGTACCGCACGGTGGCGACGGAGGCAGCGTGCCTGTTGGCCGGGAGTCCCCCGTGGGACCTGGAGGCGGAAATGCTCGCCGATTTGTATCGGCGGGTGTCGGGGGTGCGCGCGGAGGGCGGTGTGGCCTCTTTGAGGGAACTCACCGCCTGGCGCGTTGACGCCCGCCTAGATGTCATTGCCCGTTGGGCAGTCCGGCTGGAGAGGCCTCGGTTCGGTGTGCGGACCGTAGAGGCCTTCCGGCCGGTGCTGATGCAGTGGTTGGAACGGCGGCACGGGGTGCTCTCCTTCCGATTGGTGCAGGTTTTGACGGGGCATGGATGCTTCGCCAAATACCTGCACAAGGTCGTCAGGAGGGAGAGTACACCGTCCTGCCACCACTGCGATTGCGACGAAGACACGGCGCAGCATACACTCGAGGTTTGTGCCGCTTGGGCAGAGCGGCGTCGTGAACTCGTCGCAATCATCGGTGCCGACCTGACGCTGCCGACCATCGCCAGGGCGATGCTCGACAGCGTCAGGAACTGGGACGCGGTCGCAACCTTCTGCGAGGCAGTAGTCTCGCGGAAGGAGGCGGCGGAGCGCGTGCGCGAGGAGCGTCTCCTCGACGGCGCGAGCTGCCGCCGGCGACTGGGGCGGCGCAGGCGCGATTACCTGCGCCTGATGCCGCCCTAGCCAAGGCCGCGGGTGACTGGATCGGGGAATTAGTCCATCACCCGCCGAGAGGCCGACCGCGTGAGGAAAGACCGACATCCTACCCGAGGGGGGGATGTCGGTCGAGGAGAGGGTACTCCTCAGGGGTATTCCGTCGGACCGACCACTGACGTCAAGTCACTCTGCTCCGGTGGTCGGCCCAACGACGAAGGCGACGTCACGGGTGGGTTACGGGTGTGCGCGCTTACGCCCCTCTGTCACCCCGGACGGAGTGGTGCGAGGAGTGCGCCGCCCGTAGCCCACCCCCCAAAAAAAAAAAAAAAAAAAAAAAAAAAAGTGTTCTTATTGTTATAATATCTGTCGTGTGGGTATGTACCTATATATATGTGACCGTATCTATGTGTATATGTGTGTGTATGTATATTTAAGAATTAATTTGCCTATTTATTATTCATAACATCTTACATTTATTCGTAGCATCATCTTATATTTATTATAATATGTATAAAGTGTGCCGTGGCGGCCCGTGCTCAACAAACTGGTTGTGCCTGAAAACCAGCGCTGTAGCACCTTCGGTCTGCAGCTTATGCTGAGGTAGAACCTTTTTGGTCTACTACAGTGTGGTGAAATACGTTACTGTTATCCTTTCTATTATTTTTTTTTCCTTAATATTATTTCTGTTAGTGTTTTTGTAATTGTTAATAACCATGCTGTAGAACCCAAATAAATCATTTTCTTTCTTTCTTTCTTACTTCCCGTATAGTCCCATTTCAATTTGGTCCAGTTTTGACAATGGCATCCATGAGAGAATCATATAAGTCTAAAATTAGCATTAAGTATGAGTGCGACAAATGAACAAGCAGCTCACGCCCCGCTACTAATAGAACAACCTATGTGTGTGTGTCTGTAAAACTAAAAAGTAAAAATATAAACTACGATTAAAAAAACCGACTTAAAAAATTGAAAAGTACAAAATAACTTAAAATACTACCATTTGTATGGGCTATCTATTGATAGGTTTTAAGCACAGAGCAAATACAAAGAGGAGGTGTTGTAATGAATATTTTCTATGAAACAATGAGTGTCATTTACAGGGGTTGAGGGGATCGCTGCTAATGGAGAGAGCGAGACAAGTAATAGTACTTGTCTCACTCCTTCCTTTATGTCCATCTACCGGCTATTAGCACAACTACTAATTTCATATATTGCATTAGATGTCAGTAAGTGTATGGTGTAACAGGGAACTCAGAATTTACCTATATCAAGGAGTGCTAATTTATTTTTATTTCAAATATACAAACAAATCTTATTACAACCCGTCGGAAATATCTGTGAACCTGGCTTAATGACGTCATAAAAACTACAGAGATAGCAAAAAAAATCGAGATGTTGGAATAAAATACCAGATGTAAAATTAAAAAATATTTTATTTATATGTATCTATTTTATTTTACACTTTTAAACAACTTTTACATCAATATGTACTATATAGAGTAAAAAAAACCAATACACAGAAAAAGTAAAGAGCAGGAGAAAGTGGCGAAACTATTCTGGAATTTTTGAACATTTTGCCTTACTCGCTGTTTCTGATAAAGTTTGTAATGTTTTCGCTTCACGCTTTATTTTCATTATCATTATTTTAGATAAACCAGTTGCTGCACACGCCCTTTTTGTAGCTTGTTCAACCGGGATAATAAAGGAGCCGTGTTTTTTCTCATTTTCAAAGAATTGAATTACTTTGAGCACTAAATTCCGCTCTGCACTATGTATAGTCCTACCCATCTTACAATAAAATACTAAATAGGTAGTTTATTAATATTTCACTGACAGAGACAGACAGAACAGAGAAACAATAAAATGAGATTACGAAAGCAAGAATAATACACGTGCGTCGGCGCTTGCGTTGGCAACGGTACTAGTAAGGCGACGGCGGGGCGATGCGTGAGGAAGCGAGAGGCGAAGCGCATTCCAGCCGGGTGCAGAGAAATTTCCGACGAGTTGTAGCTGTTTGCTCTATTCAAATATAAATGTTTATAATCAAATAATTCTGCGTAGTGAATGACTACTGTTTTTAACCGCAAATTTCTTTATAAGGCTTGTCAGCATTGTTCATAATGTTAATATTTTATAAAAAATCCATCTTTTCTTTACTGTCATTATGATAAACTCAGAAGTTTAGAAACCTTATTTTTCTTCATTTTGTGACCTTTTCATACGACCAAATAATACAATTATTTGTTTGGGTTTCTAACAAATTGTCGAATGTAAGCCCTAGTTGGACTTTTAGTAAATATGTCAGTTACACGGTATTATTTCCTTCCTTTTTGTCTTTTTCATATAAAAAAGAATCAAACCACTCTTTTAAAAATAATGCCTTATACAATCGATAATGCAACAAAAGTGTCAATGACTAAGACATGTTAAAGAGTATTTCAGGCGAGCAGACAATGGTAGCAACCGTTTCATTGACGCACAGGCCATCTAAAACTTAGCCATGCCAAAGGTAACTTGAAGACCCGGTCTTCTACGCCACCATCATTTTGAATATTTTTGTGACGTGCTCAACCCCGTTAATCTTATCAAGAAATGACATTGAGTGCAATTACATTATTAATAAATAAAGGAGAAAGGGAGACATTGGTTCCAATAATAAAAATGAAATACTCTTTTGCATCATATATATATTTCTTGAGCTATACCTAATCTTGCCCTAAATACTGTAACAAAGAAAAAATCTTTTTTATTGCACAAAATATTTATTACTTTTACAGTGTTAGTTTAATACATAAATATAAAATAATTGAAAATATAAATGGCTTGTTCGAAGTGGTTTCCATTGGCTGCAATACAGTCCTTTAAACGTAGAGGCCAGTTGTCAATAGAAGCACGCAATCTTTCAATGGGAAAATTCTTCACTGCCAATCGCATGGATTGTTTTAGGGACTCCAAATTATCATAGCATTTAGTGCAAACCGTACTCTCTAATCTCTCTAATCCATTGCTTCTTAACATTATCATTGGACGGTATTCTAAAACATACAAAATTTACAGTTTAATTATAATAGGTTCATTTAAAGTAGTGTAAAAAATTTTTTTTTTGATGAAATATCCGAATGTTATAATTATGTTCTAATTACGACCCCGGAATTTTGACACTTTTATGGTTCTTCATAGTTAACGACAGGCGTATTGCTTACAAAATAATTATTAACTACATATAAAATTCGTATTTTTGTCGAGGTAATGGGTATAAATTTTAATACTCATGGTTATTAGTTATTACGATAATCTTAATAGTTTGAACTTTATGTGCTTTTATAGTTCTAGGTTCTATTACGCAAAGTGGTGCCATCTAACGTTGAGTAAAATTATTTTTGAACATGATACCGTCAAAAAAAATTTCTAGAAATTATTTTAATAAATTATGAATAAATATACTTACAAATGGAATGTGATTCTTTCCAAAGCATCTGAACGTTTATCGGAGTAGTTTTTACATGATAAAACACAACACTTCATGGTTTTCTTCGTAATAACATAAAAATACACCAAAAATATAATTGTATGCACCGTACGAACTCCGGCAGCGACAACAGCAGACTAATAGGCCTTTTTTTTTTGTGTGTCTTAGTTGTTAGCCTCAGATGGCTATGACAACTTCACCCGAACTGTGGGTGAGCGCTGAGGGCTCTCAACCCGTGCTAATAGGCCACGCCTACTATTGATGTTAACGCGATGACGTCAAGACCTACTTGAGAATCACAGTGCACAGTAACTTAGGCCGTCTCCTCTTTGTATTTGCTCTGTGATTTGAAGTCAGTGCCGGTATCAGTATCTTTAGTGTAGAAATTTCATTACGGTAAGTACCTCAGCTGTTTAAATTTTGTTTAGGGCTTGGCACCGATTTCAAACCTATCAATAGATAGCACATACAAATGATAGTACATATTTTAAGTTATTTTGTACTTTCAGTTTTTGAAGTCGGTTTTTTTTAAATCTTAGTTTATTTGAAGATAGCTTGCTCTCAATGACGGTATATCATTTCGTTCTATTAGAATGTTTTATTCGATTTTTTTTTATATCGAATTCAAATTTTATGGACTATTTTTCGAAGGGTTTCTGGACTCCCCTTAAAATCGATCTCTTCTTGAAGTACCATCATTAACTTTGGTATTGTGGGAATTTCTTTTCGCACACTGTAAAATTAGAACCTATATATGCTAATGCTAGGGCCGCACCTGCGTGTATCGTCCCAAACTAATGTGTGGCGAAGCTTCGTAGGTTTTGTACACTAGAAAGTTATCGCGATAAAACTGGTCACATTAGCGACTTCGGTATTTTACACGAAGTATCGTGCAGAAATTAAAGATGGCCGAAATCATTTTTATGCGTTTAACTTTGGATGACGAATTACTTTACTATTACTATATTATATAAATATATACTAATAATTACATAATGTTTTTTTGAATCCCTTCATCATTAGAATAATGTCTTACAGTTATGCTAGGGCCGCACCTGCGTGTATCGTCACGAAGCTTCGTGCAATAAGACGATACACGCAGATGTGACCGGTCATTATCGGCTATCGTCGCGAACATTCGGGCTTCATGTGAGTTATCGCTTGGGTGGCGATAACTCAAAGCGTTTTAGTGCACTAATATGTAGCGCTCTGTGGTCAGACTAGCGTTTTTCATTTCGGCGGAAATTTTCGATGTGTTTAGACGCGTTCGAGGATCTCCAGTTAATCAATAAATAAGGAGTGGAGTGATGAAATGGTGTTAGAATGTTTACACCATTATGAAGCGGAACCCATGAAGGGATCCAAAAAATCATTATGTAATTATTAGTATAATATAGCTGTAATAGTAAAGTAATTCGTCATCCATAGTTAAACGCATGAAAATGATTTCATCTATCTTTAATTATTGCACGATACTTCGTGTAAAATGCCGAAGTCGCTAATGTGACCACAGTTTTAACGCGATAACTCTCTAGTGTACAAAACGTACGAAGCTTTGCCACACAACAAACACTTCGGGACGATACACGCAGGTGCGGCTCTAGCATAAATGAAACTACAGCTAAAATAAAATTAAACTAAACTTAGCGTGCTAGATTTTCTAAACGTAATGATAAGACCTTTATAAAATCCACAAAGATTATATTTTCTTGTTGTAAAACATTTGACTTAAACTTTAACGTCTTGTGTGGAATGGAAAAGCAAAATGATATCCATAATAAAACTGTAAACTCGAATACGTATTCCGACCAATGGAATTGCGACATTTGTATTTCACTATCTACTATTTGTCAATATCGTGTCGTGTTTGAAAGTGATTTGTTAAAATATTCCAACAAGAATTTAATTCGCCAATCCACTATAATCTCCGAAGCGAAATGTCAAATTAAACCGTAATATCTTTTTAATTTGAAGTGAAGCGTAGATGCATTGTGAGGTGGAGTTTTTAAATTTTGATTAGTTATTTTATATTGTTAGAGGACTTAAACTAATAGGGTATTCTGCAACTTCCAACATGAAGTATATGTTGTTGCTGGGGTTCGGCGTGCTGCTGCTCGCCGGTAAGTTGCCTACGTACACTAAGTACGTGTTTTATGTTCTGTACACAATTTATTTTTTACTGCTTTATAAGATGTAAAATTCTTTATCATGAATGAAATTCGTGTATATTCACGGATGGTCTTCTATGCAAATTCATAAAATGCAGATTACAGCTGTACTTTCTTGTCACGTTTCTCTAACAGCGGCGACTAGAATTTTCTATACAACGTCGAGATGAAACAAATAGGATCGCCTTTGGGGCGTTGGTAGTTCAGTACTCAGTACAAAGTGCATGTTGCAGGATGCGGGCGCGCGCAGGACGAAGGTGTCGGTGCCGGCGTGGGCTCAGTGGAGGAGGTGACGGTGGACGCCGACCTCGGCGCGTCGCGCGAGGGATCACGCACAGGTACCGGTTACCACACATATTTTAAAACAATAAGTTGTCGTGTTTTAAGGATTTTACATAAATTTAACTAACACACCAATTGAAAATATACATGTAATACAGGAATGTACAAACATTGTCACACTTAGAAATGGCACATTTGATTTCAGAGATAGATACTTGGACCATTATGTCAACTGTTTGTGAAAATGTCCTTTGAAATTGAGTTAACTAAATGTTTTGTCAAAATGGACATTCTATCGGTAAACATTGTCACATTTGTAATATGAATCTGTCGAAGTAATTCTGTTGTCTGTTAATGTCATAGTATTGCACTGACATTGTGGATGGTCTCCACCGCACCGCGTGTGCTGCACATAATGCTTTATGTGCATGTATTGATACATGATATCAACACTACACCCACAAAACTAAATCTGTGCACTAGACTAGAAAACACTTATTTTTTAACTAAAAATTTGTTACTTTCATACTTATGAATTGTTGTTTAGTTGTCATTTATGGATATTATCCAAAAACAACAACTTTGGATTCATGTTTTTTTTAAATTTTCTTTTATTTTGTTACTATGTTTATGCTTTTCAATGTCGAAATGGAAATAAAATGAAATATTATTTATAAATTATACATTGTACACGTGTATATGTAGTACACATGCTGCTTCGTGTTCAGTGCCATAGTTGTCGGCCACGTGTACTGTACAGTGTGATGTGGGTCAACGTGGAGTGCTCATTACCTTATCACAATACAGGGATATAATATATGATAAGTTAACAGTTTCAATTTATTGATAGCTATAATGTTATCATGTGGACTTATTGTATAGAATGTGTGTTCATCTATGTACATCATACATTTAACTGGGAAGTTTGTTGTCTACTGCTGGAACTTAAGCCCGACAGTTACTTCATATGTAGAGGTACTTTACGGTACGGTTGCATCTGACAACTCTGTGACTGAGTAAATCATTAGACAGCATCAGTTGCTCAGCTAAGGTTTTTGTGAGTTAAATTTGGGTAGATTTAGTGGACTGTTTGTGGTACACATATTTCACAAGTCTGAGAATCTTCTGGGCTATTATCTACACAGCAGTGACGTGACTGAACTGTAATCTCGTCTATGTACATTTGTGGAGCTGCTGACTCTCCACTATCTGTAACCTTGTACTGTTGATGGGATACATACTTGTGAGCTGAATTTGGACCAGATTGTGGTGTTTGAATAGAAACATTTTGGTATGTGGATGCACAATTCAGCGCTACCGACGAGACTGCAGCGCCGCACAATATTTGACTGAATTGGTTTCCTCGTAGCGCACAAATGCTAGTCAGCATCTCACCCTCGACCTTCAGTATAATCTGGCGCGTTTACTCGACTCTATTTTTAAAAACTCTAAAACAAATAGTTGATGCTCTCTAGCTGTGAGAGAGATAATTCTGTGGAATCGCCGTCGTGCCGGGGATATCGCATTAATAATTACATTTTTTATTGCTTGTGCTGGCAAACGAATAAGCAGCACATCCAAGGGTAAGTGCTACAGCTAGCCATGGACCTTTGCAATACCAGGGGTATAGTTAGGTCTCCGCCTACCAAGGAAACCTCCAAACCCACTCTGAAAGTTGGACTTCCGGGTGTCTCCCTCTCCAAACGAAGCGCAACAGCAGATTGCCACTGCTTAGGCGTCGATATTCTGCGAGAGTGTGGTACTACCTCGGACGAACTGTCCACCAGCCATAGACAAAATATGGTTAACTATGTAGACTTACTGCTATTAAAGTTTGAATCATAGTTGCGAAGTTAATAAAATATAAAGTTTACATATCAGCTGGCGTCACCCGTCACAATATCGCACAGTAGGTACAAGCACAAGTCAGCGGTGGCAGACGTCGAGACAACTGTCGACTCTTGTCGTCAACGTTTGACAACGGGTGTGTTCCGATGTACACTGCGAGCACTGTTCACTGCTCTTACTGGGGAGAAATTCGTTTCTTTATAGATTGACAGTATACAGTCGCAGTATCCTAGGGAAGTCATAATTCGGCGCCATTGTTCTACTGTGAACACTGGTGTCTCCGAGGCAAGGTGCTCTCAGTGCTTTAATCACGTGATCAACAGCGTTCAGATAACAGCATCCACCATGGATAATTATTAAAAACAAAAGTTGAAAATTTGAAGAAATTGTGTTTATTGCCATGTGAAATAAATATTATACATGAAATGAATGTTACGGAAGAAATTAATTTGATTTAAAATATTCAATTGCATCAAAATTAAATTCATAACCAAAATATATCGATCACAGTATACTGTACTGCGTTCCGTTTTAAACAGTAACCAACTAACTATAAAGGAACGGCTTCGCAGTGTACTAAAGTGACGTCACACCTTACAGTGCTCGCAGTGTATATCGGAGCACGGCCAACAACATTCTGGCTATATTGATTTGTCCAAATTCAATGTTCGACTACCTTTTGCGACCCGATAGCACATGAGTAAATAAACGTACAGAGACCAAGCTTCTAAGGAGCGAGCAAAAGTGTTATCTATTCTGATAGGGTTGGCACATGAGAATGAAAATAAATACACAAAACGTTTGTCAGCTTTTTTATGTATGGATATTTTTTTACATATTGCTTACTCTAAATTATTTTTTTTTTGTAATTCTTGTTTTTTAATAATTTGTTATATCTCTTAATCGAATGATAAATTCTAAATATAATATAAAGTTTTTTTTTAATAATAAATGGGAATGCACTTGCATGGCATATCAAATTTACAATCTTGTATACGTTTTAGTATATCACTACCAATATTAACAATATTTATTTCTAGATCGAAATATTCTCGAAATTTCTTCGCAAGGAATTCAACACATGCGATGAAGTTGTCAGGAGGTATTATTAAAAAACCCAATTGTATACTGCTTTCGTTAAAGTCTTTGTAATGGCTGAAAAAAGAGTCTTTCCCCATATTTGTAGGTTGTTCAGATCCGACGGGCGATGGTGGTTCCGGGAGCATTTTCGTCAAATTGCTCCCCGGCTGGTCGGCGCGGCGTCCGCCCTTTCTCGGCTCATGCCGAACGTGGGCGGACCCAGTTTCGAGGGCCGACGGCTGTATGCGGGGGTGATCCGCTCAATGGCCATGTACGGCGCACCCGTGTGGGCGAGGGCTCTGAACGCCCAGCTCAGGGCGGTGCTGTGGAGGCCACAGCGAGCCATGGCGGTCAGAGCCATTCGCGGGTACCGCACGGTGTCTACCGAGGCGGCATGCCTATTGGCCGGGACACCCCCGTGGGACCTAGAGGCGGAGATGCTCTCCGACCTCTACCGGCGGGTTATCTCAATGCGCGAAGAGGGTGGCTCCCCATCGTTCAACGAGATAGCCACCTGGCGCGAGGACGCCCGCCGAGAAGTCATCGCCCGTTGGGCTACGCGGCTGGAGAGGCCTAGACACGGTGTTATTACCGTTGAGGCCTTCCGGCCCGTACTGATGGAGTGGATGGAGCGGCGGCACGGAGTCCTCTCTTTCCGGTTGGTGCAGGTCTTGTCGGGGCATGGTTGCTTCGGCAAGTACCTGCACACGGTCGTGCGAAGGGAGTGGACTCCGTCCTGCCACCATTGCAGTAGCGACGAGGACACGGCGCAACATACGCTCGAGGTATGTTCGGGCTGGGACGGGCAGCGCCGTGACCTCGTCGCTGTCATCGGTGCCGACCTGACGCTGCCGGCTGTTGCGCGAGCGATGGTCGACAGCGTCAGGAATTGGGACGCGGTCGCCGCCTTCTGCGAGGCTGTCATCTCGCAGAAGGAGGTGGCGGAACGGGCCCGGGAGGATTCCCGTGACCCGGGCCGCCGCCCGCGGCCGGGGCGGCGCAGGCGCGAGTACCTGCGCCTGATGCCGCCCTAACCGAGGCTTCGGGTGATCGGACCGGGGAATTGTCCGGTCACCCGACGTGAGGCCACCGCGTGAGAACGACGCCTCGACGGCGAAAGCTGTCGGGGCGTCGACAGGAGAGGAGCCCGAGAGGGCATACCGCCGAGCGGGCCACCGAAGACAAAGATCGGGTACCGGTGGCCCGCTCGCACGACGAAGAAGAGGTGCTTGCAGGGTGGGTCAATGGGGTTGCGCGCCGCCTCTTCTGTCACCCCGGACCGATTTGGCGGGGTGCGACGTCCATAGCCCACCGCAAAAAAAAAAAAAAAAAAAAAGGTTGTTCAGATCTATTAAAATACAATGTCATTTTCAAAAAAGATATGTTTTTATTTTTTCGATTGTTGTTCATGCACACAGTACAATAAACCATATTTACACTCTTTCTAATTAATTCAAATTTCAAATTTAAACAAACACGCACGCCACGATGCACAGCGAGCGGTGAGTGAGCCCTTTGTTTGAGCACTGGCCGAACCAGCCTAAACAGGTGTCGTTCCGTACGTGACGAGCCGCCAGTGCTCACGCACACACGCGCATCATACTTGTAGTGATGTACCTACCCTGGCGCGGTTGTTTGAATGTTTGCCTCTGTACGTTTATTTACTCATGTGGCGATAGCATACAAAAAGATTAACCTCTAGAATATGGGAATTAATTAGCAATACTACAGTATGTTGTCGCAAGTGGGGACGCATTGTAAGCAGAATGACATTATTGTAAATGAAGGTGACTGCACCGGGGAGTGGGGAGGGTGAGGCCGGGCTGGCCACGGACGTCAAGGATTCGGTACCAGTGGCCGGCCCAATGTTGATGGGCAGGGAACACCGTGGATTACAGGGCCACGCGCCGCCCTTTCGTCGCCTGCCAAAAAAGGGAAAAGGTAAACGCGAAATAGTAGCGTGTAACCAAACTGTCTGATCTGTGCGAGGTCACTGTGGAGCGAGCGACCGGCTGGCCCTTGTGAGACATGCCCACTCGATATCGTTATCACAATTGTACATTTTAAATCAATAAAAATGCAAAAAACTTGAGCTTCAGCATTAAACTACATATATGTATTAAGTTTGTGTGTAGTGATAGTGCCGAGTCCGGCGGATCAGGCCCGGGGCTCCGGGCAGGCTGGTTAGCCCTAGGTGCGTCCGGCGCGCTCGTCGGCCGCGAGTACAGCGAGGCGCGCTCGCAGCCACGCCGAGTCGCGGATGTGGTGCGAGAGGCGCCGGTCTAGCGCCGGTGCCGTCCCCACCCACCACCCGTACCTGCGGACACACGTTACGTGTTGTGCGCGACGACATCGTCTCGTATACAATTAGAATGTAACGAGACGGTCGTCGGTACTGACTCGTGGGAGCTGGTGAGGGGCGCCGCGTGCTTGTCGCGCGGGCCCAGCGCCAGCGCGTCGCGCACGCGGCGCAGTGCACGCTCCTCGCCAGCCTCGTCCGCCACGTCCGCGGCGGCAGTTCGCATACCACTGTAGAACTTGCCGGTCACGACGGCGGCTGTCAACAAACGAACACAAGTACAGGAGGTGCCCGGCCCGCGGACGGGGCGCGGCGGGCGGCGGCACTCACGCAGGTTGAGGGGCCGCGCGAGCGACACGTAGGAACGGCCCGGCTCGCGTTGCGCCGCGAAGCGCAGCTTGAAGGAGCGCGCGTGCAGGGCGCGCGGCGGCGCCTCCGCCTCCGCCTCGGAGCGCTCGCTCGCCATTGCGTGTGCGGGGAGGGCCGCGCCGTTTGTTCGATGGAGCGGTCGCCATGGGGACCGCTACTTGTTGTTCACTGACGCGTCGCGATCGCTCGCTGATCACACTGTCTTGTACAGATGCGGAGGCGGTGCTGCGTGAGGAGGAGGCCATCTCGCCGGACGGCCTGAGCGTGGCGCAGATGCGCGAGCTGCGCGACAAGGCGCAGAACTACACGTTCCAGACTGAAGTCAACCGCATGATGAAGCTCATCATTAACTCGTTGTACAGAAACAAGGAGGTAAGCGCCCGGCGGACCTCTCCGCTAGGTCTTGGTCCCCTGTGACGTCACGCACTGATGTGTCGTCCTGTCTGCTTTACAGATCTTCCTCCGCGAGCTTATCTCGAACGGGTCGGACGCGCTGGACAAGATCCGGTTGATGTCGCTGACGGACCGCGAGGTGTTGGACGCCAACAGCGACCTCAGCATCCGCATCAAGGCGGACCCGGAGAGGCGCCTGCTGCACATCATCGACTCGGGCATCGGCATGACGCGCGCCGAACTCATCAACAATCTCGGCACCATCGCCAAGTCCGGCACCGCCGAGTTCCTCACCAAGATGCAGGACGCCGAGACGGTAAGGTCCGCCCGCGCGCGTACATACGCCCACACACACGTGTGCGTTCGCGGGCGATGGCTCTGACCACTGCCGTGTTCACGTTGCAGAGCGCGGCGCCGGAGATGAACGACATGATCGGCCAGTTCGGCGTGGGATTCTACTCCGCGTTCCTGGTGGCCGACAAGGTGACGGTCGCGTCCAAGCACAACACGGACAAGCAGCACGTGTGGGAGTCCGACGCGAGCGCGTTCAGCGTGGCGGAGGACCCGCGCGGGGACACGCTCAAGCGCGGCACGCACATCACGCTGCACATCAAGGAGGAGGCGGCGGACTACCTGCAGCCGGACACCATACGCAACCTCGTCAAGAAGTACTCGCAGTTCATCAACTTCCCGATATACCTGTGGGCCTCGCACACCGAGACCGTCGAGCAGCCCGACGACGAGTCGGACGCGGACAAGGCCGACGCCGAGGACGACGACGCCCAGGTAACACACACTGACAGTCGTAATGGAGGACAGTTGAGTGACATCGAGCGTGTGCTCGCCCGTCAAACTCATCATTATTGTACCGATATTAACAAAAGCATTGACCATTCGCTGTGCTGTTCACAACAGACACGTCCGACGCAGGGATCGCGGTAGAAGTACCCGGCGGGGCACGGGGGACACGTTGTTCGACCAACGTCCTTGTTATTGTTGACATTTGTATTTTCACAATTAAAACAAACTACTTTATGTCGATGATATAGCTGAGCCGATTGTTTGCTTTAAATGTGTCATGACGTAAGCGGGGACACCGTCGGCGTCGTGACAAGTGGTGACCACTGTTGACTGCTAACTGTGTCACGCGCGGCAAAGGGGATGTCCATTAATCACGTGATCTTTTTTTAGCATTCTTTTAAACCCCCTCCCCCTTGGTGATACATGGTGAGGTTTAAGACTATGAACCCCCAAAACATCAGAGTTTTAGTACCTACAAAGAAGTAGACTACAGCTCATTATATTCTCGGTTTTTTGATTTTTTATATTTCGCAAAAAGGTTTTATACAGATCACCTACTTTAAGCGACTTTTCAGTTTAGAAATCACAGCGTTTGACGAAAAATAAATACACGTGATATCTTACTACAACCTTGTGATGTTTCGTGATTTTTGTCAAACGCCTAACCCCCAATAAATCAACCCCCCAAAAAAAAATCTCGCGTGATTAATGGACAGCCCCAAACGTGAGAGACAATTGTTACTCATAGATCACTAAATCGAGATACATCTAATTTGTACTTTTACCAAACGTAAATCATAATAAGAAAACACATATCTACGAACAAGTACCAGATGGCGTTTAGTTTTTTATTAATTATAATATAATATATAAGTAGTAAACAGATGTGTATATAAAATGTTATATCGCGTTCAGGTGGAGGACGCCGCTGAGGAGAAGCGCGAGACTAAGAAGACCGAGAAGACCGTGTGGGACTGGGAGCTGATGAACGACAACAAGCCGATATGGACGCGCAAGCCGGCCGAGGTGCAGGACGACGAGTACGAACAGTTCTACAAGAGCCTCACGAAGGACACGTCGACGCCGCTGGCGCGCGCGCACTTCGTCGCCGAGGGTGAGGTGACCTTCCGCGCGCTGCTGTTCGTGCCGCGCGTGCAGCCCACCGACTCGTTCAACCGCTACGGCGCCAAGACCGACCACATCAAGTTGTACGTGCGGCGCGTCTTCATCACGGACGAGTTCAACGACCTGATGCCCAACTACCTCGCGTTCATCCAGGGCATCGTCGACAGCGACGACCTGCCGCTGAACGTGTCGCGCGAGACACTGCAGCAACACAAACTGATCAAGATCATCAAGAAGAAGCTCGTGCGCAAGGTGCTCGACATGCTCAAGAAGATACCGGACGACGAGTACGTCGCCTTCTGGAAGGAGTACTCCACCAAGTGAGTGCCTACTGCGGTACACTAGTATTAACGATCGTAACAAAGTCCTACTGTCGAGGTGCGACCGTGCGACACATCAACTACTCAACTCGCACCGCGCACATGTTGCAAACTGACGACCATCCTCCTTGGGAATGTTGGGACTGCACCAGATGAAGTTGGCCCAGGTGCATGTGTGTCATAGGAGGAATGTATGGGCTGCTAGAGAAGAAGGTAAACTCGAAGTAAAAGTTTACTAACCCGTCTGACTAGCATGATATAGTAGGATGATGATTTTGGGGGAGCCTTGACCCACAGCACCGCCGGTGTCGTGTATTACATGTTATATAATTAGAGTGATTGTTGAGCACAACTATAATTGGTGTAGCAGAAAATACTATGGAAAATTTGAAATTGCACGCCTCATTTTTTTTTTGTTATTTATCATTTACTATTAGTCAATGTCATGAATGAAAGAAAAAAACACTTAAAATTTAGCGCTATTTTCGACGTAGCGCAAATTGACTGTATGGGCTTTGATCTCTTTGCCTGTCCGAATAGGCCAACAGAACCAAAAAAAATAAACGTAGCGCAAAACAGAGCGTAGTACAATATATTAATCTGTGAAAACAACTTGCAAGCATTGTAAACAAGACTAAGCAGTTTAGTATTTTATTAATTGCAATTAATCGACAAAGAATTACTAAGCGATTTTCGAAAGAAAACAGCGCGTTGCAATTATGAAGCTTTTAATAAAAGAAAAACTTCAAGTTCTAGGGGGGCATAGTCCGGAGCGTGCTCGTTCGCGTCCCCTGCCAGTCTAATTAGACTGCTAATCCGGCTCGAAATGCGTACCGCAATGCGGGTTAGGGCGTCCCCCGGAGGCGACGCGTACCGACCCGCCCCCGTCGGTACGAACATCGGCAGTTGCGGCGATGGGGGCCGCCACCCATCACGCCTTGCCCAGTCAGGCGAGTCGAGGAGAACGGAGTGCCGGGTGGGCACGTGGAATGTAAGAGGTTGTGTGGAAGGTAAGTTGCACGAGCTGATATCCGTCATGGCGGACAAACAGCTAGACGTGCTCTGTGTAACAGAGACCAAGCGAAGGGGCAGCGACGCCTGCGATCTTCCTGGTGGCGGGATGGCTCTGTGGTCTGGTGTACCACAGAGCGATCGAGCCAGCATGGGGGTAGGAGTGCTGTTGTCCTCTCGCTTGGCCTCAGGTGTGAAGGATTACGGAATGTATGATCCCAGACTTCTCTGGGTCCGTATAAAACTAGGTGTCACCAAGGTATTCATGGTTGTAGCATATGCTCCCGTAGGATCCTCGGTGGCATCAGACCTAGAGAAGTTTTGGGATAATGTTAGGGAAGTTCTGGATATGGCAGAAACCAGTGAACGCGTGATTGTATGCGGAGATTTGAACGGATGGGTGGGGACCAAGCGTCCCGACTATGAGGACGTACTTGGTCCATTTGGTGATAAGAGAGTGAACGACGCAGGTAGGCTCATAGCGGATGTATGCATGGAGAGAAACCTTATTGTGTCAAACACATTTTTCCAACATAAGGACATCCATATGTATACATGGAGAAGGAATGAACAGAAAAGCATAATAGATTTAATTTTGGTAGACAGTCGCCTCCGAAGCAAAATATTGGACGCAAGAGCCTACAGGGGCCCCACAGTCGACACGGACCACTATCTCGTTATTGCGAGATTTAGTGGTCTGTTCAGAAAGTGGAGGCACTGGCGAGAGCGTGTCCACTTCGGAGGGCTTGAAAGAATAAAGGTTGAAAGGTTGCAAGAAGAGTGTGTGAGAGAAAAGTATGCAGAGGGTGTCCGAGAACGGCTGACGATGGCAAGCCAGCCGCAATCGGACATTGAAGAATGCTGGAGAGTATTGAAAGAGAGTATGGTAGATACAGCGAAAGAAGTATGTGGAAGTTCAAAGAAGCATAGAAAAACAAATGGTGATGCATGGTGGGATGCGGAAGTGGCAGCTTCCGTAGAGCAAAAGAAGAAAGCGTGGCTGACTATGTCTCTTCTTTGAATCTGAATGACAGTATGACTGAACAGAAGAAAGAAATATATCGGCAATGTAAGAATGACACCAAGGCCTTAGTGAAAGAGAAACGTGATAGAGCAAGTATGAGTGCAGAAGATAGGCTGACTAAAAACTTCGAGGGTAACACCAAACTCTTTTGGAGGGAGGTGAAGAAGTCTCGGGGTGGTTGGTCAGCCTTCAGAATGAATAAAATAAGGTCTAAAGGTGGAGACATTCTTACACAAACACAAGACGTGTTAATCCGATGGAGTGAATATTTTGGCGATATGTATGCGGATGCTACGGTTGGCGCCGGTGTTGGATGTGGTTTAGTAGATCAACATTCGACAACGGCGTCCTCCGATGGCATCAGTATGGATGAAGTTGAATGGGCGATAAGAAGTTTGAAAAATGGTAAGGCAGCGGGCATTGATATGGTGTCTGCCGAGATGATCAAGCTCGGTGGCTCTTGTGTCTGGGAGGCGTTCCTGTTGCTCCTCAATTTATGTTGGAGCTCGGGAATGGTTCCCAGGGACTGGAATAGCGTAGTCATCGTGCCTTTGTTTAAAAACAAGGGTTCACGTTATGACTGCGCAAATTACAGAGCCATAAGCTTGACCAGTTTGGCAGCAAAAGTGTATGGAAAAGTTATTGAAAGGAGAATGAGGATGGTGTCCGATGGTTTACTGTGTGAGACACAAGGAGGTTTCAGGAGTGGAAGGGGATGCATGAATCAAGTGTTCTCTCTGCGCAATATTGTGGAGAAGCATCTGGCTCTAGGTCAGAGGGTTTTCTGCAGTTTTGTGGATCTGGAGAGAGCATTTGACACAGTTGTACGAAAGGAACTTTGGGACATTTTACCGGAGTATGGTATTAACGGTAAACTGCTACAGGCTGTGCAGTCCAGTTACATGGGCTGTAGAGCCTGTGTGCGGCTGGATGATGGAATGTCGCCTTGGTTTGACGTCAATATCGGCGTTAAGCAGGGGTGCGTTCTGTCAGCCAGGCTGTTTATCATATATCTGGATAAATGTCTCCAAAGGTTGAACGATATGAATGTGGGAGTCCAGATGGGCGACTCAGTGGTCACTGCTCTACTTTATGCAGATGATGCAGTCCTGCTGGCACAGTCAGCGACTGACCTGCAGACCCTAGTCGACACAATGACAGAAGATTGTAAGAAAAGGGGTCTACGCGTGAATGTGAGCAAAACCAAAATAATGGTCTTTGAAAGAGATAAAACCAGAACAGATGTAAGAGTAACAATAGGTAATGATGTACTAGAGCAAGTGGATGAATTTGTATATCTTGGATGTGGATTTAGCCGAGATGGAAGGTACACCACTGATATAGAGCGAAGAGTGAATGCGGGAAATAGAGTGAACGGAGCGTTGGGGCAACTTTTCGGCAGCCACCACCTCAGCCAGAAGGCACGTGTAGCAATACATAACGCAGTGCTTGTCCCAACATTACTGTATGGAAGCGAGAGTTGGGTATGCAGAAAAGAGTATGATAGTAAAATTAATGCGGTCGAAATGCGATCTCTGCGGAAAATCTGTGGAGTTAGGCTGACCGACCGCATTCGTAACGACGACGTAAGAGAGCGAGTAGGTATGAAAGAGAGTATTGGTGTAAAGATGCGAAAGGGAATGCTCCGATGGTTCGGACATGTGGAAAGAATGCCGAACGAACGCCTGGTTAAGAAGATATACAATGCGAAAGTGGAAGGATGTAGGTACCGAGGGAGACCGAGACTAACCTACCTAGACCAGATCGGTCATGTACTGAAGGAAGGTGGAGTCAAGAGTCTCCGAAACCGGCGAGCGTGTATGAAGAGAATTATGAATGTTGAGGAAGCGAGTGAAGTATGCAGAGATAGAGTTCTCTGGCACTCTGTTCTCTCTGCCTACCCTGCAAGGGATATGGCGTGATGATATGTATGTATGTGTGTGTATGTATGTATGTAAAAACTTCAATACATTAATTTTTAGGGTCGTGAGAGTGTCAGGTCCACACGAGCAGCACCCAGACGTCCTCGAATATTCTTTTTAATCACTTTTTTCTTATTTTAAACAAAATACCTAATTGTTTTTTAAAAATATCAAATATGTTTAATGTTGTTGAATGAATTTTTTTCTTGACATATGTATGATAATATCCTATAAGTGCAGTGTGAGAAAAATGAGTCACTTTTCGTTTTGAAAAGTCCTTGATTTTCATACATCGAGAGTAGAGCATCACCTCAACGCTACGAGGCGTGCAATATTAATAATTAAAAGTAATATATAATTCAAGCACAAACAAAAATCCTATTAGGTACATGTAGACGTGGTGGTCTCACAGCTACCGGTGAGAGATGGCGGTGTGCGCTCTGAACTGTGAACACGTGTAATGTTTCAGCATCAAGTTGGGCGTCATCGAGGACCCCTCGAACCGCTCGCGCCTCGCCAAGTTGCTCCGCTTCCACTCGTCGCGCTCCGAGGAGCAGATGACGTTCCTGGCCGACTACGTGGAGCGCATGAAGCCCGGCCAGAACCACATCTACTACATCGCGGGTGCCAGCCGCGCCGAGGTCGAGAAGTCGCCGTTCGCCGAGCGGCTCGTGAAGCGCGGCTACGAGGTGCTGTACCTCACGGAGGCCGTGGACGAGTACTGCCTGTCGTCGCTGCCCGAGTACGACGGCAAAAAGTTCCAGAACATCGCCAAGGAAATCTTTGACTTGGAAGAGAGTGAGTCGCTTTATGCTGCGTTTACGTCCGTTTGTCTACGGTTACCGTTAGACGTAACCCCCAGAGAAACGAGAATGATAACTTGGAATAGTTCTGGTGGCGTACTAGCTGCGCCCTCACCCTCGCGAACGTCGCTCGCATACCTTTCCCAACAGATGTCCGCCTGTCGACTAACATTCTGATAGTGGTAGGACCACGCTGTTGACAGTTCTCTGTTTGCAGCCGCGGGCCGGTCCCTCCGGGGTAGTACCACACTGAGCAGAAGATCGACGTCTGAGTAATGGCAATGTAATATTGCGCTTCGTTCGGTGAGCGAGAGAGCCGGAAGCCCAACTGGGGTGGTTTTGGGGTTGGTATTGGTAGGCAGCGGCCTAGCTATACGCTTGGTTTTGCAAAGGTCCATGGGCGGCAGTGACACTTACCATCAGGTGTGCTGTCAGCTCGTTTGTCACCATAAGCAATAATAAAAAAAAGGCCGGTATTAAATTAAAACTATGAATATTATCTGACTTTGTCTAGATCTAGATCATGTGGATGTCGATACACTAGACGCTCGATACTTAGTTCACACAAACATTCTACTGTGAGTGTGACGTAATATATATACAGGTTGCCGATTTAATTAGTAGAATCCTTGAAGGGGGTGTATCAGACCATGATACACTACCCAAATCAGTAATAAAAAATAGTACCTAACTTTTGATTAAATTGCCCTACTGACAAGCGGTCAATACACTTGTACTATAAAAGCTCGATGTAGGCATATACTCATACATGTGACATTGAACTATTAGGCAAATAGTCCAGCGCTCGCTGCGCTCACCGCCGCACAGCTGAGTCAAAATGTACCTACAGGTCAATGTACGTTGACAAACCTGTTTTGATAAGAAACAAATGACGATGAATTAGGCAGAGCTAGCAGTCTGCAACTAACTTTAATGTTTTATATGACGTCATTCCTACACCTAGTTTTAAGTTATTCTAGTAATAAAATCGGCACCCTGTATATCTGCGTGTCGATGGTGATCAATGTGTTGGCTGTGTGACGCCGACGGCCACGGTACGACATTAATAGTTTATGTTAAATAACAATCATCCTGTCACGCTTTGTGACATGATGTTGTTCTCAAACATGCACTTGGAACACTTACGATACACGAAACGGCACTGAAATGTTAGCAACACCCGCACTGACCGTACAAGTGTGGCCGGCGTAGTGTAGAGACAGACGGCGGGACCGCACGCAGTACCACGTGCTCATTCTGTTTCAGGCGAGGCGGAGCAGGAACGCACCGAGGCGTACAAGAAGCAGTTCGAGCCGCTGACGACGTGGCTCGGCGCCAAGCTGGGCACTTGGATCACCCGCGCGACGATCTCGCGGCGGCTGGCGAGCTCGCCCGCCGCCCTCGCCGCGACCGCCTTCGGCTGGACGGGCAACATGGAGCGACTGGCGCTCTCTAACGCGCACCAGAAGGCGGACGACGCGCAACGCAAACACCACCTGACGCAGAAGAAGATGCTCGAGATCAACCCGCGGCACCCGCTCGTGGTGGAGCTGTTGCGGCGCGTACGCGACGACCCGGAGCACCCGGACGCGCTGCTCGCGGCGAACACGCTCTACCGGACCGCCGCACTGCGCTCGGGGTACATGCTGCAGGAGGGGCAGGCCGTCGAGTTCGCCGACTCGGTGGAGCGTATGCTGCACAGCACGTTGGGACTATCGCCGGACGCGGTGCCCGAGGACGAGCCGCTGGATGAGGCGCCGGCCGACGACGCGCCCGCCGACGACGAGGAGGAGCTCGCCGCCGACGAGCACGAGGAGCTGTAGACCAGAGGAGCTGTGTGTGTGTGTGGGGGGTGGAGTGCAGTGTGCGCGCGCCTAGCGACTGACTCATTTTATACTCTAGTGTAAATAAATTAATTATATTTATTGATAGTAAACAAGTTTTATTTAATAACTTTGTTATGAGCCTGCCTCGTTAGCGTTTTAGTAGTATTTAAAGAGTTCACAAACATTTGTTAATAGCTCGTTACAAACGGCATAGACATCGGTCGCGGTGACGTCATCACACTAACTGTCGAACATAATATTAAAATGCGGTTTGTTTGTTCATCTAACTTTATTTGAAAACTGGAATAAACATATAATATCATTAACTGTGTATTGAATCAATGTCGTCGAGCTAGTGGGACACGTGTGTGCGGCGAGCGGCCGGCACTGAGTGCGAGTGTGTAGAGGGCGCGGGCGGCGCTCGAACAATGTTAGTTAATAGACGCATCAGTGTTTCCACTTTTAGGGATTTCGCCCCTTTTCAGGGCGAAACTACTAATTTAAAATATGGTTTGGGGCTATTTAATAATTTTAGGGATTTAGGGTAATTTGGGGTAAAATGACCTGGTGAAAATCGCTGGGTATCGTCGGATGCAGGCGGCACAGGAGCGCACTCTGTGGCGTAACATAAGAGAGGCCTACGTTCAGCAGTGGACGGTGATAGGCTAAAATGATGATGATGATGAATTCAGATTTGACTTTAAAAATGTTTTCTATTTGATAAAATATGTAGACAAATTCACGACAGTTGGAAAATCGTTCTTTAAAAGATGTGTTCAGCCATTTCAGTTTTTTAAGTAATAAATGTAATATACAAAAAGCAGATAGTGAATGGCGTCAACAAGCCCTTATTGTAGCGAATTATTTCAAGGTAAAAAGTGAAGAAGAGGTCACAAAATTACCAGCGGCAGTATATTGGAATAAAGTGTTAAAGCTTGAAAGATCATTTTGGAACTTACAAATACCAAAACCGCGAAGTTGTGATTTCACTTCTATTAGCACTGCCATCATCGAATACTGAGGTGGAAAGATTATTAAGTATAATAAAAAATGTAAAACTTATTAAAGAAATAGGCTTCACAGTGAAACTCTCAACGGTTTGTTGCATACCAAAATACGAGTAGCTATGACAGGCTCGATTTTAGAACCCAACAGACAAATATTGAATGCAGCTCAAAAACTTAAGCCCAGTGCTTCAGCATCACATTGTTCACCATCTACTTCTTCCACAGATTAAAATGAATTATTCTTATGATTAATTGTTTACTACCTCTTATTAATAGACGAAAAATAAAATAAATATTCAAACCATCAAGTTTTATTTTGAACTCATTTAAATTTTGCGCCCTAAATCAAGAATTTTCGGAGAATAATTAAGGTATTTAGGGCAATTAATAGAAAAATCTAGGGTAAAACTAAAATCTGATAGTGGAAACACTGAGACGCATGCAGAAGAAAACCTTTACAAAAACGAAATGCGATCCATAAAATGAATCCGGTTTTCTGTACAACCAGTGAGTAAAGTGCTCGCTGTCGAGCAGTTGCCGCAACTGTTATATTAGATCCTTACATATGAAATTAGCGTTTTGTCGTACTGACCACTTTGATCTGAAATATCTCCTCTTTGGTTAAGAATTCTAAATTGAAAGGGGTATGCCCATTTATGGTTTCGTTTAATACATCAACCAAATTATTATCAAAAATCAAGTTTCCAATTATCATGTCTCCCTTTACAATATGAAGTCATAATAACGCCGGATATATTATGCTAAACAATTAAAAAGTATTTTACGATTGCGCCGTTTTTTACCCGACTGCAAAGGAGTGGTATTGTGTTTAACAGTCTATGTATGTATGTATGTTTGTATGTTCCTTTGAAGCACTATATATACCAAACGCCTGGGCCGATTTTTATGATTCGCACGTCAATCGATTCCTCTTAATCCGGCGAGTGTCACTAAAGATATGACGTTATTGAAAATTCAATATGGCGACTACTGGACGCCATATTGTGAAAATTAAAAAAATTAAAGTCAACAAACTATATCGAGTGGGGTATCGTTAAATAGGTATTTAAAAATCATTTTTAGTTTTCGCTCAACATTTTTCGATATGACTGGCCGTTTAGGATCTATATCGATTTAAAGTTTCGTAACAATCTTTCTCACATATAGGTTTTTTAGACAGTAGAAATTTACGATGAAAAGACGAAAAATTCATATAACTGGATGTGGATGGAGATATACTGAAGTATCTAGTAGGTATATTATCCAATATACCATAGGTAGTCCTACCTAAAGTATCTAATGTCTGACGCGGTCGCCCATCTCCAATTTCTAACAAAACATACAATGTAAAATTAATGCGCAATGCGATCTCTACGGAAAATCTGTGGCTGTGTTAGGCTGACCGACCGCATTCGTAACGACGACGTAAGAGAGCGAGTAGGTATGAAAGAGAGTATTGGTGTAAAGATGCGAAAGGGAATGCTCCGATGGTTCGGACATGTGGAAAGAATGCCGAACGAACGTCTGGTTAAGAAGATATACAATGCGAAAGTGGAAGGATGTAGGTACCGGGGGAGATCGAGACTAACCTACCTAGACCATATAGACCAGATCGGTCATGTACTAAAAGAAGGTGGAGTCAAGAGTCTCCGAAACCGGCGAGCGTGTATGAAGAGAATTATGAATGTTGAGGAAGCGAGTGAAGTATGCAAGGATAGAGTTCTTTGGCACTTTGTTCTCTGCCTACCCTGCAAGGGACATGGCGTGATGGTATGTATGTATGCTGTTTTAAATTTCTAGTATTACTGCAAGTTTTTAGCTCTTTGGAACAGTACTTGCATATTGCTGTATGTTTCTTAATCGTAAAATATTTTCGCCAACCGCTTTTAGATGTTTTACTATTGGAAGACATTTTTATGGTTTACCTACAACTACATATATTATGGTACTCTTAACTTGTAAATAATAATGGATTTACTTCGAGTTTTATTCATCCGTTCCATAGATGGCGCTTTTCATAAAATCGATTAAAACGCATAATTTATATAATCGATTTTTTAAAAATCGATTAATATTACTATAAAAATCGATTATAAAAAATCGATTTTTATAAAAAAATAATCGATTATTTTTTAACATCCCTACCACTGCGCCGGGGCTCAGGACCTGCTACTGCAGTCCATGGCGGAGTGGCAGATAGATCTGGCAGTGGCCTGCGAGCCCTATTTTGTCCCTCACTCACCTTATTGGGTGGGAGATCTTAGAGAAGACGTAGCTGTCCTGTCCAGAGGAAATGCCGGCTCTCCCCTCTCCACTCTTGAGAAAGGAAATGGTTATGTCGTGGTGGGGTGGCGAGACTTCGCTATCATTGGCGTTTATTTCTCCCCCAACCGCGGGCTGGCGGAGTTTGAGCTCTTCTTGGAATCTGTCGGCGCCGCGGTCCGTCGCCAGTCGCCGAGACGTATCATTGTCCTCGGCGACTTCAACGCGAAGTCTCGCACGTGGGGGAACCCTGCCACGAACGCTAAGGGTACGGCCGTCGAACAGTGGTCCTTGCTCTCCGGTCTGTCCCTCCTTAATAGAGGGACGGTCCACACTTGCGTGCGGCATCGGGGCGGGTCCGTGGTGGACCTTTCGTTCGCCAGCCCCGCTGTCGCCCGCGAGGTGAGAAATTGGAGGGTAGAAGAAGGGGTGGAGACTCTCAGATCACCGCTATGTGCGCTTTGAGATCTCCCCTCGAGGACTACGAGAGCCCCGGCGCGGAAGGAGAGGCGGACTCCCTAAATGGGCCATCGGGCAACTTGACCTGGAAATGGTCCGGGAGTCCGCCATAGTACAGCGCTGGGGTAGGACAGGACAACTGGCTACAGATGTGGAGGGGCTCGCAGGCCAAATGAGAAGTGCCCTCGAGGCAGTATGTGATGCGGCGATGCCGAGGGCTCGGCGAAGGTCGCTGCGCCGTCAGGTGTACTGGTGGTCGCCCGAAATTGCAAATCTTCGGGTGGCCTCCATCCGGGCGCGGCGTGCCTAAATGCGATGCCGCCAAAGAGTCGACCGGGACGACATCCTTGAGGGCCAGCTGCGGGATGAATATAAAACAAGGAAGAAGACCCTGCAGCTGGCCATCAGCCAGGCGAAGGAGAGGGCCCGAGAGGAATTACTCGCATGCCTCGACGGGGATCCGTGGGGGCGCCCATATCAACGAGCGCGGAGTAAACTGCGCGCTTGCGGCGCCCCCATCATCGAATCGATGGACCCGGTTTTCCTGTCGAGGCTTATGGGGGAGCTGTTCCCGCGTTCCGTGGGACACACTCCCCCCGCATGGCTTCTCGGTCGGTGGTAGAGGTGGAGACGTCGGTCCCACTCATCACCGACCGAGAGATGGAAGTGGCCCTCTCCCGAATTCGCGGAAAAAGGAAGGCGCCTGGTCCGGACGGCGTCCCGGGACTCGTACTCGGTGTCGCCGCTGAATACTTCGGGGGTGAACTCCGGGAACTGCTCAACTCATGTTTGAGGTCCGGGCAGTTCCCGGAGCGTTGGAGATGGGGCAAATCATGCCTGCTGCAGAAGGAGGGTCGCCCAGTCGATTCCCCTTCCGCGTACAGACCACTGGTGCTGCTGGACGAGACGGCCAAGCTTTTCGAGAAAGTGCTCGCTGACCGTCTCGTCCAGCACCTCGAGGAGATCGGGCCGGGACTGTCAGAAAGTCAATACGGGTTCAGGCGCGGCCGGTCAACAATTGACGCACTGGCCGCCTTGAAGTCCCTGGCCACCGCAGCGGTGGCCCATAAGGAAGTACTTCTGGCGGTCTCGCTTGACATCAAGAACGCCTTCAACAGTCTCCCGCACGAGACGTTGAAGGAGGCGCTTCGCTTTCATGAAGTGCCTCCGTATCTCCGGAGGCTGTTGGAGGCGTACCTCGAGGGAAGGTACGTGCTCTGGGAGGGGGGCGATCGGCGCATACATCGCCATCGGGTGGAGTGCGGCGTTCCACAGGGATCGGTCCTCGGTCCGGTCTTGTGGAACGTCGGATTCGACTGGCTCCTACGGGGTCGGCTTCTCTCCGGGATGGGGGTCATCTGCTATGCGGATGATACCCTCATCACGATGAGAAGGCCCGACTTCCGCGGGGCTGCCCGATTGGCACAGGAAGGAGTCGCGCTCGTCGTGGACCGGATCGGCATGTTGGGCCTGAGGGTCTCGGTGGAGAAAACCGAGGCCCTCCTATTTCATGGCCCACGTCGAGGTCCCCCCCGAGGAGCACAAATCAGTGTGTCTGGGGTTGCCGTGCCGGTGCGGGCCCGGATGGAATATCTGGGTCTGTACCTAGATCCTAAATGGAATTTCGGGCCACACTTTGCCCAGCTCGTCCCGCGGCTTGTGAAGACGGCCGCGGCCTTGGGTAGGCTTCTGCCAAATACTGGCGGTCCAGGGTCGTCCTGCCGGCGGTTGTACGCCGGAGTCGTGCGGTCCATGGCACTGTATGGTGCCCCTATCTGGTCGGAGTCCCTCACTACAAGCAATAGGGCCCTCCTGCGACGTCCGCAGAGGGCCATGGCGGTGAGGGTCATTAGGGGCTACCGTACAGTGTCCTGGACTGCAGCGACACTGCTGGCGGGCGACCCGCCTTGGCCGCTCGCGGCTAAGGCTTTGGCAGAGACCTATCGGCTGCGCGCTGCGGCGCGGGCCGGTGGCGAGCAAGTCTCCGCAAGGAGGCTGGGCAGAGATTTTGAAGTGGCCCGAAGAGGAGTCATCCGGCGGTGGAGAGAGGATCTGGAGTCCCCCGTAGCAGGGCGGAGGACTGTGGAGGCGGTCGCACCACATTTCCACCGCTGGATCAGTAGGAGGCACGGCAGCCTAACCTTTAGGATGGCGCAGGTGCTTACCGGACACGGGGTCTTCGGTAAGTACCTGCATAGAATTGGAAGGGAAGGGGCCCCAGGATGTCACGAGTGTGGCGCGCCAGTAGATGATGCGCGTCACACTCTGGAGGTATGCCCCGCCTGGGGGCCCCAGCGCCACGTACTGTCGGAGGTCGTTGGAGGGGACCTGTCGCTGTCGACCATCGTCTCCAGGATGCTTGACAGCGACAGGTGCTGGACGTCGATGACCTCCTTTTGTGAGGCCGTCATGGAGAGGAAGGAGGCTGCGGAGCGGGAACGCGAGGCACTTGCGTCCGCTGACTCGCTCCGCCGCCGGCGACCGGGGAGGAGAAGGCGCCGTTATGCGCACCTCCTCCCACCGCCTTGAGGACCGACTGGACGTGGCCAAAAGGCCAAACGTTGGGGCGTCGGGGATCGAATGTCAGTAGACGATCTCTCTGGCGTCCCGTAAAAGCGCGGCAGGGGGCTGCTGTGGTTTTAGTGGGTATTCCGGTGGAACAGCCTAACCGGCGAGTCCTACACTCCCTCCCGTCCACCAGCGGGTCGGGGGGGGTTAGCGCGTAAACGCCGTTTCCACAGCGTCGTAGTGGTCCCCAAGACTGGCGGACCTTCGTGCGGCGTGCATTAGTGCCCGAAGGTCCTACACCCGCAGTCGGCGGCGTCGCGGCGATGTTGAGCGGGAGGGCCAGCTGTACGAGGCGTACCGCAGTGCGCGTACCGCCTTTCGGCTGGCCATCCGGTCCGCCAAGGACGCAAGTTGGCAGGAGATGCTGGACGGTCTCGACCGTGACCCCTGGGGTCGCCCGTATCGCGCGTCGCTGAATAAGCTTCGCGCGCCGCTGAATAAGCTTCGCGCGCAGGGCCCCCCCCTCACCGAGACCCTCCAGCCCGACCTCCTTCGTAGAGTGGTCGAGGAGCTATTCCCGCGGCAGTCGGAGCACACGCCCCCGGTCATGGCTTCGCCAGATCACGACCGGAAGGCCGTCGAGAGTGTTCCGCCCGTGACGGAGTCGGAAGTGGGGGCAGCCGTGGCGAAGATTCGTTCCGCCACCACGGCCCCCGGCCCGGACGGAGTCCCAGTCCGGGTGTTGACGTTGCTCCTCGAGCATCTCGAACCTCGCCTCAGGCGACTGTTCAACGCTTGTCTGACGTCTGGACAGTTCCCTGAGTGCTGGAAGGAAGGGAGGTTGGTTCTCCTGCCAAAGCCGGGACGGCCCCCGGATTCGCCGTCGGCCTACAGGCCCATTGTGCTTCTGGACGATGTGGGTAAGCTGCTGGAGCGTGTCCTCGCTGCCCGCATCGTCCGGCACCTGGAGGAGGTGGGGCCTGATCTGTCGGACGCTCAATTTGGGTTTCGGAGGGGGCGTTCGACCATCGGGGCCCTGCTACGCCTGAGGCAGACGGCCGCGGAGGCCGTCGCCGGCAAAGAAGTGCTGTTGGCGGTGTCGTTGGACATCGCCAACGCCTTCAATAGTCTGCCATTCAGCTGCATCAGGGAGGCGCTCCGGTTCCATGGAGTGCCCCTGTACCTCAGGCGGCTGGTGGCAGACTATTTGGAGGGGCGCAGTGTTCTCTACGCGAGCCCCACAGGGGACATTGTGCGGACGCCCATGTCGTGCGGTGTTCCGCAGGGGTCGGTTCTGGGGCCGACTCTGTGGGACATCGGGTACGACTGGGCGTTGAGAGGGAGTCTCCCCCTCGGGCTGAGCGTTATTTGCTATGCTGACGATACGCTCGTCTCAGCCCGGGGCAGGACATTCGAAGAGGCGGCGAGCCTGGCCACTCTCGGCACCGAGGAGATGGTCAGGCGAATTGAGGCGCTGGGGCTCAGGGTGGCCCTAAACAAGACGGAGGCCCTACTATTCCATGGGCCCCGTGTGAGGCTGCCCATCGGCGCCTCATTAGTCGTCAACTCCATCCACATCAGTATCCAGGCCCATATGAGGTACTTGGGTCTGGTGCTCGACGGGCGATGGTGGTTCCGGGAGCATTTTCGTCAAATTGCTCCCCGGCTAGTCGGCGCGGCGCCCGCTCTTTCTCGGCTCATGCCGAATGTGGGCGGACCCAGTTTCGAGGGCCGACGGCTGTATGCGGGGGTGATCCGCTCAATGGCCATGTACGGCGCACCCGTGTGGGCGAGGGCTCTGAACGCCCAGCTCAGGGCGGTGCTGTGGAGGCCACAGCGAGCCATGGCGGTCAGAGCCATTCGCGGGTACCGCACGGTGTCTACCGAGGCGGCATGCCTATTGGCCGGGACACCCCCGTGGGACCTAGAGGCGGAGATGCTCTCCGACCTCTACCGGCGGGTTACCTCAGTGCGCGACGAAGGTGGCTCCCCATCGTTGAGCGAGATAGCCACCTGGCGCGAGGACGCCCGCCGAGACGTCATCGCCCGTTGGGTTTCGCGGCTGGAGAGGCCTAGACATGGTGTTGTTACCGTCGAGGCCCTCCGGCCCGTACTGATGGAGTGGATGGAGCGGCGGCACGGAGTGCTCTCCTTCCGGTTGGTGCAGGTCTTGTCGGGGCACGGTTGCTTCGGCAAGTACCTGCACACGGTCGTGCGGAGGGAGTGGACTCCGTCCTGCCACCATTGCAGTAGCGACGAGGACACGGCGCAGCATACGCTTGAGGTATGTTCGGGCTGGGACGGGCAGCGCCGTGACCTCGTCGCTGTCATCGGTGCCGACCTGACGCTGCCGGCTGTCGTGAAAGCGATGGTCGACAGCGTCAAGAATTGGGACGCGGTCGCCGCCTTCTGCGAGGCTGTCATCTCGCAGAAGGAGGCGGCGGAACGAGTCCGGGAGGATTCCCGTGACCCGGGCCGCCGCCCGCGGCCGGGGCGGCGCAGGCGCGAATACCTGCGCCTGATGCCGCCCTAACCGAGGCTTCGGGTGATCGGACCGGGGAATTGTCCGGTCACCCGACGGCCCCGGCCACCGCGTGAGGACGACGCCTCGACGGCGAAAGCTGTCGGGGCGTCGACAGGAGAGGAGCCCGAGAGGGCATACCGCCGAGCGGGCCACCGAAGACAAAAATCGGGTACCGGTGGCCCGCTCGCACGGCGAAGAAGAGGTGCTTGCAGGGTGGGTCAATGGGGTTGCGCGCCGCCTCTTCCGTCACCCCGGACCGACTTGTCGGGGTGCGACGTCCATGGCCCACCGCAAAAAAAAAAAAAAAAAAAAGGGCCACACCTGCGTGTATCGTCCTGAAGTAATATGTGGCGAAGCTTCGTACGTTTTGTACACTAAAAAGTTGTCGGATAATACTGTGTCACATTCGGTATTTTACACGATGTATCGTGCAATGATTAAAGATGGCCGAAATCATTTTCATGCGATTAACTATGGATGACGAATTGCTTTACTTTTATAGCTATATTAGGCTAATAATTACATAATGACCTTTTTGAATCCCTTTATGGGTTCAGCTTCATAATGGTGTAAAAATTCTAACACCATTTCATCGCTCCACTCCATATTTATTAACTGGAGATCCTCGAAAACGCTAGTCTGACTACAGAGCGCGATATATTAGTGCGCTAAAACGCTTTGAGTTCTCGCCACCCAAGCGATAACGCACACGAAGCCCGAATGTTTGCGACGACAGCCGATAATGACCGGTCACATCTGCGTGTATCGTCTCATTGCACGAAGCTTCGTGACGATACACGCAGGTGCGGCCCTAGCATAACTGTAAGACATTATTCTAATGATGAAGGTATCGAATCATGAAGGGATCCAAAAAAACATTATATAGGTAATTATTAGTATAATATAGCTAATATATATAAAAACAAAACATTATGTAATTATTAGTATATAATATACTAATAGTAAAGTAATTCATCATCCATAGTTACAGGCATGAAAATGATTTCGGCCATCTTTAATTATTGCACGATACTTCGTGTAAAATACCGAAGTCGCTAATGTGACCACAGTTTTATCGAGAATAGAGAAAGAAAAGGGGAATATAGTAAAAATAAAATATGACAAACTGGTCGTAATAAAAACCAACCAGAAAAGGCAGTTCCACACTTCACCGAACAGCGACTCCCAACTACAAAGAGAAGTTAGTGAACATGTCAATAAAAAGAATAAAATACTGAAAACTCACTCTCCAGCGCGAAGATCAAACAGTCTCTCTGAAGGAGTCCTGAAACCAAGCATGCTAAACTTTTTAATTACAAAAAAAGCCAGCAACACAACACCAGAGCTTGACATCGAAAACAGAAATAATAACTTATAACAATCAAGGCCCCCCTCCCGCACAGATCATGTAAACAATACCACTGAAATAAACAACAAAAAACATCTTCCAACCCGGCTGGTCACCGCGGAAGATTACGACCAAAACCCTCCAAGGAAAACAATAGACGTACAAAAAACAAGCTCTACTTATAGAGTAAGCAATAAACTCTACATTCTAACATATAACGTTAGAACTTTATCTTCTTACGAACGCCTACTAGAATTGACAGAGGTACTGAAGAATATAAATTATGATATAATTGGATTATCGGAAGTGAGACGCCTGGGTACTAAAATAGAGGAGTATGATAATTTTATACTCTGTTATTCAGGGCTCAAGTAAGGACAATACGGAGTCGGTTTTCTAATAAACTTATACCAGAAGAAAAACATTGAAAGTTTCATCGGAATTTCTGATAGAGTTGCATTACTAAATTTTAATATAGAAGGTAACAAAATCTCGTTTATACAAGTGTATGCGCCCACAGAAGCAGCAAAAGAAGATGAAATCGAAACCTTTTATTCAAATTTATATAAAGCCATGGAACTTGCACATAATACATATATAATAATGGGAGACCTAAATGCCAAAATAGGCCAACCTAGAGAGGATGAATATTTGATAATGAAATCAAACGGTTATGGTTTAAGAAATCCAAGAGGTCAAAGACTCATCGACTTCGCACTGGAAAATAAAATTGCTATTTTAAATACGTACTTCAAACGAAAACCAAATCGTAGGTGGACATGGCGATCACCAAACGGTAATTATAAAAATGAAATTGACTATATCCTGCCAAACAAACCTAGTATGGTACAGAACATAGATGTTTTGAATCTCAACTTTTCATCAGACCACCGACCACTTAGAGCAACAATAACACTCTTATCAGACCACCGACCACTTAGAGCAACAATAACACTCTTATCAGACCACCGACCACTTAGAGCAACAATAACACTCTTGAAAGTTAAAAAGAATCGAAAAGGATTTAAAAATACCCAAAGGGCCACACTAAGAAACGCGGAAGAAATAAACAGATATAAGGAGTGCATCACAGCCCACTTACCAAACATACTAGAATCTCAAGAAAATATTTCAGTCCAAACCCACCACGATAAAATACTAGAAGCCATCACACAAAGTCTCCAGGAAGCTCGTATACCTATCAAAAATACAAGACATAAAATTTTATCTGAGTGCACTCTGAACCTTTTGAAGAGAAGAAAGCTACTGCAAAATACCAAGAACAAAACTAGGTCAATGAAAAATGAGCTCTCAGCGCTATACAAGTTAGTTAGCAAACGTATAAAAAGCGACTACACCCTATACAAATCGGAAGCTCTCGAGAAACATCTGAAGCTGGTAGGAAGTTCAAAAAAAAGCATACAAAGAGCTGAGGACAAACAAAACATGGATAGAAGGACTAAAAAAGAAAGGAATAACCCTAAACAACCGTAAGGATGTCATAGGTATCGGAACAGACTTCTACAAAAAACTCTACAAAGCACAGAAGAAGCGAAAATATTGACGACAATTACTACCAGCCGGACGAAATTCCAACGAGATGTACACCGTTTGCCGTATCAGAAGTTACACAAGCAATAAATAAACTGAAAACCAATAAAAGCCCTGGTTCGGACAACATCACCAACGAGTCTATAAAATTGGCCAACTCATTACTGGCTCTACCACTTACTCAACTATTTAACCATATTTTAGAAAATTCTAAAACACCGACACAATGGTCAGAGTCAGATATAATACTTATATATAAAAAAGGCGACCCTTGCGATGTCGCAAATTATAGGCCAATAAGCTTACTGCCATGTCTATACAAACTATTCTCCTCGCTCATAAACCAAAGAATAAGTATTACATTGGAAGCAGAACAACCTATAGAACAAGCGGGATTTAGAAAGAATTTCTCGACTACAGACCATATCCATACTTTGGAACTCCTGATAGAGAAATACCAAGAAAGACAAAGACCTCTATACTTAGCCTTCATAGATTACAAAAAAGCTTTCGACACCGTCTCGTATTCAAGCATTTGGAGAGCACTACTAGAGCATGGGATAGAGGAAGAGTACACACAGGTATTAAAAAGTATCTATAATAACAATATTGGAAGAGTAAAACTAGAAAGAGTTGGTCTATGCTTTCCCATTGAAAGAGGAGTGAGACAGGGCGACCCGATCTCTCCGAAGCTGTTCATAACTATCCTGGAATCTATAATAAGGAAGCTGGACTGGAAAACAAAAGGCCTGTACATAGACGGCAGATACCTCAGCCACCTTAGATTTGCTGACGACTTGGTGCTCTTTTCGGAAACAAGTTGTCAATTACAAGTTATGATTCAATCACTAAACGTGGCTAGTAAGAAGGTAGGACTTGAGATGAATCTAACAAAAACAATGCTAATGACAAACAGCACGAAAAAGAATATATTAGTTGACAACGAAATATTAAAGTTCACTAACACATATGTGTACCTAGGAAAACAAATCAGTTTCAACAAGGACAGTAACTACTCAGAAATCAAAAGGAGAATCCAACTTACTTGGAACAAATATTGGAGCCTTAAAGAAATTTTTAAAAGCAATATGCCAGTCAATCTAAAAACTAAAGCCATGTCGAGTTGTCTTCTACCGTGTCTAACTTATGCCTGCCAGACCTGGAAATAGACAGAAGTGCTAAAAAGAAAAATTAGAACTTGTCAAAGGGGCCTGGAACGGAGCATGCTTAAAATCAAAAAAAATAATAAAATTAGACACTCGAATATAAGAAACGTTACCAGAGCCACCGATGCTCTGGACTATGCTAAAAAGCTGAAATGGAAATGGGCGGGGCATGTGGCGAGGATGTCGGACGAGCGTTGGACTATAAGGGCGACTCGTTGGAGAGGCCCAAGTGGAAAACGTCACAGGGGAAGACCACTTACAAGATGGGCGGACGACATTTTGTAAACAGCTGGGTCTAACTGGATGCACACAGCTCAAGACAGGGAAAGATGGAGTTCCTTGGAGGAGGCCTTCACCTGCGGAGGGGTTCTTGCATAATAAGCGAACAATATTATATTAAGTTTAAAATTTGTTTGTTACAACTAATTTACTTTACACCAATTTAGGTGTAACTCTAGTGTTATATATTACTTACTGTATCTTTAATTGCAAGAAATATAAAGGCTTTTTATATATTTTATTTATATATATTTATTTATTACTTCGTGTAAAATACCGAAGTCGCTAATGTGACCACAGTTTTATCGCGATAACTTTCTAGTGTACAAAACGTACGAAGCTTCGTCACACATTACTTCGGTACGATACACGCAGGTGCGGCCCTAGCATAATGTTAGGAAAATAGATTTGTGTGTGCGGCCCTGGCATTAGCATATATAGGTTCCCCTTAGATTATGGTTATGGGCATTCGCCCATTGAACTATGGAGTACGGTTTCACGTTGTGCATTAATCAAAGATACCTTGTTTTGTTGGGCTTTAAATGTACGCTGGTCGCAAAAGAAAGCACAGTACGATTTTGGTTTCAACGATTTCGTTCTGGAAATTTCGACTTTCAGAACCAACCACGAGGACGGCCGGAGACCAAAGTGGAAAATGAACAATTAAAGGCTGTTGTGGAAGCGGATCCATCACAAAGCACTTCAGAGATAGCTGCAGGCTTCGAGGTAAGTGACAAAACTGTATTTCACTTGAAGAAAATCGGGAAAGTAAAAAACTTGAACGATGGGTAACTCATGAATTGAGTGAATCGAACTTTCAAACACGCGTCGACTGCTGTGTTACTTAGCTCAACCGACACAATAATGAAGGGGTTTTAAATCGAATCAATACTTGTGATAAAAAGTGGATATTGTACGATAATCGGAAGCGCTCATCGCAATGGAACCCTGGAGACCCAGCCAAAACCTGCCCTAAACGAAAATTGACTCAGAAAAAGTTACTTGCGAGTGTTTGGTGGACTAGCACTGGTGTTGTTCCCTACAGCTTTTTATAATCTGGCCAAACGATTACGTCAGATATCTATTGACAAGTGCAAACCATGAAAGAAGAACTAGCTGCTAAACAACCGAGATTGGTCAATCGCCCGAATCAATTGGTCAAAGATATATTATCATATTTTTGCCAAACTATCTTGGTCAATTGTCCGAAGACGCGCAAGAATCCCGAAATAAGGATTACAAAAAGTTTAGACTGCATCATTCTAGAAAGTGTTCAAGAGCGGCTACCAATGAAGACGTGTTCCATACCTTATTGTACACTTCTGATCCATATATATCAAGTTTGAGAAATACCTCAGAAACAATATCGAAAGAACTATTAGATGAAGCCAAGGCCCTTCTTGCTGTCAATGAAAATCTGTAGGAGCTTGCTGAATTGTGTATATAATTATTTTTTTCTAGTTTGGTACTATGTTCTACCATTTTATCTAAATCAAACAAGCATATTTTGTATTTTTTTCTTATATAATGCATGTCTTTTTTATTTTATTTTTTTAAATTAATTTATAAACAGAATTTTTAAAATCAAAGTTATTTCATTTAAACCTTAAACATTCAAGTATATGTGTGCAAAATTACAGCTCATTTAGTTTTGAAACAACTGAGATACGGAGTTTTGAGACGAAACATACGCGATTTTCCCACTGTGCGGCGTACCGCAACGCTCGGTTTTCTGCCCTGCCATTCGCCCAGTACACCAGTGACATTCCCGATACCAAGTACGACGACACCGGATGTCGTTACTCGTCATCTCTAATACGCAACTGCTGCACTTGTCAAATAGTTCTAGAAGTGGAGTATCGATATCAACCTAGATAAAGTATGCGCTACACGGTTTCAAACAGTGGTTTGAAGCAGAAAAAGCAGAAATACGCTTTGCTGGCTACATGGTTCAAAGCTAGTTTGAAAAACAGTTTTCAGAGAACGTGGCGCGGATAGGACGTCTTTACGCTGGCGTACCGTATATTTACTACAATGACGTCTTGGTGCCTTACCCATCAAAAGTACAAAAAAAAATGATAACTTCAAATTTTTGTTCAAAGACTCAAATGGGTGGCTCCCATGATGGTCTGACCCTTGTGGATTTTAATATAAATTTATTAGACAATAATAACATTACACAAAAATTTATAACATTAATGAGATCATACAATTTGTATAATGTCTTCTTGGAACCTACTAGGATAGCTGCTGGGAGTGCAACTTGTATAGATAATATATTTACAAATGTCAAGCCCATAAATAAATCTATTATAAGTGTTTTAGAATCAGATCACTGTGGGCAACTTGTTGTACTTCCGGGAACTAGTAGGATTCAACCTGAAAGTATTACCTTTGTTCCTATGACCGCTAGCCGCTTAGAGCATTTTAAATATAACTTGACTATGAAGTTACCAATGTTGCCTATTCATGATAATCCTAATAAATTATATACATCTTTATTTCGCATAATTCATACTGAATTCAATACAGTATTTAAACCCAAAACTGTAACAATTGGAGTGCCTGCTGGTTTTAGTGAATGGGCTACTTGTGGTATCTTCAAGAGTAGAAAAAGATTATATGAACTCTATAATGAAAAATCTTATAACCATAACCCAGTGTTTTTAGAATATGTTAAAAATTATTCAAAAATATTTAAACGAGCCTGCTCCTGTGCTAAATCTATTTATCTGAGAAACAAAATTACACAATCCAGTGATATAATTAAAATGACATGGAAAGTGATAAATAGTGAAACTGGTAGGAACTTTGTACGAAAAAAGGATTTTAATTTAAAGATAGGTGATAAAATTGTGAAAGTGGATAAAGAAGTGGCGACGAAATTTGAAAACTATTTTACAAATGTACCCGTATTAACAACAAAATCTTTAGCGTCGTCTCCTATTTTAGCTGAATCGCTCCTTAAACAATGCATTGTGAAATGTAACACTTCCTTTAAATTTTCAGATGTCAGCGTGAATGATATCTTAAATTTCTTTAAAACTCTTAATATTAAAAAGACAGCAGATCTGTGGGGTTTATCTGTAAAGACTGTTAATTTTATAATACCTATTATTGCTCCCCACCTGGCATCTGTGTTTAACGGCTGTGTTGCTCGGGGTGTATTTCCTGAACTCATGAAAATAAGTAGAGTAATTCCGTTGCACAAATCTGGTAGTATGTCAGATGTTAACAATTTTCGTCCTATTTCCATACTACCAACACTTAGTAAAGTATTCGAGAAAATTTTGCTTAATCAGATGTTGAGTCATTTCAACAAACATAGTATATTTCATAAAAACCAATTTGGTTTTACTAAGAATTGCTCTACTATTGATGCAGGTGTAGAATTGTTAAAGAACATCTTTGCAGCCTGGGAGGAATTGCATGAGGCCTTGGGTATATTTTGCGATTTGTCTAAGGCATTTGATTGTGTGCACCACGAAACCCTCATCAGAAAATTATACCACTATGGGATCAGGGATAGCGCCCTTGAGCTTTTAACTTCTTACTTAAGCAACAGAATTCAGAGGGTCGATGTTAATGGTGCACGATCATCTGGTTCTGTTATTAAAATGGGTGTTCCACAAGGGTCCATTCTGGGGCCATTTCTGTTCCTTGTATACATTAATGACTTACCCTACTATATAGGAGACAATCAAAACATTGTGTTGTTCGCAGATGACACATCTTTGTTATTTAAAATTAAAGGACAAAAGCTTAATTATGACGATTTGAACAACGCACTGTCTAATGTTGTTCATTGGTTCAACACAAATAACTTAGTTCTTAATGAGAATAAAACAAAGTGTATCAAATTTACCACACCTAATGTGAGACAAGTGGGAACCAATGTTCAAATGAATGGTGTGGCTCTGGACCTTGTCGAATCAACCGTTTTTTCAGGTATTACTATAGATGCTAGACTGCAATGGAGCCTTCATATTGAAAAATTGTCGAGCAGGCTTAGCTCAGCGGCTTATGCGGTCAAAAAAATTCGAGTATTGACCGATATTGAAACGGCTAGAATAGTTTATTTCGCTTATTTTCATAGTCTTATGTCATACGGCATATTACTGTGGGGATGCTCCGCGGATCTGAGTAGTGTCTTTGTTCTCCAAAAAAGGGCTGTCCGCGCAATTTATAAACTAGGCCCAAGAGTTTCACTTCGAGAAAAATTTAAAGAAGTAAATATTCTGACTGTTGTATCGCAATATATTTACGAAAACGTATTGTATGTAAAAAGAAATATCAATAATTTTAAAAGGTATTGTGACATTCATTGTGTTAATACTCGGAATAAGGACAAATTAGTTGTACACCAGACTCGTCTCGAAAAAATTAATAGGTCATTTATGGGGCAATGTATACGCTTCTATAATAAACTGCCAAAAGATATCCGAGACATGCCTGTGAATAAATTTAAAAGGGATGTCAAGAACAGACTCTGTAAGAAAGGTTATTATAAAATCTCGGATTATCTAAGCGATAGTACAGACTGGCTATGAGCAGCTCCTCATTCAGAAATTACCTTGTCTTTGTAAACTGTTTGTTTTATGTTTTTTTTATAATGATCTTACATACCTGTGAAGCGTAGCGTGTCTTGCCTAACGAATTTTAACTTTGGTTAGCGTTAGTAATACATGGTACTGGTCATGCTCACTGAAAGGTCTACTTGCGGTAGGTGCGTCGAGCGGGTCCCTCCCTTCCCTTCAAGGTGGTTGAGGGGAGTGACGGCTGCTCTAGTAGTTAACTCGTGATCGGGTGCCGCTTGTGGGATCTGGTCCAGCCATTGGCTATTTTACATTGTATTTAAACTATTAGGTTCGAAGGGCATCACACTGGAGCTATTTCTTTCATGTACCATTCTTTTTATATATATATAAAAAAAAATGAAAAGAAATAATAAAAGACAAACCCGCTGAGTTTCTTGCCGGATCTTCTCAGTAGTGGTCTAGTTCCGATCCGGTGGTAGTTTATTAGATTAAAATTAAATTGTTAATACTGACAATATGTAAGTGCCCTCACAGGGTTTATACATAATAAATGAATTTGAATTTGATATGGGGTGGTGAATTGTATTCTTACTCCGTCACCACACGGATTAAATATTTATAAATATTATTTATAATGACTTCTAATGTTTACGCGAGTATTACACATTTGAAATAAAACTACTTTTACGGATTCTATCGCGTTTGTATTTGATTTATAATTTCCCGACGTTTCTTTTTGTACTGGCAATGAATTGTATTAATTTTGTATAAAAATGTGGGTCAAAATTTAATATCTTATAGGGTAGATATAAATAAATTTCTGTAATAACAATGACATATTGGACGTAAGACAACTCAGTCCTCCCGTGACCATGATCACTGTAAAGTGTTCGAAACGTCGGGAAATTATAAATCAAATACAAATGCGATAGAATCCGTAAAAGTAGTTTTATTTCAAATATTATTGATAAATTAATTTTATTATTTTTTTCATTTTTATTTATTATTTATAAATAAAATATAGATGCTATAGTTGTATTGGAAAGTTGGGTTTTACACAATTTATTGAAGAAAAAGGCTTGACCATTTTTACTAAGGAAAAATTTATTTGCTAAAATATCCCACGCATTTCTTTTCTGTGTAATAGTTTTATAAGCTTCACAATTTAACTCCCAAAGGCAGGGCAAGTTTTTGTATAACTCGAGAAGTTGAGTAATAACATCGCGATTGCATTCTGTCTGTTCACGCGCAGAACGTCGTAACGTGCATCTCCGCTCACCGCTGCAGCGTGACTGTCGTTCATTTGGTTTGAAGCAAGCGGCTAGATGGTTTCAAACAAGATTTAATCGAACTCTTGGCCAGTGGTTTGTAGTGCAAGCCTCGCTACCAAGGGCGTTTAGAGGTCATGCGAAATTTGGCATCAAACATCTGTCTACACTGTTTGAAGCCGTTGCTTCAAACCACTGTTTGAAACCGTGTAGCGCATACATTAGTCAGACGGTCATGTTTGACAGAAGATCAAGCTTCATTCAAATCCGACAAGCTCATCCCTTAAGCGTCAAATGCTCAATGCTTAGGCATCACCCTTGACCATTGTGAAAATATTTTTCTTTTCAAATCGCATACGACCATCGTTCGGCGGTGGTCGAGCGGTGCGTCTCGATGCGACCGTGTCTGTGGTATATCTGTGCAACAACAATAACACATGTGACGTAAAAAATTAAACAATCAATAAACCAAAAATAATCACATTTATTCGAAAGTATAAAATTAATGTTCTATACAGACATATCACCGGCACACTGCAGACGTGCTCCGTCCAACATACATAGGGGGGCATCATGTACCTACCTGGTACGAAGACGACGTGACGCTAAACAACGGCATGGGCCAGGGACCAGTGTTTCCACTTTTAGGGATTTCGCCCCTTTTCAGGACGACACTACTAATTTAAAATATGGTTTAGGGCTATTTAATAATTTTAGGGATTTAGGGTAATTTGGGGTAAAATGACCTGGTGAAAATCGCTGGGCGTCGTTGACTGCAGGCAGCACAGGACTGCACTCTGTGGCGTTACGCCAGAGTGCGGTGATATGAGAGAGGCCTACGTTCAGCAGTGGACAGTGATAGGCTGAAATGATGATGATGATGAATTCAGATTTGACTTTAAAAATGTTTTCTATTTGATAAAATATGTAGACAAATTCACGACAGTTGGAAAATCGTTCTTTAAAAGATGTGTTCAGCCATTTCAGTTTTTTAAGTAATAAATGTAATATACAAAAAGCAGATAGTGAATGGCGTCAACAAGCCCTTATTGTAGCGAATTATTTCAAGGTAAAAAGTGAAGAAGAGGTCACAAAATTACCAGCGGCAGTATATTGGAATAAAGTGTTAAAGCTTGAAAGATCATTTTGGAACTTACAAATACCAAAACCGCGAAGTTGTGATTTCACTTCTATTAGCACTGCCATCATCGAATACTGAGGTGGAAAGATTATTAAGTATAATAAAAAATGTAAAACTTATTAAAGAAATAGGCTTCACAGTGAAACTCTCAACGGTTTGTTGCATACCAAAATACGAGTAGCTATGACAGGCTCGATTTTAGAACCCAACAGACAAATATTGAATGCAGCTCAAAAACTTAAGCCCAGTGCTTCAGCATCACATTGTTCACCATCTACTTCTTCCACAGATTAAAATGAATTATTCTTATGATTAATTGTTTACTACCTCTTATTAATAGACGAAAAATAAAATAAATATTCAAACCATCAAGTTTTATTTTGAACTCATTTAAATTTTGCGCCCTAAATCAAGAATTTTCGGAGAATAATTAAGGTATTTAGGTCAATTAATAGAAAAATCTAGGGTAAAACTAAAAACTGATAGTGGAAACACTGGCTTGAACAGTGGATCACTGCAAGCGATCACTCGGCGGTGAGCGGTGAGCACCGCGCAGCGCCGCCACACACCCTCGTTCGGCATTTTATAATTGAACATTTTCAAATGTATATTAAATAACTAAACAATATAATTATATGAAATGAACAATACGATGTTGAAATATAAATTAATTATTAATACGATACATTAACAGATTCAATCTGTACGTCTACTGCAGTTACTTATCACCTAACAATATTGATCTACTTGGCAGTGCGGTTCACACAATCGGTACATTACATCTACAAGCTTACAGCTTTTAATATAAAACTTGTTAATTAAAGATATTTGAAAACAAATGGGTACTAACTAAATGAGAGACACACACACACACACATTGTAAACACATGACCCTGATTATACAAAATGTATATTTCTGCTTACTGTATGGTTTAACGGCAAGCAATGAACTAAGCAGCTAAATACACTCTCAAATATACTATAACTGGGTTACTGATTCACAAAATTAATATTCCTTATAAAATTTGACAAAAAAATTAAGTATACATCAGATTTATGTGATAATAGAGTAATGAGCACCGTCTGACACAGCTGTTCTCTCTGAGGAACTCTCTATTCATTATTTTGTTAAGTTTACCTTAATGCCGATGATGGTTTAGGTAGAATATAACCTTCAATTGTAAATGGCATATGTCTAGCATTTGAGTGGCAATGGCTGACTCCATTGTGTTGTAAGTGTTTCTGTGTACCATAGAAATATATAAATAGTGCAAAAGACAGTCATTGGTGGGGACCCATGTACGACACTGCAGACTGGACCCACCACACTATAGTATATCAACTCAGCTATCTAATCAAATAGCAGCTTTAACATATTTAATGAACAAAATTATGTTTCTGTAACAAAGCCTCGTCATCACCTCGTCATACACACACACGCACGAATATATATCACAGAAAGGTCACATTCAAATACTAAATCTTGGTAACAAACATGATTCTGAGAATATATCGAAGAAGAAAATATATCGAGAAGAACAGCAGTGGGCCCCTCGGCCGGAGGGCAGGGGTCACACAGGCAGCAGCGGTCGCGCCGGGGGTTGCGAGCGCTGCGACACCTTGGCGCGGTTGTAGGCGAACACGCCGAGCAGCGCCAGCGCCATGCCTGCCATGTTAAGCGGCGGCGCCGGGTTGCGCAGCAACAGCAGCGACGCGCCTACCACCGCCGCGCGTTTCGCGGCCGATGCCACGGCGTACGCCAGCGGCGACACGCGTGACAGTACACTGAATGCCGCCACGGCCTGCAGCCACGCCAGCAGCCCATCCGCCGCCAGCAGTGCGCCTGTGCGCGACGTTCCACCACCGCGCAGCGCGCTCAACTCGGCGAACGCCCACGCCGGCGCCAGTAACACCAACGCGCCCGCACTCAACAGCTGCAGCAACCGCAGGTGGTGCACGCCCGTGTCGCGCATCACGCGCTTAGAGTACAGGTGCTGTAGGCTGAGCAGCGCAGCGGACGCAAGTGCAGCGCCCAGCCCCAACGCGTCGAACTGCAGTTCGGTGGCCGACGCGACGCCCACGCCGAGAGCGATAAGCACCAGCGCCGCTTGAACGCCGCGCGACTGGCGCTCACCGAATAGCGCACGCGCTAGCGCCGCTGTCCACAGCGGTGTGGTCGCCTTGACCGTGTGCGCGTACGATACTGGCACCTTCCAGATGGACACCTGCGAGCACACTGTAGTGAGTACCTTAGCAAGTGCCAGCGGCGCCAGCGCGCGCCACCAGTAACGCGCCGGGAATGTGGGCGCGCGTCGCACTCCGCACGCCGCAAAGGCAGGCGCGCTGCACGCCACCACTGTCAGCAACTGCACCATCGTCACAGTTAACGGGAACGGGAACTCCGACAGCACCAGCTTGCCCAGCACGTTGCTTGCCGAACTTAGGCCGTACCAAGCTGCGCACAGCGCTACCACAGTCAGCGCCTCGCGCCGCGACCCGTCCAGCCCCATGTTGACAGCGTCAGCTCGCTGTGTACTTTACATATCTCTTGCCATGCAGGCTAAATATCTAAATTGTAAGTAACGAACTTCCTGATAAACGGTTGTCTTCATCTGATCATGATTGCTGGTTACTAAAAGCCCTAACATGGACAGGATGTCCACATATTAACACTTGAAAGGTTCTCCTAATCGTTCTAATTTATAAATATTAAGAACCATCGTATAAATACTATCGTATAATCTTTAGAATGTACTTAGAACAACTCAACAGCTGGCATCTCTGCTGACGAGTGACGACTTATGTCATCAATGTCACGTTTGGATTTATTATTTGAGATCGAACAGGCAAAGCCAATTTAGTCTATACAGCCAAATTTATATACAAAACATACACAAATATATCTAATTATCCAAAAACACAAGAAAATATTGTTGTTACTTATATATTTTAAATACATACATACATATCATCACGCCATATCCCTTGCAGGGTAGGCAGAGAGAACAGAGTGACAGAGAGCTCTATCTCTGCATACTTCACTCGCTTCCTCAACATTCATAATTCTCTTCATACACATTCTTATATATTTTAATAAGTATATTAAAAGAGAGAGTTAGAGTTATGTGTAACACATATATTTTATTGGAATGTAACAGAATAGAATATGTCACTTCATATTTAAAACGCATACATTTTTTTTATTTTTTTTATTTGTGAGCCTTCAAATTAACATTTGCCATTGTCAAAAAATTAGGGAAGTGTTTAACAAAAAGCTAAATGAATGTTTTATATATAAAAGAAGGAACTTAGGATCAGAGGAGTAGGTTATATAAAGGTATGAGGTAATTTTACATATTTACAAAGATTAAATTAAATTGATACATATTTACACAAAATTATATTTTAATGTTATTATAATTAACAAAAGATGCTAAACAATTATATACACGAGGATCCAAAGAAAAAAGAAGGACAGAGATATTTGTAGGAAAAGGTACATTACAAAAAAAATTGGTTGCCTGTAAAGTCGGTATACGGGCGAAAGTTTTACGTGACAACGACTTTGAGTGGTAAAATAATTTTAATGTGAATATTCATTCGTATAGTAGGAAGAAGGATGAAATAATAGTAACAATTTAAAACATTTATTTATACAAAGAATTATATTTAAAACATTAATTTATACAAAGAATCTCGCACTGAATTTCATATTAACAAAATTTTATTTTTACCTTTACACATACATACGTATTTATATACAAATATACATACAATAACTTGCAATACATTAACAACATAACTTTTTATGTCTGTCTCTCTCGCTCTTAGGCGGGCTAACCATGCCCGAGTGGAAGGGACGCGTGCCTCTCACTCGCTCTCATTGTGAGCGCATAACGTGAGCGGAGCGTAACGCAGTTTCTTGAAGTGTCACCCGGCAAACCAATTTATAAGACGTTGTCACGTCAAAATGAGTTCATTAAAGAAATGTGAGTAATCATACAATATACATGAGAAAAAAAGATGATTTAAATCTCCAAATTCACCACAATCACAGCATGGAGTAGAACGTAATTTCATTCTTGATAAGTGAGCAGGCACACAGGTACGCATACATTCTTCAGCTTACATACACTTCCAGCCAGTAAACAATTGCAGACCTCTTTCAAATATAATACAAGACATGCATGTAGATGTATGTAATGACTCTATTTTGTTCTATCACTCTGTACGGTTGTGTATACATCAATATCTCCTGTTTAATTTTCTTTGCGTTATCTGTTTACCTTATCCTGTTTACCTCATTTATCAACGGTGTTCTGCACTGTGTCAAAAGCAGTAATTGCTCTCTTTGGCGATCACATGCGGGTATGTCCTAACGATGTTCATCCAATGTTATTAACCAAAATGATACTAACTGAATCTACTCATAGTAAAAAAAATCGATCAGGATGAAAAAAAAAAAATTTTTTTCACAAATATTTTTAAGTTTTTTTCACATTCCATCGTATTAGGACAGTAACATGTAACGATAACTCGATACAAAATGCGTAACTATACTCAGATAAGAAAAGACGCAATCTATTCAAAACTCACGATCATATGTTCAAGAGTTAACGACCTTGCGTGGTGAAAAAAAAATTTTTTTTTCATCCGAATCTATTTTTTTCTAGCCTATCATTACAAGTAGGACTAGTAGGGTTACCTGTCTTTGTTTTCGGGAGCGTTCCCCTTACACCCTGCATATATGTATATATTGTTTATTTTATATACACATTGTATACATTGGGGGGCATAGTCCGGAGCGTGCTCGTTCGCGTCCCCTGCCAGTCTAATTAGACTGCTAATCCGGCTCGAAATGCGTACCGCAATGCGGGTTAGGGCGTCCCCCGGAGGCGACGCGTACCGACCCGCCCCCGTCGGTACGAACTTCGGCAGTTGCGGCGATGGGGGCCGCCACCCATCACGCCTTGCCCAGTCAGGCGAGTCGAGGAGAGCAGAGTGCCGGGTGGGCACGTGGAATGTAAGAGGTTGTGTGGAAGGTAAGTTGCACGAGCTGATATCCGTCATGGTGGACAAACAGCTAGACGTGCTCTGTGTAACAGAGACCAAGCGAAGAGGCAGCGACGCCTGCGATCTTCCTGGTGGCGGGATGGCTCTGTGGTCTGGTGTACCACAGAGCGATCGAGCCAGCATGGGGGTAGGAGTACTGCTGTCCTCTCGCTTGGCCTCAGGTGTGAAGGATTACGGAATGTATGATCCCAGACTTCTTTGGGTCCGTATAAAACTTGGTGTCACCAAGGTATTCATGGTTGTAGCATATGCTCCCGTAGGATCCTCGGTGGCATCAGACCTAGAGAAGTTTTGGGATAATGTTAGGGAAGTTCTGGATATGGCAGAAACCAGTGAACGCGTGATTGTATGCGGAGATTTGAACGGATGGGTGGGGACCAAGCGTCCCGACTATGAGGACGTACTTGGTCCATTTGGTGATAAGAGAGTGAACGACGCAGGTAGGCTCATAGCGGATGTATGCATGGAGAGAAACCTTATTGTGTCAAACACATTTTTCCAACATAAGGACATCCATATGTATACATGGAGAAGGAATGAACAGAAAAGTATAATAGATTTAATTTTGGTAGACAGTCGCCTCCGAAGCAAAATATTGGACGCAAGAGCCTACAGGGGCCCCACAGTCGATACGGACCACTATCTCGTTATTGCGAGATTTAGTGGTCTGTTCAGAAAGTGGAGGCACTGGCGAGAGCGTGTCCACTTCGGAGGGCTTGAAAGAATAAAGGTTGAAAAGTTGCAAGAAGAGTGTGTAAGAGAAAAATATGCAGAGGGTGTCCGAGAACGGCTGACGATGGCAAGCCAGCCGCAATCGGACACTGAAGAATGCTGGAGAGTATTGAAAGAGAGTATGGTAGACACAGCGAAAGAAGTATGTGGAAGTTCAAAGAAGCATAGAAAAACAAATGGTGATGCATGGTGGGATGCGGAAGTGGCAGCTTCCGTAGAGCAAAAGAAGAAAGCGTGGCTGGACTATGTCTCTTCTTTGAATCTGAATGACAGTATGACTGAACAGAAGAAAGAAATATATCGGCAATGTAAGAATGACACCAAGGCCTTAGTGAAAGAAAAACGTGATAGAGCAAGTATGAGTGCAGAAGATAGGCTGACTAAAAACTTCGAGGGTAACACCAAACTCTTTTGGAGGGAGGTGAAGAAGTCTCGGGGTGGATGGTCAGCCTTCAGAATGAATAAAATAAGGTCTAAAGGTGGAGACATTCTTACACAAACACAAGACGTGTTAAGCCGATGGAGTGAATATTTTGGCGATATGTATGCGGATACTACGGTTGGCGCCAGTGTCGCCTGTGGTCTAGTAGATCAACATTCGGCGACGGCGTCCTCCGATGGCATCAGTACGGATGAAGTTGAATGGGCGATAAGAAGCTTGAAAAATGGTAAGGCAGCGGGCATTGATATGGTGTCTGCCGAGATGATCAAGCTTGGTGGCTCCTGTGTCCGGGTGGCGTTCCTGTTGCTCCTCAATTTATGTTGGAGCTCGGGAATGGTTCCCGGGGACTGGAATAGTGCAGTCATCGTGCCTTTGTTTAAAAACAAGGGTTCACGTTATGACTGCGCAAATTATAGAGCCATAAGCTTGACCAGTTTGGCAGCGCAAAAGTGTATGGTAAAATTATTGAAAGGAGAATGAGGATGTCCGATGGTTTACTGTGTGAGACACAAGGAGGTTTCAGGAGTGGAAGGGGATGCATGGATCAAGTGTTCTCTCTGCGCAATATTGTGGAGAAGCATCTGTCCCTAGTTCAAAAGGTTTTCTGCAGTTTTGTGGATCTGGAGAGAGCATTTGACACGGTTGTACGAAAGGAACTTTGGGACATTTTACCGGAGTATGGTATTAACGGTAAACTGCTGCAGGCTGTGCAATCCAGTTACATGGGCTGTAGAGCCTGTGTGCGGCTGGATGATGGAATGTCGCCTTGGTTTGACGTCAATATCGGCGTTAAGCAGGGCTGCGTTCTATCAGCCAGGCTGTTTATCATATATCTGGATAAATGTCTCCAAAGGTTGAATGATATGAATGTGGGAGTCAGATGGGTGACTCAGTGGTCTCTGCTCTGCTTTATGCAGATGATGCAGTCCTGCTGGCACAGTCAGCGACTGACCTGCAGACCCTAGTCGAAACAATGACAGAAGATTGTAAGATAAGGGGTCTACGCGTGAATGTGAGCAAAACCAAAATAATGGTCTTTGAAAGAGATGAAGCCAGAACAGATGTAAAAGTAACAATAGGTAATGATGTACTAGAGCAAGTGGATGAATTTGTATATCTTGGATGTGGATTTAGCCGAGATGGACGGTACACCACTGATATAGAGCGAAGAGTGAATGCGGGAAATAGAGTGAACGGAGCGTTGGGGCAACTTCTCGGCAGCCACCACCTCAGCCAGAAGGCACGTGTAGCAATACATAACGCAGTGCTTGTCCCAACATTACTGTATGGAAGCGAGAGTTGGGTATGCAGAAAAGAGTATGAAAGTAAAATTAATGCGGTCGAAATGCGATCTCTTCGGAAAATCTGTGGAGTTAGGCTGACCGACCGCATTCGTAACGACGACGTAAGAGAGCGAGTAGGTATGAAAGAGAGTATTGGTGTAAAGATGCGAAAGGGAATGCTCCGATGGTTCGGACATGTGGAAAGAATGCCGAACGAACGCCTGGTTAAGAAGATATACAATGCGAAAGTGGAAGGATGTAGGTACCGAGGGAGACCGAGACTAACCTACCTAGACCAGATCGGTCATGTACTGAAGGAAGGTGGAGTCAAGAGTCTCCGAAACCGGCGAGCGTGTATGAAGAGAATTATGAATGTTGAGGAAGCGAGTGAAGTATGCAGAGATAGAGTTCTCTGGCACTCTGTTCTCTCTGCCTACCCTGCAAGGGATATGGCGTGATGATATGTATGTATGTATGTTATATACATGTTATCTATTATATACTAATTTAATCTTAATAGACATTATGTTATAATTGTACATTGCCGAGATTACTTAATAATACGTATATTTTACTCTTTTATATGTTAACGGTACATATATTATATGTTTTATTGTATTGAAATAAATTACTATTTTTGTATTAAAATATTGTTATTATTTATTAATTGTCTTAATTTTAATAATTTCGATTTTTGTTATCGTAATGAAATCATTTATATTGATTTTAATTAATTAATCTGTTGTCTAATACTTTTATAACATACTTCAGTTATCATCGACTAATTGTCACAGTAATACCGTCAAAGGCAACATTGAATATTACCGAAGTCATTCAGGACCAACTATTACCGAAATCACTAATGAAAATAATTGAGCTGTAGCGATTTTAAAGAATTTTTTTTTTTTTTGTATATATAGAGAATAAATGTTTATTATATAAACTGTCATCATTTTCTGGGGGAAATTCGTAATATTGTATATTTTCATCATTCTATATTTATTTCCTGTCATAGTCTGTACTGTATACCTATTACTTGTACAACAACACTGTATACCTATTACTTGTGCAAAATAATTTCGATGTTTCACATCTGCCAGCAGTCAAGTGACTGCAAATTTTTTTGTTTTGCCGTCAGAAATAAATGAGGTGTGTGGTATCACACTTGTTCCCCTTTAGGCGATGTAGCTTAGCTTAATTTAATCGGATTGAGAGCCCTCAGCGTTCACCCCTGGGGGGGGGGGCACACTTAAAACATTACTTATTTTTACTGACCGTCGCGCCGCCTACAGATTGGTTGTATAAACTTAACTGCTGCCATTTTGTCCTGCCTGTCAAACGTTTGACAACTGAGAATTGTTATATTTTGTTCCTAGCGTAGGTACTTATTGTCATCGATCTATTTTCGGTTATTGATATTTTTCTGAAAATTATCTCAAGTTTCAATGTTAGGCTGATATTATTATTGTTTAATTATCAGCTGATATGTTTTTTTTTATATTTCAGGGTAGCTTTCATAGTAAAAGAAAATTCTATGTAATTACACATACACATGTAGATATGTACATATATATATTACTTCAACTTTAGTTCACCGCCTAAACTATGGGTGGCAGCACTTTCCATAAATGCATATTTTATCATCGAGTTGCCACTCTTTTTCAATTTAATAACTTTACTCTTTGGTTCACCCATAGTCCGTGTAAAGCTGTCAAAGCCATCTGCGGTTAACAGCTAAATACACACACAAAAAAAGGTACCACTCTTGTGATAATTACAACAATTTACTAAACCACGTGTGATGGTCTGCCCAAAATAAAAACGATCCTTAATCAGGTTTTCTTCAAATTGCATTTACCATTAATATCTATTACAATTTTTTTTAATTTCTATATTGAGGTCTGGGGGGGCACAGTTAAAACATTACTTATTTTTACTGAACGCCGCGCCGCCTACAAATTGTTTGTACAAACATAGCTGCCATTTTGTCCTGATTGTCAAAAGTTTGACAACTGAGAATTGTTATTTTTTGTTCCTAGCGTATGTACTTATTGTCAATAGTCTATTTTCGGTTATCGATGTTCTTTCCGGAAATTATCTCAATTTTCATTTTTAAGTTTATACTATTGCCGTTTAGTTAACGGCTGATATGATTTTTTTTATATTTCAGGGTAGGTCTCATAGTAAAAACAAATCCTATATAATTACACTAGCGGCCCGACCCGGCTTCGCACGGGTGAACATTTATATAAACATTTTGGCATAAACGTACAGTAAATGCAGGACATACCTAAAGAATAATGTATTTAACAATAGTGTATCGCTGGCTTCCCTTGGGTTGATGTTTGAAAACAAAATGAGTAAACAGAATAAATGACATCAACTGGTAATTTTTAAAAACATTTCACTGAGGTTTAGAGTATAGGTATACTAATAGTAATTAGATACATTATGTACCTAATATTTATGGAGGGTAAAAACTAAGGAGGACCATCTCAGTGTATTAAGCAGTGTCCATTGAACGGGAGCAAATTAAGGTGGCGCTATAATAGCAAGTGGAAGCATTTTAAAAAGAGCGCCACAAATTTCATAGGTTCATAGGTATAGATTTATCAAATCACAGTTGACTACGTAAATCAGCACACTTCACTCTGCTTATTACTGCTACATTCATATCATTTCCACTTGGTACATTAGCGCTATTTCGGTGAGTGTTCGAATAAGAATTTGCTGTTTACAAGTGGACACTTTTTGGACTAATCCCCCATACAAGATGGTTCTCCTTAGTTTTTACCCTCCATAGTAATATTACTGTATAAGTACTGATTATCACATATTTCATAGAATAAAAAATATAGCACTCCGACTTATGTGGTAAGTTTTTTTTTACATTTATTTTTCCTTTTTGATTTATATTTTTTATTTATTTTAATGTAGTTTTTTTTTATTTGTGTATCATTTCTTTATTCAAGTACATCTTTTATTTTAAAGACTTTTAAATTTTATTAGATTTTTATGTTAATTTTCCATTTTTGCCTTAATGCTTCACTATACACTATGTTAGCAGTGATATTTGTAGATAGCAATAAAACATATTGATTTTCAGGAGACCCTACTTGAGAAAGTGCAACATATAGTTGGCCATGAGAAAAGCACTCTTTTCTTAGATCGATGCCAACCATAGAAAAAGTTTGTCCCTGGGATTTATTTATTGTAAGGGCAAACGATATCTTTACAGGAAACTGTAATCTTTTAAAAGATATAGGACAATCCGTCGGTATCATCGGGATCCGCGGAAAGTGGGCAAGCTGTCCGGCCGCGGAGCCGGTGATGATAGTAGCTACAATCACATTGTCTCGCAATTCCATAACCAAAAGTCTTGTTCCATTACACATATTGGGAGGGCTTAAATTTCTCAGAGCGAGCCATGCGGCTACCTATTTCATAGATGTGCCCCTCTCTTGCACTCCGCCCCCGCCGCACCGGCGCGTCACGGCGGTGAATTAATTTTATTTCAATTTTATTAAACTCGTAATATCTTTCGAATGGAGTGTCCGATTTTAATAAAATAAAAAGTTATTTACAGGTATTCAAACAGCCTTGCTTGAGAAATCATTTATTTAGGTAAAAATTAAGGCAAAAGTATAAATAATTTGGTCTGATTATGGTCCAAATTTCTATTAAATTTTAAAATGCTAAAAAGTAGTTAGAGTGACATAACTACAATAGTTAGACGCATGCTATCGTTACATTTTTTGTAGATATTGATATGTTTTTTAATATTGTGGAACATTTTTCTTTCTATTATCAATAGTTTTCGCAGCACATGCGATGAAAGATATTTTATGGGTGTTTTTTTACACCTTGGTTTTTTTACACCACTTTTTTTACACATTATTGTAATTTTAGTAGGGATCCTTATATTTTTCTTACAATTAAAATAGCCTATAATAATCAGTGATAATGTTGCATTCAAATGGTGAAAGAATTATTTAAATCGGTCCAGTACTTTTTGAGCCAATTCATTACAAACATACTTACATACAAACCTTTCCTCTTTATAATATTAGTATAGATACACACATGTAGATACGTAGGTGTAGGTATATGTATATTACTTGAACTTTAGTTCATCGCCTAAGCTCCAGATAGCAGCACTTTCCATACATGCATATTTTACCATCGAGTTGCACTCTTTTTCAGTTAATGTAATTTTGAACTTTGATTGAGGTATTGATTTTTCTTTTTTATTATTGCTGTTTTTAAAGCCAGATCACTATTTTAAGCCAGTAGCATACCTTGTGTGAATGTTGAGCACACTTAAAATTTATGGGCATTTTAGTTTTAGATTATGTTGTAGAAGGAATTATCTATATTATAATAATTATTAATTGTTGGTGAGCATAAAAATAAAGGAATAAATAAATATCTTTCTTCTATTTTGCTGTAACACTTTTGTTCTTGAAAATTTAAGGTCCATTCTCGTTTATCGTGGTCTAAGAAATGTCACTAAATAAAATTGAGAAACAATAATTATCTTTGGCTGTTTCTTAGACTTCATTGATAATTTTTATGAACGGAATTAAAAAAGCTTTGTACCTATATAAACATCAAAAGTAAAGTAGCGAGTTGGCAACACCGTTCATCTATATCTGTCATATAGGCCTACGAAGAAGACAAGAAAGTTTTTATTTTCCATACAAATGTTATTTTATTCAATTTCTTTTGATATTATACTTTATCACAATACATTAATCGGTGTCTATAAATAATTCGACTACATATAAATCCGTTTTGTTATTCTGTAAACGTAGTAAGTCCTAAAGTTGATCAGTACATAGATTCTTTATGTGCCATATTATACATAATTCGTGAACGACGGAACATCTGCAGGAGCTGTAATCAAGGTGAGTAGTGCCATCGAACTACATTTATTTGCGCGAGTTCTGTGCATAAACTGTGGAGGAAGTCGTTTACCCGATATAATATATCTGGAGTCGCTAGGTACTCCACCCACCTTTCAATTAGATAGCAATATTCTCTTATCCTTATCGTCTATTACGATCATCTAAAACTCCCAATCTTTTACCTCTAATCACCGGATTATGAAATATCTGTCGATTAATATTTCAAGGTTTTAAAAATTAATATTTAATTTAATATTTATATTTGGTAATTAATAATTATTACTTACAGTGAATATCCAAATGATTGATTTAAAATAATGTGTATATAGTTTGTGAACGCAAAGGTGAAGCAGATGGTTGTTAATGTAACTGACATAATGTAAGACATGGACAATAGTCAATTGATAAGTTATTGATTGGAGCTGTACTTTTATGTTGCAATAGAAAGTCTTACTTAGATGTAAAATATGTCATGTTTTTTAAATAGCTAACATTTTGCAGTAGGTAAAAAGAAACAATAATGACGTATGTTTTTATAATAGATAAATTTGAGGATGGTCTAGAGAGAACTTGACATCCAAACTAAATAGTTTGTTGGTGAGCGTGTGTCCAGTGGTGGTATCGCGTGGCGCGGGAGACACCGTCTACAGACAACAATATCTGTGTTATAACATACTTTACACTCACTAGATTTAAGAATAAATGTGAAATTATAATTAGTACCCTTGCAAACTCTGTAATGATATTACCAATTAGAATGTCTGCTAACCTTGGGACTCTGCCCACCTGTGTCCCACTCGGTAGTCCAGGAAGTGGATCTACTGTACCATGTTCTTCAGATGGATTGTAATAGGGTTTGATTGCCCTTCTATTGTATACATGTTAATTGCATATTACATCCCTTAGGCTTCTTTTACGGCACTCACGGACACGAGAAGGGGTGGTGAACTATTACTACTGTGTCACCACACCGAGACCTCAGAGGTGATAGGTGTCTGATATTGATTGAGAAATATAGTATATTATTGAGCCAGCAATTGTTGTACTGTATCACTCTAACAAAATAGAGAACTTGATGGCAGCCCCCACCCATTGTAATTATCAATGTAAACATTCCAGTGAGCAACTTAAACATATACAGAAATTGACATAGTTGTATTGTGAAACAATTTGCAGTGGGGTAGTGGCGGCAGTGCGGCGGTGATGCCGCGATGGCGTCGCGGCGCGTGACGCGCAAGTGGGAGGTGTTCGCGGGCCGCAACCGCTTCTGGTGCGACGGACGGCTCATGACGGCGCCGCACCCCGGCGTTTTCGTGCTCACGCTGGCGCTCATCTGTGGCACGTGCGCGTTGCACTTCGCGTTCGACTGCCCGTACCTGGCGGCTCGCGTGTCGCCCGCCGTGCCCGCCGTGGGCGCCGCCCTGTGCGCGCTGACGCTGGCGGCGCTGCTGCGCACGGCGCTCTCCGACCCGGGCATTATCCCGCGCGCGGCTCCCGCGGAGGCGGCTGCGCTGGAGGCGGCCGAGCCGGGCGCGGGCCGGCCGCCGCCGCGCGCGCGCGAGGTGCTCGTGCGCGGCCGCCCCGTCAAGCTCAAGTACTGCTTCACATGCAAGATGTTCCGGCCGCCGCGCGCCTCGCACTGCTCGCTGTGCGACAACTGCGTAGAGCGCTTCGACCACCATTGCCCATGGGTGGGCAACTGCGTCGGCAAGCGCAACTACCGGTACTTCTACACGTTCGTCGTGTCGCTGTCCTTCCTGGCGGTGTTCGTGTTCGCGTGCGCCGTGGCGCACCTGGCGCTGGCGGCGCGCGGCGCCGGGCTGGCGGCCGCACTGCGCGCCACGCCCGCCTCCGCCGTGGTGGCTGCCGTGTGCTTCCTCTCCGTGTGGTCGGTGCTCGGACTGGCCGGCTTCCACACGTACCTCGCCTCCACCGACCAGACGACCAACGAGGACGTGAGTGCCGACCGTCACATACAACACTGTACAGTTGCTGGCGTCTGCCACGAGATGGCGCCGACGTCCGCCTGACCTCGCGCGCGCCCTTGTCACACTTGATTGTTGAACCGTCACCAGCCAGTGGACGGTGGAGTGACATTCGTGATGTCGACTAATGTTTTGTTGCGTACATAAAAAATAGACTAAAATGTTATTGATTTGTTGAAAGTAATATTTTCACACCGAGCTAGTTACATACATTTCAATTATTATAATTATACAGAGGCAACTGCAATCACCACACCGCTGTCTGTCTGTCTGTCTCGGAGTATGTGTGTGTGTGGTGTGTGGTAGTGTGCCACACCGGCCCTCGCACACGCGGTACAACAACGTCATAAGTAATTGTTACGTATGACATCCTCAACCTCAACTTGCACGTGTCCGACGCACACCACACACCACGCGCACGTCTCGCACCAAACTCAACATTATCATATCATTGCAACACTTTAGTGAACCAATTGTACTATGTAGAGTATGTCGCCCGCGACAGGCCGCCCTACAACTGTAACGACCCTCAATCATTGGTTCATAAAACTGTGTTAACTTACATTTTGTTGTCTAAGTAGACTGTTAGTATAGTTTGTTGTGCCCGTGTGTGACGTCACCAGGTCGCTGTGGACGCGTGCCCCAACACCTGCCGTACAAACTGCTGACACTTAACATTCTACATTAATTATAAACACTTGTTTACGAGCGGGAAGTGACCGTCACACGTGGGGTTCAAACTCACACCTATTGGTAACCTGTTCCAGTCGTCCTCGTCGTGTCCGCACAGACGGGTGCTGGCTGTCGTATCACAATCGTATTGTGGCTCTGTATCCGTCGCCCTCGCGGGAGACGTGCGCCGTCTATCCGCAGTTGTTATTGTGTTGTGAAATGAGTTAGTTTATGTTATGTTTGTACAATGTTGGTCTCCAGACTCCAGATCGGTGGGCAGACTGGTCTGGGACAATGTGTCGCGTGTTAGTCTGTCTCGATGTGCACTGACGGCGCCGTCCCCGTCCACAGATCAAGGGCTCGTTTTCCACACGCCGCGGCGTGTCCAATCCGAACCCGTACTCGCGCGGCAACGCCTGCGCCAACTGCTGGCACGTGCTGTGCGGCCCGCTCGCGCCCAGCCTCATCGACCGGTAAGTACACTTTTTGGCGGGATTTTAAAACGGGCGGTATTATCTTAGTTATTAAAATAACATATAGTTTTCTTGTACATTTTGTCTAAATTTTAAGTTCAACTTTTTGTAATTATGTGTTTATATAAATTAGTTTTAGCTGCTATTTAGGTAAGCCTTTGCGTATTACTTTGTAAGTATAGCAGTGGAACCAGAGTCCCAGATAAAAATCCTTTATTTACTTTAGTTGAAGCGGATACCTTTTTAAACAAAAACAACATACATTTGGTTGATACAGGGGAAGTTTTCCTCTCTTCAAGGATATAAACCAAAAACATTTTGAGGGCTCCAATGTTTAACTCCAAAGTTAATATTAATCAACCAAATATAAATTTATCGGCAACTGTATTTAGTTATCAGAACAACCCTATTGCTGCTGCTACCACTGAAGTACCAGTGATAGCTACTGATGTTGAGACACCACACAGGTCTATATGTTTAAATAGTGATTCTGGTCCATATTTGGTACATGTAGAATTAATAAATAATAGCCCTCACAATAGCTTCATGTACATCTTGTTCAACTGAACAATATAGTTGCATTAATTGTAACGGTAGTCATGTGGCTACATATGAACATTGTTCCGAATTTATAAGACAAACTAATATAAAGAGACATATGTCCAATAATTTATAAGACAAACTAATATAAAGAGACATGCCCAATAATTTATAAGACAAACTAATATAAAGAGACATATGTCCAATAATTTATAAGACAAACTAATATAAAGAGACATATGTCCAATAATTTATAAGACAAACTAATATAAAGAGACATATGTCCAATAATTTATAAGACAAACTAATATAAAGAGACATGCCCTATAATTTATAAGACAAACTAATATAAAGAGACATATGTCCAATAATTTATAAGACAAACTAATATAAAGAGACATATGTCCAATAATTTATAAGACAAACTAATATAAGGGCGTTTCTCTGTAAACTGGGCAACTCATTGTCCCAGGCTAATTTTGTTTAAAAAATAAAATATCGTAAATATTTCGTAAATAATTCCAAAAATCAATACCTTAATCTAACGCTGCACAACATTAAAAATCCATTAAAATAAACTTTATTATATTAAAAACGTTTTATAGTTCTTCAAAACCAGTCCCCTGGCATGTCACCAAAGCAGTGTAGTTACTTCAAACTAAATTATTCGAGACAGTATATATTGGAATTAATGTAATTATTATATTATTAAATCAATATTGTTTGTTTGTTCATGAGACCTATTTATTTTGCATAAATATTATTTTACAATTAAATAAAAATCAATGAAACTTTGTCTTCGCATTTTGTGAACAGTCCCCCTGTCTATATTTTAAATTAGGTGTCACGTAGCCTAAAGGTTAAACAACGCCTTTTCTGCGTATAACGAAACGCAACAAGTCTAAAGTTTGCGCGGTTGCCGCCATGATGGCTCGGACGCCATCTTATTTAGTGGTGTGCGAGCGTCCTTCCGTGGAACCCGCGTTGTAACTTCAAAGCCAACAGTCCTCTGGTAAGGATTTTTTAAATTTCTATTTATGTATTTTAATGATTCCTTCAAATATTTAAATTGGTACAATAAATGCATATTTCCTATGTGCAGTAAAATAGCATAGTTCAATTACATTTTGTACTACTCATCAATGAAATCAAATTAAACAGTCCCCTGGCAACAGTCCCCTGTCTCTCTACAAGACAAGGGACTGTTTCTGCACCCTGGGGACTGTCTAAGAGGCAATTCAAGTGTTACGTAAGCACTGTAGGAGGGGGGGGGAGGTCTTTGCTTTGCATATTTTTGACAAAATGTTTAATATTTATAAGTTATTCTATATTGAATACAGAGTAAGTAAAATTTATTTAAAAAATATTCCAAACCTTTTACTTAAGTCTACAGACTTTTATACTTTTAGAAAATGGCGCCAAAGAAAAAAAAAAGCCACTAAAGAAGAGATTCTACAAAAAAAAAAGGGAAGCAGTGCGAAAGCGATATGCGAAGATTAAAAACGATCCTCAGAAAAGAGAAGTATTTAGAGAAAAAGAACGTCTTAAGTACCTTAAGAAAAACGAACTAGAAAGCTTGTTGAGAATATGACTCCACGAGAACACCGAGACGCTAAAAAGAAATGGAAAGAGCATTGCACCCAAGTATCGCAATAAGAAAAATGATGTATCTGCTTCATGTCAAATGGTAACACCTGAAGTTGCTGAAAGAAATAATAAAAATAAAAAAAAGATGTGTAGATATAAAATTAAAAAGAAAAAAGATGAAGAAATTAAAGGAATTAATACTTTCCTCTGCAGGAAAGTATTATAGTACAAAAAACATTTATCGCGATTAACAAAGAGTATAAATCCAAAGCCTAAAGATACACCAAATACAAAATTACAAAAAATGGCAGACACTCCAGAATCAAGAAAAGATCTTGTCAAAAAAGCTCTTTTCGGTGAAGTACTAAAACAACAAAATATCGGAAAAATAGTTTATGATTTGATTGATTATCGGAAAAATAGATGATGTGTCAGACATTACAATGGACCAAGTGGTACAAAAGCTGTCTAATCCAAACATAGTTTTAAAAGGCAATAGAATGTTTTATAAGTTTGATTTACCTGTAGATGTTTTCGAGAAAAAATAAGACTTAAGTACAATTTTTTAACTATTTTTGCTATATTTTAGAAATTACTAATTATTTTTGAGACTGATTCTGTAGTGTAAGTTTAATTCAAAGTACTGAAAGTATTTTCAAATATGTGATTTAATTAAGTAAATATTAAGATTACAGTGCTAAGTACAATGTTACAGAAAGATAGTTGATTCTTTATTTTTCAGTTACTTAATTCTTAAGCTCCAAAGTTTATAATAATAATAATAAAACGTTTAATTTCACTACTAAAATTGTATTTTTTATTTAAGTTCACAGTCCCCTGGCTTTGGCAACAGTCCCCTGTATATTTTTTTCAGAGAATACTTAATATTTCCTAAAGTAATGGGAATATTTGTGGTTCATCTTCTGTATATTAATATATAGACAAATACTTATTTCCTAAAGAAAGTTTATTATATTATGAGCTAAAAAGTAGCTTAGACAGTTTCATTAGAATGAGTTGCCCAGTTTACAGAGAAACGCCCATAAAGAGACATATGTCCAATAATTTATAAGACAAACTAATATAAAGAGACATATGCCCAATAATTTATAAGACAAACTAATATAAAGAGACATATGTCCAATAATTTATAAGACAAACTAATATAAAGAGACATATGCCCAATAATTTATAAGACAAACTAATATAAAGAGACATATGTCCAATAATTTATAAGACAAACTAATATAAAGAGACATATGTCCAATAATTTATAAGACAAACTAATATAAAGAGACATATGCCCAATAATTTATAAGACAAACTAATATAAAGAGACATATGTCCAATAATTTATAAGACAAACTAATATAAAGAGACATATGCCCAATAATTTATAAGACAAACTAATATAAAGAGACATATGTCCAATAATTTATAAGACAAACTAATATAAAGAGACATATGTCCAATAATTTATAAGACAAACTAATATAAAGAGACATATGTCCAATAATTTATAAGACAAACTAATATAAAGAGACATGTCCAATAATTTATAAGACAAACTAATATAAAGAGACATATGTCCAATAATTTATAAGACAAACTAATATAAAGAGACATATGCCCAATAATTTATAAGACAAACTAATATAAAGAGACATATGTCCAATAATTTATAAGACAAACTAATATAAAGAGACATATGCCCAATAATTTATAAGACAAACTAATATAAAGAGACATATGTCCAATAATTTATAAGACAAACTAATATAAAGAGACATATGTCCAATAATTTATAAGACAAACTAATATAAAGAGACATATGTCCAATAATTTATAAGACAAACTAATATAAAGAGACGTGTCCAATAATTTATAAGACAAACTAATATAAAGAGACATATGTCCAATAATTTATAAGACAAACTAATATAAAGAGACATATGTCCAATAATTTATTAGACAAACTAATATAAAGAGACATATGTCCAATAATTTATAAGACAAACTAATATAAAGAGACATATGTCCAATAATTTATAAGACAAACTAATATAAAGAGACATATGTCCAATAATTTATAAGACAAACTAATATAAAGAGACATATGTCCAATAATTTAAAAGACAAACTAATATAAAGAGACATGTCCAATAATTTATAAGACAAACTAATATAAAGAGACATATGTTCAATAATTCTGTTTCTTATCAAGAGGCTTCAAAATTATTTCCATTTGATAACTAGTCCATCCACTATTAACTTAAGTATGTAACCCATCCACTTCTAATGAGCATCTCAATAACTTAATTAATAAAATATCATCTTCATCCTGAATTGAGGCAGTCATCTTGAAACAAAACCCTCATAGGGCGTACCAACCCATACAAAAACGATATGATAAAGTCGCTCACAATAAAATTGTTTCGGACTTTAGACTGCCGTCTCCAACAAATGGATGTGCTCTGGGTAGCTGTGAAGATTGTCCCGGCGAGGATAACTTACAGGCAATAAATATACTTATTTCCATCTTGACTTATAACTATTATAAATTCATCTCTAGCAGACTCTGTTACTATTCAAATTATCAGCACTGGTTCTATTGATATATTTGATTATTACAAAAATGGATCAAAGAACAAGCTCAGTCTCAAAAAAACATGAATTAATTCACATGATTAACAAATTTAACCTAAAGGTCATTAATTTCTGAAATATGGCTAAAGCCAGATTTGATTTTTCATGAAAGTATTTAACATTCTTCGGCATGAGAGAGCAATGGTTGGAGTGGTAGTGCTCTTTTCATTATGAAAAAATGTATTTTCATTCTATACCTTCTCCCCAGTTTCGTAATGATAAATTCGATGTAGTCGCTGCTCGTACAGATATATATCACACATTTCCTTATATGTTGCACGTAACGAACACGACACAAACAAGACACCTCTGTATTCCCTATACTAAGAAAAATAATTGAAACAGTTCCAACACCTGTAATAATTCTTGGAAATTTTAACTCTCATCACAGCCTTTGGGGAGCTCCTAATGAACATAACATGGGTTCGGATCTCAACAACATTACTTTTAAAATATTCCCCAGCTTTCCAGTTTACTCATTCGATTATAAATACATTGTTTATGAGCCCAATGTTTTATTATCTGTTGGTATTCAGATGAGCACCTCGAATGTCAACGACAATAATTCTGTGAACTCATTAAAAATAAAATCTCCGATACAGAAATATTGTTTACGGATCCGACCAAACTTCCAGATACGGAAGATTCCAAAAATAATAACGTCGGTATTGCCTTCTTACGGCAACCGACAGGGTTTTTTAAACTATTTAAGTATCCTTCCATAGTTTCGAATTATGCAGGAGAATGCCTGGCAATTTTGAATTGTATAAATGATATTTCTCTGCACAATATAAACAAATCGATAGCGTTCACCGACTCCCTCAGTTGTTTGCAGTCTTTGCTTACTGACTGACCCATTCAACAAATATTTGAAATAACATGTAAAGTGAAACAATGCCATGACATGAATTTGGACATTTGCTTGGCGTGGATACCTACCTGGTGACTCAGGTATTTAGGGCAATGAAAGTGTAGATAGTTTAGGCAATACTGGCTAGTCACAAAGGTCGCTTTGTTAATACCGTGTACTGTAGTGACATTTAGTTACAACCCCGTTCACAATTATACCAAAAATGGAATCGAGAGTGGGTTACAATCGATTTGCGTAAGGCCCAATTTTAAAGATCTCTCCAACTTATTGTCTAAATGAAGCCGTGGTTCTCAAAATATAAATATCCAAAAAAATAAATCTTCTATAATATCCCGTGTTAGACTTAATCATTGGTGCAGTGCTCATCATCATTTTAAATTATAAATGAAAAAATACACCGTTATGCCAGTGTGTGTATGGTGTGGTGTGGCCAAGAAACGAGACTATTTTATTGTTCGCATTTTACTCTCCTTCCTTCCATTATATCCTTGTAGACTGTAAAGCTCCCTTATAATTTAACCTCCATCCTATCCTTATCTAATCTTAATATATATAAATTACGCGTCACGTTGCCTGTCCGCGATGGACTCCTAAAGTACTTAACCGATTTTATTGCAATTTGCACAGTATGTGTAGTTTGACCCAACTTAAAAGATAGGATAGCTTTCATCTCAATTTATAGTCACAATATTATTTTATTGCAAATTATTTGTCTATTATTTGACAGTTACAATTATCTATTATCTCCGAACGATTCTAACAGATGGCGGTAGCTTTTGACTGGATTGAGTAAATATTTAATAGATGGCGCTATGTTAAAAGTACAAACATTTTATAGAAGCTTACATTTATTAGGATAACCACCACGTGTTACTGAGCCTACTTTAGCCACAGCAACGCGTGGTCGTGTCTACTAGTAAATTATATACTAAAGCTCTAATTAAGTTTATTATGTATTATAATATTTGCATTTAATGTTTACTTACGTTTTATTTTATCTCATATTAACATTTAAAGCATTACGTATAAGTATTTATTGCCCACCTTTCTTTTAACCGACCAATCCTACCTATACATCTTACAAAAAACTCGACACTAGCAACAAGCTCGCATTAGTGGCTGATTGCCAATACGAAGATAGAAAAAGAAGAAGACCGGTACGTAACGTGACCGCTCACACGCCACTCGTGCTCGCAGGCGCGGCGTGTTCACCATCGACGTGAAGGACGAGCTGCCGCCGAGCTTCGTGCGCGTGCTGAGCGCCGCCGCACCCGCTCCCGTACCCGCGCCCGTTCCGCGCGCCGTCGACGAGCTGGCCCGCCAGGCGCTTGGCGACAGCTATAGCAACTTGTTCGAGAGCGGCGAGCCGGCGCGGCACGCCTACATGAACCGCACGCTGGACCTGGACCCGGTGCCGGCGCCTCCGCCCGCGCCCGCACCCGCCGCGCTCAGCGCGTCGCGGCTGCGGCTGCTGCACGACACCACGATGATCGACGCGGCGCTGGACCTGGACGAGCCCGAACCGCCGCCGCACCTGCCACCGATGGCGCTATCGCTCGCGCCCGTGCGCGCCATGTGACGCGCCGCGCCCGCGCCCGCCACCGCGCCCGCGCCCGCCACCGCGCCCGCCCCCGCTCCGCCACGCTGTAAATATATAATAAATAAGTTGTATTGTAGAGTTCAAACGCTGTTTCATTTCTTACTCAAAACATATCAGTAGCAAGAGATGTGTGTGTGTGTGTGTGAGCCGTAGTGCGCGACTCGACGTCCGCTATACGACGGCTCGCTCTACCAATATTGTTTTGCAGAGTAAGCTCCGGTGCTTTCTAAACACCGTCGCATACGATGGAACCATTGATTGAAGTAGTAGGCGCACTCTTGTTTAGGAATATCTTCTATTTATTTCAAACTTAGTCACGGTGTCTTCGGGGTTCATAAAACAAATTCCTCTATATTTACCTGGTGTTTTAACCGACGAAAAAGAAGCGGAGGAGGTTCTCAAGTCGACGCGTATATTTTATTTGTATGTATGACCACGCACAACTTTTTATAGAGTAGTCCGATTTTGATAATTCTTTCTTTTGGAAAATGTATACCCAGAAGTTGATCCCATATAAATTTGGAAATAAAATTCAAACCTAATGATAGGAAAACAGGAGATTTTAATGCTTAGTTGTGATCATCATCATCCGCATCCCACCATGCATCACCATTTGTTTTTCTATGCTTCTTTGAACTTCCACATACTTCTTTCGCTGTGTCTACCATACTCTCTTTCAATATTCTCCAGCATTCTTCAATGTCCGATTGCGGCTGGCTTGCCATCGTCAGCCGTTCTCGGACGCCTCTGCATACTTTTCTCTTACACACTCTACTTGCAACCTTTCAACCTTTATTCTTTCAAGCCCTCCGAAGGGGACACGCTATCGCCAGTGCCTCCACTTTCTGAACAGACCACTAAATCTCGCAATAACGAGATAGTGGTCCGTATCGACCGTGGGGCCCCTGTAGGCTCTTGCGTCCAATATTTTGCTTCGGAGGCGACTGTCTACTATATTCTTTTAGAATCTTGAAATTTGGCATGAAGCAATGTTTTATAGCACATATAAAGGAAAAATCAGGAAACCTTAAATTTTTAGTTACATCACATATTTTTAGGATATTACATATTACTGAGCGACCGAATCAAAAAACCTAAGATTCTATGGTTGACAAGCAGCAGTTAATTTTGAACTGACTATAAGTAGGCAGCGTGACCGAGTGGTCTAAGGCGCTGGTTTTAAACACCGTAGGTGTTAGTTCGAATCTTACCGCCGTCGAACTCTTTTTGCTATTTATTTAGGCAAAATTTATTTATAATAATTTAATAATTTTATTAATAAAACAGTTTAAAAACGTGTACTTTAAATGTTTTAATAAATAGGTGTAACTTGAATTAATATCAAAGAAAAAAAACTTGAATTAATATAAAAAAAAAACTACTGCATAAATATTTTTTAGTTTTACGGAACCCTTCGTGCGCGAGTACAAATCGCACTTGGTCGATTTTTATCGATATTTTCTTTTATTTAGGCGAGCTGGTGATGGAAGGTACATCTCCTTAGTGGTTAAGAGTTGGAGGATAGTTCTTTCAATATCATGCGCACGCATAGACCTTTAGCTATTATTCTTTCAAGTTATCCACGTAAGCTGATAATGTAAGGTACTACTCCATAACGATTAGAAGTTAGGTAATTCTTTATGTTGCCGATATAGTAATCTTTGTTACGTAGTAATAACATCAACACAAATAAATATCATACGAAGCTGCAAGGATGGACCATTTTCAATTCACCTTTCTCAAAGTCGAACTTTTGTAAATATGTATCATCATCTGAACTGAAGCTTCTCTCATATTTTATTCCGTAACCGCCCAACAGAGGATTAGCGGCAGCAATTACCTTTCAATATCCCGTAACCTTTCGTTGCCTGATACATGGTTGACACAGGCGCTATGGCAATTAACCCGTCACTATTTTTCACCTTTGTGCCAATAGTGTCGTCATCTAATTTTATAAATATCAAATCTGGTTACTAGCCTGTTTCAATTTGGTCACAACGAAGGGGAAGCCATTTAAGTTTGGATATTATCCCTATAGCCCGCTCACCAAGCCCTTAATGACAGAGATATTGCATCTAATCATGACTCTGGAGCCTACGTCTAGTTTTAACAATTGCATCAAATCGTCACAATTATTTACATCACTTGGATGTTGGTAGTATCTCATACCTAAGTTGCTGCCTCACGTGACGCATCGATAGCACATATGGTGTATACGCGAATTGATTGAAATAATGAAATTTAAACAATTGGCAACGAGAAACGAAATGCTTTACATTTCGTTTCCATTTTTCGAAAGACGTTCTTTATATGAACTATAGTTCATTTAATCTAAGTGCATTTTGACGTTTCGCATTTTTTAATACACAATAACCTTGGTCAAACGTATACACATGATACAAACAATAAATCTGAAATTTTAAAGAACTATTAAGTTATTTACATAATTAACATTGCGGGTGAGTTTCTTGTACAATAATCTAATGTTGAAACTCATAAAACTAATATATAATAAAGATAACATAGTAAATAGTAATTATTATTGACGATCTTACTTACAACGTCACGTCATCACGTTCTTTACAGTAATGCTTGACAACTTCCAATTCACGAATAGCCAAATAATCGGTAACAATATTAGAATAATATAATTAATCGAATAGAGATTTTGAAAGAGATGTACGTTTCGACAATTTTATTGATAAGGAAATAATTATTAATGCTCGCGACGATGATAATTCAAATAATAGTAGTGAGTCTGAATAAATAGCTATTTTCAAATCCAATTTTTGTTGTTACTTAACCTAATCCTACTAAATATGATAAATAGATTTTATGCTCATATAATTAAATTTGTTTAGTATTAATTTTGCACTTAATATATGCATCTCCTTTTTGAAAAATAAATAAATAAACCGATTATTAATTAAAAAGAATCAATATCGATTTCTCATTAAAATCGGATATTTTCGATATCCATTATTTGGTTCACATACCTAGACAACTTACTCAGACAGCTGTCAAAGTGCACTTCTTAGATTAGATAGATTATAGTTAAAATTATTACTTAATTACGGTTATTTACACTAAAAATTCAACATATAATAACTTTTCAAAAAAAAATTTAAGTGACTTTAAAATAAGATCAGCCAAAAACCATACTTACTTAAAACATTAAAAACCGAAAAATAAGATAAACTATTTGATTGAAATGGTAATACACTCATTTGCAAAAAAAACGGGCGGTTTTGATTTTCATTCATATTTAAAAAGATACAATACCAAAAAGGTTTCAATCGTTTGTACACGTTACTGGCCGGTTTTAAAAATGCTGTGGTATTTAAAAAAGTACGTTCTAAATTCAATTTTTCATTTGATGTTCATTTTTACAGAAAACCCCTTTTTATCCTACATTTTGGCGCGAAGTTCCAGAAGTTAACATCGACTTTCATAACTTTTATTCAATTTTTATCGATTAATTTCATATCCTTGACTGTCAAAGCTTTATTTAATGCTGTTTGGCTGTATCAAAAATGGTAGATAAAGTGGTAAAAGCTACCAAAATTATCGCGCTGCTTGAAGAGGGTTGCAGCCAATGTTTCGTGGTTAGGAGGCTAAATGTTAGTCGCTCGACAGTCCAAAGGACCTGGCAGCGATATCAGGAGACTGGTTCCGTCGAGAGAAGGCCTGATTCTGGAAGAAAACCATGTACCCAACCACGGGATGATCGTTTTCTTGTGAGTCGCGCATTGAGAAATCGCAAATCTTCGTATGTGTGTGTGTCTTAAGAACAACCTCCAAGAAGTAAGAAATGTGCATATGGTCAGGAGGAGGCTTCTCGCTGCCAATATACGCAGTCACCGCCCGGCCCGCGGCCCCAAATTACTCCGTGAGCACAGAGTTCACAGGCTTAGGTTCGCTAGAAATTGTGAATCATGGACTCAAGACGATTGGAATAGGGTTTTGTTCTCTGATGAAGCCAGGATATCTCTGTTCGGTGAAGATCGACGTCGGCGAGTGCTAAAAAGACAAGGAGAACGCTTTGCAGAGGCATGTTTCGAAGAAATCACACCTTATGGTGGGGGCTCTGTTATGTTTTGGGCAGGAATAAATTCAATGGATCGTACAGAGTTAGTCTTCATTGAAAACGGCTCACTGACTGGGCATCGATACATAACGGAAGTTCTAATTTCTCATGCACAACCCGCATTGGCCGCTCTAGGTGAAGACTCGATTTTTATGGACGACAATGCTCGCGCCCACCGATCCCGCGATGTTAATGCGTATGTGCAAGAGGTCGGCATTCGTCGTTTGGATTGGCCAGCTCGAAGTCCCGACCTCAATCCCATAGAGCATGTCTGGGACGTTCTGAAACGGCGTGTGAGATCAGTACACCCGGCTCCGCAGACCATCAGAGAGCTGAAGAATGTGATTACTGCGGAGTGGGAACGTATTCCGCAAGCAAGTATCCGGGATATACTCGCTAGCATGCCCAGACGAATTCAAGCTGTGATTTTAGCTAGAGGGGGTCACACTCGATACTAAACATTTATCTGCTTTTACTTTATAAATACCCGAATACGAAACGAAAAATTATGTCACATGCTTTTACTTTATTAAAGAAAAACAAACAAAAAAACTTTTTTATTTTTACTTCATGAGCATATGCACTACTAGCGAACATACACTACTAGCGAGGTTTAGCATTATTTCCCATAAATTGTATCTAAATTTTATGAAATACTGATGAAAACGATTATTTTCTTATTAATTTACCAAATTGTGTGGATAAAACTACCTATAATTATCAAACAAAGAAATATTAACATTTGAAATGGTTCATTGCTTAGGTGCCCGTTTTTTTTGCAAATGAGTGTATTTTAAATGAACCTATACAATATTAATGTTCTTACCAATCAAACTACGTATACAGTACGTGACCAATCTGGTCTAGGTAGGTGAGTCTCGGTCTCCCCCGGTACCTACATCCTTCCACTTTCGCATTGTATATCTTCTTAACCAGACGTTCGTTCGGCATTATTTCTCCATGTTTGAACCATCGGAGCATTCCCTTTCGCATCTTTACACCAATACTCTCTTTCATACCTACTCGCTCTCTTACGTCGTCGTTGCGAATGCAGTCAGTCAGCCTAACTCCACAGATTTTCTGTAGAGATCCCATTTCGACCGCATTAATTTTACTTTCATGCTCTTTTCTGCATACCCAACTCTCGCTTCCATATAGTAGTGTTGGGACAAGCACTGCGTTATGTATTGCTACACGCAGGGCCGGCTTTACCTATAGTGCAGAGGGTGCGGTGCACCCGGGCGCCGTGTGTTAGGGGGCGCCAAAAGCCGCTCGAGACACAGAGCCTCCACTGTAACGCTCCACACGGAATGGGCACGCCGTATGCAGCCAGTGCCTCACCATCTATAAACGTAGTGGGTGCGTTATTTGACAGGTTTGGGTAGGTTGCTTTGTCGCCATGCTCACTGTAACTTAATAATCCCATCGCGTTTACCTGATTTTGTGTCATAACAACGAGACTAAGCATGCGACAACGCATTTCAGCGAGGTTCGGAGTTTAGTCAAACGTGTTGTAACTATCAACTTATTCCATTTTGTTGCCCATTTTGATGCAAAAGGGCGCCAGGTTATTGATTGCACCCGGGCGCTACATGAGCTAGAGCCGCTCCTGGCTAGACGTGCCTTCTGGCTGAGGTGGTGGCTACCGATAAGTTGTCCCAACGCTCCGCTCACTCTATTGCCCGCATTTACACTTCGCTCTATATCAGTGGTGTACCTTCCATCTCGGCTAAATCCACATCTAAGATATACAAATTCATTCACTTGTTCTAGTACATCATTACCTATTGTTACTCTTACATCTGTTCTGGCTTCATCTCTTTCAAAGACTATTATTTTGGTTTTGCTCACATTCATGCGTAGACACTTTTTCTTACAATCTTCTGTCATTGTATCGACTGGGATCAGACAGGCTGGGGTAGGCCAGGCGCTGACTGCGCCAGCAGGATTTTTTTTATATGCATGAAATAGTACAAACCAGTGTTATTTCTTACATCCTAGTAGTACAATAATAATAAAAATAAGTTCGTTTATCAAGCTATTATGCTCATTTAAACTAATGACAGAAACATCTTCTAAATTAAATAGGTGATAAATTAGCAATAACATTTTTTATATATCATGAATTCTTAACACTTATGTAAGCTTTAGAATGAACATTACGTTCAAGAAAAGAATATGCACATTCAATTAATGTATGACCAAAATGAAGGCAGTTAGATATTGACACAATATCAAGCGCACGACGCGCGAAGCTGACGGTTAACAGATAGCAACATGAGCTCGTCGTGTATTTATCACATACACAAGCGCGCAACGTCGCAGGCGCGTGCTACGCGCGCAACATCCACCCCACATACCACCTGGTAATACGGATGGTTATAGCGCGCACAACAGCATCGGACGATCGCGGACGCTCATATAAAGGTATATTGATCTATGGCTCATATGTCGTAAACAATCTATTCATAACACTTATAAAAATAAGTGATGAGGCAACTTGTATCTTTTGTAAGTATCGATAAATGGAAGTGATTTTATTGATACTAAATGACATGATAATGTAAGACGGCTAATATAATCAACAGTAACATTTAAATTTTCTCAGTGTACCAGTCTCCAAAGCTGCCTCTACTCACTAGTGATGTAGACTGTATCATGGCAACTAACAAATTGGCTCTCGCTATGGGTGATCTTAACTCCAAACATCCGTTATGGTCCCCTGGCCCAAATAACGCTCGAGGCAGGATACTACACGAGCATATGCTCAACAATGATTTTATTACTCATGTTCCTTGTGGTACTACTCTTGTCCATTATTGCGCAGATTTCGCACCTTCCATTCCAGACATTATCATAAATAAAAATTTCACTCCACCGAGCAACATAGAAACTATTCCAGCTTTATCTTCTAATCACTTTCCTGTTTTGGTGCAATTTCATAGCAGATATAATCGTTATTTTACGAAAAAACTCAATTACACTAAAGCAAACTGGAGCAAATACCGAGACTTATTGAATAAAAATGTAACACTTTCTCCTAATGCTTACACTACTTCTATTGATGTCGACAGATCCATTGAAAATATCCAGCAATCTATAATAGATAGTCGAAACTCTTGTGTTCCTTTATCAATATTTAAGCCCTGGAATGCTTTCTCATAACCTCGGAGCATTAAAAGGTTATTTCGCTGTAAAAATCGTCTTCGCAGAGCCTTTGTAAAAGAAACGAAGCTTTTAGTGCGTAAAGTATTGGTAAGAAACATAAATTTATTAAAGACACAAATCACTACTGCTATTAAGCTTCACAATGATACTATGTGGATAAATAAGTTAAAAAAAGTCGATAATCCGGGTAATGACCTCTAGAGAGTAGTAAAAAGTTTACGTAGTACCAAATACTATTCCTGCTCTTAAGACAACTAATGGTACCCTAACCACTAGTGTACAGGATCAATGTGACGCCTTAGCCGATGCTTTCCTAAATAATATGTTACTTACTCACAACTGGTGTAGTGAAGAACATAGTGCAATCAACATCTCTTTATCTAAACTAAATGAGTACAAAGTGAGATATGATGACAAAGTTAAATCAGTTCGTCCTAACGAGGTTAAAAAATGCATCTCTAACCTGGAGATACGTAAATCTCCAGGTGCTGATATTTCTAATTTACTCATTAAAAACATTCCACAAAAATGCATCGTTGCACTCACAAAAAAATTTAATGCCTGCTTCACTTTGAACTACTACCCTTCAGTATGGAAAAGGTTAGCCCTTTTAAGTAAAGTTTTTAAGTAAAAGTTTAAGTAATCACAATTTATAAGCCAGGTAAGGACCCTTCTGACCCAACCAGTTACCGTCCTATTACCTTATTACCCAGCCTTAGATAAACGGTGTAAACGTCTGTAAAAAATATTTACAGACGTTTACACCGTTTATCTAGTAACCTATTAATTGACGAGCAGTTAGGATTCCGTGAAGGCCACTCTACTATCCAGCAGCTAGCTAGAGTTACTGAATCTGTATCACATAATCTTAATCACTCTACTGGAATGTTTCTGCTGGATATCGAGAAAGCATTCGACACGTCGTCTGGCATAAGGCACTTTTACATAAATTATTGTCTTTTAATTTACCGTTATCCTTGATTAAAATCACCTCTACCTAAAAAATCAGTTATCTTGTACAAAACTAGTCCCTGCAGGTGTCCCACAGGGTTCAATCCTCGGTCCTTACCTGTTTTTGCTTTACCTAAATGATTTACCAGTACAAACTCGAACTTTCGCTGACGACACAGTGTCCTTCACGTCGTCTCATGACATTGACCTCATAGTTGATCGCCTCCAACTCTCTATAGATAGCCTAGTATCGTACTTTACTAAATGGAAACTAAAAGTAAATGCGTCCAAAACTGAAGCAATCATGTTTACTTGAAAACGTGCCTTGCCAAAACGTATGTCATACATAGACAGTGTTAGTATACCTTGGAAGCGCCATGTCAAATACTTGGGACTCACTCTTGACACGAAGCTCAACTGGTCTGAAAATACATCCAAATTATGTTTAAAAGGCATGAAAGCCTAAAATGCACTTTATCCTGTTCTTAATAGACGTTCGTATCTAAGTAGCTATACGAAACTTCGTATTTATTCTACATTACTTCGACCATGTATTACGTATGCCTGTACTGTTTGGAGCAGTACTTGCCAAACTAACGTTAAGAAGTTACAAGTTATACAAAACAAAGCTTTAAAATATGTGACGGTACTTCCGGTTATCATACGTGCTAAGCGGAAACATGTTAACGAAGTATTCACTAATCGCGCCACCTAGCACTTGTTTAAGAGACGAATAAAACTAAACGAGTGATGTCCGTTCGGCAATCTGAGCCCGCGAGTGGCGCGGTGCACTGGTCGCATATCGTATACTCACTTACGTTAGTTTGGTGGACCTCTCTCATGTTGTCACTTGTGAGAGAGTGGTGTCATGGTTGCTGCGCTTGGCAGGTGGACTGGCGGTAGCGGTAGATGCTGTACGTTCGCCGGAGAAGAGCTGTTGCTCGTTCTCTTAATGAACCCTTAGGTGATTTGGCTGAGGAATCCACGAGCAGGTAAATGGGTGGCGCTGATTGTGGTCTTGTCCCGTGGTCGCACGGGCAAGAGTATCCTGTGTCATCCATCCATACCGTATAGTTGTTTGTACAAAGACGATTGCCTGGGTCTGTCCTGTGAGTTCACTTAAGGTGTGAGTTGTGATTGGTGTATAGGTGTGAAGGTAATCGTGATTACTTGCAGTACAGTCAATTGCAACTTTATATCCGCATTTATATTCCTCGTGTCTGATTCCTTCTTCTACATATGCTTTTAATACCCCTTAGCCCTTATCGTACTAATATTCATAAACTTCATTTAAGAATAGGCTTTCCGAAAATCGATGTATTTATTTATAAAACTTTCTGAAAAAAATTATATTCGCAATAAAAACAAAAATCAAAACAAATTAATTAGTAATATTTGCAGATCTACTAAAAATAATCTTCCATTTATCGATACTTACAAAAGATACAAGTTGCCTCATCACTTATTTTTATAAGTGTTATGAATAGATTGTTTACGACATATGAGCCATAGATCAATATACCTTTATATGAGCGTCCGCGGTCGTCCGATGCTGTTGTGCGCGCTATAACCATCCGTATTACCAGGTGGTATGTGGGGTGGATGTTGCGCGCTGTTATACTGGACCCTTTCAGAGTGTTTTTAAAAAAAAGATTTTAACTATTTACGAGCATTTACTTAATAAGACTTAATGTTATAAAAGAACGTGTGTATTGGATGGATGCTCGGAGCGGACTGGCTTGGGAGTGAAGCGTGGAAGGGTCGCTGTGTATGGAATGCTGAGTCAGGAGAAGAGAGTGCCTTGTGGGCAGAAAGGCTTACAGGAGGAGAGTGTAACAGCCCCCCAGTTAAGAGGAAACTTACAGGTGAGAAGTAAGTTGACGAGGGAAAGTAGCAGTTTTAGGATATACGAAGACGAGGGACAGGGACAGGAGTATCATCTTGAAGAGATGACATTTCTAGGGATTCTTCTGGAGGAGGATTACATCTAGAAATCTTAACTAACTTATAATAATGATACAATTTATAAGAAATAAATGATAGTAAAATTAAAACTAGTATAATAGTAGTGTATGAATAATAATTGCCGTAAAGCATAATATGAGGTTTTTCAATAACTTCTTCGAGGTTTATTTTAATTTGATCGGTTATTTTATTGTATTTCGTGAAAAGAGTTTCTATGTTATTAATATGTTTCAGGTTAACAAAGGGCACCTTTGAACTATTTTTTAGATAAGTTTCAAAACTACAACAAGTATCATTAATTATCTCAAAGTGTAGTATGATAGGCTTTGTTGTGATTTTAATACTATGTTTAGGTATAAGCTTATTGCCTTTGCAATATCCAGTACATTCGTTGGGTAGTGTCAGAATGCCAGTTCCAAAAATGGAGAATTCGGATGTCTCTCGATTATTGCATTCTATGGTTAATTTAGAATTTTGACTCATAATATACAACCATTGGTTATTATGCAATTTATGAAAGGTTTCAAAATCGCCATTTACGAATTTAGTATCGCAGAGTGATGGAACAGACGCCAAAGTTTTTGAAATAACCTCAGTTTCACAGATTGGCACGGCTAATGTAGAATAAACATTAGGAATTTCACAAATATAAAACTGTGTATTCATGACCTTACAATTACTTAACGTGCTTAGCTTACAATATAAAGAATTATCTCTAGTTATACCTAAATATTTAGTGGATGGAATAATTGTAGTATATACTGTTTCGTTTACAGATTTAAGCATAATAGGATAAGGTATAGTATGATATAAATCAAATTCTTTGGCGTTTACCAAAGGTATTTGTAAGACAAATATAATCTTGTTCCCTGTGTAATGACTAGATACATCAGATACATTTTCTAGAACGTGCATGTTTTCAAGCGTGAGAGGTACAGGTAGTTGTTTGGAGTCAGGCAAAAACCTATAATTGTCTACAAGATCGGAGAAAAGTTGTTTTGGCGTAATGATAGATGGGTACAGAATGTTTGATTTACTAAACATAATAGCGTTAATAATATCTTCTAATTTAAATGATAGGGTTAATAAACTACTTTCTAAAATATTTGATAATTCTAACACTTCTGATCTTAAAACTAATTTGTCATTCTTTATTGATAGATTATGTATGTTTTGACTTAAATCTTCAATAGCACAATTTAGAGTTGCTTCATTAGTATTGATTTTCTCGATTATTTCTTTAAGTGATGACAATGTTGATGTTGTAATCATTATGTTTTCTTTCATAGTACTTGCTAATTTAGTTTGATCATTTTCAATCATTTTTATTGCCTCACTGTATTTCACGGCATGGTTCTCATCCATATTGCCAAACAAGTGCTTAATGACGGTGCCAATTCCGCCAAACCAAGCTGATCTCTTAAGATTCTTTGAGATTAAGAAGGAAATAGAGTCAAAGTCTCTGACTACATCAGAGTAACGCGATGTCAGTGGTTGAAATATGTGATAGCATTCGTTGTTATTATATACACTACTTTGCTTACATAAGACGTTAGAGACTCTTAAGATTTCTTTGATATTTTCTAAGTGAGGTTGTACGAAAGACAAATCTACTGGTATAATTACATCTAGAGTGTCATCGGTTATTTTTACAGAACCAATGGGATCAAAGTATATACCAGCGTCGTTGGATGCAGATCGTATATAATCTTGGTTGCCCAAAATCAGGACAGGATAAACGAAACCCGTTCTGGAATAGAAGGTAATATGAGTTAAATTCGCTATGCTAGGATTCGATGTTAGTGGCTAGTTTCATTTCGTCAAAATGGTGTTTGACGTGACGTCGATTTATTAAAAGTGAAGCAGTATTATTGCCATGGATCTTTACAATTTTATACGGGCCTTTCCATATTGGAGAAAGGGCTTTTCTAAGACGTAAGTGATTCTTTAGATAGACAAAGTCTCCGATTTTATATTTAATTGGACGTGAGCGTTGATCATAGTGAGTTTTAGAGTTTGTTTTAGATTTTTGTATATGTTCTATTGCTTTTTGTCGAGAATATTTCAATCGACTCTGTAGTGTGCGAACATATTCGGAATATGTGGCACCGGATGTTTCTTCGTAAATAGAGTTGGGTATGTAGGGTTTGTGACCAAATAGAAGTTCGTATGGGGAATATTGAGTAGTCGAATGGATAGCTGTATTATACGCAAGCATGGCCGTATATACGAAACGAGGCCAGTTATTTTGTTCCGGGTTTACGTAGGACTTTTCAAGGTGCTATCGCTTCTTTCAAGAGCACCCTGGGTCTGAGGATGGTATGGGCTAGACCATAATTGTTTGATTTTTAGCATATTGCAAGTCTGTTTAAAGAGCTCTGCTGTAAAGTTAGAACCCTGGTCCGTAAGTATCATTTTAGGGATACCAAATGAAGTAATGAAGTGGACTAAACATTCACACGTTTCTTCCGCCGTTGTGTTAGTAATGGGGTAGGCTGCTGAGAATTTTGTAAGATCATCCTGAAGGGTTAATATGAATCTGTACTTGGCACTACCTGCTTCTGGTAGTGGTCCTACTATATCCAAGGCTACGCGTTCAAAAGGACGTGTGAAGAGGGACGTTATTTGCATAGGTGCACGATTAGTTTTTCTAAGTGCTTTGTTTGTCTGACATTGTAAGCATTTTTTTACATAGTGATCGACGTCCGTGCGCATACCTTTCCAGTAATACTTTTCTTGAATACGTTTTAGCATTCTAGACGATCCAAGATGACCAGCTGTAGGTATATCGTGATTTTCTTTCATAATTTTAGGTATCTCACTTAAAGTAGGATATATTATGTTATTTTTGTAAATATGAATAGTTATTTTAGAGTTGTGGAATAGATATAGTAACATATTATATAATTTGATATACTGATGTGTGTCAAACGGATTATTGAAGTCTGATATTGCTATTTCGGTAGGTGCCTGACCATCTGAATCGAGCATTAGTTCGTTTCTTATGGATTTAAGGCATTTATAGATGTCTTCATAGGTACATGTATCGAAGTGATTCTTTTTTGTAAAAAGAAAATAATATGTTCTGTCTAGGATTTTATATTTTAGAAAAGAATGTAATGATCTTTCTAGCAGATCGAATTCATTCTGGTCTTCGACATTTGATACGACTTCTCCTATGTATGGGATCGACTCGTCCATGTCTATAGAAGTTGGAATAACGATTTGTTTCTTATCGGTTTTAGATAGGCTTTCGTTATGTTCTATTATAATCGCGTTACTATCAAAATCTTTAGAAGTTTTCTTAAGGAAGTCGGAGTAATTACCGTCTAGAGTCTCTGAATTATTAGCATTTGGATCTTCAAGGAGTGGGATAGGATCTGAAGATTCGATGGAAGGAGAAGGTAGATTTTCATTTACAATTATGTCTTCTAAATCATCGATATTTCCTAATTCTGGTAAATCTTCAGGTGGAACAAGGTCTTCGAGCTGTATTAAGTCATTAGGAGGAAGAGTAGGAGGTATATCTGGATTAAGTATTTCATCGGCATTCGGTGAGTATGGATTTTGCGAAGACGTACTGGGAATAGGTTCAATTGGATTCATTAATTCTATTGGAGGATACCGGGACAACGCATCTGCTGCATTGTTTAGCTTGCCTTTTCGGTAAACTATTTCGTATTCATATTCCTCTAGTTTCAATCTCCATCTCTGGAGTTTACTGCTAGGGTCAGTATGGTTGAAGAGCCATCGAAGGGGCCTGTGATCAGTGACGATAGTGAATTTTCGTCCATAGAGATATGGACGAAATGTTTTGCAGCCAAATATGATAGCGAGTAATTCTTTTTCCGTTGTGCTGTAGTTACATTCGTTTTTATTGAGAGTACGGGAAGCATAGGAGATTGGTTTGTCCTTGCCTATGTCCCCTTGAGAAAGAATAGCGCTGATTGCGTAGTTAGATGCATCGGTTGTCAGGAGGAAGGATTTAGAAAAATCGGGATAAACTAGTAAAGGTGCAGAGGTTAGTTTCGTTTTAAGGATTTCAAAAGATATTTGGTGTTCATTTAGCCATGTAAAGTCAACATTCTTCTTTAGTAGGTTTGTAAGAGGTTTTGCTATGCTTGAAAAATCGGGTATGAATCTACGGTAATAGGATACGAATCCCAGGAATGATTTTACATCTTTGGGTGATTTGGGTATGGGAAAATTATTTACTGCACGTAGTTTCTCAGGGTTTGGTTTGACTCCTTTGTCGGTGATGATGTGCCCTAAGTAAGAGACTTCTTTTCGAAGAAATTCACACTTATCGGGTTGTAGTTTTAATTTGAACTGTCGGAGTCTTTCGAAAATGTTGGTAAGGTTGTCTACGTGGCTGGGGATGTCGAAAGAGTATATGACTATGTCATCCAAGTATACGAAGCATTGGATGCCTTGTAGTCCGGATAGTGCAGAATTCATTAGCCTTTGGAATGTTGATGGTGCATTTTTCAATCCAAAAGGCATGCGTGTGAATTCGTAATGTCCTGTAGGAACTGAAAATGCGGTCTTAGGGGAGTCATTAGGAGACATATTGATCTGATGGAAACCGGAAGCGAGATCTAATGTACTAAAGTATTTACATTTGCCTAATTGATCGAGAATTTCTGATATATTGGGTATGGGATAGGAATCGCCTATGGTTATGTCGTTGAGTTTGCGGTAGTCTATCACTACTCGCCATTTCCTTTGCCCGGAGGCGTCTAGCTTTTTGGGTACTACCCATATCGGTGATGACCATGGAGACATTGAAGGTTTAATAATGCCTTGTTGCAGCATTTTATCGACTTGGGATTTTACTTCGTATTTATGACATTCGGGAAATCTATAAGTTTTGACATGTATAGGATTGTCAGAAGTGGTTTTGATCTCGTGCTGAATAGCATCTGTGGAGGTTAACCTATCGTCGGGTAGATGGAAGATGTCTGAGAATTGAGAACACACCGAGTATAATGCATCGCATTCTTCCGGATTTAAATGGGATACTCTAAGTGATTTTAGAACCTCTTCTGTGTGTTTAAGGTTATTATTGAACTCGTTTGCAGTGGTTATCAGAGTTGAGGCATTTATTTGAAACGGTTCTAATCTTAGTTTGAGGTTAGAGTTGATAGTTTTAGATTCTTCAGTGGTGTTGACGACAGATATATTTATACGATTGTTATCCTTAACTTGAACTATGCAGTTTGCTATCAATAGGTCTTCGGAAAGATGTTGATTGATTATTAATCCCTCTTTAATTTCGGGGTTAGCGACTGTACATTCAATGATAGCTTCGCTGCGTGGGGCAATATTGTATACTGGTTCATTAAAGTGCATTTTAAGTTTAAGGTTCTTTAAATTTAAAGTGTCATTAACATAGTCAATTTGACTATTTGTAGAGCTGAATATGTCGCTGCCTATTACTCCATCGTATGGGAGGTTAATATTGTCGACTACATTGAATGTATATGTTGGATGTTCATTTGGGATGTTTGCTTCATCGTGTGTCGAAAAAGATATGGCGATTTGTCCTAAAGTGCGTATAGGGTTGTCGTCATTAGTGTCTATACCCTTAATTCTATACCTAATGAATTCATTAATAGGGGTAGTGTTAATAATGACGGACTTTTTGATTACGCTTATGGATGCACCGGTGTCTACAAGGAGTGACAAGGTCTTGCAGGAGATTGGACTGGTTACCTTTACATACGGTAAGTATCTTTTTGATATATTAGTCGTTATTTCATAAATTTCGTAATTGATTATTGATTTTTCTTTTACGGATTGAGTGGTTAGAGTGTTGGATGAGTCTACGGTTTGGGGCTGATTACCCTGTTGCTTGACTTTAAGGTGGCCACGAGTTTCGGGCTGGTTACCGCGTCCATGGGCCATATGAGTAAGATGATGATGACCACGAGTTTCGGGCTGTTTACCGTGTCCATGGGCCGTTGAATGCAAGAGATGACCACGAGTTTCGGGCTGGTTACCGCGTCCATGGGCCATATGAGTAAGATGATGATGACCACGAGTTTCGGGCTGTTTACCGTGTCCATGGGCCATTGGGTTATTGGTGTCGTCTATAAAGTGGTAGGTTTGTCCCGTGCGACACCCGATCGGGACATTTTTCAGTTTAAATTATTGTCATCGTTATCATTATTGTCGACGGTATCGTAACCTTCTTCCTCGTTTAAGAAGTTAATTTGGGGTTTGAACTCTGTTCTTGGCTTGAAATTGGATGAGCTTGGTTGAGAGTTGGGATGGAAGGTTCGATTCCTATTTTCAAATTTTTTATTGTTGTATTCTCGTAATCTACAATTTTCAATAACATGACCGTTCTTCTTACAATAGCGACAGAATGGAGAAGAAAAATCTCTGGGAGGAATAAATGGTTGGGTATTAGTCGGATTAGTTGATTGTACGCGTTTATTAACGTAAGTTTCTGGTTTTCTATTAAAATTATTTTTAAAGGAAAATTGCTGTATTTTCTCTTCTGATACTGCACAGTTTATGGCTTCGTTTAGGTTTTTAGGATCTTTGCATCTAACGAAGTTCGCAATTCTGGGGTTCAAACCTAACATAAAGGTATGGAGGGCGAGATCTTCCATCGCCGCTAGTCTGCCAACAAGTTCTGTTTTCTTTGAATTAGATACAGTGATTTCGGTTAGTAGCTTTTGTAGGCAGGTCTCCACCCGTAAGGAAAATTGGCTAACCGACTCTTGAGTCCCTTGTCTACATTCTTGTAATTCTGTAAGTAGGTGAGCGTAGTGTTTGCGCTCACCAAATTGAGTTTTAAGGAATTCTTTTAAGGATAACCAGCTCTCGAATTCTTTAATCGAGCATGCAGTTTCAGCTTTGCCTTCTAATTGGCTTAGGATATATTTGAAGACGACATGTTCTTGTGAATGGCTTGCGAGTGAAATAGCACTATCGCAGTTTCATAAAAATGCTGTTAAATTGTCTCTATTACCATTAAACGGTTTTATAAACTTTAGTACCACTGGTAGTGGAATTTCTTCGTAAATATCTTTAGTTAATGGTTTAGACATGTTTTATGTATATATAGAAATGTGAAGATAGAAGGAGAACAAAAAAGAAACAAAGAGAATATAAAAAGTAACTATAAATTAAAAGAAAATAATTTCAAGGTAGATCCACAGGTAAACACTTGTATGCAATACTGATAACGCTGGTGCCGGGAAATACGTGGGCGTAGTTATAATCTTGCGTTGTTCTAAGAAATGACTTATATCTATTATGTCTAACTATTTGAGATTAAACTATCTTTACGAATACTTCTATGATTATGGAAACTTAGTGTTAAATAATATTTATTCACTAGAAGTTTTTTGTTTGTTTGAATGTATATATGTAATTCGTCACTCACGCGATAAGGATGCACTTGTAATTCATGTTTATTTCTTTGTTCTGGGTGCAGGAACTCGTTTAGTACGCTGGTATCTGACGCTCTTGCGCCTCGGGGATGACGTCACGGCCTGGTCGGTGCTGGGTACTCTGCTGTTGACTCGTAGCAAAGGGTGCATAGGGTCTAGCAGCTTCTGACCACTTATTACACAGTGGACACAGGGGTGATGACTTCTTCAGGTCTCACTCGTGCACTGACGGTGATGATTTAGGGTTCATTCGCACACAGACGGTGATGTGTGGAATTCACTCGCGCACTGACGATGATGTATGGAATTCACTCGCGTACTGACGGTGATGTGTGGGATTCGAACCTGGGATTAAACAATCCCTTTCAGCTGCCACCAAATGTTATACTGGACCCTTTCAGAGGGTTTTTAAAAAAAAGATTTTAACTATTTACGAGCATTTACTTAATAAGACTTAATGTTATAAAAGAACGTGTGTATTGGATGGATGCTCGGAGCGGACTGGCTTGGGAGTGAAGCGTGGAAGGGTCGCTGTGTATGGAATGCTGAGTCAGGAGAAGAGAGTGCCTTGTGGGCAGAAAGGCTTACAGGAGGAGAGTGTAACAGCGCGTAGCACGCGCCTGCGACGTTGCGCGCTTGTGTGTGTGATAAATACACGACGAGCTCATGTTGCTATCTGTTAACCGTCAGCTTCGCGCGTCGTGCGCTTGATATTGTGTCAATATCTAACTGCCTTCATTTTGGTCATACATTAATTAAATGTGCATATTCTTTTCTTGAACGTAATGTTCATTCTAAAGCTTACATAAGTGTTAAGAATTCATGATATATAAAAAATGTTATTGCTAATTTATCACCTATTTAAGTTAGAAGATGTTTCTGTCATTAGTTTAAATGAGCATAATAGCTTGATAAACGAACTTATTTTTATTATTATTGTACTACTAAGATGTAAGAAATAACACTGGTTTGTACTATTTCATGCATATAAAAAAAATCCTGCTGGCGCAGTCAGCGCCTGGCCTACCCCAGCCTGCCTGATCCCAGTCGATACAATGACAGAAGATTGTAAGAAAAAGTGTCTACGCATGAATGTGAGCAAAACCAAAATAATAGTCTTTGAAAGAGATGAAGCCAGAACAGATGTAAGAGTAACAATAGGTAATGATGTACTAGAACAAGTGAATGAATTTGTATATCTTAGATGTGGATTTAGCCGAGATGGAAGGTACACCACTGATATAGAGCGAAGTGTAAATGCGGGCAATAGAGTGAGCGGAGCGTTGGGACAACTTATCGGTAGCCACCACCTCAGCCAGAAGGCACGTCTAGCCAGGAGCGGCTCTAGCTCATGTAGCGCCCGGGTGCAATCAATAACCTGGCGCCCTTTTGTATCAAAATGGGCAACAAAATGGAATAAGTTGATAGTTACAACACGTTTGACTAAACTCCGAACCTCGCTGAAATGCGTTGTCGCATGCTTAGTCTCGTTGTTATGACACAAAATCAGGTAAACGCGATGCGATTATTAAGTTACAGTGAGCATGGCGACAAAGCAACCTACCCAAACCTGTCAAATAACGCACCCACTACGTTTATAGATGGTGAGGCACTGGCTGCATACGGCGTGCCCATTCCGTGTGGAGCGTTACAGTGGAGGCTCTGTGTCTCGAGCGGCTTTTGGTGCCCCCTAACACACGGCGCCCGGGTGCACCGCACCCTCTGCACTATAGGTAAAGCCGGCCCTGCGTGTAGCAATACATAACGCAGTGCTTGTCCCAACACTACTATATGGAAGCGAGAGTTGGGTATGCAGAAAAGAGCATGAAAGTAAAATTAATGCGGTCGAAATGGGATCTCTACAGAAAATCTGTGGAGTTAGGCTGACTGACTGCATTCGCAACGACGACGTAAGAGAGCGAGTAGGTATGAAAGAGAGTATTGGTGTAAAGATGCGAAAGGGAATGCTCCGATGGTTCAAACATGGAGAAATAATGCCGAACGAACGTCTGGTTAAGAAGATATATAATGCGAAAGTGGAAGGATGTAGGTACCGGGGGAGACCGAGACTCACCTACCTAGACCAGATTGGTCACGTACTGTATACGTAGTTTGATTGGTAAGAACATTAATATTGTATAGGTTCATTTAAAATATTACCATTTCAATCAAATAGTTTATCTTATTTTTCGGTTTTTAATGTTTTAAGTATGGTTTTTGGCTGATCTTATTTTAAAGTCGCTTAAATTTTTTTTGAAAAAGTTATTATACACTAGTCACAAAAATTAAGGGATATAAAAAAAATTCCAAATTTTTGGGTTATTTTCAACGAGCTGTAACTCCGAGGAAAATGGTCGTACAAAAAAAATAAAAAAAGTAAATTGTAGCTCCAAGTGTCTAGTTTTGAGATATGACTATAAAAAAATTTTGTCATGTCCAGGTCCGGAGAAATCCTAAGAAAACTACCAAAAAAAAATTTTTCAAATTTATTCTCGTCTAAAAAAAGATCCACGGGCTTCAAAAAAATTTTTTTGATTGTTTCGTTCAAAAACTCTTTTAGAGAATTTAATACTCTTTAATTTGACGTATTCAAAACGCCTGTACAACGATTTGTCGCCGAAGTATCGTCAATCAAAGCAAAAAAGATCTTTTTAACTTTTATAATCAATATCTCTTGAAATAATGACTGATTTTTTTTTTTCAAAGTTCTTAAACAGTTAATCTTTTTGATCAAAAAAATAAAGATTTTAGAGAGAAAAAAATTTTTCCATTGAAAAAATTAATAAAAATCACAAAATTGCTCATAATGGTGATTTTTGCAAAAATAAAGAATTTGAAGCTTCGGGGCACAATGAAAAAAAAATCGCAGCGCTTTGAATTTTTGAGGGATTTTAGGGGACACTTTAAGGTTAAAAAATTACCGACGATATCTTTCGTTCATCCATTTTATCCAAAGTTATACCAAGTTATCCAAATATCCTTAATTATGCGAATTTTTGTCTTTTTTTCAGTCCGAGTTTTCAATTCAAAATTTTTTTTTTTCTAAAAGATGTTTACATTTTCTTATAGAGAATATTGTGCAGTTTTCAAAACCTTCCTTCAATTTTCTATACAATCATTATTTCCGGAGTTATTGATTATCAAAGTTAAAAAGATCTTTTTTGCTTTGATTGACGATAACTCCGCGGCAAATCATTGTACAGGCTTTTTGAATACGTTAAATTAAAGAGTATTAAATTTTCTAAAAGAACTTTTGAACGAAACACTCAAAAGAATTTTTTTGAAGCCCGTGGACCTTTTTTTAGACGAAAAAAATTTGAAAAATTTTTTTTTGGTTGTTTTCTTAGAATTTCTCCAGACCTGGACATGATAAAAAAAATTTATAGTCATATCTGAAAACTAGACACTTGGAGCTACAATTTGCTTTTTTTATTTTTTCTGTACAACTATTTTCCTCGGAGTTACAGCTCGTTGAAAATCACCCAAAAATTTGGATTTTTTTTTATATCCTTTAATTTTTGTGACTAGTATATATTGAATGGTTAGTTCAGGTTAGGTTAGGTTAGGTTAGGTTTTTTTTTTTTTTTTTATGAGTCCAGGTCAATGTTTGACCCGGTCCGTGAACACCTCTGATATTAGTTCAGAGCCTTTGTTTGTTCGTATTAGAATTAGGTGAACTGTTCATTGCTTATTTGTTCAGATGGCTATTCAGCCGTTTATTGTATACTTTATTATTATGTTTGTACTTTTGTTTTAATGTCAAATTTTATACTTGTTCATAGTTGTATTCATCTCTTTATTTTATATTCACTTATTTATTTTTATCAATTATGTATAGTTGTTCTTAATTTATTTAGATTGTTCTAGTTTTTTATTTAATATACATTTATTTCTGTTTGTCAAATTTTTTAATTATTTGTACGTTATGATATTCGGTTTAGTTTTATTTGTTATTATTAGATATTGATTATACAATGGTTTAGTTTATCATACGAGGGTGTTTGTACATTTATATTTAATATACTCTTTTGTTTTGTTGTCAATTTAATATATTTGTTCATAGTTGTTGGTTATTATTCTCTTTTTATTTTATATGCATTTGTTTATTTTTTGTCAATTTTTATGTATTGTACTTAATATTCGGTTTGTTCTTATTTGTTGTTTAATATACATCTGTTTGTATTTGTCAATTTTTAATTTGTTTGTCCGTGTTATATTCAGGGTGGTTTTATTTATCATAGTTAAATATTTGTTATACAAGGGTTTAGTTTATTATACAAGGTTAGCTTTATTATTTAATATACTCTTTTATTTTAGTGTCAATTTAATTTATTTGTTCATAATTGTTAGTTATTATTCAACTTAATTTAGATGCACTTGTTTATTTTTACCAATTTTTGTGTTTGTACATTGTTATATTTAATTTATTCTTGTGTGTTATTTAATATACATTTTGCTTGTATTTGTCAATTTTTTATTTATTTGTTCATATTATTTATCAAATTTAATTTGTTGTTCGTTTGTTTATTTGTTATACAAGGGTGTTTGTTTAATATATCAATTAATTTTAATTTATTTGTTCGTGTTATATTCGGTTTTATTTTGTAGGGTGTTTTATATACTGGTTTCTTATTACTATGATCATTAAGTAATCTGGTGATGCACATAGGGTTTTGTGTCGAGTTTTCCTTCTCTAAGATGGTATGGTTTTTGTTTCCCTTAGTCGCCTTGTACGACACCCATGGGTAAGAGATGGGGTGGAGATATTCTTACTCCGTCGACCACACGGATAATTGTACTTTTTATTTATACATCAGATAGTTCCATCTATATTGTACTTTGTTTGCAATAATTGTGCTTTATATATATAAACAGTAGTTTATTTATTTAGTTATGCATTTTAGTTATTTATACGTTATATTTCTAGCTTTATATACTGTTTATTTATTAGGTTATACGTTTATTTGTTTATTCATTATATTTCTATGTGTATTGTACTTTGTGTTTCATATACTATTTATTTAGTTATATGTTTTACTTGTTCATACATTATATTTCCATCTGTAAATATATTGTTTGTATGGTTGATTATTCATTTTAGTTATCCATTCATTAATGTTCTGTGAACTGAGGTATTTAATTATTTGTACACTTAATTTTAATTAATTGTTCATAATAGTTTTCTTGATTATGTTATTTGTTCAATGTTATTTTGCGTGTTCATATAATTGAGTAGTTTGTGCTTGGTAACAGTTTTGTATTACTATTTACTATGATTTCTATTGCTCATAGGGTTTTGTGTCGAGTTTTCCTTCTCTAAGATGGTATGGTGTTTGTTTCCCTTAGTCGCCTTGTACGACACCCACGGGCAGGAGATGGGGTGGTGATATTCTTACTCCGTCGACCACACGGATAATTGTACTCTGTTCTTTTAAATGTACTCTACTTTTTCTCTGGCCATTTCATCGTATTTTGTTCTGATGGGGCATGTGCTGCCGAAGGGGCAGTGGTTTGTTCTTTCTTGGCTTTGGTGCAGTTTATGCATTTTATTTTTTGTGCTAAGTTAGGGCAATTCTTTTTTAAATGTTCTTCCCCGCAGTGGGTGCAGGTTTTTGTTTTAGTTGGGCAGTGAGTTTTCCCATGGCCGAAGCCCAGGCACTTAGTGCATTGAGATAAGGGAGACAGGTCTTCTGCTACTACTTTCTTTAAGTCATAGGTTAGGTTAGGTTTTTTTTTTTTTGTCCGGGTGCTTTGACCCGGCCCACGAAGGCCTCTAACATAATCAGAGATTTACTACTCTTACTCCTTATTATTTAAGGGAAAATAAGTTTTTCATATCCCTAATCAGGGATTCTTTATTTTATTGTTATATATGATACTAATACAGATTGACGTCAATTATTGTCATTACATTGTTGCATATTATTACATTATGACATAGATTTATTATTACATCATTACATTATTAATCATTCATTATTTATATACACATATATACGCATACACACACATATACATATACATACCTATACACATATATATATATACATATATACACATACACACACATGCATACATATACACACGCCACTTATATGTTCTATTATATTATTGCACATTATATACATACAGATTTATTTTATTAAATGACTTAAGTTTAGTTTATATAATTTTTACATACAGGTTTATTTTGCATACAGATTTAATTTACACTAAGACAAATTGGACTTATACAATATTTACATACAATGAACACATCACTGGACTTACAGGTCCACTGTGATTCGGTGGTTATAATTTCTCTTTATATGCCTACTTATTTCTTTCAATGGCTTGTTTTGTAATAATTTTGCAATAGTCCAAAAATTTACTCCTAATATATTTGTTTTCCATGATTTGTGCTATGTTGTTTAGATTAGTGTTTGTGTCTATTTCGTTTTCTAAGTTATGTCTTTTGTGCAAATGTGTAGGACAGTCAGTTATTAGGTGGAGAATTGTTTCGTCCACTTGAGAGTCGCAGGTGCATGATGGGTTGCTTTTGCATTTAAAACGATACAAATATTCTGCAAACCCACCATGCCCCGTCAGTATCTGTGTAAGCACCGAATCCACCTTTATATTTTTTATTATCCTGTATGCCTTAACTGCATCCGGGAAGAATATCTTTGTGACACCCGCCACTTGTGCGTTTTGGTACCTTCTATTCCATTCGCCAAGTGAGCCCTCTCTGATTTCTTTCTTGGCGTACGAAATAGGGCACTTATTGTAGACGGGTTTAACTTTGCTTTTTAAAGCTGCTTCTTTAGCCAGTTGGTCGGCTCTTTCATTGCCTGCTATGTTTTCGTGGGCTTTGACCCAGTACAGCTCTATGGTTTTTTGTAGGTCATTGGCCTGCTTTATGAAGGTTCTTGTTTGTGCGGCTAGGCGGTGTGTGGAGCTGCTGTTCACTACAGTTTCCAGAGCGGATCGCGAGTCGCTTAATATGGCGCATGTGTTATACTTTTGGCGCTCTGCTTCTTCGACAGCCTTGCATATCGCCAGAAGTTCGGCTTGGTAGACAGTGCAGTAAGACGGCAGGTTGAGTTTTCGGCATTTTGTCTCCGCTGTGCCTTCCCACGTCGTTAGTGCGGCTCCGACTTTGCCCTCTATCTTACTGCCGTCGGTGTATATTCGTACTGCACTGCCTACCTTTTCTTCCAATTCTTCGGCGTCATTTATTAGTGCGAACTGTAGGTTCAGTAATTCAGATGGGTGCGGTCTCTCGCTGAACCGCAGCGGTATCTCCAAATCGCGGCCCGGCACCGGGCAGCGCAACCCCCTCCTGACCTCGTACAGAGAAGCGTTTTCTCTAATACGTATGTCAAGAGGGAGCACCCCGGCCAAAAGCAGGGCAGCGTTCAGTGACACCGTGCGGTAGGCTTTACTGGCTCTTTGTGCGAACAGGCGCTGCACTGTGTTAAGAGGTTTTTGGACACACTTCTTGTTTGTTGCAGGAGCCCATGTGCTGGCGGCGTACGTGATTATAGGCTCGACCACGGCAGTGTAGATTATGCGGATTATCTCCGGGTGGAGACCCCAACTGACCCTGGCGGCTTTCGACAGCTGCTTGTAGACACCCAACGCCTTCCCGCAGACATTTGCCACGTGAGCGCCGAATGTCAACCCACAATCTATCGTGAGCCCCAGGGTTTTTATCTCCTTAGACATGACAATTCCTACCCCGCCCATGGTCAACCGTGGAGTGTCATATTTCAGTTTTTTAGTCAGCACCATAGCAGAAGTCTTTTGTGGTGCGAACCTAAGTCTGCTCTCGACACCCCACCATTGAACATACTCGAGGGTTGAATTGGCACGTCTTTGGATATCTTCCGCCGTGTCCCCCGAGAAGACGAGAAGCACATCGTCGGCAAATGCCTGACAGTACTCTCCCCTCCTCGTGAGACCTTGCAGCAGAGGGTCCAAGAGGAGATTCCATAAAATGGGGCCCCCTATGGATCCTTGCACGCACCCCATGCTGGTTGACCGGACATGCTCGTGGCCTGCGTACCTCAGTCGTACCGATCTGTCCTTGAGGTAGTTTGCCATTGTCCTCCGCAATTTGTCCGGGCATTTTTCCTCCGCTAGTCTGACCTTAATCTTGGGCCACCAGGCGCTATCGAAGGCGCCCTCTATGTCCAGCGACACCATTGTGATGAGTTTCTTCTTACGAAGTTGCTCCTTCACATGGGCCACAAGGTCATAGAGGGCGTCCTCGGTTGAGCGTTGGGACATGAAGCCGTACTGGCGGGGGCTTAGCCGTGGTACTAGATGGTGGGTTAGTCTTCTGACCGGCATTTTTTCATAGATTTTCCCCATTACCGGTAGCAACCCTATGGGTCTATACGACTTGGGGCTCGTGTAGTCCTCCTTTCCTGGCTTCCGCAATACCACTACCGTGGCCTCCTTCCAACTTTTTGGGAAATAGTTCAAGTTCCAGCATTTGTTTATCAGGGCTAGGTGTGTTCTGGCGTCCCGGAGGATAATTTGGGAGCAGATGTCCGCCGTTAGGCCATCTGAGCCTGGAGCTTTTTTTGGATTGAAATCCGCCACAGCCGACCTTAGCTCTGTCTCTGTATAATCAGGTTCATGACCATCGTGATCTTCGTATACTGCGTTTTTGGCTCTCTCTCTGGTTCGACTGTGGTCTGGATTATCATCTTCAGTCCTATCCTCCGGGTAGAAGGTTTCTGCTAGCAACTTGGCTGAATCTGCATGACCCAGTTGGATTCCGTCCTTCACCAGCGGCAGGTCTTCTTTTCTCTTACTCGTATTTTTTATTACGCGGTAGATTCCCTCCCAGAGACCTTCTTTTTTCTGCTTTGTGCAGAAATCTTTCTAGCTCGCTATTTTAGCCTCTTTTGCCTTCGTCTCGTATGTTTCCTTGGCCCTCAGGTACTCTTCGAGGGCAACAACCCTATGTATAGGAGCCGTACACCTGACTCTACGTTTCCTGATGGTGGCAGCCCGTTTTAGTCGCGCCAGCTCACCGGACCACCACGGGACTTGCAGTTTTTGAACAGGTTTCTTTTTTGACATCAGCTCTTCACATAATTTTACTATTGTGTTTGTGTATTGTGATATATACGTGTCTATTTGGTGAGTATTTTCTATTTTATTTATTGTTTCTTTGTTTATGTTATTTACTATTTTTAATTGATCAAGTTTCCTATGAAATTTTGACCAGTCAACTTTGTTTGTGTTATACCTTCTTGTGGTTCTGTTTATGTGAAAGCCTTTGGACCTCTGCAGCTGTAATTTGAAAACTATCCCGTTGTGGTCCGAGCTGGCGAGGTCATCAACTACTTCCCAGTCCTCCACCAGGCCCAGCAGTTCATCCGTGCAGGCTGTGACGTCCACATGACTCATGAGGTGTCTACCCCCCCTGAAGGTGTCGAAAGTAGGTTTGTTGCCGTTGTTGAGCACGTGAAGACCACATTCCGAGAGGGCTCCTGTTAGGGCTTCTCCTCTGTTGTCAGTATTTTTGCTGCCCCACAGTATGCACTTTGCATTTGCATCCCCGCCGATTATAATTTTGCTGGTTTTAGATTCCTTGCATATTTTTGTGAAGTGTTCTAGGTAGGGCTCAATGTTCTCTTCAGGTTCGAGATAATATGACACTGCAAGGATCTTCCATGCACTGGTTGATAGGTTTACCGCTACAATGTTATTTGTTGTGAGGTGGATGTTCTGTGTTGCGGTTATGTCTGGATGAAATACAGCTATTGCTGCTTTTACTACTCCACCTGCACGGTTCATGTTTTTGTATATCCTTGCAGTGCCATACGCTCCCATACACGCTTGGCTTCCCACATACGGTTCTTGTATAAGCGCGAATGCCGTTTTTCTTTTGTTGGCCTCGATCATTATTTCTGTGGTTGCCAGCTGCTTCCTCTGTAGGTTCATCTGGAGGACCTCATATTCATGGGTATTGTTTTGAATATTTCTGCCCCGGGTGCCTTTAGCAATACGCTATACTCGCTCTTGCTAATTCATCCCACTTTTTTCTGATGGTGCAGGTTTGGCTAAATACGGCGTGTTCTGCGTTTAAGTACTTGGTATTCTTACAATTTACGCAGCTTGGCGGTTGTCCTGCCTCTCGTTTGGGGCATTGCGCCCTGTGGTGCTTGCCGCCACAGTAATGGCACAGATCTTCCTCCTCTTTACAGTTTGCCCGCCCATGCCATAGCCTAAACATCTCGTGCATTGCATCAGAGGGGTTTGGTCTTCTACTTTGACCTGCTGTAGGTCAATGTATAATTTTCCTATCTCTGTCATTCTGGTCCATAACTGCGGTGACACTCGGAGAACCACGTGGCATTGCAGTGGGTTGCGTGCTTTCCGCCTATATTTTTCTTCAATTTGGATCTCCTCTGCTCTAAGGCCCTCCAGCAGATCCTTATTTTGGATTTCTATGGCTTTTTTTATATCTTTTTCTGAGTTATATCTCAGTAGGTCCTTTACGACCACAAGTGGGCTTTTATTCTTGGCCTCTTCAATCCTTAGGGTTTTATTCGTCTTTAACTTTTCAGCTGTTCTGTTCATTTCAGCTTTTGAGGCACAGCTTATGACAACCTTTCCGTTTCGTATTTTACGGACTCCTTCTATTTTGAAGCCTGTTTCTTTAGCATTTAGGGTGCTTTTTATTTGCTTTATTGTGTCCTCATATGTGGGAGTATCGGCCTCTGTAGTCACAATAACACTGTGTTTTGACTTGTGTTTTTGTTTAGTGGTATTCTCTTGCTGGGGTCTCGAGACAACCTCTGCATATGAGGGAGCTTGGTCCCTTATTTCAGTGATCCGTTTTTCAACTCCCAGGGTTATCTCCTTTAGTCGACTCATCTCTTCATTTATAGCTTTAGTTTCTTCGCGACTATTAGAGGTTTCAGATATTGTCGGAATACCTTGTATGGCTGTTATTTTGTCTGTAGCTTTTCCCACTTCAGTGGTATGATGTTTTACAACTCCTAATTTTTTGATTTGTATCAGGCTCTCTTTTAATTGCTTGCCGTGATTTTCGAGCATGGTGTTTAGCTCCAAATTAATTTGTAGTTTGTGATCTTCTAATAAGGTCTTTAGGAGTGTTTCTTCTCTCTTATCTGTACTGTCATTGTCTATACCGATGTCTGCACGGGCTGCCTTATTTTGATTGGGTTTTTTTGTTTGGGCAGTTTCTGCTTCGGCTTCAAGGATCAGCTGCACCAGCCTTTCCAATATCCCTGTTATTCCTTCCTTTATATCTTTTCTTAAGTTACGGTTTGTTGTCATAAGGTTTTTTGCTGTTTTCCTGAGATCCTTAGCTGCCGCTGATCGGCTGGAGTATTTGTTCTTGCCATCTTGTGCACTTTTGGTCACCATTGTAGTTTGGTTCAGCGAGAGAGGTGGATTAGGTGGTGGGTTTTCTGTCTGCAATTTGCTCTGAGATGCCGAGGCATTCAGAGCAATTTCGACATTTATTCCCGCTTCTATTTGGGCAACCGTTTCTTTTACGGGTGGGCTAGGTTCTCTTTGTTTTTACGGATTTGGTCGGTAGGGTTTGCCTGGGGGTGCAACGGGTCCGATGAGCTATCATCGCGAGAGGTAATCATTTTGCGGGCTGTGCTTGTGTCTGTGTCTGTGTATACCGTCTTCGTGGTCCTTGTTTGGTGCAGGCTTGTTTTGTCCTCTGGAGTTGTATCGTGTGCTGGGTGTGTTTTCTGTGGTGTACGGAACATATTTGTGCTTCGCGGTGCTTGTCAATTGGTGTTCAGTTGTATAAGTCTGTGACTTTTGTTGATCAGTCTTAAATAGGATTAATCAGATCTATTAATGTCGAGGATAATCAATTATAAGGCAATTTTTTTTTTTTTTTTTTTTTTTTTTTTTTTAAATATTGAAATTTTGAAAATTTTTAGTTAAAAATTTTCACCAACAAGCTTTCTTACGCTAAAGGAGTCGGCAATGAGCTTCCCAGGTGGTCTTGGAGCGGCCCCAGCCAAAAGAAGGCAAAAGAAGAAAAGAGAAGAAAAGTATGGGAAGAAGAAGTCCCAGAAGAAAGCGAGTTTGCCACTTCGGTAGGGACGGACTTGCCAACACCGGCGAAAAAAGTCCCGAGCCTCTACGCCCAGTACATCCGGAGCAAAGGCCGCCAGAAAACTCTGGCGGACCCCAAAGTACGCCAGAGAAATCTTCAAGCGTCGATATCTCCGGCCCCACGGGTCGCAGAAAGTTCGCGTTTGGACTGCTAGGGTGCTGGTGACTTCCCGGATATAGTCCCGCCTTTGGCTTTAACCCAAATTTTGTGGGGTTGGATTAGTCCCAAACCCTATGGGGTAGTAGCTCCTACCCCTAGGAATCCCAACACCGAAAACCGCAGCTTGCTAGTATAATACTAGAATGAGTTGTGCTTGTTTGAAAGTCTTCAAGATGGCCGCCCAGCTGTCAAAGTCGTTCGTGAATCGGGTATAGCTCCGGCGCCATTGGTCGCAGAGTACTTGAGTTTGGGTTCTCCTAAGGTGGAATTTTACGCTCTATCAAAATTTCATGAAATCCAAATTCCAAAAATTTTAACCCCCAATTTAGAAAAACCTAAGTTCGTACAATTCCTAAGCTCCCCCCCTTGCCTTAGGAAAAATTCCCGTCACTCTACGTGCCTTAACTCCGGAGATATGGCAATCCGAAAACGTCCAAAATGGCCGCCGAACTGTCAAAGTGCGGCGTGAAAGTTAAATAACTCCCGAACCAGACGTCGCAGAGACTTGCGGTTTTCAATATAGTAAAGGGTGCACCTTGGGCTATCCGCCTGTGCCTTAATAACGCCCAAAAATATTTTTGTGCCCAATTGGACAATTTGGCAGATAGGGTTATAGCCCCTGTCCTACTTCTCCTAGAGCTGAAAACCGCGTCTTCCTACGACCTCCGGTTCAGGAGATAGGCAACTTCTAGCCAACCTATGTACACCACCTTGATGGCCAGAAAAGTCAAAAATCTTTATTTATGGACTTAGGCCAAGTTTGGGCTCTATTTGTGCCCGCAGACATACACGATTATAATCAGAGGACAAAATAATTTTATTTATAATATTGATTAATTAATTTAGAAAAAAGACAAAAAATTCAGTAACTTTGCCAATATCAGACCAAAAATTCTGTAAATAGTGTTTAAATTCGTTCAAATTCTTGGACTATAATGCTGGTATAAATTTTGAATTTTCTTGTGTAAGACTACCTTCAGGTTAACAAAATATTAAAATGTTTGATTCTTAAGTATAGTTTAAAAATTACTTAACTAAGTTTTTATCTTCGACTTTCGGCCTGTTACCCCAGTGAGCGCGCAGCAGATAGCAGTTGCAGATCTTCTAAATCTTCTCTAGTTCTCGAATTATTTGATGTTAAAGTTTTGATGGTTTTTATGTATAGTTTAAAAACTATATGTGTTAAAATTCTGTTTTTTAAAGATTAATGTATTGTCTTATGTGGTCTTCCTACCACAAAAATTTCAAGTCGGTAGCATCACTCCTTCAACGACCTCGTGGTGCCAAAAACACGTGGAAAATTTTGTTTTTCTCAATTTTCGCTGTGTTGCGGTGGACCGATTTTCATCGCACAACCGTCAGCATCCGCGGACCAACGAGTCCTACAAGATGACACTTTTTTATCCGATGGAGGCACTGTATTGTGATCACAATTTCACTATAACCGCGAAAATTTTGTCACTTAACCTCAATTAGGGTTCTTTTTTGATTTTAGCACTTTGTGGGTGAATTTGCGGTTCACGCCTTGTATGTAGGGTTGTGGGCAACACTAAGGCGCAACTGTGGACACTTCACTCGCGAAAATCAGATGAGAAAAACCCACTATTTCGAATTTATTTCTGAGGAGCGCTGCAAAAATGCTGCTTGCTCTAGCGCTGCCAAAGCGGTACTGGTTAGGTTAGGTTTTTTTCTTTTTTTTTTTTTTTTTTTTTTTTTTCCCAGGTGCATTTTTTTTTTTTTTTTTTTTTCCCAGGTGCAATGACCTGGCGTGCGAATCCTCTGGCGTAACCAGAGACCTTTTTTTAGCGTACTTAATCTAGTCTGGGGAGAGAGTTTTTCAGTGGCCTTATGGCCATTCATCTTTATTTTACAATCGTTCTTAAGACTAGTGTACACATTTGATTAAACATCAAGACTCAAATAAGTAAAGCTATCCAACAATAAGACAAAACAGCAAAAAAGCAATATTAAATTTACATTAAACTTATAGCCTATGTTTATTACTTAGTCTCTACACTCAACAAACAATTTACACAGTTATTATTAGGGCAATTATATATACATTTACATTACATTCACTTTTATACCATTATCTAACTACTATTACATATACTATATTATCTATCTTTGCTTACATGACTACACCTATCTATAATACAATATTTACCATAGCTCTATTTACATATAATTTACTTGTTTCTATCTACTAATACCTAATCTAATGTATAGCTATTTTCTTTTCTTATGTTACATCTAGGTTATAATTCTATTTCTTTTTCTACATTTACCACATACAATTTATGGTATTATTTCAATAAGATATAATACAAATTGCACTTTGGATTTCTTATTTCCTTACTGAGCATTTTCGTGCCACTACTCCTCTGTCCTATTATACAAAAATTTCATGCTCCATGTCTTATGATAGCCAGTGTGACCCTCTACTTGTTCCTGGCTATCACCGACCGGGCCACTTCCTCAAAATATCTTATTAGATACTCTCTTTTCTCCTCGTCTTTGAGGAGAATGTGTAGGTTATTTATGTGTAGTGTAGTGTCTGTGTTGTGTTCCAGTGCATGTCTTTTGTTTATGTGTATTGGGCAGTGCAGCAGTATGTGCGAGACGTCCTCTGTTGTGTCCGGTTCACATATGCATGATGGGTTCTCCTTGCATTTAAACCTGCTCAGATATTCTGAGAACCCACCATGCCCCGTGAAGATCTGGGTCAATTCGTTACGCGGTTTTATCTTTCTTATTATAGAATATGCCGCGACTGCATCAGGGAAGAAGATTTTTGTAATGTTTGCCACTGTGGCTATTTTGTATCTTCGATTCCATTCTTCTAGAAAGGTGCCACGTATCGTCCTTTTTGCAAAGGACACTGGGCTTTTGTCGTAATCGGACAGTCTCTTTAGCGACTTTGCCGCCTCCTTCGCCAGCACGTCTGCTCTTTCATTCCCTACTAACCCCGCATGCGCCTTGATCCAGTAAAGATTTACTGATTTCTGCCTGCTCTGACATCGGGCCAATGTCTCCCGTGTCCGGACTGCCAGAAGATGGGGCACGCCATTGTTAGCCAGAGTGTCGAGTGCCGCTCGCGAGTCACTAATTATCGCATAGCGTTCGTAGGGTCCTTTTTCAGCCACCTCCACGGCACGGCTCACCGCGTATAGCTCTGCCTGGTAAACAGTGCAGCAAGGATGTAGTTTAAATTTTCGTTTCATTATTTCTTTGCCTCCTGTCCAGACGGTAAGGGCGGCTCCCACTTTCCCTTCTATTTTGCTACCGTCTGTGTAGATCCTTACTGCACTGCCCACCCGCTCCTCAAGCTCATCATCATCGCTGATGGTTTTTATTTGAATGCGGATATGCTGCGCCGGGTGTGGCCATTCTACGAAGTCGACTCGTTTTTCTATTTCGATGCCGTTCGCCATTAGCTGCGACACTCCCTTCTTCACCTCGTATAAACGCGCGTTTTCGCGCAGCCGGATGTCCAGGGGAAGAAGTCCCGCCAGCACCAGTGCCGCATTGAGGGAGACTGTTTTATAGGCT